>OX380336.1:20629876-22119251 GCA_947425015.1 Pterostichus niger | reverse complement strand
TAATATTTGTATATATATAAGTAATATAAAGTAAAATAAATTTTTTCTTGTAATCATCATACTGTTAAGAATTACTAAATACAAACTATTTAAAATTTGTTAAAATAAAATGTAATGTCTAATAATTGAGGCCGCTTTATAAAATAATAATAATAATAAATAAAATGAGAGAGAACATGAAGTTATATTTGATTTTTTTAGAAATTAAAAATAAATATTTTTTTTGCGTACCTCCATTTATTACGTAAATGCTCGTAGTAAATCCAACTTTTATTTGAAACTTTTCTCTCTATTATCTTTTAAGAAAAAATCGATATATCTTTCCAGATATATAAAATGGCCTATTAATTAGTTTTCGATATAATTTCAGTGGACGAGGTTATATAATTTTTTTTATCTATAAAAATATGCATTTTTCAACTCGCAGAGAATAAAGATTTGGTGTTATAAATATGATAAAAATTATTAATTTTTTAACTTTTAATGCATAATTATTTGTTTACTTATTTCGAGTTGTGTTGATGTTTCAGTTACGGCCAGGCGATGGGGTGCATATCAGCAGCTCGGTATCGCGTTATGGTCAGCTGTACGCGGGGCTGGAGGCGGCGGTGTCACGCCTGGAGGCAGATGCACGCTCGGTGCTGTTTCGCGATGGCCGGCTGCGACTGCGCTGTCTCGCCACCATGTTCACGCTTTATCGCAAGTCAGACGAGACGGAGATCGGCGAGGACACGCCACAGCTCGCGCTCGTCGTCGGACCCACGCAACCGCACCTCACGTATCAAGACGGAGGTAATACCCTACATCTATTACAAATCTACAAACCATATCATTTATGGACATTTTATATCTAAAACTTTAGTGATGCAGTACTTCACATACATTTAAATTTCTCGTACCAAGTGTTATTATTTACCAAAAATATACTAAGATCATGTCACACCAAACATGGTCTAATTTGAAAACTCGGGTTCGATTCCCACAGCCGACAAACAATTTTAACCACATTAAAACTACCACATCTTTGGAGGCTGTGATTCGATGGCTGGTAAGCACACTTCACGCGAATAAATATATCATTTACTGACTTTTGCTACGACATAGTGCCACACGCAGTGAAGGGTAAAAGGCGTGATAATATATTTTTTATTATTTAAGATACGAGTAGTTTATGAAAACAAACATAACATTCAGTTAATTTCTATCAATTGGGGTAGCACAAACTCTCGAAACATTCATAATACATCACTCATCAGATTTAACAAAGAAGCAGTCTTTGTCAGACATTTTCATCCTGATGCACCATCCTCGCTTCAGCCACAATCACGTTCTTACCATACAAGCTCTCTTATTTTTCACAGTCGGTATCTTTTATCACACAATAAACATTACATTAATTCATTCGTTCCTATACATCTGTTTCATTAATTTTTATTAGATATTCGCTCCACGTGTTCAAATCATCTTAATTCACTTACGATCACTCCTCTAGAGAGAAAGAAAGCGTCAGCTTGCGCTTATTTTTGAAAATAAATTCCATACAATTATAACTAGACACTCTATAATAAGAACTGCAAACAAATCAAAAGATAGAAAAGGAAGAGAGTGTCGTTTGTTTTGAAATTGAATTCCACATATTAGACATTCTATTATAAGAACAGAAAACGAAGCAAATAAAAAAAGGAAGGGTATGTCGTACTACGCTTGTTTTGAAAGTAATTTATACCCATAATTGCAGTTAGACTTCTCTAAGAACTGAAAACGAATTAAAAATATATGAAAGAAAGAAGTGTCGTATTGTCTTTTTAAAAATAATAATTCCACACACTACTGTAAGAATTGAAAACGAAACAAAAAATTGTAAAAAAAGGAAACGTCGGCCTGCGCTTGTTTTTAAAAGTTTATTTCACACATTTCAATTCTCTTTTAATGAAAAAACTAAACAACGAATCTAAAATGGCTTAATTTATCAGATTCATGCCTCAATTAATCTTCGACAAACATTCCTATTTTGAACATACCACTTTCGTTTCAACCACATTCGTAATTCTTTTCATACAAACTTCCGCACACTTAGAATTTTTCGTTCACGCAACAATCCTTTAATCATATTTATCCATTCATTCATAAGTGGTCGCCGCAAACTTTCAGCCTCAATTTCACCAACATACTACTATTTCACCAATCTTTTCATACGACATATATGTTCCACATTCTCAAAACATGTCAACTGCATTATACCCTCTCTTCTAACAACATTCTTCTTAATATCATACATCATTGCTCTTCGGATACACCCGTTATAATAACTTCATCCGCGTACGCTAAGGCCAGGCCCGACGAGACGGGGGGGGGTAGGGGGGGTAAAATACCCAGGGCCCGTGGAATTCAGAGGGCCCGAATGTGATGCTATTTTATAAATTGCTTTTAATTTTCTACTATTTCACCAATTTTTTATATTCTTTACTAAAACATGTATAACGAAATGTCTGATACACGTTTTCAACAATTTATTACATTGTACAAAGTACTAAATGACGAAATGCTTGATCAAGGGCCCCAGTTGCAAATTTTAAATAAATTTATACACTATTCAAAAGTACATTATTACATTGTTGCATTTTTGTTTCTTATATTACTACATTGTATACAACACACATAGGCAAAGGCTCTATACATTTGTGCGTAGTGCTGCTTTGGTATCTCCTGCATTTATCGAATATGCAACTAGATATTAGATAATCATACAGTGAGTATACAATACACATCGCTGCAGCAATTAACTCAGAATTTTGTATTTAATTTTATTTATATTGTTATAACTTTATTTAGATATTAATAATTCTTATTGTTGTCATACATATATTTATATTTTTTTTTGTATATTTCATTAATAAATATTCAAAGTTAAAGGGGGCTCGAATTTTTTTTCCCGGGGCCCGCTTTTCCTCTCGGCGCCCCTGGCTAAGGCAGGCACTATACTACCACCAAAACATATACCACCCATCCCTTCCAGCGCCTATCGTATGAACACAATCATATATCATTTAAACAGCCACAGAGACTTCTAACAACCTTGCTCTACACCAATATCAAATACAATACCATCAACTCTTACTGCAGCCTTGCTACCTTCATATATCACGAATAGCTCCCTAGAACTTGCCATATGTAACGTACTGTAGATATATCCTACATAGTCTCACGATGAATAAACATATGCCTTTTGAACATCGAGAAAGCCACAGAATATTCTCTTGTTCTTAGCAAGCATCTTTCCGTACAACTTTCATACCATACTCAAACATGGCAATTTATTTAGTTAAAAAATCAACTAGATCCGCACTTCTTATATTACTGAGGTTGGAGCATTCAGCATATATATATATATATATATATATATGTAACTTGAATTCTTCCGGGTATCTTCTCGCGTTGGTCTGGTTTGGTTCTGAGAAGAACCGTTGTTTAGACGACGTTTCGGCAAGGTCTCACTTGCCATCTGCAGGTTTTGGATTGATTCCGTGTTCTCGATCTGGTGTTAGGTCTTGAACTTCAAGTTCAAAATAGGAAAACAAACGAGCGATAAAATATACATTTACAAAAATCTAATAGAAACGAAAATATAAAGTGGGATAGACCTACACCTTATGTATATATGTCTTAGAGCCGCGAAAAACACAATAAATAGGGAATTTGTATGCCTGAGCCAAATAAACGCATATATATTACAAGTAAAAGACGTAGTACAAATAGAAGAGATCGGAGATATTTGAGATGAAAATGGCAGTAAAAAAAGATAATTGCCAAATTTCACTACTTTTTTTATCGTCATAATGGACAGGATCAAAAAAGGACGAAAAACATTCCGATACAAATTTGTTCAATAGAATAAAACCAATAAAAATAATCATACTATTATACACTGATGGCATAGTACTGGAATTTGATTCACTAATCAACATGAAGTAACGTAACAGCTTATGACTATCTTGGAAACATGATGGAAAAATAGACCTAAAAATAGAAAATAAACAATCTCTCGCTCTGCTACAGCATTGTTGTTTTGTTTACCTATCTGGTTCCTATTTTATATATGTATATATAAATATATATATATATATATATATATATATATATATATATATATATATATATATATATATGCAGTAGCCCATCCGATAGTCACATATGCCAGAAAATCATGGAGTTTGCAGAAAAACAGTGAGGAAAAGATAATCGCAACAGAAATAAAATAACTAAGAAAAATTGCGGGAAAAAGAAGCGTGGCAGAGGAAGAAATGAAAATATAAGAAGAATGATAAATCGAGAAATATAGTTGAAAAAAGCAATTGCGATGGTACGAACATAAGGACGAACCAAAGCAGCTTAGTTTGGAAAATTGTAGAATCCGAAACATCGACAAAGGAGAAGAGGGAAATTGAGGATAACATGGGAATTATGAATAGCAGAAATAATAACCAAGAAAGTAAAAATATAGAAGAAATGAAAATGATATCAAAGAATAGTAGTATAATAATAAAAGGTTAATAAAATGAGATGTTTACTGAGACTAGGTTGAATGATAAATATAAATCCATGTCTGGTAGTATAATAATCTAATTCAAATTCTCTGTCTGACCTTCACTAAAGTATTCTTAGCTTCTAATATCTCAAATGTATAAATGTTGTTTACTCTCCGCTTACCCCCGTTGAACAGCTTAAATATATTTTTGATTACCTTAAATCCTTCTTACCATTATTACATAATTTTCTTAATCTGGATGAACTTGATATTACTAAACTTGTTGATTTTATATGAATGGCTATTATGATTTTGAGTATTTTATTGCGTTTCTAAATACAAAATAATACAATATTATTACCAATGCTTTATGTTCGGTTACTATCATAGATATAATGATAACCAAGAAACCTTTTACTGTCATATACTACCTTGATCCTATTATTGATGAATACTCACATCACCCTGCTCTTCCAATTTTACTCTGCTGTTATCGTTCTACAAGTACTTCCTCTTTCAATTTCAATAATATTTCTACGATACTGCCTACTATTTGCCTTTATGAAACTATGAGTTATTATACAATTTATTATCAAAAGCCAACTGCAACCATATTTTTTCATGTAATGATGATACGGTTGGTTTACTATCAAAATAGCCCATAATATTTATTTATTTATTATTATTATTCTACAGGATAATTCCCAATTACAGAATAATATTACAAGTAAGGAGTGTACAGAGAAATGTTTAGAAATACATATAAAGTAAATTTAATAACACAAATAAAAAAATACGAAAAGAAAAAATGTTAAAAATATTATAAAAATTTTGCATTTGAAAAAAGTGAAACTATCATATAAATCTAGCTTAGCTCAAAATTAGTGAAATAGTCTACACATGGACTTTACGAAGAGTAACCGAACTACGGACATTGCATGGTCGAACATAAAAATTAAGGTACATAAATAATTCGTTATTATCTATTATAATATTTACATTTTGTAAATGAATATGATTTGATGTTTAATTCGTCGTGTTTGTAAGGATTCAATTCCAAATTAAGCCATTTAAAAAACAAATGTTATAAAATAATTTTTTTGACATTTTCAAGAAATACATGTGATATAGATTCCAAATTATAGAACCATATTCAAGCTTACTAGAACTAGAGATGCAAATAAAGAAGCCAAAGTTTTGATCATTTGAAAGTTATATGTTGTTCGTAATAAGAAACCCACATTTTTACATGCTTAAGTTAAAATTAAAATTAAGTCTTTGACAAATGTCACACGGCTCAATGCAAGATTTCCCATCAAATAGTTAAAGTTAATGACTTCTTTTTTCGTAGAGTATATTACTTGCCATTAAATTAAATTGAAATAAAGATAATTTTTTAGTGGCCATTGGTATATACTATTTAAATCATTTTGGAGTTCTCAGCAGGTACAGACAGTCTTAATAGAACAAAATATTTTGAAGTCATCCATAAATAGTAAGCATTAAGAGAATTTATCAACAGAAACAATATCATTTACAAACAATATAAATAGTAAGGGACCCAATATACTGCCTTGCGGGACCCAGACTCAGAAACATACTTATCAGAGCAAAGAGCATAACACAAACATTGACCGATGTGACCAATGATTGAAAAATGGTTGAATCAACAATTTTCATCTGGGGTTTTAGAAACAATAAATTTCTTAAAATGATGGACTTCAATTGTACCTGTTTTGAAATCTTTTGAAAAAGTTAGGCTATTTGGTAATATCAAACGTGTTTTAAATAAAGCACTTTCTAAACATGCTTATTCTATACCATGTGTTAAACAAATTCTATCTACTCTTGTTCAAGACAAAAATATCAGTACGGTTGATATAACACAAGCTTGATTACCCGGTGATAATCAATCATTAGAAGCACAGTCAAAGATTACACATAAAGGAGTTTTTAAAGTAAAAAGAAAAGAAAATTTAGTATAGCAAGGGTACAAGGAATTTTTCAACAATTCATGGTACCCTTTTAATAGGCCTGGATGGTGTTCTACCTTACTTTGATGACATATTAATTGTTGAAAGTGATAAAACTGATTTAAGTAAAAAAAAAAGTTTTGCAGAGCATTCGAGAAGCGGTATTGAATTTACGAAAAAACAAATGTATATTTGATACACAAGAAGTTGAATTTTTGGGTTACAGAATTTCAGATAAAGAATTCGTTCGACGTCAGATAATCAAAGCTATAAGAGAAGCATCTACCTCAAGAAATGAGAAATGCTAGCTTTTCTAGGTTTAATTAAGTTTTAAGATTTATTTTTATATACAATTGCAGAGCATTACAACTTACTATATGTACCAGTAAAAATGTTGGTAAATGAAGAAACATTAAGCAGATTGCCTCTCGAAGTCAATTTACTTAATCCACCGCATATTGGACAAATTTTCATGCTAAACGAAGAAAATTGTATACTATGATTGCAGAAGACATTCAAAATATAACAAAAAAGATCGTATCGTGTTCAACGTTCTTTATTGGATTCGCCATGGTTGGTCTTCTTGATTAGAAGAAATCTTTAAAAAATATAATGAAAACAGAAACGACTTATCAGCTTATAAAGTAGTATAGCTTGTAATTATTTATGGTGTCCGGGAATTCACCACTAAATTGAATATTTTGGCAAGAATTGTGATGTGACACGCGAAATAATCAAAACAAAGCCCCAGCATTAGAATGGGAGAGACCGTAAAATCCATGGACTCGTCTTCATTTAGATTTTGTAAGCTTATTTTTAATTAAAATCGATTCATATTTGAAATAGCTTGAGATACAGATAGTAAAATCAATATCATCTTTGAACATGATTTCTGTTCTAAGAAAATTATTTGCTACTTATGGTATTCCCAACATAATTGTGTCGGATAATGTAACAGCTTTTACTTCAGCTTAATTCCAATATTTTGCTAAAAAGTATGGAATACATTTGATTAGATCCGCTTCATTTCTTCTAGCATCAAATGGTCAAGCAAAATGGTTGGTGCAAACAAGAAACTGACGATTAGGCGTGTCGTTTAGCGCGATTTATATTGTCACAACATATCACACCATATATGGTAGTATGGCTACAAGGAAATCCTTACTTACACGAACACAACACTAGTATTCTAGACAAGGATTTGATGATACAGTCAAATCAAGAATAGAATATATCCAAATAGAGAGGAAAAAGCGGAAAAATTCTAAAAGCAAAAGTACAAGAGTAAGAAGAGGTCCCAAAATATAGTAATCATTTCCTAAAAGAAGACAAAAATAGAAACCTGTCACAAAGAACAAACAAAAGGCAAGTTAAGAAAGAAACATAGTATTTAAAACAATCAAAACATTCAAATATCAGAGAAGATAATAACGAAAAAATACAACAAAAAAATAAATATCAAAATAAACAGAAATACTTAAGTAAATGATGAAAGAGACATTGAATAAAAATAACAAATATTTGAACATTGATAAACAAAAACAGCAAAAAAGTCTGTGGAACTTCTAAACCAAGAACCAAATAGCTTGGTGGGACCAAGATATTAAACAAACAATAGAAGATCCAAAGGAAACATTGGATGAAATATCTAAATAAAAAAAACCCATATAAAGAAAAGTACAGAAAAGTTAATAGAATGATTAATACATAAAAAGAAATAGAGAAAAGTAGCACGGAAAATCTAAAGTTATTTTATAAAACATTCAAAACTAAGAAACAAAAAGACGAAATAAGCAAATGCAATAAAACAAAACGAGAAAACCGTTTACAGAAGGAAAACAAAATATTAACCGATGGAACTAATTATATTTAAACATAACATAAGATAATATGATCAAGGAAAGCATATGAGAAACTGCATAGAACGATATAACAAAAAAGATGGAAGAGATAACAGAAGCGATAAAGATGTTGAGTACGCCATTGTAAAATAAATGGAAAAATGCTCAATTACATAAAAAGAGGATGAAATGTACTCCTATTAGATATATGTAATGAAGCTTGGAAAAAATAAAAAAAATACCAAAAGATTGGGAAGTAGATGTCATAATACCAATACATAAAAAAGCAAATAATTAAAGAATCTCACTGCTAAACACATCATTAAAAGTATATGCACGTATACTAGAAAGTAAAATTGAGGATGTTAATACGAAGCACTGTTAGAAGAAGTGCACAAGAAGCATACAATTGGGCTAATAAATCAAACGACTTTAATGCGCAAAAACAAAGAGTACAGAGAAAACATATATACGATGCTTGGCGTTGAGCATATTGTACTGACCTACATTTAAAGCATGCCTTCTTTGACATCCACCGTCATAATGTCGATCTGCCATGCTGGACAGGCGGACCTGTGTAGGAGCCCCTCTTCACACTAAATGACTCAGAACTACTATAGTATCGACCCGGTCTGAAATCTTTGACTGGTGTGTCTCTAAAACTAAACAAAATAGTTAAAAAGCGAATGAAATCATAAGCATATAAAGAAATATATATATATATATATATATATATATATATATATATATATATATATATATATATATATATATATATAAAAGCAAGTTAATTTAACACATACTAGAAGTGAGTATGATCAATGATCAAGAAAAAAAGTTTTGTTGAAAATTCTAGCCTTTCCCAAAATATTAACTTAAATTTTCAATCCAAAAACGAAACTCAAACGTCATTTAACTTTCAGCACTAAACCCTAAAAATTAAACTAAATCTTACGAAATTTAGAAATAGCCAAAGATATGAATAGTACAAGCATAAAATAAAATCTAAGTTCATTTATAACCTAAATTTCGAAAAGCAAATCTCATGGTTTAAACAATCAGCAAATGGAGAGAAACAGCAACATCAACTTAAAACTCCTGGGAATATTTATTCACTAAGTTAAATATGAGAACAAATTATTAGCTATATGAAAATATTTTTCTTCTTCACTTGCTATAATAATAATTTGATTTAATAATTGCATCTTAGATTTTATATTAGCCACTTCAATTTATTATAATATTCCACTAATCCGATTATAATGACTTACTTGTGTTTATTATTAAATCTAAGTAGCAAACATATTTTTTAAAGGAAAAACGAATCGACTATATTAGAATTTACAATTTGTTGAATGATATTCTTTAATTAATATTTTGTACACGTATTTACAGCAAATCGACTTTATTTGAATTTAACATTTTTTGAATGATATTCTTTAATTAATATTTTGTGTTTGAGTTTTATGGCATTTCAATAGTATCCAAAAAAATATAAATTGCAATCAGCGCCATTCATATTTTTGGAATCAATACTACTACTATGAGCCATTTTTCACCTGTCGCCAACTACCGGCTTGCTACTTCCTGCAATCGGTCACCAAATACACTCAAGTACTAAATTCACGTACAAAGCAATTATATTTTGAAACTAATAATCCTGCTGGAATATGGGTATCCAAAATGTGTAGAATCTGACCGATTCTTATTCATTTTTGAATCAAGATATCTAGGTTCTTCTTACAAAATCTGCATCTTCATTCATCGTAATCGACCTATAGCTTTGATTGAAATTATTTATAAATGATACAAAACAATTGTGTCTATGATGTTAAATAAAAACACACAGGCCACAGACTTACTTGATCACCTTAAAAAATCATATTTATATTCTGAAACCGATAAGTATTGAACAAACCACGGATGTTATGAATCATAACACCTAAGATGTCTTAAAATGACATCTACATCTGTTGTGATACTCATAACATTCCTAGGTATGTTAATAATTCAATAATTGCAACACAAATATATGATGTGCTTGTCAATCTTTCTTTGGTAGCGATAATTAATATACATGCATACGTTATGTAATATGGTGAGAGAATCGGAGAAGGCTGTGAGTAGATGCGTCTTGTTTGTTTGCGATGGAACACATCAGTAGTGCTTGCATATTTGGTTTGTTTGTACATGCGATGCACAGCTTCCTTCTTGTAATCTGCTCCGTTGCATTCTCACCGTGTAGTGTAAACCGACTTCACTGAAGCGGTGTTTGTTCTTGTTACTATCAGCCAGTTTATATTTGCCCTCATTTATAATTTATAAATCAAGAATTATTCTAGGTAATGATGACGTAATACTTCTGTTAACCGTAACACTGTCACTACATAAGTATGTACTCGAGGAAGAAAAATATGCGACTTCATTTTATAATTACAAGTTTAATTAATTATTACATTAAAAAAACATTCAAATAAAAAGTAAACAAAATCATTTAAATTATTTTTATTAATAAAATAAAAGGTGAAATTTGTACAGAAAACGTTGATACAAAAATAGGAATAATATTTTAACTTATATTTAATGTTCAAAGACGACATAGTGTTTATAACCAGCCTAGGAACACTATGCATATTTTAAGATTCCTTCTGAAACTAATATCATGTGCTTGGACAATGACTAAAATTCAGAAGATTGCGGTTCGAATTTATTAAGAAAGTTCAGAAACGTTCTTTACAAATAATAGATTAAAATGCAGATGCTCTTGCAACATTACTCTTCAGCATAGCACTAAATATGACACCACGGAGAGCTGAAATAATTTATTAAGTTCCATTAAGCCATCCTCGCATACGCTGATGATATTGTAGTTAGCAATAGATAGAATAAATGGTAATTGAAACGTTTAAAAAAATTAGAAAGTAGCGCCAATTTGATGAGATTCAAAATTAATGAATCCAAAATCATATGCATGCAAGTAACAAGGAACCTAACTAAAATAAATATGACAATAGGGATCCTAATTTTGAACTTATTCTAGTTTACAACGTAAATTCTAATAAACAAATTACCAAAAGAATTAAGAGGAAAGACTAGTAGAAAATATGTGGTACTTCAGTTTACAACATCTTTAAAAGCTGAAAATATCCCCATCGTAATAAATCTGAGATTATATAAAAATTTTACTCATCCTCTAGTAGCAGAATTATGGATTACTTATAAGGACGATGAACTTATAATAAAATCATTTGAAAGGAAAATATGAAGTATCTACTTAAAACATCTCAAAGGTGGATCCAGAATAAGGAGATATAGAATGTAAAGGTAACCTAAAGAAAGCAAGAAACCCCAAATTAGAAGATAGTCACACAAAATAGAAGATAATAGAGGATATTGATCGGGGAGGTGTATATTGTGAAGCCATATAAGAAGAAGAATACTTTCTGTACGCAAATCAAGAAACTAGTATACAGAACTAATCTTATGAACATTACGGAATTCACTCAATTCATTATATGATACTAGTAATAACCAGGGATGTGCGTGTAGTCTACTGCAAGTAATCTACGCAATTCTCTACGTGTAAACAATCATGTAGTCTACGTCTTCATTTTTCATGTATACAATGTAGACTATGTAGACAATGAAAACACCTGTGTTCACTTAAGTCATATTAAAATTGTATCCCTAGAACTAGGGAATTTTAAATGTTGGTAGAGATTTTTATTTTTATTCTAGGGATTACATGAAAAAAATTAGTTGTGCAGGGCAAAACGTTCAAAATTTGTCAACTGGTTACTGTTAAAAATAGCGCCAAAGAAAACTCCGTCTGGTGAGATGGCGCGTTGATCGATTTTAAAAATATGACAGTTCGCCCAAGACCCAAGACAGACATTCGTCTAGTAATGTACGAGCACATGCTTTATTAGGTTTATTATATAAAGACCGATAATGACCCGAGCTCACGAATACGAATACATGTAATAGTTACAAAGGAATAAATTTAGGTTATGTTGAATTTTACAACTGTCAGATGCATTACCTACATTGTTTACATTGTCTACGTTGCTAGAATTGTCGACGTATTGTCTACGTGTAGATGTCGACAATTAAAGATTACACGTAGATGCACATCTCTGGTAATAACCAAGTAGACGTCATTTATACCGATTTCTCGAAGACATTAGTCATCTTTCACTTTTCTCATGATTTTATACAGTTTCTTTCTTCATATTTAAGCAATCGTGAAATGCTTGTTCAATACAATAATTTTAAGTCAAATCCATATTTTGCCATCTCTGGGGTGCCTAAAGGGTCTAACCTTGGCCCTTTATTATTCAATTTATTTATTAATGTTATTGTTGAATGTGTTCAGCATTCTGAAATATTGCTGTACGCTGATGATCTGAAAATTTTCTGAACTCTTAATTCACTTAATGATAATTCTTTTGAAAAAAGATATTGATAGCATTCTAGCTTGGTCTCGGACTTCTAAATTATTTTTTAACTTTAGTAAGTGCAAGATTATGAGCTACTTCGTTAAAAAATTACTTACACGTTTCCATATCACATGGAAAACGCAGTACTTGACAGTTACTCAGTGTAAAGATCTAGGTATACTATTTTCATTTTAAACTGGAGGGAGCGGCATAAAACGATTCAATGCACCGCAATTACGTTTACAAAGGAACTCAAAATATGACCCGTTATAACTGGTTTCACAAGGTTCGCAAGGGTTGTACAGCCCCATTCCCGGATATTTTTAAATGGTCAATCACAGGAAAAAAAAACAAGAATAATTTTAGGCTGAATACGACCCTTAAAAAATTACCTGTTGTGACCATCGTTAAGCGATTTGTGGTAGCCGCACTAATAGATTTCATTGTAGTTATATGGGACAGGGACGTTTAATCGTTTTATGCCGATCCCTCCAGTTTAAAATGAAAATAGTATATTCTGTTTGACGAGAAAATGACCTTCAACGATCATACTCATGCTATTATTAAATCATCATATAAAAGCCTTGGATTTGTCATTAGAAATTGCCAATCTTTTCAAAACATGTCTACATTCAAAAGTCTGTTTTTTATGCATTTGTAAGGTCTAAACTAGAGTACTGCCTCCAAGTCTGGAATTCTATTTACATCAAATATATCAAAGTGATTTCGCTGAGTTACACTATTATTTTTATGTATATTTGAATGTCGCTATTTCTATATTTGAGATCTTCATCAACTTTTGCTTTTTTATGTAGATATTTTTCTTCTTATATGTATTATTATATATATATATATATATAAATATCTTTTCCTTCAACTCCAGTTAGGAGCATAGGGCCTCTACAAAAGCGTTCCATCTAGGTCTGTTTTGGTTCCACGTTTTCTCGTTGGCAGCGAGTTCTTGTATAATGGTGCGCCTCCATGTTATCCTGGGTCTGCCTACTTTCCGATTTCCCTGGGGATTCCAGTTTAGTGCCTTCCTGGCTATGTTGTCTGCCGGTCTCCGTAATGTGTGGCCAATCCAATTCCACTTTCTTCTTTTTATGTCCGTGGTGACGTCTCGTTGCCTGGTTCTTAGCAGTAACTCAGCGTTTGATATGTGGTCAGTCCAGTTTATTCTTAATAATCTCCGTAGGCACTTGTTCGTAAAATTTTGTAATTTCTTGGAAATTATTTTCGTTACCTTCCACGTTTCACATGCATATAGGAGCACTGCTTTTACATTGGTATTGAAAAGTCTAAGCTTTGTGTTAGTCGATACCTCTCTCGATTGCCAGATGCTTTTTAATGCTCCAAAAGCTTGGTTTGCTTTACCAATTCTATGTTGGACGTCCACTTCTGTGCCACCGAATTCGGTAATGTAGCTACCGAGGTAGCAGAATTGCTCGACGTTTTTTATGACTGCGCTCTTTACATAGAATGGAGTGTGGTTGTTGGTACCAGTGCGCATGGCTTTGGTTTTCTGGGTATTAATTATTAGACCTGCTTTTTCTGCCTCTAGAATTAGCCGGTTTATTTTGTTTTGCATGCCTGCTTGTGTTTGTGAGAGGAGACAAATATCATCCGCGTAATCAATGTCTTCTAGAAAAGTAAGTAGATCCCATTGTATTCCCCGATTTGCGTCGATTACCTTTTTCATCACCCAGTCTAGTGTTATGTTAAATAGGATGGGTGATAAAACGCAACCTTGCTTCACCCCGTTTTTTATGTGAATTTTATTGGAGGTCTTGTTATTATGTAAAATCTTGCACGTTGTCTCGTTATAAAGTTCCTTTATTAGATTTATAATTTTTTCTGGTACGCCCGTTTGTCGCAGTATGCTCCACATGGCTGTGTGTTTTATACTGTCGAACGCCCTTTTAAAGTCTACAAAGACGAGGTAGAGTGGGGCCTGCCACTCCTTCGTTTGTTCTACTATGATTCGTAGGGCGTTGATGTGGTCAACACATGAGCTATTTGGGCGGAAACCAGCTTGCTCATTCCGTTGACGAGGTTCTACTTTGTCTTGAAGTCTAGTAAGCATTATTCGTGCTAGGATTTTGTTTATTACATTAAGTAGAGTGATGCCCCTCCAATTCTTACATTCTGTTAGGTTACCCTTTTTGGGCAAATTTATTACAAGGCCGTCTTTCCAGGCAATTGGGATTTTTTCTGATTTTCACACATCTTTTATAAGTGGGTGAAGGATAGGTATTAGAGTCTCACAGTTTACTTTGAATATTTCTGCTGGTATGTTATCTGGGCCAGCAGATTTATGATTTTTAAGTTTCATGATTGCGACTCGGATTTCGTCTTCTGTGGGATCTTTAATGTCTATTCGGAGTTCTCTTCCTCCTCGTTCTTCAATTTCTTGTGTGGGTGTTTCAGCCTCTAATAATTCTTTATAGTATTCTTCCCATCTTCCTAGTTGTTGATGTTCTGTTGTTAGGAGATCACCATTTTTTGCTTTAATTGGTAGGTTGGTGTGAAAGTTTTTATTTGCAAGACGCTTGGTGATAAGGTAAAGATCTATTGTGTTATGTGTTCTGGCGGCTGCTTCGGCTTGGGTTGCGAGGTTACTTATCCAGTTACGTTTGTCCTTGCGCTCATTGCGTTGTACCTCTTTATTTACGTTCTGATATTGTGTTTGGAGGTTTCTTCCAGTACCTCGTGTTTTGGCTGCGTTTAGTTTTGCTTTTAGTGACTTCCGGTTTTGTATGAGATTCCATGTTTCACTACTGATCCAGTCTTTCTGTCCTTTCTGTCTAAGCCCTAATGTATCTTCAGCAGTTTCTAGTAGGCTGTCTTTGATTTGGGTCCACGCATCAGCGGCATTTGTGGTTGAATAATTATCTTTTCCTTTCTCTTGCAAGGCTTTTTTGAAGGCCTGCATGATATTTGGCGCATTTAGTTTGTTGACATTGAATTTCTTTCGGTTTGCTAGCTTGTGTGGTGATTTGAGCTTGGCTATTTTTAATCTGATGGTGCCAATAAGTAGATGGTGGTCAGTGGCTGCATCCGCCCCTCTGTAACTTCTGACGTCTTGCAGCGATCTTTTCCATTTATTGCTGATAGCTATGTGGTCAATTTGATTCTGCGTAATGCCATCTGGGGAGACCCATGTTATTTTGTGTATTTCCTTATGCGGAAATTGAGTTCCACCTATGATCATCTCATGGTTTTGGCATAGACTGATGAAGAGTTCGCCATTCTCGTTTCGCATGCCAGGTGCGTGCTTTCCCATTGTATGTTCAAGATTTTGGTTTTCTGATCCCACTTTCGCATTCATGTCTCCCATAAGTATTGTTATGTCACCTTTATTTATGTTTTCTAGTACTGACGAGAGACATTCGTAGAAAAGTTCTTTCTCAGTAAATTCTGAGGGATCTGTCGGAGCATAGCATTGTACTATTGTGATGTTACGTACATTCGATTTGAATCTTGCTAATATTATGCGATCCGAGACTGGGGTCCATTTTATGAGGCTTCGTTTTGCTTTTGATGATATAAGGAAGCCTACACCTTTTTCTCTGATACTATTTGGATCATTCCCGGAATATAGTAGGGTCATTCCGTTAGTACAGTTCTTTTCTCCAAAACTTGGCCATCTAACTTCGCTTAATCCTAATATTTCTATTCTGTAGTCTTTTGCTTCTTTTGCGATTTGTGCTAGTTTCGTCGGTTCTAGTAGCGTTCTGATGTTCCATGTGCCAATTCGCGTCCGAGTCTTCATTCCAAAGGTTGTTGCCGTTACTTCCGTCCGGTTGCTTCTGTTGTAGGTTTCAGGAATCAGTTAGTTTTAGGACGGGCTGATGATTGGTCAGCCGCATCCGAGTCTGGGCCGGGGCTTACTAATGTTTATTTTCGTCAATTGTTCATTTATATTTTCTTTATGAATCGTCCTGTAATTGAGATCGTAGTATTCAGGATTAGTTAATAAATAATTAAATAAATATACGTATATATATATATGTATATGTATATATATATATATATATATATATATATATATATATATATATATATATATATATATATATATATATATATATATATATTACGGCTCACTTGTCCTGTTGTATCCGGCGTGAGTATCTTGATAACTTTTTTAAGAGGAATATTTTATTTTACATATAAAGGTAAAACCCATCTCAAACCAACGCTCAGGTACTAATTTATGCAGATGTATCAACACAGTGTCTAAACAAAGCGCAACAAATCAGAGAAGCTACAAACTCGATACATAATGATTTAAGGAATACTGAAGTAATTATAGCATACGCTCTACTAAATTTAATGAACAAAACTGTCAAGTCAACTTTTAAAAAGATACTTGAGATAATATTTGATAAATCTGTATCCTTCGAAAGTATAAAAAAATTAAAATTCTGAATTGTTTCAATTTGTTACAGTTGGTTCAAAGCCTATAACTGAAGTTCATATATTTCAGGTTCAAATCCTAACAGCATCTTATTTTTTTTTCTTTATAATTTCAATTAGTAACATCAATTGTTAATTACTTAAAATTAAAACAAATGTTATACTGATTTAGGGAAGGTTTTTGATCAGAATAGGAAATAATACGTACCTACATTTTAGAGGATATTACTATTTAAGTTTTATTGACATCTCCGGAATACCGCAAGGCCCTATATTAGGTCCTTTGATATTTGTTCTGTTTATAAACGATGTTTCTTTCTCGAACTGTCTCTTGTATACTAATGATTTAAAGATTTATAAATCATTTCATAATGGCACAGATTATATCAAACTCCAATAAACGCGTAAGATTTTCTTTTGATTATAGTTTTTTCCCTATTAATTTTAGAACAAAAACTTAATGCAGTTTTTAATACTGGACCGGTTTTATATTAAAACATTTATTCGAAAATTAATAAGGAGGAAACTATCACCGAATCAGGGGCAGCACCAGAGGTGGGCCCGGGTGGGTCCACCCGCTAGAAATTAGATTTTTTGATATAATATATTAATATATTTTATATACATAATTATAACAAATATATATATGACTTGTATGCGTACGCAAAGACAAGTAATAGCTCGCAATTCTTTCAGTAGCAAAGGGAGAGGAACGAGGTGCGACGGTGCAACTAGCGTCGACTTGTATATTGCGCGAGATTTATGCTGTACAAAACTAAACTCGATTAAGCATTATTTGTCGCACATTTGTAAATTGCAACAGTGAGGTACGGACATGTTGTGTTGAAATTTATTTATATAATGAGTAGAAAACGGAATTTATTAAATTGGCTAGTTACTAGCAATAAAAAACAAAAATAAATGAGTGATGACGGCGAAAATGATACTGCTTCCAGTAGCGAACTTGATGAAAATGTGAGTGCAACCCAAAGTTTAATTCAGGACCAAGATAAATGGGAACACAAAGAGGGTGCAGATGCAGATGAATCGTACGCTGAATACGCAGTTTTTGCAGCAAGTAATAGTGGCAATAGTGAGTGTGATGATGATCAATCAGAAGACGAATGTGCATCACTGTCATTTGCTTATGAATTATCAGCAACAAATTATTCTTTAGTTGAAAACAAAGTGTTAACAACAGGACCAGTACAGCCAAAATCAACCAAGTACCCACAAAAAAAATTTGGCAACAAGTGGCGAGGATTAAAAAATGTCTTGGTTCCATCATCATTAGACGATTCTATGTTTTGTTTTTCTTGTCGGTTCTTATCTAACGCATCATATGAACCAAAAAGTCGGGTTCAAAAACTGGAAACGAGCAATGGAAAAAAGTTTCAGGCTTTGTAAAACAAGCAGCAAATGATCAACATAAACGTTGTGAAGTGGCATGGAATGACTTATTAATAAGGTGAAAAACTTACGAGTCTGTCCTTTTACAAATTAATAAGATACATCAGAAACAGTTGCAAGAAAACCGATATATTTACAACTGATAGCAAAACTTTTTATATTTGCTACTGTGCAGGGATTTCCATTGAGTGGTGACAATGAAAATGAAACTAGTGTAAATAGAGGTAAATTTATTGAATTATTACATTTTGTATCTAACAATAATTTATTTTTGCAATCTCGATTGTTAAATGCTTCGGAAAATGCAAAATATTTACATCACAGTATAAAAAATGAATGATTGAATATTAATTCAAATTTAATATTAAATGAAATTTGCAATGATATAAAAAGATGCGAATATTTTGCAATAATGGTGGATGAGACGAAAGATATTTCTAAAACAGAACAAATATCTATTGTTTTAAGATATTATTTAAATGGTACTGTGTATGAAACATTTCTGGGTTAAACAGCAGCAGAATCATTAACTTTTAATCCTGATTCCTTTATACAAAAGAAAATCTGGCTAAATGTAATATAGATATAAACAAATGTGTGGCACAAACTTACGACGGAGCTAGTGTTATTAGTGACACACTAAATGGTGTACAGGCACGATTTCGGCAGGAAGTGCCATAAACTATCTATGTATATTGCTTCGATCACAAGCTGAATTTAGTCGTAGTAGATGCATGCAAATGTCTTGCTGTAACCGATTCCTTTTTTACTTCCTTGTACGAAGTAAAGGAAGTATTGTAATCGCGAAAATTTTCGGTTCTCAGATTTCAACGGAAATAGGTGTTTTGGCCCTCCCTGAATCCATTTTGACTAATTTCGTCATGCCGTCTGTACGTACGTACGTATCTCGCATAACTCAAAAACGGTAAATCGTAGAAAATTGAAACTTTATATTTAGGACTGTTATAACATCTAGTTGTGCACCTCCCTTTTTGGTCATTACACAACTACCGGAAGTGGTACTTTACTTGAAGCCTATAATAGATTTTTATGAAAAACTATATTCAAATATAATTTAAAACTTTCCAAATTTGTTATATAAGACTACTATATCAATGGAAATAACATAATAGATTTTGGTTAAAATAGACTAACCGGAAGTGGCACATTACATGAAGCTGCTAACAGTTTTCCTTGAAAAAAATGGTATTATTTTAATTTTAGAAATGAATACTGCAAATAAAAGTTTTAGAGAATTAAATTCTGCGTCTTGCACATTAATAATTTTTAAATTAGCTTTTTGCATAAACGAGATATCTAAATTTAAATATTATATATTTTTTGATTTTTTTGTAAATTAAGTTTGCTATGGATTAGAACAAGAAATAAAAGATTTAATGTCAAATATGTGTAATTAAAAAAATATCTATAGTTTAATACGTGTACAAGGAAGTCATGTGGTGTCCACATCAGATTTTTTCTATATTAGAAAAATTATGTTTTTTTTTGTTTTGCAATGCTTAGTAGATTTATAAATTTACAAAAAGAAATATATAAAGACCGTAAACCTGTGGAATTATAACGAATATGTTTTACAAGCTGGACAAGTCATTTGAAGTAGTCTTACTCTTATTAAATATTTTAATTACTGAGAAAGACGAACGGAAGGTCTTTTGAAACAATTGAATTTCATGTTCATATTTAATCACACTATGTTTTTGCATTTTTAAATTATGTTCAAGGGAATAAATCATTATTTATAAGAAGTTAATTCAGATGTATCTCATGCTTAATTTTTATTATACGGCATTAAAAATTTATTTAGCAACCAAAGAGACAATTTTCACACTTTTGAGTAGAAATTCTGTTTTGAAAATTTTGACAAAGATGGCAGATGCACGAAAATAATATTAAACTGCAAATTTCTTAAATAAAACGACTGTCGGAAATGTGTAAAAGACTTCAAAATTATATAATTACAGAGCAAATGCAAAAATAAAAGAACATTTAAGGACGCATATATTTCTAAATTTGTATTATTTGTAGTTTGAATCCTGAAATACCAGGAAAAAAATAAAATTATGATACTATAATTCCACTTGAAAAATATTATTCATGTGATTTAAATTTACTAATATCATAATTAAATATTTCACCAAACACAATTTCAAATTACGAAAAAGCATATAATATACAAATTTCAAACATGTTATAATATACTGATATGGTAAATAAATATAAAATTGCATTTTCGGTGATACACAAACTTTTAATCATATGCATAACAATTCCGGTTTCATGTAAGAGATCTTTTTAATTTCTTAGAAGACTGAAATTATATTTAAGAAATAAAATGACTGACGACGGGCTGGCAAGTCTGGCAATTATAAATAATACATACATTTAAAAATACAAGTAGCATTTTAAATAACACTCGTATAAAAACAACAGGTCGACTTAAAATTATCTTTGATTTAAAAATACATGTTCAATTTTAAGGAATACTTCAATTTCAAATAAACTATGTTCTGTATTATTAAATTTATTTTCCAACACAAACAATATATTTACTCAAAAAGTGTGCTTTGTAATTCAGGGATTTATTTCTATGGTTTAAATAAAATGCCTGAATTTGAAGTAATAAAGTAGGTATGATACACATTTCAATAACACAGTGATACTATATTTTTGTATAATAAATATAACACAGTGTTATTTAAAATAATATGGCGTTCCATATATTCAATAAATACGTTATCTTATCTTGTTTTAAAGTACAATAGATGATTATTAATTTACTCGAGTCCCACAAATGAATTATTTGTAATTTTTTTTAAATTTATATCGAATCAACTACTACGGTCATATGCCGATATGTCCTTTGTAAATGGCCGCCACGGGTGGGACCCGAACCCACTACGGCCGTGAATCAGGCCCTCAAACCACGTGGCCATAACGCGGGACTTTTTAAATTTAATTGTCATTGTATTTTAGTTACCTCATTTTTATTCAGGAGTCTTTATTATACTAGTATGAAGTATTCCCAAGTTACAGAATGATAAGCAAGTTTAAATTTCATCTAATATTTATATTAAGTTCATAATAATAAATTTTCACCAATTTAAATCTACCCCTGTGACCTCCCTCTCCACTAACATCTTTGGAGTCCATGATTTGACGGTTGGTAACCGCATTTCACGCGAAGAAATATATCACTTACCGAGATCTGCTTCGGCGGAGTACCACACCTTATAATGGGTAAAAGGTGTAATGATATATTTATTTATTTTATTTTTAATAAGAAATGTTAATAGATTAAATAAATATTTTACAAACAGTATATTTGCATGTTCGAATTCAGAATTTAAAATAGTTTCCGTGCGTTATTCTACTCTTTAATGCTGACTCATTATGTTAAAGATTTTTCATATTTCTATTAAATTTTTCAATCAATTCTTTATTAAATTTAAAATTATACTCATTTGGATTTTCTAAAGTTTTTTGGATCATTTCTACTTAACTAATTAAATTATCATAATGGTCCCTGTCACGACCATCTATATTTCCAATTATTTGTTTAATTATAGATTCAACTCCATTAATTAATCCGTTTATTTCCTTTGTGGAAATAATTCCAAAATTTTACTCTTTAATCTATAAAAATTATATTTTTATTATTCGACATTTTTCGTTGCATTATTTTACACGAAATTTCTTTTGCGTTCTAATTTTAAAATAATTCTGTAATTACTGTTTATAAGTTATATAAAAAATATAAATAATAGGATTTTGAATATAATTTAGCATTTGCTAATTTTATTATGTTGAATCGTGGTCTTATATGTTTATTAATTCTGCTTCTTATATTTTTTTTTCAAATATTACTCCTAGTTTTTTATTATAGGATTTTACTTGTTTTTCTTTATATTTTGGTTCAGTAATTTTTCCGCTTTGATGTTCCTTTAAATATAATTTTGATGGTAATTTATCGGGGTTTTCATGAGATTTACAACGTTTTTCTTTCTCATTATTAATTTTATTACGAAATTCTTGATTAACTATATTCATATGTTTTTTATGATGATCAACATACTCCTGACTACATGGATTATTACAATACTCAATATGTTTGTCTGGGATGTGTCTAAATAAAATCTCTACTGGAGTAATAAGCATAGTAACATGATTAGTATTATTATAGGCAAGCAGAGCTAACTCTATTTTTATTTGGAAACTTTCATTTTTAAATTCTGCTCTGTGTTTGAATATTCTGAAATGTTCAGAATTGAGTGATATCTTTCTACGGGGCTATTTGACTTAGGATTATCTACATTACATGAATATAAATTTTATGTACTTTTAATAATTCTTTAAGGACTTTATTAATCAATTCAGTACCATTATTACGAATAATATCCTTTGGTAACATAAATATTGAAAATTAATTTATTTATTATAAATATTACATGATACTTGTAAATATTTCACGATCCATCATCGTAAGAAATTTTTGTTTTTCTAATGATAACATATCTATATTAATTATTTCAAAAGGATAATTTGGTGTTGATGTTAAATTATTCTCAATTGCTATAGGATTTCTCTCATATTTTATTTGAAGGCAGATCTTACAATTATTAATAAATGTTTGAATACTCTTTATCATATCTGGCCAATAATATTTCTTATTTAATCTTTAATAAGTTTCATTTATTCCTCAATAATTAGTCTTTCCTTCATGATAATTTACTATCATTTCTGTTCTCCTATATTTTCTACATCAGTAACTAAATTTTGATACTGAATTATTTATTTGTATCTGGTTGCCAATTTTATTGCAAATACTCATTAAAATTATTATATAAATCATTATAAAAAATACAATAATATTTTACTTTAGAGACAATATATCCTTATTTGTTCTTGGAATTGGATAATCTATTACAGCTTGAATTTTGTCAGGGTTTAGTTTAATCCCTTCTTCTGAAACTATGTGATCTAAGTAAGCCACCACCTTTTAAAAAAAATCTGACTTGTCAATTTGTCTTATTAAATTGCCTTCCTTAAGTTTATTGACTATCTTTTTTTATATTATCTAAAATGATCTTGTAATGGCGTGCCCAAAATTATTATGTCATCTAGATATACCAGAAAAATTTTACCAATATATTCTTTCAAAACAGAGTTCATAAAACGTTGGATTGTACCTACTGGGGGCGTTTTTTAACTCTAAGATCATTCTGGTGAATTCAAAATGTCCTTGTTCAGTTCTGACGGCTGATTTAGGGATATATTTTTGATCTATTTCTATCTGGTGAAATCCAGATGATAAATCTAAAGTTGTGAAAAAACAAAATTTATCTTGTTTATCAAAAATTTCAGTAATGTTCGGTATGGAGAACTTGTCATCTACGGTTTTTTAATTTAGTTTCCTATAATCAATTACCATACGATATTTTTGCTTATTTGAGGCATCTAATTTTTTAGGCACTATTCATATTGGCGAAGGCCAAGGTGAATAGCTTTGCTTGAATTATGTTTTCATTGAATAATTATTGTGTTTGTTTATTTATTTCTTTTTTTAATTCTGAATATCTATAATTTTTGTTATAATTGGAAATTTTATCAGTAGTGTTCATCTGATGCTTAATTTTGTTCGTGAAAATTAAGTTGTCACTTTCTTTAGGGAATAAGTATTTATACTGTTTAACTACTTGAATTAATTGTGTTCTTTCATCATTATCTAAATGATCTAATCGTAAATTTTTAATTTCTACATTTCTATTAATTTAACAATTCATTATTTGATTTTTATTAAAATATTGTAACTTAAATTTATTATTCAGTGTAATTTCATCATTTAAAATACCTATTTTTCCTTTTAACGTCTTTAATGTTTCTAAACCAAAAAGAACATCAATTTTCCTTTAAATGATAACTTAATAAATTCATTAGCATGAGTAATACCTGTTGCTGTATATAGTTTAAATGATTCTTTATAAATAAGAAATTTAGATTTATTTTTATAAACATAATTTTTACTTATTAAAGATTTAATTGAATTGTATCAATCAAGAAAATATAATTTTGTAACTTCAAATACTGTAACTTACTAGTATAATTGCAGTTCATAAATTCCTCTATATTTCTAGGCTCATTTCCTGTAAAAAAATATTTTGTTCAACAGTTTCTATGTCTTTTTTATTTACTTGATTATTAAATTCAAGGTTATTTTCAAGTTCAGAATTATTTTCTGTCTTAAAAGTAAATTCTACTTCTTGATTATAAATTTCTTCCGCGACATAATTCCTACTAGGTCCTGAATTTTGGGAAAAATAATGATTAGGTTGTCTATTAAGAGTCTATTATTGATACTCATTGAAGTTGGTTTTGGCTGGAATTGTGCGTTTTTTACTTGTTGTCTGGGTGTAAACATTTTATAAGGTTGATTTGTACTTAATTTTATTGGTTGGAATGGAATTTTGATTAAATTGAAATTGTGATTTATTACCAAGGAATTGTTGAGGAGTGATATTCGGTAACTTATCAGGAATATGATTATGCATAGGTTTAAAAACAGGTTTTTAATTTGAATATTCAATATTAAATTCATTATTTAACAAATTATATGCATCATTTCAATCTTACGGGCACGATATCATATTAATGAGCCAATTAGGTCTTTTAATCCTAATGTAAATACTCTGAGAGCCAATTTAGTTGCGTTTAGTTTTAATGTCTCTGCAGTTATCGGATTATTATAGTGTGTGTCAATATAAGAGGTATATAAATATAATAAATATGAAACATTTTTGTAATAATTTAGGTATGGTATATTTCCTTGTTTTAAGTAGGAAATTTTGATTCATAAAGTTAACTCATCTCGTTTATCTGAATAGCTATTTACGAGTCACAAAACTTGTTTAATATCTACCCATCTTTTTATTGTAATTCTACCTAATTGTTCGGCGGCATGGCCAACGATTTTATTCTTTATACTTAACAATAATAGTCTATTTTGAAAATGTTTTGGCTGAGCTTGATTATTAAATGTATTTATAAGTTCTTCACAAACAGAAATGAAATTCGTTAATAAGTCATGTTATCCATTGTATTCCGGTATTAATTTAAGGCGAATCTATATTATAATATTTAAACATAAAAGGCAAATCCTTAAATTTATTCACAGTAATAGTGTGTTGACGAATTGTTATTTTCATTGAAGTTTCGCACTGACTCGTAGCGATGTTAAATTAATGTGAATCTCCTGGTCGGAGAATTTCACTTGAAGGTGATGTGGTGTTGTGATGGCGTGGACCTCCTGGACGGACCGCTCCATTTAGATGATTCACTAACTTCTTTAAAAAAAATTCAGACCTTTCAGCCGGAAACTAATTGCGCTTTACTTTTTTAACCCACTTGCACTAGCATTGCTGGCTCTATGCGGAAGTCCACTTGGAATTTATTCATTTGTTTTAAATTTAAACAGTTAAGACAGATTATGAGAATTTTAACGAATTGATTTGCACTTTTTGTGTAAATTTTGATTCCCGCGTTTACGTAATCCTACAAACATTTAAGTAATTTCTTTCTAAATTACTATTTAAAATAATGTATTCTTTATATGAAACAAACAAGTGATACAAAGTAATAGCAGACAAACTACAAGAATAAATCATTCCTCTTCGTAAACGTCTTTAAAACAGGTCACTTAACTAAATGATGATATAATCTTTAATAATTCATTCTAGTTGCATACAATTAATTAAATCAATAAAACAATGAATGCCTTAATTTTTATTGGGATTTGCTAAAATTGTTTTGAGCTTAGGGCCTTAATTGTTTTCCAACAATGCCTTTGATCTTTTGTGTTTACTAGATTGTTTTTAATTTCAAGTTTATGCTCTTTTGATCAGAGATGCATCGTTTGTATGTTTGTAGTTGAAAAATTTTTTAATTCCGGTTTTGAGTTGTACATGGTTTTCTGTTTGATTCATATGGGGGATCGCTGGTTTTTTATGCTAATATAGTTTTAGCTAATAGTATGTTTGTTATAATTCATTAATATCACAATTACAATGCTTATTGTTAGTTAAATAGCAACGATGACGCAATGTTTGTAAAAAAATATTTTATAATATTGAATTGTAAACAAATTTGGTATTTCTTAGATACTATTTTATTCTGATTCAAGTTTTCGCGTAATGAACAATGTTTCATGTTGATAAAAAATCATGTTCCGCAATATTATTATACAATTTTTTTCGGATCAATGTACATATTTAATGTATAGAATGTGGATTCATAAAATATTTTTATTTGTTTTGTTATTTACCCATTGCAATAGAAGTGGTTTTTTTTTCTATATTTTGGTCGGAATAAATATATATTATTATTATTATTATTATGCTATACAGATTTATTAAGTCATTAATATGAATTTTTGAAAATGATGCACAACTCATTCTAACTCTACCTCTAACGACATAAACACATTAAATCATAAAACAGAAACCTCGAAACGAGATAGCGCATAATTACAAAGTTGTCGAACTGAATCTATTTAGCAACAATGATTCAGCTTCCAACAAATAGTATTGTCAATTCTATATTCACATTCATAATCGTAATATTACATCAGGCGAGTGAAGCAATAAAATTATACTAAACTGCTCGACCGTGCAGCAAAATTAATCTACCAGTAATACATATTTGATTAATATAAAATGGCGCAAAATAACAATGTGGTGTTGACTCGAATGCTGGCTGTGAGATAGTACAGTGGTCGGATCGGGTCGGGTGTCTGGTCCCACGACTGGCTTCACTGTCATCGTTAGGGCATTAACATTTCATTAAAACTGAATTTGATGGGCGAGCCGAGTGCGAGTTATAGCCCGAAAGAAAATTATTGTTGCGGACGCGAAATTAGGTTATGGTTTTATGTGTCGGCAGCCCCAAAGAGCCTAATTTTAAACCTTATTGCGAACTGTAAAGAATAATTAGTTCTACTCTAGCAATGGATTTCGTGTACGAATGAAATTTTATGATCTATATTGATTGAGAATCTTAATGAAATGACGTTGATGTTCATGAACTAATTATTTTTTTGTTTTTTTGTTTTTTGTTTTTTTTTACTGCATACATACATACATACATAACATCGCGCTATACCCCATTAAATAGGGTAGCACGAACCCGTCAACATTCTCATCCTGATACACGATACTCGTTACGACCACATTAACACTTCCTCCACACGAACTCTTTTTTTTCTCACAACCAAAATCCATCATCATGCAACAAACATTCATCCATTCGCTCCTGTACACCTGTGTCGTAAATCTTCACTTACGCCCACTTCTCTAACAACGAATCTATAATAAATAAAGGCAGCATCGCCTGCGCTTGTTTAAAAATACATTTAACACAATTGCAGTTACACACTGTATAGTAAAATCTGAAAATGAAGTAAAAAAAGATGAGCAAGGAAGGGAGTATCTTCCTGCGATTGTTTTTGAAACTGAATTCCACACAATTGCAATTGGACACTCTATAGTAAAAACAGAAAATGAATAAAAAAATAAGAAAGGAAGGGAGTTTCTCTCTGCGCTTGTTTTTGAAGGTGAACTCCACACAATTGCAGGTAAACACTCGAAAAATCTAACCAATGAATCTAAAATCAAGAATCATACGCCTTTCCTTATTCATCATATTTATCCCGCAATTAATTTTCGCCAAACATTCCTATCCTAACAAACCACTTTTGATTCAACCACATTCATAATTCCTTTCATATAAGCTCGTTTATTCTTTACGCTCAGAATCTTTCGCTCACGCAACAACCTTTCAATCATATTTATCCATTTGTTCCTAGGTCGTCCACGCAAACTTTCACCCTCAATTTCACCAGCATACACCAGTTTCACCAATCTGTCATTCGACATACATTCTACATGACCAAACCATCTCAACTGACTTATTCCCACTCTTCTTACAACATTCTTCCCAATCTCACATTCATCATACACCAATGTATTCCGGACACGATCTCTTCTAGTATATATATATCCACACACACCCCACAAATATCTCATTTCCACAGCAGTAATACGCCGTTCATGTTTCTTCATCTATATTCACATTAACTACCATACATCAACGTAGGCACTAACACACCATTATAAGCACTCAATCGAGCATCTCTGGATACATTCACATTCCGAGTAAAGGTTCCCAGAGCACCCAATATCTTACATCCAGCAGATACTCTTCTTTAAATCTCTCGATCAATACGTCCATCCCGCGAAAACCCACTCTCCAAGTATACAAACTCATTTACTTGACCCAATCTCACACCATTCACCGAAACATTACAATCAGTCACCAAATCACTCCTCTCAAACACTAACACTTTACATTTATCAACATTCAGTAATAGATTTAAACCTCTTCCTACTTCATTTATACTTAGAATCATTCTTCTCAATTGTTCTTCAAATTCACTCATTACAACTACATCATCCGCATAAGCTAACGCAGGCACTACACTGCCACCAATACGTACACCATCCACCCCATTCAGCGATTTTCGTAACAACACATCCATATACAAATTAAACAACCACGGAGACATTCTACAACCTTGTTTCACGCCAACATCTATAGAAAACCAATCACTCAATCTACCATCAACTCTCACCGCAGCCTCGCTATCTTCGTATAATGACGAATTTCTCCCAAAAAATTACCATTTATACAGTACTCTAGAATTACATCCCACAGAATATCTCGATGAACACTATCATATGCTTTTTTAAGATCGAGAAAGCCACAGAACACCTTCTTGTTCTTAGCCAGTGATTTTTTAACAATCATACGAAGAGAAAACAATTGATCTACACACCCTCTCTCAGGCAAAAATCCACCTTGCATATTTCTCAACTTGAAGATTGTTAAGGTTCGTACCTTGTGAATAAGAATCTTCCCGTACAACTACCCTACCACACTCAACAAACTTATCGCACAGAAATTAATACAATCACAATCACAATTACTGCAACTTATCCTATTAAACATTTTAATTTTTAAATTAAAATAAATTATTTTTTTCCGATGCTATGAAAAGTTGACAATTACACTCTCATTTTGTCATCGTAAAGTTGAGATTTTCTGTGCAACAATCCAAAAATATCTTTTTCGCGCGTTGCCACTGGAGACGCGCGACAAAGATATTAAATGCACGCTTATTTCAATAGTTACCAGGGATACAAACCAACATAAACTTATATTGGCAGTTGACAGAATACATTTATTTTCAGTACGTATACGCTTTTTAATAATTTACGATGCAATCGTCGAAAAAATTATGTGTGTATCACGCGCGTAAAGTGTTTTTGTTCCCCTTGCACTATGCTCTATGCACTATGGTCTCGCCTTTGGCTCGCGCTGCAATTACTGTGCTCGAGTAACAAAGAATCATTTTATGCTCTTAATACACAAATAACTATTATGATTTGAAAAACATAAATCGTACCCAATATTATTTATGTAAAAGTACATTTATTGTATACATGTATTTTTTATATCTATTGTATATTTTTTACTTTTAATGTTTCGAAATTAATTTAAATAAAATATGCCATATATAAATATTGTAGAATATGGTATATTAAACAACAAAACTGAAACTCACACGTACAAGCACTAGTACTTTATATATAAAACAAAGGCGACAATTATATAAAAAACATACTTTGTACTTTTTTTTCATTTCGCGTGTTTTATAATTTAAAACCGAATCGATTTAGGAAAGTTTGTATATGACAGCTCTTCATCCATTTTTCACGCAAAATAAGTTTAATATTGTAGCAAATACGGTCCTGTTCCCTCTGGAACAGTCAACACGTCGTAGCCTGCAGCGCGTTTACCGCTGTCTCATACGCAATACAGAGACAAGTCCGAACCTGTTCGCTCTGCGTCATGCTTGTACAGTGTTCCAGAAGCTCTCGAATATTGTAGAATATCTTGTTCCAGTATATAAGAGAGAGTGAACAGTGCAAGTCGTTGCTAAATACTTTAATGTGACTATAAATACGTGTTGTAAATAAATAAATATATATATATATATATATATATATATATATATATATATATATATATATATATATATCTCTTAGTAGTTGTACTACAGTATTTTCGTTTGAAATAAATATTTTGTTATTGTTTTCATTACTCGTGTTTTATTTAATAATAAACTTCACCGAACCCGAAATTGTAAGAAACGTTACAATATTGTTTCGGTAACATTATGTTGGTTTACATTGATTCTAGGATTTAAATCTAGTTAAAAGCGTATGTATACTATAGTAAATCAAATTAGAAAGTGACATGTCAGCACATAATCAGAGATACAAAACCAGTCATATTCCTAACTTTACATTTAAAATTTGTTCTGAAATAAAATAAGACATGTATCTCGTTTACTTGTAAACAGTCTATGTAATTTGTGTGCTATTATATTTTAGAAGGAATACAGGAATCAAACAAAATAAAAGGTTCGCAAAAATAAGGAACAATTTAAAGGAAAGTCATTTCTACAGTTTGATACAGAAACAGATAACCATTATATTCATTTACATAAAAGAAGATGTAGCGATGAAAACTTTGAATTTAGCACTTTATCTGTTGAAAAATCTATACCATTCGCAGAAAAAACTGGTAGTAGAAACCTTTTAGAAAAACCATGAAGACGCTAGTTGAGTAGGATTTGTTCAGAGTAAATTTTTTCAGTAGTAAGAATGATGAAGATGAAATAGACGAAGCAGGAGAGGATGGCAAAGAAAGAAAGGTTTCATGATTGTTTAAATGTTTAAAAAGTGAGCATGCCTTACATATTTCAGATTATTTAATACCTATATTTTGTCATTTTTCTTTTTCTACTACAATGATGTACTTTCGTTTAATTTAAAATATTTAATTTATTAACTTTTCTATTCATTGTTTATTATGTATGGGATGCAGACTTTGGTAGAAATAAAATGTCCTGCGATAGATGAACTATGACATGTCAACGCAATGGTCGCCCATCCATCCGCCGTCTACGTTCGGGGGCACGCACTGCACGCCCCCTAGGAACAGCACTATTTAATAGTGCAAATAATTCTTTCAATTAAATCATATGATATACCAACATAACATATGTTTCGTAAATAACATACTTTTTATAAATCCTCACTGAATGTGCATTTTCTTGACTATTCACATATTTTGAATTAAAGAACATATCACAGCTAACAAATGCTACAGGTCAACAAAATATAACACTTTTTTTACATATGTTTGAAACTGGACAAAATAGAAATAAATTTTGTTCCCTCCAATAACTTTAAAATAGTCTCGATCTTTTCAGTCAGTAATCTTATTAATAAAATTCCTAATTTCTTTTTAATACTTAATTTCATCAAAAATAGGTGACAGACCTATTAACATTTAATAACATTAAAAATAGACAATCAGTACAAGTTAAAATTTTGTACAAATCTTTTTTAAATTATTTATTAGCTCCAGGGTATGAAATTCAATACTGTACTGCAAAAATCAGTACCTACGATCACAGTAAGTATTTCGAAATATATATATATATATATATATATATACAGGGTGTTTCAGACCACCCGTACCCCCCGAATATCTCTCAAACAACAAAACGGATTGAGAAACAAAAAAATACGTCCAAAATATTTTTAAAAGTTCTATTGAATAACACCAAATGAGAGTTCACTTCGAAATTTTAAATGGGAACCCCCAGTTTTTATTGCAGATTCGTATTCAGTGATGTACAAAATCAAGCTTTTATCCAAAAAGTTTTTAAACAAAATTTACATTATTCCATAAATTATTAAACTTAATCACCACAAATAGATTAATTATCTACATTATTTTGGTAAATCCGAAATTGATTATTTCTTTCACCTCCGTTTAATGGTAGAGGGGGGGGGGCATCAATATGATTAACCCTAAATTTACAACTTTCAAAAGGTTAACACGCCTTTAATTAATTTTTCAAATCTGACCTTGAAAATCATCAGAAATAGGAAAAAACTGTTTTTTGCGATTGTAGCGCCATCTTTCGCGGATCGAAAAAATGGTTGGATAAAAGCTTAATTTTTTGCATCACTGAACCCGAATCTGCAATAATATATATATATATATATATATATATATATATATATATATATATATATATATATATATATATATATATATAACTTAACTTTATCAAACCACCAACTTAGTTTTTAAAAAAGATTTATTTAAGTATTACAATTTCATGTGTTTCTACTTCTAAGTCTGAATCTGAACTAACTAACATTATTACATCTACATACTAAATAACTTTACATATCACTAATGTCACGTTCGGGGGACGGTGTCTATGTCAGCAGTTTGGTGATGAGTGGAACACTATAACTTATATACCGGGTGTAACACGAAAAGTGAAACATAGGCGTTTAACATGGCAAATCAGTTTTTCCGTGCGCATTGCTTCCCTAATTATTTTAGGAAAAACTGTTTCAAATAAATGTTGTACAGCATAAAATTCTACATCCCAATCAATAAACAAAATTCATTTTGACTACTTCATAACTGTAGAAATTAAATTTGAAAATTCACGTTATTTCAATTTAATAGTAATAGCCATGGAATTAAAAACAAGAGATGAACAAATGCGTAACGTTTTATACGTCAATGTCAGAATAGATTGTCAAAATCATTTTTACGTACTAAATATTTATTTTCTAAATAAAAATTTAATAATAAGGCAAAATATTTTTTAGATTTATTATTTAAGAATAATAAAATCGATAAAATATTTAAGGTAGGTTGTTATTAAATATTTAACAAATTAGTTAATGTAACCTAAATTAAAGTCTTTCTCTATATAAATTCTTTTTTCCTTCTACTTTTCGAAGATCGCTCTTGGCCTCTAGCGTGGTTTACACGTCGGGTAACCTTGATCTTTCTTCCCTTCCTCCTGAAGAAGCTCCCTACGATGGCGAGCGAAACGTCGAGCCCTCACTCGAATTTTGACACGGTCCAAACCCGGAACTCGTTTAATTTTAATGACTCAGACCGTGGAACTCTACGCTTTTACCTTATCTGCTGTTAACATTTCCGGCCTCTTTGCAATATAGCCTTTATTTAAAAAAAATGGTACTAAATACTATAAACGAGAAATGTCCACTTTAACATTCAAAATCGATTTCAAAATTGAATATTTTATTCACACCGAGTTGGGAGTATACTTTTCAAACTGAAAATATGGAACAATAATAATAAAACAATGTGTCACAATAATTAGTAAAATAATCAGAATGTAACAATTCCTGAAAGTATGCAATTATTACCGTCTCATTTACAACGGTTATCGCATGTCTTAGTTTCCAGTTAAGAAATATTTTGTTCTTTATCATAAAGTTTCCTTGATTTTATGGATATTATATTTTAGTAGCTTTTCTCCCTGTCATCAAAATAATTTCAGAAATATTATTTTCTTTTTCCATCTTTTGAAAAACATAACAGAATTGACGTTTAAAATGTATAAAAAAAAAATAAGGAAACAATGTCCTTGGTAATTTAACAGTTGTTTCATAGTATTATACGCATCATAATTATTATAAATTAAACCTAAATATACATATTCTAGTGACAAATTAAATTTTGCATGTACCACGGATGTTACTAGATAATAATGACCTCGGGCGACACCTGATTATTTATTACCATCTCCAATATTCTTCTTTTATCTGTTACTCTCCGCAATACTCCCTCATTTTTTAGTGTACGAGAAGTACCGTTACCAGTTATCAAATAACGATCGTTAAATATGTAAGTAAAGAGGGAGCTATTTAAAGGCGCCAAAATCATATTGATTTGTTCTTCAAATATTTGATATTCACCACCAATATTAATATTCTAGCACCAAAATTTAAACCTTAAATTGTTCATAACCGTGTTTAGACAAATAAGGTTTGTGGTTTTTAATACCACATATATTTAAAAACTGTATGCACTTCAATGAAATGCACATTCTGCAAGTGCTGTACCTCATCTGTTTATTGCAATGTGATTACTTACAATGATGCACATTCATCCCCAGGGCCGTCTTTTCGCCTAGGCAAACTAGGCAAGTGCTGGGGGCCCGTGACTCTAGGGGGCCCGAATCGTTCGACTAAAATGAAAAAAATAGAAAAAAAATATACACATTTTAAGTTTTAATTCATTTTCTGACCAAAATATTTCTAATAATTACTACATTTGATATGAATTCTATTGAGGGATGGCAGCTGGTAACACAAATGCAAAATAATACAATAATTATAATGTGACACTGACACTCCGATACAATGTATTTATACCGGGTGTAACACGAAAAGTGAAACATAGGCGTTTAAAATGGCAAATCAGTTTTTCCGTGCGCATTGCTTCCCTAATTATTTTAGGAAAAAATGTTTCAAATAAATGTTGTAAAGCATAAAATTCTACATCCGAATCAATAAACAAAACTCATTTTGACTACTTCATAACTGCAGAAATTAAATTTGAAAATTCACGTAATTTCAATTTAATAGTAATAGCCATGGAATTAAAACCAAGAGATGAAGAAATGCGTCAATGTCAGAATAAATTGTCAAAATCAATTTAATAATAATAAGGCAAAATATTTTATAGATTTATTATTTAAGAATAATAAAATAATAAACTCGATAAAATATTTAAGGTAGGTTATTATTTAACAAATTAATTAATGTAACATAAATTTCATTCAATAAAAACATCAACAAACTAAATATTCTTAAATTGTTAAATTAGATGTTCAAATAGTCCACCGTTTTGAGCTAAACAATAACCTAATCTGTTGTAGAAGCTTTCTCGAGTATTCTTTAATTGTCAATTATTTATTTTCTGGCATTCTTGTAATATAGCATTTTTAAGTTCTTCTAAATTCTGGTATCTTTTTTATAAACATAAGATTTTAAATGGCCTAATAAAAAAAACCCACGGATTTAAATCTGGCGACCGTGCTGGCCAGTTAACTGGTCCATTTCGCCCTATTCAGCTTTCAGGAAATACATGGTTTAGATATTCCACAACTTCTCTAGTGCTATGTGCAGGGCAGCCATCATGCTGGAACCACACATTTTCTTTGTTTGTTTCAACAATTTGTGGTCCAACAGCATTAATTAATAAATTCAAATATGATGCTGAATTTATTCGTTGGATGAAGAATGGGCCAATGATTTTATCACCAAAAATTCCTGCCCACACATTGACAGAATGACGATATTGTGTCCTCGTTTCTACAATATTATGTGGATTATTTTGTGACCAGTACCGATAATTATGACAGTTTGGTTCGCCATTCATGGTAAATGTGCATTCATCTGTGAATAAAATATTAATAAAATATCAAAATAAACACTTGTCTAAGTCTCACAAAATTCAGCTTCCAAGTCACCTTATGAGGGCATCGTCAGAGGCTGGCCAGCACAGTTGGTAACCATAGACGCGTTTCGCTTTTATTAGAGCTCATCAGTATGGTATAACCTACTTCTTCACCTAGAACAAAGTTCACGTGAAGAAGCTGGTGACGAAGGACTGTGCCAGCAGAGAATAAGATCTCTAAAGAACGGTAAGATGACATGAGAAGTTCTATCGAACCAGTAATGCCATCTACCGAAAAAAGCAAAAGCTACGAAATAGAAATTTAAATAAAAAACAACAAAGACATAATTAATTGTCTTTAAATGCTCACTTGGTAAAACTAGGTTTAATAATAAAATATCAAAATAAACACTTGTCTAAGTCTCACAAAATTCAGCCTCCAAGTCACCTTATGAGGGCATCGTCAGAGGCTGGCCAGCACTGTTGGTAACCATAGACGCGTTTCGTTCTTATTAGAGCTCATCAGTATGGTATAACCTACTTCTTCACCTAGAACAAAGTTCACGTGAAGAAGCTGGTGACGAAGGCTGGCCAGCACGCGTCTATGGTTATCTACTGTGCTGGCCAGCCTCTGACGATGCCCTCATAAGGTGACTTGGAGGCTGAATTATGTGAGACTTAGACAAGTGTTTATTTTGATATTTTATTATTAAACCTAGTTTCACCAAGTGAGCATTTAAAGACAATTAATTTTGTCTTTGTTGGTTTTTAATAAAATATTACTTAAAAATTATCTGTTAGAATTTTTACTGGACAGACAGAGATGTCGAAAATATAATTCTTAAAAATTATCTATTACAATTTGATTTCTCCATCATTATTTCACAGAATCAGGCACGTAGTTCAAAATCTCGTTCCAAAATATTTTGGTGGTTTTCAAATTGAAAAGGAATGTATTTATGTTTTTTGAGAATTCTATGCACTGTCATAAAATTTATATTTAGTTCTCTGGAAATTTCCCGCACACTCATTGTTGGCTCCAGTTTTATTAAAGCAAGAATATTTTCTTCATTGTTATAAATTCTTTCATTTATTTCTTTCTTGAAATTTAGTGTTCCTGTCTTTTCAAACTTTACTATAAACTTCTGAATAGTTGCCGTACTAGGAATATCATGATGCTGCCAAATAGCGCTAATATAGTCACGAATTAGTCGTAAACTATGGCCAGAATAATTCCATTTTATTATTTGCAACTTTTCTTCATCTGAATAATTATTCATTTTTGATAATAATAAACCCTAATATTGATTTAATATCACAGTTGGTCAAAATAAATACTAATAATTTGACGTATAAAACGTTACGCATTTGTTCATCTCTTGTTTTTAATTCCATGGCTATTACTATTAAATTGAAATTAAGTGAATTTTCAAATTTAATTTCTGCAGTTATGAAGTAGTCAAACTGAATTTTGTTTATTGATTCGGATGTAGAATTTTATGCTGTACAACATTTATTTGAAACATTTTTTTCCTAAAATAATTAGGGAAGCAATGCGCACGGAAAAACTGATTTGCCATGTTAAACGCCTATGTTTCACTTTTTGTGTTACACCCGGTATATATAGGATGGTGACTCGCTCAGCCGGTCATAGGACTTTAACATGGGAAATCAGTTTTTTGCAATTTCCTGCTTCTCTAATTATTTTAAGCAAAAACGCGTCAAATAAAAGTTTTAGAGCATCTAAATCAGTAAACAGAATTACTTTTACGTGCTTTGTAACGGCAGAAATTAAATATGAAAATGACGAAAATTATGTTGAAAATATTGAACAAAACAATAAATAAATGCTTGACGTTTTATCTGTCAAAACATCAACGTTTGACGTTGTGATAGATAAAATGGGCAGCTCGATCACCGGATTTGTCACCTAATGACTTCTTTCTGTGGGGTAATTTAAAAAATACAATTTACAAAAGTAGGCACCCAAATGTGGATTCTCTAAAACAAAGAATTGCAGAGGAATGCAGGAATATTACAGTCCTTCAGCTATCAAATATGCGCCGTAATTTTTACGAAAGACTTGGGCTCTAGACTAGAATATGTATTTTTTTTTTAATTTATATATCGGACCAACTACTAAGGTCATATGTCGATATGTCCTTTGTATGGTCGCCACGGGCGGGACCCGAACCCACGACCTTATGGTTGCGAGTCAGGTCCTCTACCCGCGCGACCATCGCGCGAGACATATGTATTTATTATGTCCATTATAGTTTAATTTTGTTATAAATAAATTATTATTCTGATATTAAAATTAAATAAATAAACTGTTTACTTGCCTACTTAAATATGAATGTTTTATTAAATATAAATATTTTCTCCTGCAGGTCCAACGTCAAACGTTGACATTTTATCTGTCACAACGTCACACGTTGATGTTTTGACAGATAAAACGTCAAGCATTTATTTATTTTTTTGTTCAATTCCATGGCTATCAATATTTTCAACATAATTTTCGTCATTTTCATATTTAATTTCTGCCGTTACAAAGCACGTAAAAGTAATTCTGTTTATTGATTTAGATGCAGAATTTGATGCCCTAAATCTTTTATTTGACGCGTTTTTTCACAAAATAATTAGGGAAGCAGGAAATTGCAAAAAACTGATTTCCCATGTTAAAGTCCTATGACCGGCTGAGCGAGTCACCACCTTGTATATATATATTTATATCTTTTGGGGCCCTAAATATTATATTGCCTAGGGCCCAGGAGATGCTTAAGACGGCCCTGTTCATCCCTACTTCACATTACGCTATTTCAACTAAATACATTTGTTAATATAAATCAAAACATAACCACCATTTTCAAGTGATACGCTTTCAAAAATAATATTGAAAAAATGAAGCAAATATATAATACAGTACGAGCAATATAATTTATAATGAAAAATAAACTTAATTAAATTTTTCTTTTCGCGTGATGGGGTATTTCTCAAAATGAAGTGAACACACCTTTAACACCGATTACTTATCACACTTTAAACAGTCTTGTTCACAACTTGCATAATAAAAGATATAAACTTCGGTGAGTTTGGACAACTCTGCCTAGTTGTCAACTCTGTGGAGGAAGATTGTTCTTTTGGATGATAACTAATTTTTCGTAACACATGCACAAGAAACACGTTATTATTCCCTAATTTTAGAGAGAGAAACACTGCTTTTCTTCCCTAGGGAGAGAAACATTATGTTTCCATAGGTATCATGTTTCTCTCCCTAGAGCGATGTTTCTCTCCCTAGAGAGATTAGCTGTTTGCGGTGTTTCCTAGGTAACTAGTTACGCAACCCATATTTGACATTTGTCCCGATAAGACAGTAATTTTTGTGCACTTGTCACGAAAAGTATAATATGCTTCACGGGAGGGCTCGATTATCCTTTGTGTGAAGTTGACAAACCGAGACGTAAGCGAGGGCCGAAGGCTCGAGCGGAATAATCGCTTGTTTCCCTCCCTTGATGCATAACATACTATGTCTTTCTGTAGATTCTTGTTATTTGACCACCTGTGTAATTTTATAGCCGCGTAGTATTAATAAATGTTCAACAGGCTTGTGGGCAAGATTTATAGAAATAGAAGATTGCCTCATATCAAAGTACTGGACATACGCACGCGCTAAATAAAACACATTAAAATGTACCTGATGCATGAAATGAACATATTTTTATTTAAATAAAATAAATATATCATCACGCCTTTTACCCATTACTAGGTGTTGCACTCTGCCGAAACAGATCTCGGTAAGTGATATATTTCTTCGAGTGAAGTGCGATTACCAGCCGTCAAATCACGACCCCAGAAGGTGTTAGTGGAAGGTTAGATTTAATTTGGTGAAAAATTTTTGTCGTCTGTGGGGATCGAACCAGGGTTCTCAAGATCTAAATATTATAATTAATTTATGTAAAATAAAATGTGTGTAAAATAAGAAGACATGAGAAATTTAAAACATTCTATATACTAGTTAAACAAACAGAAATAAAATATGAATATAATTACACGTCATTTTAACAATATAGGTAAAGTATAAAAGCTGGTATACTGAACTAACTGCAAATTCGTTCCATCTTTTTAGCAGTTTTTGTCGCCTTGCCCGCTCTTCTTTTTCTAAACTTTCAGTTTCGTCTATCACTGTATTTGTCCTAATAAATGTACCTTGCTTCATAAAGCTCATTACAACTTCTATTGGGGCAACATCTGGGTGATCTATAATAATTTTAATTATAATTTTATAATTAATTCTGGACTTGTTTCTATTGTTCCTATTAATAAGTCAATATGTAGTTCAACAGTGGAATTACTCTACTCTACTACGCGTACAGTCACTAAATTTACAGTTTTGGTTTGTATGTATTATTTATTATTATTTTGTTATTGTTATTAATATTATTTAAATTCTAGAAAGTTTACATACGAGTATAATAATCATTAATCCTATTATTATTATTCATCTTATATTTCTTCAGATAGTTTTATGGCAAGTCGAGCTCACCTATAAAGTTTTGCCGCAACATATTCTTCTTTAGTTATATCTTCAACATTCAGGTTTTTTAAACGATTTTTTCCTAATAATATCATCCGTAATCAATACAGAGTATTTAGTGGACGTGGGTGATCATGTAGTCCTTCCCTAGCTCTTAACTGAGCAAATAAATTGTCAAGTGAATCTTAATTTAATTTATTAGTGAATATGTATTACATATTAAAACGCGTTATCATTTCTTCAGGACATAGTTGTAAAGAATTAATTGATATTATTATATATTTTCTTGAAATATCTGAAGAGCATTCTTTCTGCAACAACGAAGTGTAGAAATAGTGTTCAACAATTTATTTAATTTTGCTGATCTTAATAAATACCATATCCGCATTTTAAGGGCAAATTTTAAATGGTGTATAATAATTGAAAATATCGAACCAGGTATTACACAATTTTTTTTCACTTCCATAAATAATGTTCTAATGCAGTCGAAGTAGTGTGTGTTATAAGTCGTTATTATTGTACTATTATATTATTATATTATATCTGAGATTTCAAATATAATCTAATTTCACTATTATTTTTAAGCTTCAGTAGTTCTTGTAGTGGATTTTTGTTAATTATTATCTCATCATTTAAAATAAAACTAGTGTCCAAAAACATATTGCATAGTAATTTGAGTAAATGTGAAGTATCGGCGAATATACATATTTTATTTCCCGTTTCTACATTTATAAACTACGACATTGTGTTTGACACTTCCAAATTTTTCGTGTTTACCAATCTATTGTTGCATGTTGCAATAACCAATTTAATCATAGTCTAAAAAAGTTCAATTTACCTTAAATTATTTTATTCCATGTCAATAAGTGATGAACACTAATAAAAATGGTAATGCTAAAAGTTAAAATTGGTACTATAGTCTTTAGTCCAGTGCCCAAATAATAAGTTTTGGTTTCGGTCTACCGTTGACATCATGTAACTCGTATTCCTACTACTATTCCCACCATCGAAATAAATGCGTTTATATGATTGAAGTAACCTTTTATATTTATAAACCTTGGTTTGTGGGTACACTTCGCACGTAGTCTTGAACTTGGGCTGTGGCCTTGTGAATAAGAAAGTGTAAGGGGATTATAGAACGGCAATCATTTGCGTCAGCAGGCAAGAGAGAAAAGGCGTCTAATTTACAACTGATTTAATTCTATAGAATATTTTAGAAATAAAAGAATGAGTACCAATTATGCAAGTAATTTTTCACGCACCGCATTCAGGTTTCCCATGGGCCTTTAAAATTAGTAGAGCGGACCAGAATACAGTCTGTTTTACAAAAAGATGCCTAATTCTTTTAGCTCAGAATAAGCTTTTTCGAAATTATTTCCTTTGACAGGAAACACATATCAATCGTCCGCGTCGTTGATTTAATTATTTAAAAGCCATGATCAGAGATGTGCATCTACGTGTAATCTTTAATTGTCTACATCTACACGTAGACAATACGTCGACAATTCTAGCGACGTAGACAATGTACACAATGTAGATAATGCATCTGACAGTTGTAAAATTCAACATAACCTAAATTTATTCTTTTGTAACTATTACATGTATTCGTATTCGTGAGCTCGGGTCATTATCGGTCTTTATATAATAAAACTAATAAAGCAAGTGCTCGTACATTACTAGACGAATGTCTGTCTTGGGTCTTGGCGAACTGTCATATTTTTTAAATAGATCAACGCGCCATCTTACCAGACGGGGTTTTCTTTGGCGCTATTTTTAACCGTAACCAGTTGACAAATTTTGAACGTTTTGCCCTGCACAACTAATTTTTTTTTCATGTAATCCCTAGAATAAAAATAAAAATCTCTAACAGCATTTTAAATTCCCTAGTTCTAGGGATAAAATTTCTAATCTGACTTAAGTGAACACAGGTGTTTTCATTGTCTACATAGTCTACATTGTTTACATGAAAAATGAAGACGTAGACTACATCATTGTTTACACGTAGAAAATGGCGTAGATTACTTGCAGTAGACTACACGCACATCCCTGGCCATGATGAATGCCCTCATTGTTAATGTGGTAACTAATTCGAGATAGATCACTTTAGTCTTAAAATATATAAAGAATCCGATATAATATTTGCTATATCTACAACAGCACTCTTTTTGTCTTTTATTATAGAGAGACCCGCACAGGCTTAATCCTTATTCTTGATTGATAAAGAGAGGCTCATTCTTTTCTTAGGTAAATTTTCCATAAAAGATTGATTCACAAAAACAAAATGGATGGATCCTCTAATTTCTGATAACTCTAAGATTCTTCATACTCTTTAGAACAGTTGATTCTGACAGAAATTATAGTCCATTCTACTAAAATCTGCTGTTTAAAAATAACCTTTAGTTGTTTTTATTCTGATGCTCTTGAAATGCCACTAATTCTGTGTTTAAATAAAGATTCCAAAAGATTCGAATGTGGTATTATCCAACCTACCACTATGAATTTACACGAACATATAACCTCATCACTGCTCTATATAACACATTTAAACCAGTTTTCATTAGCCTAACTATGATTAGTACTTTTAACGAAGTTACTGTTTATATCGGTGATAGTAATATAACTAATATATCACCCCTAGGTCCAATTTATTTAATTTTTACACGTCGTCTTTTAGCCAATTTACAGAGAAGCCGAGCACTTGTCACAGGATTGTTAATTTATTCCGAGAAGTTAACTTGCGAAGTTGAAGAAACCGAGTGTGAATTTGCACAAGAACCGTTTCATCCTAATCAAAATAAGTGTACCCTAGTAATTGAACTTTGGCTAAAATTAAAACTATTGTTATCAGGTGGATTGGATCGAAGATCATATAAAAGCTCTTCTGTTTCGACTTCCATTTTTTTAGAATGATTTTATTCATAGTTAAAATTCTACTGATTTGTTTTTAGTACACTGTCTTTCTCGGATCATTTTATGCCGCTACGTAGATCATCTACAATTTGAATAATTTTCGCAGCCTTAGAGTAAATCTCAAGATTGTACAATGCAGATTGATGTGAGGATCTTATAGCAAGGGATGAAGCTGCCGCTGTGCTGTTACAGTGTTTAACTCGAATGGTTCCAGTGTCTAGTTCGAATGTCCTTGCCAAACAATGCTTCGGTACTTCCTTAGAACTTTTGCGATTTCTACTTAACGGAATAATTTCATAACATCTGCTGTTTAAATTCCACGTCTTTACCCAATTTACGCTCAATTGCGTACAAATTTTTATCGCTTCATCTCTTGATTCTCCCAAAAAAGATACATATGCTTTTAAAGGAATTCTAACATTAAAGTGCCCTTTAGATGTTTTTGTACTATTTATTCACAATTATTTTCACAACAGTCTAAAGAACAAGTTTTCGGTTATTATGACACTCTTCGATCTTCTAAACAATTTTAATTTTGTCAAATCGGTATTCTGACGACTGAAATTGCATTTTATCTTTTTTATAACTCAGTCACCATTGTCAAGGGATCGAATATTTGCCAACCTAATTGTGCATTTTACAACGTTGGCATATTGTTACCTAATTTTCTTTCACCGTTCGATATCAAATCTCAACATTTTTCAGATCATATTCAAATATCAATTTGGTTCGGCACACTCAGTAATGGGTAAAAGGCGTGATGATATATTATTATTATTATTATTTTTAAGTAAAAATAAGATCAGCTATTACTAAGTGTTAAGATAAATTTATATTCATAATAAGATATGTCATTAAAAGAAAATTAAATTAAACTTACAGTGTAGCTTATGTGAATTGTGGGATGAAACAATAGCAATATGTAAAATAAGTAATCATGAGTGAGAGTTTGTACTATACTATTTGATGGGACATAAAGTGAAGTATGCAAATAAACATTAATCCTTGCAACAATCTGGCGGCAAGGACGCTATCTACGTTAGGTTACACATTTCTATTCTATGAAAATTTACAATTCTTTGAAAAATAAGTAACAAAATGTATTTTAAAACGATTATTGAGTATTTATAGATACGAAGGCATATCTTATCTGAAAAAATCACTTTCTGTTCTATAGCCGAGAGTTATGAGAATTTCCGCGCCTCGCAGCAACTGTTTACTTTCCATATATTAAATATGTGTAGAAATATCTGCCCTAGTCGTAGAAAAAATAATTGATCTATTATTGCAGCTTGTCTAATTTACAATAAATCGTATAGTTCTTGAAATTTCCATTCATGCTATATTGGGCTTTCCTATTCAATCTTTTAATATTTAATTGCGCAGTTTTGGTCTGATTGCAGTTAATAAAATTTTATATATATATATATATATATATATATATATATATATATATATAAATATAAATATGTATATATATATATATATATATAAATATGTATATATATATATATATATATATATATATATATATATATATATAAATATGTATATATATATATATATATATATATATATATATATGTATATATATATTTATATATAAATATGTGTATATATATATATATATGTATATATATATATATATATATATATATATATATATATATATGTATATATATATTTATATATAAATATGTGTATATATATATATATGTATATATATATATATATATATATATATATATATATATATATATATATATATATATATATATATATATCACATCAACTAGATTGATAATAATTGTATTATTTTTTAAACCATATGATAGCAAAAAAAAAGGTTATTGTTTTCTTGGGATGTGCCATATTAACATTTTAAAAGAAAATAAGAATAAAATTGTTATGTAATAGACAAATTTAATATGTATTAATTTAAAAAATAATGTCTATAATTAAACTGAATTTTTGCTCTAATTATATACATATTTTCCAAATTTACATGTTGATTTGACAAACTACGATTATATTAAATTTACAAATATACAAAAATACATGATTGAGATGGGAATACGACCGGCGAATAACCGGCCTTTTTTGCGATGGGGCCGAAACTTCTGAAGCCGGCTTTCAACTTGTCGTATATTGCCATAGATACTGAAATGTCATTGTCGATCACTAATTTACCATTTACCAAAAATATAAACCTATTTGGCGTGAATCGCTTCATTCTTCCTATGATCTTTGACCTTTGATTATACAAATATCGTTTTGATATTTGAACACCAATAATGTACCTGTTGATTTAACTAAACTGAAAGATTGTCTCTATGTAGCAAAAATCTGTAAATGATCAATGATATAAACGTATTAAATTTCTCTAATCAAATTTATGACATAGTTTGCATCTTCGTCAGTCAATTATTATGACAATTAAATTTACTAAACCGAATTTTTTTTCGGATTTTGCTTTAATATTTTGCCCAGGCCGGTATCACATCTCGTGTTAAATCCTGCATCAATTATTATAAAACTAAGCAACAAATAACAAGTTTTTAAAGATATAATTTGTGACCAACGAAAGCCATGGTTTTACTCATCTCATGACTAAATTCAATTATTTAAATTTTAATTGCTGACTGTTAAATTTATTAATAATTTTCCAAGATAATTGTCAAACTATGTACTGTATTATTGCATATATTGAAAATGTACTTATATATATTTTTTTGTTACAGAGTACAGTGGTTCCCAACCAACATCTTTGAGAGAATTTCACGTAACCCTCGCTACTGCTACATGTTTAGCAGTATTACTTTTGATTGCTTTGAGATAGTGCGTGAGTGCATAAGCTTTAATTAGAGGAACATTTTAAATATGAAAAAAACAGAAAAATGTCCTAATAAACTGAAGTGTGCTGAGTTAAAAACATTGTGTTATACAATAACTCATATAGAGTGCTGTGTGTATACTAAAATGAATATGTGTAGGAGTTTAGATTTGTAAATTTAAAATTCTAGAATGTATGCACAAGTTGACTGCCAAGATAATACTTTTGTGACATCGGCCAACTTGTGAACAACTTCAAAGTAATTATATTTGTAGAGAATTATTTCGTGATTATTCAATTATATTCGAAATATTTTGTTAAAAAAATTGAAATAGTATTATTTAAAGTACAATGTAAGAGATTTACTTATAATTACGGTATAAAATAATAGTATTTAAATTAGTATTTTCTTATTTAACCAGAATTTTACATTTTGATGTAGTAATTAACAAAAATTGTATTTTATTCAATAAATACAAATAATATAATTATTTTTACCGTATTTTCAAGTAATCTTATTTCATTAAAATAAATTTTTTTATGTATAGTTTTCACAAAATAAATGTCTATGTTTTTATTTTTTTCATTATAGATAAGTATGTCCAAATGTAAATAAATAAATAAAGTATAATAGTATTATTTATTTATTATATTAATTTCAAGGCTACTAAGTTAGTTGTCATTAAATTGAACAGTATATTTTATTATTTTTATTGCATTCATTACTGCATATACATTATTATTTACATGAGTAAATGAACTGATTTAAGCAAATTTATTGGGATGGATTAGTGAGCGAGTAAACCAGTCAAATAAATAAATTAAAATTAAATTAAAACAAAACCATATAATTTACTTAGTTACAACGGTCATTATTATTTAACACAAAAAACAGTGAAAAATATGTGTTCGCAAGAACTTCGAGAAGTACGTATCTATATTTGAAAATCTTTAATGCAATGCAAAATTTATAGTACTTCAACCAATTTTTACATTAGCAGCTGGCTTCTTATTTAAGTGTTTTTATCATGTAATTGGGTACAAATCGTATTCCTTTTTGTTATAAGATACTTATAAATTATGTAAAATTTAAATGAATACATTAATAAGAAGAAATAGCCAATAACATCATTTTTAATTATACAATAAATACAAAAATGAATTTTTTCTGCAAACATGCCTCTTAAACCAAATTAAAAATAACCTCATTTCATGAATTGGAAACGGAGAAAAGATTAAAATAAAAATGGTGTTATTGCTTAACCTGTATTATTAATCTCGTTGATTATTTGTATTGTGTGAAATTAGAAAAATTTATAATTACCATACTCATGTTATTTCTATTTAGAAAAACATCTTTCTTAGCAATTATTGATTTTTTTCTGTAGATAATGTTCCTGAATTCATGTTCAATTTAATTTTAAATTACATCTTCTTATAAAATATTTTCTATTTATATTATTTGTGTTACTTTATTCCTGTGATATTCGGCTCAATTAGATTTTATGGAATATGTAAACATTACATATTCTTCTTTTAAAGAGGTTTTCGTTTGAAGATTTTCTCTAACATTAACAATAATAATAGAAAACGCAAATGGCTTCATTTTATTTAGACAATATGTATATGAATATATATATATATATATATATATATATATATATATATATATATATATATATATATATATATATATATATGGAAAGTCAATCATTAATTTGAATTTTCCATTGTTTTTAAAATTCACAAAATATTATAGACCAATGGACAAATTAAATGAAAGATTAGTAATACTAAATTTGATGAGTTTAATAAATATATTATATAACAAAAAGCTCTTGGTCTTGTAAAACAAATTATAAATATAATACAATACATATATATATATATATATATATATATATATATATATATATATATATATATATACAAGGTACTTTAAAATCTGTTTTTTTATAGAAATATTTTTTTTGTTTTGCTACATTGTACTACATAATAAAAGTTTAAAATCAATAACCTTTTCATTTTTAGTTTTCAAAAGAAAAACGTAAAAAAAGAATTTATAGCATTACTGCAAAGTGCCATGAATCTGGTGATGGTTTGTATGATAGATCTAATCGTCTCAATCTTGTGAATCTAGTGAAATAAACATTTTAAACCGCTAGCGAAATAAAATTTTCAAATGGCTGTTTATAAATCAACAACTTTAATGGTCTGTATCCAAGTAATTAAACATGTGTTTATAAGGCAAAATTGAATAAAAATATTTAAGATTAGTGGTATCTTAGTTTTCAAAGGTAAATTATCATAACAAATATTAATAAATTTTATTTTATAATATTTAAATAAATTAATGAAGTAATAAACAGAAATAGAAATATTTTTGGCAATATGGTAATATTTAAATTAAATGTTCAAATAAATCTCCATTAACAGTTAAGCAATGACGTACTTTATTATAAAATACCTGGCGTACATTAATTGTCTTAATGATATTTTGCCACATTTTTCCCTAATTTTATGTTTTAAAGATTAAAGATCGCGATAATAATGTTGGTATATTTATTTCTAAATATGGACTCAAAAAATAATAATAAATAAAAAATAGTCGTACGGTTTCAAATTTGGTTATCTCGCAGACCAATGAATTGAACCGCCACGACCAATCACTAATCTAAAAAGAATTTCTTTTCCTGACGACTGTGCAGAACACCCATCGATCTGGTACTGAACTATACTATTTTCATTGGCATATTCAGATATTATCAGGCCGATTTTAAGTCTTAATAAACTTAAATATATCTATAAAAAATCGTACTATGATATGCGCACCAAAAGTTCCTGCCCAAACGTTATCTCTTGGGTTATTTTCTCCCCATTATCGAAACTATTGTACATTCGGTTCTCAATTCAACATGAAAGTAGTTTTATCTGTACAACATTTTTTTCAATATGTACCGATCTATGGTAGCTTCTTCAATCATAACTTCTATACGTCTATATTTTGTCCAGATCGAAAATATCTTGATGCTGGAAATATTGATAAATATTAAATTATTTACTATTTGGCGCACACTACAATTAGAATTATGTTATATTAAACAAAGCATAAAATTTTTTATCAGTTTGTTTATTATTATTTTCATTTTCCTCATTTTTCTGTTTAAACTTTTTGTACTATTTAGCAACGTTTCCCGTTTTATAAAATAGCATCAATAATCTATATAATGAGATTAAACTGGAAATTGGTCTATCGGAATAAAAAAGCTCTGAATAAATCTTGCAACTGATTTTAGGAATTCCCACAGAAATACCATTTTAAACATTGAAGTCTTTTTTCTACAGCATATTTTCCCATAAAAAATTAAGGGTAATAATTTAACAGCGATATTAATAATACTAATGTATCTATTGTCAAATAAAAACAGACAAAATATCACTCGTTCCATGGTACTATATACTCGTACATAATGCTATAAATTATTTTCTTTCTACGATTTTTTCTTTTTTTCGAAAACTTAAATATGATTGATTGAATAGTTTTTAAATCAGAATAAATTAATAAGCAAATAACTACAGTAAAATGTAAAAAAAAAGTTTTTCCTACATAACCTATTTCAAATAGACACACGGTATATCACCAAATGAATTATTTTTAAGACACTTTCATGTGTCTGAAGCCTGAAAAGTAGTTTTTAAAGATAAAAAAAAATTCACAGTATGTTACCTGTTCACAAATTGATCTTCTTTGGACCTGAACATATCATTTTCCTATTTTAAAATAAAATAATATTGAAATTTAGCTGTTTCACGTAACATTTTATACAATATTCATGATTAAATATATGTATATACAGCCGACAAACAATTTTCACCAAATTAAATCTATATATATCTTCATTTTCACAAAAATAGATATATGAGTTAATAAATTACTTTCTTAAAATGGTCTGGATACAATATACTTACTTAAATATTTTTCCATCTCGAGTTTGTGTTAAATAGATAAGTGTATTCGTGTTCTTAAATACTTGGTTATGTTAAACATATCAGGATTGCAAATGTCAATAAAACCGCATTGATCTGATGTTATCTATGAATTTTGTAGCTGCAATAATTCTTGAATGATTACTTATTGAAGGTCCTAAATAGCAGCGCCTCTTCTCTTCAAAAGCATGAAAGCGTCTTGAAAGAATCCATGTGAGATCAGAATTTCATGATAATCATTCGATAAATATGATGATTTTATCGGTTAATTTTTAAGTTAATAAAGACAAAAAATTGAATCTTAAAATTATAAAATAAAACCGTATATAGTAAATAATAAAACTAATTAAATTTTTACCAAAAGTAGGTATTTAGCTTACAATCCCATTTAATCAGAAAATTATATTTTTAACTCAAGTACAATATGAGATAGATATCTACGTTTAAGGAATTTAAAATGTCTATGTTAAGAGAGTTTAGTTTTATAAAATGTTTTCAAACTGTAAAATAACGTAGCCTTGAAAAAATCTATATTATTTAATGTATGCAATATGAATTGTAACTTAAACGTATTCTGTAAATTATTTATTATATATTAGCGGAAATTGTTTTCAAATTGTATTATTTCCAAATATATATTTTGCAGATAATGTTTTATGTTAATTAACTAATTGTTGCCAAATATATATATATATAGATACACCTTATATATATATATATATATATATATATATATATATATATATATATATATATATATAGATACACCTTATATATATATATATATATATTAGGGTGGCCCTTATTTTGGGTAAGTTCGAATTTTGTCGGTCTCCACCCGAAATCTGGTTTAAAATCACAAAAAAGTAATGAATAAATTTTTTGAGATTTTTAAAATAAGTTTAACCCGTGGCTCTAGGCCACATTCACTTATACGCATTTACATATAAACACTAAAGTGGCCTAGAAACACGGGTTAAACTTATTTTAAAAATCTCAAAAAATTAATTTATTACTTTTTTTGTGATTTAAACCAGATTTCGGGTGGAGACCGACAAAATTCGAACTTACCTAAAATAAGGGCCATCCTAATATATATATATATATATATATATATATATATATATATATATATATGTATATATTATATTTAGAGTTGCAACAATCCAGTAAAATAACATTGTGTAAACTCATATAATGTATTTCAATCCATTTGCATTTGCTCCAAAACACCTGAATTGCTCATTGTATAAAAAATATAAAACAACTTTTCTTATTATTATTGTTATAACATTTTCATTTTATGAAACCGAAACAAATGAGAAAGATCTTTATTTTGTAAATATTAGGTAGTATATGCAGAAAACTTTGTAAATATATTTACTTTTTTTTGTTAAACAAATGTCGGTAATTATTTTATTAACGCTCCGTATATTTCCCAATAATTGGAATTATTATCTTAAGAACAGTCATATTGTACATAATAACAGTAAACAGATAATGTTCATTGTTCTAACCAAATTCAGTTCAACTGAATTTGAATCACGTAAAAATCATATATTTATTTTTTGTGTGTCCTGTTTTATAAACAGTTGATTGTCAGACCACATGACAGAAAACAAATGCGACACTGATTTCGAGAACATAATTTGCTGGAATTTAATTTCGTTTAAATGAAACAGAGTACGTATTGAGTATTGAGATACTGGCAGAGTGATGTCACGCATTTCAATGCGTATGTAAAACAGTTCATGGGTGTCTAGTGGAACTTTGGCCGTACATATAATTGTAGAATAATATTTAAAAATTACATTTGTGAAAATTAATTTTGTACCGTGAAGAGTGTGTTCTCGCCGTAAAAGCCAAATGTAAAACATAAATTAACAATCTGAAAATAACATAAAGTTTTTTTAGTGGTGTGCTTCCCAATGTTCCAACTAATAGGTAGGAACAGTTGAACATTTGCATTAAACGTGCGTTTAACATTTATTCAGTAGATTCAATAATCGCCAATATTTCTATTTTAGAATATCTCACATTCTTAATTCCTCTCATAGAAATTTATTGATTCGTTATATTCGGAATTATTCGTAAAGGCAACAAACTATCAATCATACTTGTAACTATTCATGTCTAATTTTAGTTTGTATTCGCAGTCTCATACTATCAGTTTCACCAATCCTTCATTTGATATACGATCCACCATTTCAACTAACAGTCACTTTTTTTAACAATATTGTTTTCACTAAAAATATAGATCGAGTTACGTGAAGATTAGTTATGTTGGTTTGAAAAAATATATAGTTTTACTTTTCTTCACAATGTTTATTTTTCACAAGATGTACATTTCGATTGCGATGCAATCATCATCAGTTGTATAATACATGTATTATACAACTGATGATGATTGCATCGCAATCGAAATGTACATCTTGTGAAAAATAAACATTGTGAAGAAAAGTAAAACTATATATTTTTTCAAACCAAAATATTGTTTTCATTGACACACTCCTCATATCCGACGATTTGGTTAGTTATCGATTGCAGTTTTATTTTTTAAAATTCATATTTGTATATCAATATACATTAAATTTAAACGCAATATTTGTATCTTATTTAATGACGTATTAAATTTAGACTTTAAAAGCTATGATTGTATATAAATAACACCCTCCGTTCGAGCGGAAACAATTCCTTGTATTTTATGTAAATTAACAAAAAAAACATGTTCATGACAATGTAATATAATATTTTATAATACATTCAATAATATACAATCAAACAAAAGACTAGAAGACAAATGACTAAATTTTTATTTTATTTATTTAAAAGCTAAGTGGTATCGAGTCGGCCTGTGAATGTTGAGAACCCAGGTTCGATTCCCACAGCCAGCAAATAATTTTCACCAAATTAAATCTACAATGTGGTTCTCCCTCCACTAACACCTTGAGGGGCCGGGATTTGACGACTGGTAAACGCACTTCATGCCAGGAAATATATCACTTACCGAGATCTGCGTCGGCAGTGTGCCACACCCAGTAATGGGTAAAAGTTGTGATGATATATTTATTTATTTATTTTACTAACTAGTTGATTTATTATATATTAAAATGAATAAAATTTTAAATGCATTTTATCTTACAAATTAATTTAATTATAATGACATTATATATACTCGTATATATATATATATATATATATATATATATATATATATATAAATGACTATTTTCAATTACAATTTGCTGTTTTTATGTTGAAATATTATTTATAATATTGAAAATCTAAATTATTAAATTATAATGTTCATATTATTCACGTCTATTTATTTCATATCTATAAGATTTTTTAAAATTAGTTATTCAACTTTAAACCTTATACCTACATTTGAATTCAATAATAGTAAAAATTTATAAAAATTCAAAGTATTTAATATTATCTATGTTTCAAGTGACAATAATTATATTAAATATATTGGTTTTGGATTACTAATGCTTGCAAAAAATTTGTCGAGTGATTTGAATTGTAGCGAAATCTTTCTTACATTATTCTTATTTGGAGAATTATAAAAATGTAACTCTCACGATGCATTTTGATTAGTATTTTTTTAAATATTGTTATAAATTAATTAGTCTATAATATTTACTTTAATTTGTTTTCAAATAATTTCAAATAGATAATAGTTTGATCTCTAATAAGTGACGTCAAAATATTTATTTTCAGGATATTATTTTTAATATAATAAAATACATATGTTTATTATATATATATCTAAATCTCAAAATTTGCATATGTATTTTATATTTTTAATTAGAAGCTAGATATATGGTGCTAATAAATACTTTTTTATTTGAAGTTATATTTTAAAACTCGTCTTAATTCATTGTATAATGAATGATACTATTTCATTTCAAGTTGAACAACTCTTTGTACGTAGCACGTGCTTATTTAAGAGAGGCGCAATAACAAATTGGCCAATGTTTAAGAAAAATTGAGCATGAATGTCAAAAGTTAACCAAGTGGGAAATTAGGAAATGTATGTTCAATTTTCGTGCCGCAAGTCGAACCCTTGCCGCATTCACCAATCAGTCATTTGTTTCTTCCAGTCTCATTTAGTCAGGGATAATTTCTTTCGAATATTACGTATAATTTTTTAAGAAAATTTAATAATATTTCAGTATTTTGGGTCAACTTATTTACTGCTCTTTTAGCATGAAAATTAGCTATTTATAACATTATTTTACATCTCTATCTAACAGTACGCATAACCAATTTATCACATGAAAAATTAATACAGATATCTATAAAGCTTTTTTAAATATTTATTAATATTATTAATTTAAACTACATTTCAATTCAATGAGATAAATATAAACAAAACCAAATATAAAACAAATAGAATACTGGCGGGTAACTTATTCTATATCGTGTTATCCTACATTTGCCTATTACTTATTTATAACTAAATTTTATTTCGATACAGATGTTGTACAAAAACAATATTTTACTCGTATTCACTATTACGAGCTAATATTCATGTAAGTACTTGCCTATCGAACAAAAATTGTATTGGTCTGATAGTCAACTGATGAGTCACAAATAAATGGTAAAATCAATCATGGTATTTATTGTTGATATTCATTATTATTTCTTAACATTATAATTTTATGTTGTATTCTTCCAATGTTACGTCCTATATGAATATATTGACACCCAACATCGAATTGTGTATACAATAAATAAATTTATGTATGTAGTAGGTGTAAACATTTAAACATGTTTAGTATTGGACTGTTGTTTATAATAATGTAATAAATTTAATTATACGTTTTATAAATGGATATGATAGTTTTCTTTAGTAGTCAGTTACCATAATAAGCTACTGATATAATAAAAAAAAATCTGATGTGGACACCACATGACTTCCTTGTACGCGTATTATACTATACCTACATTATTTATTATTGCACATTTTTGACGTAATTTGACATTGACATTACATTTTTAATTTTTTCTTATTTTTCGTTATAATCCATAGCAAACTTAATTAAAAAAAAAACAAAAAATATATAAATAAATAAATAAATATATCATCACGCCTTTTACCCATCACTGGGTGTGGCACTCTGCCTAAGCAGATCTCAGTAAGTGATATATTTTTCGCGTGAAGTGCGGTTACCAGCCGTCAAATCACGGCCTCCAAAGATATTAGTGGTGGAGGAGCCACAGGGGTAGATTATTTTTTTTAAATTGGTGAAAATTGTTTGTCGGCTGTGGGGATCGAACCAGGGTTATATATATTTAAATTTAGATATCTCGCTTATGCAAAAGGCTAATTTAAAAATTCTTTATGTGCTAGAATTTAATTATCTAAAACTTTTATTTGCAGCATTTATTTCTAAAATTAAAATAATACCATTTTTTTCTAGGAAAACTGTTAGCAGCTTCATGTAATGTGCCACTTCCGGTTAGTCTATTTTAACAAAAATCTATTATGTTATTTCCATTGATATAGTAGTCTTATATACCAAATTTGGAAAGTTTTAAATTATATTTGAATATAGTTTTTCATGAAAATCTATTATAGGCTTCAAGTAAAGTACCACTTCCGGTAGTTGTATAATGACCAAAAAGGGAGTTGCCCAACTAGATGTTATAAGAGACCTAAATATAAAGTTTAAATTTTCTACGGCTTACCGTTTTTGAGTTATGCGAGATCAATTATTTGTACATTAATTTAATAATATGTAGATTATTACTACACCTTGAAGTATTGGCTTTAAAATTATGTACAGATAATCATAAGTTTCATTCTTAAAAACAAAGATATATTATTTGAAAGAGATCAGGTCAGATCAAGTATTCTGCAGCTAACTTAAGATTTAATTAAGTGAATGTTTATTTTTAATGCTAGTAATACCTACAAAGGCGCGGTGATCGAACGTGTTCAGGCACATCTCTTAACATACTGTGATGTCACCCGAATCAAGGTTCGTCAGTTAGAATCCGCCTGTCGACAATATGTGATTTGTCGTCAAATATAAAAATACAGTTACATGTATTTATCACACTTGGGAGCTATAAGCTAGTCATTTATACGCCTTAAATAATGTAGCAATTGACTACGAAAACCGGCAGTAGGGCAGTGCAAAAACTGCGGCTCGGTGTAGCCGTCAGACCCAGGCCCGATTTGGGCTGTAATGCCCTAGGAAGAAAGAACACCTACATACTATTCAGATAAAGCGAATGTATGGGCTGGCATTTTTGATAGATCCATATTTGGACCATTTTTTATTGAATATAATACTTAGATATATTACAAAATGATATTGTTTAACAATTCTAAGAATTCCTAATCATAATAACGAAATCTGATATCAACATTAAATTTCAATAATTTTATTGAAAAGTTCTTTTCATTTGTTGGAATTCTAATTTAGTTAATTAAATAAAATATCGTTGCAATAATAATCTTATCTTTATAGTACAAAAATATATTCTAATTTAAGATGCACTTCAAATAATTAAATGAAGCATATATTTTATGAGCTGTTAAATTTGCTTTCTCTCTCATGACACTCTATAAAAAAGTAAACATCCCATATAGTCGAGTATTGATATTATAAACATAATATCTACACATATTTTCGTTTCATTAAAAAAAGAAAATCCGATCAATCCGTTGATGCTTGATATCATAATCATATACTTTATCTCTCACAAACATTTGGAAATCGGTAAGTTATATTTTCAAATTATTATGTTTAATATGTGGTAAGTAGCTTAGTGGTATCGAGTCAGAATGTAGATTTGACAACTCGGGAAAAATATATCACTTACCGATATCTGCTATAGCAACTTGTTTTGATAAACTGAGTGAATAATGCCAATTACCAAATTCTGTTCACATTTTTAATCAAATAAACTTTATAGTTGCATCGTCATGTAATAAAATATATTTTTAAAATACGCATATTGGAATTATGCCTTTTTCCACTGCTAGGTTGAACCAAAGAAATTTTAGTATATAAGCTTTGCCAACCCCCAAAGTAGAATCCGCAGATCTGAATAAAGGTAAGGCACGAGCAAGTTACTCGTATATTTTAAAGACTTATTTTCTTTAATGTTAATTAAATTACTATCGTCCTAGTTACATTACTTTGCGATAAAAAATAATTAATGAATTTGCTCAATTACATAATCAGAATGTAATAAAATTACATGAAAATATGACAAATTAGTTTTATTTTTTTATGAGAATAAGAAGGAGTTATATTTATGGTAAATTTCATATAATTTTCTTACAATACAAACATTAGTAAAATATAAATCATAAGCAAAATCAAATAAATATTGCAAAAGTTTTGTACTAGTTTCACGTGCGTTGACTAATTTAATATCCGACAAATATCAAAAGGCCAATAGAAAGAAGCAGGGTCAGACGTAAGTCATTTCTTGCCTCTGTCAACTTTCATTCGCCTAAAATTTAAAATATAGCGATAACTAATTTGTAGTTAAATGATAAATGTCAATAGTTTATTAGTTGTGAAAAAAATTTAATTGTAATTACATAATAAAAATACGAGAATTAACATTTACATGCATAAATAATAACATTAATTACATTTTACAGATCGAATATAATTGAAATTTTATATTATCAATTACATTTCCAAAAAGAAGTATAAAATAATGACAAAAGTGACAACCTTAATTGATGTACACCTTATAAGTGCCGACCTTTGAAAATTTTGAAGTTTTTAATTATTTTCGCAAGGACTATTCTTTCCAAACATCCGACATACGCAAAATGTGATTTTTTTAAATTTTTTCTTAACCATGTTCATCTTGACATATTTCGTCAATATTTTTATTTTGATAGCAAACTCTCTCACCTCAGTCGTAAAATCGCTAGATAATATTTCCTCAATTCATCTTTAAATTCACTGTTATAATTTTTGTAATATCTAATTTTTTGAAGGTTTTATAAAACATAGTTATATAATAATGAGCAAAATTCTTTTGTGATTCATTAGATGGCAACACTGTAAGCAATAATATAGTTACGGGTTTAGTGTCAATAATATACTCTAATTATTATTACATACTAGGCTGAATTTCTTACTAATTTCTCTCCTCATGTTCAATTACAATGACTCTCTGAAATATCTCTGCCTATTTACCAAATTTTCAGCCTACGGTCGATAAAATAATCTTTTGTTTAAACTACTTAAACACTAATAGCCGGTTTTATAAACAATAATTTAATTTATATCCAAAGTAATTAAAATTTATTTACTGATATGACAGTCGATTTTTGGACAGTTATTTTATACATGTAATAAAATAAATAAAAACATTTTCTTAAAATATACACCCTAAGATAATTAAAAATTGCTTGACTAAATTTTTCAATAAACATTTTTGTGTTTAGACAAATGCTAGAATTCTTTTTAAAATTTAGTAAAAATTACAATTGTGATTTAGCTAAAAGAAAAAGAGTAATAATGTGTCAGTGTGGAGTGTAAATCTGTAGTTCCTGGTAAATTTTATTCATCTAGTTGTGACAAGGAACAAATCACAAGTCGCTTCGTCTCCGCACGGAGAAGCGGAGAAGTTTTAATTCATTTATTTTACATTATGTGTTTATCTTTCATAATAAAAGTATATATGTATTTTATTAAAATATTATGGGCTTACTTAAGTACATAATAAACCCTACCGAGTGAAAGTGAATATAGGGCGAAGAAGAATTCGACGCAACGCACATCTGGTACTGGTAAACACATTTTCCAAAATGCCCCCTTTTACAATCAACAATAAAATGTATGTAAGTTTTGCATCCTTAGGTTCATCCTGTGAAATATACCTGGTTACAAATTGGCGCAGCCGCAAAGGATGGTTAATTATTGAAATTTCTAAAGATTATGAATTATAATTTACAACCATTTAAGAATTTGTCGCCCTCCGGTTTTAACAGTATTATATATCTCAAAATCATTCAGAAATTTTGGCTGGTATTAATGAAGTTAATTTTTCATACTTATACTAATCTATTAACTACTATTGATCGTAGTAACTAGAGATGAAAAACTATCGGTAATTTCAACTATCGATTGTTCGATAGTGCTATCAGTAAACTATCGATATATCGATAGTACTATCGATAGTCAATTAAATTACTAAACGATAGTTTTAGTTACTAAACGATAGTTTTAATTACTAAACGATAGTTACTAAACGATAGTTACTAAACGATAGTTACTAAACGATAGTTACTAAACAATAGTTACTAAACGATAGTTACTAAACTATAGTTACTAAACGATAATTACTAAACGATACTATCGATAGTTTTTTTTCTTTTAATTACTTATCGATAGTATTTTTTTTACAAAAGTATAAATAATTTTTTTTTCAAAATTAAAAATTCTTTGCCTATACAGAATCATTTACTAAATTTGTTCCTTTTTTGAGAGAGAGGTAAAATAAAATTTATAATTTATAATTCCATAAAAATTTAAAACTGTTGATGTTGCTCTATATTAAGGGATGTGTGCTAAATAATTTCTGTGAATATGGTTTTGTTACAGTTAATATTACCCGCTCTAAGGTATGTAAAATGGGAGAAATAAAAAATAAGGAAATATACAATAAATGTCAAAAATTTATTTCTTTAAAATTTAGGCTTAATAACAAGATTTCAGAAGTTACAAATGTGAAAAATAAAAATCAAATGCAAATATATACTTCTATCCCTAGGTATATATCATTTCTTACATTAATTTATATATTTGTCGAGATCAAGATATTAGAAAAACTAATTGCAATTCGAAACACCTTTTATATTAATTTAAATCAAATAAAAAAGAAATGTGGTGTTGTGATAGTATTTTTGGAGTTGTGATGCATACTGGATGAGTGGTAAGCGGAGACTGTCCTGGTTAGAAGGAAAAAATGGTGGATTTTGGGGTGAACAAAGAAGTTTGGAATATAGGTACTTGAAAAACAGATGTTGTTAGGTTCGGAGAAAGCGGGCGAAGTTACAATAGCAGGTAGTGGAGAAACATGAAAATTGTACATAATTGTTGCTTAGAAACTACAGAAAATGAACGAATATATACAGAGTGTTTTGCTAAGACTATTACAGAATATATACAAGGTGTGTGATTATTTGTGTATACATGTGTTTTGTGTTTTTACATATGTGTGTATGACTGTGTGAGCATGTGTGTATTACATGTGCATGTGTGGTGATGTACTGGCCGCCACATGACCAATAATATTCACTACACAAACTACAATGAACATCAAAGAACAATTGAATTTAAATTATCTCGTACCTGTTACCCTATAATAAATTTCTTAGAAATCTCACTTTGTCTTTCATCCCTTTAAAGTCTTCCGACAACCAATCGATTTACAGCTAACATTTGTGTACAGTTACTGTACAATAACGATATTGAATATAATTTGAATTATATCATTTAAATGCAGATAAAATCTTTATAAGTCATACTTAACACGTGGTCCGCAAAAAACACACTTATTCGAATTGCTCCGGGAACATAAGGTAATTGGCTTGTCAGTACTCACAGCCCAGCCCGTGTTCTAAATTTATTGTTTATTAATTTTTATTTTTAAATTATTTTATTTTAAAGATAGTTACTAAACGATAGTTACTAAACGATAATTACTAAACGATAGTTACTATACGATACTTACTATATGATAGTTACTAAACGATAGTTACTAAACGATAATTACTAAACGATAGTTACTAAACGATAGTTACTAAACGATAGTTACTAAACGATAGTTATTAAACGATAGTTACTAAACGATAGTTACTAAACGATAGTTACTAAACGATAGTTACTAAACGATAGTTACTAAACGATAGTTACTAAACGATAGTTACTAAACAATAATTACTAAACGATACTATCGATAGTTTTTTTCTATCAATTACTTATCGATAGTACTTTATTTTTTTAAACTATCGATGTATCGATAGTACTATCGATAGTTTTTTCATCTCTAGTAGTAACATTCTTAATAAAGATGACATGAAACAAAAAAATTATAAATTATTGGACTATCATATCAGAAAATGGAAGAAAAGTAAACTTTTATTTGCAAATCAAAAACTTTTGCAATGGATTGAAAACACGGGAAATATCGTTAAATTACATAATAATCAACTAATTATTACAAAATCTGATAAATGTGCTAAAACTGTTATTTTGAACAGTAAAGATTATAATCAGAAAGCGAAATTAATTTTGGAAGATATTACAACTTATCGTAGGCTCTAGAAAAATCCCGTACATCTTATTGACTTCAAATGTAAATAAAAAAAAATTATGATTTATCTCATTTAATAATTCAAAATCCTATAGTTGAAAGAATGTATATGTTACCTAAAATTCATAAACCTGATATCCCTTTAAGACAAATTACTTCTACTATTGGCACACCTACTTTCAAGCTTGCAAGATTTTTAAATGATATTATAAGTAAAGTAACTTCTGTTTCACCGTATCGTGTAAAAAATTCTTTTGATTTTGTAAATGATGTTAGACAACTTTTTATACCATTTGATCATGTTATTTTCTCACTTGATGTTTCAGTCTTATTTTCTAGTATACCACAGGAGCTTGTAATTTCTTTTATTGAAAAGTATTGGGATTCCTTAAGTATTTATACAGAAATATCCAAATCTAAATTTATTGATGGTATTAAACTTCGTTTGGACTAGACTACTTTCAACAAATTAGTGGTTCTCTTGCAGACTTAGTTTTACTTATGCTTGAAGAAGATACTATTCCTGATTGTCATATAACTATATTACAGAAGATATGTTGATGATTGCTTATTTTTATCTTCTTTTCAAAATGTTGAAACAATGTATCAAAAATTTAATAATTTCCACCCACGTTTGAATTTTACAATTGAGCATGAATTTAATAATTCTATTAATTTTCTGCATACTGCATCTGGTAGATATCTCAATTTTCATTCGTGTACTGATATACGATACAAGAAGAGTGTTGTAATTGCTTTAGTTGACCGTTGTTTTAATCTATCTAAACCATGTTATCACATTTCAAATTTACAATTTATTAATAACACTTTAATTCGTAATGGTTACCCTCCATCTTTTTTTTAAACATATAAAAGACAGACGATATAAATTGGTTCATGGAAATAATAATATTCAAGTTAATTTATCAAATAATGAAGATAAATTTGTTGTAGCTATTATTCCTTTTGATAACAAATTAATATCTGGAATTAGAAAAACTATTGGTAATTGCAATATTAAAATTATAACTACTAACTTCACTAATATTAATTCGCTTTATACACGAACTAAGGACAAAATTGAAAAATCTAAATATAATAATGTTACATTGGAGACACTTCACAACCGTTAGAAAAAAGAATAAATCAACATAATTATTATTGCAAGCTACTTGATCCAAATCATAGTGCTTTAGCTCATCACTCCTAGGAGACTGGACATATTTTTAATTTTTCTGAAGCCAAAATTGTTGATGTTATGGAAAATAAAAAGTATAGACTTATTTTAGAAACGTTACATATAAATGTACACAATGATACCTCGATTAATTATCAAACTGATGCATTTCATAATTCAAAATATGCACAATTTTTTTTAGGGAATTAAACAATTTCATTTTTATATATTTTATTTTATTTATTTCTATTTTTATTTTTCATATGTACCTTTTTTGTTATTATTGAGATTTTACAAAATATTGTTTTATATTTTTACGTTTTTTAAAGGTTTGACATTTTGATTAATTTGTTAGTTTTATATTATTATTATTGTATTTGTATTTTAAGGTGCTGATGATGAGCTAATATTTTAGCTCGAAACGTCCACAAATAAATATCTTATAAAAACATTGGATTCTGAAGCCTTTTCTTTATTTAATATTATTAATATTTATTTTACTATGAATAATGTAGCGAGTATGGCTCTGTTCCCTCTGGAACAGTCGACGCGTCGTAGTCTGCCTCATGCTTGTACAGTGTTCCAGAAGTTCTGGAATATTATAGAAGAATCTGTTTCAGTATATAAGAGAGTTTGGACCGGCAACAGGGATTCTGTATTTGAAGTGTGAACAGTGCAAGTCGTCGCTAAATACTTTAATGTGAATATAAATACGTGTTGTAAATAAATATATGTCTTAGTATTCTACTGCATTATTTTCGTTTTTAAATAAATATTTTGTTAGTGTTTTCATTGCTCGTGTTTTATTTACCCGAAATTGTAATAAACGTTACAATAAAATACATACTGTTTTCTATATGGCAGATCCTCTCTGCTTGACTGTATCTATGACCTGGTCTATATAAGTATGTAACATGTTTCTTTTTAAACAAAACAAAATACTACAATTAACAAACTATAATATTACAAAATTAATCTATCAGGTTTTCGGATAACACGTTGTCTGAACCATAACTTTTTGGCGATGCGCGGTTGCTTTTAGGTGATTCCGTATTTGGTTTCGTGTCTTGCTCTAGTGTGAGACTTAGCAATGGAAGTTCTGGTGCTCTGATTATCTTCTCTGTTTCCGCTTCAATTTTGGGTTCTTGTGTACTCACTGTTTTGGCTGGACTACGTGTTTCTCCTACTCTCCTTTTCGTAATTGGGACGGGTCTCATATGTGTTCTATTTCTTCTGTATTTATTTCTCTCTTCTGTCTCTACAATGTATGAATAAAAGTCTTCTACCTCTTTAACGATTCCTTGTTTCCAATTCCGTGTTCATTCTTGTAATATCACTTTTTGAATTTCTTGCAAAGGTGGTAGAGTACAAACGTTCTTGTCATAGTGACATCTTTGCAAATCTTGATTCTTTTGTAAGGATCTTCGAATACCTTCAATATCAAATTTTGGTTTGGGTACTTGTCACACATCAGGAAGTAGTGTTCTCAGTGTCCTGTCCATTAATATCTCACATGGCGCTGGAATATTGGTTTTTTGGTGTTGTATTATATTCTAGATCTGTTAATAATGGATCTTGATTTGACTCAAAACTTTTTGTCAGAAGTGGTTTGACTATTTAATATGTCTTTCAATCATGCCGTTAGACTTTAGGTATCCTGGACTACTTGTTATTAATTCTATATCATACTTTTTTGCAAATGATTTGAACTCTTCTGAATTAAACGGCAGACTGTTATCAGAAAAAAAAATACTAACGATAAACCATGTATATATTTTTTAAACATGAAATTACTGTCTTACCTGTTTTGTTTTGTATTTTATTGACTTTAGCAAACTTAGAAAAATAATCAACAACTACTAAAAAATCATGCTTCCTGAAAAATTTAAAATCAATTCCTAACTTGGCTCACGGAAGTTCAGGAAATTCTTGAGGTGTCAATGGAATTTTAGTAAGATTGACATCATTTGCAATTAAGTACGAATTCTCCAATGTCCTTTGTTATATGAAACCAATAAACTGAATCTTTGGCCTTGGATTTACAAGAATTTATACCTTGATGTGCTAAATGTAGACAATTAAGTATTTCGCTTCGTAAATTCTTGGGAATCACTAATCTTGTTCCATAAAACAGGAAATCATTGTTCGGATAAATCTCATTTCTAATATTCCAATATTTTTTAAGTTCTGGGTTCACAAAACCTTTGTTTTTGGACCAACCGATTGAGCAATATTTTTTTATCTGATTAAGTGTTTCGTCTTCTTCCGTTTCTTTTTTAAGTCTTTCTATTTTATCTCTTGTTGTTGCGTTCTCACCATCTAGATATGTTGTATTAATTTCATCATCCTGAGGATCTCTACTTCTCTACAATCAGCTGCTAAGATGTCTATTCCTGATATAAACTTTAAATTCACACGATATCTCATTAGTCTTAACACTAGTCTTTGTAGCCGTGGTGTTAATTCTTCTAATGGTTTCTTTATGCTCGCTAATAATGGTCGATGGTCAATTTCAACTTCTATTTCTTGACCAAATACATAATAATGAAAATGCTCCCAACCATGTACATTGGCTAGAAGTTCTTTCTCAATTTGGTTGTATCTTTGTTGCAGGGTATTTAATGATACATACTAATTCGCTATGGGATGTCCTTTGTGTAACAAAGCTGCACCCAGTCCATGTTGGCTTACATCAACTGAGAGCATAATTTCTTTCTTCTGGTCAAAATAAGACAAAACTGGCACAGACTAACCTCTTTAGTTTTTCGAAACATACCTGCTCTGGGCCACGTTGTTCCCAGGTCCATTCATTTTTATTACTTATGAGTCTTCTCAAACAGCTGGTTTCTTTCGAAAGATTCGGAATATGTTAGATATGTTATTAGTATCAAAAATCTCTGAAGCTCGGTTTTACTTTTTGGGGCTTTTAGGTTCAAAATTACTTTTGCTTTCCGTTTATCAATAGTTATACCATCTTTGGATATTCTAAGTATGTAATTTCACTTACTGCTAACTGTAGTTTTTGATTTACTTCCCTCGCACGTTGCAGAACGGCCTTTAGATTTCTGTCATGTTTTTCTCTACTTTCACCATATTCAAGATGTTGTCCATATATGTGAGGACTTAAAAAAATGCAGTAGATGCATCTAAAACAGAAAAAACCGTTGAGCCGTTTAGTTCTGCAAATATTGTTTCTGTGATCGGTGGGTAATGCATGTTCACGCTTGATATACTTATTCAAAGCTCGGGGATCCATGCATATTCTAATGTCTTTATTTGGTTTTGACACTATCACAATTGGATGGACCCACTCAGTTGGTTCATTTACCGGTATTAAAAGTTCTTGATTTACCATATTATTTAATTTCTACTTTATAGTGTCTTTTAATGTCAAAGGTATTTTCCTAGCTGCATTTACTTTTGGTATTGCATCTGCTTTAAGTTTAACTGAGTATTCTGTTTTCAGCTTCCCTAAGCCTGGAAAAACATTTGAATATTATTTTATTAAATTACATTTAATTTTATCTTCAGTTATATTATTTGTACATTGTGCATCTGGGTTATTTATTATATAAAAATCTAATATTTTAATATTATTTTTCTGTGCAACTTTTATTTTGGTCATTCCTATTGTATTAATTTTATGTCCAGAGTACGAGATCAATTGTTTACTTGTTTCATATATTGCGCTTGTTAAACTTTTATGAGTTTTTTCATTTATTATATTTACTTCAGATTCCGACTTTAGTTTAAAAGTGACATGTTTGTCATTTACTTTAATGGATTCTTTCCACTCTATACTGTCTATTTTAATGTATGAATCCTGTATTGGCCACACAAATTTCAATCTCTTCATCTGAATCTTCTTCTATTTTATCATTTTTGTTATCAACTGTGTGCACTTGTTTTACTTTTACAACTTTTATATAATGACCTTTCTTCTTGCATATATAGCACACTTTATCATAAGCCGGCCATTCTCCATAATTCACATTTCTCACATCCTATGATTCCAGTGTGTTGTTTTTATTTATTAATATATTTTGGTTTTATTTTATGGCCCCTTGTAGTGAAAACTTCATTCGTTGCTGCCTTCTCAATTTCATTCTGCTGTATTCTACTTGTTTCTGCAGCTCTGCAATAAGAAATAGCTTTATCAAGTTTCAAATTTGATTCCCGCAAAAATCTTTATTGTATTGTTGAAAATAGGTAATTAGGCCTTAGTAATCCTTGGATAGTGGAATAAATTAACAAATCTGATTCATTTAAGCTTTATTGGACGTTTCGAACGTTAAAACACGTTCATCTTCAGCTGTAGAAATGTATACAATGTTAAAATACAATAAAATTATTTGTCTACATCACTCACCAGTAATACAAGTTGCTACGTAAAAACAGTTGAATGGTTTAACTATTTTAAACAACCATCACTGAGGCGAAAATTTTTTTATCATTTTTAAAAACTTCAACAAATGATTGTGAAGTGCATTCAATGGAGTTCGGTACATATCTGATCAAAGATAATAAATACTACTATAGATAGTAAACTGCAATGTTAAACACCGGGACAGAATTCAGTGCCATCTCTAACGTGGAACTCGCATTACATGCGAGCATATCTAGGCAACCCGCATATTGAAGTATAATATAAATTTATTTTATTGGAAATTATTACATAATTAAGGTAAATGATTACAATATATGCAATATAAATATTTATTTAACAATATAAATATTTATTTAACAATATAAATTTCACAATTTATTTTTTTAATTTTTATCATGAATTCGTTTAGCTTCCTTTTGATATACATCTAAAGAATTAATATCAATGTCCCTCACATTTTTAAATATCTCTAACTAATAAAGTAATAAAAAGATACTTTTATTCCGACATTTAATTAGATTTCATGAGTTAATAGTTCATACTTCGGAGATTTAATGTAGGAATTGCAGTTTTATGTAAATATGGGTTTCCTGGACTTTTGCACTTAGTATCGAAGTGTGCAAAACAAACCTGTCTTTTGCTATACACTTCCGTCGGTTCCATGTTGTTCAATTCTTCAATTCCTAAGATATCCAGCCAAATCTTAAAAAGATTCATATGGGTCCTAGGATTTGGAAATCGATGAATTGTTACACCTAAAAAATAAAAAATTAAGTTAAAAATATCTTCATAAAAAAATTAGCTAATGGAAATGAAAAATAAATAAATAAATAAATATATCATCACGCCTTTTACCCATTACTGGGTGTGGCACTCTGCCTAAGCAGATCTCGGTAAGTGATATATTTTGTCGCGTGAAGTGCGGTTACCAGCCGTCAAATCACGGCCCTCAAAGATATTAGTGGAAAGGGAGCCACAGGGGTAGGTGGAAATGATACGGAGAAATTTTTCAGAAGGTAATAAATCTGTCAAACTAACACAAACACTCTAACTTTTAATATCATAGCTTTACCACGTATTATTTTACTAATTGAAGTTCAGTGAAAATCACGGTTTTTTAAAATAGTAAATAGCAAAAAAAATAAATCTGTATGTACCTAATAAAAACTACATATAAATAAAACTACTTACCAGTAACACCGCAATTCTTTACACAACACTTGATTTTATGCGGAGGCATTGTCTTTATCAAATAATAATACGAGAAAGAATGAGTGTATATACAAGAGTACGAAATACAGATGTAAATATACACAAACACTAAACAATAAAGAACAGATATCAAAATGAATTCGAAATTTGAAACAAGTTTAGACCAAGAGCTTTCGAAGACTAATGACTGCCGGTCCACTCACTGCCGATAATATAGTTAACCGTTTAGTAATCCAGGCCTACGTACTACTAGCGCCATCTTATAGGTGAAACTCACACTATATAACGTGTGTCCAGCAGCACCCATATAAGTTTCAGCTGCCTGTATCTGATATCAACGACATCCGTCGGAAGCAACGACGTTCGACAACAGTGACACCAATATAAAATGTATCATGAACCAATAAATTAAAATTAAGAACTGAATTCAAAATTGTTTATATGTATCAATAAAATTATTGATGTATTTTAAATTATTTTTATAGTCTGTTTGTGAATTAAAATTTTTTGTTTTGTCTAAGTTTATATAAAAAGTTTCTTTTATAAGTCTATTATTGTAAATTGTTTCAGAATCTAAAATTTCAGGACTTTTGAATTTGAATTTATGTCCAGTGTCGACAGAATGTTGAGTCAGAGCACTATGATTCGGGTTTAACGCTTTGCAATGGTATTCATGCTGATAAACACGCTTTTTTAAAGGTTGTTTTGTTTCACCGATGTAAAATTTGCCGCAAGAACCACATTCGATCCTGTAAATGACATTTTTTTGTTCTTCTGTACAGAACAACCTTTAAAAAAGCGTGTTTATCAGCATGAAAACCATTGCAAAGCGTTAAACCCGAATCATAGTGCTCTGACTCAACATTCTGTCGACACTGGACATAAATTCAAATTCAAAAGTCCTGAAATTTTAGATTCTGAAACAATTTACAATAATAGACTTATAAAAGAAACTTTTTATATAAACTTAGACAAAACAAAAAATTTTAATTCACAAACAGACTATAAAAATAATTTAAAATACATCAATAATTTTATTGATACATATAAACAATTTTGAATTCAGTTCTTAATTTTAATTTATTGGTTCATGATACATTTTATGTTGGTGTCACTGTTGTCGAACGTCGTTGCTTCCGACGGATGTCGTTGATATCAGATATGTACCGAACTCCATAGAATGCCCTTCACAATCCCTTGTTGAAGTTTTTAAAAATTATAAAAATTTTTTCGCCTCAGTGATGGTTGTTTAAAATAGTTAAACCATTCAACTGTTTTTACGTAGCAACTTGTATTACTAGTGAGTGATGTTGTAGACAAATAATTTTATTGTATTTTAACATTGTATACATTTCTACAGCTGAAGATGAACGTGTTTTAACGTTCGAAACGTCCAATAAAGCTTAAATGAATCAGATTTGTTAATTTATTCTACTATCCAAGGATTACTAGGGCCTAATTACCTATTTTCAAGAATTCTTTTGGATCCACATAACCTACAAATTTTATTGTACTGTTTTATCTCTGATTCCTAAAACAATCCAATCTCGTATTAATTACTCTTTTTCTTTAAAGTCACAGTTGCTTGCTAATCTTCTTAAATCTGTTACAAATTGATCAAATCTTTCCGCTTGACTTTGATCTCTGCTAAAGAAGTTTAATCTCTCGAATACAATATTTTTATTGGAGCACAGTATTTGTCAATTTTTTTTATAACAGTGTCTAGTTTGTCTCTATCATCTGCAGTTTCAAACTCAAATGTATTATAGTCACTTAACCCTTCATCTATTATTAAATTAAGTAATATTGCTAGTTTAGTTTTATCTGGTTTGTTTTCTTTATCGCTAGCCAACATATATAACTCAAATTTCTGACGCCAATGTCTGCAATTTTCTGCTACGTTTCCATTTTGTAAATTGAGCGTCCCTAGGCCTTTAAATTCCAATTTTCTTTATTCGCCTTTACCGCTGCCACCATGTGATGTTTTGGTTTGTTAAATAATGTCCACAATATTAGTTTTATGAATATTTAACTATGAATAAGATACACATTGTTTTCTATAGTTCAGATCTTCTCTGCTCGACTATATAAGTATGTAATAGGTACCACAAGCTTTGTTTTAGCCTGTGTTAAGAGCAGTATTTGGATGTTTTAGTTATCTCTAACATTTTAAAACTGTGTTCTTAAAGCACCCAAAAACAAAGCTTGTGGAACTAGTCTAGGTGTTTACCGAATGCTAAAAATTTGTTACTTTTTCTGGTAATATCTTGGTATCACTTAACTAATAAAGCGAACTCCTAACGTTCGAAAAATGTCAAATTATTTGTAACGCAAATTTCTTTGTGTTACAATAAATCAACCTTACGCTCCCTGGGGGATGAGCCCGGGTTGGACGGTTGAACCGCGGCTAAACTCAGTGAAGATGGGAGTGAGTCGGAGAAGAGGTGATAAATCACAAATGAATGGGCGCCAGCCGGCCTGAGCCGCGACCGGTTCAACAAAAGTACTACGGCCGACAAAGTACGGGATACTTCCCAGGACAGGACTGCGAGAGGTGTCAAATACTTCAATAACAAAAGGGGAGTGCGGGAAATTAAGAATATATTAAAACACTCACGAGAAAATTTACACAGAGCACAGTAGTTGAAGCTACACGATCACTGGATCGTAAATCCACTTAAGCTGAGAACGAATAATGACATAAGCGACGGCGGGGCGCTGTGGTTCACGGTAGCGATTAGGACTGCGGTAACGTCGACACCTAAAATGGTGCTAACAGTGACTCGGCGTATGCAGACGTAAGACGTTTCACTGGCCAATGAGACATTTACGCGGCGCGACCGAACGTACGTGACTACAAAAGCGCAAACCCTAATAACTATTGCGTTGCACGAACGACACACCTCGTAGGTGACAACAACGTCACGACTAAATGATTCTAACAAAATGCTCTTAACTGGATTTTCACAAATAAATATGTAACTACTATTAGTTATCTTGCTAATCGTTAACTCAAATAATCTCGTGAGCTGAAGGCACACAAGCCAAAGTGTAACAACACGGTACATAAATCGCAAATACGACAACATAATGATTACAAGAAAAATGAATAAATACAAACAAATGATTCTGGCTTAGCTGTAATGGCGTCCAAGCGTGAACGGGACAGGTGGCAGCAGTGACACAACTCGGTCTGCCAACCGGATGTCCAGAATCGTCACTTCCCAAGATGGCGGACAAGCACGTGAAATGGGAACGTCACGCAGCGTCACTTCCGCTACACGTGGCTTCTTTTCCCACAGCTGCTGGGCTTTACTCCCTTGGCAACAATTAACAGGAACTCCTCCAATGCAACGCCAACGAGCTAGTGCGCTCACAACAGCTTCGATGCCAGGAACACGGGCACACAGCATAAACCAACAATGGCACGGACAGCTGACCAGCCACCAAAAATACGCAAACACGTACAACGTACAACAAAACGTACATAAAACGAACTAGCTGACGTCAAAAAGATGACCAGCTGACGTCAACCATAAAAAAAAAGCCTAAAACAAACGACTGCAATTAGGGCCATGTGCGAGGGAAAGCTATTAACAGGCTAACTTTACTTGACTAAAGGCAGATTCACTAACAAATGAACAGACATCTTTACCTGAGTTCTTGGGCGGCTTCAAGTGGCAGAAAATATGTGATCTTTCCTACTGGGAACCAAATCCGGAACAACTCCGACGAATAATGCAGTAACCTAAACTGCAATATTCCCTAAATGGCAATATTCCCTAAATGGCACTATTTCCCAAATCCCCACAAGGGTATTTCGCAAACAAAACAGGTTTGCCGAAATATAATTGAAATAGCCCATCTTCCAATATTCAAATCTCACATTTCCGCAACAGACGTCGTTCGAAAAGACAAAACAAAAACTGAATGCGTTCGAAATCGAACCTGTGAAATTCTGCCAAGAAAAGAGAGCGATGCGCGAAGACAAGGACAGCCTCCGCCTAAATTCGAATGGTGCCGGTAAAATGGCGCGCCTAGCCGACAATAATATCGGCAGAGCTACTTCGCGGCGAACGGCCACTAATTGTCTGACAGCTAAACAAACAATGTGATAACCTACAAAAATAACAATGAGAACGAGGGAAGCTGAATCTAAGTTTTACTGTTAAATGGAATACTAAAAGAAGGAAATCTAACTGATGCTAAGTATTATCAAAATTGATCGGTCTATCGTTAATCGATAATTAAATTTCAGGTGCTGATACACAATAAACAATGAACCGAGTGAAATTCGAAGAAGGGCTCAAAATGAAACGTAACAATTCTCCCCCTACTTGTCCAGGAAATTTTCCCAAAAATTTCCGATAAGAAAACTCTACAGAGGACGCGAACCCACAAAATATGCAGCTACTATGTACAAATAAATTTTAAAAATTGACTGAATTTAATTAACTACCAATCGAATGATTTTCGGAATTCTATGTGTCGGGAAGACAGCTTTGTTTGTTCTCCATGTTAGCCTCCAACGTACGAGAACTCAATGATAACCAAATGTAACTAAAACTAAAATTAATTTAGAAGCTAGTTGCAGAATACTATCCAAACCAAAAATTTAATTTCCTAACTCAGAGCCAATTTTCAAAAACAAGCACGGAAAAACAAAAGAAATCACAAAAACAAGCCAAACATGAAAACGACAACAACAAAATGGAGCCTCTTCTGCTCGTGGCCTCTTTTTCTCGGGGCCCCACGTTGGGCGCCAAATTTGTAACGCAAATTTCTTTGTGTTACAATAAATCAACCTTACGCTCCCTGGGGGATGAGCCCGGGTTGGACGGTTGAACCGCGGCTAAACTCAGTGAAGATGGGAGTGAGTCGGAGAAGAGGTGATAAATCACAAATGAATGGGCGCCAGCCGGCCTGAGCCGCGATCGGTTCAACAAAAGTACTACGGCCGACAAAGTACGGGATACTTCCCAGGACAGGACTGCGAGAGGTGTCAAATACTTCAATAACAAAAGGGGAGTGCGGGAAATTAAGAATATATTAAAACACTCACGAGAAAATTTACACAGAGCACAGTAGTTGAAGCTACACGATCACTGGATCGTAAATCCACTTAAGCTGAGAACGAATAATGACATAAGCGACGGCGGGGCGCTGTGGTTCACGGTAGCGATTAGGACTGCGGTAACGTCGACACCTAAAATGGTGCTAACAGTGACTCGGCGTATGCAGACGTAAGACGTTTCACTGGCCAATGAGACATTTACGCGGCGCGACCGAACGTACGTGACTACAAAAGCGCAAACCCTAATAACTATTGCGTTGCACGAACGACACACCTCGTAGGTGACAACAACGTCACGACTAAATGATTCTAACAAAATGCTCTTAACTGGATTTTCACAAATAAATATGTAACTACTATTAGTTATCTTGCTAATCGTTAACTCAAATAATCTCGTGAGCTGAAGGCACACAAGCCAAAGTGTAACAACACGGTACATAAATCGCAAATACGACAACATAATGATTACAAGAAAAATGAATAAATACAAACAAATGATTCTGGCTTAGCTGTAATGGCGTCCAAGCGTGAACGGGACAGGTGGCAGCAGTGACACAACTCGGTCTGCCAACCGGATGTCCAGAATCGTCACTTCCCAAGATGGCGGACAAGCATGTGAAATGGGAACGTCACGCAGCGTCACTTCCGCTACACGTGGCTTCTTTTCCCACAGCTGCTGGGCTTTACTCCCTTGGCAACAATTAACAGGAACTCCTCCAATGCAACGCCAACGAGCTAGTGCGCTCACAACAGCTTCGATGCCAGGAACACGGGCACACAGCATAAACCAACAATGGCACGGACAGCTGACCAGCCACCAAAAATACGCAAACACGTACAACGTACAACAAAACGTACATAAAACGAACTAGCTGACGTCAAAAAGATGACCAGCTGACGTCAACCATAAAAAAAAGCCTAAAACAAACGACTGCAATTAGGGCCATGTGCGAGGGAAAGCTATTAACAGGCTAACTTTACTTGACTAAAGGCAGATTCACTAACAAATGAACAGACATCTTTACCTGAGTTCTTGGGCGGCTTCAAGTGGCAGAAAATATGTGATCTTTCCTACTGGGAACCAAATCCGGAACAACTCCGACGAATAATGCAGTAACCTAAACTGCAATATTCCCTAAATGGCAATATTCCCTAAATGGCACTATTTCCCAAATCCCCACAAGGGTATTTCGCAAACAAAACAGGTTTGCCGAAATATAATTGAAATAGCCCATCTTCCAATATTCAAATCTCACATTTCCGCAACAGACGTCGTTCGAAAAGACAAAACAAAAACTGAATGCGTTCGAAATCGAACCTGTGAAATTCTGCCAAGAAAAGAGAGCGATGCGCGAAGACAAGGACAGCCTCCGCCTAAATTCGAATGGTGCCGGTAAAATGGCGCGCCTAGCCGACAATAATATCGGCAGAGCTACTTCGCGGCGAACGGCCACTAATTGTCTGACAGCTAAACAAACAATGTGATAACCTACAAAAATAGCAATGAGAACGAGGGAAGCTGAATCTAAGTTTTACTGTTAAATGGAATACTAAAAGAAGGAAATCTAACTGATGCTAAGTATTATCAAAATTGATCGGTCTATCGTTAATCGATAATTAAATTTCAGGTGCTGATACACAATAAACAATGAACCGAGTGAAATTCGAAGAAGGGCTCAAAATGAAACGTAACATATTACGCACAAATATTATGGTAGAATATCTATGGTTGATTTTTAATACAAGAAAACATAATATTTATATATTTTAAACATAATTGTAATTAGTTATAATTGATATTGCAAAGTATAAACCAAATAAGAATATGTTGATTATTCAGGTTATAATACTGGAATGAATTAGAGTATAGTATAATTATATTTATTGAAGATAGTGTTTTGATGAAAAATTTATTAAAATTGAATATACAGTTCTAACAATTAGAAATGTTAATTTTAGGCAATTGTACATCATTAATTTCAGAATTAAAGTCTATATTTGCAAAGGTTGAGGAAACATCGAAATTAAAACTTGATGAAAGAATTTAACTTTTTGGGCCAACTAATTGATTTGATTTACTAATTGACAGTAGACATCTCTCTAACCTACTGGACGTTTGAAGCTATAGAGGAGCGAACGTTGACTCGGACCATTATTTATTAGGTGCACGCATAAGAGCAAGAATATCAAACATAAAGAAACTAAAAGGATTAAAACTAGCTAGATACAACACGCACCTACTCAAGGAACCCGAAATGGTACAAAAATTTCAAAACAGTCTTGAGTCGAAATTAATAGTGGTTGGAGAAAACGATACACCCACGACCGACTGGGACCTGTGCAAGGAGGCAATTAAAACAGCTGTAAATGATATATTAGGGACTACGAAAACACAGAAACGGGAAGACTGGTTGATGATGAATGCCGCTCTATAACAACAGAGAAAAATGAAGCATACAGATACAAACAGCAGCATAGAACACGCGCAGCAGAAGAAAAATATAGAAGACTTAGAAGAAAAGAGAAACATGTACACAGAAAGAAGAAAAAAATACACGAAGAAAAAATCCTAGAACAACTAGAAATACACAGATACCAAAAAGAAACAAGAAATTTCTATCAGAGCATAAACAACTCAAGGAAAAGTTTTAAACCCCGCATAAATATGTGTAGAAACAAAGACGGAGAAATCCTATGTAACGAAAAGGACGTTCTACAAAGATGGGTCGAGCACTTTAAAGAACTATTATGCACAGAAATCACGACACCAGACGAGAACGTACCGCAGGAGATACAAAATAAAGAAGCTATTGAAACACCAACAATAGAAGAAGTCCAACACGCCATCCAAAAAATGAAAAACAACAAATCCCCCGGCTGCGATGGCATCCCATCCGAATTATTTAAACACGGTGAAGAGGTACTAGCCGAAAAAGTCCACAAGATCATACTAAAAGTTTGGATGGAAGAACAGATGCCCGATGAATGGGGAGAAGGACTTATATGCCCGCTGCACAAAAAGGAGATCAACTGGAGTGTAAAAATTACCGGGGCATCACACTTACTAACACCATATATAAAATCCTGTCAAACATCCTATACGACCGTCTAAGTAGCTACACTGAAAAAGTTCTAGGAGAATACCAAAGCGGATTCAGACCAGGGCGCTCCACAACAGACCAAATATTCGTACTACGACAGATACTGGAAAGAGCCAATGAATTTAACATAGATACCTACCACATGTTCATAGACTTTAAGGCAGCCTATGATAGCATTATAAGAACAAAATTGTATGAAGCTATGAACTACTTCAAAATACCTGAAAAAATGATTAACTTAATAAACATGACCATGAAAAAAATCTCTAACAGAATCAAAATACAACATGCAACATCAGAAGACTTTCAAACAGATAAAGGTCTACGGCAAGGAGACGCGCTGGCGTGCCTCCTTTTCAATATTGCCCTGGAAAAAGCCATCCGAGATGCAGGTTTAGAAAACAGGGGAACAATCTTCTACAAATCGTCACAAGTACTATCTTTTGCAGACGACGTAGATATAATTACACGAACACACCCGACAAGTAAAAAAACGTTTCTTGATCTCACAAACTCAGCAAGGGAGATCTGCTTAAGAATAAACGAAGATAAGACTAAGATCATGGCCACACAAGTAGGGAAACGAACAAGAGCAATTGGGGAGCATGTAGAGATTGAAAACAATATTTACGAAAATGTCGGTTGCTTCATCTACCTAGGTTCAGAAGTAAACAGCATAAATAATACGGCAACTGAAGTCAAAAGAAGAATCTTACTAGGGAATAAATGTTATTATGGTCTAAATAAACACCTACGCAGCCCTAATATAACATGGAAAACAAACATTGGAATCTACAAAACCCTGATACTCCCTGTCATAACCTGTGGATCAGAGACTTGGACGCTATCAAAAACAGATGAAACGGCGCTACATATTTTTGAAAGAAAAATTCTTAGAAAAATTTTTGGAGCGGTCTACGATGGGCAGGCCACGTCGCAAGAGCTAAGGAAAACTATGCACCAATGATTCTCTCGACAAGACCAGGGGGCGCTAGGAGCCGTGGTAGACCAAAACTTAGATGGAAGGACGGCGTGGACAACGACGCAAGTAGCATAGGCGCTACGAACTGGCAGAGGCTGGCCAAGGATCGGAAAGACTGGAAGAAAAAGCTTGAGAAAATCGGGGCCCACATCGGGCTGTTGAACTAAATATGCTGATGAATTGATTTGCTAGAGCAATTTTAGCTCTATGTGTAACTATAGTGCTTTTCCAACCGCCTTGTCGTTTCAAAATAGTTATATCTGTCCCGTGACCAGGTAGTATAATAGCACTATTCCTTTTAGAACAATGTCCTTTGTATTATTTAAGATTTTCAAATGTTTGGAACTTGCAATATTAGACGGCATTCTTCCAAATGAATTAATACCCACAAGTTAACGTGTACACTTATTTTTCAAATAAAATAAGAAAAATCATGTAAGTTCAACACTTTGTGGCCTTAAAGAAGCATACTACGAGGCTTGTATTAGGGTTATTAAAATTATTAAATCATCTCAATCTTGTGCGTCTTGCATTCTAATATTGGCTAATTTATATTTACGGTAGGTTGCAGACTACCTAAATCATAATTCTTATAAAATCAGAAAATGTAATAATGTGAAACTATTTACTTTTCAACAGGAAGATTTTATGTGAAATGTCACATCAAATTTTTCTGTTTCCTTAATTTCTGAAGTGATTGCTTTTTAGGAACATAACCAATTTTGCTCTTTTCTAAAAATGCTATTTATTTTATGTAACATAAGTTAATAGGTTGGTATTTGCATCAAAAACTAAAACGAAATTGACAAATAGTAAAGGTATCGTTTTTAACACTGTAACAAATTAAAAATATTACTTTTACTTCTTCGTTAAATAATTTCTTGTTTATTTATTATTTTTTAAATAATAATATAATCTTTCAATAAAAATTAGCTATACTCTTACAAAATAATTAAATTTTTACATTTTTTAGTAGATATCTACTTATGTTCAACAAAATTAGAACATATTATGAAGATATAATGTTTATTTTGGATGCATATAGTCAACGAAATTTTAGCATATATATTCGCATATTTTCGTACATATGAGTATGAGTGCACATAATTATCAGCTCTACTTATAATAATGGGAAAGTATACAATGAAGGTAACAGCAAAAACTAAAAGTAGTGTCAACTATTTTACAACACTGGACATAATATTCCCTAGAAGCGGAATAGCAAATTGCAACATATCTTCAAAGTAGGAGTAGATGGCTCAGTAGTATCGAGACGGCCTGTGAATCTTGATCCCTACAGCCGACAAACAATTACGTTCTCTTATCTTGTTTTAAAATACAATAGATGTTTATTAATTTACTCAAGTCCCAAAATTAATCATTTTTATTTTTTTTAAATTTATATTGAATCAACTACTACGGTCATATGCCTATATGTCCTTTGTAAATGGCCGTCATGGGTGGGACCCGAACCTACTACATTACGGCCGTGAGTCAGGTACTCAACCCGTGCGGCCATCACGCGGGACATTTTTAAATTTAATTCTCCTTGTATTTTAGTTACCTCATTTATTATTCAGGAGTCTTTATTATACTAGTATGAAGTATTCCCAAATTACAGAATGATAAGCAAGTTTCAATTTCATCTAATATTTATAATAAGTTCACAATAAGAAATTTTCACCAAATTAAATATACCCCAGTGACTCCCTCTCCACTAACATCTTTGGGGGCCGTAACTTAACGACTGGTAACCGCACTTCACGGGAAGATGTGTATCACTTACCGAGATCTACTACGGCATAGTGCCACATCCAGTAATGAGTAAAAGACGTGATGATATACATATTTATTTATATTTCATTTATCTTCAAAGGAGATATGTGGATTATGATTAGATTTTTTATTTAAATTAATAAAAATGTCCTGTATATTATATATATATCATCACGCCTTTTACCCATTACTGGGTGTGACACTCTGCCTAAGCAGATCTCGGTAAGTGATATATTTTTTCGCGTGAAGTCGGTTACCAGCCGTCAAATCACGCCCCCCAAAGATATTAGTGGCGGGGGAGCCACAGGGGTAGATTTAAATTGGTGAAAAATGTTTGTCGGCTGTGGGGATCGAACCAGGGTTCTCAAGATCCACAGGCCGACTCGATACCACTGAGCCACCTACCCCATATATATATACCGGGTGTAACACGAAAAGTGAAACATAGGCGTTTAACATGGCAAATCAGTTTTTCCGTGCGCATTGCTTCCCTAATTATTTTAGGAAAAAATGTTTCAAATAAATGTTGTAAAGCATAAAATTCTACATCCGAATCAATAAACAAAATTCATTTTGACTACTTCATAACTGCAGAAATTAAATTTGAAAATCCACGTAATTTCAATTTAATAGTAATAGCCATGGAATTAAAAACAAGAGATGAACAAATGTGTAACGTTTTATACATCAATGTCAGATTAAATTGTCAAAATAATTTTTACGTACTAAATATTTATTTTCTTAATAAAATTTTAATAATAATAAGGCAAAATATTTTTTAGATTTATTATTTAAGAATAATAAAATAATAAACACGATAAAATATTTAAGGTAGGTTATTATTTAACAAATTAATTAATGTAACATAAATTTCATTCAATAAAAACATCAACAAACTAAATATTCTTAAATTGTTAAATTAGATGTTCAAATAGTCCACCGTTTTGAGCTAAACAATAACCTAATCTGTTGTAGAAGCTTTCTCGAGTATTCTTTAATTGTCAATTATTTATTTTCTGGCATTCTTGTAATATAGCATTTTTAAGTTCTTCTAAATTCTGGTATCTTTTTTATAAACATAAGATTTTAAATGGCCTAATAAAAAAAACCCACGGATTTAAATCTGGCGACCGTGCTGGCCAGTTAACTGGTCCATTTCGCCCTATTCAGCTTTCAGGAAATACATGGTTTAGATATTCCACAACTTCTCTAGTGCTATGTGCAGGGCAGCCATCATGCTGGAACCACACATTTTCTTTGTTTGTTTCAACAATTTGTGGTCCAACAGCATTAATTAATAAATTCAAATATGATGCTGAATTTATTCGTTGGATGAAGAATGGGCCAATGATTTTATCACCAAAAATTCCTGCCCACACATTGACAGAATGACGATATTGTGTCCTCGTTTCTACAATATTATGTGGATTATTTTGTGACCAGTACCGATAATTATGACAGTTTGGTTCGCCATTCATGGTAAATGTGCATTCATCTGTGAATAAAATACTACTTAAAAATTCTCTATTACAATTTGATTTCTCCATCATTATTTCACATAATGAGGCACGCAGTTCAAAATCTCGTTCCAAAATATTTAGGTGGTTTTGAAATTTAAAATGAATGTATTTATGTTTTTTGAGAATTCTATGCACTGTCATAAAATTTATATTTAGTTCTCTGGAAATTTCCCGCACTCTCATTGTTGGCTCCAGTTCTATTAAAGCAAGAATATTTTCTTCATTGTTATAAATTCTTTCATTTATTTCTTTCTTGAAATTTAGTGTTCCTGTCTTTTCAAACTTTACTATAAACCTCTGAATAGTTGCCGTACTAGGAATATCATGATGCTGCCAAATAGCGCTAATATAGTCACGAATTAGTCGTAAACTATGGCCAGAATAATGCCATTTAATTATTTGCAACTTTTCTTCATCTGAATAATTATTCATTTTTGATAATAATAAACCCTAATATTGATTTAATATCACAGTTGGTCAAAATAAATACTAATAATTTGATGTATAAAACGTTACGCATTTGTTCATCTCTTGTTTTTAATTCCATGGCTATTACTATTAAATTGAAATTACGTGAATTTTTAAATTTAATTTCTGCAGTTATGAAGTAGTCAAAATGAATTTTGTTTATTGATTCGGATGTAGAATTTTATGCTTTAAACATTTATTTGAAACATTTTTTCCTAAAATAATTAGGGAAGCAATGCGCACGGAAAAACTGATTTGCCATGTTAAACGCCTATGTTTCACTTTTCGTGTTACACCCGGTATATATTAGAGAAGGCAGGCGACAAATAATGAATACTGATGAAAATATTATAATTCCTACAATAGAGTTTAGAGTCAATGAAGAACATGAATTATTAACTGAACTTTCTAATTCAGTTATTATTTAGCGATACGGACCCAGAAAAATATTTATTGACACCCAAACAAAGTATAACTGGGTAAAAGAAAGAGAATTTCGTATTACAGGATCTAGGTTTTACGAAATTTATACCTACAAACGAGATGAATGGATGACCAAAGCAGAGATATATTTTTGGGCCAAATGTTTCTTTAGCAGAAATATGTAGTATTGCGAAGAAACAGAAAATGAAGCAAGGGAATTAAATAAGGCACGATTAAATCGTACTGTGATTAAACCAGGTTTCTTTACAACTGAAAACAACCCTTGCCTTTGTTATTCACCTGATGGTGTAATTTTAAATGATAACAAACCTGAAAAATTATTAGAAATAACATGTCCCATTAAAGATATGTAACATAAACTGTAATACCTACTATAAACTATTTTGCTAAAATATATTTCGTTTGAGGTAAAACGTTATCAGCACTAGAATGCTTCCCACATTTGCAAAATTTAAAGCTAATAAATTATATAATGTCGCTAAATCCAAGGCATAAATATTACGGGCAAGTCCAATTAGAAATGTTAATGCTAAATGTTAGAAATTGCAATTTTGTGTATATTCATCATTTTCAAAAACATTTTTAAACATTATTGTTGATTTCGATTTCTAATTTACCCAGAACTTACTTAAAGTTATAAAAGAAAATTATTTTAAGAAAATGATTCATTATATTTGCCTGAAGGAGACTATTTTATAAAATATTTAATTCATATAATTAGGTTATTGTACTATAGTAGAGGTTAATTTTTATATATATATGAATAAACTTTCTTATGTTATGTGTAAAATCATTTATTATTTTTCTTTACTTTAACAGGATTTTTATTTTTTCAGAATACGTAATAAATTTTTTTTCTCATAAAATAAGTTTTTTTTTTACTAATCTTCTTACAATGTTCTTTAGAAATTTATTAGTCAAACAAGCCAAAAATATCGCTTCAAAAGGTTAATTAATTTAATTTTCATAAACTGTACTACGACTTTGATGCGATATTTTTTGTTTGTTTGACAAATTAATTTATTAGAAGATTGAAATACCGGCCCTAAACTACACAAATAATAAATAAAAAACGACAGGTGATATTATCAACACATTTATTTGAAATACATTACAGAAATTTATCATCACTGAGAATTGGAGTACTTAAGTTAGTTATACTACATGCCATAATAAATATATCATTTAGTTTTTAATACAAATGGTACGATTGCGGCTGCGATAAAATTAAAAAAAAATGTATTCGTTAAATTACATTTAATATGACCTCGAGCTTTTGCAATTTTTAAATTTATTAATGCTTCTTCTTGTGAAAGTTGAAATTTATCTTTTAAGAATGGTGGTCTAATCAATTTAATACCATATGAACTAGTGACTTTTTCAACCCTGTATCTACTATTATTGCATCATTCGTGTCTAATTTCTCTATTACTTTGCTCGAAAATAGCTTTATCGGAAGATCTTCCACCATAACACTTACTTAAAAATGTGACTAACCCCGCAGGACTGACACCAATTAATATTTTAATAGGTTTATGTTCCTTATAATGCGAGAAGGATTTAAATCTACAACATACATTTTGGTTTCAGTATCGAAATTTCTGTACAATCAAGTACTATTCTAACGTTCTGAAAATGTTCAAAATGTTTTGGCATATTTCTTAATATTTAATTTTTATCACTCCAAGTAATGCAGAATTTAAATATTTGAGCTTCTGTATCCATCATTAACATAAATACATTTCTACAAGTAGCAGGGCTTACATTCTCTCAAAGTAGTTTTTTGATATTTTCTAAATTCAAATACTTTCCTGTAATTCTATAGACCTTAATAAATTAAAGGTTTGTAGCCAATTTAATTTTTTATCTGAGTCAATACAGTGTACGAATGAATTAATGATATCACCGCTTTTAACTTGAACATACATGTCTTTTTATAATTTCACATCAATTTACCCTAATAATTTTCCTGCTGCATTGTATTCTTCTGTGATGTATGATCTTCAATAACATATGTATCAAATTTCGACGTACTTGGCTCTGAGACATCTGCATCACTCATTAAAGAATGTTGCTTCTTTAATCTTTTTTTAATACGAAGATCTCTTGCCATGGAAGTCTGATTAGTAGACACTGTTTCCGGAAGGTGACGAGACGGCACAGCATCTAATTTTAATCTTCTTTTTTTTTTGAACGCATATCTAAAAATTTTAAAACAAAATAATTTCTCACATCAACTTCACTATATATTAATTAAATACCTGGTAGAAAGAAACAATCTTTTTCAAAATGTTTTGAACAAATTACCATTGTATCAGTAACTTTTTTGCCTGTTTTTATTTGCCTGATCCACGCCTGCCTTTGATCTACTAATTCTTGAGATCCAAACTTGTTTAAAATATTAACTATTCGTTTTCCAGATTTAGAAAATAAGTGAAAACTTAAATTAGTCTGTAGAGATGACTTGGAATGACATTCAAAAACACAACAATTTTTATTTCACACTTTTTTGATTGACATACTTGCATTAAGCATCACAAACACGCCTAAACAAATGATAACATAGGTACACAACTATACAAGCGCTATACTTGTTTCAATAGTTCATAAAATGACCGACAGGAGGCTACGCGAACATTTCAATTGCGAATAGCAGCACATTCCTACGTAACATTTAAGCAAACATATTTTTAGGTGGTTTTTGCGCGGAATATGTTTATTCGTTTCTGATACTACATGTTGTTTGATGTTATTGTTTTGTGGTAGTTTTCTAGTACCTCTGTTTTAAATTTACTTCTTATGCTTACATTCTCTAATAATTATTTGGAGGCCTGTATTGGTTGTATTTGTTGTATTCTGACATCTGCGACTACAGACTGTGATCGGAATTGCAATCGGCTCCCGGGTAAGCTCTAACGTTTTTCACGGCATTCTTGTACCTATAATTTACTGTTATAAAATCTATTTGATATCTTGTGCCATCTAGGCATTTCCATGTATTTTGTCTTCTTTTGTGGTGTTTATACCACGTATTTATAATTACTTGATTGTTGTTGCGGCACCAATCTATTAATTTTTGTCCTCTTGGGTTTTTGATTCCATGACCATGTTTACCGACTACATCTTGAATTTCTCCTTGTCTCTTTTTCTCGTTGATATCTCCTATAACAAACACTACTTTAACCTTTGTTAGATTTTGTGCTTCTTCTAGTTGTACATAAAAAGTATATATATATATATATCCTTTTCTTCGCAGGTTGCTGTTGTAGCATAATCCTCTATTATGATTATGTCAACTGGTTTGAACGGAATGAAACTCTCTATTCTAGGTTGGTGTTCTTTTTGTATTATTATACTTCTCCACAAGAGTATATAATGGTTCCTTCTTCTATCGTAACTTTTCCACTACCTTTCTCTCTTATTTCGCTTAATCCCATTATACTAATATTTAATCTTCTCATTTCATTTGCTATATTCTTCAACTTACCCGGTTGTAAGAGGGTCCTAACATTCCAAGTAGCTAGTTTCCAAGATTGAAAATTCATAATTTTGCTGGGCAGATTTGGATTTGACTTTGGACAGTTGTTTACCGTTGCCTTCTGTTCTTCGTTTAATTTTTTTTTATTTTAATGTTATATTCTATATACGTTTTGTTATTTATTGTGGTGAAACTTTATTTATCAGTTTTTGCTAGTATTTCCTTACTTATCTTCCTATTAATTGCCTTTGTCTTCATCCATTGACGACCAATTTGCCTTAGTTGCTACGACGTATGTCCAGTATCTGTACTTTTGTTTATTTCTCTCAGTGAGTTGTTGTTAGCTATTTTCTGATTTTGAGTAGTATTTTGATTTTTCAGGTACTTCTTGAGGATGATTTGCCTGTTATGGAATTGTGTTTTACCCTTTTTCTTTGCATTCCTAACTTTTTCTTTATATTTTGCTTCTGCCTCTGAATTTTTTCCGCACTGCTCTTCTCTTACATTGGTCTTTTTTGCTATTTATATTATCTTCTTTCTGACATCCGTTCTGTTTATCTATCGCTTCTTTAATCTATAATTTGTTTATTATTATATATGATCGCATGTTTCCCTTTACTTACATCATAATTGGGTGTAATTTGTTACGTATCTCTAGCTCATCTTTACTTAAATCATGACCCTCGTATTTTTTATGTTCTTTTTATTTTGAAATATCATAAATTTTTTCAGCATATTGTTAGCCCTATTTTTACTGGTCTGATGTTGTTTCCCTTCTTGCCCAACCTTTTTGTAAAGTCAATTTCTTCTGGCACTGTTTCTATCATAACTATGTTATTAAGAATCTTTTTGTCAACGGCCATGGCTCAACTCGTTGGAACTGATCTATGCGATAACGCGAGTTAAGCAACGTTGCGCGCGGAGAGTATTTGGATGGGTGACCGTCTCGAGAAACCCGCATTGCTGTTGACTCTAAGATCTAAAACGCAGGATCAGGGCGTAATGGCGGCATATGACCTTAGCAGTTGGTCCGCCAGGAAGCCAGAATAATAAAAAAAAAGAATCTCTTGTCCCGCGTGATGGCCGCGCGGGTTGAGGGCCTGACTCACGACCGTAAGGTCGTGGGTTCGGGTCCCGCCCGTGGCGGCCATACAAAGGACATATCGGCATATGACCTGAGTAGTTGGTCCGATATATAAATAGAAAAAAAAACCTCTAAAAATTCTCTTTCTAATTCCCAGTAATGATCTTTATCTTCTTCTACTCCAAAGATTATTATATTTTTCCTGTTGTCTTTCTAGTTGGCTAATTATATGCATATCTTTTTCCACTTCTTTAGTTTTTGTATTTATTCTGTTTTCTATGCCTTAATTTTTTCGTCTAAATAGCTGTTAATCTGTGCAGTGTGTAACTCAAGTTGTTCTTGTATAAAAAATTTTAGGCTCTTAGTTGCCGCTTTGTTCATTGTTTAAGCATTTTTAAGATGCTTGTGTCAAATTAGTAATTTTAGCACTGCTACAATTAGGAACCCTGCGTTGTTGCGTTGAGTGGCAACCTCACTGGCCAGTCCGTGCCGTGTACGCCAACTGTTGATATTGTTGCCTTACTTTTGATTTTATACAATTATTACTTTCCTATTAGCTAATACTGTCTAAGGTTAAGCTACTAAACTCACTTTAATTTACTTCTTAGATCGTGTGATATGCGGTTACCAGGCGTTAAATTACAGTCCCCAAAGATTATAGTGGAGGGGAAGCCACGGGGGCAGTTTTAATTAGTTGAAATTTTTTTGTCGGTTGTGGAAATCGAACCCGTGTTCTCAAATCCACAGGCCAACACGATGAAAATTATAATTTGCGAAGATCATCTTCGCCACGAAGAATAAAAACACTTGAATTATCTTTTTCTTCCAAAGATCGTATAATTATTTGTTCATATTATATTAATATTCTTGACACAAAGGAATTCACATGTTTCATTTTAAACAATAAACTATTAGATGCTTTTAAATGTTCACTGATGAATAATTTTGTTACAGGTTTATCCGAATATAAATGAGTAGATTTAATATTTAACCAGCGCCTAAACAAAACTATTTATTGTGAGTGTTAAATTTCGCAACAATCATTCGCGGTTTCTCAACGTTAGGTGGTAAACGATGAACAGCATCCAGGTGTGATTCGTTTATAGTGCACTCATTAATTTTGCCAATTTTAAACATCACGCTATATCCCATTAAATGAGGTAGCACGAACCCCTGAAACATTCACAGAACATTCTCATCCTGACACACGATACTCGTTTCAACCACATTAACACTTCCTCTATACGAGCTCTTTCCTTCCTCACAACTAAAATCCATCATCACGCAACAAACCTTCATTCACATCCATCCATTCGCTCATGTACACCTGTTTCGTAAATCTTTACTTACGCCTACTTCTCTAACAACGAATCTATAAAGAAATAACGGCAGCATTGTCTGCGCTTGTTTAAAAATAAATTTAACAGAATTGCAGTTAGACACTGTATAGTAAAAACTGAAAATGAAGAAAAAAGATGAGAAAGGAAGGAAGCATAGTCCTGCGCTTGATTTTGAAACCTAATTTCACACAATTGCCGTTAAACACTCGAAAAAGAATCATACGCTTGTCTTTATTAATTAATTTTCGCCAAACATTCCTATCCTGACACACAACTTTTGCTTCAACCACATTCATAATTCCTTTCATAAAAGTTTGTTTATTCTTCTCGCTTGGAATCTTTCGTTCACGCAACAATCTTTCAATCATATTTATCCATTTGTTCCTAGATCCTCCACGCAAACTTTCACCAGCATACACCTGTTTCACCAATATTTCATTCGACATACGTTTCACATGACCAAACCATCTCAACTGACTTATTTCCACTCTTCCAACAACATTCTTCGCAATCTCACATTCATCATACACCAATATATTCTGGACACGATTATATTTTAATTTTTAGTTTTTCGCACGTGTGGGTTGGAAAAAGAAAAATACAAACCAAAATATTTTAAACATTGCGACATAATACAATAGAAATTAAATACTATAGGAGTAATAAACATTAATTTTAAATGACATATACACTATAAATTTACCTTTTACATTTCACAAGTGGACAAAAATGGAAGCAAAATATATTTGAAATATGAATAAGACTCATAGAAATATCTATATTTAACAGATACCAAACTGACTATACTCGTATATAGAGCATAATCGTCGTATAGGAGCTCTGAGCTCATAATTTAACTTAATAGTCAGAAATAATGTTTGTTTAGACCTAAATGATATTCAAGGAATATTTATATTAATTCGGTTTAAGCTCGAAATATCATCATTTGTACTTCAAAATAGATTATGTAAGTATAAGCATGAGTGCCTATTACGTCTGTTCTCAAGAGTGATCATATTAAGTTTAACAGGAGTTGCTATGTAACTATACGTTTATGATTTGAAAGGTGTAAATAATTTTTGAGCACAAAACCTGAGTCCATTCAATATCAGCATTATAGTTCTTTTAAATTCGATTACATATGATTGATTACACAGTACTTAAGTTTTGAACGAACAAAAGAAAAATATAAGGATTTAAGCGTTAATACATTTTGAAAGCGTTGCGAATTTCTAATAATAAATCCTAAATTTTTATACGGACTTTTAATAATGTACTCGAGATGAGCAGTGAAAATAATTTAGAATCAAACATGACGCCCATATTCTTATAAATTCTAGCGCTATGAAGACACATATCTCTCATTTTATAATTATAATGACAAGGATTCTATTTCATTGAGTAAGTCATGATTTTACACTTATTAACATTACAGAATAGAAGTGTGAAGATGAAAACCAAACTAATAAATTATTTATATCAGATTGAAATTTTAGTCGGTCTGAAACTGGGTTGATAACTTAAGTTTAAGTTTAAGATCATCAGCATATAATAAAACATTGGGAAATCGTAAGCAATAAGTAATAATATTTATAAATATGTTAAATAATATAGGGCCCAAATTTCACCCTTGGGTTATACCCGAGAGAGGAGTAAATTGATCTGATTTAAAGTTGTTATAATAAACATATTGCCTACGATTATTTAAGTATGATTGCAAGAGTTGAATTAGCTTAAGAGAAAAGTTGAATTGATGCTGAAACTTATGCAGTAATATGTTGTGATTAACTGTGTCAAAAGCTTTGGCAATATCTGTGTAGATAACATCAATTTAGTTAAGCAACGTTGCGCGCGGGGTGTATTTAGATGGGTGACCGTCCCGAGAAACCTGCGTTGCTGTTGACTAAAAGACCTAAAAACGCGGATCAGGGCGTAATGGCGGCATATGACCTGAGTAGTTGGTTCGCCAAAGAAGCCAAAAAAAAAAAAAACATCAATTTGTGTGTTTTTATTGAGAGATGTTATAACAAATTCAGAAAAAAATATCAGATTGGTTGAGGTAGATCTTCTTTGCATGAAACCATGTTGGTTCGGTGAAATAGCTTTAGAAACATTACGATATATGTTTCTATATAAAATCTTCTCAAAACACCTTGTAATAATTGACAGAATGGAAATAGATCTATAATTGGACATTATGAAAATCACCCGATTTGAAAATGGGGCAAACAGAACAGGACAGTTGAAAATTTCTTGACTTAGAGACAAGTTAAATAAAATAAAAACAGTATAGGAAGCTCTGAAATTGTTAATCGCAAAGATAATATCATCATTAGAAATGCTTGTAAGAGCCACATAATCAGATGATTTGCCGTATATGTTTGAAAACTTAATAGTATTATTTTGAGTAATATAAGCACTAGCAAAATAATCGGCAAATCCTTGTACAATTGCAGGAGTATCTGTGTATACATTATTATGTTGTCCTTTTTTTGTTCAAAAATTACCAAAATTATTTTGGGTTAATCATAATATCGTTTTCAGTAATTATAATATAATTTCCGTAGGTTTTTTTATATCACGTTTAACCTTCGATCTAAAATATCTAAATGCGGTATTAAATCTGTCATCACCAAAGCGTTTAAAGAGAATTATATTTTTGTCCTTCTGTTTTATGTCTGAGACAATTTGTTTTGTAACTCGACTTTTTCTTGTGTGTAAATGGAACACAATTTTTAAATATATTATCTAGGATTTCATAAAATTTTACAAATGCGGCATCAACATCGTTATAAGTTAGTAAAATATCCCAGTCTACATTTTGTAAGAGTGTATACATAAGTTGGAAGTCTGATGATCTGAAATTGTAATTTAAATCATTCTTGGTTAAAGTATTCCGACTACATGATGCATTCACATTAACGGCAACAGATAACGTTGGATGATATTTGTCTTCAGGAACTAATGGAGACATATTATACATTATACGTATAACAAAAAAAAAACAAGCAAACAAACAAAAAGTTGCAGATCAATAACTTTTATTACGCCTTCTTTCTAAAAAAAATATATAATAATAAAAGAATGTACTAAATAATAACTATTATTTTAAAAACTAACATTTGTACTATTGTTACGACTGTTTTTAAAATTATCATTTAAACTATAGTTGGCATTATTTTTAAAACAATAATTAAAATTATCGATTATAATAACTAATAGTGCCGATTATTACTGATGATAACATCGAACTATTTATTGAGAATTAAAGTTAACGACATACATATAGTTTACAACCAACGTGGTTCTATTTTAAAACAGTAATGTAATTAATCATTGAAACCAGGGCCGTCTTTTCGCCTAGGCAAACTAGGCAAATGCTGGGGGCCCGTGACTCTGGGGGGCCCGAATCGTTCGACTAAAATGAAAAAAATAGAAAAAAAATATACACATTTTAAGTTTTAATTCATTTTCTGACCAATTACTACATTTGATATGAATTCTATTGAGGGATGGCAGCTGGTAACACAAATGCAAAATAATACAATAATTATAATGTGACACTGACACTCCGATACAATGTATTTATACCGGGTGTAACACGAAAAGTGAAACACAGGCGTTTAACATGGCAAATCAGTTTTTCCATGCGCATTGCTTCCCTAATTATTTTAGGAAAAAATGTTTCAAATAAATGTTGTAAAGCATAAAATTCTACATCCGAATCAATAAACAAAACTCATTTTGACTACTTCATAACTGCAGAAATTAAATTTGAAAATTCACGTAATTTCAATTCAATAGTAATAGCCATGGAATTAAAACCAAGAGATGAAGAAATGCGTAACGTTTTATACGTCAATGTCAGAATAAATTGTCAAAATCAATTTAATAATAATAAGGCAAAATATTTTATAGATTTATTATTTAAGAATAATAAAATAATAAACTCGATAAAATATTTAAGGTAGGTTGTTATTTAACAAATTAATTAATGTAACATAAATTTAATTCAATAAAAACATCAACAAACTAAATATTCTTAAATTGTTAAATTAGATGTTCAAATAAACCACCGTTTTGAGCTAAACAATAACCTAATCTGTTGTAGAAGCTTTCTCGAGTATTCTTTAATTGACGATTATTTATTTTCTGGCATTCTTGTAATATAGTATTTTTAAGTTCTTCTGAATTCTGATATCTTTTTTTATAAACATAAGATTTTAAATGGCCCCATAAAAAAAATCGCACGGATTTAAATCTGGCGACCGTGCTAGCCAGTTAACTGGTCCATTTCGTCCTATCCAGCTTTCAGGAAATACATGGTTTAGATATTCCACAACTTCTCTAGTGCTATGTGCAGGGCAGCCATCATGCTGGAACCACACATTTTCTTTGTTTGTTTCAACAATTTGTGGTCCAACAGCATTAATTAATAAATTCAAATATGATGCTGAATTTATTCGTTGGATGAAGAATGGGCCAATGATTTTATCACCAAAAATTCCTGCCCACACATTGACAGAATGACGATATTGTGTCCTCGATTCTACAATATTATGTGGATTATTTTGTGACCAGTGCCGATAATTATGACAGTTTGGTTTGCCATTCATGGTAAATGTGCATTCATCTGTGAATAAAATATTAATAAAATATCAAAATAAACACTTGTCTAAGTCTCACAAAATTCAGCTTCCAAGTCACCTTATGAGGGCATCGTCAGAGGCTGGCCAGCACAGTTGGTAACCATAGACGCGTTTCGCTTTTATTAGAGCTCATCAGTATGGTATAACCTACTTCTTCACCTAGAACAAAGTTCACGTGAAGAAGCTGGTGACGAAGGACTGTGCCAGCAGAGAATAAGATCTCTAAAGAACGGTAAGATGACATGAGAAGTTCTATCGAACCAGTAATGCCATCTACCGAAAAAAGCAAAAGCTACGAAATAGCAATTTAAATAAAAAACAACAAAGACATAATTAATTGTTTTTAAATGCTCACTTGGTAAAACTAGGTTTAATAATAAAATATCAAAATAAACACTTGTCTAAGTCTCACAAAATTCAGCCTCCAAGTCACCTTATGAGGGCATCGTCAGAGGCTGGCCAGCACAGTTGGTAACCATAGACGCGTTTCGTTCTTATTAGAGCTCATCAGTATGGTATAACCTACTTCTTCACCTAGAACAAAGTTCACGTGAAGAAGCTGATGACGAAAGACTGTGCCAGCAGAGAATAAGATCTCTAAAGAACGGTAAGATGACATGAGAAGTTCTATCGAACCAGTAATGCCATCTACCGAAAAAAGCAAAAGCTACGAAATAGCAATTTAAATAAAAAACAACAAAGACATAATTAATTGTTTTTAAATGCTCACTTGGTAAAACTAGGTTTAATAATAAAATATCAAAATAAACACTTGTCTAAGTCTCACAAAATTCAGCCTCCAAGTCACCTTATGAGGGCATCGTCAGAGGCTGGCCAGCACAGTTGGTAACCATAGACGCGTTTCGTTCTTATTAGAGCTCATCAGTATGGTATAACCTACTTCTTCACCTAGAACAAAGTTCACGTGAAGAAGCTGGTGACGAAGGCTGGCCAGGACGCGTCTATGGTTATCTACAATGCTGGCCAGCCTCTGACGATGGCCTCATAAGGTGACTTGGAGGCTGAATTTTGTGACTTAGACAAGTGTTGATTTTGATATTTTATTATTAAACCTAGTTTCACCAAGTGAGCATTTAAAGACAATTAATTTTGTCTTTGTTGGTTTTTAATAAAATATTACTTAAAAATTATCTATTACAATTTGATTTCTCCATCATTATTTCACAGAATGAGGCACGCAGTTCAAAATCTCGTTCCAAAATATTTTGGTGGTTTTCAAATTGAAAAGGAATGTATTTATGTTTTTTGAGAATTCTATGCACTGTCATAAAATTTATATTTAGTTCTCTGGAAATTTCCCGCACACTCATTGTTGGCTCCAGTTTTATTAAAGCAAGAATATTTTCTTCATTGTTATAAATTCTTTCATTTATTTCTTTCTTGAAATTTAGTGTTCCTGTCTTTTCAAACTTTACTATAACTTCTGAATAGTTGCCGTACTAGGAATATCATGATGCTGCCAAATAGCGCTAATATAGTCACGAATTAGTCGTAAACTATGGCCAGAATAATGCCATTTTATTATTTGCAACTTTTCTTCATCTAAATAATTATTCATTTTTGATAATAATAAACCCTAATATTGATTTAATATCACAGTTAGTCAAAATAAATACTAATAATTTGACGTATAAAACGTTACGCATTTGTTCATCTCTTGTTTTTAATTCCATGGCTATTACTATTAAATTGAAATTACGTGAATTTTCAAATTTAATTTCTGCAGTTATGAAGTAGTCAAAATGAATTTTGTTTATTGATTGGGATGTAGAATTTTATGCTGTACAACATTTATTTGAAACAATTTTTCCTAAAATAATTAGGGAAGCAATGCGCACGGAAAAACTGATTTGCCATGTTAAACGCCTATGTTTCACTTTTTGTGTTACACCCGGTATATATAGGATGGTGACTCGCTCAGCCGGTCATAGGACTTTAACATGGGAAATCAGTTTTTTGCAATTTCCTGCTTCTCTAATTATTTTAAGCAAAAACGCGTCAAATAAAAGTTTTAGAGCATCTAAATCAGTAAACAGAATTACTTTTACGTGCTTTGTAACGGCAGAAATTAAATATGAAAATGACGAAAATTATGTTGAAAATATTGAACAAAACAATAAATAAATGCTTGACGTTTTATCTGTCAAAACATCAACGTTTGACATTGTGATAGATAAAATGGGCAGCTCGATCACCGGATTTGTCACCTAATGACTTCTTTCTGTGGGGTAATTTAAAAAATACAATTTACAAAAGTAGGCACCCAAATGTGGATTCTCTAAAACAAAGAATTGCAGAGGAATGCAGGAATATTACAGTCCTTCAGCTATCAAATATGCGCCGTAATTTTTACGAAAGACTTGGGCTCTAGACTAGAATATGTATTTTTTTTTAAATTTATATATCGGACCAACTACTAAGGTCATATGTCGATATGTCCTTTGTATGGTCGCCACGGGCGGGACCCGAACCCACGACCTTATGGTTGCGAGTCAGGTCCTCTACCCGCGCGACCATCGCGCGAGACATATGTATTTATTATGTCCATTATAGTTTAATTTTGTTATAAATAAATTATTATTCTGTTATTAAAATTAAATAAATAAACTGTTTACTTGCCTACTTAAATATGAATGTTTTATTAAATATAAATATTTTCTCCTGCAGGTCCAACGTCAAACGTTGACATTTTATCTGTCACAACGTCACACGTTGATGTTTTGACAGATAAAACGTCAAGCATTTATTTATTTTTTTGTTCAATTCCATGGCTATCAATATTTTCAACATAATTTTCGTCATTTTCATATTTAATTTCTGCCGTTACAAAGCACGTAAAAGTAATTCTGTTTATTGATTTAGATGCAGAATTTGATGCCCTAAATCTTTTATTTGACGCGACAAAATAATTAGGGAAGCAGGAAATTGCAAAAAACTGATTTCCCATGTTAAAGTCCTATGACCGGCTGAGCGAGTCACCACCTTGTATATATATATATATATATATAACTTAACTTTCTCAAACCACCGACTTAGTTTTTAAAAAAGATTTATTGAAGTATTACAATTACATGTGTTTCTACTTCTAAGTCTGAATCTGAACTGACTAACATTATTACATCTACATACTAAATAACTTTACATATTACTAATGTCACGTTCGGGGGAAGGTGTCTATGTCAGCAGTTTGGTGATGAGTGGAACACTATAACTCCTCCCTCCTTAGAATTGAGCTCCCCCTGGAAGTTGAAGTTCGATGTCCTCTGGCTGAATTTCGGGTGGTGTCCTTCTTGAGCAGGATCGTGCAGCTCTTTTTGTTCTTATCCATTTTATGGAAAAGTAGCCGGCGGTGATTGCAATCATGATATACAGCAACAGAGACCAAATACTGGGAATATGAATGTTGATGGATTCTTCTTTTATAGGGACCATTGGGTTAAAGGAGATATCATTGAGTTTTAATGGATTTAGGTTAATGGAGAAGTTTGTAATATGTTGTGTTTGAATTTTGAAGTTTAATTTAGGTAATAGTAATGGTCGTCCTTGAATTTTATTTGAAAATACCAATTTTTGTTCTTTAAAGTAAATTTCACAATTATCCTCATTGTTTATTAAGTAGATTCCCACTAATGGTTTGATGCTAGTTTCTTGTAGGCATTTAATTACTACATTTTCTTCCTTAGGAAAGACGGCTAGGTATTTGTTGAGTTCTGGAATCACTTCAATGTGGTTTTTTATTAAATTTATTTTTGTGTAATGGCAGTGGTTTGATGTCTGCTCTTGGAATATTTCTTCCTCGCAGGTTGAAGAAAAGTGGGCATGATATTTATTAGGACATTGGAATATTTTTGCTCGTACACACATGTCACTTAAAGGAATAATTTCCTTATCCGATTTTAGAAGATATTTTGTATTTGGAATGATTGTAACAAAATCTGAACCATATTTTGTTGGAATAGGATATAAATAAAATAATTCGAAATTTTTTTCAAAGTTGATTGGGGTGGAAATAAAATAAATTATTTGTGTAGGTTTCACTTTACAGTTAATTTTTAATAAGGATTCAAAATCAAGTAAATTTTCTTGTCTAGGTTCGAATGGCAGTTGTGCATGATAGAATTTAGATATTTTATTAAGTTCTGACAATAATTCAAGAGGGTGTATTATACTCGGGTGTAGGGTTCTTAATTTACAGAAGGTAATAGAGTTCTCAACATCTTGTAGGATATTGAGCACCGAGTTATATAGTATAATTAGTTGGTCGTAAATATTTTTGGCATAAAGAATGTCTTGGATATGCATATTATTTATTATTTCTGAAAGTTGTAAAATTTTAGATTTTAATATTTCTTCATTATGTTGAATGTCAATAACTGTTTTATTAAAATTTGTGATAATTTGGTGGTTTACTGAATACGCTTGTTTAATTTGATTTTCTAAATTATGCTCATTTTCTTGCATATGTGCTAACATGTCATTATATCTTTTACCGTCTTCGGCGTCCAAATTTCCGGTTAAGGATTTGAAAATAGTTCCCAATCCATCTATGAGGCCACGTTTATTTCGGTGACTAGCGTGTAATCCGATGTTTGTAATTTTAGTGTCTATGCTGGTTCTGATGAATTCTAATATTTTATCGTAATTATTGCGTTCATGGAGATACTGCGTGTTGTTGGAAATTGTTGATTTTAGTGTTTTGTATTGTGTGTTTAGACTATCATACTGATCTAGAAGAGGTTTGAGATTATAGTAGTGTATGAATGTGTGTGTAGTTTTTTCAAGCTTGGCAGGACCTAGGTTGATGGGAAGGATTCCAATGTTTTCTGTTATGTTTCTTATGATTGTTCCTCGCCCGCATGCGAACAGCCTGGAAGTGATTCAAATTGATAAGTTTTGTGTCGAGGTCGTTTTATGTTAGAAAGATGTATTTTTTCTACTGTATTACCATGAGTTGGCTTTAATTTGCCAGTTTTGAGTGTTTTATTTAATTTAGATAGTTTTTCGCGTTTGAATTTATTTCTGGTTTTTTGCTGTTTTTGTGTACTGTGATATCGCTTTCGCTTGGAGTGTCGTCATCGTTTATCTGAGTAGATTGCGCGTCACCTACTTCAACTGCTAGGGATTGTGCATCGTATCCTTATTCCTATCTTTAGTCTTTTCTAATTCCTTATAAAAATTTTCCATATATTTGTTTAATTGTTCAATGTTATCTGATTCATTTATATTTAATTGAATTCGAGAAATTTCAGGAAGTTCGAAAACTGTTATCATTATATCAGTATTTTGGAAAATGTACTCTATCATTGATTTAACTTCATGCCAATTTAATTCGTCCAAGCCACAAGCAATTTTAGGAATGCTCAAATTTTTTTATTTTTTTATTTAAACAGAATTCTTTTAATTTTAAAAGTGTATAAAATAAACCTTGTTTAGTAGGTTTGTTGAAATATCTTTCTTTTGTTATTAAATAAATTAAATATCTATTTTGATATTTTAAATAGACTAGATTATGAAGTTGTGGTTTTTGTGCTTTGAGTTTATCAACATTACTAAATTTAATTTTGAATTTTTCTGCTATTCTAGATTTCATTTGTAAGTCTTTACTTACACAATGAGCTAGACTAGAATCTGGTGGTGCATTAAATAAATCACCTGTTACTTCTATAATGATATTTTTAGAATTTTGATTTTTATTATTTAAGTAATCCTGATATATAATTAAAGGTGAATCGTTATCGAAAATTTTTGGTGTGTTTTGGGTTACGTCGTCGTCTTTTGGTGGGATGCGGCTAAGTGCATCGGCATTGGTGTTGAGTTTGCCTTTTTTATATACTATTTCATAATCGTACTCCTCAAGTTTGAGGCGCCACCGAATTAGTTTTTGACTACACTGTTTTAGTGACATTAGCCATTGTAACGGTCTATGGTCTGTGTAAATTTTAAATTTTCGTCCGAAAAGGTATGGTATGAAGTATTGGGTCGCCCAAACAATAGCTAAAAGTTCTTTTTCTATTGTTGAGTAGTTTGTCTCGGTCTCGTTGAGTGTTCTGCTGGCGTAAGCTACAGGAAGGTCATTGCCAAGGCTGCCTTGTGATAACACGGCACCTAACGCTACGTTGCTTGCGTCAGTCGTCAGATTAAATTCTTTCTCGAAATCTGGGTATTGCAGTAAGGGTTCATTAGTCAGTAAATTTTTGCAAAGTTCAAAACATTGTCTGTATTCAGGGTTGTTTATGTCAATAATTGCGTCCTTTTTTAAGCACTTTGTGAGAGGTTTGGTTAATTTTGCAAAGTCTTTAATAAACTTCCGATAATAGCCTAAAAGTCCTAAAAAACCTTTAATTTGTTTACTAGTTTTCGGTATAGGATAATTTAAGATGGCTGATATTTTATCTGGATTCGGTCTCACGCCTTCGGGTGTAACGATGTGCCCGAGATAAGCTACTTCTTTTTTTAAAAATTCCGACTTGTCAACTTGAATTTTGAAATTAGATTTCCTAAGTCGATCGAATACTAATTTTAAGTTAAGCAAATGTTCTTGAAGGCTAGTGCTAAACACAATTATGTCGTCGAGGTAAACGAGGCATTTGTCGTGTGTAAGTCCGCGTAAAATGTTGTCCATAACTCGCTGAAATGCCGCTGGTGCGTTTTTTAGACCAAACGGCATTCGCAAGAATTCGTAGTGTCCGTCTTCAGTATTAAATGCAGTTTTAGGTATGTCTTGTTTGTCCATTTCTATTTGATGGAAGCCCGATGCCAAGTCGAGTGTAGTGAAATATTGACAACGTCCGAGTTTGTCTAAGAGGTCAGTAATGTTTGGAAGTGGGTATTTGTCACCTATGGTCTTTTCGTTCAATTTTCGGTAGTCTATGACTATGCGCCATTTTCTTTTACCGGATGCATCAATCTTTTTGGGAACTACCCAAATAGGGGAGGACCACGGGGAGTTGGAAGGCTTAATGATGTTTTGTTCTAACATTTTGTTTACCTGATTTCTTACTTCTTCCCTATGTACGTTGGGGTATCGATATGATTTGGTGTAAATTGGAATTTCATCTTGAGTTTTAATACTGTGTTTTATTTGGTTGGTAAGAGTCAATTTTTGATCATCAGAATAAAATATGTCGGGATAGTCTTTAAGTAAATTTAACACAGCATTTCGTTCTTCAGAGTTCATATGTGCTGTTCTTATTTTCGAAAAATCAAAATTAGTTCTCTCAACGTGTGTCATGTTTAAATTTGGACCGGTATAAGTTTCATAATTATCAATTTTTTCTGCGATAATTGGATTTAAGAGATTAAAATTTATTGCCTGGTCAGAAGTGTTAACGATTGAACATAATGCGTGGTAGTTATCTGCGACCGTAATGCACTCTGGTATTCTCAAATGTGTCGTTTTTATTTGGGGTATTAATACAGTTCCTTGTTTTATATCTACTTTAATTTTAATAATCTTTTCAGAATTTGGTTCTACAATATTCTTATTTATAACTGATATATTATTTACATTAGAATCATTTAATGATTTATGAAATTGAATTTTGATTTTTGCATTGGGTGTTATAATAAAATCGTTATGTGTATCAATTAGAATTTTTAATAATTTTAGATTATCCATGCCTAAAAGTAAGTCGAATTGTTCATGAAAGTTAAAAAGATGATACTTAAGATGTGACAATTTCTTATCTTTGTTATTAAATATCTTTGAAATGGGAACTCTTGTACTGTGTAGCTCAGTGGACGTGCCGTGAGCAGTGGTAATTTGAAACGGGTCATTGCGAATGGAATTCTTGTAATATTTATGTGCTATGTCTGGTTTAATGAAGGATTTAGTACTTCCAGTGTCAACGAGAATTTTTAAATTATGCTCGGGGGTTATAATGAAAGGAAGTTTGCTTTGGTGGTTAGTAAGATTTAATAGTTCGATTGTTGGAAAGGGTCGATGTCCGAGGCTGTTTCTCCTAAAAAACAGTTAGCGGATTGATCAGGAATATTATCGTTAATTATTTCGTTTTGGTCAGTAAGTTGTTCTTGTTCGTCACAATCATAATTTTCTAAATTATTAGCTTGTTCTATGTCTTCAATATTAAATAGTTCTTCTGCTACGTACTTAGGTAAATTTGATCTGAATTGGTTTTGTCCGAAGGGCCTTTGTCCAAACTGATTTTGTCTCTGGTGAAACGGATTCGGTTGAGAACGGGATTGTTGAGTGTTTCGGGTGGAAATACTCATTGGAGTAGGTTTTGGATAATTTTGGCTGGTAGATGGGCCTTGGTTATTGTGTGGAATATTATTTCGTGGTGTAATCATTTGTTGATTATTAGGACGTACTGGAGCTCTGTTATATGGGTTGGAATTATTAGGAAAAGGATTTGTATAATATGTTGGTCTAGGAGAGAAATGCTTTATGTTGTGTGTAGGTGGTTTGTGATTTGGTTTGAAATTGTTTGAGTTAATGCTCTTAGATGGTTTGGAGATATGTTCAAATTGAAAGTCGTTCGCTAACATGCCTAGCGCGGAATTTAAATCAGAAGGATTTTTTGCTCTCATAAGCTGACCGATAGGTTCCTTCAAACCGCGTAGCAATATGCGTAGAGCATAGTTTTGAAAATAATCATTCATGACAAGAGCTACGGCAGCTGTAGCATGAGTTGAAATATAAGAAATTTGTAAATTTAAAATGTGCTGCAATCTGCCGTAAAAATCGAAAACAGTTTCATTTGAATTTTGCTTAAGATCGGTCATTTCAATATTTAATGTAAACCAATCGCGTTTATCTGCGAACGCGTTCAATAATGCATCTTTCAAATCGTCCCATGTTTTGACCGTACAACTTGCAATATTAATTGCAGCGTCGCCCTTAATTTTTGTTATTATACTATTCATCAGATATTCATTTTGGAAATCTGTTGGGTCGGCGACAATATAAAATTTGTTTTTCACAAATATCAATAAAACGAGGTAATAATTCACGTTCAGGCAGCATATCAAGGTATTCTTTTTTTAGAACTGGCACTGCCATTGTAAATTGGGGTTGTCTTATAATAAAATTTGTATTTAAATTAGTTTCAATAAAATCTTCAAGATCTGGTTCAGATTCTGAATTTGAGCTTGACTCAGAATTAATAAAAATAGTGTCTCTAAATGACATGTATGACTTACAGAAATATTAGTGTCCACTTCATGTGCCCTGAAGTCGTCCACGGGTTAAGAATGACGGCCGAAGTTCTCTGATGTTCGTTCAGATGGTTACGGGTGTCGAATCTTGGCTTCTGCTGTAGTCTCGAGTTGCTCTGGTTGGTGTGGTTCGGAAAGGTTTTGATTTTTCTTTTTTCTTGTTCGATAGCCAATTTAATCACAATGTGAAACAAATTATATTCGTTAATTTGTATTGACTATCCTACCAGGACTGCGCCACTTAACTTTCTCAAACCACCAACTTAGTTTTTAAAAAAGATTTATTGAAGTATTACAATTACATGTGTTTCTACTTCTAAGTCTGAATCTGAACTAACTAACATTATTACATCTACATACTAAATAACTTTACGTATTACTAATGTCACGTTCGGGGGAAGGTGTCTATGTCAGCAGTTTGGTGATGAGTGGAACACTATAACTTATATATATATATATATATATATATATATTTATATGTTTTGGGGCCCTAAATATTATATTGCCTAGGGCCCAGGAGATGCTTAAGACGGCCCTGATTGAAACAATTATATTGAATACAAAAGAATTGGTATAGATTATATTACATAGATACAAATACAAGTCTTTGGTACGCTAGAACTCTTACACACCCATGTAATCGAAACTCACAGTATCCGAGATGATATTGCTCAATTACAAAATGATATGCTTGACGTAATATAATTTCAGTTTTCTTTTAATACAAAAACCAATTTATTGTAATTTATTTTTGTTTCAACTAATGCTACTAATGGACCCCAAATTCATGTGCTAAAAACAAACATTTGTGTGATGTATCACAGACAACAGGATATAGGAAGTTATATTTGAATTAGAAAATTATATTTTACTATTACCAGTGTCTCCTTCAGATTAACGAGAGCCTGGGCAAACATGTAATGTCGGATTCTTTTAAAACTGGATTGATGAAAGTATTATTAAAGAAATATTTTAATATTTAAATGTATAATTTTCTAAATATAATTATTATAAATCAATATAAAATTAAACTTTATATTACCAAAAACAAACTAAATAACAACAAAGACAAAATTAGTTGACATCCAACACTTGGTGAAACAAGGTTTAATAAAAAATATGAAATAAACACTTGGCTATGTAAACTAAATAATTATGATCAAAAATTAAGAAACGAAACTAATATATATATATATATATATACTTATTAAACTAATACAGTACTAAATATAAAGTAGACTTTTTTCTCACTTTTATTTGAGCAAATGTAATTCTTACATCTTCAAAATCAATAATATGAAATTATTAGACCATTTACAATACTGACTCGCATTGTAAAATATAATTGAGATAAATTAGGCAATATATAGGATTCGTCAACATAAAGAAGTACTTTAATTATTGATTTCATGTTCTCAATACATTTCAATATATTTAAAAAGTAATTATTTATTGAAAAATATACTTCTTCAGTTGTATTATAAATACGAACAATTAGATTGCGGAAGAATTTTATGAAAAATATTTATACGAAATTATAAAATACATGGGCCCTTTTTATTATAGGCCCGAGCAATTGCCACGGTTTCCTTCCTTAAAATATGCTCTGACTATTATCAATTTTCTTAATTCCCATTACATTATTTATGTTTAGCAAAAATCAACAAATTACCTGAAAATATAAGTACCTACATGTTTCTAATATTCTATTCTTCGTCATAAATTAAAAGATAATAAAAAAATAACAATTTCACTCTTATACTACTACTATTATAGGCTGCTGTTTAATTTGGGCCTGCATAAACATCCATAAACCACATCAAAATCAGTTTTCGCTAGTTTTGTGATCGAACACATAATTGTATGGAATCTGAAATTAATAATAAATTGAGATAAAATATCTAGATAAGCAATGTACTTTATTAGCAAATTTTTAACAGACAATTGCAAAATTATGTTAAACTTAAAACTTTCATATGAAGTTCTAAGTAGTTCTATACACTAAAACCCAAACTATGCATTTTTACTACTACAATTTTTAACAGATAATTGCAAAACTACTTTAAATTAAAAACATGCTCGGAACACTGAGTCAGCTCTACCGGAAAATTCAAATACCACGTCTTCGAAAGCAAACCTGCTGTGTAATCTCTGGACAATAAGAGGCAAATGCATGGTCGTAAGAGAAACCGATGAAAGAGGGTGAAAAGTGAAACTTCGGTGTCTTAGAACCGAAAAATCTTAGCTAGGGGAGAATATTCCAACAAAAAAGCCTGGTCCTCCAAGATAAGGGTTAATTCTACTTTAAACCAGAGCGGGTCAAAATTTCAAAGAACGCCTAGAAAAAGAACTATGGAACTGGCTATTTAGAATATAAAGAAACAAACAAAGGTTTTAAAAAACTAAATACTATGAAAATCGACAAATGTGGCATAACAGAATCAAGAAGCGGGAAAAGAAAACGAGAAAACATAAGAATATATGTTCATATTTACAGTGGTATGAGTAAGGATTCATGACCCAAAAGCGGAGCTTCAATAGCAGTTCATAAAGATATAAGAAATAGCATAAGAAGAAGTCGATGAATATATTATAATATTTGAATTAAGTAAAAATATCATCAGTATTTGAGTTTACAGTCACAGCAAAGATGCATCGCAGACGATAAAGAATATGTTCCATTAAAAACTATTTGATTTTCTCAAAGACAGCAAAGACAATAAGTTATTTTTGGAGACCTCAATAGCAGGGTTGCACAAAAATAGAATGACCCTGTGGTCGAAAGGTGTGGCAAGATGATATTGAACAAAATGGAATCCGGTTTTATAAGTCCAAAAATAATGAATTCCCGCACAAAGGCAATCATAAATTCACATGCGTACAGCCAATGAAAAGATTGCTCTCAATAATTGACTGTATCATCCTGGGTTAAAATTTCAAATTAAAAACTATAGACGTAAGGGCATACAGTGGATTAAAGTGTGGATCAGATCATCATTTGATAGTAGCGAAAGTAATAATTAACTACAGAAAAATAGTTTCAAAGAGAACTAAATGAACAAAATAAAAATCTACAGATACACAAATATAACCTAGAAAGCTTCGAACATGTTTTAATTAAATTTTTATATAAACTGAGCCTAGCAAATAAACTACATGAAATTTGCATAAAAAACTGAAGAAATATACTAACAAATTAAGGGACGCATAGAAGAAGCAGCAAAAGAATATGTAGGATATAAAGAAAAGATAGGTCAATAAAATCTAGAATGGTTATTAGAAAATCAATCAAAAATGTCTATTGACACAAACAAACAAAAACTCTACCAAAAATTAAGAAAAATACGCGTACTGGAACAGGGTAGTAAAACTAGAAGTTATAGAAACAAAAATTTAAATGTGGGAAAAAATGCGAAAAACTGGACAGATGTATGACTGGTACGAAAGTACCGGAAGCAATATTCAAGTTATATATACATATATATATATATATATATACATGAATAAATGTAGAGAATATTATCAGTCACTGTCAAACGAAGATAGAAAACATTCACAATGCAAGGCATAAATATGGGGATATCTGAAAATAGAGATGTGGAAACTAATACAAAGAAAGAGATACAAAACATTTTGAGACACTCGCAGTATGAAAAGTCAGCGGAGCCAAAAAACATTCCGATTGAACTAATAAAATATAGTCTAAACGTTTTACATGGTATTTTAGGTGACGTGGTGTAGCGGTTAACATCTCTGCCCGGCAAGCGGAGGGTCCCTGGTTCGAATCCAGGCGTCATCCGAATTTTTCTTTCATAAAAATTTAACTTTAAAATTATCTTCATTACTGTACGTTCAGTCGAAGTCATATGTTAAAATTAGTTCGTGGAATGATTCCCTATAAATCAGAACTGTGTCGCTGTAGACGAAACCCGTTGTCAATGCCTATCATAGATATAGGAGTCTTTGGGATCGATGCTACGTTAGACACTATGAAAGAAGAATTCGGTTGAAGCCATACGTCGGACACAGGTGACGTGGTGTAGCGGTTAACATCTCTGCCCGGCAAGCGGAGGGTCCCTGGTTCGAATCCAGGCGTATCCGAATTTTTCTTTCATAAAAATTTAGCCTTGAAAAGGTTACAGTTTTTCTCCCCTACATTATTTATGTATTAAGGTAATTCAATTGTTTAATTGGGTCAGAAGTTGGCACCTAAACACTCATATCAAACGACATAGACTGTATGTTTAGAAAACTTATAAGGAATATAAAAAGTGAGGCTTAAACATAAATATGACGAAGATGGAATACCTTGTTATAGGAAATGATACAGAAAAGTCAGATCCAGAATTACAAATGTATACATAAAAAATGTGATGAATATAATTATCTAGATAATATCAAAAGAAGGAACATAATATATATATATATATATATATATATATATATATATATATATATATATATATATATATATATATATATATATATATATACAAGACAACACAATAAACAACACTCGTCCGTCAAATAAGGATTTAATTTTGGTTTTTGACTGGTTATTTTGAGTTGGATTAATATTTATTGATTGTCACCAGTATTCCTGCATATCCTTTTACTAAGATAAGTGTTATCTTTGATTTTCAATATAGTTAAATTTTTTGTCTTGTATATAGTATTTCATATCGTTAGTTGTTTATATTAGTTACGCTTAGATACGGTGAATTATGATTTGTTTTTAGGTGTGATTGACATTTGACAGGTGTGTGAATGTAATTTATTTCCTTTCTTTTATAGTTAAGGATAAGCCTGGTAAGCTACCTTAACTTCTTCTTCTTTTACCGAGAGAACCCTATTTCTTTTATCTTTTGTTGTAATGAGGAATAAATGGGCGAAATTTGATGAATGTAAGTTTGGTACGTGGAATGTTAGGGGTATAAATGGAAAAGAAAATGAATTGGTGAATATAATGCGTGTGTATATTGTAGATGTTTTGTGTGTGAGCGAGACAAAGGGGAAAGGCTGTAATGAAGAAGAGGTAGATGGATTGTTTTGCTTATGGTCGGGTGTTGCAGAGAATGAACGGGCAAAACATGGTGTAGGAGTGCTTGTTAGTGAAAGGATGAAACCGTTTATAAGGGATTATAGTTGTATTTCATCGCGAATTCTTTGGCTGAGACTTAAGGTAGGCTTTCATAGAATCTTCGTTGTGTCAGTTTATGGCCCAACTGAATCCGAAAGTGATCTTGAGAAAGACAAATTTTGGAATTTGTTAGATAGTGTGATTGATTCGTGTGATCCAGGTGAAAAAGTTATCATATGTGGTGATTTGAATGGTCGATTTTATTTTGTATGATGAACGACTAAGAAGTGAAGCGTGGGGCTGAATTGGGTACGAATGACCATTATTTGGTGGTGTCGCGTTTACGTCTGGATAAATGTTGGCGAATGAGGGTAAAAGGCACCGAAAAAAATTTTCGTGTGAAATCTAGTGTACTGCAGAATGAGGATATTAGAGATATGTTTGTTGAGAAAATAAATGAATCTTTGCCTGTATTTGAGCCTAATTTAGAATGCAGCATAAATGATGTTTGGATTAAATTTAAGGATACAGTTCTTAAATGTGCAAAAGAAGTTTGTGGTGAATCCAGATTAGGCTCTTGTCCAAGGAATGCATGGTGGAATGATGAAGTGAAAGAAGCAATTGAGGAGAAAAAGAGAGGGTATTTTCGATTTCTAAAAGAATGTTTTGGTTGAGTGTGAAGAGATTGAGAGGTGGTAATGTAAGGGCGGTGAAAGCGATTAAAAGTGCGAATGGTGAGTTAATGTGGAATGAATTAGATGTTAGAAATAGATGGTGTGAGTATTTTAGAGGTTTATATGGTAGCATAAATGGATCGAATTGTTGTAGTGAAAATGCAAGAGAAAATGTTAGAAGTGATGAATGGGATATAGATGAAGTGATGTTAGTTTTGCATTGTTACGTTTGAAGAATGGTAAAGCTCCTGGTTTGGATGGTATATCGAATGAGATGTTGAAGTATGGTGGTGAGAGATTATTTGATTGGTTAGTTAATTTATTTAGATTTTGTTTGAAACGGTGTGTGGCTCCTGATGATTGGAATCGTGCTATCATTTGTCCTTTATTTAAGGGCAAAGGTAGTTCGAGTGATTGTACTAATTTCCGTGCGATAATTTTGTTGAATGTGGTAGGGAAGTTGTACGAAAAGATTCTTATCCACAAGGTACGAACCTTAACAATCTCAAGTTGAGTAATATGCAAGGTGGATTTTTGCCTGAGAGAGGGTGTGTATATCAATTGTTTTCTCTTCGTATGATTGTTGAGAAATCACTTGCTAAGAACAAGAAGGTGTTCTGTGGCTTTCTCGATCTTAAAACAGCATATGATAGCGTTCATCGAGATAATCTGTGGGATGTACTTCTAGAGTACGGTATAAATGGTAATTTGTTGGGAGCGATTCGTGCATTATACGAAGAAGATAGCGAGGCTGCGGTGAGAGTTGATGGTAGATTGAGTGATTGGTTTTCTATAGATGTTGGCGTGAAACAAGGTTGTGGGATGTCCCCGTGGTTGTTTAATTTATATATGGATGTGTTGTTACGAAAGTCGCTGAATGGGGCGGATGGTGTACATATTGGTGGTAGTGTAGTGCCTGCGTTAGCTTATGCGGATGATGTAGTTGTAATGGGTGAATCTGAAGAACAATTGAGAAGAATGATTCTAAGTATAAATGAAGTAGGAAGAGGTTTACATCTATTACTGAATGTTGATAAATGTAAAGTGTTAGTGTTTGTGAGGAGTGATTTGGTGACTGATTGCAATATTTCGGTGAATGGTGTGAGATTGGGTCAAGTAAATGAGTTTGTATACTTGGAAAGTGGGTTTAAAGAACAGTATCTGCTGGATGTAAGATATTGGGTGCTCTGGGAACCTTTACTCGGAACGTGAATGTATCCAGAGATGCTCGATTGAGTGTTTATAATGGTGTGTTAGTGCCTACGTTGATGTATGGTAGTGAATGTTGGGTATGGATGAAGAAACATGAACGGCGTGTAACTGCTGTGGAAATGAGGTATTTGCGAGGTGTGTTGAAGGTGAAAGTTTGCGTGGACGACCTAGGAACAAGTGGATGAATATGATTGAAGGGTTGTTGCGTGAGCGAAAGATTCTGAGCGTGAAGAATAAACGAGCTTGTATGAAAAGAATTATGAATGTGGTTGAAGCAAAAGTGGTGTGTCAGGATAGGAATGTTTGGAGAAAATTTATTGCGGGATAAATATGATGAATAAGGACAAGCGTATGATTCTTGATTTTAGATTAATTGGTTAGATTTTTCGAGTGTTTACCTGCAAGTGTGGAGATCACCTTCAAAAACAAGCGCAGACGGATGCTCCCTTCCTTTCTTATCTTTTGATTCATTTTCTGTTTTTACCATACTGTCCAACTGCAATTGTATGAAATTCAGTTTCAAAAACAATCGCAGAAGATACTCCCTTCCTTCCTCATGTTTTTTTACTTCATTTTCAGTTTTTACTGTGCAGTGTGTAACTGCAATTGTGTTAAATGTATTTTTAAACAAGCGCAGGCGATGCTGCCTTCATTTCTTATAGATTCGTTGTTAGAAAAGTAGGCGTAAGTGAAGATTTACGAAACAGGTGAATAGGATTGAATGGATGAATGTTTGATGATGGATTTTGGTTGTGAGAAAAGAAAGAGTTGTTAATGTGGTCGAAACGAGTATCGTGTGTCAGGATGAAAATGTTGACAGGTTCGTGCTACCCCATTTCATGGGATATAGTGTGATGTTATGTATGTATGTATATATAAATCAGAGTGCAACAAGGTTGAATAAGTGTTAGATCATTTACTATAGACAGATCAGATTAATTTGAAAACAAAAATGACAATCTACAAAATTATTGTAAAGTCATTTCTAATGTATGGATCAGAAGGCTGGCAATACTTTTCTAAAGATAAAAAGTCGGTTGAGACACTAGAGATGGATTTTAAAAGAAGAACATGCAAAGTATCGCGAGTCGAACATGTACAAAATGAAGAAATCAGACAACGGGCAGAAAGCGTGTTCACAAACACTGAAAGAACAGAAACAAGACAATTAATATGGTATGATCACGTGATGAACATGAGAGAAGACCGTTGGACAAAAAGAGTCCTGAAGTATTCACCACCAAATAAAAGAAGCGAGAAAGACCCACACTTTTGTGAACAAAACAAGTCTAACAAAATATGGCTGATCGGGCTATAGATGGAGATGACTAGCGAAATAGAGATATATGGCGATCAAAATGCGAGATGCGGCAGAAGCTGGAGGAACCTTGCTTATATAAATATATATAAGATATTCCAATCTAATTAACTTAATTTTTCACCCATAATGACTTCTAAAATACAGTGCAAGTTTTTTTTGCATTAGGTCTTACAAATCCTCTGTTTCTTGTCTACATACTTCCACATATTCCACTTCAGTATATTCAGAAATTTCATCATATAATGTGCAGTCGTTAGGTGACCGTTTTTCTTTTTGGATATCAGGAGCCAATGAATTTGGTCGATCTGGAACTATTAATACATTATTTTATAATTTACAATTTATACAGAAACGAAAAACAAATTACTATAGTATCACTTCCTATCAATAAACTTAAGTTATTAAAACAAAAGCTTTAAATTGTCACATTTGAATTCTATTGTGCAATTATTTTTTAATATATTTATATGAAAACATGTACTATAAAACACAACAAAAATTCTATATTAATATAGGTATCACTTCCTACTAATAAACTTATGTTCTTAAAATAAAAAAATTAGTTTGTTAGATTTGAATTCTATAGGCTGTGAGAATCCTGATTTGGTTGGATACTATATAGTGCGAGGTGTGCAAATTTATTAAACATTGGAGTTATTAATTGTGAAAACCAAAACATGACGGAAGTTACGTTATTTAATGTCTCAGTAGATGTAGATTTAGTATTTTAATCAAAAATTATGATTCTTACTGATTTAGTTGAATTTAATTTAATATATAAATTTTCTTATGTAAAACCACATGCAAACTGACATCGAACCTAATAGTGTTGCTACGAGACGATACAAGACTTAAGGTCAGTCTCGTCTTTGTCTCGATCTGATATCGACTATGTAGTCTCATCTTATTCTCGAATTAAATTTTACAAATTCGAATTATTATAATAATTACTGTTATTATAATATAATAATTATATATAAAATATAAATTAAACATTTAATAAAAGAAATTATACATTCAATATAAAGTCATTACCTGTTAATAAAGCCTATTTTAACTGATGAACTATTATTTGTATTAATTTTCAAATAAAATGAATTATTTCGTATGATCAGTAAAGCTGATATTATTAAAACAAATTATGGATTTATTACTTAAATACTAAAAAAACTAGCGACACAAGGTTTAGATCTATCCAAATCCATAGATTTAATTCAAAATTAAAAAAAAAACAGAATCAACAACGTTAAAGAAACAACTGTAGTACGGTTAAAAACTTAATTACGGGAAGTTTTAAGAAAAAGTTAAGGATTCAATTAACTTATAAAAATATGTTTTTTAAATTTTTATATTATTTGGATTTCAGGCTTTTTCAAAATTAATAAAAAAGTTAAAATTAATTATACATTTTTTATTAAGTAATAAATAAGGCGACGTTTCGGCCAAAAATTTAGGCCATTATCAAGCTACAATAAAAATATTAAAAATATTAACAATATTTTTAAAGAATAATAAAACTGGAAAAAAATTTCTTACCAATAGTGAAATAAAATTAAGATTTACATAATTGAAACAATAAAATCTTTTGAGGTGAACACCTCACGAGTCAAAAAATAACTAAATTACAATCAAGCAAAAAAAAATAAATTTCTTTAAAAATTATAATGAGCCATCTATCCGTAAATAAGAAAAACAACAACCAAAATTTATAAGGTCAAACAAGGACAAATCTGTCAAAGAAGTTAGTTAAAATGATGTAAAATCGATCTGTACTGAGAATTCGAAATTTGATAGTCAGTTTTAATGTTAACAGAATTAGGTTCCAAGTTAATATAGCAACTCTCGAGAAAGAGCCTTTTATACTTATTACTTTCAGCATGTAAAATTTTAAATTGATCAAAATTCAATCTATGATTGTTGTTGAACGCATGCTCAACAATAGCACTGTGATTGACATTACCAGTTGTTAGATGATATTTATGTTGTTTTAATCTGGTGTTAATGTATTGTTTAGTTTCACCTATATAGGTAATATTACAATCAGAACAATTAATTTTATAAACTACATTACTTAATTTATCTTTGTCTGTTTTAGATTTCAACGTACTAAACAATTCACTTGTACAAGCAGCTGATTTGTAAGCTATATTTAAATTTAAAACAATAGTAATAGTTTTCAAAAACCTATCTAGATGTTTGTATATGGTAAGGAGATGTATATTTCTTTTTGTTTGTTGACTGGAAAATTTGAATTATTAATATTTTTAAGTACTAGGAGTCTATTGTTTATGGTTTTATTTAAAAATGTTGGTGGATAATTGTTGCTTAATAAAGTTGTTTTAATAAGTTTTATGTTCTCATTTAAAAAATTTTTATATGATAAAAGAAAAGCTCTATCTGTAAGGTTGTGTATAACTGCTCGTTTATATTTTGCAGGGTAGTAGGAGTTAAAGTTTAAATAGCGACCAGACCAAGTTGGTTTCCGATACCAATTAGTTATAAAAAAATTATTTTCTCGTATGATTGTGATATCTAAAAAATTTATGCTATTATTGTTTTCTATTTCTAAGGTAAATTGGAGTGAATTACTAAATTTATTAAATTTGTATAAGATGTTATTAATTTGATCAGTAGGGGAGACAACAAACAATATCATCAACATATCTGAAATAGAAAAGTAACTTGAAATCTGGGTTACTATTGATAACTTGAGATTCTAAATGAAACATAACCAATTCTGCTAATATGGGACTGGGATTAAGTAATGTAGTTTATAAAATTAATTGTTCTGATTGTAATATTACCTATATTGGTGAAACTAAACAATACATTAACACCAGATTAAAACAACATAAATATCATCTAACAACTGGTAATGTCAATCACAGTGCTATTGTTGAACATACGTTCAACAACAATCATAGATTGAATTTTGATCAATTTAAAATTTTACATGCTGAAAGTAATAAGTATAAAAGGCTCTTTCTCGAGAGTTGCTATATTAACTTGGAACCTAATTCTGTTACACAACATTAAAACTGACTATCAAATTTCGAATTCTCAGTACAGATCGATTTTACATCATTTTAACTAACTTCTTTGACAGATTTGTCCTTATTTGACCTTATAAATTTTGGTTGTTGTTTTTCTTATTTACGGATAGATGGCTCACTATAATTTTTAAAGAAATTTATTTTTTTTGCTTGATTGTAATTTAGTTATTTTTTGACTCGTGAGGTGTTCACCTCAAAAGATTTTATTGTTTCAATTATGTAAATCTTAATTTTATTTCACTACTGGTAAGAAATTTTTTTCCAGTTTTATTATTCTTTAAAAATATTGTTAATATTTTTTATATTTTTATTGTAGCTTGATAATGGCCTAAATTTTTGGCCGAAACGTCGCCTTATTTATTACTTAATAAAAAATGTATAATTAATTTTAACTTTTTTATAATTTTGAAAAAGCCTGAAATCCAAATAATATAAAAATTTAAAAAATCTACCATTCGGCTTATTAAATAAGAAGTAAAATCCCCTGATTTTACAAAATTTATAAAAATATGCAATATATTGTAAGCAAACCATAAAGAAAATATTCAACTGAATCCAACAATAATAAGCAAATTCAAGTTCGCTCAGTTGAGGTAGAAAGAAGTTTTTTCTTTTACCAGCAAATATCAGATCGCAGGCAATCTTTTTCAATTAAAAATTTCAAACGTTCATAAATGTTAATGTTTTTAACACTGTAAAAATAGGTAATATTACTTCTATGTTAAAGACTTTCTTGTTTATTTATAAAAATTTAATATTTTAAAAATTATAATAAAAAAATAGAGCATATTATGTGAATATACTGTTGTTTTGGGACATATAGTCAACAAAATGTATGCATAATATATATATATATATATATATATATATATATATATATGTAAATTCCAACACACTCCCTATTATGATCTTTGTTGTTATTTTGTTTTAAGCTGTCAATAGATACGTTACATTTTAATTGATTTGACAGTGCAGTAATATTGGTGTTAAATAACGTGTAATTTAATTATTCTTACAGGTATTGTTTGTTGTCTTATTTTGTAATAATTATTATTTAATCTATTGTGTTTGTATTCTTACAGAATTAATCAAATCAGTTATTTGAAAACCATCTTACAAATTAAATTACAAAGTTATTAACTAAAAAGAAAATGAATAAGAAAAATGAGAAACTGTTTGTGCATATTATAAAAAGAAATGAAGATGATTATGAGTTGGCAGGATTATCTGAAGATAAAATATTGTGGTACACATTACCTCAGGAATACAAGAATTTGAAACATCATCAAATATTATTAACAAAATCAACAATTAAAAGTGCTGTTTCTGCAATAAAATCAATTAGTGGATATCGAAAAGTGGGTGTGAAGATAGACTAAAATTTAGAAAAAGAATATTTTGATGAAGATGGTAATCTCTGTTATATGATTATTCCGTTAGAGGAATCCAATTTTACCATGAAATCTAGCTCCGACTTAAATAAATCAAATGCAGATTTGTTTTTAATTAAGAAAATCGAAGATTTAGAAGCTAAATTAAGTTTAACAAAACTTCATGATATCGAAAAAAAATTCATCTTAGATAAATTTGATAAGACACAAAATCCTACAGAATGGTTAGCACGGTATGAAACTGAATGTACAAGACATCATGTAGAAAATGATATTAAACGGATCGAAATACTTCGATTTTTTGTAGTAGGTCCATCTAAAGATTGGTACGAAGCAAATATGAAGAAGATTGGTTTAGATAATTGGCCAGAATGGAAACATTCCTTTTTAACTGTATTCGTCGACAAAGGATGGAGTAAAATTAGAAAAGCTTACAACTATAAATATTTAGGTGGCTCATTAGTGGAATATGCATTAGCAAAAGAAAGATTATGCTTAGAAGCTGAGAATAACTGTACAGTTTTATCACGAATAAACATGATTGTTATTGGATTACCAATAGAAGCACAAAACGAATTAGATCGGGAAATAATAACAACTATAGACAAACTATTTATGAAATTAAGAAAATTAGATGACTCATTCAGTAATCAAAAGAAAATAGTTACATCAGAATTGAATACAAATAAGAAACAATATAGAACAAAGGAGAAAAATGATGAACAAAAATAGAAAACAGGTGAAAATTTTAAAAAACCATGTTTCATGTGTGAAGCTCTTGGGTGGCCAAATCGTTACCATCCAACTACTGAATGTAGAAACAAAAATTTATATGCAACAAAAACACAAATCAATCTAACAGAGGTAGATAATAATGAAAGAGAAGAATTGATGAAAATTAAAGTTGACAAACATTTAAACTAAAAGGCCCGGAAAAATTAAACCCATTGATTAGGATAAACGTACTTATTGATAATAAAATGAAAATTAAAGCAGTATATGACAGTGGTTCAAATGTAAGCCTAATAAATCAAAGAGTTATAGATGAATTAAAAACAAATCTAATAAAACACAAGAATGCTTTAAAAACAATCAATGGGTTAAATTTTAGTTCTGCCCGGGCTAAAATAATTCTAAAAATTGGAAATATAACAAATGCAATAAACACCTATGTAGTGAGAAATAACAAATTTTCATATGATTTATTATTGGGTCTGGATGCCATCACTAAGTTCATACTAATACAAGATGAAAATCTGCAAATATTACAAAAAATTGATAGGAAAAAAACAAAAAAAATAGAAGATATAGAAACAATGTCAAATAAAAGTACAATAGAAGAGGATAAAATTGAGAAGATGGTTAAAGAAGATAAAGATGAACAAATTGAAGTTAGCTACAACGAAACAACAGATGATAAAGAATTTAATGTAAAGCTAAATCATATAAAAGATGAATATAAAAAAGTACATATTATAAAATTAATAGGAAAATATGAACATATATTTGCAAAGAACAAGTTTGATGTTGGAAAAGTGAGGTCAAGAGAAGCAGAGATAAAGTTGATTAAAGATGAATATGTTTACTCACGCCCATATAAATGTAGTATACCAGATGAAATGGAGATAACAAAACAAATAAAAAAATTATTAGAAGAAGATTTAATAGAAGATTCAGATTCACCATATGCATCTCCAGTAACCCTAGCATATAAGAAAGACGATGGGCGCCGAACAAGACTATGTATTGATTTTAGGAAGCTAAACAACTTGATAATTCCAGAATGTTATCCATTTCCAACAATAAATGATGTAATTGATAAGGTATCAAATTGCAAATATTATACAGTTGTTGACATAAATTCAGCGTTCTGGTCAATAGTCATTAAAAAGGAAGATCGAGACAAGATATCGTTTATCACGAAACTGGGTAAATTTATGTTTAAGGTTTTACCTTTCGGACTAAAGAATGCACCAGCAATTTTTCAACGGATTCTCTCAAATATAATAAGAAGAAATAATATGGATCAATTTTGCATAAACTATATTGACGATATTTTAATATTCTCTAAAACATCGAAAGAGCATATAGATCATATTACTAAACTATTACAGGTCGTTGAAGAAGAAGGATTTAAACTTAAATTAGAAAAATGTACTTTTGCAGCAAATTCATTTAAATATCTAGGACACTACATACAGGAAAATAAAATATCACCAGCACAGGAGAATTTAGTTGCAATAAAGAATTTAAAGAGACCAACAGATAAATCAAGCGTACGTAGCATATTAGGATCAATAAATTTTTATTTGAAATACATCGAAAACAGTGCAGAGAAATTTGAACCATTACACAGATTATTGAGAAAGAACGTAGAATTTAAGTGGACAGAAGAATGTGAAAAAAGCTTCAACTTAATAAAAGAATATTTATGTTCAACACCTATTTTAGCAATATACTAGCGATCAGGTCGGCTTCGCCGACCCTCAGCTAGGCTCCGCAGCCCCTGAAGAAAAGTATTTTTTAAACTTGTTACTTTATATACCATATAGTCGAGTATTGATATTGTAAAAAATTACAGTTTACAAATTTTTCGAAAATGATTTGCTATCAACTCTTTGCTGATTTATTTTTTCATTTTCTCTCAGAATTTTCTTTAGAACTGAAATAAGTACAGTTTCAATAACTTTTAGGTCAAAACAATTGACAATCAGTCGATTACAATTTTTGGCTTCTATATCTCCTCATAACTTCAAATTTGATACCAAACACGATATGTTTCTAACGACTTTAGAAATAAACAATTGACTATCAGTTGACCTAATTTTTTTTAATATTTCTGTTTGAAAGCTCTCTTTAAACCATTTAGTTTGATACCAAACGCGATAGATTTTTAAAGACTTATAAGAAAAACAATTGACAATCAGTCGATTATAATTTGTAATTATGCTGCTCGAAATCTCTTCTCCAAACATTTAATTTGATACCAAACACGATAGATTTCTAATGACATTTATGAAAAACAATTGACAATCAGTTGATTACAATTTTAATAATTCTGTTTAAAAACTGTCTTCAAATCCTTTAGTTTGATACCAAACACGATGCATTTCTAAAGAGTATTAGAAAAAACAGTTGACATTCACTCGATTATAATTTTTTATTATTCAGCTCGAAATCCCTCTTTAAAACATTTAATTTGATACCAAACACGATATGTTTCTAATTACTCTTAGAAAAGAAAACAATTGACAATCAGTGAATCACAATTTTTAATAATTCTGTTTAAAGCTCTCTTCAAACCATTTAGTTTGATACCAAACACGATACATTTCTAGTGACTATCAGAAAAAAACAATAGACAATCACTCGAATATATTGATAATAGTTGATTAATAATTTTAATTCTAGCGACTATCAAGTCTGTTAAAATATTTCATTATGAAACTTGATTTTATTGAGAAAATACGCAGCCAAGCTGATAGTGTAAAACCTCGTTCTGTCAATACTTGGCAACTTCATGGTGCACTGTCAAGTTAAAAATTTTTATTTTAAATAAACATTTAAAAAATCTGTAATTATAATATAAACGTCCCCTCATTCCTATAATATGCATAAAATATTTCAAAAGTGGTCTACAAATTTTTCTATTCAAGTAATTTATAATTAAAAATACGACATGGCCACTGAGAAATGTCAAATCAACGATAGATGTTCATCTTAAAAAAATCCAAAGCTACCTTGCTCTAAGTTGATTTTGCGCCAAAAACGCATGTTTTTCCAAAATATCTCGCACATCATGTGCACAAAAAATTTGAAACTATCAAAAGGCACTCCCCACGATTGACCTTTATCAAATAAAAAATATTTCAAATTTTTCGGATAATCCGTCTAGGCTGTAGAAATGGGCAACTGACCGTGATGAATCCAAATATATATATAAATATATATACCTTTTTTCTCTTTTAGTATATGGATGATATAAATAAAAATATATATATTGAAACAGATGCTAGCTACAAAGGTATTGGGGCAACTCTAAAACAACCTCAAAATGATGGGATATTGCACCCAGTTGCCTATTTTTCGAGAAAATTATCAGAAAGAGAGAAAAAAATGGATATTATACATCTAGAATGTAAAGCAATTAAGGATGCAATAAAATATTGGCAATATTATATAATTGGTCGAAAGTTTAATGTATGTAGCGATCATAAACCATTAGAAAATCTAAAAACAAAGTCTAGGACAGATGAAATATTAGGTGATATGGTTCACTATTTATCCCAATACAATTTCAAAATTATTTACAAAAAAGGAAAAGAAAATATTTTAGCAGATTTATTATCCAGACAACCAGTATTAGAATACTTTGAAAATGAAGATGTAATTAAGGTAGTAAATTTAATAGAGTTAAATGAGATAATAAAGGATCAAGAAGAGAACAGTAAAGAACTAAATGCAGCTAAGAAGATCGAAAAACGACAAAATATTATATATAAAAAATTAAAGGATAGATCAAGAATTTTTGTTTCAAGCAAATTTGGGAAAAGGTTGATCAAACTAGTGCATGAAAATTATGGCCATATTGGGGTTATTCAAATGAGAGAAAAAATACGTCCAATCTATTATTTTAAGAATCTAGACAAATTAATTAGCGAATATTGTAAACGCTGTTTCATATGCAGAGAAAATAAAGTACGACAAAGTAGACCAATTGGTTTAATGTCAAAACTGGGACCAGCGGTTGAACCATATGAAATAATGTCGATAGATTCTGTTGGGGGTTTTGGAGGAAACCGGTCACCAAAAAAATATATGCACATTTTGGTTGATCATTTTAGTAGGTATGCCTGGGTCTTAACCACAATAGGTCAGTGTGCAAGAGATTTTATAAATCTTGTAAATCCTATTGCACAAAAGAATCAAATTAAAATTATTTTAGCCGATCAATATACTGGATTAAATTCAAAAGAACTTAAAAAATACCTAGAAAGAATGAATATAAAATTAATTTTCACTTCTATAGATTGTCCACAATCCAATGGACTAAATGAAAGGTTAAACCAGACCTTAGTAAATAGAATAAGGTGTAAAATAAATAGTGGCGATACTCGAGCTTGGTCAAAAATTGCAGAAGACTGTGTAACAGAATACAATAAAACTATTCACAGTTCGACAAAATTCGAACCAGAGTATTTACTAAATGGAAAACTATCATCAATTTGTCCAGTTGACATTCATCAGCGTGATCTAGTTAAAGATAGAGAAAATGCGTTTTTAAATTCAATGAAGAGTTATGATACAAACAAAATAAGAGTAGATAAACAACGGAGGAATTATGAATTTAAAATTGGAGATCAGGTATATGTAGAAAATGGAAGTAAACTAAATAGGAAAAAGACAGATAAAGTAAGAATTGGACCTTTCAAGATCTTGAAGAGGATCTCATCAACCTTTTATGAAGTGGATTATGGAAAAAGAAAGAAAGAATCAAATTGTTTCCATAGTAGCAAGTTGTCACTTTATTCTTCTAAAAAAGTGACCTAAAGAGGGGGGAGATGTAAATTCCAATTCTATTATGATCTTTGTTGTTATTTTATTTTGAGCTGTCAATAGATACGTTACATTTTAATTGATTTGACAGTGCAGTAATATTGGTGTTAAATAACGTGTAATTTAATTATTCTTACAGGTATTGTTTGTTGTCTTATTTTGTAATAATTATTATTTAATCTATTGTGTTTGTATTCTTACAGAATTAATAAAATCAGTTATTTGAAAACCATCTTACATATATATATATATATATATATATATATATATATATATATATATATATATATATATATATATATATATATATATATTTATATTAGTTATGTGTGTATTAAGAGCTTAAAGTGATTCATTGTTACTCAAGCCTTCGGCTCGCACTGCAATAGTGTAAGAGGAACAAATACACTTTACGGTCGTGATACACACATATTTTTTTCTACGATTGCATCTTAAAATTATTAAAAAAACATATACGTACTGAAAATAAATTCGTTCTGTCAACCGTCAATATGACAAGTTTCTGTTTTGTTTGTATCCCTAGTAACTATCCAAATAAACGCGCATTTAATATCTACTTCGCTAATTTATCAACGAAGATATTTTTCAATTGTTCCACAGAAAACGTCAACTTTACGATGACAAATGAGAGCGTAATTGTAACTTTTCATAGAAATCGTAGAAAAAATCACTTTATTTATTCAGAGTGAAAACAATACTTGATTTTTCTGATTACATAGCATATAGTTGTACCTACCTCTCGTACTAGGTTGATTTAATTGCCTTATTATAACAGCGGGTCTGGTATGTACATCTGCTATATATTCGTATTCGTCATCTAAAATGTAATTACAATTTATTATTTAGCTAGAAACATATATATATATATATATATATATATATATATATATATATATATATATATATATATATATATATATATATACCGGGTGTCTGTTTTAAAAGTGTACATAGGTGATTAACATGGGAAATCAGTTTTTTGCATGCTGTTGCTCGGTGTTCTACCGGACAACAAAGATTGAAGTGTCAATCGAAAGATATCATTTTTCTGAATCAAACGATATAAAATACATTACAATTTACTAGTAATTTGGTCCCGTAAATTAACTTTTAAGTTTTGTAAATTCACCGATTTATTCAATTTTTAACGAAAATACATATCGTTACCTATGACTGTTTTTTTTTTATTTCTTGCAAGTGAATTATTTACGTTTCTGACATTTTGACTTGACAATTTATAAAATATGGTTATTTACATAAATAAATATCGTTAGTTATGAATGACTGCGCATACAAATTTTATTAAATAAATAAAAGTTTCAAAAAACAGTTTTGTTTAAATAATATTAATTTATTAAGAGTTAAGTTATGAAAATATTACACAACAAAATTTAGGTACTCAAACAAACAACAAATATTTTTTTTAAATTAGAAAATCATAATTATAATAAATATTCAAAAACATCAACATTTTCTATAAGACAATCACCTAATCTAGTATAAAAAGCTGTTCGCACATTAAGTAGTTGCCGTTGAGTTATACGACGACATCCATTAACCATGGCATCTCTTAAGGAATTTATATCTTCGTGCCTTTTTATAAATTTGACTTATTATGTGACGCCATAAAAAATAGTCACATGGAGCAAGATCTGGAGATCTAGCAGGCCAGTTAATAGCACCTCCTCGTCCAATCCAGCATCCAGGAAATTTCAAATCCAAATATTCTCGGACGTTCCTATTATAGTGTGCTGGACATCCATCTTGTTGGAACCAGACCTCTTGATTTGAGCGCGCATCATCATCTATTGCAGGACCAATCTCATTCTGCAACAATCCCAAATTTGTGGAATTTAGATTTCCACGTATTTCTATCGGACCAATTATGTGGAGACCCAAAATTCCGGCCCAGATATTGATTTTTTGAGGCAATTTTAATTCTTGGATTTGCGGTAGCCCAACAACGTGTGTTTTGAACTTTCTTTAGCCCTGTTTTGTATATCTTCGCAAAATACTCTTCTACTTTCTTCGTCGTATGGAGAAAATTCTTGATGACACTGCATTTTGTAGGAATAATAAGAATTATTTTTCAAAATACTATAAACGATGTTATGATGTACTCCCAATTCATTTGCAATAAATTTAGTGCTACACAAAGGATCTACATTTATCATTCCTAGAACCCTTTCTTCCAATAACGCACGTTCTTCTGCTATTGCCAAATTGCGATTTTCGCGCTCACGTGTACTTTTCGTGGATACAACTGCCGTCTTTTTAAATTTTGCCACAAATTTAGCAATTGTGGTTACACTTGAAATCGGTCGATCCATAAACTTAATAGAAAATTGATCTCGCACTTTTAAGTAACTATGTCCTCCATAATACATTTTTATTATAAAAATACGATCGTCATTAGTATAAATAACCATATTTTATAAATTGTCAATTCAAATTGTCAGAAACGTCAAATAAATCGTTTGTAAGAAATCAAAACAAAACAGTCGTAGGTAACGATATTTATTTTCGTTAAAAATTGAATAAATCTGCGAATTTACAAAACTTAAAAGTTAATTTACTGGACCAAAATACTAGTTAATTCAAATGTATTTTAAATCGTTTGATTCAGAAAAATGATATCTTTCGATTGACACTTCAATCTATGTAGTCCGGTAGAACACCGAGCAACTGCATGTAAAAAACTGATTTCCCATGTTAATATCTTATGTATACTTTTAAAACAGACAGCCGGTATATATATATATATATATATATATATATATATATATATATATATATATATATATATATATATATATATATATATATATATATATATATATTTTGTCAAAAGTACATACTTACTAGTAAATGTATTTTCATTTATTTTGCAACTGGAATGTCCATCTATATTAGCAAAAAGTCAGTTTTAAAATATGTTTCATTATCTATATCATAAAGTGTAGGAAGATATGTAAGTAATACTCACATAATTCAAAATTAATTAGGTCATTCTTAGTATAGTCCTTAAATTTTGGTTGCAAGTAACCTTCAGTGTCTGTAATGTAAATGATAAATATAAGTCAGACACTAAACAATATATTATATACACATGTATCCAAAATAAGATAAGAAAATATGAGATCTCTAAATTATAAGAAAGACAGCATTAAATAAATTATGAAATTCACCCCATTTATAACAATCAAATAATTTTATTTTTGTGTTGAAAAACAAAAGGCTTTTTTAAAAAAAGATCGAAAATGCCACATAATTAAAATACTAGTTAGACTGTTTCAAAGTCCAGTTAAGACTAGTTCGCTGTTCGTTTAGGACACCGATTATAAATTGAATTGCAGATCGGTTAGACAGGTTTATGGGTAGAGAAAAAGATCGGTTTAAAGATCTGTTAAACATATATGAAGTTAAAATAAAAACACAAATATATTTGTTAAAACGGAATAAAATACACTTAAAAAAATAAAAATTAATATCATAGAAAACTTATAGATTCATTGACAATAAGAATCGGTTTCTACTAATTCGTTACTCTAATTAGAAAACCACGTAATTCTATAAATATTAATTTTCCAGGTGTAAAAAAGTCTCATTTAGAATATAAAGGAACTGAGCTGTAGCAGTATATATTTATTTTATGTTATTAATGTAACTGACATAGTCTAAATTGAGTATAAATTATTTATCAATGCTAAATCATATAGTCAACCGTAAGAAATTACGAGTGTTACATGAGTGCTGGAATGGAATTTCATGGTTATCAAAATCAAGTATTTGTGCATATCTGATTTTAATGGAGTCACGAGATTTTCTAATTCGATGTGTTCCGTGTTTACCTACTAGATGGTACTAAATAGAATTTTTGGCCAAAAATGGAGTTACAAGGTATTATAATTAGGGTGACGAATGTTAATAATAGGTCACTATTGAAACTAGAATTCATGTCAGTAACTTCAAAAGTATAGGGACGAATCGTTCGTAAAGAATAGAATAAATTTGAAAAAAATATCGAAATGTTTTATTTCTGCAAATAATTTTACTGAATGATAATGGGATAAATATCTCAGTGGTATCGTGTCGACCTATGGATTTAAGAACACAAATGCGAGTCGCACAGCCGAAAAACTTTGTTCCATATTAAAATTGCTCCCGTTGCTTCTAACATCTTTTTGGGCCGTGATTTGACGGCTAGTAACCGCACTTTACGCAAAAAATATATCATTTACCGAGATCTGTTAGGGTAAAGATGTAATTTTATTCTTTTTCATAAAATGTTACAAGCAATATTTACATATACAGAGTGTAGAATTGAAATGTGGCGTATAGAGATTTCAATGTTATTTTTTAAATATTGCTGTATCTCTTTACCTATTCACTTTAGAGCAAAAGCGTATATTCAAAAATTGTTCAGAAATTAAAAACGCTTCCTATAAAGTAAATTTCATTACATAAATGTGAATAGTTCACGAGATATTAATTAAATGAAATTCAAAATTTATTAAATTTTTTTGTAGATTGCGTTGGAAAATTAAACAAATGAACTGAATATTTGACATATTGTAAAAGAGTTTGACATTTGTTTGTTACAGTGTTGTAATATTTGTTGAACAAGTTTTTGAAGAATATTGTATAGTATTTAACTTATATATTCACTAAATAATCTATTATGTGTAATAACAATTAACTACATTTTAATATTTAATACAAATAAATATTTAAGTAAAAGAATTGCTTTTTTAATAAATTGTGCTCTTACAGAACTCCGTTTTATGATTTTTATAAATACTATTGTGTCGAATAAAATATGTACAGTACTAGACAATCAATATTTTTTTTATAATTTAGATTTTTTCATAAAAGATAGTTTTATTATTTTGTGTCTATTTTACCCTTTCAAAAAGAGCATCAGTTTCCCGATGGAGTCCATTGTGTGATTATTGCTGACTTTCAATTATATTATAAACCTGTTATGATTACTGAATTAATTTGCTGTTCTTACCTATTAATTCAAAATCGCTGCTTGTGGTTTCCGAAACCTGAAACAAATCAAATTGAATTGAATATATAACGTATATTGTTAACTGCACCAATCACAATATTTATAATATATATAGTATTAGGCTTTTAAGAGAATGAAGTCAAATTGGCAGGTAACAAAAATCATTTTTGAAAAAGTACATTTGTATCATTTGAATAATTATACAAAATCTATAAGAAAGCGTTGTTACATAATTGTATGAAATTTTACAAATTCTATTTTCAAAGAAGTTGTAGCTAATATTGAATTTTAGATTAGGTATGTTATTATAATCCGGTATTATAGAATTAATCCAAATTTAATTTTGAAATCCAAATGTTAACGGGATTATTATTTCGGTTTATATAAACTTTTTTTGAGAATATGGTTCGACTAAACCAAAATTCAAGATTAGAGATAATCTATTTAATAAAAAGAAGTCCTTAAAGGGGGTAGCGGGATAAGATGGGTGTGGCGGCCCCCGCGCGATTTGACTTGCCATTGTTAAAACCTTGTCTGGAATGTTAAAAAAATTAGATTTTGCATGCTCATTAAAGTTAATTGTCGACTTGTGTCTAAAATATTTCCAAAAAAGTGTTTTTCAGTACTTTTTAAACTATAAAATTGTTTGTTTTTTTTTCCGGTCACTTGTATGATCGGATTCGTTTGATTTGATTTTATTATATTCTAAACTAGACAAGGTTTTAACAATGGCAAGTCAAATCGCGCGGGGGCCGCCACACCCATCTTATCCCGCTACCCCCTTTGACCAGTAATGTAACTCGTCGAGAGCAACAATAACTTTTTTGCTAAATTTTCTAGCTTTCAATCAGTAACTAATTTTGTTTTGTAACTTAATCTTACTATTCAAATAATGAATAATACATTTTTCAGCATGCAGAAACAAAATATGATTATTTTGTTGAATGATATATAAATGTTCAATATGAGAGGATTTTCTTCCGACCAGTTATGTGTGTTATGCATTTTAAAAACACCCTCTCTGGTAAATCCAGCCTCATCAGTTGCCAATATTCACTATGTGATCAGAGTGTGTTCTACCACAATCTTGAACTGCAGGTTTAAAGGATCCATGATCTCGTAGATACTGAACAACGTGTACAAATATGCGAATATTTGGAAGATTACGACTTGGAAAACGCTCCAAATAAATTAGTGATAGGCAAAATCGAACAATTTTTAATAATCGAGTATATGATCCTCGAATACTTTCAAAAATCGAATACTTATTCTAGTACCGAATATTCGAATGAATACAGATATCGAACTGCGTATGTGTAGTGCGTAAAACATACAGCTTGTTAACAGTTCTTTTGCGAATTTCAAATCGGTACTATTCAGATATCAACGGTTGTAATTTTAAATTCAGCCGTGTTCTCATTTCTCATTTATGAATTAACGTTACATGAAGTGAATTTGTTTATTTATAATTATATAATTATGGCACCGGGTTGTAAAAAATCATTTGGGTATTTGAAAAATAAATTTTTATTTAAATAATAAAAATATGCTTTTCTGATTAAATGACTTTTTATCCATCCATATGTTCTATGTCAACGAAAATATTCAAATAAACAATTGTCAATTTAATTTCAAAATTCCCGACTTATAAAGAAAAGGAAAATAAACATGACAGAATCGCTACGCTATTTCTCTACTTGTATTTACCTTGAGAGAACATGATAGGATGAGCGGCGCAAAAAGTTTCAAATATTTAATATTGTAAAAGTATTCAATTCAACTTTCAGCTAGTAACAAAATTAATCAGAGTACAAAAACATGCCGATTGTATGTATTCGAGTACCCCATCACTAAAATAAATTTTACGGGCTTAGGCAGTGTTTTCCTGAGCTTCACCAAAAGCTAGCACAACGTCTGTGTACTAGCTATTTGTAAAGACAGGCATTTTTACAGATTATATCTTTAATAACGAGTATTATTAATATATTTATTTGTTACTGTCATAATTTATTTGAAAACGTTGTTGGCGTTGTGTTGCTCGGATGCCAACGAACGGATAGCGGTGTCGGAAATCAGAGGATTTGACAGAATAAAACACAAAATTATTGATGAAATGAGGAGTGAAGTTTTTATTGAACGTTAATGGCACTATAAAGATGTTGTTGGTCGAGCGGAGGTGTAGCATAGACAAGTCGGGGAACATGGTGACGGAGTTTATAGAAAAACAACGCCGGGCGTCGTGACGGTGGGTTCTCGGAACGATGACAAAAACGATTCCGCTGTGCGTCTTGCGGATTTTGACGCGGTAGCTCGGGCTGTGTACACAATCGTCACCCTGCGAACATTTCGGATTACTCTCGCCAGCGTTGAAGTCATCAGTTCGGTGATCGCATTCGAGTCCCAGACAATGCGGGTGGCACGAGACGGAACGCGGAATTACGGACGAGACTCTGGCCTGGAACGCAAAAGTCACACTGGGAACGCATCGGATTACTCTTGCTGGCGTCGAAGAGATTCGTTCAGTGATCGCACAAGATTCTCAGAAAATATGGGTGACATAAGACGAAACGCGGAATTACGGAGGAGACTCTGACCTGGAACGCAAACGTCACACTGGAAACACAACTGATTACTCTCGTTGGCGTCGAAGTGATTCGTTCGGTGATCGCACAGAGTCTCAGAAAAACAGTGACACGAGACCTCGAGGAAGAATGGTACGGTCCGGTAATTACTGGAGTGCTTTTGTTTACCTGGATGATGTCATAGGTGGTTTCATCTCGGACGGTGCCTATTTGACTGTATTCTGATTGTCTGTCAATACGGTATATATATATATATATATATATATATATATATATATATATATATATATATATATATATATATATATATATATATTATGTAACCCTATTAGATGACGACATAACAAATATGTGATGAATGTCTAACGGAATCTCTCACGCTGTAATAAGAACCTTTCTGATAAGACACACTATAAATACGTGTGAAACAAAGACATGTTATCCTTTTTACTGTGAAAACTCTAAGTTACAACTGCTAAATAAAGTCTGTGTTGAAATCAAAATATTGTTTTTTTTATTATATATCGACCACGATCATATAATTGGCGCAGTTCGGGTAGAATCACAAATAAAGAAGTCAGTGTGCTCGAAAAATTCGCCGTAAATCTGTACAACGCTTTATTTAACAATTTCAATTGTTGCTCAGTGTGATCGAACCAAATAACTAATAGTGCGAAGAAACTCGAAGCCTAACAAGCAAGAAGCCTTCGTAAAAGCAAAGCTATACCAATAAGCCTTCGCTTTAACCAGCAATCAACCTAAACAGTGGTTGCACCAGAGGTCTATTCATACGACCCATCGAGATCAGCGATCCACCTAAACAGTGGTTGCACCAGAGGTCTATTCATACGACCCATCGAGTTCACCAGGCCAAGCAGTTCGCAGAAAGAGGCATCCGTCAACTGAACGTCATCAGCCCCTCGCAACAACAGAGATGTCAACAATACAGATACTCACAATAAGTCTGTAAGTCTCATTGTTTCTTTATAATTTACCAATCACATGTCAGATAACGAATCACAGTCATCTGATACAAATCGAGAACTTGAATTACTAAGTATCTTATTAAATAATATTACTTTACAACCAAACAGGTTGAATAATTCTGAAATTCATAGTATAACTAATACAAATAATTCAGAAATCAAAATGACTACTTACACTGATATCAAAAATCTCGCTAGTGTCATTCCTGAATATAATGGTGATGTAAATAGATTACCAAATTTTATAATACAAGTAGATTTGTTCTACGAAATTTTACAATCAACAATTATAAATGCATTGCAAACAAAATACGCATTTTCATTAGTTTTAAGTAAATTAACAGATAAAGCTGTAAATCTAATTAACGAAAATATTTTTAAAGACTGGACAGATTTAAAAAGATATTTATCCGAAAATTTCGAAGATAAACTCACTAAAGAAACTATTTTATTAAAAATTTTGAATACTAAATATACGAATAAAATATATGACACTTTAATACAATTTAAAAATGATTTTGCAAAATATAAATCAAAAGTTCACTTATTACCTTATAATACAGCTCAGAAAACTATATTAATAAATGAAATACAAGAATTAGTCGTAAAACATTTCATTACATTATTACCAATTCACGTCCGAGGATCTTTTATTACAAACAACCTCACTACATTAGAAATGTGTGAAAATTTATTAACAAACGATTATAACTATGCACTTCAAACTTTTAAAAGTCCATTGTTAAGATCAGACAATCCTCAACAATCACAAAAAACATTCCACAATAATATGCCTCCACAAAAATTCCCAGGGCAACATTTCCCTTCCAAACCCATAAATGTTCAACAGAATTCTAATAAACCAAGCACGTCTTTTGCTCCTAGACAAAACGCTTATAATGTTGTTAGAACTAGACAACAATTTAAACCTCAACCTATGTCCGGAATAACAAAAACCACAATTCCTATGAGTACACAACAATAAAACAAAACTATTTACAAGAAAATATCGAATACGAATCCGAAAATTTTGAAACATATTCTCAAGAAAATCAAAATCTTGACGAAAATCCAGATTCTGAAAATTACTCAAACGATAATAATTTTTTAGAGTTCATAGAGCCCCTAAGCCAAGTAACATAGTTATGACTTCAATCACAAATAATGTTCCTGTTATTAAATTATCAAATTATAAAGTATTAATAGATTCAGGATCAGATGTAAATCTTATTAGCGAAAATATGTCAAAATTGTATAAATCAAAAATTGTAAGTGATAATTTGACCTTTAAAACAGCCAATTCAAAAGTACATTGCAAAAATTCCATAACTTTAAAAAATTTTAATCAACCTCATACATTTTTTATTCATACTTTTAATAAAGATTGCGATTTATTATTTGGTATAAATATATTAAAAGACTTGAAATGCGAAATAAATTTTGCTAATCAAAAAATTAAAATAAAAAATATAGAATTCCCATTTATTCCAATGTCAGAATCAAATTTTTGTAAATTAAATTCTCGATCAGAACATTTTAATAACACCCAAAAACAAAAAATTTACAAATCATTAGAACGATATCCTAAACTCTTCCCAAAAGATGGCGAAAATTTATCATATACTACTTACACTAAACACAAAATTGCTGATTACTTATCACGAATAAGAGAACCTTTCAAAATTAATTATGTAACCGGAGATGTAACTAAAACAGATATATTTTGTCATTGCGTTTCTAAAGATAATCGTTTTGGTAAAGGATTAGCCTTACAAATAGATGAACAATTTGCTAGTAAAAAGTATTGCGAAAATAACTTCAAAAACCAAAATATAATTAATCAAAATTTTGAAAATAAAGTAATCTTACATTTATATACAAAAGACACCTATAAAGAAAACGTTAACTTCAAACAATTAAAATCTTGTCTTATCTCTCTAAGAGATTATTTAATCAAAAATGATTTATTTGAAATCAACATGCCACATTTATCATGTGGATTAGACAACTTAGAAGAATCTAAATTAATTCAATTATTAAATAACATTTTTAAAGATACAAATATCCAAATTAATATTTATGAATTACCTCATAATCTTGCAAATTCACAAGAAATCGAGAATTTCTTAAAAAATCATTCAAACGAATCGGTAGACAGTTTATTAAATAACGTCGAAGATATAGAGAGAGAACTAGAAAGTTTATCAACCAACACTGTTCATTCCCCACCAGAAGAACCTATAAATGGTTTAAAATTTTTAGAAAACCGAATTAACGTTGCTAACAATCAAATAATAATACAGGAAGATACAGAAAATAAGGTAGAAACAAAAAGATTATTTAATCATAAAAAATTAAAAATTATATTTTCATTAAAACCAGAAAATAAAGAAACACAACTATTTGAATTTATTCAAAATTATATAGTACCTAAAATACGATATTATTGTATTTGCACGGACGAAATCGTTAACACTTTAAATAAAATAATACAGAGTAAGTTTGAATTCGGAACAGTAAATTTAATAAGAGTTAACCAACAAGTTGAAGACGTAGAAAATGAGAATGAACAGGACGAAATAATATTTAACTACCATCACGGAAAGACAAACCACCGTGGTATACTAGAAACTTATAATAAATTAAAAACAAAGTACTATTGGCCAAAAATGTCAGAAACTATAACAACATTCATAAATAAATGCGAAACTTGTAAAAAATGTAAATATGATAGACAACCCCCAAAATTAGAAGATCAACTTACACCAACCCCCGAACGACCTTTCGAAATTATAAATCTAGATATATTAACCCTCGATTCAAAATACTATTTAACAATATTTGACCAGTTTTCAAAATATGCTCAAATCTATTTTATAAAAAATTAAACTTGTAACAACGTCATAAATATAGTTTCAAATTTCATTAGAGAAAGATTACAACCACAAACAATCATTTGCGACTCAGGGAAAGAATTCGATAATTTAGCGTTCAAAACTTTCTGTCACAATAATCAAATAAATTTACATATTACATCAGTTGGTAACCCAAAATCAAACGCAATAGAAAGACTACATTCTACCCTTATAGAAGATTTGCGAATTTTATTTCAAAAATATCGAAATAAAAATTTAGACGAAATATTGACGATAACTATACTAGCTTACAACGACACCATACATTCTGTCACGAAATTATCACCGAATGAAATACTATACGGTAGAGATTACTCACACATCCGACCAAGAACGACCTTAACAGACGAACAACAAATAGAATCATTTCAAAAAAATAAACAAATTGAACATGATAAATTACGAAATTAAATCGCGAACGAAAAATTAAAACGCTTTAAACCAAATAACACCCACACAAAATTCCAAAACGCCTCTCAAGCTTTCCTTAAACAAAATCCTAGACTGATAACAAAATTCAAAAAACCACTTTTCGAAAAAGTAAAAATTGATAATTATAATGATAAAAATCATACTATTGAAGTAAAAGGGAAAATTCATAAAAGAAAAGTAAAAATCGATAAACTAAAATTATAATTTGTTACAGATTAATATCCTTATCTCACGGTCAATTCCTTCAAGATATTTCTATTAACAACGGATACACATTACTTGAATTAGGTAAAACCCATATTAACGAATACGACATATACGCCTATTTTAACTATGACTTACAACCCCTATTTTCAAATTTTCAAACTATTACTAACATAGTAAACACTTTTAACAATAATTCTAAACCATTGCAAAAACTAAACGTTGACGCATTTAATGTAATGAATATGATTTATGAACATACAGAAAATCAAATCTACAAATTAAAGATTCACAAAAGAAATAAACGAGGACTAATAAATGGACTAGGTACAGTCATAAAATCTATTTCCGGAAATTTAGATCAAAATGAAGCAGAACATTATGAACAATTATTCAAACAAATTAAAGAAAATGAACAAAATTTACAAACAGAAATAAAAAATAATTTATATTATTTGGAAGATTTTACTAAACATTTTAATGAACAAATTAATAAAGTAAATATTAATGAAAAAGAACTTTTTGACCAAATAAAATTATTAAAAGAACAAATCAACAAACGGGAATACAAAGATGCACTATTCCTACTCAATTCAAAACTGCAGCTAATAATCTCCATGCTAAATCATATTCAAACGATTATATCTCAAATAAACGAAAGTATAAATTTTTGTTCTCTGCACACTTTCGATGTAAGTTTAATATCTTTTGAAAATTTAAAACAAATGTTACCCATGTATGATATAGTTGAAATCTCAAAATTATTAACTGTTAATTGTAATCATGAGGAAAACAAAATATACTTTATAATAACCATTCCTGTTATGTCAGAGAAAACTCACGATTTGTACCAAATGACAATGATTCCCTTTAAACAAAACGACATGTACTATTTATATGACCAAGATACAACAATGTATATTGACAATAATGTTAAGGTTGATGATTGTTTTATTAGTAATAAGCAATATTATTGTAAAACTAACAATATAAAAATAAGTAAATGTACTAACCAATTATTGTACAGCAATAATAGTAAATGTGAAATTAAACAAATAACATCCCATAAAAATATAATTCGTATTCCAAATTCGAATAAATTAATTATATTTAGTTCTGATAAACAGAACGTTGAAATTGATTGCAAAAATATTAAAGAAGTAAAAAGCATACAAGGAATATTTCAGATTTCCAGTACAAGTCAATGTAAAATTAATGACTATGTTTTCAAACCTTTTGTAAATAAATATAAAGAAATAAAACTTCAGTTTCCACAACCATTGATATTAGAAATAAAACCAAACAAAAATGAAATTTTGCAAAATATAGAAGAATTTACAAAAGCTATTCCTACCATGAGACCACTGAAAGAATTAGACACTAAACATGAAACACATTTTACTATATTGTATGTATTACTAACTATTATTATTTTAACCCTCATATGTTATAAATTAATCAATAAATATAAGAATAAAATATGTAAAGGAAAGACATCTGATAAAATAAAAATCATTCAATTACCACTTTCAACTAATAAAGTAGAAAATCAGATTTCTTTTCCATCCACTATTTCTTAGCCATCATCTAGAAGGGGAGGTATTATGTAACCCTATTAGATGACGACATAACAAATATGTGATGAATGTCTAACGGAATCTCTCACGCTGTAATAAGAACCTTTCTGATAAGACACACTATAAATACGTGTGAAACAAAGACATGTTATCCTTTTTACTGTGAAAACTCTAAGTTACAACTGCTAAATAAAGTCTGTGTTGAAATCAAAATATTGTTTTTTTTATTATATATCGACCACGATCATATAATTTATATATATATATATATATATATATATATATATATATATATATATATATATATAAATTATTTGTTTAAACAACGCAAGTAACTTTTTAAAAACTATTTATTTGGTTAATACAACAATAAGTTGTTAATAGCGTTACATCTGAATCTAGACTAACTAAAACTACATGATACATTTGTTTTTATGTTCTTGAAACATGACGTGTCCGCGAGACGTGCATCTACGTAAATGTCTTATTTGTCATGTTTGATGTTGTAGCTGGGCATATAACTCCTCCCTCCTTAGAAGGAAGCACCCTCTGGAAGTCGAAGTTCGATTTCTTCTTTCTTCGGGGTTGTTGTATTCAGTACCTGCCTTAATTTCCTATTTCGGAACCACTTAACAGAAAAGTTAATGATTATTAACATTATTCCGAGATATAATAGAATTGTCCAAATGCTCGGGATGTGAAAGTTCGTATCCGATTCTTGAATTGGTATGAATAAATTAGTTTTTATTTCACTAAGTTTTAGGGATTTTAGATTTATTGTAAAATTAGAAATTTTATTAGATTTTAATCTAATATTGAGTTTTGGAAGCATTAAAGGAGTTTCTTGAGTTTTATCCCAAAATATTAATTTTTGTTGTTTAAAAACTATGTCACAGTTATTTTCCACTTTAATAAGAAAAATTCCAGTTAATGATTCTACGTTAATTCCTTCTGGGCAGTTTATAGTGATTTTCTCTTCTCGGGGTAGAATTGCCAAGTATTGGTTTATATCGGGCACTAGTTCAAAGTGATTTTCCTTTATTTCTAATTTTGTATAATGGCACTGGTTGCTTTGCTGTTCGTTGAGGATTTCTTTTTTGCATGTTGGATTGTAATGCGCGTGGAATTTATTTGGGCATTGGTATGTTAATGTTATGTTAATACAACAATAAGTTGTTAATAGCGTTACATCTGAATCTAGACTAACTAAAACTACATGATACATTTGTTTTTATGTTCTTGAAACATGACGTGTCCGCGAGACGTGCTTCTACGTAAATGTCTTATTTGTCACGTTTGATGTTGTAGCTGGGCATATAACTTATATATATATATATATATATATATATATATATATATATATATATATATATATATATATACAGTTTATTTAATGACCGGGTTGATATGGTTAGTTCGTTTCATGTTATCTTATGGGGCAGTTTCGTTAAAAATGGATATTAGATTACGCAGTTCGTGATCTAGTTCATTTTGCGGTTTAAGGATGTGTTCGATGTTCCCACGACTGTTGCATCACGTAGATTTAAACTAAGTTCACAGTTATACAGAGTTTTGGTGTAAAAAAAAAACACATCACCGTTAGTTGGACCTGGTTCAGAATCCCAGAATTTGGTTTTCATATTACTTGTCGAGAGAGGTGGGCATCTTCCTGTACCTTTTATATGAGCCTTTGTAGCTGCAATTTGTTTTCAATCGCTTTTTTACATTTTACCTTTTAAATTTAATGCGTGTCTACATAAAATGCCATTCACTGCATTAAAATCTTTTAAATTTTTTTATCAACATATGTTATTGTTTTTTTAAATTTTCCAATATATCTGCATGTTTCTTTACTAATCCAATTAAGATGCTCTCGTTTCGTAAAGTAAAGTTCGTATACAGGTGGCATTATTATTAGATATATAGGCAAAATTTCAAGAAAAAGAAATTTTAAGGACACTATAAGTATCAAAATACAATTTAGTTCAACAACTGGTGATGAACCGATAGAAAATGGCAAATTAAAATTTAAAATAAGTTTTTATTTTGTTATGCTGATCACAACCAAAGAATCAATTAATGATAGATTTAAATGATTATTTTCGATTTAAATAGTCATTCTAAATAAGAAAATTTTACATAATACTTCTGGATAATTAACTGATAAAATATGAAATGAACGTAATGTAATGGTATAGAACTTCTGCAAGAATTGCAAGTTTTACAAAATTTCATATAAATAAATAAACATTGCTTACATATTTTTATTTCATTTTGGATTTTTTTTTTTTTGATTTCTTATTATATTATCCTTACTATTTAGTGATGGTTTACACACTAGTCTACCCTAAGGGCCCTACTTTTAGAGAACACTTTCATGTTGGTGGCATTATCCTAATAAAAATAACGACATATAAATTGAGAGCGCATACATAAATTTGAACGACGGAGTTCATTAGGCTTGTCACGGCCCTGGTAATAGTCATTTAAAATTAAAATTGTTATTTAACCAACCCCGTAGATTTTATAGTTCTCGAGATAGCAATGGTACCATACTTATATTGAATTCCCTGTATTGGCAACAGTCTGCAGTTTCTATTTCTACGATCTTTCACAAGACCCCGGGCAAGGCCGGTTGAACCGCGGCGAACCCAGTGGAGATTGGGAGTGAGTTGTGAATCGGAGATGTCGGGTAGGGCGCCAGTTGACCTGCCGACTGGTTCAACGCTTACTGGTTGGTCAACTAACCACAGCGGGGTAAGGTACTCACAAATAAATAATACTAGCACGTCGGTATGAAAGTGACGTAAAATATATTGACTAGAGGTGACTACAAATAACAACACTAAAACTAACAGAAATTATATGACGGTAGTTCGAGACAACCCGATCAGCCGATGACAATAAAATGAGCTAGGTAGTTCCGTAGTGAGTGCGTCGTGAAGCTACTCCAGGGCCTCGCTCCACAACTTGAAGGAGCGCGCAACAGAATCACGAGGGGACCGATAGTCGACTATAGGTTTCGTAATCGCGCTATAGCAAACGGCGAAAGCCGTAAACGCTTCCCGAAATGACACCAGCTACGAATCGCAGCGCCAACGTCGCGCATCAGTGATAACAACGTCGAATGATCGGATTTTACAATACGGTACAAACGTGGAATGACGAACAAATGAATGAACACAAAAATAATGAACGAACTCAAGCTTAAATAGATTGAAGAACAGACGTACAGTCCTCCAATGGTAAGTATCACAAAATGTAACAATCTTAATTAAGCGGAGCAAATTTTAATAGATAAATTCTTATCTGCGTTCCCCAGTTGACGGTCAGATGGAGCGCTTGGACTGGTGACGTGCCGGTTCTAAGATGGCGGACCTCGCAACACGCTCGCTCGCTCCAGTGGCGTAGGTGGATAAACTTCCCTTCAGCGAGACCACGGTTTACGGGATAATACGTCCAACAGTCGGGGGGGGGGGTGGGGGCGCGATGATCCTTGCGTCTCATCAACCAGATGCGTAACAGGGGCGCAAATACGCAATGATAACATCCAACAAAAGGACAAACGAAAGAAGGAAATAAAATAAAACGGGAAAAGCCTGAAAAGAATATTGACAGTTAAGACGCCCTATGAGAGACGTACGCCACTGCTTTACAAACCCACCGTTAGGTAAAAGAAATGTTTAAATCTGACTGCGAGAAGTTAAATGAAATTAAATTACTTTACAGATCTCAACCGAGACGTCAAATGCAAAAATTATATCGCGAGAGCTATACCAAAAAAAGAAGTAACCTTACCTAAGATAGAGGGCGGCTTTAAAGTGAATAAACTGTCGAGGGCCTCACAAATCCGGAATACTCCGTTGAGTTAAAAATTACTCTCTTGGTTCGGTTACCGCAAATCCAAATGCAGCTTTGCCTCAAATAATCCAAATACTCTACTTCTCAAATTGGTAACACGACCACACCCTTCAACGTTTACAATACGAATTCCCAATTTTTAGGTGAAATAGCAATCTTGAACACGATTCAAATTTCAGGTAACGTCCGGTACAATTAAATCGCGCGGAACCAGAAGTAGCTAGCCTTGGCGCCTCTCACAAGTGCCGTCTCCACCGCAATACTCGACGAATACGTCTACGTCGCAAGAGTTGCCTAATTAAGGGCGCATACAAAAAAAGAGAACGTAACAGTGTTGAAAGTGTGTTTTTAGCGATCCAAACGAAAGTTGCAACCTCAGCAAACGCGAAGACCATTGACATGTGTTATACACAGAGGTGAGCTGTAATAGTCAGCTAACGCAAGTCTCGTAAGAACATAAAAATTTTGTTGAAAATAGATAACACTTATTAAGTCTATACTTTTGACGGTCAGAAATTATTTTTCGACCATTTATTGAAATATAAAACTATATACTATAACATTTAGGAAATGAAAACAAAAAATAAAATTAATAAAAATCTGCAAGAACTATAAATGAAATATAAAAACTTGAAAGTATCTAACTATGTAAAGTAAATTAATTTAATTAAAAAATTGTACAAAACATCAAACAAAGTTATAAACAATCATATCTCACAGTGAAGATACCGAACAAACCAGCATCATAATGAATAAGTTTTTTTTGCTGTCAAGCAGCTGAAAATATATATATATATATATATATATATATATATATATATATATATATATATATATATATATATATATATGGAGGATTGCCAAATGAACTGTTGTCGTGACTAGACGTATCGCGCGTTCTTTGCCACTCATATTTAAATAAATTTTAGACTTTTTATAGTAATATTTATCGTCGTAAAATTATATCAAAATGCTTACACGTGAAGATTCTGATACAATTAAAGCTATGATTAGTTCATCATTATCTAAACTAGGTCAAAATAAAGACTTTGTGAAGATGATTATGGAGCAAGTGAGTGTTGCTGTAAAACAGGTGTTTGAGGAGAAAATTAATGTATTGCAAAATGAAATAAAATCATTAAAAGAAGAAAACAGTGTTTTAAAAAAGAAGTGTGTGATTGTGGAGAAAAACACCGACGATCTTGAACAATACACCAGGTGCAACAATTTACGCATATTCGGTCTTCCTGAGGCTCGAAATGAAATCATTGATGATTGTGTTCTTGACTTTTTCCAAAATAAAGTGAAAGTAGATATTTCTCTCCATGAAATTGATCGATGCCATAGACTGGGTAAGCCATCTCCAAGTAATACTTCACGACCGGTAATTGTTAAATTTGTGAGTTACCGTTCTCGCCAAAAAGTTTTCAACAACAAAAAACTGCTTAAAAACTCTGGTATAACCATACGTGAAGATCTGACTAAATCTAGGCTTAGTATACTTAAGGCAGCCACTGAGAAATTCTCTTACAAGAACGTTTGGACAATGGATGGGCGTGTAATTGTTAGTACCATGAATAAGGGTGCATTAAAAAAACATTACATTAATTCCCTAGAAGATATTGCGAAGATCAGCTCCACATAAAAGTTAATGCCCCATATCCGTGCAAATTGATAGAAACAGTTAAATGTGAGCAGATTCGGCGTATTGCTATTTTTCTTAATTTAATTATTCATAGTGGCAAGAACATGCTTGGTCAATGAACTCTAACTTCATTGATTTGTCCTTCAATAATTTTGTCTACTATTGTTTGTTTATATGTCAAAATCAGCTGATTACATTTCATAGCATAATTCTTTGTTTACACTCGGTCAGATTAATGTTAGATCAATTAATTCTTGTTTTCATCAATTTTGTGAATTTGTAAGCGAACATAACTATGATATTATTGCTGTAACAGAAACTTGGATCAATGAAACTACTCCATCTCATTTATTTTGCATTAATGATTACAATTTAATTAGCTTAGAAAGGTATAATAAACGTGGTGGAGGAGTAGCATTTTATGTCAAAAATAATATAAATTTTAAAATCTTAGATGCTTCCTTCGTTGCTAGTTGTAATGTCGAACATCTCTGGATACTCTGTTATGTAAATAATTTAAAAATATGTGTCGGTGTCGTATATAATCCACACTCTGATTTTTATAAAGAATTATCGTTTCTTGATTCTGTTTTCACTGAATTCACTCTGCAGTCAGACTACCTTATTTGCACTGGTGATATTAATATTAACCTTTTTTCTGAGGATATTCGCTCTCAATTTTTTAAAAATCTAATATTAGCTAATGATATGCATCAAGTGATTGAAAATATCACGAGACCTAGCTCTAAAACACTTCTTGATGTTATCTTATTATCAAATAAAGAAAAGTGCGTAGAATCAGGTACTCTGGACTGTAGCGAATTCTCTGATCATGATTGTGTGTATTGTATCTTAAATATACCTAAAGTTGTATCTTCTAAGAAAACTTACATGTTCAGAGATTTTAAACATCTTAACGTGGAAACTTTAATAACAGATTGTGAAGCAATAAATTGGGACCAAATGATTTACTTGAATAATATTAATGATAAAGTTAATTTTCTTAACTGCAATATAAATGCTCTGTATAATAAATAATAAACAATATTCGCCATGGATAACTCCAGTTATTAAAATTATGCAGCGTAAAAGAGATAAAGCTTGGGTTGCCTACAAAAAATATAAAACTGAGTCAAAACTAGTATATTATAAGCAGTTAAGAAATTTAACAACAGCAGCTATTCGAAGAGAAAAGCAAGCTTTTATAAACCATAATGTCAATAGTAGTATTAAAGATTCCAGAAAACTGTGGAGCAATCTAAAACATGTGGGTGTAAATACTACACAACATATAAATATTCCGGATGTTTTATGCAACCCATAATCATACGGGCAATACTTGCTAGATAAAGTTGGTACTGACAAAGTGAATCCTGACACAATAAATTTTTATAAGAATACTTCATTTCCAGGAAGCGCAAATGACTTTTTTAATTTTAGATGTGTAGATAATAATGTAGTTGAAAAAATTTTAAAACACATAAAATCAGATGCTACGGGTTTAGACGGTATTTCTCGCAAAATGATATTACTAATACTTCCTGTCATCTTGAAATATATTGTTCATATTATAAATATATGTTTGTTAGATGGAGTAGTGCCGCAATTATGGAAATCCGCAATTATTAAACCCGTTGCTAAACTCACCAATCCCTCCACTTTTGATGATCTCCGTCCAATTAGCATTCTACCCACCCTATCGAAAGTTTTGGAAAGTATATGTTGCGACCAAATAACTACTTTTGCCTCACTTAATGGAATATTTCCTTCAACACAATCGGGATTCAGAAAAGGACACAGTACTTGTACCTGTCTTTTAAATATACAAGACTCAATTATCAAAAATTTTGACAACTCTGAGGCATCAGTACTTATTCAAATAGACCTTACAAAAGCTTTCGATATGGTGGACCATGAATTAATGCTTGCTAAGCTCCATTATTACAAGTTTTCAGAGGATACTCTAAGATGGTGTAAAGACTATTTCACTAATAGAGAGTTCTGCATAAGTATGCGTAATTCCTGTGAGATACTTAATTCGGCAGCTTTCCCGTTGCAGCGTGGTGTCCCGCAAGGATCTATTCTGGGACCATTGTTCTTTTTACTCTATGTATCAGATTTGCCCTCTAAGTTAAATTTTTGTGACATCCACTCTTATGCTGATGATACACAAATTATAGCAACTATAAATTCGGAAAATCTAAATGAAAATTGTAACAGAATCAATCAGGATTTGGAGAATGTTACTACATGGGTAAAGAACAATGGACTCAAAATTAATGCGACAAAATCGTCTCTAGTTGTATTCGGAATGGGTAAATTACCGGACATCATACTGGGTGGCACTACTCTTGAACGAAGTACAGTTGCGAAAAGTTTAGGAGTATATATTGACGAGAACTTAAATTTTCGTGAACATTTAAAAAACAAATTAAAAGCAGCAATGATTAAGCTACGACATCTCTATCAGTTTCGTAACTTACTCTCGTCGAAAGTAAAATTGCATTTAGTTAATTCACTAATTCTACCTATTTTCGATTACTGTTCCTGCGTATATGTTCCAAATTTAACACAAGCTGATAAACATAGAATAACAGTCTTTGAGATATGTATATGGTGTTTATAAATATGAACATATTTCAGTTTATAGATTACAAGCTAATATGGAGGATATAGGCTCTCGCGCAAGAAAATCCTATATTATTCTCACACAAAATTAAAAATACTGGTGTCCCGATATACCTATTTGAGAAACTAAATTATAAGGATTGTGATTATGGGCTTCGGTCAAAGAATTCGTTTGTTGTACCTTCTTTTAAAAAATCTAAATACAAATGTTGTTTTTCATATCTAGCACCGATGCTGTATAATTCACTACCAGATGATTTGAAGTCTCTAACAGTAAACTTATTACAAAATAAATTGTATACAGTTTGTGTAAATTTGTAATCAAGAGAATTATGTTTCTACATATTACTATATATACTTGATCTATGTTTAATTTGGTGTACATTGTAAAATTTATGTAATTCTTAAAAGTTGGGTTGGGTGGAAGAGCAGCCTCTGGCTGAACCCCGCCTTTGACGAGTGTCAATAAAGATTATTATTATTATTATTATTATTATTATTATTATTATTATTATTATATAGGGTGGTGACTCGCTCAGCCGGTCATAGAACTTTAAATCAGATTTTTGCAATTTCCTGATTTCCCTAATTAATCAAACAGAATTACTTTTACGTGCTTTGTAACGACAGAAAATAAATATGAAAATGTCGAAAATTACGTGAAAAATATTGATAGCCACGGAATTGAACAAAAAAAATATATATGCTTGACGTTTTATCTGTCAAAACATCAACATTTGACGTTGTGACAGATATTATATATATATATATATATATATATATATATATACAGGGTGTTTCACAACTTAGAGTAAAAAATTAAAGGGTATATTCTGTACGACGTGCTGGTCATGAAACAAATATTTTTTTTTAAATCGCAAAACTATTTTCCATGTTTTCCAGTCCAAAATTTTTCGTTGCCACTGCCACTGGGTGGAATGTTAAAGTAATTATTCTTTCGTAGTTGATACCTACTTCATTGTTTGTGTTTAATAGGAAAGCGAATCTAGTGCAGTACTACAAAAAAACCCTTAATTTTTCGAATTTAAAAAACATTCTTTTTTTTTTATGATCAGCACATCGTACAGAATATACCCTTTAATTTTTTGCTCTAAGTTGTGAAACATCCTGTATATATATATATATATATATATATATATATATATATATATATATATATATATATACCCGGTACATATAAGTTAGAGCACCCGTTCCCATGAGAACCGCCGACCGCTGCACATTCCAGGCACAGTCACCACTCTCTTTCCCCACAATATGTTATATTATACTATGTGTGCATAAGCACTTTTACCACAACCTGTACTCTGTATTCACATTTGTAAGTCAGTTACTGTTGAGAGATTGAAGTATCAACTTGTATGAAAAATCTAATGTAATCTTTCGTTGTCAAATAATAAATAATTTTTTATTGTAACCGTAAATCACGTTTACGTTACTGGCGCAGTCGGTAGGATACTCAGACGGATTATTGATTAATACAAATATCAAAAAATCACGTTTCGTTTCAACGATTAACTGAGTATTAAAATTTTCAACGAAAAATCGTCGCAAAGACTCTGTCACATCGCGAGTGAATATCGTGTAAGAAGAGATCTTCAGAAGGCCCTGCTGTACACCAAAAATCCAGCTCTATCACGCTACGAGAGAACATCGTACGAGAAGAGACCGACGGAAGCCCAGCTGTACGCAGAACGCCCGAAGCCGACACCAGTCCACGGAATCGTCACGGCCGAGCCCATGGACAAGTTGATGTTTATCCTGTAAGTACTTATGTCTATCAGTGATATCATTCAACTAAATTTAGATTCAGATACGGATACAGATTCAGTTGCTTCCAGTAATTCATCCCTTAATAATAATCCTATAGAAAATAACATTGAAACTTTATTAGAAGAATTTAATAATTTAAATATAAATATGGCTACTCCAGTATTGAAAAAAGAATACTTAGATATGATTCCCGAATTTCACGGGGACCCTAAACTCTTACCGTGATTTATTGAAATCTGCGAAAAGTTATTAACTAAATTTTTTAATACAGTAGAACCGGGAGACTTTCATAATGAATATCTGTTGTCGACCATTCTTTAAAAAATTAAAGGCGATGCTGCCGTAAATCTAGCTAGTTCCAACTGTAGCTCATGGTCTTGTATAAAATCAGCCCTAGTAAATTCTTATTCGGATAAAAGAGATTGCTATACTCTCGGAATAGAACTAACAGAATTAAAACAAAATAGTGAAACACCTTTCGATTTTTACCATAAAATACAAGATTTACTAAACTTACAAATTTCCTACGTCACTTTAAATAACTCAGGTGACAAAGCTTTAGTACTTGCCGAATATTTCAGGCAGTACGCGCTGCGAATTTTGCTTCGCGGTTTAAAAGAACCACTAGGTACACTCATGCGCACAAAGAATCCTAAAGACATGAACCAAGCATTGAACATGCTCACCAACGATTTTCAAATTGAAAGGTGTTTACGCGCACAAAACAAAACACACACACTACAAAAACCAAAACATTTCATTCGCACAAACACACATCTCAGATATCAACAACCACAACTCAGATACACACCTACACAAACACCACAATTAACATACCAACATAATCCATATCCTCAAAATTCAATAAATAAACCATTTAACCAAATTCAATCATCCAAACAAAATGTTTTAAATCCAAATCCCAATAGACAATTCCCAAATCCTACTCCAATGAGTGTCAGCACTCGACAATCATTCGTACCCAGACCAAGCCCATCAGGCTACAACAATCAAGCTCGACCGCAACAATACACACGACATTACCCCCAAACACAACCACGACCAAACGAACAACTGTATAACACAGAAATTACGGAATATAATGACGAACAATATTACGATGAAAATAACGCTCTTATCTACGAACCAGAATCAGACAACGATAGCCAAGAACTTGAACAAAAATCTAGCTCGAGTAATTTTTTAGAACTCATAGCCTCGGAACAGAATTTGAATTAATGAACTTAACTAACAATCAAAGCGAGTTACCATTCATTATTTACCCCGAACAAAATTTAAAAGTCCTTCTTGATACAGGTAGTACACGCTCTTTTATAAAACCGAATATCGCACACAAGTTTTTCAACAACAAAATTCAAAATGATTCTTTTAAAATTTCCACCGCACATGGTACATCCACTGAAAATTTTAGTTTACTTATTCCATGTTCAAAATTATTTAAAAAATCAGATACTATGCTCAAATATCATCTTTTCGACTTCCATGATCAATTTGACATATTATTAGGACTCGACAACCTTAAAACAATAGAAGCAACCATTGACCTAGTAAACGATAAGATAAGAACACCGGCATGCGAGATAAACATTCACTATCATCAGCTAAAGCCGCGTCCACTCCACGTACAAGTAACACCTAAGTCTGATAAAATAATAAAGCTTCATACTAACTGCATTAATAACGCAGAAGTAATTATTCCAAAATCTCAATTAAACCGTACCCCGGCATCTATCGAAAATCCCTTTCAAAATCCACCACAAAATACAACTAACAAACCATACTCGATCGACTATCAGACGTACTTAGAAAATAAAGACATTAATAATAACAATTACAAAATTTTTGAAATAGAAGCGAATTTGTCTGATGGCATAGCAAAAGACTTTAGAGAAATTTTTCAAAATGTAGACGTTTTGCAAAAACAAAATCCTAAATTACACAACTTAGTATATTTACGAGACAGTCATAAATTTATAATTTATTTAATTACAAAGGAAAATCATTACGAAAAACCTACGTATGAAAATATGTTTTACACCTTATTAAATTTACGATCATTTTGTATTAAAAATCATATCAAAATTTTAAACATTCCTAAAATAGGGTGTGGCAATGATTTACTAGAATGGAGAAATGTAAAACCAATGTTAGAATTTATCTTTCAAAATACTAATATAATTATTACCGTTTATAAATTGCCCCAAGACGACACCCCTAATCTCGAAATTAATACAAACGACACGGAAGACACGAATAATGACGCTTTCTTTAAATTTATGGAAGATTTTAATAAAAAATTTGAGAATGACAATGAATCCTTAATTGTTGAACACGACGACAAATCACATAATATCGAAGAACTAGACGACTCTGACGCAACAATACACTCTAACCTTGAACACCCTGTCATCGGTATTCCCATTATCGAAAGCCCAGTTAATGTAGTAAAAAATCAACTTATATTTTCGGAAGTTTTACATTCACCCGCTAAACCTAAATTCATCAAATTACACACTGATAAAATAAGACTTCAAGTACAAATCTCAAAAAGTAATTTCGAAAAAGATATAATAAACTTTGTCAAAGAATTCGTGGTACCCAAAATAAAATACTATTTATATTTCGAACAACCAATTTATGAGCAATTTAGTGTAATCTTACAGAAATATTTCAAAAACTCAGAAATAAACTTTGTTAAATGTAATATAAAATTAATAGATTTAGAAAATCAAAATGACATCTCTGATACGATAAAAAACTATCACGAGGGTAAAACAAATCACAGAGGTATTCACGAAACTTATAACCAAATTAGAAAAAAGTATTATTGGCCTAACCAATGTAAAGACATTAGCGATTATATAAACCAGTGTGAAATCTGCTTAAAATCCAAATATGAGCGCAATCCCATAAAAACTAAATATAACATCACTCCAACCCCTAATAAACCCTTTGACATAATTCACGTAGATACCTTAAGTTTAGAGAACTGTAAATTCCTTACAATCATAGACGCCTTTTCTAAATACGCTCAAGCATACCAAGTCACGTCAACAAACGCAATTGAAATATGTAACAAACTCACAAGATTCTTCTCACATCACGGAATCCCCAAGTTAGTTATATCCGACAACGGCCCAGAATTTAAAAATAATATCTTACGCGAATTATTCATTTTACATAAAATCGAAATTCATTTCACCAGTTCACAACACCCAAACTCCAACGGTCTTATAGAACGATTCCACTCCACATTAATTGAACATATTCGACTTTTCAATTTGCAAGAAAACCAAAAAAACGAAATTATAGAAAATAAAGTTAATTATGCAGTATTAGCTTACAATAATACCTGCCATAGTTCCACGGATCTTAAACCAATCGATGTAATCAACGGACATTTTGATACAGATTCACCCTTAGACATAGAATTAGAGAAAAGAATCACGCAAGATTATATTCAAAATCACCGCGAAAAAACGAAATTAGTATACCAAAGCATTAACGAAAAATTACAAAATAATAAAACTAACTTAATTGAAAAACTTAACGAAACTAGAGAAAACCTACCCGAAATCCCAGAAACAATATACGTACACAATAAACAGAAGGTAAACAAAACAAAGCAGCCAAAATTCAAAAAAGAAAGAATCAAAACAATTAATCAAAATCTAAAAACTGCAAAAATTCATACTAGTTCTACAGATAATAAAAAACAGCCCAAAATTCATTTGTCAAATATTAAGAGACCTAGAAAAATAAATAAAAATATTAATACAAATTACGATCTTCCAGGCCCATCTACCTCACGTACACCTACGGACTAGAAATAAAAAACATTACACAAAACACTGGACTCTTACCACTCAATTTAGGGACGGCAAAATTACAGAAATCAACACACACTTTCTTACACTTCTACGACCTACAACCCATCCTCGATCAGTACAATAATTTAAAAACACAACACAACAATCTCAAACACACAATTTACATAAACAATGTTAGCCTAGCAGACTCTATTAACCACGATAAAATAATTAATTATATAATAGAATCAATAGATGATAAGTTTAGTCACTTAATTGTTAATTACGAAAAACCTAGATATAAAAGAGGAACAGTAAATGGATTAGGATCCATTATAAAAGTAATTACAGGAAATTTAGACGCGGAAGATGAGAAACGATATGATAAAATTTTAAATCACTTGAAAACAAACCAACACAAATTAATCGATCAACTAAAAAATCAATACTCCGTTAACCATCAGTTAATAGGAGAATTTAATCAAACTATTGTAACAATAAAGCATAATGAACAAGAATTAAAATCAAAAATTGAACAGTTAATGCACATAGTTATTGATGGAACTCAGCAATTAAATAAACTAGCCATTCACGACATTTACAATCAACTAAATACCGTATTCAGTATGATTTTTAGTACTCTACAAGACATAGAAAACTCATTAACTTTTTGCAAATTACACACAATGCACCCTAGCATTATAAAATTGAACGATTTCTATTTGGAACTAAATAAAATTTATAATTATTATAACAATGAATTTCCTTTAGAGCCAACATTCAAAAATATGTTAGAATTTGAAAAATTAATAACAGTTAATTGCAAACTAAATTCAAACAAAATTGTATATTTTCTAGAAATCCCTATTAACTACGAAACTGATTTCCAACTATTTCACCTTATTTCCATCCCAACCAAATACCAGACTGAATATGTAACCATCATACCAAATAAAAATTATTTCTTAAAAACCTCTGATGGTCATATCAAATCACTGAACGGCGCATGCACAAAAGGAAACATCTACCAATGCCCAAACAAAATAGATGAGATCAATGACGATACTTGCGAGAAGAACATCATATTATATAACAACAATAATAATTGCCAATACACGAAAGTAACCATAAAGAAAAATCATATAGAAACTATAGAAGAAATAAACCAATTCTTAGCAGTTTTACCAGAGTCAGAAACAATTCACGCATCATGTCAACAAGGTGATGAAATTAAAAATTTAAAAGGAATATTCCTAATAAAACAAGATCAATGCCAACTAAAATTTAAAAACCAAATTTTAAAATTTCGAGACGGTACTTTCGGCAAACCAATTATCTTAGAAGATTTCCAAATTAAGCTAAACACCAGCCAAATTCCAACTATGAGTATCGACATCCAAAACATTCAAGATCTGAAGTTACCTATAAACAAGTTCGAACACATCAACGCAAATTACGACATCGAGGCAACAAATTACGCCCTTATAGCTCTATATGTCATTGTTTCAATTACTAGTACAATTATTTTCGCAGTTTTTGCCAAAAGAAGGTTCTTTCAGAAGAAGAAACGACCATCCAAGGATCAACCCATAGAACTCCAGCCAGGGCCTTCACCCCGAAATCATCAGTTGAACATCCCCGACGATATTCCATTCTAAGGAGGGAGGAGTTAGAGCACCCGTTCCCATGAGAACCGCCGACCGCTGCACATTCCAGGCACAGTCACCACTCTCTTTCCCAACAATATGTTATATTATACTATGTGTGCATAAGCACTTTTAGCACAACCTGTACTCTGTATTCACATTTGTAAGTCAGTTACTGTTGAGAGATTGAAGTATCAACTTGTATGAAAAATTTATGTAATCTTTCGTTGTCAAATAATAAATAATTTTTTATTGTAACCGTAAATCACGTTTACGTTACTTATATATATATATATATATATATATATATATATATATATATATATATATATATATATATGACAAGCGTATGATTCTTGATTTTAGATTCATTGGTTACATTTTTCGAGGGTTTACCTGCAATTGTGTGGAATTCAGTTTCAAAAACAAGCGCACAATATAAGCTTTTTTTTTTATAAAATTAAAAAAAATAAAAATTGCGAACTTTGTAAAAAACGAAAAACAAATTTTTCATTTGTTTTTTTTAGTGATTTTTTATTTATTTTTGAAATCCAATTAAGGGGTTTAAAAGGTCATTAAATAAGGTATAAAATCGAGTGGTTAATTTATTTTACCATACCTTCTTAACACTGAATAATGGCATTCGAAGAAGTACATGCATCACGGTCACTCAAATCTTCAAAGACCGATATTTTGTGAACCAGGCTTGCCAATAAAAAAATATGTTGTAGCTGAGTCGAGAGTATGAACAGGTATAACATACTTAAATATAACTGAAATCGGAAACTTGAACCTTGTTTTCCCTGCCCGCTTCCCGTGAAATGCCCCAAATGCTGTATTAAATCTATGGACCGATCTTGAAAACGAAGACTTCTGTTACCTGTTAACGTCGTGTCTCAATCAAGATCCAATTGAAAATTTATTTTCTACTGTTAGATATAGGTGTGGTTCCAACAATAATCCAACAACAAAAGAATTCCGTATAGCTTTACAGCAAAATATATTTGTAAGATTACTTTCAACTCCAGATAATCCAAATTGTGAAAATGATGATGATCGTGCAATTATTTTGGATGATTCAGAACAGAATACAGATACAGAATATGAGAATGACAAACAAATGTGTTTAGATTTAAATGAATGTGTCACTGAAAAGACGTGTGAAAATGATATAATTCCATCAAAAGTTGAAAGAGTTCTTCTCTTTACGAAGAAAGTAAGTTAATTTTTTCCTTAGAACAATGTTCCATAAATTATTTTGCAGGATATTTAATGTATATATGTTTAAAAAAAATTAATTGTGACTTATGTACAATTAATTTATCACATTCGGACGGGACCAGTAATCTTGATAACAGAAACTTTTTGCTGACAGTGTTTCGCGATTATGATAATAATGAAAATATACCAAAATACCTTAAAATTCCAAGCGACACTTTCTTAATGATTGTTAAGTTACAGTTATCGGTTTTTGATATTAATTTTAATAATATAAAGCACAAAGAAAACGTGATAAGTACTTTAATTAATTTAACAGTTGAAAAAATTAATACCAATTTTCCAAATTGGCTGTCAGGTTCTTGTGAAGCACACAGAATTTTTTTATTAAAACATTTAATAAATGTAAAATTAAAATTTTCTTTAAAATGTGAAACAAAACGCTTTCAACAACCAAAAAAGCCCAAATTAAAAATTTTGAAACATGTGTAAATACTTGGATTCGATATAGGATTACTTTTATTTTATAAATCTTTCCTCTGTACATTAGAAAATAACCATATTTTGGATATAGTTATTTATGTTTTCGTTTTACAGGTATTCAGTTTAAATAAATAAGGGCAAATCGAATGTTTACAAAGAATTGTAATTTAAATTTTTATGCAATTGATGTACCTACGTATAAAACAAATCTGTTTCCTAAATACATTCTTTTAATTTTAGAATACCTACATAGCTCTCAACACATACAAAATAAAACAGAAATGAAGACAAGAATAAAGTATTTATTTCATAATCAGAAAACAAGGATGCATATAATTTTATATTAAATGTTCGAATAACCCTCCTTTTTTCGCTAAACAATACAATATTTGTTTATAAACGAAAATCACAAAACACAAACTTTTTTTGACAGTTACAATGTCATACAATTGCTTGTAATTTTGTTTGAGTTCCATGCCTATCGCTACAAATAAGCAATTTTCAAAAATCTTTAAAATTTATTTTCTCTGTTATGAAATGCCACAAATAAAATCTAGTGGTTTACTTGCAAAATTTTAAGCTTTACAACTTTTATTTGAAGCATTTTTGTCTAAAATCAATTGGGAAGCAACGCGCAAGGAAAAACTGATTTCCCATGTTAAACGTCTATGACCAGATTGTTAATTAACAGTCCTGTATATATATATATATATATATATATATATATATATATATATATATATATATATATATATTTCCCATGTTAAACGCCTATAGCCAGATTTTTAATCAACAATATATATATATATATATATATATATATATATATATATATATACATAGACTTTTATTAATATATTTGTTAGTAGCTGGAGATGAGCGAATTTTTAGCTTCATATACGTTCAACCAAATATATTTATTATAAAAACAGGATTCCTCAAACCTTTTATTTATTATATAAATAAATATATATATATATATATACGTACAAATAGTCAGGGTCGCAACTACACATTTTTCCAGGAGGGGCAAGACCTAATTTTGCCGCTCCCCATGCCCCACACAACTCCAGTAATTTGCAAATAACTTTTAGTCCTATTTAAAAATATTTGGGATGTTATATACCATTATGATGGAATTGAAGTTAATAAGTACGGTTTATTTGTAAATGAGAACGAAACAATTCATGTAAAAAAAAATTATTATACCACAGGAAAATATTATACATAACACTATTATATAAATTTGACTTTTCTTGATTTTTTGGCTGCAAAAGTTTTGATTATGTCGTCAAATAAAGATTGATGACGCTCTTTGATGTTCAATTGATATGGGACTTAAATTATTGGTGAATCTCTGTTATTTCATTGTGCTTCTTAAATAATTTTTTCTACGATTACTATGAAAAGTTGACAATTGCGCTCCAATGGCAACGCGCGAAAAAGATATTAAATGCGCGCTTATTTCAATAGTTACCAGGGATACAAATAAAACAGAAACTTGTCATATTGACAGTTAACAGAACAAATTTATTTTCAGTATGGATGCGTTTTTTAAGAATTTTAAAATGCAATCGTAGAAAAAATTATGTATGTATCACGAGCGTAAAGTGTCTTTGTTCCTCTAACACTATTGCAGCTCTCGCATTCGGCTCGCGCTGCAATTACCGTGTTCGAGTAACAAAGAATCACTTTACGCTCTTAATACACAAATAACTATTTATTAATTTTAGTTTGCTGAAGCTCATTTCACCTGAAACAACAGAAACTGGAATAGTAAGGAATAATTGCAGAGCTGTTGTTATATTTGGGTAGCCCTCTTAGTGTTGCTCATAAATAATTTTTAAAGTAGATTTAAATTTCAATTGCATTTTTCTCGATTTTTTTAAATATATAAGTATAATTTTTTTACATGGTTAAATTCAGAAAAAAATATGCTATCGAATAGTCCTATAATATGTATGTATCATGCTATTTCAGAAAATAGAATTTTGTGCCATAACTTGAAAACCATTGGTTTAAAAAAATATTTTACTACATAGTCTAGTGTACCCCTCAGATATGAACATACTTCCCAAATAACATGTTTTAATATGACTAATAATAAATAAAATAATCGCGATGACCTATAAAAAAACAACCTGTATATTAATTGTTAATCGTTTAACGTTGAATGATAAATGATATTCTTAATTCTTAACCCCGTAGGTTATAAAATTGCCGAGCGCAGTGTCTAGTGCATGGTGCATACTAGACTATCTATCGTCTAGGGATGCGGAGAGGCGAAGGCGGTCATAGGGAAAGAAGACGGACTACGCGTATACAGTAAACTGTACTGCCCACAGATAGTTTAGTATACTGACTGACACACACGCGATTTTAAAACACAAGCCATGTACTGTGCCAAGTAGTTACTTAAGAACTTTTTGTTACATATTACAGATTACAGGTTTGAAATTAGTTTAAAATATTTGAATTGTGTTCATAATTTTGCCGCCCGGGGCAGATGGCCCTCCCTAAACCCCCCCCCCTAGCTGCGGCCCAGCAAATAGTACCTTAAGAAGCCCGGGATATTCTTGGGGCGTTGTTGCACCCACTCTTTGTAGTTCTGATAACGGAGTATACTCAGTGGTTTTGGGTACATATATTAAAAATTAGTAGTAATTACTGTCGAGGGGAAACATTTTTCTTGATTTGTGAATTTTATATGTTAACTATAACTTGTGTAGCCCAAATATGTTATTTGTACGTTACGAAGCTCGTTTATATAGAATTCGCTATCTTACGTTCATTGTTCAGCACGACGATGTTGCCAGTTTTTATCCAAATACGGCATCGCCTTTGTTATTGAAATATGATTCAATAATTTTTATGCGTATGTTAAAATCTGTGTCCATTGGTTTGCATGTGTGAAGAAGGAAATATAACTTTTAGGCATATGATAGAAATCAAATACGATATTAAATTTAAAAGTATAAAAATGCAATGCCTTATTTATTAGCTCCTCCGCCACTAACAAATTTGGGGGTGAGTTGACGGCTGGTAACCTCATTTTACACGAAAAAATATATCATTAACTGAGATCTGCTATAGCAGAATGCCACTCAAAGTGATAGATAAAAGGCGTAATGATTATATTTATTTATTTTTTTGCAAAAAGTATGCACAGAAAAGTAGATTTTTTGTTTTAAGACAAATATAAATAGTAATATTATGTTTTTATTTTATGTATATTTACATGTTAAAATAAATGTAAAAATCTAAAGCTAAGACCTAACTAACAAAGAATTTAACCCCTAAACCTTAATAAAAAAAATCTAATCTATAAACATATTTCGAGAACTAAGCTTTCACCCTCAGTAGAAAAGGGAAAATATCAAGATTACACGACTTGTGAACCAAATTATATTAAAACGAAGCAATCCGTGTCCAAAAAATTAATAAGAATAACGCGTACGTCAACTAAAAACAAATTACCTAAGAAATCAAACAATTTACTGTTAGGTATGGGACCTAGGTCAAAATTAATCAACCAATGTTTATTTTTAAATATGTTTATAAATTGCATTAAACAGTTAGACGCGATTGAGAGTATAAACATTTTTCTTGGATACGGCTCATTGCTTCGTTTTGGTATAAATAGGTATGTCCCCTTTTGGGCAAATTGGATTCTATCTTGACCACTGATTTGGTTCATAAGTCGTGTAATCTTGATTTTTTTCCCTTTTCTACTGAGGATGAGAACTTAATTCTCGAAATACGTATCTAATTTGATACATTTATTAGGCTTAGGGGTTAAATTCTTTGTTAGTTAGTTCTTAGCCTTAGATTTCTTACATTTATTTTAGTTATGGCTTCCCGGTCAATTGAATTAAATACCTATTTTAAATTCAATGAAAATAAAATTAATCAACGGGGATATCATTTTCTTAAAAAAATGTAAACTAAATTCAATCTTTCCTAAATTCATTAAAATAAATCTTTCAAAAGACTGTAAAATACCGGAAACTATAATATAACACATTAAACGTAAATGGTTAATCAATGAAATAAAAATTTTGTACGCTAAACGCAATAAATTAGAAATACAAGTTTGCGATCTACATTTAAAATTAACCAAAAATTTAAATAATATTGACTGTCAATCCTGGACAGCATTTGACAATAATTTACATGAAGTCATTCATCATAAACTCAATAACACAATTATTAAAATAAACAATAAATTTCAAAATCTTATTCTTAAAGCTGTCATTAATAATAGTAACATTCGCGAAGAATTAATAATAAATCAATCGGATGAACAGTTTAACATTAATGAAGTTAACTTACTTAATAAAGGTTTAAAATATGCGCTTAATAATAAAGAAACACCGTTAGAAGAATTTATTGCCTCTATTGAATCTAATATTAAAAAGTTTGATAACTCTACTAAAGAATATATAAGAAACGCGTGTAAAATACAAATTTCAGACAATATTATAAAATACGGAAATATAATTTCGATTAACACGGAACATAAAATTATTAAAAATTTAAGAAAACGGGACGTATTTTATTTAAAAGCGAATAAGGGAAATAAAATTGTAATTATAAATAAGTTAGATTATTTTAAACGGGTTAATAACTTAATTAAAACCGGACCTTACAAAAAAATTTAAAAAACACAATGATAACGTTGTTTAAAAATTTAATTAAAGATTGTCTTAATTTAATTTCTAAACAAGTAAACTATAGTATAACAATTTCTAATCCAGTAATACCTAAAATGTACTGTCTCTTCTAAAATTCATAAACCCGGTAATTCAATGCGACCTATAATTTCGGGAATTAATTCTCCTACTTATTTACTTTCAAAATGGCAACCTAAAACATTCGCGGTAGATAATTCAATTCAGTTTATTAATAAAATTAAAGACCTTAAACTAAATGAGGATGAAATATTAGTATCTTCTGACGTTAGTGCCTTATTTCCTAGTGTTCCTATACCGCAAACCTTAGAATACTTGAAATTACATTTGGAAAACAATAACGTAGAAGCAGTAAAAGTAGAAGAATATTTAAAATTAACTAAAATCTGCATGGATCAAAATTATTTCCAAATTAATAATAAATTTTATCAACAAACAATGGGTAATAGTTTATCTCCTATCTTGGCAAACTTGTTCATGAGCTATTTTGAAATTAATTTTAAAGAGAATAACGTAGACTTTCCTAGACTTTGGGTTCGGTATATAGATGACATTTTCGCGATAGTCAATACTAAAGAGTGTAACCTAGATAACTTTTTAACTAAATTGATTAGCGTTTTCCATACAATTAAGTTCACAATTGAAAAAGAGTATAATAATATTTTACCATTTTTAGACGTTTTAATTGTTAGAAACAAAGTTAAATTAGAATTTGATGTTTACAGAAAAGGCACTAACAACAATAGATTCATTACTTCAGACTCTAACCAGGCCCGTCTTAGGCATATTCTGCACCGGAGTGCCGGGTGGTCAACTCGCGCCCCAGCTGTTGTCAACCAAAAAAACGTAATGTAATTTTTAATGCTTTATTTATTTATTTCTCAAAATTCTTAAATTATACAAATAAAACAATAAATAGTACAAATTAAAAATCAACATTTTTTTTTCAATTTAAAAGCCCGGAAAAAATACCAATTTATTCTGATTATTATTATTTACAATATGTATATATTTAAAAAAATGATTCAATTATATAATATATTAAATAAAGAAAAGGCTTCAGAATCCAATGTTTTTATAAAATATTTATTTGTGGACGTTTCGAACAAAAATATTAGCTCATCATCAACACGTTCAAATATAAATACAATAATTATAATATAAAACTAGCAAATTAAACAAAATGTCAGACCTTTAAAAAACGTAAAAATATAAAACAATATTTGTAAAATGTCAATAATAACAAAAAAGAAAAAAGATACATATGAAAAATAAAAATAGAAAAAAAAACAAAAATCATAAATAATTAAAATAAAATATATAAACATTAAATTGTTAAATCTCCTACAAAAATTTGAGCATATTTTAAATTATTGTACGCATCAGTTTGATAATTAATCGAGATATCATGGTGTAAATTTATATATATTTATATTTATTTTGGTTTCAGAAAAAATAAAAATATGTCAAGTCTCCTGATGGTGACGAGTTAAAGCACTATGATTTGGATCAAAAAGCTTGTAATAATAATTATGTTGATATATTCTTTTTTTGTAACGGTTGTGAAGTCTCCAATGTAACATTTTCCACAAGAACCACATGGAATTTTGTATACATTTTTATATTTAGATTTTTCATATTGTTCTTAGTTTGTGTATAAAGCGAATTAATATTAGTGAAGTTAGTAGTTATAATTTTAATATCGCAATTACTAATAGTTTTTCTAATTCCAGATATTAATTTGTTATCAAAAGGAATATAGCTACAACAAATTTATCTTCATTATTTGGTAAATTAACTTAAAAAATATTATTATTATCATTATTATTTCCATGAACCAATTTATATAGTCTGTCTTATATATGTTTTTTTATAAAAGATGGAGGGTAACCGTTACGAAATAAGATGTTATCAATAAATTGTAAATTTGAATTGTGATAACATGGTTCAGATAGCTTAAAACAACGGTCAACTAAAGCAATTACAACACTCTTTTCGTATCGTATATCACTATAAGAATGAAAATTGAGATATCTACCAGATGCAGTATTTTTTCTAAATCAATTCGTATAAATTTTATTATTAGATTTAAATAAAGTGACATCCAGAAAATTAAAAGAATTATTAAATTCATGCTCAATTGTAAAATTCAAGCCAAAATTATTGATGTTATGGAAAATAAAAATCATGGACTTATTTTAGAAACGTTACATATAAATTTACACCATGATACCTCGATTAATTATCAAACTGATGCGTATAATAATTTATAATATGCTCAATTTTTTTTTAGGGAATTTAACAATTTAATTTTTATAAATTATATTTTAATTATTTTTTTTTCTATTTTTATTTTTCATATGTATCTTTTTGTTATTATTGACATTTTACAAATATTGGTTTTTTTTTACGGTTTTTAAAGGTTTGACATTTTGATTAATTTGCTAGTTGTATTTTAAGGTGCTGATGAAGAGCTAATATTTTTGCTCGGAACGTCCACAAATAAATATTTTATAAAAACATTGGATTCTGAAGCCTTTCCTTTATTTAATAGATTATTATTATTATTATTCTGATCCATTAGCAACTCGAATCTCTCATTTAATTTCGACATAGCCGTGCCAAGTAAATAAAAAAAAAATATATTAAATTATTTCATTGGGTCTAAAATGGGCTCATCTGTAGCCTCGTAATTAAAATGTCTTTTTCGGGGACGTGGACGAGAAGTTTCGGTAATTGTTAGATGTGTAGCAATAAGAGCTATTTTAACTTGTACATTGTGAGCGATATAACAAGTGCCGAAAACGGTATGAGGTGTGTTTCATAAAATAATTTATTATTGGTGCCTATATTTTTATTTTGTGCATGCATTTGACTTAACAAAGTGTACGAAACGGTGCAATGACGTTGTTATCGAATGACTTAGGGTTTAATGAAATATCGAAATTTATAGCGCTCGGCCTGTGTGCGCCCCCTAGGACTCTGCGCCCGGGTGCGCCCGCACCCCTTGAACTCCCGGGTAAAGACGGCCCTGACTTTAACCATCACTGGCAACATAAAACAGCGGCACTTAATTTTCTAGTTAATTGGTTAATAAACTTTCCTTTAAATAAAACAAGAAGGGTCCGCACTCACCGAGCCGCAGTGTGGTAGTTTATATAATTTTCACGAGCGATGTGCCCAAATTAAACCTTCCTCTCTATGGTTTGAATACGCTATGATAAAAACTTTGCGTGGTTAAAAATTTTAACCACTCGTTGCTGGGCAACCCGTGATTAATGAAATCTTGGTGATTAAACAATCGTTTTACAAACTGAAAACAGCCTCCAAAAATTCAATTTTTCGCACGGTCGTAGATAAAATCAGTAAAATGCAACAGATTTTTATTTTAAATTTCCTGCAATAAAACTAACCAAAAAATAGGATTTTTAATAATCATTATGTTATTAGTTGTAAAATGGCGGATACTTCAAGGTAATTATATTAAATCTGTACACAATTTCTAAATTTTGTTTAAAACAAACCAAACATTTTTCAACGCAATTTTATGACTCATAGGCCTCCAGTGATATGGAGTTTCCTCTTAAGTAGGTGGGTAGACATTGCCGTCGTAAAACTTTTATGAAAATAAAATTGCATTTACACTTGTTTGCGGGATTTTTAATAAATAAAAATAAATTTCTGCCTTAGTGCTTAAAGAGTTCCATTTTTCTTCAGAAACATATTTACATTCAATTTTTTTTAATTGTTACGGTTATTTTCATATCATAATCAACAAAAATTGTTGAGATTAATTATGATACCTATTATCAAAAATATTACAATTTATCCATTTTTAATGTACTTAGAGAAATTCCGATAATGACCGAGGATTCCAGAAAAAACATAACATAGCATATGAAATGTAATTTGTTCATTTCCCATGTCATGTTGTGTAAATGAACTATAAAGTGGTATATGGACATGTATATATTTATATTTTCATTATGTTATGAAATCAATGCTATGTAAACTATAAATCCAGCTTTATGCTGGATTTATAGTTTACATAGCGTAGCATAGTTAATAATGAAAATTATTTGAAAATTATATTCATCAAAATACCCATAAACATCTTAATTTTTATGAGATACAATTATTTTTAGATACGCATTCTATTGCGTTAAATTTTGCATGAAGTAATTTTTACATTAAATATTAAAATGGCTTGACATAGGTGTTAATGCGATATAACTAGTAACTAACTAGTATTTAATGCTATATTTAATTTTATTATCAAAATATCATTTATTTCGTACAAAGAGTTACAAATTTTGAAATATTCCTAATGCGAACTATGGGGACCCATCGGGGTAATGTTAAAAAAAGATATTCTCCTCAATTCGGCACTGATTATTAAAACCCGGATTTTTAGGCAATTGCCTAGATTCAAATTTTAATATACTTCAGGCAATTTAGTTTTTTTATACATAGGTAATATGTTTACGTGTAATGGAAGGTTTTTTTTCGTGCCTTAGAGCCTATTTTTTCTATATTTTAGTTATTGTGCCTATTTTACCTTATACAGCCTATTTTGCCTATTTTTGTTGCCTGTTCTAACTTTTATTGAGCAGACAAGGTTTATCATCTACTTCGTTGACTAATTCAGCACTCGATAACGTGTTTTAACCTAACCTATAATATTTAAAGTACTTACTTTAATCAAGTTTTTGTGTGTGAATTTACAATGCCGAAAAAAAAAAGTTTTTTAGTCAAAATTTTACGTGGCAATTCAATTGTGTCTTTGCCATTAATCAATGGAGCTGAGGTAACTTTAGACGATATGGCTAAATATAAGAACGCCCCAGTCACATTTTGTGATGTCGAACGAAGTTTTCAACTTACAAGCAAGTTTTGACTGACCGAAGACAGTCCCTTTCCGAAAATTTCATAGAGCAAATGCTCGTAATATTTTGTGAATTAAAGTATACTACATAATTTGAATTTGCATAATAGTTATTAAAATGAGAACCCTACATTATTATTTTTCAGATTGCGTTAATTTTTGTTTAAAATGATTATTTTTTCTAATGAAGAGTAGATACGAGTACCAATATTAGAAAAAGGATTCGTTTATTTCTTTTTAAAACAAATTATTTACATTGAGGCTGCCTAAAATCCCGCCTATTTTAGAGTAATTACCGGCCTATATGCCTGCTTATTTGGGTGTTTTTAAGAGCCTAAATATCCGGGCTTTACTGATTATGCTGCGCCATTATCATTCTAGCGTATCGCAAGAGAGACGTTTCATAGCCTGTAGAGCTTTATTTACTCACCGGACTATGTTTTGAGACACCTAGACTCAGGGGCGCACTGGCCCATTAGGTCTTGTTTAAATTTTTTTGTTTAAATGCGGTGAATATTGCTTTAGAAGGTAGTATTTTAACATAATTATCGTACACTTTCGATAGCTAGAATATAGAATTATATTAATGTTACAAGGGTTCGAAATTTGGAAATATTCTTAGTGCGAACTATGTGTAGATAATGTTATCACTCGCATCATGGGATTAATACCAGTTGGTAATTGGCTAGCAAGTTAGTGGTTGTATTGCACTGCACATGCATTTTATAAAACTTCCTTTAGCATTAATTTTATTTGCCCGCTGTTTTAGCTGCCAGATTCACCCTGTTGTGTGATCATGCAGAGTAGAATTATATTTCTATATTTGCAAACTTGCTGAATTTTTATCAGTACTGATCATTACAGTTAATTCAGTTTACGGCCGCGCCAAAGTAAAGCATTTTAATTGATACCTGTGCATAGAATTATTCAGAAAATCTTAAAATAGGTTTACAATATACGTAGAATTATTGATTAGATAGTGGCATATGTCAATTATTTATAATTATGAAGAAAATACAGTTCAAAGTGGAGCGATATTCTTAGAGTATTTATGTATGTAGGGGAACATTAACTTGTAATTCATTTTAATTGATACCTATCCATAGAATTACTCAGAAAATCTCAAAATAGGTTTACAATATATGTAAAATTATTGATTAGATATTGGCATATGTCAATTATTTATAATTATTTAGAAAATACAGTTCAAAGTGGAGCGTTATTCTTAGAGTATTTATGTATGTAGGGGAACATTAACTTGTAATTCATTTTAATTGATACCTATCCATAGAATTACTCAGAAAATCTCAAAATAGGTTTACAATATATGTAAAATTATTGATTAGATATTGGCATAAGTCAATTATTTATAATTATGAAGAAAATACAGTTCAAAGTGGAGCATTATACTAGTAAAATTTATAAGTATATAATCAATTATATAAATGATATTTTGTTAGATTTGTTTTAATTTTAAATTTTATTTTATGGTAGTGGTTTTTGATGTACTCTGTAATTGTTTTCAGTAAGTAAAATCAGTAATTATTTATATGTGATTAAAATGTTTAAATCCATAACAATCATAAACAACTAACAATGTATACAAATGCAACAGCTTGGCAACAGTGATATTTCACTTAATTGCCATCTTATCCATTCAATTTTGTTTGAATCGTTTTCTAACTTTATTATAGAAAACCATTACTTTCAGATAAAACGTTGTACATCACAAGTAAATAAAATGCATACTGTGACTTTATTTTAACGTGAAACAAGATTTTCCAAATCCATGGTTACAAATTTGACACCAATAAACTATTTTTAAATGAAACATAGGTTATTAATTTGATAGTTTTATTTATTACTGTCGTATTGTTATTAACGATTTGCTATCTGTAAACAATATAATAACAGTTTCATAGTTGAAGAAAATGATCAAATATTTAATTTTTTAAATCAAACAATGGAGAAATAAAATGATCTGCTAGGTCTCGTCATCTAACACCATCGAAATCTTTACTGGGATTTAAAAAAAACTATAGTATATATACACTAGGAATATTTTATTTAAATTTAGAAGAATTCAAAATTCAAATTCAAAACGTATCTGGAAGCATTTGAGCTGCCTAAATATTTATGTTATGAATGAATTTTATAAGCAACTAGGCCAATGCTTGGCAGTAAATGAAGGGATTTTGGATAATTTATTATAATTATTACTTATTTGTATATCTTATAATCGTTCAAAATAAACGCTCGTAAGAATTATTACATTCAAGTTTACGCGCTCGTGCAATAATCATCTCACGCCCGTATAATTTTACTCTTATATTTATAATGTGTGACGAAGACATATGAATTGACCTCGCACAAGTATATTTGTATATTTGAAGCGTAGCTCAGTGGTAGTGAGCGCGCATTCGGTGCGAGAGATCCTTGGTTCGAATCTACCTGGTGACTTTATTTTTTATATTTTTGTTTTAAACGTTAATGGTCATTAATGTGGTTGATACTCGCATAGCACTAATTGACAAACGACCGTTGAAGAAATAATTAAATTGAATATTTTTGGTTTTGGTCTGTCGCTAAAAATGAGTATTTCGATAGCATTTAGACAGTTCCGAATGAGCCGTTCAGTGCGACATCATCTGATCTTCCGTCTCCGCTTCGAGTTTACCTGGTAAGCAATTTTCGATTGTTATTTGTTCAGTGGTAGCGTTTTACCTAACACTGATTGTTGTTTGTTCAGTGATAGCGTTTTACCTAACACTGGTTAGTTGCGTACGGTGATAGAGTTTAACCTAATACCGAGCGTTTTATTTTGTATTTCCTGCGACTATGATTTACCTGACGCAATACCCCTCCGCTTCCGCTAACCGTAGTTTTTTTTTAGTGTTTTTTTCTATAGGTACAGAAATCACCGGACTCGCCGAGACACGGCTCTCAAGATTCAAATACTTATTTGTTTATTTTGTATTTTTGTGTTGTGAAAATAAAATATTTATTTACACGTCGATCTTTTATTCACGAATTCCTGGAAATTTACATCTCCACTGATCAGCTATCCCGGATACATCACAAATATACGAGTACTATTAAAATACATTGTAAATTAATATTTTTCATCCAGTATAATTTTAATATAAGCTACCAGTGCTGATTTTTTGTTTTTGTTTAACGTTTTTTTATAGTAAATATAAAATAACATTATTTATGTTATATTAATTATACTCGTATTATTGCTTTTAAACATTTCTTTTGATATTATTTCATTATTATATTTAAAATTCTACTTTAAGAGGAAATAAAATTTATTACTCTCGCTATTTTACGTAATTTTTCAACATGTTTGCTACGAATAAAAGCAGTTTTATATTTGTTGAGTTTAAAAAAATTCATATTACTTTATTACAGATACCAACTAATTTGTATACACCTAAAGCCGGCATATCATTGTTCTGTAGTCAATAAAAAAATACCTTATTACAATGTAATATTCTATTCTGCAATTAAAACATTTCATTATCAGCATGTAAAGCAACCGCTGTTCCAATACGTTAATATACAACAGCGGTCATTAATAACTTTCATTCGGGGTTCGTTTTAAAAAAAAATCATGACCGTCGCGGTCCGGAAGGTAATAAACTGAACTATTTAAATAATATGTTTAGATACTGTATCAATGGACAAATAAAACGAATGGGTTCCGGTGCATTATTTTATTAAAAAATAAATAAATGTTTTGAATAAAAAGAAATAAGTACCAAGGGTTTTTACAATATTAATGAGAAAAATTACATTTTTTGCCTTGGACTATCCGTCCGAAGTGTGGAGTAAAGTTTGTGCAGGCTATTGTCATTAAATCTTGGAGATGTTCATCGGCGAGTCTGTTCCGGAATTTATGTTTAATGAAGTTCATCTTAGAAAATGCTGCTTCACAAACATATGTAGACCCAAACAAAGTGAGAAGTTTCAAGGCTAATCTTTTAATTCTGGGTATTTATTAGCACAAACAAATTTTATCCAGAACTCTTGACGTCAAGCTCGTTGTCACTGCAGATTTTTTTAAATTAGGGAAGTGCAGGCGTTCATTATCAAGATCGATGTTGAAAAGATCGAGTTTTCGCAAAAAGTTTTTTACTTTTGTCAGGAGCTCCCATACAAGCTTTCCTTTGCCTTGAAGTTTAAGGTTCAGATCATTGATGTGTTTAAAAAAATCTGATAAGAAGCAATGGAAGTTACGTTTTCTTTATCACTAAGAAAACTTAAGTAATCGTTTGTTGACGTCTGATCAATTTTGAAACGAAATGTCTTCAAGTCTTCTAAAATGGTGAAGAATTGTTGTAAAACGCTGCCTTTGCTTAACCATCTCACATTATTATGCAATAACAGATGTCATATTGAGCATCCACTTCGTCAAGAAATATTTTCAATTCACGATGTTTTAGTGCTGATTTTGCCCGAAGAAAATTTATTATTTTCATCACTTCTTGCATCATTCTCTCGATATTAAGATTAAATTTGCAGCAAAGCACAGTTTGATGAATGATAGAATGGTTAGAAATAAAATTTTCATTACATTTTGCATTGGTTCTCAATAGGTGAACTAGTCCTTTTTTAGCCCCAACTTTCTTTTTTTCGGTTCCATTATAAAAAAATAATAATAATAATAATAAAACGATTTTATTTGGCAAAGTTCAGCCTATGCTGCTCTTACACTTAACCGTTACAATTATTGTATTGCGTAATAGAACAAATGATAAAACTCATAGTAATAATAAATGATAGAAACAAGTGTACAAAACAAATATATGATTCAAACTAATCAAAGAATTTCAAGACTTAATACTTATTGAGAGGCTAATAATGTAGCTTTAAATTTTTGGGAAAAAGATTTTATATTCAATTTTTTGATATTATCTGGAATCTGATTATAGACAACTGGGCAGTTATAGCTGAAACAGCGTTGGTAAAGAGCAGTCTGATGTGACGGAATATGCAGTAAATGTTGATTCCTTAAGTTTCTGTCATGTAAGTCAGATCCAATAGTGATTTTTGCAAAAATATATGATGGTACTTTAGTGTGGATAGTACGATGAATTAGACATGTTAAGTGGTGCTTTCTTCTGTTCTGCATATTTAACCAATTTAATTGTAGCAGTCGAGTTGTTACTGAATCTAATTTTCTCAGTCCTAATACAAATCGTACACAGCAATTTTGAACTTTCTGTATCCGGTAGCTGTCAGTGACCGTTAAGCAAGGACAATAGATTGTATCACAATAGTTAAATATGGAAAGTACCAATGAATCGGCAAGAATCTGTTTGTGTTTCTTTGACAGAACAAAACGATTCATGAATAAGTTTTTCAATGCTAAATATGCTTTTTTAATTAATAATGTCACGTAATCAGTAAATCGTAAATCGCAGTCAAAGATTAACCCAAAGTTTTTTATTTTTGTATCAATTTTTAGGGTCTTGTTGTCGATCTGTAATTGAATTAGGTTATTTTGGATCAAATACTGAGGATTAGTTTTATTCCCAAACAAAGTTACAGTAGATTTACTTGCATTTAGAGTGAGGCAGTGTGATTTAGAAAAATCAAATATGCTTTCTAGATCGCTATTTACTTTAATAACTGCATCATCATACTGTGTGGCATTGAATGGCAGATATATTTGCGTATCATCGGCATATACGTGCAAGTTAGAATATTTGACACATTTATGTAGATCAAATGTGTACAGTGAAAATAGAAGAGGCCCGCAAATGGATCCCTGCGCCACGCCTTTAGTTAAATTCATGGGTTCAGAGCTTGCATTGTTTAACAATACAAGTTGGCAACGATTTTGGAAATAATTCTCTACCAATTTTAAGCTTGCAAATTTAGGTAGGTACCTTAACTCGTAGCGTAATCGTATTTAGCGCTCTCCGTATTGGCGTCCGAAACTCAACTTAATAACAAAACACTGACGGCGCGGGCGGCGGATGGCGTGGCCCACAAGAGCGAGCGCGTACCCCTTCCCCCGCCTACACATCGCGCCGCTCCCGTTAAAAATCGCGACGACTGAAAAACTGACAATCTTGCGCTCCACGCTCATCCGTTAGCAAATCGACGCCAGCAAAGACAAACAACGAAATTATCAAATTACGTACCTACTCAAGTTACATAATGTAAAATATTTTGTATTGTTAATACAAGGTCCGCATAAAATAGGTCTACGGTCCGCCATATGATGACCCCTGATCTACAACACTGGCTCACACTAGTGGTGTGAGGGAAATGAGTAAATTAAGATTCGCTCCGAAGATGTGATAAATATAAATTTAGCTAATGAGCTGCAATACTAAATCGGAGTCAAAAAGCTATACAAATTACTATTAGATATGTCTAATCATACGCTATTCTGGTGGTGGTTCCGAAAAATTGTTATGGGGAGGGATATTTACAAGGATTTTTTCAAAAGTAGGCGTGGTCTACATTATTAACCAGGATGACTATCAAAATACGCGGAATTTTATTCTTTGTACTATAGGAAAAGTTTTCTGTTGACAAGTAAAAGGATATTTTAGTAAACAACAGAAAAGTAACTATACACTATGTAAAAGCGGTTTTAAGTTGAAAAATTAAAATGAAGTGACTATTGTAAATAATTATAATAATTTTCATTTTAATTATCTAGTATTACAAATAAAAATCACAAATAAAAATCATGGTAAATAATAAAAAATTATGAAATACAAAATATATGTACCATAGCATAATTTATTTTTACGTTATTTTGCAGTCAGAACTTATGATTAAAGTAATACAAGAAAAAGGTGATTATAATAATTTAGATGTACCTATCATCAAACGAAAATACAATATTAACGTTAAATGTTTAACTGCTAAGTATAAGAAAATTAATAACACAATACCGTAAGGGAGGGGGCACGCCCCTCTCCATGAATTCACCACTGTGCTATTCAAATATTACTCAACTAAAACATTACTATCAGCATTGTAACAAATTATGGCGGACTCGCCTACGAAATGTTGACGTATGATGGATGATGTATTTATTAACACACTACAAATGTGTTATTTATATTGGCATGGTGCAAGATAGCCACGGCACGAGTCGGGAAATATAAACATCGGGTTTTTAGAAAAACGACGCCGAGGTGATCTCGGTTGGGTCTTCGTCGTATGCCAAAGCGTACGGGGATAGTCGAAGCAAGTTGTCAACTGTTGTACGAATATGACGCCGGTTCTCGAGGAACTTAGGTGCCGAAAATGACGGATGGTGTGTCGGGATAACGGCCAAATCTACAGCCAAGGTTAGTGAGTACGTAAAAAGTGATTCCGCAACTTTTCGGTATAACGACGCCAGGCGTCGCGACCGTGGTGTCTCCGAAATAGCGGCTGGTGTGCATATGAATGATCGCATGGAGTGGTTTTTAAATTTTTATGGTAAAAACACAACACTGGGCGTCGCGACGGCGGGGTTCCCGAAACGGCGGCTGGTGCCTTAAATGACGGATGGTGTGTCGGGATGACGGCCAAACCTACAGCGAAGGTTAGTGAGTACGTAAAAAGTGATTCCGCGACTTTTCGGTAAAACGACACCAGGCGTCGCGACGGTGGTTTCTCCGAAATAGCGGCTGGTGTGCACATGAATGATCGCATGGAGTAGTTTTTGAATTTTTATGAAAAACACAACACTGGGCGTCGCGACGGCGGGGTTCCCGAAACGGCGGCTGGTGCCTTAAATGACGGATGGTGTGTCGGGATGACGGCCAAACTTACAGCGAAGGTTAGTGAGTACGTAAAAAGTGATTCCGCGACTTTTCGGTAAAACGACACCAGGCGTCGCGACGGTGGTTTCTCCGAAATAGCGGCTGGTGTGCACATGAATGATCGCATGGAGTAGTTTTTGAATTTTTATGAAAAACACAACACTGGGCGTCGCGACGGCGGGGTTCCCGAAACGGCGGCTGGTGCCTTAAATGATGAATGGTGTGTCGGGATGACGGCCAAACCTACAGCGAAGGTTAGTGTGTACGTAAAAAGTGATTCCGCGACTTTCCGGTAAAACGACGCCAGGCGTCGCGACGGTGGTGTCTCCGAAATAGCGGCTGGTGTGCAAATGAATAATCGCATGGAGTGGTTTTTATATTTTTATGAAAAACACAACAATAATTGGCGCAGTCGATAGGATGGCTAAAACGTTTTAGAGAATATAAAATCGTTTCACGTCAGTGATTAATTCAGCCATCGAACATTCGTAGTGTTAGCAAAAATAACACTTTACGTACAAGACAATCAAGTAACCAGTACGAGACCAGGGACGGATCCAAGGGGGGTCATGGGGGTCATAACCCCCCTAAGCATGAACTTTTTTTTTAATGTTGGCCCTAATACATAATAATGATGTCATTATTTACGATAACTCAATTTGTTAAACAAATTAAATAGAAAATATTATCTAAGAACTTAAAATTCTAAAATAATTAAGAACTATTGTTTGATTTATTATTCTAATAAATAGCCAAAAACCAATATTTTGTGGGGATATTATTTCGACCCGCAGATGGAAGAGGTATTCTATTTAAGACCTAGTCAAGTATGTGACTGCCAACATTTGCACTTCTAATTCAATAATTTTTGTATTCTATCGAAGAACCGTTTAGATATTGAAACTTTATTATTCAAAAAGTGTTGGCGTTCTAAGAGGATTTTTTTTAGGTGAAAAATAAAATAACCTCCCCCCCCCCCCACCCCCCAGACAAAATTCACTCCATGATCCCCCCAAAATTCGAAGTCTGGATCCACCCCTGTACGAGATCTAAAGGAGAGAGGTGCTGAGAGGACATCAGTCATCCAATCCAGAGAGGTCATCGCATCTACGCAAAGAAGCGTTCATCGAGAGCCGAGTACCAGCCAGCCGCCATCGTTTCAGAGGATATGAAGCGAATCCTGGTGTTGCTGTGAGTACTATATGTCGTTTGTTCCTATTTTTATTTTAACGAGTGAATCAGATAATAGCATAAACTCTGAATCAGACTCTGACCTTGAAAATCATAATTTAAATCCTAAAATCAGTTCGTTCAAATTAAGACAACCTAAATTAAAATTAAAAATGGCAACCGTACCCACACTTAAAAAGGAATATTTGAATTCCATGGAGAACGGGAACTATTACCCCGATTCTTAGAAATCACGGGAAAACTTGTAACAAAGTTTTATAATGCCGCCGATGAAGGTGATTTTCAAAATGAATACCTCATGAGTAGCATTTTAGCGAAATTAAAGGGCAAAGCAGCTATTAATATAGCCAGTTGCACTATTGCTACATGGAATGATTTAAAAACAGCTCTTTTAACCACTTACGCGGACAAAAGAGATTGTTATACCTTATGTATTGAAATGACAGATTTGAAACAAGGCGATAAACAAACTGTTTTTGAATTTTATAATAGAGTGCAACATCTCTTAAATATACAAGTATCAAATATTGCAATAAGTTTCGTCGCTAACGAGGCACCATTTTTAATTGAATATTTCCGTAACTATGCTCTAAGAATTTTATTAAAGGGACTTAAAGACCATATCGGTCAATTAATGCGGACAAAGAACCCTAGTGATTTAAATTCGGCATTACACATGCTTACGAATGATTTCCAATTCGAAGCAAGCCCTAAAACACCTAAAAACCTTTATAGTCAAAATCTAAAATATATTCTAAAACAAAACCCTCCAAATTTTAAAATGGTACCCAAATACATACCACCTCAACCCGTATATCAAAATAAATTCCCACTTGTTAGACAAAACTATTTCATTCCCACAGTAAACAGGAACCCTAATTTCGGAAATCAAAGAAATTTCCAAAGTCAAAATTTTAGAAACTCAACGAATAATAAGAGCAAGGTTATGCCAAAACCTACTCCTATGAGTATATCAACTCGCAATACTGGTTTTCAGCCTAGACCAGGACCGTCACGTCAAAATTTTCAATCACCACAATTCCATGCAGAAGAACTTTTTAATTTAGACGAATATTAATTAAAAGAAAGCGATAGCTTTGCAGATAATAATTGTTATCTCCCAGAAACATACGAAAGCAACGAAATAGAGACAGTAGAAGAAGTAAATATTAACGATAAAAATGACACTGATATCTCTGACCAACATTTTTTAGGAAATCTAGCCTCGGATCTCACTTTGAACTAATGAATTTAACAACAAATCAGAGTAAACTCCCGTTTATAATACTGTCAGAGAATAATTTTAAAGTATTGATAGATACCGGTAGCACTAGATCTTTTATTCGGCCCAACATAGCATCTAAATTTTATAATAAATTTGTAACAAAAGATCCATTTCAAATTACAACAGCACACGGAACATCCACAGAATTATACTGTACAATTTTACCTATTTCTAAAATATTAAACCCAAAATTAGAAGATGAAGTTTATTTAAAATATCACATTTTCGACTTTCACGACCAATTCGACATGCTATTGGGCATGGACAATTTATAAAAGTTAATAATTTTAATTGATACATTTAATGATTTAATTATTACACCATATAGTAAAATTAAAATAAATCATTTTAATAATAAAAATAATTTGAATTTAAATATCTTCAAAACCATACCAAATATTACTGTCGAACCAAAGTCAGAAAAAATTATAAAAATAAAGGTAAACGTAGAGAAAGGTACAGTACTAGTTCCGCAAATTAAATCTGAAAATTTAATTATTCCCGAATGTGTAACATACGTACAAAGCTCTCACTGTTTATGTATCGTTATCAATCCAATGGAGTATCACGTTACATTTAGATTACCTAGTTTAGTTGCAGTAGAAAGTTTTGATAATTATGTGACATATGCAAGTCCAAATTTAAATTGTTATTAAATAAAAAATTTGAAATTCGCTGCATCCAAAATTTGCACGGAACACATGAACATAGAAGAAAAATCAGAAATCTTAAAAATTATTAAACAATACACTGATATATTTAATGACAAACTGACATTTACAAATCAAATACGACATAGCATTAAAACCACGGACGAAATACCGACTTATACAAAATCTTATAAATATCCCGAAATCCATAAAATTGAAGTTCGCGACCAAATAAAAAAAATGCTAGACCAAAATATACTCGTAATTAAATATTCTAATTCACCTTGGTGCTCACCCATATGGGTAGTACCCAAGAAAATAGACGCGTCAGGTAAAAAGAAATGGAGAATAGTGATAGATTATCGGAAACTTAACGAGAAAACAATAGGAGACAAATACCCATTACCAAATATCACCGACCTACTTGACAAATTAGAACGATGTACATATTTTACTACTTTAGACTTGGCCTCCGGGTTCCACCAAATCCAAATGTATGATCAGGACATACAAAAGACCGCTTTTAACACGGAAGACGGCCATTATGAATATTTTCGGATGCCTTTCGGTTTGAAAAATGCCCCCGCAATTTTTCAGCGAGTAATGGACAACATACTACGTGGACTCACTAACGAAAAATGCTTAGTCTATCTGGACGACATTATTGTTTTTTCAAGCAGTTTGCAAGACCATATTAATATTTTAAAATTAGTTATCAACCTTTTACGAAAATCTAGTTTCAAAATTCAGTTTGATAAGTCGGAATTTTTAAGAAAGGTGTAAGGTACAAGGTGTAAGACCTAACCCAGACAAAATTTCGGCAATTCAAAACTATTCTATTCCCAGAACCGTTAAACAAATTAAAGGATTTCTTGGCCTGCTTGGTTATTATCGGAAATTTATTAAAGATTTCGCGAAATTAACTAAACCACTTACAAAATGCTTGAACATCAATGACCCTGAATATATAAACTGTTTTAATACGTTTAAAAATCTGCTTATAAACGTTGCCCTGTCAATTATGGCATCAAATAATTATTTCAGAAACACAACATAGCCCAAAAAAATTAACTATTCTAAAATTACACGCAACAAAAAAACAGAGAATACTAGTAGAACTTTCTCAATTAAATTTTGAAAGGGAAGCTATTAATTTTATTAAAGAATACTTAGTACGTATGAAAAGTTTAGCCTGATTTTACAAAAATATTTTAAAATTCCCAAATTAATATAATTAGATGTAAACAGTACCTCACAGATATTACAGACGAAAACGAAAAATCTAATATTATTTGTAAATTCCACGAAAGCAAAACAAATCATCGTGGTATTGAAGAAATAGAAGCGCACATTAAGCAAAATTATTACTGGCCTAAACTAAGGAACTCTATCCAAACTTACATTAATTCATGTGAAATCTGCCAAATTACAAAATACGGCAGGAATCCCCTGAAGCTAAAATTAAATTTAACACCTACGTCATCAAAGCCTTTCGAATTATTACATATCGATACTATTACATTAGAAAAAATAAAATTTCTCACAATAATAGATTCATTTTCTAAATATGCACAGGCATACAAATTCATATCCTCTCAAGGTATTGAAATTGTGAATAATCTTGTAAAGTATTTTACGCATCATGGAATTCCCGGACAAATAATTTCTGACAATGGGTTAGAATTCAAAAATTCAATTGTAACAGATCTTTTAGAGCTTCATAAAATAAACATACACTTTATTAGTTCGCAACACCCTGCATCGAATGATATCATAGAATGTTTTCATTCGACTCTTATAGAACACATAAGACTATTTAATAATCAACAAGCCTATAATAAGGAATCCATAGAAATAAAAGTTATTTATGCTCTTTTTGCGTATAATAATACAATCCATTCAGTTATAAAATTAAAACCGTGTGAAGTAATTTCTGGTCATCTTGATACTAAATCCCCCCTTAATATAAACATCGATAAACAACTCATAAATAATTATGAAGAGAATCATAAGAATAAAACAAAATTATTATATAAGAGATGAACAAATGCGTAACGTTTTATACGTCAATGTCAGAATAAATTGTAAAAATCATTTTTCCGTACTAAATATTTATTTTCTAAATAAAAATTTAATAATAATAAGGCAAAATATTTTTTAGATTTATTATTTAAGAATAATAAAATAATAAACTCGATAAAATATTTAAGGTAGGTTGTTATTTAACAAATTAATTAATGTAACATAAATTTAATTCAATAAAAACATCAACAAACTAAATATTCTTAAATTGTTAAATTAGATGTTCAAATAGTCCACCGTTTTGAGCTAAACAATAACCTAATCTGTTGTAGAAGCTTTCTCGAGTATTCTTTAATTGTCGATTATTTATTTTCTGGCATTCTTGTAATATAGCATTATTAAGTTCTTCTAAATTCTGGTATCTTTTTTTATAAACATAAGATTTTAAATGGCCCCATAAAAAAAATCGCACGGATTTAAATCTGGCGACCGTGCTGGCCAGTTAACTGGTCCATTTCGTCCTATCCAGCTTTCAGGAAATACATGGTTTAGATATTCCACAACTTCTCTAGTGCTATGTGCAGGGCAGCCATCATGCTGGAACCACACATTTTCTTTGTTTGTTTCAACAATTTGTGGTCCAACAGCATTAATTAAAAAATTCAAATATGATGCTGAATTTATTCGTTGGATGAAGAATGGGCCAATGATTTTATCACCAAAAATTCCTGCCCACACATTGACAGAATGACGATATTGTGTCCTCGATTCTACAATATTATGTGGATTATTTTGTGACCAGTACCGATAATTATGACAGTTTGGTTCGCCATTCATGGTAAATGTGCATTCATCTGTGAATAAAATACTACTTAAAAATTCTCTATTACAATTTGATTTCTCCATCATTATTTCACAGAATAAAATTTATATTAGTTCTCTGGAAATATCCCGCACACTCATTGTTGGCTCCAGTTCTATTAAAGCAAGAATATTTTCTTCATTGTTATAAATTCTTTCATTTATTTCTTTCTTGAAATTTAGTGTTCCTGTCTTTTCAAACTTTACTATAAACCCCTGAATAGTTGCCGTACTAGGAATATCATGATGCTGCCAAATAGCGCTAATATAGTCACGAATTAGTCGTAAACTATGGCCAGAATAATGCCATTTAATTATTTGCAACTTTTCTTCATCTGAATAATTATTCATTTTTGATAATAATAAACCCTAATATTGATTTAATATCACAGTTGGTCAAAATAAATACTAATAATTTGACGTATAAAACGTTACGCATTTGTTCATTTCTTGTTTTTAATTCCATGGCTATTACTATTAAATTGAAATTACGTGAATTTTCAAATTTAATTTCTGCAGTTATGAAGTAGTCAAAATAAATTTTGTTTATTGATTCGGATGTAGAATTTTATGCTTTACAACATTTATTTGAAACATTTTTTCCTAAAATAATTAGGGAAGCAATGCGCACGGAAAAACTGATTTGCCATGTTAAACGCCTATGTTTCACTTTTCGTGTTACACCCGGTATATACAGGGTGAGTCTGGGAAGACGCCCCCCCCTTTAACTTTTTTATTATGAGTAATAGAAAAAAATGGTTCATATGAAAGTTTTATTATTTTAAATATACTATTTGATGGCAGATGTATAAAGTCAGGTTTACAAGATACGACTATCAACTTTTATTTTTTAAATAGCAACCTATAATTATTTTACTAAAATAAAAACCGCCATTTTTTTCTCTTTTCAACGGTGTATTAGTTTTTATTAATGTATCTGAAAAAATTCGAGAAAAATAAGAAAATTGAGAAATACTAGAAATAATTTTTATACAAATATTATAGGTGGCTATGTGAAAATAATTTGTTTTAAGTTGTTTTTGTTACTGAATTTGTTGCTTTAGTTTGTTAAGTTGTATAACACTGTTACATTTTGTTTATTTTCACATAGCTTACAACTTTCCGTCTACCGAAAATTATGCTGGGTTATAATTTGGTTGTAAATGTACTTTAACTTCAATCAAAGTACACTGAATCAAATCCAAAATTGAAATAAAATAAATAAATATATCATCACGCCTTTTACCCATCACTGGGTGTGGCACTCTGCCTAAGCAGATCTCGGTAAGTGATATATTTTTTCGCGTGAAGTGCGGTTACCAGCCGTCAAATCACGGCCTCCAAAGTTATCAGTGGTGGAGGAGCCACAGGGGTAGATTTTTTTAAATTGGTGAAAATTGTTTGTTGGCTGTGGGGATCGAACCAGGGTTCTCAAGATCCACAGGCCGACTCGATACCACTGAGCCACCTACCCCATAAAAATTGAATAAACTGAATATTTAAAAATAAATGCCTAATAACAATAAAGCCTAGTGCATATGTCATACCTAGTCGAATAAAATCAAGACGCGCCGGGACGAGAAAAAAGAACACGTAAGCAGTCAATAAGAGCAACCAGAGTAACGAGACAAGAAGACACAATTAATGGAGATCGTGGGAGATTGGATATGATAGTCCTATAGTACGTCTACCAATCATTTGGAAAAATATCTCAATTTACACTAATCGATGCTACTGTAAAAATCCTTGTTTTCAGGCAAATGTACAGATTTACAGAATATTTTTAGGAAAGATAATTCCTTGAAAATTATTCAAATACAGATACTAGTTTATGGAGCCTGGCGCGACCGTAGTTATTCAGTAAAATACTTACTCCATGATGCTATTCTTGGCTTAGCAACGTATGTACAATATGAACTGCTTAGTTTCCTATACATTTGCCTTATTTTACACGAGTTATAAGATACTAACGTTTAATTTTTAATTAATTTGCATCTACATCAACCCACATTTTTGTTTTTTACATTCAATTGATGTAAACAATAATAATCTTCATTACATTTTGCAGATAAAATCGCACGGCTCTAAGTAACAGCGAATAGAAATATTTTATTAGCAAGGTAATCATGGTAATAGAAAATTTCTTGGAAATTTTTCATTACTTAACCTAAGCAAAATTAATTAGTGAAAATTTTTTCTTGTCAAAATTGTCAGTTTGACAAAATATATTAAATTGACATTTTATCAAAATATATGTTTTAGAAATAATAAATGATAATAATTAACATTTTTGCGTTTCATATTAAACTTTCAGTTCTTGAATGCATTAATCAATTTCTTTCTAGAAGTTGATGCATCCAACTTGTAATTTTTTTCCTGACAAAATATAAAAAACTGGCCATATTTAGCATATTTCATCTGCTATAATTATATTTTCTAACGATTTGGTGTCAAATCATGACACATTTTAGATTTACCTTATAGAAAAATTGTTTTTATTCCCTATTTTATTTACTTCATACTAGTTACATGCATAGATTATTTTATCATAACTTGATTATTTTAAGTAAACTATAAAACCTAAATTATTTTTTATTGTTTGTGTTAGTGTCGTCACGATTTTCTTACCGAATCTGCCCTCGAGCATTGTTTCATATGTGGATTTTTTTTATCGTGCATTCCAACAACGTAATCTGAACTCGTGTTGCACTCGTACAGATTAATACCTTGTTAAAATGCACTCGAAAAAAATCCCGGAAAGAATGAATGCTCTGGGGGGGGGGGGGGGTTATAAGTGAAAATTAGGTCATTCGTTTAGTTATCTCTATTTTGAATTAGTGCTGTATCATACCGGGAGGGGAGGAAGGTTCCCCTGAATTGTTGACAAAGGTAGTAATCGCTTTTAATCATCACTAATAACAATTTGCATATACTCCATACCCCGTTTAGCTTAATAAGATTAAAATTTATTTTATTGTAAAATAATGTGTATTTTTTATGTTAATATTTCTAAATAAATTTAATATCATCATATAACATTCGCTTACATTCAGTACAAAATATTACCAGTTGCATAATCCAAATGGTGCCCACGTTAATAAGCCAAGAATAGCATTACGAGTACTGGATAAGTATTTTATTAAGTAACTACCAGGCCCCATATACTATCTGTATTTGAAAACTTTTTTCCTAGATACATTTTGTAATCTATGTAAAGCATACATTTTCCTAAAAACAAGAATTTTTAACAATAGCATGGATGAGTGCGAATGGAGGCGTTTAAATTTTTTTCCAAATAATAGCTAGACGTACTGTACGAATACAAGAGACAAAATTCGCCAGTGGTGACTTACACCACATAAATAAATGCTTGGCGCGAACCGCGGAATTGCATGATTTGAGTTCAAGTATCCTAGAATACAAGATTGCTCAATCGGCCACTTTTGCGGTTTGGAGAAAATAATAAATTTTAAATAGAAACACGACGTCACTGGCTGTCTGGCATCATACGCTCTTTACAATTTATATTCTTTTGTTCTTTTTAAAAAAATAATTTTTCTAGTTTATATTTGATGTTTCATTGTATTCTTCTTCGGTTTACGTTTATTTCTTACATAGTTTCGGTAAGTACAGGAACTTTATATGTTTATATTTATATATTATGTTCATGAAAAATCTCTACACACATAACCAAAAAAAAACAATTTTATAACTCAATTCTACACATTAGTTTTTAGAATTATATTATTTCATTTCAAAATGGACTATGAATTACTTCTTATAAACTATATTTATTGTAAATACAATAATAAATATTTACGTCATAGTTTTAAAATTTTAGAATAATATCTAAAGGTTAATTTTGTTTTTTACAATCAAATATCATATTACTTGTAATACATGTACATTTTCATATTGAGTCCTGAATATTTTCTGGAACAAGTACTAAAAATTAATTTTATATTTATGAAAGAAACTTCAGGTAGACTGCAATATAAAGTTGCACGAATTGTTCATTGACTGACAACAAAAGTGATGAAAATAAATACCCAATATACAAGACGTTGCAAAAATATTATTAATTCAAATAAAATTTTTATATAATGCAAATCTACAAAAGAAATGAAACGAGAAACGCCTAAAAAATGAAGCGACTTAAACTTTAATATTAAAAATTTATAATTTTGTTTAAATTCAACATATACTTTATTTATATTATAATTCTCATATAAAAGAAATCGGAATTTAAAAAAAAGAAAAAATGTTGTTATTATTTGTACACTAAAAACATAGAACGGTTATGGTTCCATGAATATTTCTGAATAATAAATATTTCTTTATACCGGTATACTACATCCATTTCTAGACGCCGAAATATCAATTCATGAATTACGCCACAGACTAAATGCACTTGCCAGCAATAAAACTCCAGGTCCCGACTTAATCCCTAACGAAATTTTGAAAACGTTGCATAACTATGGCGTTAGTACACTATTAAACCTGCTTAACGAATGCCTGAACACAGAAACTACTCCTCAGGATCTTAATAAGAGTAAATTAATCCTAATATATAAAAAAGGAGAAAAAAATAACCCACACAACTATAGAGGGATCGCCATGATGAATACGATGTTGAAAGTATTAACTGGAATAATCTCCACACGACTGGAAACGTGGGCTGAAAGTTTCGATATTCTTCCAGAAGCACAATGCGGATTCAGGAGAATGAGATCATGCCTTGATAATATATTCACGCTTAACGCTATTATTCAATCGCGATTAATTGAGAAACGTGAAATCTATGCCATCTTCGTAGACTTCAAGCAAGCCTTCGACTCAATTAACCATTTAAAACTGTGGAATAAACTCTACGAACTTGGGGTGAGCGCAAAAATAGTTAGACTATTAAAACACATATATGACAACGCGAGTATAGAGATAAATGTCAACGGGAGACAGTCAAAGCCAATAAAAGTTACCAAAGGCGTCCTTCAAGGGGATACATTAAGCCCACTACTCTTCAGTTTATTCGTATCAGACATAGAAAGCTTTTTCAAAAATCAAGGTATAGAAGGTATCTACATATATTAAACGACATCTTAATGCTACTTTACGCAGACGATCTTGTCATCTTGTGCGATTCAATTCCAGATATTCGCAAAAAACTTGATTGTCTGGCCAGATATTGTAGTGATAATGATCTCAAGATTAACGCACATAAAACGAAAATAATGAGGTTCTTCAAAGGAAGACCTAGAAAGCTACCAGAAGCAGAATTCGTATGTCAAAATGAAACTATTAGCTTTGCTACAGAGTACCAATATTTGGGGATGTTATTTACTAACTCAGGACTGTACAATAAAACCAAAGAACTCATGTTAAGCAAAGCGAGATCTGCGGCAGCGAATGTGAAAAAAACTATGATATCCGCCAAAATGACATCCTGGAACGCTAGAATTAAATTATACAAGTCAGTAGTCTTACCAACCCTTCTGTATGGCTCAGAAATATACAGCCTCCAATACTTAAACGAAATAGAAAAGATACAAACAGGATTTTTCAAAAACCTTCTGAATTGGCCAAAAAACACTCCGAATTATATAGTACGCAGAGAAACAAATGAACCCAAAATAGAAGTAAATGTTTTCAAACTAATATTAAACTACCTTCAGAAGCTACTACTGATGAATGAAAAAAGATATCCGAGGATGTGCTATGAAAAATTAATAAAATTAAACAAGAGCAGCAAAAACGTACAGAAATACAACTGGGTAACACAAATAACAGAAATGTTTAAAAAAATCGACAGCCTACATATTTGGAACTCTCAGAGCTACACCACTCTGAAAAATAATTCTGACACGTTGGAAGCAAAATACACCACACTTGTGAACACAGAAGATGAAAGAAGAATCATGGAATCTACATATAATGAAACATACAAAGAAATACTCATCACAGACACAAACTTCAACTACTTAAGAATAGACATTCCAAATTTCAAGATCATCAAGACCATCAGCCAACTACGTGTAGCATCCACCCGCGAAATTGCACAACTTTATGTAAATGGAACTGCTTATAAATTTGATAACACTAACATATGTTCTATTTGCAACTGTTTAGATCCCGATAACCTATATCACTTTCTCGTAGTCTGTCCGTTCTATAACCCCCTGCGAACTGCACTTCTGGATCACCATCTGAGAGACGTAAACGCGGAAACATTCCTTATGCAATTATACACATTCGACAACACCAAGAAAATGTACGACGTATACAACTATGTTACCGCAGCCCTACGACTAAGAGCATTTGCCCTAAATATGTGAATTTATAAACTTTATTCACCTGATATGTTAACCATAAAAATGAAAAATATGTATTGTAAATAACTCTATCCTTTGTATAAGCTACAGGCTTTTTGCAAATAAAATTATTATTATTATTATTATTATTATTACTGCTAAAATTTATTACAATATCTTTCACCCTGTTTCGGAATTGATTTATTTTATTATACTGTATTTCACATATTTACTAGAATTTTAATTTGTTAATACTTAAGTAAGTTTATTATGTTAAAACCATTTCCAAATTAAATATTGAAAAACTAGTTAGCAAATCTCGATTTAAAAGCAAAACTATTTTAATAACTTAATTATATAGGTATTTTTATATTTTAAAATTCTAACTGCAACAATATTGAATATGTTACTAATATTTACTTAAATAAATAGACAGAATAATTTGAAAATTGTAAAGTTTTACAGATTATCATATTTCATATTATTATTCCAGAATAATTAATTAAATATTTATTTATTTATAATTCATATAATTTTTTAGCATGAGCGCGATTCGAAATCGGGATCTCCGGATTCGAATTCCGTAATGCTATGCACCTCACCGTACTGACGGACACATAATAACGTTTATTTATCTTATAATTTGATTATATGTGATATATTTTATATAAAATATACTAGCAAATCGAAGCTAATTTTCTACAGCGTATAAAGCCTCGATAGTCACTGACGTCACAGCTTACCGCGCCCCATCAAAATTCTCCGCGATGCAAAACGGGAATGAGCAATCCTTTTATATCTAATGTCGTCTATGTGAATTGTTCGAAACATTTTTACATTTTCAATCATACCTAATTTAATTTATTTTTTATTATTTAAGTTTAAATATTTTCACCAAGGCTCAAATTTTTTTCCAGTGTTTAGTTCGGACTATGGCCCTCCAAATATCTCACTTATTGATTTAGTGATTTTAACTACATAGCATGATTTATTGTCATATTGTGTAGAAGCCGGATATAAATCTTTGATATCATATCCGGTTTTGAGTTACATATTCAAACATTGAAATTTCAAATAAAATATATTTCAATAATTATAAATTTGAAAAGTACTTCAAATTTACTTTATAATCATGCTAAATAATGCATGATGTTACATTATTAAAAAATCTGATGTGGACACCACATGACTTCCTTGTACGCGTATTAAACTATAGATATTTTTTAATTGCACATATTTGACATTAAATCTTTTTTTTTATGTTTTGTTCTAATCCATAGCAAACTTAATTAAGAAACAAACAAAAAATATAAAATATTTAAATTTAGATATCTCGCTTATGCCAAAGGCTAATTTAAAAATTCTTAATGTGCTAGCCACAGAATTTAATTCTCTAAAACTTTTATTTGCAGTATTTATTTCTAAAATTAAAATAATACCATTTTTTTCAAGGCAAACTGTTAGCAGCTTCATGTAATGTGTCACTTCCGGTTAGTCAATTTTAACCAAAATCTATGTTATTTCCATTGATATAGTAGTCTTATATAGCAAATTTGGAAAGTTTTAAATTATATTTGAATATAGTTTTTCATGAAAATCTATTATAGGCTTCAAGTAAAGTACCACTTCCAGAAGTTATATAATGACCAAAAAAAAAGGTGCACAACTAGATGTTATAACAGTCGTAAATATAAAATTTATATTTTCTACGGCTTACCGTTTTTGAGTTGCGCGAGATACATACGTACATACGTACGTACAGACGTCACGAGGAAATTAGTCACAATGGATTCAGGGATGGCCAAAATGCGTATTTCCACTGAAATCTGAGAACCGAAAATTTTCGCGATTACAATACTTCCTTTACTTCGTACAAGGAAGCATAAATAATATGATGAGCTTTTGAATTAAATTACACTGAAAGCTAAAACAGTAAATACAGCAAAAATAAAAAAACATAGTAGCTGTCAACAGTCGGTGTACTGTACATTGCCTTTACTAGTATCAGAAAGTTAGCGTTTTTGGTTTTGCAGTGCGTATGGATCCGAATTACATAACCCAATAACCTACCATTTTATTATTTAACTGTGCTGAATAATATATATATAATATACATTTGATAAAACCGACTGTCATTCTAGGCTCCGTAAACTTTGAACATAGATTTTTTTTAATGGTGCCCCACGCATACAAGTGTTTACTTTTAAGTACTCATGTATGATTATCTGTTTACCCACATAATTTTTAAACTATTTATTGTTAGTTTTACTTACATATGGAACTTTTTTTTCTATCTCGCTTGATATAGTAATTATATTGGATATTCGTTCTTCTAAAAAAAATTTTTTTTAATGTATAAGAAATATGAGCTTATTATTATAAACGTACCTTTCTTAGAAATTAGACATTTACAGCACACAAGATATATTATTGCATTCCATAAATAACAAATTTCACGCCAAATAAAATTAATAAACATGGCACAAGCATCACTCATATTTCATATTATTGCGAATATATTTTCTAAGTAAAAACACGGATAAAAAATTAAAATGTTAGTATTAATATATTTTCATACAATGATTAAAGTCTAATCGATAAATGAAAAGATAATTTCTTATCAATGATTATATTTATCATAATAAATTAAAAATTGGCTACTGATAACTATTACACTAGTATCTAATGTATTTTTAGGAGTATAGTTTACTTAATAGATTAAATAGTACTAGTTCCTGCAACAGAATAAATAACATTCGCCCATCAAGTAAGACATTTATTTCGCTTTTTGACTGGGAAATTCTAGTGGGGTTAATATTGTTTGTCGCCGGAATTCTAGAATATTTTTTTACTAATATAAATGTTCTCTTTAATTTAATAGTAATGCAGATTTTCGGACAGTATGTTTTTTTTCTATATCGTTATTTGTTATATTGAATACGAGCTTTAAAAATCTGTAGAAATGTTTTACTGCCGGTTTGGTAGACATTTGAGAGTGTGAATTTATTTCCATTTTCGTTTATAGATAAGGATAAGCCTAGTACGCTATCTTTAACCTCTACTCTACTCGTATTACCGAGAGAACTCTAATTCTATTATCTTTTGTTAAAATAAAGAATAAATGGGCAAAAGTTTAGTTTATGAAATCTCATTAAATGGGGTAGCATGAACCTTGAAACATTAACGGCCACTCATTAGACCATGCCCTCTTCAACCATATTTATCTTCTCTCTATACAACGTGGAATATTATTAGACGTATAAATGGCAAAAAAAAATTATTAATTAATGTAATGCGTACCTCTAATATAGAAGTTTTTGAATGAGCGGACTAAAAGATAAGAATGTAATCAGAACTCCACACATAGTTTTTCTGTACTGTTATGCCTAAACATGTCGTATTTGACTTCATAAGAAAAGACAATGAAAAGGGGTTTCAAAAAAATTTTATGTTCGGCAAACAGTATACCGACTCATATCGCGTTTGGTATCATATGAATGGGCATTTTCTCCCGATATGACCACTTGATTCTTTTTATGGACCTACGTTAAAGATTTTGTTTGTAATGAACCAGTAAACACATTAAACGGACTGTAGAATAAAAATGAAGCTGCAATTGAATCTTTATCTGCTAACCTAATATAAAGGACTACTTATTATGTTTCAAAACGTTGTGCAAAATGTATTGAGACTGGGAGCCATTTTGAATATTTTTTATAAAATCATTTTGTTGTTATTAAGTGTTCCTTATTCTTATTTTCGGTATTATTATGACAAAAAATATTATTTCGTTCAATAATAATAATTACAATTGTTTTAGTTAATTGTTTTAGTTCAAGCCACAGTCATAGCTCACTATTCTCTTTCCGATTTGGTGTATATTAAAGTGCCCGCCATTTCACTTTTTAATAATGTAACATATGGATTATTTTCCATGGTTGTAAAGCAAATTTGATGCACTTTTCAAATTTGTAAAAAATATAGTATGTTCCATTTGAAATTTCAAAGTTGATATTAATTACTAATAAACCGGAAATGATATCATGAATGTACATCCGTCATCAACTAGCTTACATGTTGCTGTATAAATCATGTTATATGAAAGAAATTGCTAAGTTGATAAATAAGCGAGATATTTGCTGGGTCTATTAAAATATAACACCCTGTATACAGGGTGAGTCTGGGAAGACGCCCCCCCCTTTAACTTTTTTATTATGAGTAATAGAAAAAAATGGTTCATATGAAAGTTTTATTATTTTAAATATACTATTTGATGGCAGATGTAGATATTTTTTATAAAGTCAGGTTTACAAGATACGACTATCAACTTTTATTTTTTAAATAGCAACCTATAATTATTTTACTAAAATAAAAACCGCCATTTTTTTCTCTTTTCAACGGTGTATTAGTTTTTATTAATGTATCTGAAAAAATTCGAGAAAAATAAGAAAATTGAGAAATACTAGAAATAATTTTTATACAAATATTATAGGTGGCTATGTGAAAATAAACAAAATGTAACAGTGTTAAATTAATGTCAAAAAAGTATACATTTGCTGGTTACTTTATTTAACTTATTTTGCAAACAATAAAAAAAACATGTTAGAATTTTTGAAAAATCATGAGCATTCGCCGGGATTTGAACTATTACTATTAAATTGAAATTATGTGAATTTTCAAATTTAATTTCTGCAGTTATGAAGTAGACAATTTGTTAATTGATTCGGATGTAGAATTTTATGCTTTACAACATTTATTTGAAACATTTTTTCCTAAAATAATTAGGGAAGCAATGCGCACGGAAAAACTGATTTGCCATGTTAAACGCCTATGTTTCACTTTTCGTGTTACACCCGGTACATATAAGTTAGAGCACCCGTTCCCATGAGAACCGCCGACCGCTTCACATTCCAGGCACAGTCACCACTCTCTTTCCCAACAATATGTTATATTATACTATGTGTGCATAAGCACTTTTAGCACAACCTGTACTCTGTATTCACATTTGTAAGTCAGTTACTGTTGAGAGATTGCAGTATCAACTTGTATGAAAAATCTATGTAATCTTTCGTTGTCAAATAGTAAATAATTTTTTATTGTAACCGTAAATCACGTTTACGTTACTGGCGCAGTCGGTAGGATACTCAGACGGATTATTGATTAATTCAAATATCAAAAAATCACGTTTCGTTTCAACGATTAACTGAGTATTAAAATTTAAAACGAAAAATCGTCGCAAAGACTCTGTCACATCGCGAGTGAATATCGTGTACGAAGATATCTTCAGAAGGCCCTGCTGCACACCAAAAATCCAGCTCTATCACGCTACGAGAGAACATCGTACGAGAAGAGACCGACGGAAGTCCAGCTGTACGCAGAACGCCGGAAGCCGACACCAGTCTATGGAATCGTCACGGCCGAGCCCATGGACAAGTTAATGTTTATCCTGTAAGTACTTATGTCTATCAGTGATATCATTCAACTAAATTTAGATTCAGATACGGATACAGATTCAGTTGCTTCCAGTAATGCATACCTTAATAATAATCCTATAGAAAATAATATTGAAACTTTATTAGAAAAATTTAATAATTTAAATATAAATAAAAATATGGCTACTCCAATATTGAAAAAGAATACTTAGATATGATTCCCGAATTTCACGGGGACCCTAAACTCTTACCGCGATTTATTGAAATCTGCGAAAAGTTACTAACTAAATTTTTTAATAGAGTAGAACCGGGAGACTTTCAGAATGAATATCTGTTGTCGACCATTCTTTCAAAAATTAAAGGCGATGCTGCCGTAAATCTAGCTAGTTCCAACTTTAGCTCATGGTCTTGTATAAAATCTGCCCTAGTAAATTTTTATTCGGATAAAAGAGATTGCTATACTCTCGGAATAGAACTAACAGAATTAAAACAAAATAGTGAAACACCTTTCGATTTTTACAAGATTTACTAAACTTACAAATTTCCTACGTCACTTTAAATAACTCAGGTTACGAAGCTTTAGTACTTGCCGAATATTTCACGCAGTACGCACTGCGAATTTTGCTTCGCGGTTTAAAAGAACCACTAGGTACACTCATGCGCACAAAGAATCCTAAAGACATGAACCAAGCATTGAACATGCTCACCAACGATTTTCAAATTGAAAGTTGTTTACGCGCACAAAACAAAACACACACACTACAAAAACCAAAACATTTCATTCGCACAAACACACATCTCAGATATCAACAACCACAACTCAGATACACACCTACACAAACACCTCAATTAACATACCAATCTAATCCATATCCTCAAAATTCAATAAATAAACCATTTAACCAAATTCAATCATCCAAACAAAATGTTTTTAATCCAAATCCCAATACACGATTTCCAAATCCTACTCCAATGAGTGTCAGCACTCGACAGTCATTCGTACCCAGACCAACCCATCAGGCTACAATAATCAAGCTCGACCGCAACAATACACACGACATTACCCCCAAACACAACCACGACCAAACGAACAACTATATTGGTTTGAAAAAATATATAGTTTTACTTTTCTTCACAATGTTTATTTTTCACAAGATGTACATTTCGATTGCGATGCAATCATCATCAGTTGTATAATACATGTATACGTACACGTAACTCGATCTATATTTTTAGTGAACAACTATATAACACAGAAATTACGGAATATAATGACGAACAATTTTACGATGAAAATAACTCTCTTATCTACGAACCAGAATCAGACAACGATAGCTGTGAAAAATAAACATTGTGAAGAAAAGTAAAACTATATATTTTTTCAAACCAACATAACTAATCTTCACGTAACTCGATCTATATTTTTAGTGAACAACTATATAACACAGAAATTACGGAATATAATGACGAACAATTTTACGATGAAAATAACTCTCTTATCTACGAACCAGAATCAGACAACGATAGCTGTTGAGACGCCACTGCTTCCTCAGCCGCTCACCGGTTTATCACCAACACCCAGCGCTATCTATTGAGCGCCACCACCTAACTTTAGTTTTAGTTATATTTCTCGCTGTTAAATTATTGTAAATTTTACCAACTTCACTTGTCTTGTAACTCGCTTTCGCTGTGCACTAGTCGCACGTTTTTTCTACTAACCTGTACGCCTCTTACGGCCACGTATTTTTACACAATTCGCTTTTTACGCTCAAATAATTACGATCAAGTGTTTAGTGCTAATAATAAACAGTATTTCGATATCTTTGGTTATTAAAATAGTTCCTAGTTTGTGTTTGCAAATTTACTTCTTGATTCCCATACTCGCTTCAGCTTGTTCAGCCCTTCAGGCACCTTCGTTTGCGTTATTTGTAAATTCAATTACTCCTTTGGCTCTCTTTTATTTAAATTGTTGCAATAGCTTATCTTTCCATCTCTTTGTTGATTAGACCACGTGACTACAGTTAGCTTTGTCACTTCCTGACGCATTATTTGTGGGCCTGCCCCTATTATCCTGTCTCTCCTTCAGCAAAGAGCTACCATCCTTGTGTTAAGTCTTCCAGAGCAGCTCCTGGAAGTGAAGAACGTCCGTACCTTCTCCTTCCAGCATTGCATCACTCTGCCTTACTTTCTGCATTTTCTCTCTGCTCGCATTCCGCATTTTCTCTTCTACGCAATCCCCGCGAAACGACCTCTCGGTCGAACATTTGGTCCTTCGAGCCGGATTCGCATTATTCTCTCTCTACGCATTCCCCGCGAAACGACCTCTCGGTCGAACAATAGCCAAGAACTTGAACAAAAATTTAGCTCGAGTCATTTTTTAGAACTCATAGTCTCGGAACAGAATTTGAATTAATGAACTTAACTAACAATCAAAGCGAATTACCATTCCTTATTTACCCCGAACAAAATTTAAAAGTCCTTCTTGATACAGGAAGTACACGCTCTTTTATAAAACCGAATATTGCACATAAGTTTTTCAAAAACAAAATTCAAAATGATTCTTTTAAAATTTCCACCGCACATGAAAAATTTGAGAATGACAATGAATCCTTAATTGTTGAACACGACGACATACCACATAATATCGAAGAACTAGACGACTGTGACGCAACAATACACTCTAACCCTGAACACCCTGTCATCGGTATTCCCATTATCGAAAGCCCCGTTAATGTAGGAAAAAATCAACTTATATTTTCGGAAGTTTTACATTCACCCGCTAAACCTAAATTCATCAAACTCCACACTGATAAAATGAGACTTCAAGTACAAATCTCAAAAAGTAATTTCGAAAAAGATATAATAAATTTTGTCAAAGAATTCGTGGTACCCAAAATAAAATACTATTTATATTTCGAACAACCAATTTACGAGAAATTTAGTGTAATCTTACAGAAATATTTAAAAAACTCAGAAATAAATTTTGTTAAATGTAATATAAAATTAATAGATTTAGAAAATCAAAATGACATCTGTGATACGATAAAAAACTATCACGAGGGTAAAACAAATCACAGAGGTATTCACGAAACTTATAACCAAATTAGAAAAAAATATTATTGGCCTAACCAATGTAAAGACATTAGCGATTATATAAACCAATGTGAAATCTGCTTAAAATCCAAATATGAGCACAGTCCCATAAAAACTAAATATAACATCACTCCAACCCCTAATAAACCCTTTGACATAATTCACGTAGACACGTTAAGTTTAGAGAACTGTAAATTCCTTACAATCATAGAATAGACGCCATTTCTAAATAAGCTCAAGCATACCAAGTCACATCAACAAACGCAATTGAAATATGTAACAAACTCAAGATTCTTCTCACATCACGGAATCCCCAAGTTAGTTATATCCGACAACGGTCCAGAATTAAAAAATAATATCTTACGCGAATTATTCATTTTACATAAAATCTAAATTTATTTCACCAGTTCACAACACCCAAACTCCAACGGTCTTATAGAACGATTCCACTTCACATTAATTGAACATATTCGACTTTTTAATTTGCAAGAAAACCAAAAAAATTAAATTATAGAAAATAAAGTTAATTATGCAGTATTAGCTTACAATAATACCTGCCATAGTTCCACGGATCTTAAACAAATCGATGTAATCAACGGACATTTTGATACAGATTCACCCTTAGACATAGAATTAGAGAAAAGAATCACGCAAGATTATATTCAAAATCACCGCGAAAAAACGAAATTAGTATACCAAAGCATTAACGAAAAATTACAAAATAATAAAACTAACTTAATTGAAAAACTTAACGAAACTAGAGAAAACCTACCCGAAATCCCAGAAACAATATACGTACACAATAAACAGAAGGTAAACAAAACAAAGCAGCCCAAATACAAAAAAGAAAGAATCAAAACAATTAATCAAAATCTAAAAACTGCAAAAATTCATGCTAGTCCTACAGATAATAAAAAACAGCCCAAAATTCGTTTGTCAAATATTAAGAGACCTAGAAAAATAAAGAAGAATATTAATATAAATTACGATCTTCCAGGTCCATCTACCTCACGTACACCTACGGACTAGAAATAAAAAACATTACACAAAACACTGGACTTTTACCACTCAATTTAGGGTCGGCAAAATTACAGAAATCAACACACACTTTCTTACACTTCTACGACCTACAACCCATCCTCGATCAGTACAATAATTTAAAAACACAACACAACAATCTCAAATACACAATTTACATAAACAATGTTAGCCTAGCAGACTCTATTAACCACGATAAAATAATTAATTATATAATAGAATCAATAGTTGATAAGTTTAGTCACTTAATTGTTAATTACGAAAAACCTAGATATAAAAGAGGAATAGTAAATGGATTAGGATCCATTATAAAAGTAATTACAGGAAATTTAGACGCGGAAGATGAGAAACGATATGATGAAATTTTAAATAACTTGAAAACAAACCAACACAAATTAATCGATCAACTAAAAAATCAATACTCCGTTAACCATTAGTTAATAGGAGAATTTAATCAAACTATTGTAACAATAAAGCATAATGAACAAGAATTAAAGTCAAAAATTGAACAGTTAATGCACATAGTTATTGATGGAACTCAGCAATTAAATAAACTAGCCATTCACGATATTTACAATCAACTAAATACCGTATTCAGTATGATTTTTAGTACCCTACAAGACATAGAAAACTCATTAACTTTTTGAAAATTACACACAATGCACCCTAGCATTATAAAATTGAACGATTTCTATTTGGAACTAAATAAAATTTATAATTATTATAACAATGAATTTCCTCTAGAGCCAACATTCAAAAATATGTTAGAATTTGAAAAATTTATAACAGTTAATTGCAAACTAAATTCAAACAAAATTGTATATTTTCTAGAAATCCCTATTAACTACGAAACTGATTTCCAACTATTTCACATTATTTCCATCCCAACCAAATACCAGACTGAATATGTAACCATCATACCAAATAAAAATTATTTCTTAAAAACCTCTGATGGTCATATCAAATCACTGAACGGCGCATGCACAAAAGGAAACATCTACCAATGCCCAAACAAAATAGATGAGATCAATGACGATACTTGCGAGAAGAACATCATATTATATAACAACAATAATAATTGCCAATACACGAAAGTAACCATAAAGAAAAATCATATAGAAACTATAGAAGAAATAAACCAATTCTTAGCAGTTTTACCAGAGTCAGAAACAATTCACGCATCATGTCAACAAGGTGATGAAATTAAAAATTTAAAAGGAATATTTCTAATAAAACAAGATCAATGCCAACTAAAAATAAAAACCAATTTTTAAAATTTCGAGACGGTACTTTCGGCAAACCAATTATCTTAGAAGATTTCCAAATTAAGTTAAACACAAGCCAAATTCCAACGATGAGTATCGACATCCAAAACATTCAAGATCTGAAGTCACCTATAAACAAGTTCGAACATATCAACGCAAATTACGACATCCAGGCAACAAATTACGCCCTTATAACTCTATATGTTATTGTCTCAATTACTAGTACAATTATTTTCGCAGTTTTTGCCAAAAAAAGGTTCTCTCAGAAGAAGAAAGGACCATCCAAGGATCAATCCATAGAACTCCAGCCAGGGCCTTCACCCCGAAATCGTCAGCTGAACATCCCCGACGATATTCCATTCTAAGGAGGGAGGAGTTCGAGCACCCGTTCCCATGAGAACCGCCGACCGCTGCACATTCCAGGCACAGTCACCACTCTCTTTCCCAACAATATGTTATATTATACTATGTGTGCATAAGCACTCTTAGCACAACCTGTACTCTGCATTCACATTTGTAAGTCAGTTACTGTTGAGAGATTGAAGTATCAACTTGTATGAAAAATCTATGTAATCTTTCGTTGTCAAATAATAAATAATTTTTTATTGTAACCGTAAATCACGTTTACGTTACTTATATATATATATATATATATATATATATATATGTTTGTCTAGTAGCCAATTTGGGGTCCAGCATACAGTTATGCAGTATAACATGTATACTGGTTTTTTCGGGGTCCTCATCGGGAACCTCACTATAGATCTAAAATGTTGGTCTAATTTTTAAAAAACAAAACGTTTTAAAATGAATTAGAGACGTCTGAAATTGAATTAAAGACGTCTGTAAGCATGTCCCGAATTATTAAATAAACATCAATGTGGCGTTCCATAGATTTATGTATCTTATCAAACAAGTGTGTTAATGCATAGTGTACTAATTGAGAGAGGCACTTCTTTAAAATAATTTGGTAATTAAACTAAAAAGTATTTTTTAAATAAATTCAATTCATTAACTAATTAAGCAATAGACAAATTAGTTTGGAATAAAAGTTTCACTATTTTAAATATACTATCTATTCCTGAATATATAAAACAGCTTCACACAATACGATACATTATGCAACTTATTAATAATGTTTACATCAGTATATTTCTCAAAAATATTTATAAATAACATAGAGAATAGGTACGTAGTTTATAAATGAATTTTTAAAAAAATGTGCACACCACTTTCAAATTTTTTTTTCTGAAATTACATTCTGTTCCATTTGTGATGTCACAAGTATTGAAGTTGTGGCTGTCAAACTTTTTTGTAATGGAAACAAATATAATGTATATTCTTATTTAAATATATTATTTTGATATTTAATAATCATTCTTAATGATATTGTAAAGTCTTGTTATGAATTGAAATTTGTTATTCTAAAAATGAAATAATATTTATGTATGACAAACTGTTTGACATAATGCTGTCACTGGAATCAAAAGCATGGAAGAATTGTCATAAAATTTAAATTATGTAGCGTGATATTTTGTGTACGGTTTTTGCTTCAGAAAGTGTTATTTAAAATAACTGTGTTGTTTTGTCATTATTTATTTGAAGGCAAGTAACGTAGAATAATTTTGTAAACCAAAATCGTTTACGACAGATAAGATGGCACTTCGTCTTTTGCGGTCTGGGCATCGCGCGAAATATTTTGTGGCCAATAAGAATGCTTCTTTTAAAAAGACATACTTGTGGTGTGTGTGTCATTAATATCTTTCGTATGGAATAAGTTAAATTAAAAAATATAAATAAATATATCATCACGTCTTCTATCCATTACTGGGCGAAACTCTGCCCTTACAGATTTTGGTAAGTGATATATTGTTTGTGTTAATTGCGGTTACCAGCCGTCAAATCACGGCCCGCAAAGATATTAGAGAAGGAGGAGCCGCAGGGGTCAATTTAAATATAAATATAGTTATTAATACTCATAATTAAATATGTACTTTACGTTTTTATCATAATTTATGTATATTTCAATTATTATTCAGAAGCCCATTGGTACGCCACTGCGAATTCAATTCCATTCTTAGTTTATCGGTTCGGCGCTGGCGCTGGCACGGCCGGCGGCCCATTGCCTAGTTGCCAGACTACAAACGACGTAATAAGTAAATTGTAAAGTGCGTAGTAGGTAAAGTTTGTCCGCGATGTGGTGACCGGTACGTCATCAGTTTCTAAACTAATAATAAACAATCTTAATGTACATCTATAACATGCATGCTTTTCAATCGTTGGTTAATATTACGTCTGTTTTATATGTTCAGCTTTTTTCCACTACTCGAAAAAAAAAAGATAGACCATCACTTCAAGGACGGAAATTTAAAACTTCGATCTGTCATTTCAGAATTAATTTTAGGTTATATTTTGTACGAAACTATGATTTCGTAATAAATTTCAAAATAAAATAAATAATTAATATTATTCCAGGCATTATGCACAACGTCAAACAAGTAATAATAACTAAACGTTAAACAGAGAAAACATTATCGAAATATCACAAACTTCAGTCAAAATAAGCGAATCAAATATTACGGTGATTCTAAATAAATGGTCCTCGTTGAAGTAATTTACAATGATAATATCATGAAATTTGTTGCTATTTAACTTTTTTTCTTTAATAAATAACTCTTCATTTGTAAATACTATTAACTTATAGCTCTTGTTTATCATGACTGGTTGAGAACATGTATGACATCATGAAATTTCTCCCACCTTGTAACCCATACGAATATGTTTAATGACGTACCGGTTTCCACATCGCGGACAAACTTTACTTATGAACCGTCAAGTGAAACTTAAAAGTTAAACTCTATGTAAAAATAAAAATATTATACGATTATAATGAGGTTAAAAATACTTATAAATATCATTATTTTTCACATCAACATAAGCGCCATCTCAATATTCTCCAAATGTTTCATGAAAAGTATCGAAATATAATTTATTTAAATAATTTTAATATGTGTATTTCAATTTATAAGGAAATAAAATCATAGGTAAATAAGTTTTTGTGTAAATAAAATCAAATTATAAGTGAAATTCATATTCACAAAAAGTATGGTTGTGTTTGGTGACGATTTTTTCTGCCACAACAACTCTTAAGTCAAACTTACAAAATTTTATATTTTTCGTATTTCAGCTATTTGCATTAATATAAAGAATTGATTAGACTCTGGGTTAAATTGGACAATCGGAAGTGGTACTTTACTTGAAGCCCATAACAAATTTGAATGAAAAACTATTAAAATATAATCCAAAACTTTTCAAAACTTTTAAATCAATGGTAACAATATTTCAAATTTTGGATAAGAGAAGGGATACTTCACTTGGTACTGTTAAGGCTGCTCCGGAGTGAATACAATATTCGTATTTGCCCCTTAATCTTATGCTCCCGCTAAATCCAGCAACTTGCCGTGTTGCAGTTCTTGGAACCATGGTCTGCTGGCCGAGGGTCTATTTATTATTGGTTGTATTTTTTTACAACGCTGTTATTGTGTATTCAAATATTCGTTATATTATCTTCGGCTTCGAAAATATCTAACCCAGATGATACGAGTTTCACAGACATTTCAGTTTTAGACGAATTTGCGCGTAAGTTATTTTGTATTTATAATCTGTTCTTAATATATTTATTAAATTAGAAATAACAAGAATTAAAATAAATGAACTGTTCGCAATATAAATTACTCAATTCATTTTCAAATTATTTATAGTACAGAAATGAGAAATTGCTTTGCTTTAATACATATTAAAGAATACCAGCATGTAGATACTCGTATTATTATGTATGATTCACCACAGTTCTTAAAATCTCAATCGGCAACATTTATAGCAATAACTATATACTTTGTATTAATTTATTTTCCAATTTTCTTGTCGGAGGATTTTGTAAAAATGAATGACGATGAAATTTGCGGTAAAAGAATCGTGGATATACAATACTATTTCAATGATCTAAAATCTATAAAACATCGTGGTTACGAGTGTTCCTTTTTCGTCATACAGATTTATTAAAAAGTATTTTTAAATTCAAGTGTAATATTTGTGGCATAGAAAATAAAATTCACACTGAACATTCACAGATAATATTGGATGTCAATAAATTAGTTGTTGCGATATGGTAGTTGTTTCCTTGAATTCGAAAGAAGATTTTAATGAAAAAGTTCAATTAGGCATGGGACGTAAAGTTGACAAATATGCACTGAAGTATACAGAAAAAGAGAAATAAATTAAAAGCAAGGCGAAACTGCGGATATTTCAAAAAAAGATTAAGCAACGAAGAATGTGAAGAAGCGGAAAAAAATAGTTTTTAATATTATAAAAAATGCTGACCGAAATTATATTTTCCAACACACTATTGGCCAGTTTACTGAACAGCTTTGGAAGGAGGAAAGACGAAAACATGTTACGGCCTCGCACTTCGGACAGATTTGCAATAAGCGGAAAGCAACATTCACAACGAATATGGTTAATAATAAGTTGTATAATTTGTGTACCGGTTGTAAAGCAACAGAATATGATATTAGTAACGAAAGTAAGGCTATTGAAATCCAACTTAAAAAAAAACAAAAGCGGCATGAAACCATATTATTTTAGGTACGTCGCTGGACGGACGAATCGGCTGTGGTAAATTCTGTGAAATCAATTGTCTCTACAGCGTACGATACATGACAGTGATTGAAGCAGTAGAGAAAAAATTATAAAAGTTTTAGAAATTAGAAATGGTATTATAAGTTTTAAAAAAACGATAATTTTTTGTATCACATACAGGGCCAATTAAATATTTCAAATAGAAATATATGTTAGTTTGCAATTTACACTAATATTGACATATATATTGAAAAAATACATAATAATTATGTAGGTACTTTGGGCAGACATAATGGTTCCAAAACTAATATATTTTTATCAAAATTCTTTGTTGTACGAATTAGTTGATCCTCAATATAGTCACGGATTACCTATTAGAGATATTTGCTAATTGTATTTTTATTTATCTTGTTCAGATCATAGTTGCTAGGAATATCGTCAGTTTCATACAATTTTTGACAAAAAATATTCTGTGAACATAGTGGTAAAAGTTTGTGGTTACCTCGCAATGAATATATACCTGCTTTCAAATCATCGTCGCTGCGAGAGCACAAGATGTTAGTTTGGTTGCATAGTTTTGTACATTTGGGAAAATATGATGTAAAAATAATAATATCTTTGGGGGTCGTGATTTGACGGCTGGTAACCGCACTTCACGCGAAGAAATATATCACTTGCCGAGATCTGCTTACGGCAGAGTTCCAGACCCAGTAATGGGTAAAAGGCGTGATATGTTTATTTAATTTTTATGATGTAAAAATCGAGAACAAATATATAGTTTTTTCTTGAACGGGACATTTTAAAATAAATTTGACCGACAAAAAGTTTTATTTTTTCATAATCTTTCATTTCATATATAAATTGTATTTTGAAATGCTCTGTAATCTGTGAAAAGTTTGATAATGTCCAAACACAAAAATTACTGTATCTTGTTTATTATAAACTGATTATTATTTAAACAAAACTGTTTTTTGAAACTTTTATTTATTTAATAAAATTTGTATGCACAGTTATTCATAACTAACGATATTTATTTATATAAATAACCATATTTTATAAATTGTCAAGTCAAAATGTCAGAAACGTCAAATAAATCGCTTGCAAGATATCAAAACAAAACAGTCATAGGTAACGATATTTATTTTCGTTAAAAATTGATTAAATCTGTGAATTTACAAAACTTAAAAGTTAATTTACGGGATCAAATTACTAGTGAATTGAAATGTATTTTACATCGTTTGATTCAGAAAAATTATAATTTTCGATTAACACTTCAATCTTTGTTGTCCGATAGAACACCGAGCAACAGCATGCAAAAAACTGATTTCCCATGTTAATCTCCTATATACACTTTTAAAACAGACACCCGGTATACACATGATGGAAAAAATTAAAAGAGCTGCAAATTTTTCCTCCAATTAAGTTGAATTATTAATAGATTTAGTTAGAGTTAAAAACATATATAGAATGAAAAATACTGATAAAGTCAAAATTTTCAAAGTGATTTACTCTATTTCTAATTATTTTAGGTCTTCTAACACGACCAAGTCGCTTAATAAAATTAATAATATCTTCATCGTCCAATGAATTCATTTTTACAAAATTGTGACAAAATTTTTTGACATATAAACATCAAAACGTACTGAAAAAATATACGATTATAATGAGGTTAAAAGTATTTATAAATTTGTCAGCTGTCATTATTTTTCATGAAATGTATTGTAATATAATTTAATTAAATAATTTTAATATGTGTATTTCAATTTATAAGGAAATTATTGTATAAATAAAATAAAATAATATGTGAAATTCAAATTCACAAAAAGTATGGTTGTGTATGCGTGACGATTTTTTCTGTCACAACTCTTGTGTCAAACTTATAAAAATCTCGTTTTTTCGTATTTCAACTATTTGCATTAATATAAAGAGTTGATTAGACTTACCCATTACTGGGTAAACATGTCTTTATAAGGCAAAATTGATTAAATTATTTTTATTTATTAAACTCGCTGATCGAGTAGTCAATTTTAGGCTTGCATATTTTTTTCTTAATAATAAATAAGTTTATTTAACAATGCAACTTATTTAATATTTGTTTTAGCAAATTCCTGATTTCTACATCATAAACTTCTTTTAAGTGAATTTAACTACAACTACAGTTGCCTAGAAGCCAAAAAACCATACGTTTTAATTTTAGATCTACATGTTTAGAACTTCGGAAATTGTATGCAACCTGTCTTCGATCGAGGACCCCGAATTGGACAACCTCAGGACCCCGAAAGAACCAAAAGACTCCGAAGTAACCATATTATAATTTTTCAGGACCCCGAACGGGATAGAAGGCATACATATATATATATATATATATATATATATATATATATATATATATATATATATATATATATATATATATATATATATATATACAGGGTGTTATATTTTAATAGACCCAGAAAATATCTCGCTTATTTATCAACTTAACAATTTCTTTCATATAACATGATTTATACAGCAACATGTAAGCTAGTTGACGACGGATGTACATTCATGATACCATTTCCGGTTTATTAGTAATTAATATCAACTTTGAAATTTCAAATGGTACATACTATATTTTTTTACAAATTTGAAAAGTGCATCAAATTTGCTTTACAATCATGTAAAATAATCCATATGTTACATTATTAAAAAGTAAAATGGCGGGCAATTTATTATACAACTAATCGGAAAGAGAATAGTGAGCCATGACTGAGGCTCGAAATAAGACAATTAACTAAAACAATTGTAATTATTATTAAACGAAATAATATTTTTTTGTCATAATAATACAGAAAATAAGAATAAGGAACACTTAATAACAACAAAATTATTTTATAAATAATATTTTAAATAGCTCCCAGTCTCTTCAATGCATTATGCACAATGTTTTGAAACAGAATAAGTAGCCCTTTCTATTTGGTCAGCAGATAAAGATTCAATTGCTGCTTCATTTTTATTCTTCAGTCCGTTTAATGTGTTTACTGCTTCATTACATATCGGGAGAAAATGAATTGAAGAGGCTGGGAGTCATTTTGAATATTTGTTATAAAATCATTTTGTTGTTATTAAGTGTTCTTTATTCTTATTTTCTGTATTATTATAACAAAAAAATATTATATCGTTCAATAATAATAATTACAATTGTTTTAGTTAATTGTTTTATTTCAAGCCTCAGTCATGGCACACTATTCTCTTTCCGATTAGGTGTATAATAAAGTGCCCGCCATTTTACTTTTTAATAATGTAACATATGAATTATTTTACATGATTGTAAAACAAATTTGATGCACTTTTAAAATTTGTAAAAAAATATAGTATGTTCCATTTGAAATTTCAAAGTTGATATTAATTGCTAATAAACCGGAAATGATATCATGAATGTACATCCGTCATCAACTAGCTTACATGTTGCTGTAAAGAACATATTATATGAAAGAAATTGCTAAGTTGATAAATAAGCGAGATATTTGCTGGGTCTATTAAAATATAACACCCTGTATATATATATTAGGATGTCCGTTATTTGGGCGACCTTCGAATATTCTTCGGGACCCCTCCTAGATCGTCAGACATTCTAAAAAAAATGAGTTTCCCAAAAGGATTCAGTGTTTTTTTGTGATTAACCCGTGCCACCGAGCGGTTGAAGTTTTAAGCCTACCGGAAAATAGAGGTATAGCAAAATAATTCTATTGTGTCGCCAGTTAGCGCAAAATAGACATGCGGGATATATTTTCCTATGAAATTGATGATTCTGAACACGAATCTGTTGTCAAAATGTTGGTATCAGTTGAAGTTTTAGTAATAATTGCATAATACGCATTTTTTATGTTTTTTTGGGGTATAGACAATTTTCAAGTAAATGTTCATTTATTTGAGTCCAGTTTCAGAAATTTTTAATAGAATTTATAATTCTATAGAATTTATAATTCTATTAAAAATTTCTTAAACTTAACATTTACTTGAAACATGCTGCAGTTATCTGTTGTAAGTTAGTTTTTAGTTCAGTCTTGTTACACTCGCCTAAGTAAATACATGTTGTATTGTATTCCTCAAAAATTAATAAAGTTTTTTTTATTAATAAATCAATACTGAATTATCTAATTGGCGCAGTCGGTAGGATAATCACTCAAGGGTAAAATCTACAAATTTACTCGTCGATTTTCATCGTTTAATTGTGATAACTGCAAAACATAAATTCTGGTGGCCAAGACTTGCTGTCTCTGAAGTAAGAGTCACGTCTGGCATAATACAAGAAAATATTCATCACACGGCAAAACAGTGCCCATCAGGGACTACTCAAACGTCCCATCAGACAACCAGCGATTGTTCCTGGGGACCTGCTATTCGCCTCCACCGCTCAAACCGACACAACGAAGATAAGTGACGCCTTGCTGTTCCATCCCGGATCACGGCCCACATCGTTGCAGTCCAACACAGAAACCAAGCACTCCGTTCCAGATGTACGAAAACATCCCAATTTTACTTCTCATACTGTAAGTAATATTACACTCTATGTTCTCAAGCGAATACGACACGCCTGAAAACGATAACGGCACAGACGACGTGTACGCTCTAATTAATCAATTATCTAATTTTACATTACGACCAAGTGTATTACAACAAAATTCTAATACAGTTAATATGACTACCACTACTATGTCTGAGATTGAAAATCTCGTTAAAAAACCAATATTCAAAAACTCTTTTTATTCGGTTTAATTTCAAATAAATTAAAAGATAAAGCTGCAGAATACTTATCTACTAACAACTTCCAAAACTGGGAAGAGCTTAAAGAATTTTTACAAGATAACTTTGTAGACAAATCAAAAGCAGAAACTATTCTACTCGAAATAATTTATTGTAAGGCTAAAAACAGTCCCGAAACAACTTTGAGTACTATTATAGAATATTTCAATAAGTATAAATCTAAGATACTTCTTACTAATTATTCACAAGACCAAAAGAATGCTATTATCAAGGAAAATCAAAAAATAGTTGTACATCATTTCATTACTTTGCTTCCGATGTCAATTAAAGCCTCATTTGTTGTTAAAAACCCTGGCACTCTCGAAGAATGTGAACAATTACTAAGAAATGAATTTAATTTTATGAAATTCGGAAATTCCCCCATGTTGAAAAATAACGAACCATTTAAAAACAACAACCCACCTCAAAAATTCCCTGGGCATCAATTTCCACAAACAAAAATCCAACTAAAACCTAAGCGGTCCAAACTTCCAAAAAAATTTTGCCCCTCGACAAAATTTAATTAATTATCAACAAACTAAACGCGATAAACCCACTCAAATGAGTTTACAAACAAGAAGTACTTTACCAATGTCCACACAAACAATAAGACAAAATTACAATTGCGAAGTCAAAGAAACAAATGACGAATTGAATGAGTCTGATAACGAAGAAGTAGCGGAAACAGAAAATTTTCACGAGGTTTCCGAACCCGAGAATACTACGTAATGAACGCATTTACAACAAATCTACCAACATTAAAAATAGATCCTTTCATAATTCTCTTAGATACCGGTTCAACTATAAATTTCATAGATCCATCACTAGTAGAAAAATTAAAATTACACGATGAGAAATTAACATTTAAAACCATCACTGGCAAAACTACTTGTAAATACTATGTAAATTTTAACATTAGAAACACCACTACAAAATTCTACGTTTATAAATTGCACAAATTATATAATTTATTTCTAGGAATTGACGCCTTTAAAAACTTGGACATCCTTTTACAAATTAATAAAAATTCAGTAATTATAAAAAACAAAGAGTATAAGTTAACTAATTCTGACAAATTACAAGAAGAGTCTAATATTTTAGAAATTCGCAATAGATAATTAACGAATTTATTGACTTATTTCCTAATGAAAATGAGAGCCTTACACAAACGAACATTATTAAACACAAAATAATAATGAATGACGAAACCCCGATACACACAAAAAATTACAGATTACCCCAAGTCTACGAACAAGACATTGAATGTCACGTTTCAAAATTATTAAAAGAAGGCGTTATAAAAAATTCTTTTTCACCTTGGAACTCTCCGATATGGATAGTGCCAAAAAAAATTGACGCGTCGGGTAAAAGAAAGACTAGAATGGTAATTGATTTTCGAAAAATTAATCAGAAAACAAAAGACGACAGATATCCAATACCGAATATAGATACGATACTAGATAGAATTGGTAATAACAAATATTTCACGACTTTAGATTTGCATTCCGGATTCCACCAAATTTTATTAGACACTAAAGACACAGAAAAAACTGCTTTTTCAACAGAATCAGGTCATTATGAATTTTTTAGAATGCCTTTCGGTCTTAAAAATGTCCCCGCCACATTCCAAAGGATGATTAACACAGCACTCGGCGATTTAGTAAATAAAATCTGCTTAGTCTATTTGGATGACGTAATAATTTTCGGCAAAAATTTAGAAGATCATTTAAAAAATATAAAATTAGTCTTTAATAAATTAAGACAAGCTAATCTCAAAATTCAGATGGACAAATCAGAATTTTTAAAGTCGGAAGTAAAATATTTAGGTTACGTATTAACACAAAATGGAGTCTCAGTAGATCAAGACAAAATTAAAAAAATCTAAAATTTAACTATTCCAAAAACCAAAAAAGCAATCAAACAATTCCTTGGAATGCTCGGATGGTACCGTAAATTTATTCCAAATTTTGCATAACTAACAAAACACCATTTACCAACTGTTTGCGCAAAAACAATGAAATTGATTTGACAAATTTAGATTATCAAAAAGCTTTCAAAGATTGTATAGACGTTATAACTGAAAACTCTCTGCTACAAAATCCCGATTTTAATAAGGATTTCATTCTAACAACGGATGCGTCAGACTACGCTAGTTCTTTCTCAAATTCATGACGGAATAGAAAAGCCGATCTCTTATGCGAGTAAAACTTTAAACAGCGCGGAACTAAATTATTCTACACTAGAAAAAGAACTGAAAGCTATCGTGTGGGGAGTCAAAAATTTCCGACCATACTTATTCGGACGAAAATTTATCATAAAATCTGATCATCGCCCTCTTTCGTGGTTATTTAATATGAAAAATCCAAATTCCAAATTAATTCGCTGGAAAGTTGAATTGAGCGAATACGATTTCGAAATTAAATATTTACCTGGAAAATGTTACATTGGAGAGACTTCACAACCGTTAGAAAAAATAATATATCAACATAATTATTATTGCAAACTTCTTGATCCAAATTATAGTGCTTTAACTCGTCACCATCAGGAGACTGGACATATTTTTAATTTTTCTGAAGCCATAATTATTGATATTATGGAATATAAAAAACATAGACTTATTTTAGAAACGTTACATATAAATTTACACCATGATACCTCGATAAATTATAAAACTGATGCGTATAATAATTTAAAATATGCTCAACATTTTTTAGGGAATTTAACAATTTATTTTTTATTTTATTTTAATTATTTATTATTTTTGCTTTTTCTATTTTGATTTTTCATATGTATCTTTTTTCTTTTTTATTATAATTGACATTTTACAAATATTATTTTAGATTTTAAACGTACATTTTAATCGTAATGAACTGTTTACTTAACTCTGTCTCTAGGGGTAACTCGTTAAATTATGAAACTGATGCGTATAATAATTTAAAATATGCCAAACATTTTTTAGGGAATTTAACAATTTATTTTTTTATATATTTTATTTTAATTATTTATTATTTTTGTTTTCTCTATTTTTATTTTTCATATGTATCTTTTTTCTTTTTTATTATAATTGACATTTTACAAATATTATTTTATATTTTTTAAAGGTTTGACATTTTGATTATTTTGTTAGTTTTATATTATAATTATTGTATTTATATATTTTAAGGAGCTGATGATGAACAAATCGAATTCGAAACGTCCAAATAATAAATATTTTTATAAAAAAATAATATTGGATCCTGAATTCTTTTATTTATTTAGAATATCATATTATTGAATCCTTTTAAAATATATATTAATAACATAAATTAAAATCAATAACAAACTAAATATTCTTAAATTGTGAAATTAGATGTTGAAATAGTCCACCGTTTTGAGCTAAACAATAACCTAATCTGTTGTAGAAGCTTTCTCGAGCATTCTTTAATTGTCGATTATTTAATTTTTGGCCTTCTTGTAATATAGCATTTTTAAGTTCTTCTAAATTCTGGTATCTTTTTTTATAAACATAAGATTTTAAATGGCCCCATAAAAAAAATCGCACGGATTTAAATCTGGCGACCGTGCTGGCCAGTTAACTGGTCCATTTCGTCCTATCCAGCTTTCAGGAAATACATGGTTTAGATATTCCACAACTTCTCTAGTGCTATGTGCAGGGCAGCCATCATGCTGGAACCACACATTTTCTTTGTTTGTTTCAACAATTTGTTATCCAACAGCATTAATTAATAAATTCAAATATGATGCTGAATTTATTCGTTGGATGAAGAATGGGCCAATGATTTTATCACCAAAAAAATCCTGCCCACACATTGACAGAATGACGATATTGTATCCTCGGTTCTACAATATTATGTGATAATTATGACAGTGTGGTTCGCCATTCATGGTAAATGTGCATTCATCTATGAATAAAATACCACTTAAAAATTCTCTATTACAATTTGATTTCTCCATCATTATTTCACAGAATGAGGCACGCAGTTCAAAATCTCGTTTCAAAATATTTCGGTGGTTTTGAAATTTAAAAGGAATGTATTTATGTTTTTTGAGAATTCTATGCACTGTCATAAAATTTATATTTAGTTCTCTGGAAATTTCCCGCACACTCATTGTTGGCTCCAGTTCTATTAAAGCAAGAATATTTTCTTCATTGTTATAAATTCTTTCATTTATTTCTTTCTTACAATTTAGTGTTCCTGTCTTTTCAAACTTTACTATAAACCTCTGAATAGTTGCCGTAGTAGGAATATCATGATACTGCCAAATAGCGCTAATATAGTTACGAATTAGTCGTAAACTATGGCCAGAATAATGCCATTTAATTATTTGCAACTTTTCTTCATCTGAATAAATATTCATTTTTGATAATAATAAACCCTAATATTGATTTAATATCACAGTTTGTCAATAGTTATTTGTATCACTAGTCCAGAAACTGCTATTTTGCGAGTGCGAGTATATTTTGAAAAGACGAGCTGCAGGCGAGGCCTTTAAATACGAGCACTCGCAAAATAGTTTCTGGACGTGTAATACACAAGATATTTCGCGCCGCCGTTTTTGTAAATTTAAAAAGAAAGTTTAATTTATTACTCACATTCTAAATGTCAGGGAATTTTTTTATGTTGGTGACATCACAATATTTGAATTTAATTTTGAATTTTAATTAATTATTTATTGTTCATGAATTTACATCTTCAATAAGTTTAATTACACTGTACACTTTATTTAATAAACATAAAACATACTTCATTTCTTTGTCTACTTCACGACTTGACATTCCAGTATTATAACCTAAAAAATCAACATATTTTATTTAGATTTTACTTTGCTAATTCAATTATAATTACTTACAATTTTGTTTAAAATATATGTATAAATATTCTGTTTTCTTGTATTGAAAATTATCAACTATGAATATTTTATCATAATATCTTTACGCCAATGCAATATTTTGACATTTCGTACGTTCAGGAATTCGCTATACTAGTGATGCCAACATATAACCATAAAAAGTCACTAATTTTTGCCGGCCTCGGCCGGTAAACACATGGTTTCCGGACGATTTTGAGTTATGTAATACTGCTAATGCCGGACGGTGGCGCGAAAAATAAATACTAATAATTTGACGTATAAAGCCTAGACTCCACTACACGCGAGTCCCAAGTGGGAAAAACTCGCACACGTAAAAATCAGCAGGGATGTGCTTGTAGTCTACTGCAAGTAATCTACGCAATTCTCTACGTGTAAACAATCATGTAGTCTACGTCTTCATTTTTCATGTATACAATGTAGACTATGTAGACAATGAAAACACCTGTGTTCACTTAAGTCATATTAAAATTGTATCCCTAGAACTAGGGAATTGTAAATGTTGGTAGAGATTTTTATTTTTATTCTAGGGATTACATGAAAAAAATTAATTGTGCAGGACAAAACGTTCAAAATTTGTCGACTGGTTACTGTTAAAAATAGCGCCAAAGAAAACTCAGTCTGGTGAGATGGCGCGTTGATCGATTTTAAAAATATGACAGTTCGCCCAAGACCCAAGACTGACATTCGTCTAGTAATGTACGAGCACTTGCGCTTTATTAGTTTTATTATATAAAGACCTATAATGACCCGAGCTCACGAATACGAATACATGTAATAGTTACAAAGGAATAAATTTAGGTTATGTTGAATTTTACAACTGTCAGATGCATTATCTACATTGTTTACATTGTCTACGTCGCTAGAATTGTCGACGTATTGTCTACGTGTAGATGTCGACAATTAAAGATTACACGTAGATGCATATCTTTGAAAATCAGTGCACTAGCCTCCATTGAGCGGGGCGAGTCCGCGCTGAATTGTTAGATCCAGCGTGGGACTCGCATTGACTCGCTCGCTGAGCGAGTTTTTCAGACCCCGCTTTCTCCCACCACTACAAAAACCATTGCATACTGTGAGGTGGATGCTGCAACACGTCTATTTTTTTATAGTTATTCAAACATTAAACAAACTGCTAGTTTTTCTTCTGTAGATATGGCTTTCCTAAATTTTGTGTCCATTTTTTTGATGCTGTCTTTTATATGATCGTGTATAAAATTAAATTATTCGCGGCTCATTCGACAAAACTTAAAAAATTGTTTGTTGTCTAATTTTGGCAATAATTTTATATAATGTCCGTAAAGTCCTCTTTCTTTATTAATGTTGCTCTCCCACCATTTACGTTTTCTTTTAAGATTTAATAAAATTAAATAACTTTTAAATTCATCATTGGAATCACTTGATTCTGAATCATTATTGAGATCCATTTTGCTGCAGTCAATGGTACATACTAAGGTATCTCGCTTCAAGTGGAGTCTTACGCCTCGTGCGGGGCGGAATTCCTATTCGTTCCTATTCTGTACCAACCTCGCGTGTAGTGGAGTTTAGGCTTAAAACGTTACGCATTTCTTCATCTCTTGTTTTTAATTCCATGGCTATTACTATTAAGTTGAAATTAAGTGAATTTTCAAATTTAATTTCTGCAGTTATGAAGTAGTCACAATAAATTTTGTTCATTGATTCGGATGTAGAATTTTATGCTTTACAACATTTATTTGAAACATTTTTTCCTAAAATAATTAGGGAAGCAATGCGCACGGAAAAACTGATTTGCCATGTTAAACGCCTATGTTTCATTTTTCGTGTTACACCCGGTATATACCGGGAGTTTTTTTATCAGTAAACATAGGTATATGTCATTACCATAGTTACAGTTAAAAAGTTTGACAGAAATGCATTAGAGCGTCTATTTTAAAAGTAAACATAGGGAAAATAACATTGCTGTAATCTATAGTTGTCAAAGTAATAAAACTGTTCTCTTTCAAAATCAGGCCGGGTTAATAGGGGATCAAATAGTGGGGCGTTTTTATATAAATGGAAATTTAAATGGGGAAAATTATTTAGAGTTGTTACAAGAGAAGTAATCCCGACAATAAATAATTTAAATATTGAGGAAGTGTGGTTCCAACAGGATGATGCTCCCCCGCATTATACTCAAAATGTAGGAAATTATCTGCACCGGATATTCCCCTAACGATGGATAGGACGAGGTGGAAAAGTGGAGTGGCCTGCAAGGTCACCAGATCTTGCGGCAAACGATTTCTTTCTTTGGGGCCACTTAAAAAATCAAATTTATAATGGGTGATAGAATGAGCGTAGAACAATTAATGGGGTTAATTTTGAACAGTTATTAAATTAAAATTCCTATTTAAACTAATGTAATTCAAAGTAATTAAAATTAATTTAATTTGTTTAAACTTAAAATGTTTTTTTTTTATTTATACTTCAATGCATTGCTGAAAATGAACGAGGGTTCTTTCTAGTATGTATGTTTTCTGTCTACGGCTGTCTACGGCTAATTTTAAGGTTATTGTTTTATACAGAATTGATAACTATATTTTAAATACATATATTATTATTTCTTAATTAATGATTGTTACTTAGATAAAATGGTTGTTAAATACTGCCTAGTTCGATATCTTACCAATGGCAATCAAATATTTGATTAATATAATCTTATAGTTTTATTTACTTTTCTGATATTCATGCATATGTTTAATTAACATATATGCCATGAAAGTTATTTAAACTTCATTTATATATTTTTCTACAGACGCTTTTTCAAAATTTGTTTCTGATAATTGCACTAAAATTGAAATTTTTGCACTCTTGGTGTACATGGAGAGTGATGTTTAACTTGAGATATAAATATTTGATTTTTGCCATAGTTTACGGCAGATTCTGTTATCGTAATGCCTATGATAGGATTTTCTGGATTTGAATGTATAGTTTGGTCTGTGTCAGTATCATTTAGGGCATCTTCGCCATGTTCAACAATCATAGATTGTGTGTCATTGTTGGGATCAAAAGTATCGTTAAATGTTTCCACATATTCAAAGAGATTTTTCATACCGGGATCTACAGTGTTGACGTTTAATTCTATTCGTGATAGAGCGTCAGCGTTTTTGTTTAATGTTCCTTTTTTATGAATAACTTCGTAATCGTACTCTTCTAATTTGAGTCTCCAACGCATTAATTTATAATTTGGTTCTTTTAATGAATGTATATATTGTAATGGTTTATGATCAGTAATGATTTAAATTTTTCTGCCAAACAAATATGGTCTAAAATATTTTGTAGCCCACATAACAGCAAGTAATTCTTTTTCAATTGTGCTGTAGTTCTGTTCTGAGTCATTTAGAGTTCGACTTGCGTAGGCGATGGGAAGATAGGAACCAATATTACCTTGGAACAGGATAGCGCCTATAGCGTAATTGCTAGCGTCTGTGGTTAAGTTGAAAGGCTTGTTAAAATCTAGATATTGGAGTATGGGATCATGAATTAGAAGATTTTTGTAAGTATTGAAACAGTTAACATATTCTGGATCGTTATGTTTAATATCTGCGTCTTTCTTTAGACATTTAGTTAGGGGTTTTATTAGCTGGGCAAAATTTTTAGTGAATTTTCGGTAATAACCTAGTAGGCCTAGAAATGCTTTAATTTGTTTCGGTGTTTTCGGTAGAGGGTAGTTTTTGATCGCGTGAATTTTATCCGGGTTCGGTATAACTCCGCTAGGGGTCACGACATGTCCGAGATACGGTACCTCTTTACGTAAAAATTCCGATTTGTCGAGCTGAATTTTTAAGTTCGCTTTTTTAGACGGTCAAAAACTGTTCTTAAATTTTGAATATGCTCTTGGAGGTTTGTGCTGAAAATTATGACGTCATCTAAGTATACTAAACACATTTCGTTTACTAAATTTCTAAGTAGGTACGTTATCCATGACGCATTGGAAAGTTTCCGGGGCATTTTTCAAGCCAAATGGCATTCTCATGAATTCGTAATGCCCATTTTCGGTATTGAAAGCTGTTTTTTTGAATATCTGCTTTGTTCATCTCGATCTGATGGAATCCGAAGGTCGAAAAATAATTACATCTACCAAGTTTGTCTAATAAAGTGTTTATATTTGATATCGGGTACTTGTCATCGTTTTGTCATTTAACTTTCTATGACTATTCTCCATTTTTTCTTGCCAGATGCGTCAATCTTCTTTGGCACGATTCACACTGGGGATGACCAAGGAGAATGAGAGGGACGGATTATTTTTTGGTCAAGTATTTTTAAGATTTGGTTTTGTACTTCTTTCCTATGCACTTCAGGATATCTATAGGTTTTTGAGTATACGGGGATTTCGTCTTTCGTTCGGATAAAGTGTTTAACTTCATTCGTAAATGTTAGTGATTTATTATCGCCGTGTAAAATAATAGAGAATTCTTTTAATAATTTAATAATTACGGATTTTTCTTCTTGATTCATATGATCAATTCTTATTTTATTCATATCTAAATTATATACAGTACAGGATTTGTCAAAGTTTAAATTATTAATTTCAAAATGATTTAGTGTTTCTAGTTTTACGCAATTTACAGTGTCTAAAATTTGTTCATTATCGGTTATGTTAATAGCAGGATAGAATAATTCGTAATTTTCTACTTTAGCTAAACCTTCGGGAATAATTATATTATTTATTTTAGTGTCTGGTATGAATGCTTCTCCGGTCTCTATGTTGTTAACAAATATTTTAATTATTTTTTCCAAGTTTGGCGGCATTTTTATATAATGAGATTTTGGAAATATCTTATGAAAATGAATTTTTATATCTTGAGTAGGAGGAATTAATACTTGTTTCTAAAATTTTTAAATTATCTATTCCAAGCAAAACATCAAAGTAATTGTGGAAATCGAATAGATAGTATTTTAATAATTTATCTGGGTTGTTAAACAAGTTTGAAGCAGGTAAAATAATACTAGAGGTTTCAGTTGAAGTACCGTGAGCTGTTGTGATTTTAAAAGAGTAATTCTGAATTTTATTTTTATAATATTTCTGTGCATTATTTGGGTTAATAAATGAGCGTGTACTTCCGGTATCTATCAAAACTTTTAAGTTATGTTCGGGATATATTATGAATGGTAGTTCGCTATAATTATGAGTTAAATTCTTAATTTCAAATTCGTTTCAGAGGCTTTTTTTAAAATGCGTCTTGATCATGATTTTCATCATTATTGGGATTTGGTTCGGTGACGTAATATTCTGTTTTCATCACAGTATTGTTCTTCGATTTCGTTATTTGATAATTATTCATCGACTTCGGTATTAAATAGTTCTTCCGAAATAAAATCAGGTTTTCGTTCGGATTGGAATTGTTGGGGACGGTAATTATTTGTGCTTGGTCTTGGTGTGAATGATTGTCTAGTACTGACACTCATGGGCGTCGGTTTCGCAAATTTTTTGTTTGGATCAGGTTTGAAAACGTTTGGAGTGTTTGGTTTTATTTGTTGAAGATTTTGTTGGTATGTGTAGTGTGTTTGATTAGGTTTGTACATTAGTTGAGGGAAACTTCATTGTTTGAATGGTTTCTTATTCTGTGTTGGAACGTTTTGTTTGTGTGCCCAGAGGCTCTCTAAACCCTCTCAACATGACTCTTAACGCAAAATTTCTAAAATAGCCAATTAGGATTGGCTGTGCTTTCGCTTTTATGTGTAGTTATATAGGAGGTTGATAAATTTAATAAGTGTATAACTCTGTTGTAATAATCAAATGGGGATTCATTTTCATTTTGCTTTAATTCGCATAATTCGAAATTTAACGTGTAAATATCGCGTTTGTCCGCGTACGTATTTAATAGGGTTATTTTTAAATCTAGTCATTTTGTAATTGTGACACTCGCAATGTTGACGGCGGCGTCTCCTTTTATTTTTGTCAAAATACTGCTCATTAAGTACTCATTTTGGAAATTATTTGCTTCTGTTGTATCACAAAATTTATTTACGATTTTTTCTCTAATTTCTATAAATCTACTTAATAATTTAGCATCACCTCGAAATTCAGGGATCATGTCTAAATATTCGCGTTTGAGTTCTGGGACAGCCATTTCGTCAAGGTTTAGGTTATTTATTTGATTTGTGTTTGGAATATAGAATAGTGAGTCAGAGGAATTTACTGAATCTGTATCTGAGGTATCGTCTGATTCTAATTCGATATTCTCTCGATTATCTCTAGATGTCATATGTGCACTACTTACAGGAAAATCAGTGAGTTCTTCATTGGCTCTGTACGGCTTTTTCCACGATGGAGGAATAGGATAGGATGAATCTTCTACGGCTCGGCTGTGTTCAGCAGGGCTTCGTTGTTCTCTTCGTGTGACACGATGCACTCGTTGAAAACGTGTAGAATTTTTTCACTGATTTTACGTTGATTCTTCGCAATAAATCGTTGAAACGAACCGAAATTTTTATGTTTCGTTTGCGATATCCGATACGACTGCGCCAGTTAGATTTATTGATTTGAAATAAATGTTTTTAAAAAAATTATTTTTAGTGTTTTACAACATATTTTTTTAGTTTCAGAAGTCAAAAGTTAGATACAGTTTTGTTACAAGTAATGTGTTTATCGTACTGGAGTGAGAATCTGACTGAGTTCAGTCTTACACGATCCTACCCAGGATGTTACATGATTCTAAGATATGATATTACACTATTCTGGGGTAGGTGGCTCAGTGGTATCGAGTCGGCCTGTGGATCTTGAGAACCCTGGTTCGATCCCCACAGCCGACAAACAATTTTCACCAATTTAAAAATCTATCCCTGTGGCTCCCTCTCCACTAATATCTTTGAGGGCCGTGATTTGACGGCTGGTAACCGCATTTCACGAGACAAAATATATCACTTACCGAGATCTGCTTAGGCAGAGTGCCACACCCAGTAATGGGTAAAAGGCGTGATGATATATTTATTTATTTATTTTACTATTCTGGAAGCGTATTGCTGGAGAGTCAGCGGTGTCTGTGGGAACACCGTTTCCTAACTTATATGTATATATATAAATAAAATAAATATATCATCACGCCTTTTACTCATTACTGGGTGTGGCACTCTGCCTAAGCAGATCTCGGTAAGTGATATATTTTGTCGCGTGAAATGCGGTTACCAGCCGTCAAATCACGGCCCTCAAAGATATTAGTGGATAGGGAGCCACAGGGGTAGATTTTTAAATTGGTGAAAATTGTTTGTCGGCTGTGGGGATCGAACCAGGGTTCTCAAGATCCACAGGCCGACTCGATACCACTGAGCCACCTACCCCATTTATATGTATATATATATATATATATATATATATATATATATATATATATATATATATATATATATATATATATATATATATATATATATATATATATATATATATATATATATATATATATATATATATATATATATATATATATATATATATATATATATATATATATATATATATATATATATATATATATATATATATATATATATATATATATATATATATATATATATATATATATATATATATATATATATATATATACACATATACATACGATGAAATTAGTCAAAATTCAGGGATAGTCAAACTGGATATTTCCGCTGACATCTGAAAACCGAAAATTTTCACGAATACAATATTTCCTTAACTTCGTACAAGGAAGTAAAAATTAACGACACACAGTAAAAAAATATATTTTTTCTTTTAGAATATCTGGTTGGGGGAAGGGTTTATGAGACAGTTTTTTGGAACATGTAGTATAACGAGTAATAAAAAGATAGCAATTAATTGTATGTAATATATTCCTCTACTTATACAAATATTTTATAAATTTTTACATTTCTATATGTAATACTTTACCACTTCCAATTCTTAAGTCTAGATTTACGTAGAGCTTTTAATGCCATATCAGCTTTCTTCTTCGCTTCATAGTGTACTTTCAAATTATTTCTGTCTCTATTTCCACTTTGAACAATTACATCATGTTGTAGAGCAGTGTGTACACCTAAAATTATATTTTAAATAAATAAATGTTGATGTAATGATAATGAATATTATCGCACCTTTCTTGGAAAATAATTTCTCCAATACGTAGTCATCTTGATTAGTATTATACTTGGTTTTTGATTTTTCTTTCTTTTTCACTTCTCTTTTAATTAAACCTTGAATTTTTTCGCCATCAATATGTCCTGATTTATCAATTTTTACTTTCTTTTCTACTGCATTTTTTTTAAGTTTCTCTTTAGGTTTCTCTTCTATAGATAGTTGTTGTTTATATTTTTTACGATAATGTATAGACATTTCTTCTGCAACTACCAGAGCATCAGAAAAAGTAGCAATGGTTTGACAATCATCTATTTTATTAACGACTGGTTCTTCTTTGATTTCCATTTTTTTTCTGTTCATTTCTAATAATTCTATCGGTGTAGGTCTACTAACTGCCGCATTTTCGAAATTTCCGTGTTCATTTTTTACTCTCTGCGTATTTTGAGCAAATTTTTTTGATATTTGTTGTGCTAATGTTTTCATCGCTTCTATTTTATCTTCTGAAAATATTATGCCTGAATCTGAACCGGAATGTGTTTCGGGAACATTAATTTCTACCTAAAAGGAAACATAATGGCTGTATTAAATATACAGTGTGTTTCTATTTAGGTGTTCACCATTGGGATCACGATAATTAAAAGAGCTACGACTAAGTTAGTCAAAAGTTGCCACACTATCAGACCAATTTAATGGTGTTTTAGTTTTCCAGAAAAAATGCATAAGATTTTTCATTTTAAAGTACTTAATAAAAACTATGGCATATTGCGAAAAAATATTTCAAATAAAAAATATACTCCAGGGGCGTAAATACAGGGTGATTCTGGGAAGACGGACCCCCCTTTAACTTTTTTATTATAAGAAATAGAAAATTTTTCTTCATATGGAAGTTTTAGTATATTAAATATACTATTTTATGATACATGTAGAAATTTTTTACAAAGTCAGGTTTACATGATACGATTATCAACTTTTATTTTTTAAATGGGAACCTGGAATTATTTTATTAAAATAAAAACCGCCTTTTTTTTCTCTTTTCAATGATGTATTACTTGTCATTAATGTATATGAAAAAAATCGAAATAAATAAGATAATTGAGAAATTAATTTTATTCAACTATTCTAGGTGGTTATTCGAAATTAATCAACAAATGGTGCGTTCTGTTGTTTCATCGAAGAGCTCATCGACCAGTGTGCCATAGGCATAATAGGCGGGAAATGGTGCCGCAAACGCGATAAAGGTCAGAAATTGGTGCATTTCACGTATTTTTTTTAAGTTTCATTATTTTGAACTTGAAGGAACTTTAATAACATATTTAGTATGCCAGAAACGATAAATTCAATGTTTTCTGATTATTTTACACAAAACTTCACGCTGGTACGATGAGTTTAGCTAAGTTATGGCCATTTGAAAAAAACAAGATGTTAGGCTTTTCATATTTATTGACAATAACATTGCTTTATCGCTCAAAACCTGATCAGCAATGACTAATTTCACTTGTAAAAAAACTTTTATAAAACAACTAACTTCACTTTATTCGATTTATTTTCACATTTGCGACATAGTTTTGTTGGTTATTTAAATTATAACATATATAATCAAGAAACCATAATTAGAAGTGAAAATAAAATGGACGAGAAATGCTACTTCAGTTCTTATAGAAGTTATAGCAGTAAACCATGTTTGCACGATGTTAGATCTCTGGAGTACAGAAATAGGGAGCGAGCAAGCGATGCTGAAGAAGAAATGGTGTATGCTTTAAAACCAATAATTCTAGAGATTACAAGTCTAGTTATTTATTATGTATAATTATGTAATATTATTTTCAAATCTTCGATTAATCCATTTCTTTACCCAAATATCTCATAATTAACCATTAATATAATAAATTATAATTACTACTTTCTTTCCTGGCGGAGGTATCGAAACGTCTAAATAAATAAATTGCCATGAAATAACAAAAGAAATGAATCAATTACGTTTTTGTTTTTACTATAATAAATAACTTTTTCATGTATTACATAAAATAAACTTGTAATCAATGTCACATTTGTCTTGCTATTTCATGGCATTTAAAAAAATTACCAATAAATTTCATTTTACCGGTTCCAGGTAGAGTAGAATTATAAATATTAGTGTCAAAGAATGGAGAAATTTTACCTCGACAATAAACTATTTAACTTTTTAGATAAGGAAAAATTTCTGAAATTTGAAACATTAATTATTTTACTCAACCTGGAGCCGGAAAATGACGAAAAAGTTTATTGTTCCTTTTTTTAAATATATAATATAACATACCTAAAAATATTATGAGTATCATTACAGCCGCAGATATCAGTTTGAAATCCGAACTCGTAGAGCGAGGATATTAAGACATCTAAGGCATGTTATGACTCATAACATCCGTGGTTTGTTAAATAGTTTACCGGTTTCAGAATATAAACACGTTAACGTCATTAATAATAGTATATTGTACAACCAGCATGGAATGGTATCCATTTCCTACGAGTATGAAAGTTTGTAGCGCGAGCCGCAGGCGAGTGCTGCAAATCATACGAATATGAAATGGACATTCCATGCGAGTTGTACACTTTACTTTTTCTACGACTACAGTATTATTTTTTAATTTATATTTTAACAATAAATTTGTCCTGCTTTCACCATTCCAATATTTGAAAATTCTAAATAAGTATCCTAGCAACGGCCGATTTCACCATTTCAATGTCTGTCAATCCTAAGTTAGTATCCTAGCAACGTAACAAAAATTAAATAACAGTTCGGTTTTTATAAACGTCTTTTAATATTTTGTATATTGTGAGGTAAAAATGGAGAGTGATCGCGACGAGAATGTTGATTTAACACCACCAAATATCTTAGAAGCAGCAAAAATAACTTCCTTAAATTTATTACCCGAAAAATCTAGAAAAAAATATGAAGTTACATATAAATTATTTATGGACTGGCGAAATGATGAAAACGTAACATCATATTCCGAAAATGTGCTCTTGGCTAATTTTGGTTCTTAATCGAAATTATACAAAGCTTCAACTTTATGGACACAGTATGCCATAAAAATGTGGATATAGCAAAGTATGCAAAATTAAGAGCATTCCTAAAACGACAATCTGATGGTTATAAACCAAAGAAATCATAAATCTTCATCACAAATGATATTAACAAGTTTATTAATGAAGCACCAGATGATTATTATCTCCTGACAAAGGTATGGTTCATATAAATCGAAACATAATAGATATTTACAAATAAGTATTTTTTTGCAGGTCGCGTTAATTATGGGAATTATGGGTGCCTGTCGCAGGCATGAACTATACCAAATGAAAATAACTGATTTGAACGATTTGAGTTCAGCTGTTTTAGTTACAATTCCCGACACGAAAACAAAAATTGTGCGAAAATTCACAATAACAGGTCAATTTTACGAAATTTTTAAAAAATATGCGTGTCTTCGCCCATTTAATGTTCAAAACTCTAATTTTTTTCTGAATTATCAAAAAGGAAAATGTACAGTTCAGAAAGTTGGTATTAATAAATTTGGAGTTATGGGAAAACAAATAGCAAGATATTTGAATCTTCCAAATCCTGAATTATACACTGGACACTGTTTTCGCAGATCATCTGCGACAATTCTTGTTGATGCTGGTGAGGGCATAACTTCTTTAAAAAGACACGGTGGATGGAAGTCGTCAACTGTCGCCGAAGGATACATCGACGAGTCTCTAACAAATAAGCTTGATATAGCTAATAAAATTCAAAGTTCAATTGAAAACACGCCCACAATCAGAACGTCGACTTCCACAACAGTTAATAATTTGGAAAATCTTAATAATTTAAATGTGAACAAAACCGATCCAAATAACATAATATTTAACAACTGTCAAAACATAACATTCAATATAACCAACAATAAATACCACGACTAATATCTTTGGAGGCCGTGATTTGACGGCTGGTAACTGCACTTCACGCGAAAAAATATATCACTTACCGAGATCTGCTTAGGCAGAGTGCCACACCCAGTGATGGGTAAAAGGCGTGATGATATATTTATTTTATTTTATTTAAATATTAATAATTCTTTAATTTTCATCTATTTTATTTTTTACGCATGCGTTTTTATATTTTTCATGTGTAATTTAAAAGAAAATTGCACCTGTACTGAAATGAAATGACCTGTACTGAAATGAAATAACCTGTACTGAAATGACTAAAAAACAAATTCATTTCGCACGATGTCTTGCAATGTACCTCATTTCCATAGCAACAACAAACATACAATGAGCAGATTTCTAAGTGGTCGTAGAAAAATATTATTTTTTGAAATTATTTTATGAATAACATCATTCTCATCCTTATAGAAGATGATCAAGTAAGTCTGTAGTCTGTATGTTTTTATTTGACGCCATGATTACAATTGTTTTGTATCATATTTATAAATAAATTTTTTATTTAAATGTCATAACGTGGTCATCTCTAATTTGAAAGACTGTACAATTAATATATTTTATAATAAGCAGAAGTAATCTTTGTATTACTGTTGTTTTGAGTTCCGTTAGTAGTGTTATATTATCATCGTGTTTTATTTTAATTTTCTTGACTGTTTTGACAAGTCTGTATGGTAATATTACCGTACAGAATACAGTTATTACTTACTTATCAGCCTACTTTTATGCATGTAAACATAGATTTATTATACGTATTTTATTTCCTAATTAACAATAATAGCAACTTCATGCATTTAAATGATTAATATTTTTTAAATAATTCATTTTGAGATTTAAATTTAGCGCACAATTTTATTTATTGTGTTGTGTAAACCGCTCCGCGACCGCAACGCCATCTACTCCGTTCTTAAAAAATGGGCTGCTTTACTCGCCAAAAAGACAACATAGCTCATTTCAATTTACCGGTCTAAATCGTCTATATTTATAAATTATAATTCGTAGCTTATATACACCACACTTTCTTGAGGTTTAGATAAAGTTCCAAAATCATTGCTTTATGGCATTTCCTTATTGTGAATATATTTCCAATATATACTTACTTTCGAATTTCTGAATATATTTGCTGTTTCAGGATTAGTATTATCTTTATGTTCTTGTAAAGAAAATAAATCATTTAAATCAGATGTTTTAAAAAATCTCTTGGTTTTTGGGTCGATCAAAATTTTATTACTTAATAACTGTTTCCAAACTTGCCTCTGATACATCTAAAAATAAAATATATATATATATAAATAAATATAGTACCTCATCTTATTTACATTACTGGGTGTAACAGTGCCATAGCAGATCTGGCAAGTGATATATTTCTGCTCATAAAGTGCGGTTACAGGCCGTCTGACTACGGCCCACGAAGGTAGTGGTTATTAATTGTTTGCCTTTGCAATTGTTTAATTATTTATTATTAAACAAATGTCTGCAAGACCTAATAAATTTATCATTTGTTCGTATTTATTTATTGTATAGCCTATTTTAATATTGTAATATTATTTCTAATTTTTAATACCATTTTCACGAATTAATTGTTACACCCTAAAATGACACTTTACCCAAATATTGTAAACAATTCAATGGTTAAATAAAAAAATATTCGCGCATTTTGATGGCCTATTCAACTATTACAGTTAGTATGCTTAAAAACTTAATTGTGGTAAGATATTCCATGTTTATTTTAAATTTAAATAAATATTTATCTGTCAAGATGATAGATTAAACAAATATAAAATTCATACTGTATCAATAAACACTAGTGATGAACAAGAATAATTAACCAAATTGTTAATACCATAATTAACGAACCGGGTTACTTTTTGTCTCATAATTAACCGATTAATTTTAATTCTTGCATTTTCCAATTTGATTAGATTTAGACAAAATGTTAAAAAAATACACGAAACAAGTTTATAAGGTGTAATTTGAAGCCAGAGGGCTTAGCAAAACACCAAGTTTAGCATCCTCTCCCGCGGGGTATATACTATTTTTCATGCTTGAAGTGAGATTAAAAAAGAAAAAGGGAATTTTAAAATATAATTTATTCATATTCTTTTGGCAATTAATAATTTTCAAATTATTAGTAGCTTTATGATAAAATTGGAATTCCGTGACAACAGAGAAAATTTATGTAAATAAATTTGTTTATTGTCAATTACATTAAATTTCTCAATTAGAATACCAAAAATACAGCAATGAACCCTGGGATGAATCTTAAGAAATTTTTGATGCAGCTTCTACAGCTGTTCTTAGGTTTTTATTTGTTTAATTATATTTTACATATATTTGACATCTGAACTGTCAAAATAATGTAAATTCCCTAGAGGAATAATGTGCATATTATTTCCGTAGGGATAAAATGTTTTACTTCTGTCCCGACTTTAGTATCATAGAATCGGTCAAATATTGCCTGTTGTAAAAAATTATATTATTTTGTTTTCAGTGTGTTATAATTTTGTATTAATTTTGAAGGAAAAAGTACATAGAAAATCAGTCAAGTTCATATTAAACACAATTGAAATGACAAATTTGTGTAATTGGTCAATAATTATGCTGTATTTAGTACCAAAATAAAAGTTTGATCAAGATCTTCGCAAAACTAATAAACTATGCTAAATTATGAATTTAATTTAATTGGTTAATTAAAATAATTATTATTAATCGGTAAATGTCCATCGCTAATAAATACTAAATCTGAATGACTTATAGTTGTGTTCGTTGTCTAAAAAGGTTTAGTGAACATATAGTTTGAAAGTGAACAAGAAATTCTTACGTTTAGATTTTGAACGAACACTAGACCTTAAAAAATCGCTATTTTTTCATATAACTAAGTCTTCTAGAACTAAAATTTGTATAGTTTTTTATACCCACCAAACTGGTTCACAAATTAAGTACCTTTTCCTCAATTGTTCCTGCAGAAACTAATCTATACACAGTGACTTGTCTAAGCTGACCTATCCGCCACGCCCTTTCTCTAGCCTGAGTATCAGTTGCCGGATTCCAATCCGGATCGTATATGACTACTCTATCAGCTCCAGTCAAATTGACTCCAAGACCTCCGACACGTGTAGTTAGTAAAAATACATCATATGATGTATCCTTAAAAGATATATACATTTATTTATTTATTAATTTCATTTGGTATAAATGTTACATACTTGATTGAATTTATCTATAATTAACTGTCTATTGGATATTGAAGTAGCACCATCCATTTTTAAATATTTGTAGCCTTGTTGAGAAAGAAAATCTTGAAAAATATCAACCATAGCTCTGGTTTGTGTAAATAATAGCACTCGATGTCCCTGTCGTTTCCAAATTTTTAATAGTGCAGCTATTACAATCATTTTTCCAGATCGTTTATAATAACCGAATGTTTTTTCTGGTGGAACGATATCTTCGACATTTGGCTACAATACATAAAATAGTGCTTAATATTATTTGCAACATCACAACTTATAACAAAAAAATTAAATTACATTTAATTTTCATTGCTGATTGTTAGATATATCCGATGGCATTGTATTTTGAAGTATGCTTAAACAAAAGTATTTTATCTGTTAAGTAATTATTATCGAATAATTTAGGTACATATTTAAATGAATAATTACAAGTTTACTTTAAATAAGTGAAGGTAATATTAACTTTCTTATTTTAAATATAAAATTCTCATATGCTACATATTTAAATTCCCCTTCCACATCCAACGATATATTTCTATACAGGGTTGTTCAGTTCAAGTTTATAATAAAACAATCCATCAAGATGTTCAGCAATTAAAAAATTTAAATTTGAAAAAAACTATTTATAACATCGGCAACCGTAATTTAAGAAAAGTTAATAAATTACTGAAAAGAATACAATTATGTACATTATATGAAGCGACCACCCCAAACTCTACAGGTAGTGTTAGCATTGCATCATTCTTTTTAGTACGTTTCCATGAGCCACATTACATCTCTGTAACATAAATAACCTTGTTTTAAGATAAGCAGTTAGATTCGAAATTGCCTCTGTAGAGTAGTTTGTATACGGTATTGCTAGTGCTCCAGCAATTTTTCAATCAATTATGGATCAAATATTACAAGGATTAAATGTTAGTTGTTACATTGATGATATTTAATGAAACGTTTTTGTTATTAGAAATCTCACAAATTATCAATTTGTTGCAAATAAATACATGTCTGGAAAATCCTTGTTAAAATTAGAAGTACCACAAGGATCTGTCCTTGGTCCACTTCTTTTTTGGTATATATCAATGACTTACCCAAATGCACAAAAAACTTCTTGGTAATGTATGCTGATGAGGTTTATTTTTTGTCTTCCGATAATACTGTTAACTCAGTTGTACAGAATGTAAATGATGCAGTTGTAGCTATATTATTCTGGTGCAACAACAACAATTTAATTCTAAATATGACTAAAACCACTTGTTTCTTTTGCTCATTAAGAACTTGTGATACACAAAATGTTCAATTGACAGCCAACAAAGCTAATCATGTTAAATGTCTTGGGCTTACAATAGAAGACTTGTTACAATGGTCAATACATATAAATGATCTGTCTATAAAACTGTCCAAAGTATGTCATTTAATTAAGCATGTAAAATTGTCGTGTGACGTAGGTACTTGTATTATTGCCTATAATGCTTATCATACCTTAATTGTCTTAATTAATTTTATTTATAAATATTAACGAATACGATTTAGAGAACAAAACATAAAATGACACAATTAAATAGACACAGAACAACATAACCAAACATGGAATAGGTTAACATAATATGAAATAAAATAAAAAAATTACAGCAAGTGTTCAAAATGAGCGCCTTGAACTCGTATGCATGTTACTATTAATAAATAAAATTAATTAAGACAAATAAGGTAAAACTTTTCAATAAAACTCTTGTTTTCCGAAAGTATCTTGATTACAAAAATTTGTAAATTTCGTGTTATTTATAGAACTTCAACCTCTTGTATTTTGGTAACTAGAAGGAATAGGACCTATGTTCATATGACATTTTTGGCTCAAAATGACCTCAGCAATAAGCTGATAAAGTTTGTTACACTAGTCCTGAAACACCCTGTATAACGCAATTCTAAGAATTTCCTACTTCCCAGTAAAGTGGAAATTTGAACAAATTATACGAATATATAAACCTGGAAAACCACCTCACGAAATTACATCCTATAGACCAATTTCCTTACTGCCGCTATTTGCAAAATTATTCGAAAAACTTCTATTAAAATAACAACATAATAATTAAAGACGAAAATCTGATACCAGCACATCAATTTTGATTCAGAAAACAACATTCAACCATTCAACAAGTTCACAGAATCGTTAACGAAATAGAAAGCAGTGTACAAAACAAACAAATTTGCTGTGGGGATTTAATTGATATAAGCCAGGCTTTTGATAAAGTATGGCTCAAAGGGTTACTATACATAATAAAGAGCAAATTGCCGTATCCATACTCCCTGATAATAAATTTATATCTAAACGAACGACACTTCCAAATACGACATGAAAATACATGATCTAAAACACAGCCGATCAAAGCAGGAATCCCTCAAGGAAGCGTTCTGTGGCCAGTACTATAAGTACTATACCAATTATATACAGCCGACCTACCTTCCGGAGACAATGTAACAACAGCCACATACACAGACGATGCCGCGATCCTCGCAACACACGAATACCCAAACACAAAAGCATCTCTACAAACGTCCCTTGACGCAATACAGAACTGAGCAGAAAAGTGGCGAATAAAAATTAATGAGCAGAAATGCACACATGTAGTGTTTACAAACAGAAGCGTCAGCTGTCCACCGGTCACAATTACAATGAAACGAAGACGTAAAATACCTAGCCATGAACCTGGATAAAGAACCAACATGACGAAAACACCTAAAAACAAAAAAAAAGACAAATAGACATCAAAATTAAGATGTACTGGCTCATATGCAGGAAATCCCAACTGTCCCTCGAAAGCAAGCTTCTACTATACAAAGTAATAATCATCTCAATCTGTACTTACGGAATCCAACTATGGGATTGTGCAAGAAAATCAAACACCAACATATACAACAAGCCAGAATAAAATACTACGCATGCTCGCCAATGCACCATGGTATGTAAGCAATCATATTTTACACAAAAACCTAAAGATAAAGTACGTTCACGAACAGATTCGAAAATTCGCATCATCATATGAGCAGAAATCAATCAATCATCCTAACGATATAGCGCCAACCTCTCCGAACTCAAACACACACCCGCATATACAATTTAATTGTAATGTACATAAATTATTAAATATTACTAAAATAAAGAAGAAGCATCACTGGATGTCATCCTCATGCAATGTCACATATTTTATCAGATTTGCTTGTTGGCCTCACAAAAGGCCAGTTGCAAACGAAATTGTTAAATAAAAAAAAATTATATTGTTTAAAAAAAAATAGAATCATTGGTAACAAAAGTGGTAGGGGGAAATATTTGATATTTGACATGACACGGGGACTATTTAGCACCTACACATATATTAAGTTTTGTACCAAATGTTTTATTAATTCAAGTTATTTGTGATCCAGGTACATATTTATGGTTTTTTTTTATGTTTCTGTGAGCGTGAGAAAAGTAATAAATGATTTATATCATTAGTTTATGTTTTTATTTTTATATACAGAGGTATCACTTTAGATAAATTTATAAAACATAATATATTTCGTCTGAAATAAATTGTAATATTTCCCTAATTAATAAATATTTCTTCACATATAATTTCACGTCTGTCCATATTATCAATTATTTCTTCCTGAATATTTACTATGTACAGTTCGTATTTGATTCGCTGTCCTTATATTCAGGTCCATAATCATTAAAATTAATACTCAAGCTGCGATAACTGCTTTACTAACGAAATGAAGATTTATGTTTTCAAATGGCTTTATTCTTCTAAAACGTTTTCACATATTTCCAAATTATTCATTTTTGATACGATTAATACCATACTAATTAAACGTCAATATTTGTCAAAACATAAAAAGAACGATTGTTTTTACATTTCATCTCAAATGACTTTAGATGAGCTGAGATTTGTGGTAAAAAGAATGCGCCTAATATTCTATAGTAGAGTTAGTAATTTCTTCATAGCACCGTACCGTCGCTATCAAATAGTTTGGCAACGTTACATTATTTCGTCTCCAAGGAACTTCTATCAACTATTTTATTTATTTTCATTTTTCTTTTATCTTCCAAATGTTAACATCTATATATAACAAAAATTGTATCTAATATTTATTATATCCACATTAAATTATTCAACATTTTAATTTTGCTATCGTTCAAATTAAGTAAAGCATTTAATAAGCTTTACAGCACTCTTTTTATAATCAGATTTAAATTAAAAAATTAAAAGATGGCTACGACAATAGCAGTGGTACGAGATTGCAATTATTATAAAAACCTAAGATCCGTTAATACAAGTCACGTTCATGACGATAATAGAGCAGGATGCTGTAACGATATACAAATACATGTTTAACATAAAGGATACTGATCAAAATCTATTAGATAAAATAATAAAAAAGTTCAACGAGTATTTTATCCCACGAATCAACATCACTTATGAGAGATACATATTCAGCAAGATTGAACAAAACAGCCATCTAATGATTTTCTTAACAAGAGTTAAAAATAAATGCAAAAACTGTTTACGATAAATTGGAAAAAAATATGATGTGATCATATTGTAGTAGGGATAAAAAATGAATCATCAGAGAAAATCTTTTAGCAGACGATAAATTAACATCAGATACAGCAACAAACATTTACAGAGCCAGCAAACTGGCAAGGAAACAAATTCAAGTAATAAAAGAAGAAAAAGAAGGATTTGAAGTTCAGATAAATACAGTACACAACAATATAAAAAAAAACAAAAGTAACGACGATAATATGACACAAAAATACAATTATAAAAGGTGTAATATGAAGCAAGAGAGAAAAAATTGCCCTGCTTTTAACAAAAAATGCAAACGCGAAAAAATTAGGACATTTTGCGATATCCACAGCTATAAATAGTAAGACGAATTAATTCATATATTGTTTGTGGCAGAAATCCAAAAATAAGAGTAAAAGTCAAGTTTAAACTTGTTTCCGGACCACAATGTAATATAATCACGGAAAGAATAGCTAAGAGAGTAAAGTTGAAAATTAACAAATGCAAAACCAAAAGAGTAATATTATTCACGAAATGGAAGTAAACAGCGAAATCATTACAAACATAAAAGTAAAATAAAAAAAACAATAAAATACATTATAGTAAAAGAAAAAATATTAACCGAAACTGAAAAAGGATACAAGTGTGGAACTAGGATTTATTCAAAGAATAGAAACGTTAGATAGAGACATATTCGCAGGAATAGGATGGGTAAAAGGTTTCGAGTACGACATCGAAGAAAATCCTAAATTTATAATTCAACAGCCGAAAAGAATACCGTAACGAAGTAAAAAAAAAGAAGAAACGTGATAGTTAAACAGAAAAAAAATCGAATTGGGTTTAGACCCGTCTAACATAAACAAAAGAACACTATTCGCTTAAGACGTTAGAAGAAATTAACAACGCAAAATAGTTCACATTACTCGATTGTAAAAAAGATTTCTGGCAAATTAGTGTGACGGAACGCACGTCGAGGTTTTTAATATTTGTAAGCCGATAGGGCAGATATATAGATGCAAACGACTTCCTTTTGGGATATCATCAGCACCAGAAGTGTTCCAACAAATCATGAACACAATATTAGAAGATTTACCGATGTCGAATGTTCGATGGAAGATAATCGAAAAATTGAAAACAGGTATAAAATTAAACGAAGAAAAATGTTCCTTCCAATAAACGTGTTAACGGTAGTATTGTCAGTAGATGCATGTAGCAGAGCTATTAGAGCAGTGCTATTACATGAAAACAGAACAATACTATTTGGCGCAAAGGCTCTCTCACCCACACAACAAAAGCATAGCTAGACAAAAATTGTTAGCAATAGTAATGAGTGCAGAAAATTCTATGAATAGGTACGTCTGGAAAAATAAAGCACTGGAAATTGAGACAAATCATAAACCACTGGCAGTAATTTTCGAGAAAAATAAACACGAACACCAGCCAGGCTACAGAAAATGCGGCTAGAAATTCTTCCATACAACTCTACAGGAAAGTATACAAAAGGTAGCGAATTATACGTAGCAGACACACTTAGTAGAGATTGCAACCTCGAAGATGAAACAGATGTTGCCAACAAATTAGAAATTCATGTAGTATTATCCTTATCCAATGAAAAACAAAAACAACAAGCAAACAAAACAACTAAAAGACGAAATGAATAAAAACCAAGAAATTAAAACTGAAAGAACACATATATGTATAAAGACTAGCCAAATCGACAGCAATTCGTACCAATATTGCAAAAATACATTACATTTTTCCTGTTATGAAAACATAATTTTCAAAAATAATAAACCTTTAATACCGAAGACGATGAAGCAAGAAATAATAAAAAATTACCACTTAAGTCATAAAGGTGTAACTGGTACACTCAGCTTAGCAATAGATTACATATACTGCCAGATATGCACTAAGGCATAATTACATCTGTACAGAACTGTAAAACTTGCCAGAAGATTCAAAAAGATAAGCCAATGAAACTATTCTGAAGTAAGAATTGCCAGAAAGACCCTAATCAATAGCTTCGGACTTATCTTAATTTCAGGATCAGCAGTATATATTAATTGTGGATGCTTCGATTTTATCAAACGTAAAACAATTAGAAGTTCTGAAGTAATCAAGATAATGAATTACTGGTTCGCACAGCAAGGCATACCAGATATCTCGCTAACTGATAATGGACGCCAGTATACAAGCTATGAATTCAAAGAATTTCCAAGTAAGCGGAAATTGAAACATAGGTTTTCAAGCCCCGAAGTCCCTAGATCCAACGGGCTTGCAGAAAAGTATGTTCAAGAAGCTAAAACACTAATTAAGAATTGTAACGAAGATAATTCAAACATATCTAGCGCTACTACAGAAACACACCCAGAAGCTAGATAGGATCCCCTGTACAGCGCTTAATGGGAAGACGCACACAAAACATAATAACCACAAACAAAAAGTTACTCAAACCAGAGATAGTATCTTTGATAAAGATAAGGAAGAGGAAACGTCAAGGTACGGAAGAAAGATAAACCAGCAAAATTAGATTTATAAATTATTGTATTAACAATCAAATTTAGTAATACGTTAAACTATTTAATTTATTGTGATCAGATGAGTTGTAAAGTTGGCAACAATAAGTAACCAAGAGTTGGCAACGGAGCCCAGCAGATGTTTAGACGTAACATTAAATTGGAAACATAAGTATAATTTTTGAAATAAAAGTCAGTATAATATATTTGTACTGTGTATAAAGAAGTAAATTATAGGTATATAACGGATTGTTTAGAAGAGCATGTAGTGACCTTCGCTACACATATAGGCCCAAACTTCATTTTTATACGAAATAATACGTGATCTCATATCGTTAATATTTGTGACAGAATACTTAGACGAAATTTATAAGTCTAGAACTCATTTGAGATGAACTAAAGAAGCGTATCAGACACCGCGAAAACGTTTCAGAAACAGTAAACGAATGCGACAAGCACGTCATTAAAAATGGGAACTTTTGAGCAAAGTGTAATTTTCAATTTAATTCTAAGTATGCCTTGACGGTTAGAAGTTGATATTATGGCCCATGGAGGAAATACTCGCTTTTAGTAATCATAATTTAACTTTATATTATTCTAAAAAAATGTTCTTTAGCAATTAAGACTTTATTCTTTGGCTTAACTTTAGTTTTATTCTTGACCTATATTCATGTTTTATTTTAAATATTACTTTTTAATTTTGTTGTTTTTAAAATTTTCCACAGGCTCTCATTAACCGTTTTAGAAACGGCAGTCTTCAAAAATATAGGTGTATTTTTTTCAGCAATCTACTTACGTGCTTCTGTGCCCAGTTTATGAAATTTTATTTGTTTACTTAATAATAAAACAAGTCAATAATATTCTGTATGTATTTAAAATTTACTCACATCATTTAGATCATCAGCTTCACCTAAATACAAATCGGGGTGATTACAAATTTTTCTGAGAGTTGTTATTCCGACGAGAATATTTGATCGAGCTTGATTATCAGAAGCACGAATTGTCCTTGTTCTTCCCAGTAGAGAACCAACATGATCTGACTAATAGAAAAATGCATTGAAAAACAAAATATACAAAAATATATTCACCAACTCACTAATAAAAATCCGCGGTATAAATCTCTCTGTTCATCAGTTAAAGAACAAAATAAAACTTGTTCACTTTTATTTGGTAAAAAAATGCAATCTCTTACTTCATCTTTTGTTCTTCGTAACATAAATGGACTAATCATGTTCTTCAATGTCGTGGCAATTAATAGAGCAGTAGTTTCCTAAATAAAGAAATAAATAAATATATAAATACAGGTTGAGTCATCGAAATATCCGTCTTCGATATTTAACTTCTAGTTAATAATAATAATAATAATAAATGCTTTTATTTGGCAAATATTCAGCATAAGCTGTTCTTCCAATTAACCTTTTCAATACAATTTCAATTACAAAATAAAAGGTATGGCATAAGCCAATATTAACAAAATTCAAATAAAATGGTGAACAAATTTTATGTGTGGCATACATAAAAAAAATCCTATATACCATAATATAACATTTTAATATAATGTAGCACAACAAATATATAAATAAAATTTAATACGTAGATAAATTAAAGATTTCATAGTGACACTTAATTCCCACTCAGTAATATTTTTTTGTAATTATTAGAGAAAGCGCCATACTTGAGTTATAAAATTGAGGGAGGGATTTTATTCAATACAGTTGGAAATATGTGACTGAAAGTGCGTTTAAATAGAGCAGTATTGTGTTTGGGAACATGGTATTTCATATTATTTCTGAGATTGCATTGGTGATGTTGAGTTCGAATTGATAGTTTGTTAAATAGGTATTGTGGTGATTTATTTTGAATTAAACGATGTGCTGAGCATGCAATATGTAGCATTCGGGTCTCTTTCATTCGACGTTGCCAAGTTGTTCTGTTTTTTGTCTAAAAAAGGCTAAATACACGCATTGCTTTATGAAGGCGTACTGAAGTTATTTTAATAGTAAAAATTAAGAATTTTTTTCTATACAACTGTAACTATACTCTATGTTTTTTGTGTTCAGTAAAGCGAATCAAAACTCCACTTCAAATGACAAACTCATTTTCAAATGCAACAACCTATATTTTATTATTCTGTTGTGTGCATTTATGTATTACCTTTCATATTTATTACGGGTATCCTATGCCTAAAACCAATAATTTCGGAGTTATTCACCATTTTTCACGTTTATTTATTCAATTAAAAAATAAATCTGGTATACCATGGATATTATTTGTTTTAATTAATTGTTTTGTTTTAATTTACAAAATCTCTTGTAAATTTTGTGAAAATTACATAGAGCTATTCTTGAAATAATTGTGAAATGTATTATTAAGGAAATTTATACAAAAATAATAAACCGAAAAACTTTTACTATGTTTCGGTAGGATATTGATTCTAGTAAATTCACGTCTGCGATGTACACCCAGTTAAGAAATAGTGTATTTTGCTGAGGACGTTGTTATTTTTTTATCAAAATAAATTTGAGACAAATCTTGTGTTATCTCAATAAATAATCTCGATTATTTTGTTTTTATTTATTTTATTTATAAACTATATTCCACAGGCCGCACAAAAATGTCTGAGGAGTCGTATGTTACACTGTGTGAACAATTGTGTACATTTTTTTTCAAAAAGCCATGTAAATTTTTCTATTTTTTTTATCATTTATAATATTTTTATTTACAATAATCAATTAATTCACTTTGCACTAGATCATAGAAAATTGTACTTTTATTACAAACTTTGCATTATATGCTTTATTTGACTAATTGAATATTTTAAAATGCATCAAATTAAACGATCGGTATATTATGTATGTTGCATGGTATAATTTCTAGATAAAAATTACAATTACTTGATAAAAATTATAAACTCACAGTAAAAATAATAAATTCACATTAGTAATAAAAGGTATGCATAAAAATTTAGATACGTTCTCTAAAATATTCTGTATACTTAGTAAAAAATAATACATATTGTATAAAAATTGTGATTATTAGTATAAATTTGTAAACGATCACTAAAAAAGTGTCTCGATCGTTATGGCACTGTTTCATGTCATAGCAATAAACAACAAATAATATTCAAATCAAAATAATAGTTATATATTTATAAACTATTTCAAAGCGTGCGTCAAACTACACAAAAGGTAAATATACACTACTTCCGGTTTAGCCGGAAATGACATTAACTTTCATATTTTAAATGCGAGTTCTACATGAAATTCTACATGACATATATTTCAAACTTAACCCTGTTGTACTGACAGATAACATTAACAAATTTTTTATTTTGATCAATATTTGCCAAAAAAATTATTCAATACTACGAGCACTAATGTCATGTTCGAGTCAATATAATCCATTTTAAAATCAAAAACTGTTCTCTTTTTTCATTAATTTATAAGAATAAATGAGTGAATATTATTTTATAATTCTTTAAAAATCGCACAATTACATTGACCAGAACAAAGTATTGTTTTATACATACATACATAACATCACGCTATATCCCATTCAATGGGGTAGCACGAACCCGTCAACATTCTCATCCTGCCACACGATACTCGTTTCGACCCCATTAACAATTCCTCCATACAAACTCTTTCTTTCCTCACAACCAAAATCCATCATCATGCAACAAACATCCATCCATTCGCTCCTGTACACCTGTTTCGTAAACCTTCACTTACGCCCACTTCTCTAACAACGAATCTATAAGAAATGAAGGCAGCATCTCCTGCGCTTGTTTAAAAATACATTTAACACAATTTCAGTTACACACTGTATAATAAAAACTGAAAATGAAGAAAAAAAGATGAGGAAGGAAGGGAGTATCTGTCTGCGCTTGTTTTTGAAACTGAATTCCATACAATTGCAGTTGGACACTCTACAGTAAAAACAGAAATGAATCAAAAAGATAAGAAAGGAAGGGAGCATCTCCCTGCGCTTGTTTTTGAAGGTGAACTCCACACAATTACAGGTAAACACTCGAAAAATCTAACCAATGAATCTAAAATCAAGAATCATACGCTTGTCCTTATTAATCATATTTATCCCACAATTAATTTTCGCCAAACATTCCTATTCTGACACACCACTTTTGCCTTCAACCACATTCATAATTCTTTTCATACAAGCTCGTTTATTCTTCACGCTCGGAATCTTTCGCTCACGCAACAACCCTTCAATCAAATTTATCCATTTGTTCCTAGGTCGTCCACGCAAACTTTCACCCTCAATTTCACCAGCATACACCTGTTTCACGAATCTGTCATTCGAAATACGTTTATTTAATGTTTTATGAAGATGTTTATATGAATTCGCGGATCACTTTCAATTCTCAACGGATTAATTTCATAGAACTGCGTATAGTGACTGACAATCGATATATTAATTTTAATTTGACTTATATATGAATTGATTAAAATATTGTATTATTTATTCCATAAAGTTTTGAAGTTTTATTTTATCATTTGTATTCAATTTTTATCCTACATTATCCTATAATTACGATTACAATGGTACAGGTCATATTGGCCTCGTACAACCCAAGTGTACACTAAATTCGAACAACAGCAGAATTAAATATAGAACTTTTCAATATTCCATTTACATTTATTTAGTGGGATTTTTTTCTTATTTATCTTACAAAGTTCAATAAAACATCCAGCATTTTATTAGTACACATTTTAAAATTTAACTCACTTAACTTTTATACTTTTTTGTATTAATTTTTTAACAAAAATATGTACATTTCAGCTTGACACGGAGATGATAAAATTGTTTTAGCAAAACCAACCGGCCTTTGAAAACAGTACGTATAAAAAAGTAGAACAACATTTATTTTAAAATTAACGTTTCCAATAACGTTACTTTTTAATTAATGTCTTTATCGATCACGTCCTACTGTATTTCAACCGGATTCAACTGTCAGGGTCATGTGCCCAAGTGTTGACCGAAAAATAAATTTATAGCTCATCTGAATTATCTTTCAAATTATTGTTACCTGAGTAGGTGTTGCATTTACATAACCACCCTGAGTTATTGGCACAGCAAAATAATCTGTAAATCCCTGCTGACTGCCCAATTTTCCAGGAACTATAAAATCGAATAAACTCCATAGTTCTTGTAGATTATTTTGCATTGGAGATCCAGTCAAAATTAATTTATGTGGTGTACGGAAATGTTTAACGGCAATAGTAATCTAAAAATAAAATTAATGACAACGATAAGCACATCTTAATCACTATTGAAATTTCAAGAGGTTCCACAGTTATTACTTCGATTAAATTACTAAACTTATATAACCGACAACACAGTAAATGATGATTACATAAAATATTTGTTTTATTTAGTTAATTATATATATATATATATATATATATATATATATATATACCGGGTGTCTACTTTTTTTTCCCAACATAGGAAATCCAATGTTAAAATTTTGGTTTAGCGATATCTCTTTATGGGGTAGGTGGCTCAGTGGTATCGAGTCGGCCTGTGGATCTTGAGAACCCTGATTCGATCCCCACAGCCGACAAACAATTTTCACCAATTTAAAAAATCTACCCCTGTGGCTCCTCCACCACTAATATCTTTGAAGGCCGTGATTTGACGGCTGGTAACCGCACTACACGCGAAAAAATATATCACTTACCGAGATCTGCTTAGGCAGAGTGCCACACACAGTGATGGGTAAAAGGCGTGATGATATATTTATTTATTTATTTTTTTATTCTTTACCTGTTAATTTAAGAACCAAAGTGTACTGAAGAAAAATGTTCAGAATGAAAAACTGCATTCATAGAGTATAAGTTTGTTGTTAAATTGTTTCTTATGTCCGAGTTAGAAACAAAATAAAATATACGCTTTAAAGCAATTATCAGAGTGCCATGAGAAATAAAACAAATTAGATAACTTAATAATAGGTATTTATTTGTCTAGATTATGTAGAAAAATTAAATAATAGTTGCTATAATTAACTTTATTATTAAATTAAATGCTCGAATAAATAAATAAATAAATTAAAGTAAGCTTCCAAATATGTCAAATAATGTCAGACAAAACAAACAAATTATTATTTTATTTCTCATGGCACTCTGATAATTGCTTTAAAAAGAATATTTTCTTTTGCTTCTAACTCGGACATAAGAAACAATTGAACAACAGACTTATACTCTATGGATGCGGTTTTTCATTCTGAACATTTTGCTTCAGTACAATTTTGTTCTAAAATTAATAGAAGCAAAAGAAAATACACTTTTTAAACCAATTATCAGAGTGCCATGAGAAATTTATTTATATATATATATATATATATATATATATATATATATATATATATATATATATTAAACGAGAGCGTAATTGTTAACTTTTCATAGAAATCGTAGAAAAAAGCATGTTTCTCACTTATTATATTTTTTTATACAAATTGAAGTTACAATCCCTCAAAAGACTGAGCTTTACATTAGAGATGCGCATTTTTATCCGAAACCCGAAACCCGACCAGACCCGACCCGACCCGCAGTCGGGTTTCGGGTCAGTTGTAAGTTGTTCATGTCGGGTCTGGTTCGGGTCTGGTTCATTTACGGGTAAGTCGGGTCTGGTTCATTTACGGGTAAGTCGGGTCTGGTTCATTTGCGGGTAAGTCGGGTCTGGTTCATTTACGGGTAAGTCGGGTCTGGTTCATTACGGGTAAGTCGGGTCTGGTTCATTTACGGGTAAGTCGGGTCTGGTTCATTACGGGTAAGTCGGGTCTGGTTCATTTACGGGTAAGTCGGGTCTGGTTCATTACGGGTAAGTTGGGTCAGGTTCATAATTTAATTTATATTTATATGAAATATTCACGTGCAAAATAAATAAATAAATATATCATCACGCTTTTTGCGCATTACATATCTCGGTAAGTGATATATTTCTTCGTGTGAAGTACGATTACCAGCCGTCAAATCACGACTCCCAAAGATATTAGTGGAGGGAAAGTCTCAGGACTAGTTTTAACGTGGTGAAAATATGACTATAAACCACCTACCCCATTACAAGTATATTTAGAATTTATTTAAAATTTATAATTAACGCGATAAAAAAAACTTTGAGGGCTAATACATTTTAATATGCTGATTATGAATTATAAATAAAATAAAAGTAAATATATTACTACGTAAAAGAAGTAATAATAATTCATTATAATTTTTAGTAAAAATTACATGTCGGCCAGTGCCTCAGAAATATACGCTTCAAGAACCTTTAGAGCCTTTAATTTAGCGAATTTAAAAAAAAAATGTTGCTGAGAATAAGTACACTGAAATGTATATGCCTTAGTTTTTACCCTTTTTTGAACACCCTGTATGTTTATAATATTGAGCAGAGGTGAAAATCTAACAGTGCTTGCGCTCTCATTCATGCTTTGTAAACATAAATCAAAGCAATGCTACGATAAAGATGGCATAACAAAACAAGTGTATCACAAATTGTATATTTTTATAATTCTACTGCCGCTTTTATTCGTATTATCTAATCATGGATTTTAGTATACTTTATGTCATTCCGCTTTAGTATTTATATTTACCACTGGCGCACGCAAGGGGAGGGGTTTTCACTTATATTTCATATTTATTTAAATGTAATTAAATAATTTATATATATATATATATATATATATATATATATGGGGTAGGTGGCTCAGTGGTATCGAGTCGGCCTGTGGATCTTGAGAACCCTGGTTCGATCCCCACAGCAGACAAACATTTTCACCAATTTAAAAAATCTACCCCTGTGGCTCCTCCTCCACTAATATCTTTGGAGGCCGTGATTTGACGGCTGGTAACCGCACTTCACGCGAAAAAATATATCACTTACCGAGATCTGCTTAGGCAGAGTACCACACCCAGTGATGGGTAAAAGGCGTGATGATATATTTATTTATTTTATTTATTTATATATATATATATATATATATATATATATATATATATATATATTTAAATCTACTCGTTTTACAAATATCCAAGCCCCCTCCAAATATATTTTCTCGGTTCGCCACTGATATTTACTGAATTTTAGTGTAGTCTTTGCTACAAAACCGCAATTTGTACCAAAAATGTGTAACAACTATAAACATTATATATTTGTTTAATAAAATATTCACTCAAATATTTATACTTATAACAAATCATTTTGAACTACTCGTAAGTATACAAGTAGATTTAAGTAAATAGTAGTTTTGCACAGTTAATATTAACAGATTTTTTATTGTATCTAATGAAATACTACATATTCCTTGTAAAATTAACTTTCGGATCAGTTGGGTACATATCTGTTCAAGTAGTATACACATAATCGGGTTAGATTGGATATCCATCCGGTCGGGTCGGGTTGGATATCCATCGGGTCTGGGTACCCATCGGGTCTGGTCGGGTTGGATATCCATCGGGTCTGGTCGGGTTGGATATCCATCGGGTCTGGTCGGGTCTGGTCGGGTTGGGTACCCATCGGGTCTGGGCGGGTTGGATATCCATCGGGTCGGGTATCCATCGGGTCAGGTTGGGTACCCATCGGGTTCGGGTCGGGTCTGGTTAATTTTTTTTATAAAATGCGCATCTCTACTTTACATCTAGAGGTACTAAAAGCTTATTTATAACGAATATTAGTCTTAGTTCTACATTTTTCTATTTAATATAATGGCAATGTATAAAGAAAACTAAATAATACTTTTTTTAGTTGCAGGAGATAAACTCGAATTAGCCATTTTAATTTACATTGGAATTATAATTTTACAAATTTATCTAACATACATATTACTTAATACATTGCATAAAATAAAATTTAGATGTATTAAAATATGAACTTAATTTATAATAAATAAATTTATGTCAACGTCAAATAATAAAACACACTTTCGGAGACTACTAATTTTCATATTTAAATTTTTTGATTTGATTTGACAGCTAGTTACCGCATTGCACGCGCAAAAAATACATTATTTACTGCCATAGCAGAATCCTACGCCCAGTAATGGTAAAGAAAGTGATGATATAGGTTTTTTTTAATAGTATAATTCTACAAGAAAAAATATATTTTTTATAAACAGTTATCAAGATTTCATGTTAATATTATACTAAAAAAAAATAACGTTATTGTGCCAACCACTAGTCGACAAATGACGAGAATTAGAGAAGATGCAAACATAATTAAATTAGCAAAATAATGTCACTTTGGAGACGCCTAATTTTAATACTTACTTTAGCATTTGGATTTCGAATTTTATGACCTTCATCTAATATTAAGTAATGCCATTTCTTTTCAGCTAATACTCCTTTATATTTCAAAATACTTTCATACGTGGTTACTAATATTCCATTGTTTTTATTAATATCATTTATTAACTGAATTTTATTTCCTAAAATTACAATTTTAATTTATATATACACCAATAGTACGTACCCATGCCGTGTTGCGACTTCAGACGGTGATACTTTTACATGTAGGCACAAGAAATATTAAATTACCAGTATAACTGCCAGAATTGTGCAAGAGAGCAACTCGAAATGGCGGCCACCAGTCATGGAAATGTTTCACCCACTGATGAATAACAGTTGCTGGACATACTATTAACGATGGTCCTAATCCATAATATCTACACAGTCAATAAAACTATAAGCAGTATAAAATGTAAAAATTATAAATTAATGCTATATCTCAAAAAATGGCAAATATTTGTCTACGCTACTGAATGTTTCTTAAATTATATTCTTATAACGTTTTTATTTGAAACTGTTTCCTCTATATGCAACTAATCAGGAATTATTTCCAAAAGAAAAAACAAAACGCTGAAAATCAATTTTTAGCCATTTTCTATTGTTCTACAGGAATTTTAGAAAAACAATCTAAAATAGTCTACAAAGGAAAGCAATCTTAGTTTTGGATATTCCAATGGCACATACGAAATTATATATATATATATATATATATATATATATATATATATATATATATATACAGGGTGAGTCTGGGAAGACGCCCCCCCCCTTTAACTTTTTTATTATGAGTAATAGAAAAAAATGGTTCATATGAAAGTTTTATTATTTTAAATATACTATTTGATGGCAGATGTAGATATTTTTTATAAAGTCAGGTTTACAAGATACGACTATCAACTTTTATTTTTTAAATAGCAACCTATAATTATTTTACTAAAATAAAAACCGCCATTTTTTTCTCTTTTCAACGGTGTATTAGTTTTTATTAATGTATCTGAAAAAATTCAAGAAAAATAAGAAAATTGAGAAATACTAGAAATAATTTTTATACAAATATTATAGGTGGCTATGTGAAAATAAACAAAATGTAACAGTGTTATACAACTTAACAAACTAAAGCAACAAATTCAGTAACAAAAACAACTTAAAACAAATTATTTTCACATAGCCACCTATAATATTTGTATAAAAATTATTTCTAGTATTTCTCAATTTTCTTATTTTTCTCGAATTTTTTCAGATACATTAATAAAAACTAATACACCGTTGAAAAGAGAAAAAAATTGCGGTTTTTATTTTAGTAAAATAATTATAGGTTGCTATTTAAAAAATAAAAGTTGATAGTCGTATCTTGTAAACCTGACTTTATAAAAAATATCTACATCTGCCATCAAATAGTATATTTAAAATAATAAAACTTTCATATGAACCATTTTTTTCTATTACTCATAATAAAAAAGTTAAAGGGGGGGGGGCGTATTCCCAGACTCACCCTGTATATATATTATAAAGTCAGGTTTACATGATACGGCTATCAACTTTTATTTTTCAAATGGGAACCTAGAATTATTTTATTAAAATAAAAACCACCATTTTTTTCTCTTTTCAACGATGTATTACTTGTTATAAATGTATATGAAAAAAATCGAGATAAATAAGATAATTGAGAAATATCAGAAATTATTTTTATTCAACTATTCTAGGTGGCTATGCGAATTTAAACGAAACGTGAAACAAGTAACAAATAAATATTTGCATTGTTGTCATTAATTTTACCTTTTTACTGTATATAAATATTTACAATGGAAGTAAGCTGTTAAATAATCAATTTGATATTTAACGTTTATGTAAAAGCCGAAAATTTTCACCGGAATGAAATTTCCCCTGTGGTTCCCCCTTCACTAACATCTTTGCGGGGTCGTGATTTGGTGGCTGGTAACCGCAATTCGCGCACATAAATATATCACTTACCGAGATGTGCTACGGGAGCGTACCACAATCAGTAATGGATAAAAGGTGTGATGATATATTTATTTTTTAAATTACCTTCCATCACAACTTCTTATTTTACTGTAGTCCAGCGCACACAGGAACACGATAATTTGAACTGTTTTCCCAAGTCCCATTTCATCTCCTAATAAACCACCTATTACTTTTTTATGAATATTCCACAACCATTTGATTCCATCTTGTTGATAGCTAAAAGAAAATTATTATGAATTACTTATACCAGTTCAAAATACTAAACTTAAAAATCATTCCTATGATTTACCATTCATTATCATTACTGTAATTGGGATTAAGTTCCTGTTGTACAGCGTAACATAAATAAATAGTACTTTATCATTAAAAAAATTATCTACCTATATAACTTGTCCCAAATAGTTTTCGAAATTTTTAAAGTATCTTCTATAATATGATCCTCGGTTTCTAGATCTGTTTTATTTTCATTATAGTTCTGAAGTCTAGTAGTATAATAAGTGAGGAAACCATCATCTTTAATTTTCTCATCAACTTTATTATCTTGATCGTGACTAACTCGTTTTCTTTTATTTACAAAATTAGTGTTGCTAGATGTTGTTGGTTTGTATAAACTATCATCTGCAAAAATATCATAAAACATATCATTGAACACTGATTAAAACATTTTAAATTACCTGTATCATATTCGTCCGATGGACAATATTCACTGCCAGATCCATCATCCTTTCTTGAGGTACCCTGTACACCATTATGTACATCACATACTTTTATTTTCTTTGATTCTTTTACAAAACTTGTAACAGATTTTTTCACATTACGTTGTAAGTGTAATTCAAATATTTTATTAGCAGCATCTTTACTTTTATCACTGACTGAATTATTTACTTTACGTACATAATTATGTCGTAATTGTGCCTGACTTTCTAAATATTTATTTATATTAATACCAACGACAGTATTACTTTCATTTGCCTTTACTACGATATCATCACTATCATCACTAATTTCACCATCTTCAGTAATGTTTTTATCTGTTTTTGAGTCTTGGGCTTCTGTCAACGACTTTAAGTGCGATAAAGCTTGTTGTTCCACATCATTTTGATGTTGCCCCCATACTTCAATACCATCTAATTCTACAATATCATAAATTTCTTCATCCTATAAAATACATATTTTTTAATGTCATTAACAGATACATAACATTTAAGTTTAAGTTAAGAGGCCGTAAAATTTACCTCTACAATACATTCTGTATTTATTATGTTTAATAAATTTGAATTACTTTCCATTTTTGAAAACATTTTCTTTAACTTATTACTCTGGATAAACTTTCTAACATTTCATTTCCAACACAAACCAGTCAATTTGTCAGAGAACCACTGTTACCAATGTTTTCTCAAGCAATGTCGCCAACAGTGTGAGAGTGTGAAAATTGTCTGTCACGCAAAGAAAATTCTGTTCAGTATATCACGAAAATACACCAGCCCCTATTTCCACTCCAATATACATTTTGCTGGTTTCGTGACATTTGTTGTATCATCGATACATTCGGTGTCAAAAGTTGAATGTAAAAAATGGCGGTTTATTTGAATTTCAAAAATGATAAGGCAGATTATAATTCTTTTTATTTATAAAAATAGTAAGTGGAAAGAATAATAATTATGATAGATATATAATAAATAAATCATTAATAAATTTACTTTTTAAAATTAATAAAAAATTATGTAAATACAAATAATTAAATTATATTCAACTACTGCAATATAATTAATAATGATAATAAAATCCTTGGAGGAACAGAAACAACGGGGCAAAAATAATAGCCAGAAACAGTAACAAAATCAGAATCATTTACAACAATGCTACTTTCAAGTAAATTACGAAAAAGTTGTTCTTTAGGCTAGCGATTATTACAGCATCCACAACTTATTAATAACATCTAATATTTATTTTGTAATGAAATATTACAAAAACCATACTTAAGGTGAAGCATCCGCTTAATTGAATCTTAAGTTAGCTGCAAAATACTTGATCTGACTTGATTTTTTTCAAATAATATATCTTTGTTTTTATGAATAAAACTTACGATTAATTATACATAATTTTAAAGCCAATACTTCAAGATGTAGTAATAATGTATATATTATTAAATTTATGTACAAATAATTGATAGAAAACGGCTTAAATAAGGGGCTTGGTGATTTTCGCGAAGTTTTGAATAAATTTTCTGTAGTAACCTAGTAAACCTAGGAAACCTTTTATCTGTTTTGTAGTTTTAGGAATTGGGTAATTTTTGATTGCCAAAATTTTATCCGGTTTAGGCTTAATTAAGCTGAATTTTTAAGGTGAAGCATACGGCCTGAAGTTCGTTAATCAACAATTTGTTATCGTGTAAGTAGGGTTTCTTATGGTTTTGACAAAAATGTTGATCTGACCAATCATAAAAAACCAAGTATGAGTCTATGCTAAATAGTGGTAGGGGTATTGGCACGTAGTTTAAAATTATATAAACGTGAAGATTTTCAAGAAAATTATTTCAAATAACAGAAAATAATTCTAAATGATATGTTAACACAATAAACACTAAAATGTAACAACATATAGTATTTTATTTGATATTATGACATAAAAACGACATTACAGCAACTTGAATATTCTGACTTTAGAATCGCAGTTCGCATTTCTCATGTATTTTCTAATCATGTTTACGTACTGTAATCCTAAAATGTATTGAAAACTTGTAAACGTTTCAATTAAACAAAATACATGCACTCTCAGAGTTTTAGATGCTTTTTTATATATCCAAATATGAAAATAATTCCCAAGCATTTGTTTATAAAATTATGTACGTATTTTCAATTTTGCATCGACGAGGTATATTTGTTCTGTTTTATGTTATCATTCATCTTATAATCTGTAAGAAATATAAATAAATTCCTACTGCCTTTTGTGAAATATTTAAGGTTAGAATAAGAATTGTTGTCTATAAATGTTAAATTAAAACTTTGATAAAAATATCGGTTTTTAAAACAAATAATCCATTTCAATATTACTAACCATACTGTTCTACTAATTTGCTCTACTAAAATTGATCAAATGTTTGCAGTAAAACCTGATGTATCGTACTAATAACTTCGAATATTAGTGTAATATAATACGAAAAATAAAATAGATATATGTCAAACAACAAATTCTGAAATACTCATTCATAACATGTATATATCTACATTGTGAAATATATCATGAATGACACCTGTCAATCTAGATGTTCATTTTTGCGCTGAGTGTACGACAAAGCACACATCAAGTGTGTAAAATGAGTATTTCGCAAAGTTGCTGCAACAAATTCAAATTTCAAGAAAATATTTTATATACTTATTCTCATCTAAATGAAGGAACAAGTAGTGCAGAATAATCTCACAACATTCTACTTTTTGATATGTACAATATAAAGAATGTGGAATTTCTATAAAACAAACAAATTTGAATTGATATGCAGCAGGTCAAGATATCAAAATTTCGAGTCTGAATTTCTCAAAAATGCCGAGTACGATTTTGTTTAAAAAATTCTGTATATTTAAGAATATGGTCCACTATAACATATACAATTTTTATCCAATTTGAATTTGTAACTTTTGAAGAAAAAACAAAAATATCCGAAAAAGCCTGCTTTTGAGCGTTTTTTCGCATGTTTATTTTTTTTTCTCAAAAGTTACAAATTCAAATTGGATAAAAATTGTATATGTTATAGAGGACCATATTCTTAAATATACAAAAAAAATTAATGAAAATCGTACTCGGCATTTTTGAGAAATTCAAGTCCATTTTTGAACCGTTTTCTATCAATTATTTGTACATAAATTTAATAATATGTATATTATTACTACACCTTGAAGTATTGGCTTTACAATTATGTATAATTCATCGTAAGTTTCATTCATAAAAACAAAGATATCTTATTTGAAAGAGATCAAGTCAGATCAAGTGTTCTGCAGCTAACTTAAGATTTAATTAAGCGGATTAAGTCTATCAAATACCGCGCGCAAACTTTCAATGTGTTCTTGCAGACTCGTACTAAATATAATTACGTCGTCGAGATATACGAGACAAATTTTATTCAGTAAATTTCTTAGCACATTGTCCATCACACGTTGGAAGGTGACTTGCGCATTTTTTAGTCCAAACGGCATTCTTAGGAATTCATAGTGTCCGTTTTCAGTGGAAAATGCAGTTTTTGATACGTCATCATCATTCATTTCAATCTGGTGAAAACCAGAGGCCAGATCTAAAGTTGTAAAATACTGGCATTTGCCGAGTTTATCTAAGAGTGTTGTTATATTGGGGATGGGGTATTTATCATCAATGGTTTTTTCATTGAGCTTGCGGTAATCAATGACCATCCGCCATTTTTTCTTCCCGGACGCGTCTAATTTTTTCGGGACAATCCACACGGGAAAGGACCACGGTGAATGCGAAGGTCTGATAACGTTTTGCTCCAGCATTTTGTCTATCTGTTCTTGTACTTCTTGTCTGTGTATTTCTGGGTATCTGTATGCTTAGTATAAATGGGTAGTTCGTCCTTAGTCCGTATATGGTGTTTAACATTGTTAGTAAATGATAAGGAATTATTGTCAGTATGGAATATATCAGCGTGTTCTTTCATTAAATTTGTAATGGCAGATTTCTCTTCTGAATTCATGTGTTGAGTTCTAATTAGAGATAGATCGAAAGGAGGTTTTGAATTTGGACGACTAAAATTTATGTTGTTAATTTCAAATTGTTCAAGTGGTTCAAATAAAATATTGTTATCTATACTATTTATGGTTAACTCTGATTCATTTGGATTTATTATCAAAAGAAATGATTATCAATTTTTGCAATACCTTCTGGTATTATAGCATTAGAAATTTGAGATTTTGGAATAAATACTTCCGCGTTATCAATGCAGTTAGTATAAAATTTTATTATTTTCTCAGACTTAGGTGCTACTGGAATGCTGCTGATGATAGTGAATGTTTATCTCGCATGCCGGTGTTCTTATCTTATCGTTTACTAGGTCAATGGTTGCTTCTATTGTTTTGAGGTTGCCGAGTCCTAATAATATGTCAAATTGATCATGAAAGTCGAAAAGATGATATTTGAGCATAGTACTTCCTGTATCAAGAAGGACTTTTAAATTTTGTTCGGGGTAAATTATGAATGGTAACTCGCTTTGATTGTTAGTTAAGTTCATTAATTCAAATTCTGTTCCGAGGCTATGAGTTCTAAAAAATTACTCGAGCTAGATTTTTGTTCAAGTTCTTGGCTAACGTTGTCTGATTCTGGTTCGTAGATAAGAGCGTTATTTTCATCGTAATATTGTTCGTCATTATATTCCGTAATTTATGTGTTATATAGTTGTTCGTTTGGTCGTGGTTGTGTCTGGGGGTAATGTCGAGTGTATTGTTGCGGTCGAGCTTGATTGTTGTAGCCTGATGGGCTTGGTCTGGGTACGAATGACTGTCGAGTGCTGACACTCATTGGAGTAGGATTTGGAAATTGTTTATTGGGATTTGGATTAAAAACATTTTGTTTGGATGAAATGTTTTGGTTTTTGTAGTGTGTGTTTTGTTTTGTACCTAGTGGTTCTTTTAAACCGCGAAGCAAAATTCGCAGTGCGTACTGCCTGAAATATTTTATTTTTGAAAGAATGGTCGACAACAGATATTCATTCTGAAAGTCTCCCGGTTCTACTGTATTAAAAAATTTAGTTAGTAACTTTTCGCAATTTCAATAAATCGCGGTAAGAGTTTAGGGTTCCCGTGAAATTCGGGAATCATATCCAAGTATTATTTTTTCAATACTGGAGTAGCCATATTTTTATTTATATTTAAATTATTAAGTTCTTTTAATAAAGTTTCAATATCATTTTCTATAGGATTATTATTAAGGGATGAATTACTGGAAGCAACTGAATCTGTATCCGTATCTGAATCTAAATTTAGTTGAAGAATATCACTGATAGACATAAGCACTTACAGGATAAACATCAACCGTGGACTGGTGTCGGCTTCCGGCGTTCTGCGTACAGCTGAGCTTCCGTTGGTCTCTTCTCGTACGATGTTCTCTCGTAGCGTGATAGAGCTGGATTTTTGGTGTACAGCAGGGCCTTCTGAAGATCTCTTCGTACACGATATTCACTCGCGATGTGACAGAGTCTTTTCGACGATTTTTCGTTGTAAATTATAATACTCAGTTAATCGTTGAAACGAAACGTAATATTTTGATATTTGTGTTAATCAATAATCCGTCTGAGTATCCTACCAAGACTGCGCCAGTAACGTAAACGTGATTTACGGTTACAATAAAAAAATATTTATTATTTGACAACGAAAGATTACATAGATTTTTCATACAAGTTGATACTTCAATCTCTCAACAGTAACTGACTTACAAATGTGAATACAGAGTACAGGTTGTGCTAAAAGTGCTTATGCACACATAGTATAAGTTTACATATTGTTGGGAAAGAGAGTGGTGACTGTGCCTGAAATGTGCAGCGGTCGGCGGTTCTCATGGGAACGGGTGCTCTAACTTATGTACATATATATATATATATATATATATTGATTTTGCCGCGAATATTGACATTATTCGATATTCGAGATTATTAACGTCAGTATAGCGAACATTCGAATATCTCGAATATCGCGCCATATGTTGACCTCAATTTGACTATGTTTTCCATTATCATTTGTACATAAATTTGAAGCTATTACAATACTTTGAAGTTATTAATAACAAAGATATTTTGTTTCAAAACCATGAAGACGTACCATATTTCAAATTTGTTTTTCGCCAACATTAGCCCGTACGTTTCACCTTCAATTTGAAGTTTTCGTCTTTTTCTTTTTTTGTTTGTACTTTTTGTTTTAATTTTATTTTATCTTAACAATTTCATTCAAATAATGAAAAGGACATAATTAAATAATAATTAATAATAAATAAATTAACTTCTTGGAGTATCTGATTAATATTCGTATTCGAATTCGAGAAATTTTATATTCGCCCATCTCTAATAAATATATATACAGGTGTAACATGAAAACCTGGCCATAGGCGTTTAACATGGGAAATCAGTTTTTCCTTGCGCAAAAGTGGCCAATTGATTTTAGACAAAAATGCTTCAAATAAAAGTTGTAGAGCTTGAAATTATAGATCTAAATCAGTTTTCAGATTTTATTTTGCACGTTTTGTAAGCGAAATAATCGCATTAATATTTTATAAGAATTTCTACTTTATAGTGATAGCCATGGAATTGAGACAAAATGATAAACAAATGTATGACGTTTTAACTGTCAGAAAAGTTTAGTTTGATATGGATTTGTGATTTATTTAAGTGACAAAGGTGATTGTTGTTATATCATTATTGAAAATGGATAATTTTATTTTATAATTTTTTTAATATTTATTATAATAAATAATAGAATTTTTACGCAAATAATTATTTTATTTATTTAGAAATAATATTAAATTACAAAAGATGTTCGAAAAGTCTTCCGTTTTGTGCTAAGCAGTAGCCTAATCTATTGTAGAAACAGTTTTAACATTGCACAACTGTCTAATATTTATTTTGTTGCATTCGCCTACAACAGCGTTTTTAAGTTCTTGGATGGTATTGTATCTTTTTTTATAAACGCAAGACTTTAAGTGTCCCCATAAAAAAAAGTCACAGGGATTTAAATCTGGAGACCGTGCTGGCCAGTTTAGAAAATTTTGATAAAGAATATAATACCATCTTAAACATTGGCTTAAACAATAAATTTCCACTTTCATACATAATTAGTTTTTTCAAAAACAAGAAATTCAATCATTTAATTTTTAACAAAGTATATAAACACATTTCTACAAAACAACGTTACATATCAATTCCTTTTTTCAATACCGTCCACTCCAAATTGAAACATTACTAATAACCATAATATAATCCTCACTTCCAAATCTCAACCGAACTTAAATAATATCCTAAACAACAGCAAACCACCCTTCAATAAATTAGAAAAAAGCGGTATATATAAACTTAAATGCAACAACTGTGAAAACATCTACATCGGTCTTACTTCTCGCAACTTAAAAACTAGATTTAAAGAACACATCAGAAACAACCCTTACTCTGCCTTCGGCTCTCACCTTATTAACAATAACCACTCATCCAGCACCGATAATATTTCTTTACTACATTCAGAAACTAACTTTCATAAATTAAATTTATTGGAAAAATACGAAATTCTAAAACACAAAAAAGAACATTACCAATTATTAAATGAACAAACTAATTTCCCGGAATATCATATTTTCAAAAATTTACCGCCTTTTCAATAATTAACTTTTGTCAAATATAATTTCCCACCATTCCCGTCATTCTTTTCCTGACACTTGTTCCTACTACATCACTTGACAGTTTTTCTTCAAAATTAAATTTAATAATATTATTTTTTACTTAACAATGTATTTACAATATTTTGCTAACTTTTCAACTGTACACTTTTGACGGTAAGTCCTATATTATTCATCATATTCCATGTTATGATCAATGTGATTACTTAAGATTTAAATTTATAACCTAAATTTAAGAGCACGTTGTAATATAGTTCATATTTTGTTTTACATACTCTTCAAACTGTTTTTTATATCTATAACAACTCCAGTAACAATGACTATGATTATGTTTGTTTTTCATATATATATTTTCTATTTATATTTATTTTTATATTTATCACATACGTATCAAATATTTTTGAATGGGCTATCCACTGACACCAAAGTCGATCCCCCAACTTCACACCCTGGGGGTGCGGCGGGGGTAACATTAAAATCTTAAATAGAAACCCCCATTTTTTATTACAGATTCGGATTCTATGTTTAAAATTAGGGAGGTTTTGTTCGAAACTTTTTTTCGATTCGCGATAAACGCAAAAAAATGATTTAACTTCCCCAACAAATTTCAATACAGTCCCTCGTCTTACTTCCGCAAGAGGGAGTGCGGGGCAATGTTTAGTAAAAAGATTCGATAACTTTTGTCTAAATTATAAATCTCCTGGATTTTTAAAATCGAAAACAGTTTCATTTGAATTTTGTTTAAGATCGGTCATTTCAATAATTAATGTAAACCAATCGCATTTATCTGCGAACACGTTCAATAATGCTTCTTTCAAATCGTCCCATGTTTTGACCGTACAACTTGCAATATTAATTGCAGCGTCGCCCTTAATTTTTGTTATTATACTATTCATCAGATATTCATTTTGGAAATCTGTCGGGTCGGCGACAATATAAAATTTATTTACAAGTTTCTCACAAATATCAATAAAACGAGGTAATAGTTCACGTTCGCCATGAAATTCAGGCAGCATATCAAGGTATTCTTTTTTTAGAACTGGCACTGCCATTGTAAATTGGGGTTGTCTTATAATAAAATTTGTATTTAAATTAGTTTCAATAAAATCTTCAAGATCTGGTTCAGATTCTGAATTTGAGCTTGACTCAGAATTAATAAAAATAGTGTCTCTAAATGACATGTATGACTTACAGAAATATTAGTGTCCACTTTATGTGCCCTGAAGTCGTCCACGGGGTTAAGAATGACGGCCGAAGTTCTCTGATGTTCGTTCAGATGGTTACGGATGTCGAATCTGGGCTTCTGCTGTAGTCTCGAGTTGCTCTGGTTGGTGTGGTTCGGAAAGGTTTTGATTTTTCTTTTTTCTTGTTCGATAGCCAATTTAATCACAATGTGAAACTTATTATATTCGTTAATTTGTATTAACTATCCTACCAGGACTGCGCCACTATCTCAAACCACCAACTTAGTTTATAAAAATGATTTATTTAAGTATTACAATTACATATGTTTCTACTTCTAAGTCTGAATCTGAACTGACTAACATTATTACATCTACATACTAAATAACTTTACATATTACTATGTCACGTTCGGGGGAAGGTGTCTATGTCAGCAGTTTGGTGGTGAGTGGAACACTATAACTCCTCCCTCCTTAGAATTGAGCTTCCCCTGGAAGTTGAAGTTCGATGTCCTCTGGCTGAATTTCGGGTGGTGTCCTTCTTGAGCAGGATCGTGCAGCTCTTTTTGTTCTTATCCATTTTATGGAAAAGTAGCCGGCGGTGATTGCAATCATGATATACAGAAGCAGAGACCAAATACTGGGAATATGAATGTTGATGGATTCTTCTTTTATAGGGACCATTGGGTTAAAGGAGATATCATTAAGTTTTAATGGATTTAGGTTAATGGAGAAGTTTGTAATATGTTGTGTTTGAATTTTGAAGTTTAGTTTAGGTAATAGTAATGGTCGTCCTTGAATTTTATTTGAAAATACCAATTTTTGTTCTTTAAAGTAAATTTCACAATTATCCTCATTGTTTATTAAGTAGATTCCCACTAATGGTTTGATGCTAGTTTCTTGTAGGCATTTAATTACTACATTTTCTTCCTTAGGGAAGACGGCTAGGTATTTGTTGAGTTCTGGAATCACTTCAATGTGGTTTTCTATTAAAATTATTTTTGTGTAATAGCAGTGGTTAGATGTCTGCTCTTGGAATATTTCTTCCTCGCAGGTTGAAGAAAAGTGGGCATGATATTTATTAGGACATTGGAATATTTTTGCTCGTACACACATATCACTTAAAGGGATAATTTCCTTATCCGACTTTAGAAGATATTTTGTATTTGGAATGATTGTAACAAAATCTGAACCATATTTTGTTGGAATAGGATATAAATAAAATAATTCGAAATTTTTTTCAAAGTTGATTGGGGTGGAAATAAAAAAAAATTATTTGTGTAGGTTTCACTTTTAAATTAATTTTTAATAAGGATTCAAAATCAAGTAAATTTTCTTGTCTAGGTTCGAATGGCAGTTGTGCATGATAGAATTTAGATATTTTATTAAGTTCTGACAATAATTCAAGAGGGTGTATTATACTCGGGTGTAGGGTTCTTAATTTACAGAAGGTAATAGAGTTCTCAACATCTTGTAGGATATTGAGCACCGAGTTATATAGTATAATTAGTTGGTCGTAAATATTTTTGGCATAAAGAATGTCTTGGATATGCATATTATTTATTATTTCTGAAAGTTGTAAAATTTTAGATTTTAATATTTCTTCATTATGTTGAATGTCAATAACTGTTTTATTAAAATTTGTGATAATTTGGTGGTTTACTGAATACGCTTGTTTAATTTGATTTTCTAAATTATGCTCGTTTCCTTGCATATGTGCTAACATGTCATTATATCTTTTACCGTCTTCGGCGTCCAAATTTCCGGTTAAGGATTTGAAAATAGTTCCCAATCCATCTATGAGGCCACGTTTATTTCGGTGACTAGCGTGTAATCCGATGTTTGTAATTTTAGTGTCTATGCTGGTTCGGATGAATTCTAATATTTTATCTTAATTATTGAGTTCATGGAGATACTGCGTGTTGTTGGAAATTGTTGATTTTAGTGTTTTGTATTGTGTATTTAGACTATCATACTGATCTAGAAGAGGTTTGAGATTATAGTAGTGTATGAATGTGTGTGTAGTTTTTTCAAGCTTGGCAGGACCTAGGTTGATGGGAAGGATTCCAATGTTTTCTGTTATGTTTCTTATGATTGTTCCTCGCCCGCATGCGAACAGCCTGGAAGTGATTCAAATTGATAAGTTTTGTGTCGAGGTCGTTTTATGTTAGAAAGATGTATTTTTTCTACTGTATTACCATGAGTTGGCTTTAATTTGCCAGTTTTGAATGTTTTATTTAATTTAGATAATTTTTCGCGTTTTAATTTATTTCTGGTTTTTTTCTGTTTTTGTTTATTTTTGACATATACTGTATCCGATATCTCGGGTAAATTTTCTCTAATTTCATTAAATTTACCAATCACTTTTTCCTTGTTCTCTTTTAATTTATCGTTAATTGTTCCGTAAAGTAATTTTGTTTTATTTTTATGATTTTCTATATAATTATTTATAAGCTGTTTATTTAAGTTGATATTAAAGGGTGATTCTGTATCTAGGTGACCGGTAATGATTTCACATGGTTTGAGTTTTGTGACTGAGTGATTTGTGTTGTTATACGCCAAAAGGGCGTAATTTACTTTGGATTCAATGGGTTCGGTTTTATATTCGTTTTGATTATTAAACAATCTAACGTGTTCGATGAGGGTAGAATGAAAACGTTCAATCGTACCATTAGAATCAGGATGCTGCGAACTTATAAAATGGATGTCAATTTTGTGTAGTTGTAATAATTCCTTAACGACAGAGTTTTTAAATTCTAATCCGTTATCCGAAATGATTTGTTCTGGTATACAATGGTGTGTGAAATATTTAACTAAGTTATTAACGACTTCTATACCTTGTCCGGAGTTTAATTTATAGGCTTGTGCATATTTGGAAAATGAGTCTATTATAGTTAGGAATTTGACATGTTCTAATGTAATGCTGTCGATATGCAAAATTTGGAAAGGTTTAGTAGCTGTGGGTATGATGTTAAATTTTAATTTTAATGGTTTTCTGTTGTACTTTGTTATTTGACACGTTTCGCAGCTATTAATAAATGTTTGTATAGATTTCCTTAATTTAGGCCAGTAGTATTGTTGTTTTATACGTTTTTCTGTTTCGTCGATTCCCCGGTGATTAGTTTTACTGAGATGGTGATTTGTTATAATTTGTATGATTTCTTTTTCGTCGATTACGTCAGTTAGATATTGAGTGCATTTAACAAGTTTTATCTCAGAGTTTTTAAAGTAATTTTGAAGTATTAAGCTTAGTTGTACATATAATTCATTTTTGAAATAAATGTGATATTTTACCTTAGGAACAATGTATTCTTTAAGAAATGTTATCATTTCGTTTTTGCAATTGTTTTTTGAAAATTCAACTAGAATCCTTTGTTTTGTTTGGTTATATAATTTAAGTTTAGGGTTATATTCGACTTCTGATATTATTATTTGATTTTTTCCATAATTATCTGGGCATTCTACAATCGGGATTCCGATAATGGGGTTTTCTCTATTAGAGTGTACTGTGATATCGCTCTCGCTTAGAGTGTCGTCATCGCTTATCTGAGTAGATTGCGCGTCACCTACTTCAACTGCTAGGGATTGTGCATCGTCATCGTTATTCCTATCTTTAATCTTTTCTAATTCCTTATAAAAAATTTCCATATATTTGTTTAATTGTTCAATGTTATCTGATTCATTTATATTTAATTGAATTCGAGAAATTTCAGGAAGTTCGAAAACTGTTATCATTATATCAGTATTTTGGAAAATGTACTCTATCATTGATTTAACTTCATGCCAATTTAATTCGTCCAAGCCACAAGCAATTTTAGGAATGCTCAAATTTTTTTATTTAGACAGAATTCTTTTAATTTTAAAAGTGTATAAAATAAACCTTGTTTAGTAGGTTTGTTGAAATATCTTTCTTTTGTTATTAAATAAATTAAATATCTATTTTGATATTTTAAATAGACTAGATTATGAAGTTGTGGTTTCTGTGCTTGAAGTTTATCAACGTTACTAAATTTAATTTTGAATTTTTCTGCTATTCCAGATTTCATTTGTAAGTCTTTACTTACACAATGAGCTAGACTAGAATCTGGTGGTGCATTAAATAAATCACCTGTTACTTCTATAATGATATTTTTAGAATTTTGATTTATATTATTTAAGTAATCCTGATATATAATTAAAGGTGAATCGTTATCGAAAATTTTTGGTGTGTTTTGGGTTACGTCGTCGTCTTTTGGTGGGATGCGGCTAAGTGCATCGGCATTGGTGTTGAGTTTGCCTTTTTTATATACTATTTCATAATCGTACTCCTCAAGTTTGAGGCGCCACCGAATTAGTTTTTTACTACACTGTTTTAGTGACATTAGCCATTGTAACGTTCTATGGTCTGTGTAAATTTTGAATTTTCGTCCGAAAAGGTATGGTCTGAAGTATTGGGTCACCCAAACAATAGCTAAAAGTTCTTTTTCTATTGTTGAGTAGTTTGTCTCGGTCTCGTTGAGTGTTCTGCTGGCGTAAGCTACTGGGAGGTCATTGCCAAGGCTGCCTTGTGATAACACGGCACCTAACGCTACGTTGCTTGCGTCAGTCGTCAGATTAAATTCTTTGTCGAAATCTGGGTATTGGAGTAAAGGTTCATTAGTCAGTAAATTTTTGCAAAGTTCAAAACATTGTCTGTATTCAGGGTTGTTTATGTCAATAATTGCGTCCTTTTTTAAGCACTTTGTGAGAGGTTTCGTTAATTTTGCAAAGTCTTTAATAAACTTCCGATAATAGCCTAAAAGTCCCAAAAAACCTTTAATTTGTTTACTAGTTTTCGGTATAGGATAATTTAAGATGGCTGATATTTTATCTGGATTCGGTCTCACGCCTTCGGGTGTAATGATGTGCCCGAGATAAGCTACTTCTTTTTTTTTTAATTCCGACTTGTCAACTTGAATTTTGAAATTAGATTTTCTAAGTCGATCGAATACTAATTTTAAGTTAAGCAAATGTTCTTGAAGGCTAGTGCTAAACACAATTATGTCGTCGAGGAAAACGAGGCATTTGTCGTGTGTAAGTCCGCGTAAAATATTGTCCATAACTCGCTAAAATGTCGCTGGTGCGTTTTTTAAACCAAACGGCATACGCAAGAATTCGTAGTGTCCGTCTTCAGTATTAAATGCAGTTTTGGGTATGTCTTGTTTGTCCATTTCTATTTGATGGAAGCCCGATCCCAAGTCGAGTGTAGTAAAATATTGACAACGTCCGAGTTTGTCTAAGAGGTCAGTAATGTTTGGAAGTGGGTATTTGTCACCTATGGTCTTTTCGTTCAATTTTCGGTAGTCTATGACTATGCGCCATTTTCTTTTACCGGATGCATCAATCTTTTTGGGAACTACCCAAATAGGGGAGGACCACGGGGAGTTGGAAGGCTTAATGAGGTTTTGTTCTAACATTTTGTTTACCTGATTTCTTACTTCTTCCCTATGTACGTTGGGGTATCGATATGATTTAGTATAAATTGGAATTTCATCTTGAGTTTTAATACTATGTTTTATTTGGTTGGTAAGAGTCAATTTTTGATCATCAGAATAAAATATGTCGGGATAGTCTTTAAGTAAATTTAACACAGCATTTTGTTCTTCAGAGTTCATATGTGCTGTTCTTATTTTAGAAAGGTCAAAATGAGTTTTCTCAACGTGTGTCATGTTTAAATTTGGACCGGTATAAGTTTCATAATTATAAATTTTTTCTGCGATAATTGGTTTTAAGAGATTAAAATTTATTGTCTGGACAGAAGTGTTAACAATTGAACATAATGCGTGGTAGTTATCCGCGACCGTAATGCACTCTGGTATTCTCAAATGTGTCGTTTTTATTTGTGGTATTAATACAGTTCCTTGTTCTATATCTACTTTAATTTTAATAATCTTTTCAGAATTTGGTTCTACGATATTCTTATTTATAACAGATATATTATTTACATTAGAATCATTTAATGATTTATGAAATTGTATTTTGATTTTTGCATTGGGTGTTATAATTAAATCGTTATGTGTATCAATTAGAATTTTTAATAATTTTAGATTATCCATGCCTAAAAGTAAATCGAATTGTACATGAAAGTTAAAAAGATGATACTTAAGATGTGAAAATTTCTTATCTTTGTTATTAAATATCTTTGAAATGGGAACTCTTGTACTGTGTAGCTCAGTGGACGTGCCGTGAGTAGTGGTAATTTAAAACGGGTCATTGCGAATGGAATTCTTGTAATATTTATGTGCTATATCTGGTTTAATGAAGGATTTAGTACTTCCAGTGTCAACGAGAATTTTTAAATTATGCTCGGGGGTTATAATGAAGGGAAGTTTGGTTTGGTGGTTAGTAAGATTTAATAGTTCGATTGTTGGAAAGGGTCGATGTCCGAGGCTGTTTCTCCTAAAAAACAGTTAGCGGATTGATCAGGAATATTATCGTTATTTATTTCGTTTTGGTCAGTAAGTTGTTCTTGTTCGTCACAATCATAATTTTCTAAATTATTAGCTTGTTCTATGTCTTCAATATTAAATAGTTCTTCTGCTACGTACTTAGGTAGATTTGATCTGAATTGGTTTTGTCCGAAGGGCCTTTGTCCAAATTGATTTTGTCTCTGGTGAAACGGGGTCGGTTGAGAACGGGATTGTTGAGTGTTTCGGGTGGAAATACTCATTGGAGTAGGTTTTGGATAATTTTGGCTGGTAGATGGGCCTTGGTTATTGTGTGGAATATTATTTCGTGGTGTAATCATTTGTTGATTATTAGGACGTACTGGAGCTCTGTTATATGGGTTGGAATTATTAGGAAAAGGATTTGTATAATATGTTGGTCTAGGAGAGAAATGCTTTATGTTGTGTGTAGGTGGTTTGTGATTTGGTTTAAAATAGTTTGAGTTAATGCTCTTAGATGGTTTGGAGATATGTTCAAATTGAAAGTCGTTCGCTAACATGCCTAGCGCGGAATTTAAATCAGACGGATTTTTTGCTCTCATAAGCTGACCGATTCGCGATTCAAGCTAAGCGATACGCACCATGCGGCAAAATTTTAACTAAAAATTGTGACGTCACGTTGGGGATACAATTACTGTCATTACACTCTATTTGCGTGTGTAGACATGTAGAGTTTATTGTTATAAAATTTTACTGCTTTGTTATTAAAAAGTTTGGCATAAAAAATGGAAAAACAACCAAAAATTAGTAAGAGCAATGTTAATTGTTGTGTATTTGGTTGAAAATCAGTTAGAAATAAAGATAATATAGTATATCACACATTTCCAAAACATGGCGAGAAAATAGATGTAGCTGAAAATTCTGAAAATACACTTTTACAACATTACTTTAATTCAACTGAAACTGACGAAATATGTAATATAATAGTAGACTGCACACTATGATTTAAAATTTCTTCAAAATATTGAAATCCAGGGGTACTTTTGGTTGAAGAGGACATATTTGTTTGCATAATAATAACATTTCTACCAATTCTAAAAAATTCAAATAGACATATATGTATATAATAAAAGAAAATTGTACTTATGTTTCGATAATGCACTGTTTGGGTTAGAAAAACATGGCGAGAAAATAGATGTAGCTGAAAATTCTGAAAATAAACTTTTACAACATTACTTTAATTCAACTGAAACTGACGAAATATGTAAATAATAGTAGACTGCACACTATGATTTAAAATTTCTTCAAAATATTGAAATCCAGGGGTACTTTTGGTTGAAGAGGACATATTTGTTTGCATAATAATAACATTTCTACCAATTCTAAAAAATTCAAATAGACATAGATGTATATAATAAAAGAAAATTGTACTTATGTTTCGATAATGCACTGTTTGGGTTAGCTCTTTCTAAAATTGCACGAAATTTTTCCGTTTGAAAACTATCCATTTCAAAATTAATTTTTGTACGAATATTTTTATAACACGGAGTTTTCAATAATGGTAAAGTATTATAGTTTTCAATTACTGATTGTTTTTTACATGCTCATACACATTTCACATCAGTTTGGGAAATTAAATTTAGTTCAGACACATCATTCCTAAATTGAAAACACACCCAAGCAAGAAAATAAAGTGTAATCTAAAACTATAACAAACGAAGGGATTCTGCAAGTCTAATCAATTTAATCAGAAGAAACTATGTTGTTTTTGTTTTAATTGTCACGTTAACATTAGGCACTGAGTTGCGAAATCTCTAAAATATAAATCGTTAGTTATTGATAGAGGTTGTGAATTTTGATTTCGAGAATACGAATTTTTTTGTACCTGTTCTCAAGATACTCTAAAATTAATGAGAATAAAAAGAACTGCCATAATAAATATAAAATAGTACTTAAGTAATAAGGCTGTTTATTACACAGCTTTTTTTAACCATAAGTAAATAAAATATTACAATTTCTGAAATAATATTTTTAAGAAACGAGAACACAAAATTTCTAGGAGTTCTTGCGAAATCTCAATCACAATCTCTAGCTCCTGATAAGTTTTATTTATTGTTATAGAATTAAAAATACAAAAAATACACCTAGTGCAGTATATAAGAACGGCAGATGCATGTATACATCTTCCACTTTGCCCAGCCTTACATGAACAAGCCATTTTTTGCACTGATATATTTGTACTTGGTTGATCATTTTGTATAACTAATACTCCTTGTACTTCATGTGGACTTGCGTTCAAGGCAGATGTTTGCACACATAGAGCATATATGTGTATGCTCTTTTCAGTTTTTTTTTTATCACACCACATGAAATAATGTGCCCTGCATTGATAATTTAATGTCCTGCAACATATCTCGAATTGTGTTGTGCACGTAAATATTCAAAATATTGCTGAAACTGTAATCTCATGATAACCTAGAATTAAATTTACATGCTTAATAAACTTATGAAAGTTATATATATCAAGTACAAATTAGATTATTACACTTACCTGTAATAAGTATTATTAATAATTAAATTCAAAACAACTTGTTAAATAACAATAATCAAGTTAAACAAGATTTACTAAGTGAAAACACCAGACAATAATAATTTATCCTCGACATGACGTCACTGCAATGCAAGTTGCATATACATAAATCTTAATTTGAATCGCGAATAGGTTCCTTCAAACCGCGTAGCAATATGCGTAGAGCATAATTTTAAAAATAATCATTCAAGACAAGAGCTACGGCAGCTGTAGCATGAGTTGAAATATAAGAAATTTGTAAATTTAAAATGTGCTGCAATCTTCCGTAAAAATCGAAAACAGTTTCATTTGAATTTTGTTTAAGATCGGTCATTTCAATATTTAATGTAAACCAATCGCGTTTATCTGCGAACACGTTCAATAATGCTTCTTTCAAATCGTCCCATGTTTTGACCGTACAACTTGCAATATTAATTGCAGCGTCGCCCTTAATTTTTGTTATTATACTATTCATCAGATATTCATTTTGGAAATCTGTCGGGTCGGCGACAATATAAAATTTATTTACAAGTTCCTCACAAATATCAATAAAACGAGGTAATAGTTCAAGTTCGCCATGAAATTCAGGCAGCATATCAAGGTATTCTTTTTTTAGAACTGGCACTGCTATTGTAAATTGGGGTTGTCTTATAATAAAATTTGTATTTAAATTAGTTTCAATAAAATCTTCAAGATCTGGTTCAGATTCTGAATTTGAGCTTGACTCAGAATTAATAAAAATAGTGTCTCTAAATGACATATATGAATTACAGAAATATTAGTGTTCACTTCATGTGCCCTGAAGTCGTCCACGGGGTTAAGAATGATGGCCGAAGTTCTCTGATGTTCGTTCAGATGGTTATGGATGTCCAATCTGGGCTTCTGCTGTAGTCTCGAGTTGCTCTGGTTGGTGTGGTTCGGAAAGGTTTTGATTTTTCTTTTTTCTTGTTCGATAGCCAATTTAATCACAATGTGAAACAAATTATATTCGTTAATTTGTATTGACTATCCTACCAGGACTGCGCCACTTTCTCAAACCACCAACTTAGTTTTTAAAAATGATTTATTTAAGTATTACAATTACATGTGTTTCTACTTCTAAGTCTGAATCTGAACTGACTAACATTATTACATCTACATACTAAATAACTTTACATATTACTATGTCACGTTCGGGGGAAGGTGTCTATGTCAGCAGTTTGGTGGTGAGTGGAACACTATAACTTATATATATATATATATATATATATGTTGTGTTTTGTAATTTGTTTTATAATCATTGTTGTTTTGTAATTTGTTTATATAGTAATATTTGACTATCCAGGTTACGTAAATAGTTACAGTTTTGTTGATAGATTTTGACTGTCAAAAAAAAATAAAATCATTTAAAACTAATCTTTTCATTATTCTTTAATGAACTAAATTAATTATAAAATATATTATATTGGTGACCCCTCGTTTTGTGACTCTCTACTGATAATGATGGATGAAGCTGCGCAAATTCTTGAATCTGCAATTCAAGACAATAATCCGGTCGATGTGTCGTCCCTGTCTGGACCCTTTAGACTACCAGATTTTTGGCCTGCAGATGCAGAATTATGGTTCAGTCAAGTTGAAACTATCTTTATCTCCCGAAAAATTTCATCAGAATTTTCAAGATTTTCAAAAGTGATTGAGATCTTAACTCCTCAAAACGCTAATGAAGTTCGAGATATTATTGTAGCACCTCCAGCTGATAGGCCCTACACTATATTGAAAGCTGCCCTCATCGAAAGAACTGGACAGTCTGAAAAGGAGAAAATACAACAATTATTCAATATTTCTCCTTTCGACGACAGAAAACCTACCCAAATTTTACGACATTTGCGTCAATTAATTGGCAGCAAACTTTTAGACACTGCTATATTAGAAGAATTATTTATTCAAAAACTACCAGTGAATATACAATTGATTTTAACATCATTGATCAATACTTCCTTGGATGACAAAGCCAAAATTGCAGATAAACTTATAAACATAGAAAATCCATCTATTTCCACGATATCAGATGATTCTACATCCATTAAGACGTTAATACAAGAGGTTAAAGACATTAAACTACAGTTGTCAGCTATGCAAGCACATACGACACAATCACCTACTAATCAAGTTTCTTCGCCTGTATTATGTTGGTACCATTCCAATTATGGCAAGAAGGCAAGGAAATGTGTTCCGCCATGTTCTGGCCCCCCACTGTTGATGAAATCTGAGGTGCTGCCAGTTTCTACAATGACTTCATTCAAAACTGATTATTTCCCTTCCATTTTTAGTAACGTTTCCTATAAAACTCCAACTCCATTATTGTTTTTAACCGATCACCATACCGGACATCGTTTCTTAGTCGACAGCGGTGCGCAGGTGAGTGTTGTCAAAGTTGATAAAAAATCTAAAAATCAATCAAATTTACATTATCTGCAAGCTGCAAATCTAACTAAAATTAAAACATACGGTTCCAAGACAATTACTTTGAATTTAGGTTTGTCAAAATCTTTCACCTGGAATTTTATCATTGCTGATGTGCAACATTCAATTATTGGGGCTGATTTTTTAAATCACTATAAACTTTTAATTGATCTGTCATCGAAACGTGTCCTTGAATCAGTCAAAATGAACAATATAAACAATATTCAAAATCCATCCAATATTTTTCAAAAATTACTATTCAGTTATCCAAATTTAACTAAGAAATTAGATTTCAAACGTGAAATTAAACATACTGTAAAACATAAAATCATTACTACTGACAATCCTACCTTTGCTAAACCTCGTCGCTTGGCCCCAGATAAACTTTTAATTGCAAAGAAAGAATTCAATCGTATGCTTGATATTGGAATAATTCGTCCTTCATCAAGTGCTTGGGCTTCACCCTTACATTTAGTTAAAAAAAAATCTGGAGAATGGCGTCCATGCGGCGACTACCGTGCACTTAATTCGCAAACTACACCTGACCGATATCCACTTCCTCATTTACAAGACTTTACCTCAAACCTACAAAATACCAAAATTTATTCAAAATTAGACCTTATAAAAGCCTACAATCAAATACCAATGGATGATGACTCTATTACAAAAACTGCTATTACCACCCCTTTCGGCTTGTATGAATATACTGTAATGCCATTTGGTTTGAAAAATAGTGCTCAAACGTTTCAAAGATTTATAGATAATGTAATTAGAGGCTTAGATTTTGCTTTTGCTTATATTGATGACATTCTTATCGCAAGCGAGACTTTAGAAGAACATTTAAAACATATAAAAATAATTTTTGATAAATTAGACAAATTTGGTATTTTAATTAATAAAGACAAGTGTCAATTTGGTCTGCGCGAAATTGAATTTCTTGGGCATAATATTTCCTCAGAAGGCATTAAACCTTTAGAAATGAAAATTAACATAATAAATAAATTTCCTCTTCCATCTTCTCAAAAGCAATTACGAGAGTTTTTAGGACTAGTTAATTTTTATCACCGCTTTATCAAAAATTGTGCTACTATTTTAAATCCAATCAACAAATTATTAAATCAGCATAAAACAAGTTCGAAAGAAATTGTGTGGTCTGATGAAGCAAAAGACGCTTTCAAAGTTATTAAAACCAAGTTATCTGAACTTACGTGCCTCACTTTTCCAAAACATGGCGCTTCTCTTAATATTATGGTCGATGCATCTGAAGTCACAGTCGGAGCAGTTTTACAACAATTTGTTGAAAATAACTGGAAACCCATCATGTTTTTTTCGGCAACTTTAACTCCAACTGAAAAGCGGTACAGTACCTTCGGAAAAGAACTTCTTGCAATTTATTTAGCTGTCAAAAAATTTCGTCATTTTTTAATTGGACAAAGTTTTTATATTTTGACAGATCACAAACCGCTTACATTCACTACAAAAATTGCTCACAATTGTAATTATTCACCAAGAGAATTACGTCATTTAGACTTTATTTTCCAATTTACACAAGATATACGTCATGTTTCCGGTAAAAATAATCCAGTAGCTGACGCACTTTCACGCATATCAATAAATTCTTTTTACAACACAGAACACATTGACTACAATAAAATAGCTAGCGCTCAAATAACTGACTCAGAATTATTAAATCTTAAAACTTCATTAAATACTTCATTAAAATTTCAAGACTTTCAACTACCTAATTCTAACCTACAACTGACTTGTGATGTATCAACAGGCAATTGTAGACCATACATACCTAAAAAATTCCAAAAAACTGTATTTAGTCATTTTCATTCTCTTTCTCATCCTGGAATAAATGCTACAATAAAATTAATTTCATCTAGATTTATTTGGAAAGACATGAACAAACAAATTGCAATGTTAACAAAAAACTGTTTAAACTGTCAGAAAGCAAAGGTAACTAGGCATACTAAATCTCCAATTTCAAAATTTGACATTCCTTCATCACGATTTTCTTTAATACACATTGACATTGTAAAATTACCAGTTTCAGACAATTACTCTTATGTCCTTACATGCATCGACCGTTTTACTAGGTGGCCCGAAGTTCTGCCTTTAACAGATTGTTCGGCTAAAACTGTAGCCAAAGTTTTGATTTCTGGTTGGATTTCTCGTTTTGGTGTCCCTACTACAATTACAACTGATAGAGGACAACAATTTAATTCAGCTTTATTTACTAATCTGTTGAAATTACTAGGTTCACAACATATAAGAACTACAGCCTATCACCCCCAATCAAATGGAATTATAGAAAGATTTCATCGGTATTTGAAAGATTCTCTTAAAACGTTTCAAAATCCATCCCGTTGGATTGATTTTTTACCTTTTGTTCTGCTTGGTATAAGATCTACAATTAAAAATAATTACTGTAGTTCTGCTGAATTAGTGTACGGTACTAAATTAAGGTTACCAGGAGAATTTATACCAAAACAAAAATCCATTCCTCCACACGATTTCAATACAGCTCAATTTTTAGAAAATCTTAAAAATTCAATTAGTAATTTAAAACCTTTTGCCACTCAAATATCCAATTCTAAATTTCCATCAACTTACATACCTAAAAATTTATTTCTTACTTCTCATGTTTTTATCAGAAATGATGAAATCGGACCAATCCTCAAACAAGCTTTTAACGGACCATTCAAAGTTCTAGAACGGCATGATAAATTTTTCAAAATTCTTGTAAATGGTACTGCTGAGTCAGTCAGCATAGACAGACTGAAATCAGCATATATTGATAACAATTATTTTTAACAATATGATTGATTTTTTGATATTTGTTAATTTTTGACAGCATCGCCTTGTTCACTGTGATGGTCATAATTTTTAATATATTTCAATTGTTATTTATATTGTATTATATATTTCTATTCTTTTCTTGTATGGTATGTTCCGTTTTTCGGGGGAGTAGTGTTGTGTTTTGTAATTTGTTTTATAATCATTGTTGTTTTGTAATTTGTTTATATAGTAATATTTGACTATCCAGGTTACGTAAATAGTTACAGTTTTGTTGATAGATTTTGACTGTCAAAAAAAAATAAAATCATTTAAAACTAATCTTTTCATTATTCTTTAATGAACTAAATTAATTATAAAATATATTATATATATATATACATATATACATACATAACATCACGCTATATCCCATTAAATGGGGTAGCACGAACCCGTCAACATTCTCATCCTGACACACGATACTCGATTCGACCACATTAACACTTCCTCCATACAAACTCTTTCTTTTCTCACAACCAAAATCCATCAACACACAACAAACATTCATCTATTCGCTAGTGTACACTGCGCTTGTTTCTGAAGATGGTCTCCGCACAATTGCAGGTAAACACTCAAAACATCTAACCAATTAATCTAAAATCAAGAATCATACGCTTGTCTTCAGTCATCATATTTATCCCGCAATTAATTTTCTCCAAACATTCCTATCCTGACACACCACTTTTTCTTCAACCACATTCATAATTCTTTTCATACAAGCTCGTTTATTCTTCACGCTCAGAATCATTCGCTCACGCAACAACCCTTCAATCATATTCATCCACTTGTTCCTAGGCCGTCCACGCAAACTTTCACCCTCAATTTCACCAACATACACCTGTTTCACCAATCTGTCATTCGACATACGTTCTACATGACCAAATCATCTCAACTGACTTATTCCCACTCTTCTTACAACATTCTTCCCAATCTCACATTCATCATACACCAATGTATTCCGGACACGATCTCTTCTAGTATATCCACACACACCCCGCAAATATCTCATTTCCACAGCAGTTATACGCCGTTCATGTTTCTTCATCCATACCCAACATTCACTACCATACATCAACGTAGGCACTAACACACCATTATAAACACTCAATCGAGCATCTCTGGATACATTCACGTTCCGAGTAAAGGTTCCCAGAGCACCCAATATCTTACATCCAGCAGATACTCTTCTTTCAATCTCTCGATCAATACGTCCATCCCTCGAAAACACACTCCCCAAGTATACAAACTCATTTACTTGACCCAATCTCACACCATTCACCGAAACATTGCAATCAGTCACCAAATCACTCTTCTCAAACACTAACACTTTACATTTATCAACATTCAGTAATAGATTTAAACCTTTTCCTACTTCATTTATACTTAGAATCATTCTTCTCAATTGTTCTTCAGATTCACCCATTACAACTACATCATCCGCATAAGCTAACGCAGGCACTACACTGCCACCAATACGTACACCATCCGCCCCATTCAGCGACTTTCGTAACAACACATCCATATATAAATTAAACAACCACGGGGACATCCCACAACCTTGTTTCATGCCAATATCTATAGAAAACCAATCACTCAATCTACCATCAACTCTCACCGCAGCCTCGCTATCTTCGTATAATGCACGAATCGCTCCCAACAAATTACCATTTATACCGTACTCTAGAAGTACATCCCACAGAATAACTCGATGAACACTATCATATGCTTTTTTAAGATCGAGAAAGCCACAGAACACCTTCTTGTTCTTAGCAAGTGATTTCTCAACAATCATACGAAGAGAAAACAATTGATCTACATACCCTCTCTCAGGCAAAAATCCACCTTGCATATTACTCAACTTGGAGATTGTTAAGGTTCGTACCTTGTGAATAAGAATCTTCCCGTACAACTTCCCTACCACACTCAACAAACTTATCGCACGGAAATTAGTACAATCACTCGAACTACCTTTGCCCTTAAATAAAGGACAAATGATAGCACGTTTCCAATCATCAGGAGCTACACACAGTTTCAAACAAAATCTAAATAAATAAACTAACCAATCAAATAATCTCTCACCACCATACTTCAACATCTCATTCGTTATACCATCCAAACCAGGAGCTTTACCATTCTTCAAACGTAACAATGCAAAACTAACATCACTTTCATCTATATCCCATTCATCACTTCTAACATTTTCTCTTGAATTTTCACTACAACAATTCGATCCATTTACGCTACCATATAAGCCTCTAAAATACTCACACCATCTATTTCTAACGTCTAATTCATTCCACAATAACTCACCATTTGTACTCTTAATCGCTTTTACCGCCCTTACATTACCACCTCTCAATCTCTTCACACTCAACCAAAACATTCTTTTATTCATAGTAAAATCATTCGTCATTCTTTCACTCATCAAATCATCAAAACGCACCTTACTTTCTCTCACTACTCTCTTAACATGTTTATTTAACCTTTTATATTCTAGCAAACATTCATCACGTAAACTTCCAGGCACATCTTTTACATGTAGAAATCGCAAATACGCTCTCTTTTTCTCTTCAATTGCTTCTTTCACTTCATCATTCCACCATGCATTCCTTGGACAAGAGCTTAATCTGGATTCACCACAAACTTCTTTTGCACATTTAAGAACTGTATCCTTAAATTTCATCCAAACAACATTTATGCTGCATTCAAAATTAGGCTCACATACAGGCAAAGATTCATTTATTTTCTCAACAAACAGATCTCTAATATCCTCATTCTGTAGTACACTAGATTTCACACGAAACATTTTTTCGGTGCCTTTTACCCTCATTCGCCAACATTTATCCAGACGTATACGCGACACCACCAAATATTGATCATTCGTACCCAATTCAGCCCCACGCTTCACACGCGTATCCACAACTAAACTTCTTAGTCGTTCATCATACAAAATAAAATCAATCACACTCCGCCTATTCTCCCTCACATTCTCCCATGTATACAAGTGAGCTAATTTATTTTTATGTATATATATATATATATATATATATATATATATATATATATATATATATATATATATATATATATATATAATATAAAATTCTCGTGTCACAGTGTTTGTAACAAAACTACTCCGAAACTGCTAGACCGATTCTTATTAAATTTTGTGTGTATATTCAGTAGGTCTGAGAATAGGACGTAAACTATTTTTCATACCCCTAAGTGATAAGGGTGGTCCACCCCAATAATTAGATTTTTTGGACAATTTTTTTAATTTTTTTATGATTCGGCATTGAAAAATACATACAACCCTAAATTTTCACCTTTCTACTACCAACCCCTATTTTTTAATAGCGATATTAGTACTTTAATAATTTTCTACTCTCGGCGGTCGATTATCAGTTATTCCCGCCAGGCGTCTACCGGTAATAGGGATGAGAACGAAGCCGGTCTCCTGTCTTTCTCACACAATAAGCTTTCTCTCACTCACTAAAGTTTAGGGCCTAAACCGTTTTTATTATTGATTGTGCGTCGTTCGTAGCAGTGTCGCTTATACTTATCATTTTACTTTCTCATTGCAACTCTCATATTAAGTATATTCTCATAGTAAATGTATCATCACTTTGCAGTACTATAATTATTTATTCCCATTTTGCTCAAGATAGTTCACACGGTCAGTCAATTAAGTGATCTCATATAAATCAATAGTATTCAACACGTGTCACGAGCTCCCGCCAACAACAACCATTGTGTTACCTGTATAAACCATTCCAGAATATTTTTTAGTTCTTATTTATTATTAAACGACAATTAATAATACTATAATACTCAGTGCGTGCAAAATTTTTGGGAATCATTTTCAATTAAAAGAGAAATATATACGTATTTTATAATTGTGAAAGGTAGGTGAAATAATAAAAGAACAAATACATTATCAGTATACTGTTTTCTAGCATTAAGTACTTCAATTTGATCTATTTGTCTGTTTTGTACAGTGAACAAAGCCAGCAAGACGCAAAGGGTCTGATTTGGGTCGTCGAACGACTAGATCAACAGACATGTTAAATAGAAGAGCCCAAAGAACAGACGAACAAATCTAACAGGATAATGAAGATGTGCGTGTGAACATGGCGCAATTGCGTGAATCACAATCACAAGAGGCACGAGCTAAACAAAATCAACAAAGACGATTAGAACAAAGCCAAGCGCGTCGATTCGTAGTTGACACACGCAGGGCAAATGACCAACAACGCCAAGTTGTTAGAGGTTAGGATGTGTGGGGGCGACAAACAAACTCGGACATCAGATGATTTGTGGTTTATTGAACAAATCCAGATACAAAAAGCGCCTTTTGTATTCAGCACGACACTTATCACAATATTAATATACTTCATATAACAATCGAGCCGATCCAGGCGGATTCGATACACACGCCGGTACAGGTAAGTACGTCGCTTCATGTCATGGCGGAAAGGAAAACGAACTCGGTCGCTCGCGCGGACTTGCCGCTCGACGAATACCAACCTGACACTAGTGACATTTATTCTAGGGAGAAATAGTTAACTTCGGCACTCCTCCTTAACTATTTCAAACCGAAGACTTTCGAAGGTCTTTTTACTCAAGGGTTTGGTCAGTATGTCCGCCAACTGTCTTTGACTAGCAACGTGCTCCAATCTCACGGTCTCCCCAACGTGTTGCTGGATGAACTTCCTCGAGATCTCTATATGTTTTTTTCCTTTGGTAGTCTTCACGTCGTGCGCGTTGTGAAACATGTGTATTGCGGATTGATTGTCCACGAGAAGAGGGATCTGCTCGTCTGCAGGAATCATCTCGAGCTCGCAGGCAATCCTCTTCACCCAACTGACTTCATTTATAGCGGACACTGCTGCCCGGTACTCTACCTCCGCAGTAGAAGTAGCAACGAGTCGCTGCTTCTGAGTACTCCAGACTATCGGTCCTCCCCTGACGATTAGTATACCGCTCGTAGACTGTCCAGACTTGGAGTCGGCCTTGAGCTCCGTGTCACCATCGAAGAGGATTCCAAAGTCTGCTGTTCCCCTCAAGTACTGCAGGATTCGTCTGGCCATCTTCCAATGGCTCACCATTGGTCTACTGCAATAGTGGCTCAGATAATTTACAGCATAACTGATACCTGGCCGGGAAATTGTAGTCAGATACCGTAGGCTCCCTACAATTTCACGATACGGGATCGTGCCATCTGCTGGCTTGTCGTTGACTTTGCAGTCGTCGCTTGCAGTCATTCCTTTCTCAATGGGAGTAAAAACAGGATTGCATGTCTCACTTCCAAACCTTTTCAATATTTTCTGGCAATATCTTGACTGTCCGACGAATATCCCGTCAGGCACAACTGCAATGTCCATTCCTATGTAGGAGAGTTTCCTAGGGACTTCGTGGCTGTAGGTGATCTGGAAGTGTCCATTGATCTGTCCCAGAGCTCGAAGGATCTTCCGCTCGTCTCGCCCTACGATGAGTCCGTCGTCCACAAACAAGGTAAGTAATAGTGTCCTCTCAGCATTGTAGTAGACGCAGGGGTCGTCATCGGTAGTTTGCAGTCCCATCTTCTCCAGCAGTCCGGAAATCTTCTCGTTCCATTTGCGTGGAGCCTGCTTCAGGCCGTACAGGCTCTTTCGTAGCCTGCAGACGCGACCTGTTCCATCGTCTAAACCTTCCGGTTGCTCCATATACAGCTCTTCCTCCAGGTCCCCATGCAGGAAGGCTGACGTGACATCAAATGGTATGAGCTTGTACTTCTGGGAGGCTGCAAGGCTGAGTAGCAGTCTGATAGAGGCGTGTCGGGCGACTGGGCTAAAAGTTTCGGCGTAGTCCAGCCCTTGCTTCTGCTCGAACCCGCGCGCCACAAGTCTCGCCTTGTGCCTTCCATCTACTTTCTTCTTCAATACCCACTTGCAGGTTAGAGGTTTGACGTTTGGTGGAAACTTGATCAGATTTCAAGTGTCCATATTTTCCAGCGCGGTTATCTCGTCGGTCATGGCCCGACGCCATTTCTCGTCCTGAAGGGCGGCAGCCACGGAGATGTCCTCATCCTCGCTGACAACGGTGACGTTTGCAGTGTGGCTTCGCTGAGGGTAGTCTGTCAGGTAGTCCGAGTACCTCGCAGGTGGTTGGATCTCTCGACGGTTCCGTATTCCTGGTCTCCTGGGCTGTGGCTCCTTCCCTTCTTCTGTCGTTCTGGGCAGCTGCTCTTCTCGGTCTGTATCATCTGGATCACTGGAGTCCCCTGTTTCCTGACGTGGTGCAGCAGCTTCGTCTTGTATCATCGCCTCGGCTATAGTGTGCTGTGGCCTTACGACTTCCTCAACGAATTTCACATTGTCTGAACATATCGTGTCTGTCTCCTCAGGCAGGTACACCCTGAAACATGGAGAGTCCAAGTCGTAGCCGACAAATGTGCCTTTCCTAGACTTGGGTCCAAGCTTGGTTTGTTTGTGACAAAGCAGTCGATGCCGAAGATCTTCAGCTTGCTGATAGCCATTCGGCGGCCAAACCACAGCTCAGCCGGGCTTCTACCCTTTTGGGTGCTCGTACCGGTCTGATTTAGCGTAAAAATAACGTAGTTTACGGCCTCTGCCCACAGCTGCGGTTCCAGGTTGTGCGTGTGTAGTGCAGAACGTGCAGCTTCCACGACGGTGCGCATCTCTCGTTCGACACGACCGTTTTGCTCCGGGGTGTAGGCGTTACTAAAGGTGTGTCGAATTCCCTGGTCCTCCAGCATCCTTTTTGTGAGCATATTTTTTATTTCCGTCCCATTATCTGAGTGCAGGCATTTCACCTGCCTTCCAAATTGGTTTTGTACCATTTTCAGGTACAGCTGTAGTTTTTGGGGTGCTTCATCCTTCTTCTTCAGATAATAATACATAGTCAAAGAATATAAACACGTGTTTTAATGTTGCGAGTTTCATTGGTGAATTTGTGAGTAAAATTATCTTTTTGGTGCTTAAACTTATATAGTTTTGTGCGAAATTTATTCGTTAATATAACAGTGTTATAAAAAATCTTAAATACTCTGCTGGCAGTCTTGTTTTTAAATATAAACAATTGTTGAATTGGTTCAATTTCTAAAAATCGTTTTGCAAATTTAATTATTCGGCACAAAAAAAATATATATCCCGGCATAAAATGCTTGTCGTGCCAACAAACATTTCACGCCTTGTGTGCCGACCTTACGAATGAACGTTTTAAGATGCTGGTTGCAAACAATGACATTGCCTGGGTATGCACTGTTTGTCGCCACAAATCTGATGATGAAGATCAAATGTTGCAACTATCTAACATCAATCCATTACCTACAGATGTTTTTACTTATTTAAAAACTGTAAAGGACGAAATAGTAAATGCAATGAATATTAAATTCGAATCCGTAATGAAATGTGTAAATTTTTGTTCGGATAAAATAACCGACTTCGAAACTAATTTTAAAATTTTAAATGATAAGATGAAAGTTATAGATACGATAGTTAAAGAAAATTCAGAACTAAAAAATCAAGTAATAAATTTAAACAAGAAAATTGAAGATTTGGAGCAATATTCCAGAATTAACAATTTAATTATTCAAAACATTCCGGAACAAAAAAATGAAAACGTCATTGGAATTATATCCGATATCGCTAAGCATGTTGGAGCTGACATCAAACAACATGATATTGATGCTGCTCATAGAATTCCATCCACGCAAAGGGATGTTCCGAAGAAAATAGTTGTTAAATTTACTACACGATTACAAAAAGACAATTTCATGTCATCATTCAAAAAAATTAAAAGTGTGACAACGCGAAGTCTCAATATTGACAACTTCGACACCAAAATATTCGTGAACGAACATCTTACGCCGAATAATAGTGTGTTATTTAAAAAAGTGCGAGATATACTGCGTCCTAAGGGCTTTAAGTATATTTGGACAAAAAATTGTAAAATATTTGTGCGCAAAGATGATACGTCGCGGATTAAACTCATTGAATCTGAAAGCGACATCCACAAACAATAACTTGAATATATTATTTGCAATTTTTTTATTATTGTGAATTATAATGGCTATCGCGATTTATTATCAGAACGTACGCGGTTTACGAACAAAAACAAATGAAATTCGGTTAAACTCATTTTCGTGTTCCTATGATGTAATCTGTTTAACAGAAACATTTTTACAATCGCATGTGAACGATTACGAAGTGCTATCTCCTGAATTTAATATCGTGAGAAGAGACAGATCAAGTGCAACATCACATAAATCTGATGGTAGTCAGAGCTGGGCAGTAGTTAACTACTAAGTAATTTAAATTACTAACTTAACTACTTTTTTTCAAAAGTAATTGTATTTAAATTACTTTCTTTAAAAAAGTATTTGTAGTTGTATTCGCTGGAATTTTGTGAAAATATTCAATAATTACTTTTATCTAGTATTTAAATACTTTTTCTAATTATTCAGAGCAATTTAACTACATTTGTAGACTATAAACTACTTTAGGTAATTTAACTACTTAAAGGAGTTTAACTATTTATAGTAGTTTAATTACTTTTTTATATTTGGGTTCTATATCTACGTCTACTATTACATTGTATTGTATTCACTGAATTTATATTGCGTAGTAACGTAAAGAAGTGGTGTTTAAACATGTTTGTTCGCATTCGCAAAAGAAATTTTGTTCTGTGAAGTTGCTTCGCAATGGTAGTGGTTGTGTTAAATTCAATATGTCGAAAAAGCAAGAGGTAAGTGAACTATCAATATTTTATATTATCTAAATCGTTTAAATCATAACAATGAGTTTTCTATTCACTGCAAACCGCAAGTTATTTTTCATTCTAATAATGATTTTAAATTGATTGGATATCATAGTAGGATTAGATATACCTACAAATGTACGAATGAAGTAAATATATCTATACGTTTATATTGCTGCTCAGCTGATCACAATATATTAATTATTTTATTTTATGCAGATGACAACAACTGTAGATTCTGAATTTAATTGTGAGTACAATGAAGACAGTTCTGAAGATGAGCCTTTCTCAGGAGACAGTGACAAAGATCCAGAATATTTGCCGCAGCCGCAACTAGATAAACAAAAAAGAAAAAGAACAATTAAAGATTTCTTCAAATTTGATTCCGCAAAGAAGCTGCAAAGAACTGATCAACCGAGTATAGAATTTGAACCTTCTACATCTGCATCATCGTCTCAAGAAATAAGGTATGTACGTATGTAGAGCTGGGCAGGGCCGCAACTACACATTTTTCCAAAAGGGGCAAGACCTAATTTTGCCGCTCCCCATGCCCCACACAACTCCAGTAATTTGCAAATATTTTTTAGTCCTATTTAAAAAGATTTGGGATGTTATATACCATTATGATGGAATTGAAGTTAATAAGTACGGTTTATTTGTAAATGAGAACGAAACAATTCATGTAAAAAAAATTATTATACCACAGGAAAATATTATACATAACACTATTATATACATTTGACTTTTCTTGTTTTTTTGCTGCAAAAGTTTCGATTATTTCGTCAAATGAGATTGATGACGCTCTTTGATGTTCAATTGATATGGGACTTAAATTGGTGAATCTCTGTTGATTCATTGTGCTTCTTAAATAATTTTTTCTACGAGTACTATGAAAAGTTGACAATTACGCTCTCATTTATCATCGTAAAGTTGACGTTTTCTGTGGAACAATCGCAAAATATCTTTTTTGCGCGTCTCCAATGGCAACACGCGAAAAAAAAACGTTAAGTGCGCGCGTTTCCAATGGCAACGCGCGAAAAAGATATTAAATGCGCGCTTATTTCAATAGTTACCAGGGATACAAATAAAACAGAAACTTGGCATATTGACAGTTAACAGAACGAATTTATTTTCAGTACGGATGCGTTTTTTAATAATTTTAAGATGCAATCGTGGAAAAAATTGTGTATGTATCACGAGCGTAAAGTGTCTTTGTTCCTATTACACTATTGCAGCTCTCGCATTCGGCTCGCGCTGCAATTACCGTGTTCGAGTAACAAAGAATCAATTTACGCTCTTAATACACAAATAACTATTTATTAATTTTAGTTTGCTGAAGCTCATTTCACCTGAAGCAACAGAAACTGGAAGAGTAAGGAATAATTGCAGAGCTGTTGTTATATTTGGGTATCCCTCTTGGAGGTGTTGCTCATAAATAATTTTTAAAGTAGATTTAAATTTCAATTGCATTTTTCTCGATTTTTAAAAATATATAAGTATAATTTGTTTACATGGTTAAATTCAGAAAAAAAATATGCTATCGAATAGTCCTATAATATGTATGTATCATGCTATTTCAGAAAATAGAATTTTGTGCCATAACTTGAAAACCATTGGTTTAAAAAAATATTTTACTACATAGTCTAGTGTACCTCTCAGATATGAACATACTTCCCAAATAACATGTTTTAATATGACTAATAATAAATAAAATAATCGCGATGTCCCATAAAAAACAACCTGTATATTAATTGTTAAACGTTTAATGTTTAATGATAAATGATATAATTAATTCTTAACCCTGTAGGTTATAAAATTGCCGAGCGCAGTGTCTACTGCATGGTGCATACTAGACTATCTATCGTCTAGGGATGCGGAGAGACGAAGGCGGTCATAGGGAAAGAAGACGGACTACGTGTATACAGTAAACTGTACTGCCCACACGCGATTTTGAAACACAGGCCATGTACTGTGCCAAGTAGTTACTTAAGAACTTTTTGTTACATATTACAGATTACAGGTTTGAAATTAGTTTAAATAATTCTGCCGCCTCCAAAATTTTGTCGCCCGGGGCAGATGACCCTCCCTGCCCCTCCCTAGCTGCGGCCCTGGAGCTGGGCGTGGGCCGTGATTTTGATCGGGTCACAATGGGTCACGCCGTGAACCATCGTGATCGTGAGCAATTTTGAAATGTACTAAGTACTATGCACCCTAATGACTGAATTAGTGAAGTGGGCGTATTCGTGAGTGACTTTCACTCTACATTTAAAAGTAACAACAATAATTTTGGAAAAAGTGATTGTAGGAGTAAATAAAAGATTTTCACATTTTTTTAATATTAATGAACAATCTGGAGATGCAATTATAGCTGCTATTACAATCCCAGATGTAAAACTCCGATGGCTTAATGTTTTCAAAGAAACAGATAATACTGCGAATTTTAAAACCATGATCGAAATTATTGTAAATCATTCTAAAGATATTTTTAATTATAATGACTTTAAAATAGGACCAAGTGATACAACAGAAGAGAGCGTAGATAAAAATGAGTTTTTTTATTTCAATGAAGATCCAATGGATCCATTTACCTTAACTTCAGGTGGTTCTGAAGACACAACAGGAAATAATGACCAGTACATGAAAAATAAAATAGAATTAGAACTCTTGAAATATCTTGAAGATAAGAGCTCTAATATAGAAATACTTCAAGATTATTCAATGATAAGAGAAATATATATATAAAATATAATACCTGTTTACCTTCTTCTGCCCCTGTGGAAAGACTTTTTTCATTTGCAAGCTACATAAACTCTCCTAGACGTCATACTCTGTCTGATGATCTCTTCGAAAAATTAGTATGTTTAAACCACCATTGGTGGTGGTGTGTTAGTCGGTTTGCGTAAAAACATTTGTTATGAAGAGAGACCTGAGTGGGCAACTAATATTGAAGAAGTGTGGGTAACGATAACTTTAATTCACAACAAATATCTCCATATGTGTTGTACCTATATCCCGCCAAATGATAATGAAGCTATGACACTACTTACTTCCAATTTGTCACGTCTTATTGATTTATACCCAACAGACTCATTTGTGGTTTGCGGAGATTTTAACATGCCGCATTTAGAATGGATTTCTCATAATAATTATTACATTTCGTCAAATGCATATAACATTGCATCAACTGAATTTATAGACTGTATTTCATATTGTAATTTAAATCAATTTAATGTAGTTAAAAATGTGAATAATCGCATTTTAGACCTAGTTCTAAGCAATATGAGCACAGTTACTGCTGTCTGCTGTGACAATCCTCTTACAAAAATTGACGCACATCATCCCCCTCTTGATATATTTATTCACTACGCTAATAGTTGTAATTTATCTCAAAAACCTAGAAAACATTACAAATTCTTTAATGCTGATTATGATATAATTAATAACAAACTTTTATCAATTAATTGGAATTTTGAATTTCGTGGTTTAAATACAGAACAAATCACAACAAAACTGTATAATATAATTAATAGAGTTATTGATGAATGCGTTCCACACAAATTGAAATCTAGAAATCAGTATCCCTGTTGGTTTTCGTCTGATTTAATTCAAATTATTAAAGAGAAAGATAAAGGACATAATAATTACAAACGCTTTAAAACTACGGCAGCATACAATATTTTCTCTATTCTAAGAAAACGAGTGAAAAATTTAATAAAAGTTTGTTATAATAATTATATTGATAACATAGAATTACAAATCCAGCATAACATTAAAAAGTTTTGGTCACATGTAAACTCCCTTAAACAACATTCCATTCCTTCTGTAATGGAATATAATAATAAAACTTCGACAGATGGTAATGAAATTTGCAGAATGTTTTCTGATTATTTTAATTCAGTATATTCAGAAAGTACTGTGCCTGATTTAAATGTTTTCTGTGAGACTAACAATAATAATTCAGTATTGTCACATATTAATATTACCTCTGACAAAGTTTTCTCCATTCTTTCTACTCTTGATATTACCAAGGGTGCTGGACCAGACAATATACCATCTATTTTTATTAAACAATGTGCAATTTCACTATGCTATCCTTTATCTGTAAAAGTGGCAAAAAAAAGTTAATAGAAAATTATCGACCTATATCTAAATTATGTACAATAGAAAAGGTCTTTGAACTAATAATTTATGACCACTTATTTTCACTTGTGAAGCATCTCTTAATTCCGGAGCAACATGGGGTTTTCCGAGGAAGATCTGTTGAAACAAATTTAGTGACATACACGGACTATGTTCTTATATACGCAATGGATGATCGCATTCAGGTTAATTCGGTTTACACAGATTTTAGTAAAGCATTTGATAAAATTGATCATGCTATTCTAATTAAACGGCTTGCTGAAGTTGGTGTACACGGTAATCTCTGGAAATGGTTTCATTCATACTTAACTGATAGAACTCAAAGTGTAATTGTCAATGGATATTGTTCAGATTTCGTTACTATAGCATCAGGAGTTCCTCAAGGATCGCACCTTGGTCCATTGTTATTTAATATTTTTATCAATAATGTTAAACAGTGCTTCCTAAACTCCAAAATTTTATTATATGCTGATGATTTAAAAATATTTCATTCTGTAACTAGTGTCGGTGACTGTGAGGCTATACAGGAAGATATTGCTAGGTTTTGTGATTTTTGTATCAAACATAAATAAATTCACAAATTACATTTACAAGAAATAGAAGTCCTATCCAATGTAATTATAAAATTAATAACAATATCTTTCAACCAGTTTCGCATATAAAGGATTTTGGTGTTACATTGGATAGCAAGCTTCTATTTCATATACATATAGATAATGTAATAAAAAAAAATTTACCGTACGCTCGGTTTTGTTTTGTGTACATCTAAAAACTTTAGTAATTCATGTACTTAATTTAAATGATATTTTTGCCTTGTACGCAGTCAACTTGAATTTGCATCTATTTGTTGGTCGCCACAATATTTTATTTACATTGAAAGAATTGAAAAAATTCAACACAAATTCTTACGTTCTATGCATTATAAATTTCCACAAAGAACTATAAATTTAATATCTCTTGAAAACAGAAGAAAAGTATCCGACCTGTCATTTTTATACAAAATTATTAACAATATATTTAATTGTAATAATTTGTTAGATGTTATGCAATTTAGAATTCCCAATTATTGTATGAGAACTAATGACTTTTCAAAATTGTTGGATGTAAAACAAATTCTGCATCACATTCTCCAATTAATCGAATAACTTCTATGTATAATACTTTGTGTAATTCTAATTGCAATTTTGCTCCTCCCAACGATGTCTCTCCCTTCTCACACAGGTCAACGTGTATCAGGTCCAGCTGTCGACTTGATACCTTCGGGTTGGGAAGATGAGAGACACGGTGCTGCTTTCCGTGCGTGCACCCTGTGCACACGTAGTTATGCCAGTCGTCCACATACTTCACATCGTGTCGATCCAGAATGTCGCGCACATATCGTACATTCTGATGTGCTAATCGCTCGTGCCAGACTTTTATGGACTCAGTCAGCAAGCACGTTCCAGTTGATTTGCGTCGTAGCAACATCTTGAACAAATTGCCATCTCTTTCCGCCATGGCTACTATTTCACCGTCCTCAGCCGTCTTGAAGAAGGACTTCGTTTTGTCTGCAGTCTGGATGTAGTTTCTGTCTAACGTCTGACTCACGGAAAACAGGTTGAATTTAAGTTTCGGGACGTGCAGCACATCTACGAGGTCGACCAGGTACCACTCCTCACCGTTGTAGGCCTCCAGCTCGACGCTTCCCATTCCGATGGCTTCCAGGCAAGTAGAGTCGCCGATGGTGATCTCTAGTGGGGGTTGGAGCTGCTTGTAGTCGACAAACCACTGACGATGCGACGTCATGTGCTGGGTGGCAGCACAGTCCTAGTACCAGTGGTTTAGGGCGTCCAGGTTGGCAGTCGAAAGTCCGTCAGTGAACAAGGCTCTCCGACTGGGCTGCCTGTAGTCCCTCCTGTCTCCTGATCCATTGTTGTTTCTGTCCTCTGGCTTCTTGGTGCAGTCCTTCGCAAAATGACCCTTGGCCCCGCATGAGTTGCAGTTGTAATTTTCTGCAGTACGCCAGATATTTGGCACACGGCTTGTTTCTGCAGTTGTGCTTAAGGTGCCCTTTCAACCCACACTTGAAGCAGTTCAGATTTCCGTTCCCAGATTTGTTTCCGGTGTGATGTCCTCCTGCTACTCGAGTGTGTGTCCCAGTCTTCGTTACGAGGGCGTTGCCACTGGATGAACCGCTGTCGTGTCCAGCTTCGTCTAGCCGGTCCTCCTCTAGGCGCAGGCGCTCCAATAGGTTTTCCATGGTTTTATCCGCGGCAGCGGCGTTGTCCCATGCAGTCCTGAAGTGCTTCAGCTTCTGTGGCAGCATCCCCAGGATCCGAGTCATCAGCCATCCTGGACGTATAGCCTCAGCAGTACTTGACAGGTCATTTGCGATCTGCATCAGCTCCATACAATTGGCTATAACTGACTTGTCATTGTAAGCGTAGCTGAAAAACCTGCGTTGTAGTCACTTAGTGGCGGACTCTGACCTCTTCCTGTACAAATTTTCTAAACGCTGAATCATTGATTTCGCATCTACACACGTCGCAATTTTTTTCGCAATATTGCAATCCACGTTTAAACCTATAAGCGTTTGGGCATCTAAATCTGATTTCACCCATGCCTTAACTGCGGCATTTTCCGCATCTCCTTCTGGCTTGACTTTGTTACCGATTGCTACTTCGTATAATTCGCGTACTTTCAAGGTTAAGTTTAACTTAAACCGCCATGACTCGTAGTTCACTTTACCGCTCGCATCCTCCGATAGGGTTTCTATATGGGATTTAACGGTATCCATACTGACGAACGTATTTATTTTTACTGACTGGGTGTTCGTTGACCTACGACAACCCTTATCACTCGACTTGACAGACTGAATTTTTTAAATACTGACGCGTGGATTTGCTGACTAATTTTCGTTTGCGTACAACACACGCTTTCACTCACGATTTTCGCTCGCTTACGCTCGTTGCTCAACGTCGCTGACGGGCCGCTTCGATTCCTCGACTGACGATGGGAAAAGTACGCTGCGGCTTTCGACGGGTGATTGGAGTGGCGTAGCGGGCAGTGAAAACACTCGTGACTGGTTGCTGACGGTTGGCTTCGATTTCGTTGTCCGGTTTTACCGCCACTAGGATGTGTGGGGGCGACAAACAAACTAGGACATCATATGATTTGTGGTTTATTGAACAAATCCAGATACAAAAAGCGCCTTTTGTATTTAGCACGACACTTATCACAATATTATTATACTTCATATAACAATCGAGCCGATCCAGGCGGATTCGATACACACGCCGGTACAGGTAAGTACGTCGCTTCGTGTTATGGCGGAAAGAAAAACGAACTCGGTCGCTCGCGCGGACTTGCCGCTCGACGAATACCAACCTAACACTAGTGACATTTATTTTAGGGAGAAATAGTTAACTTCGACACAAGTCGTCTAGCATTCGAGTACGAGTCCGATATTAAATATTACGCTCATTCGAAAGTGGGGATTGGTGCTATGGACAAGGAATGTTCGCATTGTAATGCGCTTAAATTAAAAAATGAGGCTGCCGGGATGTGTTGCGCGTCAGGAAAAGTGCAACTACCGGAAATTGAAACACCACCTGAACCATTGAACGGTTTACTTATCGGTACGGATCCAGATTCTAACCTGTTCCTGAAGTCAATTCGAACATTCAATTCATGTTTTCAAATGACATCGTTCGGAGCAACAGAAATAGTTAAAAATAATGCTGCAAATGGTCAACAATTTAATTCAACATTCAAAATCAAAGGCCAAGTTTATCACAAGGCGAGCTCATTGCTGCCAATGCCAAACAACCACATAAATTTTTACATATTTACTTTATGGGCGGTGAGAACTCCGAAAGCGCACGCGCCAATCGCGTAGATACACGTTGAAGCTACAATAACCTAAATTCACCTTTTGCCAGACGCATCGTCGGCGAACTGGAATGAGCACAATGAATTGTTGAAATGATTCAAATCACACATGCACAAAGTACAAAGTGACAATCACGCTATTATCATCAATCCTGATAAAACACCAGCTGGAGAGCACATTTATAGATTCAATGCGCCTATTATTGACGACGTTGCTGGAATCATAGTTGATGACCGTACAGCTACGTGAGAAATCGTGATTCGAAGAAGAAATAATAATAATAATAAAACGATTTTATTTGGCAAAGTTCAGCCTAGGCTGCTCTTACACTTAACCTTTACAATTTTGTATTGCGTAATAGAACACATGATAAAAAAATATATACATAATAAATATAATAAATTATATGAAACAAGTGTACAAAACAAATATATGATTAAAACTGATAAAAGAATTTCAAGACTTAAAACTTATTGAGAGGCTAATAATGTAGCTTTCAATTTTTGGGAAAAATATTTTATATTCAATTTTTTGATATTATCTGGAATCTGATTATAGACAACTGGGCAGTTATAGCTGAAACAGCGTTGGTAAAGGGCAGTCTGATGTGACGGAATATGCAGTAAATGTTGATTCCTTAAGTTTCTGTCATGTAAGTCAGATCCAATAGTGATTTTTGCAAAAATATATGATGGTACTTTAGTGTGGATAGTACGATGAATTAGACATGCTAAGTGGTGCTTTCTTCTGTTCTGCATATTTAACCAATTTAATTCTAGCAGTCGAGTTGTTACTGAATCGAATTTTCTCAGTCCTAATACAAATCGTACACAGCAATTTTGAACTTTCTGTATCCGGTAGCTGTCAGTGACCGTTAAGCAAGGACCATAGATTGTATCACAATAGTTAAATATGGAAAGTACCAATGAATCGGCAAGAATCTGTTTGTGTTTCTTCGACAGAACAAAACGATTCATGAATAAGTTTTTCAATGCTAAATATGCTTTTTTAATTAATAATGTCACGTAATCAGTAAATCGTAAATCGCAGTCAAAGATTAACCCAAGGTTTTTTACTTTTGTATCAATTTTTAGGGTCTTGTTGTCGATCTGTAATTGAATGAGGTTATTTTGGATCAAATACTGACGATTAGTTTTATTCCCAAACAAAGTTACAGTAGATTTACTTGCATTTAGAGTGAGGCAGTGTGATTTAGAAAAATCAAATATGCTTTCTAGATCGCTTTTTACTTTAATAACTGCATCATCATACTGTGTGGCATTGAATGGCAGATATATTTGCGTATCATCGACATATACGTGTAAGTTAGAATATTTGACACATTTATGTAGATCAAATGTGTACAGTGAAAATAGAAGAGGCCCGCAAATGGATCCCTGCACCACGCCTTTAGTTAAATTCATGGGTTCAGAACTTGCATTGTTTAACAATACAACGATTTTGGAAATAATTCTCTACCAATTTTAAGCTGTTATAGTCAAATCCCATAAATTTAAGTTTTGCATATAGAAGGTCGTGATTAATATTATCAAATGCCTTACTAAAATCTAAAAGGACAAGTAATACCATTTTTTTATCATCTACATAATTTAGTATATCATCACTAATTTTCAATAACGCTGTTGAAGTACTGAAACCAGGTCTGAAGCCTGACTGATGTTCCGACAATATATTTAGTTCATTAATGTATAAACTAATTTGCTTATGCATAACCTTTTCTAATACTTTCGACAGAGTTGGAAGAATACTTATGGGACGCAGGTCGTTGATAGAAGATGGAGTTTTACATTTTGGAAGAGGCGTAACACGAGCGACTTTCCATATATCTGGAATTTTACAATGCACTATACAGGAATTTACTAAATGAGTTAATTGGGGCAGTAAAATTGGAATAACGAGCTTTAACATTTTTATATTAATTCCATCCACGCCATTAGCTTCTGATCGAATAGAAGATATAATATTGCGGATGTCATCTTCGCTTACTGGCTTGAATGAAAATTGGGATTCAGAGTAGGAATTATTATTATAGTAGGTCAGGGTATCATGGGACGGTTGAGTGGTATTAGAGGAATTGATAAAATAATTATTTATCAGATTAATATCAGATATGGCGTCAGGTATATTTATCGGAGGTTTTATATTTATATTAAATTGTTTGAGCACATCCCATAGATTGGATTTGTTCTCTTTTAGTTTATAATTTATATATGCTTGTTTTTCCAGGCGTATTGACTTAGTGACGAGATTTCGTAGTGACTTGTAATAAGTCCAGGAACTTTCAGATTTTGTCCTTTTAAAATCAGCAAAGGCGTTATCTCTAAATTTAATCATTATTTTTATTACTTCTGTAATCCATGGCGAAGGCGGTTTGCGAATAACAACACTCCTGATTGGCATAAATGTGTCAAATAAATCCAGTATATGTGTGTTAAAGATATTTAATTTCTCATTTATTTCGCTACTACTGTCAAATTTACTCCAATTCAACTTATTAATGACTTCATAAAACATAACATAATCAGCATTCTTGTAATCCCTAACATGAACCATCCTGGGTTGACGAATATTGCAGTTTATACTGATTTTGAATGAGATAAGCATGTGATCAGACACATTGCTTGCATCAATGGTACTGACCTCCGAACAAATATTTTCATCAGATGTTACTATGATATCAATTAATGTCTCTGAAATATTTGAAATACGCGTCGGCTCAGTAACAATTTGTTTCAAATCAAATTGGTCCAATAAGTTTGAAAAATAATTAACTGCACTACTGTTAATATTTAGCATATTTATGTTTATATCACCTAAGAAAAATAAATAATCTACTATTGGAAAGAAATAGCTTACAGAATTCTCGAGGCAATCAATGAATTCACTAGTACTACTGACGGTGAGCGATAAATAAAGAGTTAACCAGTGTTGTTCAATACAAGAAGTAACACCATTAAAATTATCATTTAAATCTACTCTACATTTCAGCAAACATGTTTTAATGTATATTCCAACACCCCCGCCTCTTCCTATTCTGTCGCTTCTTAACAATGTGTAATTAGGAATAAAATATAAATTCAGCCAAGTTTCAGTTATTCCAAATATATCAAAATCATTATTTAGTATTAAATCTTCAAATTCCGCAAAATTTGATGACAGTGATCTTACATTTAAATGTCCAAGTTTTAACATAAAGAATGAAATTACTTACTATATCTAATTGAAATTTAGTAAATATAAATATTTTAAATGTACAAAAAAAATAAACAAACTATATCTACAATTTCTTAACAACTAACAAAATTTAAACTATACAAATATCAAAATCCAGTGTGTGCAAGAAAATCAATTAGAATCAGCTGATCGCTTCTAACACAGAGACATAGTACCGAGCGGCAGTTAAACCAGAAAAGAACAAACAGTTTGTAAGGCCAAATTATTATTTAAAACTTAAGGTCATTGAACTGTTTAGCTGTCGATATTTTATGAACTGTTCCATTATTTAATATATTGACAACCCCGTCGCGCGTCCAAACATTCTTCAAACTAAACCGTTTTTTAGCCAAATTTAGAACACTAAGCCTGGTTTGCGTTAAGTCCTCCTTTATAACAACGCCAGAGTTTTTAAGTTTGCTTTTATTTGAATAGATTCGTGCGCGATCGTTATAGCGGGCAAATTTTACAATAATGGGACGACACTTATCTTTTTGGGGTCTTCCTACACGGTGGGAACGGTCTAAAGCAGTCGGATCTAGTGGGACACTCAACTTCTTCTCGCAGAGCTCCAACACCAGATCATCTGTAGACTCGTTTCTCGTTTCCGGCACCCCGAAAATTCTTAAACAGTTCTTCCGGCTGTATTGTTCAAGTCTATCAATTTCAGCACTAAGATCTTCAATAATATATATATATATATATATATATATATATATATATATATATATATATATATATATATATGTGTTGAATTTTAAATTTCCGCGAGTGTTATTGATGTAACTTGAATTCTTCCGGGTATCTTCTCGCGTTGGTCTGGTTTGGTTCTGAGAAGAACCGTTGTTTAGACGACGTTTCGGCAAGGTCTCACTTGCCATCTTCAGGTCTTGGATTGATTCCGTGTTCTCGATCTGGTGTTAGGTCTTGAACTAAGCAACGGTTCTTCTCAGAACCAAACCAGACCAACGCGAGAAGATACCCGGAAGAATTCAAGTTACATATATATATATATATATATATATATATATATATATATATATATATATATATATATATACACTCACTGGTATTATTCATTTTCCCTGCGTCGTCGGTATACCATAGAGATAAAATAAAATAAGAGTTTTTAGCACCATTACCGTAATTTATCAAAGTTTCGATGTATGCATATGTATGGTTTAGTGGAGATACTAGTTTCTGATTGATAGACGTATCAATTTGACTAAAAATTGAGTGAAGCCAATTGTTAACAGATCCCACACTATCTGCTTCAATTAATGCAGTATTATCAGGCTTTGTAAATTTTAGCGATACAGCGATTAAATCCTACTCTGTTTTAACACATTCACATGATTGTGCATGTAAAAATGCTATTTTAATCAAATATGTCTACCACCCTAGAATGCTTTTTGACATTTACTTCACGAAATGAAGTTTCAGAATTAATATGGTTTTTATTTAACCGTTATTTCTATAACCAAATCCACTCATAATTTTTTAAATATTATTCTCTGCTTTACGTTTCAAATTAATCCCCGCCAGCGATATTTTTTTTTTAATAATTGATTCATTTACAAGGTGGTTTTCATTTAAACATTTTTAATTAAAGGCATGATACTTCTAAATAATCTATTATAAAGACTTCTTAAACCACGATCTGGCTGAAATAGATATTCTTTAAATACGGGCAGTATGACATTTCCGGCCTTTAAATTTTAATACTAATATGAATAAGTTTTAATCTTGTTACTCCTCTGACATTTAATCCATGACGGTCCAAACTTGAATGGTGCTACAAGACCATCATTATACCTAATATCTATTGCAATGATTATAAATTCTCTTCTTAAAAATGCGTTTGCGCCTATGATATCAGTTTATTCGATCCGAAAACATTTTTATCGGCATTAACATATAAAAGTCTTATAGGTCTCGTTATAACAACTTCTAGGAGTTGAGGTTGAATATTATTACAATAGATGTATAACTGGAAAGGAATACCTAACATCAAATTAGATAGGTTAATTGAAGTTTTTTGTTCATTGTTCATTAACCTTGCTGAAGTGGCGATAAATGTTATGAGTATACAACAGAATATATAATTTTTGTTCTAACACATTTTTCTCCCTTATTGTGAGTAAATGCAACAAATATATTAATTTTATAATTTTTATTTAATTCATGTAATGTTTTTAGTATCTGGGTTGTAAATTATGTAGTTTTATTATTAGGAGAATATTGCATTGAACTATTACTAGGAATCCTTTATTATTTATTATTCACTAAATTAATATGGTTTATAGCTATCCAGGAATTAAACTTATTGCTGTAACCATTCCACTTGAGTAATTTATATCTATTGCCCGATCCTTTAGTTGTTATTATTTTATCTATTTTGTAATTGAAATCTAACGATGGGTAGCATTAATAAAAATCACAGGCTGTTATTCGGTTACATGTATTTATAATATTTTACATTATATAATTTGTCTCAGTTAAAAAGAGCAAATGAAGCGCAGCGAAAATTGAACACAAAAGATATGCATATTAGTGCAATTCGCGTTTTTACTCAGTAATGTAATTAAAAACTAAAATGGATTATATGAAAAAAATGTTATTAATAAATAAATAAATATATCATCACGCCTTTTACCCATCACTGAGGGTGGCAATCTGCCTAAGCAGATATCGGTACGTAATATATTTTTTCGCGTGAAGTGCGATTACCAGCCGTCAAATCACGGCCCCCAAAGATATTAGTGGAGGGAGAGCCACAGGGGTAGATTTAAATTGGTGAAAGTTGTTTATCGGCTATGGGGATCGAAGAAGAGTTCTCAAGATCCACAGGCCGACTCGATACCACTGAGCCACCTACCCCATTAATAACACCTGAAAATTTAAATTGTTTACGTAATAGTGATAAAGAAGGCATCTAGTTAGCTTGATGATGACATGAAAAAAAATTCAAATTAGCTTAAATATGAAAATGGACTTTGTATCAGGAAATTCTGCAAACATCTTTACACTTTTGTTTATTAGCAGCAAATCTTACAGCTGGTGATAAATATTTACTAGGAATAATTCACTAATACTTAATTCCAATAAATCAGACTAGCTTGGAGCCGTTTTAAGATGAAGAAAGCGTAACAATCCTGTGAGGTAGAAAGCTTTTGTGAAAACATTCCCTAGAATTAATACGTAATCCTTAGAGAAAAAAAATCTATAGAAACTCGTAATCCTCAAAGATAAAAAAGTAACTGTTAGGAATAAAAGAGATATATATATATATATATATATATATATATATATATATATATATATATATATATAGGGTGAGTCTGGGAAGACGCCCCCCCCCTTTAACTTTTTTATTATAAGTAATAGAAAAAAATGGTTCATATGAAAGTTTTATTATTTTAAATATACTATTTGATGGCAGATGTAGATATTTTTTATAACGTCAGGTTTACAAGATACGACTATCAACTTTTATTTTTTAAATAGCAACCTATAATTATTTTACTAAAATAAGAACCGCCATTTTTTTCTCTTTTCAACGGTGTATTAGTTTTTATTAATGTATCTGAAAAAATTCGAGAAAAATAAGAAAATTGAGAAATACTAGAAATAATTTTTATACAAATATTATAGGTGGCTATGTGAAAATAAACAAAATGTAACAGTGTTATACAACTTAACAAACTAAAGCAACAAATTCAGTAACAAAAACAACTTAAAACAAATTATTTTCACATAGCCACCTATCTTTGAGGGCCGTGATTTGACGGCTGGTAACCGCACTTCACGCGAAAAAATATATCACTTACCGAGATCTGCTTAGGCAGAGTGCCACACCCAGTAATGGGTAAATGGCGTGATGATATATTTATTTATTTTATTTTATATATACCGGGTGTCTGTTTTAAAAGTATACATAGGAGATTAACATGGGATATTAGTTTTTTGCATGCTGTTGCTCGATGTTCTACCAGACAACAATAATTGTAGTATCACTCGAAAGATATAATTTTTCTGAATCAAACGATGTAAAATACATTTCACTTTACTAGTAATTTGGTCCCGTAAATTAACTTTTAAATTTTGTAAATTCACCGATTTATTCAATTTTTAATGTAAATAAATATAGTTACCTATGACTGTTTTGTTTTGTTTTCTTGCGAGTGTTTTATTTGACGTTTCTAACGTTTTTACTTCACAATTTGCAAAATATGGTTATTTACACTAATGACGAGCGTGTTTTTATAATAAAAATGTACTATGGAGGAAATAGTTACTTAAAAGTGCGAGATCTATTTTCTATTAAGTTTATGGATCGACCGATTCCAAGTGCAACCACAATTGCTAAATTAGTGGCAAAATTTGAAAAGACGGCAGATGTATCTACGAAAATTACACGTGAGCGCGAAAATCGCAATTTGGCAAGAGCTGAAGAACAGGCGTTATTGGAAGAAAGGGTTCTAGGAATCATAAATGTAGATCCTTTGTGTAGCATTAGATTTATTGCAAATGAATTGGGAGTACATCATAGCACCGTTTTCAGTATTTTGAAAAAATATTCTTATTATTCCTACAAAATTCAGTGTCATCAAGAACTTTTTCCATATGACGAAGAAAGTAGAACAGTATTTTGCGAAGATATGCAAAATAGGACTAATGAAAATGAAAATTTTTTGGCATCGATTTGTTTTTCTGACGAATCTACCTTTACTTTAAATAATGAACCTAATGTTCAAAACACACGTTGTTGGGCTACTTCAAATCCAAGAATAAATATTTCAACTCGGACACAGTATCCTCAAAAAATTAATATGTGAGCCGGAATTTTGGGTCACCACATAATTGGTCCGATAGAAATACGTGGCAATTTAAATTCCGAAAATTATTTGGGATTGTTGCAGAATGAGATTGGTCCTGCGCGCCCGAATCTAGAGGTCTGGTTCCAACAAGATGGATGTCCTGCACACTATAGTAGGAACGTCTGAGAATATTTGGATTTGACATTTCCTGGACGCTGGATTGGACGAGGAGGTGCTATTAACTGGCCTGCTAGATCTCCAGATCTTGCTCCATGTGACTATTTTTTATGGGGTCACATAAAAAGTAAAGTTTATAAAAAAAAGGCACGAAGATATAAATTCCTTAAGAGATGCCATAGTTAATGAATGTCGTCGTATAACTCCACGGCAACTACTTAATGTGCGAACAGCTTTTTATAATAGATTAGGTTATTGTCTAATTGAAAATGGTGGTGTTTTTGAATATTTATTATAATTATGTGTTATTGATTTCCTAATTAAAAAAAATATTGTTGTTTGAGTGCCAAAATTTTGTTGTGCAATATTTAAAAAAACTTAACTCTTAATAAAATAATATTATTGAAACAAAACTGGTTTTTAAACTTTTATTTATTTAATACAACCTGTATTTATAACTATATTTATTTATGTAAATAACCATATTTTGAAAATTGTCAAGTAGAAACGTCAAATAAAACACTCGCAAGAAAATAAAACAAAACAGTCATATAACTGTATTTATTTACATTAAAAATTGAATAAATCGGTGAATTTACAAAATTTAAAGTTAATTTACGGGACCAAATTACTAGAAAAGTTTCGGAACGAAACATCCTTAAGGAGGGGGCAGTGTAGCGAGTACGGCCCTGTTCCGTCTGGAACAGGCGACATGTCTGCTGCACGTTCACCGCTGTCTCAGACGCAATAGACAAGTTCGAACCTGTTCGCTCTGCGTCATGCTTCTACCGTGTGCCAGAAGCTCTCGAATATTCTCGAATACATTGTTGCAGTATATAAAAGGAGAGTTTCGGCCGGGAAGAGGTATTCTGTATTCGAAGTGTTAGCGTAATTTTTAAACGTAAGGTCTTTATTTCTTAATTGATTATGTTTTCCACTTCATTCTAGCGTTTAGGTGGATTACGAGTGCTGTTGGATAAGAACTTCATTTAAATAGCTAATTAACTATGCATTTCATTCCAGTTTATGTTGAGATTTGACAGTGAGTGGTTGTGTATCGTGTTGTGTTAGGAGGGAGATTGCTTGAGAACGAATTGGTGAGTTGAGTCAAGTGGTGTTACCACACGTGGTGTATGAGTATGTGATCCTATTCCTTGTTTATGCTGCGGTCACTCCAGGGAAGTCCCCTGCGGGGTTGACGGGGAGTGACAGCCAAGTATGCAGCCAACGAAGCACGACCCGCTAGCCCTCGTGCCAACGGTGCCCTGCCTGCCATCTATAGTGTTAACTCAGGAGGTGCCCAACGTTTCGCTAACACCCCGCGATTGCGGGTGGAGTGTGGGTTTCTACTTGGCTTTCAATCCACACTCCCGGTGCCCAGGTTAGGCAATCCGGTGGGTGGGTGTTGAGCACTGGTTCTGGTCACTCTGGTTGGCGCTGTCCTTGAGACGACTCTCAGAGTGACGTGTTGTTGTATGTGTTATTTCGAGCGATCATCTGTTGAGTGATTGTGGGTGTGTGTGTGGTGGCAGTTGATTCCTCACTGAGTAACTTCTTATGTTATTTCTCTTTTCAGCTGGCTAACCGCGCACCAGAGTACCGCTGAGGCAGCATCCGCTCCGTCGTCATCCTTACGTTGACTTGTAGTATTTAGTTTAGTAATTAGACGGGTTAGATTTATATCTGGTTTTAATATTTTATTTCAGCCCTAACCAAATGCATTCCTTCTTTTTAATATTTCAGAAGTGGGATCTGAATAACGTTTTTCTTCTTTATGCATAGCTGGATTGAACAACTGGATCAGCATTACGCAATGTCGTCGCATAGGAACGGTCCTTATTTTCAGAGTGAACAGCATAGTAGGAGCCCGTCGTCGTCACCTGAGAGAAGCACTGAAAACAGTTTGCAGCAAATGTCGGAGATTATGCTGCAGCTCACCCGAAACGTACAAAGCATGCAAGAGACTAATCTATCAACTCAACCACCCAATTTTTCTGTTCGCCCAGAAAGCCGCGAGTCTATACCATTCTTCAATCCTTCAGATACAGGATTATCCAGTGAGAAATGGCTGCAGAAAATAGAGGATTTACGTGCAATGTACAATTGGGACGAAACTACCACCATCATGTATGTGACGTCTCGACTTAAGGGATACGCAGAAACATGGTATAAGGGACTGCTGACGATTAATTACCCTTGGGCCACTTGGAAGACCATGCTGTTAGAGGCCTTCCCGTCACAGAAAGACTACTTCCAGCTGCTGCAAGAAATGATGGCGCGCACTAAGAAGTCGGATGAACCAATACTGCAGTATTACTACGAGAAACTCGCTTTGTTAAACGCTTGTGATATTACGGGAGAGAAGACCGTCTCCTGCATCATCGGTGGAATTTTTGATGGAAATATTCGCGCTGCTGCTCTGTCAAAAGACTGTAAGAAGCCGGAGTCACTTCTGTTGTTTTTGAAAACCGTCAAGGATAGCCCAACAACAAGAGATACTTCTAGTTTTAGACGCGACTTAGGTCATTCGCCCCATAAGAACAAACGACCGTACTCTACCGCAAACCAGACCAACTACGGAGTAGCGGACATACGTTGTTTTTCTTGCGGACTGATAGGACACAAGCGTGCGCAATGTCCAAAACGTCAACGAGGACCAGAGAGTACAGGACAACATAGAGACAAATATAACGGAAATAGAAATCAACATAGACATCAACATCAACCTCAGCAGACTCAGCGTCATCAACAGCACCGACAGCGGCAGGAAAGAAGTGTCTTAATCACTGAGGTAAACGGAAACAGAGTTGCAGATTGATTCCTCGAGGACGAGAAATGGTCAGGACAGCCGAACTGTTAGCGTAATTTTTAAACGTAAGGTCTTTATTTCTTAATTGATTATGTTTTCCACTTCATTCTAGCGTTTAGGTGGATTACGAGTGCTGTTGGATAAGAACTTCATTTAAATAGCTAATTAACTATGCATTTCATTCCAGTTTATGTTGAGATTTGACAGTGAGTGGTTGTGTATCGTGTTGTGTTAGGAGGGAGATTGCTTGAGAACGAATTGGTGAGTTGAGTCAAGTGGTGTTACCACACGTGGTGTATGAGTATGTGATCCTATTCCTTGTTTATGCTGCGGTCACTCCAGGGAAGTCCCCTGCGGGGTTGACGGGGAGTGACAGCCAAGTATGCAGCCAACGAAGCACGACCCGCTAGCCCTCGTGCCAACGGTGCCCTGCCTGCCATCTATAGTGTTAACTCAGGAGGTGCCCAACGTTTCGCTAACACCCCGCGATTGCGGGTGGAGTGTGGGTTTCTACTTGGCTTTCAATCCACACTCCCGGTGCCCAGGTTAGGCAATCCGGTGGGTGGGTGTTGAGCACTGGTTCTGGTCACTCTGGTTGGCGCTGTCCTTGAGACGACTCTCAGAGTGACGTGTTGTTGTATGTGTTATTTCGAGCGATCATCTGATGAGTGATTGTGGGTGTGTGTGTGGTGGCAGTTGATTCCTCACTGAGTAACTTCTTATGTTATTTCTCTTTTCAGCTGGCTAACCGCGCACCAGAGTACCGCTGAGGCAGCATCCGCTCCGTCGTCATCCTTACGTTGACTTGTAGTATTTAGTTTAGTAATTAGACGGGTTAGATTTATATCTGGTTTTAATATTTTATTTCAGCCCTAACCAAATGCATTCCTTCTTTTTAATAGAAGTGTGAACAGTGCAAGTCGTTGCTAAATACTTTGTTGTGAATATAAATACGTGTTGAATATAAATATATGTCTTAGTAGTTGTACTACATTAGTTTCGTTTTGTTTGTAATAAACGTTACAATATGATATATATATATATATATATATATTTAACATATGTTAATTTATTTTTATTTATTAATATTTACAAATGTATAAATAATTATCAATGCTTAACAAATTGTATTCTATCTACATGATTAGGAAAAAGTATACTTAATAATAAATTTGGTTTTTCCCGTTGGTACGGTAATTTGTTACGATTATTGTTGTCGGTTGCTCCGGCAACGATATCGGCACAGAAGTTCCCCCGGAAGGACGGAGTCCACTAACAGACATCGTCGATCAACGGGTGGGGAATTTTCAAAATAAACCATATCCGATTCATCTGTATATGCTGGCTTGAGTCGATCTATGGACACCACTTTGCTTTTTCCATTTAGCTCGATGTCAAAAATCTTCTCTTGACGTCGAATAACACGATGTGGGTCAGAATATGGATATGATAACTTGTTTTTTATGCTATCGTCACTCAAAAAAACATACTGACAATTGTGCAAGTCTTTATGTACAAACGGTACGACTTGACGTTGACGTGGTTCACTATAAGTTAGGTTAGTAAATGCTTTTCTTAAATTTGTAATGAAATTACTCTCATTTAAAGATTGTGATGACATTTTTAAGAGAATTCACCACACGTCACTGTCAACCAATAGGATCACGAATTTGTTTGAAAATGAACCAATGAAATGTACATTTCGTCGGAAATTCATCACTAGTGAAATTTCACCGGAAATACCACTGTTATTAATATCCTTGGTTACGAATAAAATAAATGATATTTTCAATATTTTCATAAACGTCAATTCTACATTTAATATTCAAAATTTTCATCACTGTAATACCTAATTAATAATGTGCAACTATTCTTGTTAATTAACTCTTGTTTGGTAAATTCTCAAGCCGAATACAACTCGTAGTATGAAAATTGACAGATAATATTTTGACATAAATATACATTCGTTGTTACGGAAATAGGAAACACAACTCGTGCTTCGCACTCGTTATGTTTCCATTTCCATAACAACTCATAATTTATGTCAAAATATTTTCAGCAATTTTCATACTACTTGTTATATTATATATGAAAATCTCACCAGGAATTCTTAAATTTTCGCCATATAACATCTCTGCTGGTGAACATTTAAGAGGTTCCTTGTAAATAGTTCTAAAACCTAATAAAATAAGCGGTAAATTTTTTAACCAATTTCCTTTATTCAATTTCGTTAGGAGAGAAGTTTTTAATTGTTTGTTAAATATTTCTACAAAACCATTGCTTTGTGGATGATAACTTGTTCTAATTCTGGTGGAACCTAACAAGCGTGTTAATTCCGTAAATAATTTAGATTCGAATGGAGTTCCTTGATCAGTGGTAATCACAACAGGTACACCGAATCTGGGAATGTACTCATTGACAACTATTTTTGCAATTTCTGTCGCAGAAGATTCACGTAATGGGTAAACCTCTGGCCAACGTGAGAACCGATCAACAACTGTAAAAATATATCGAAAACCAGACACAGATGGAATAGGTCCGATTATGTCTAAATATATATGGTTAAAACGATTAGAAGTTTTTTTGAATGGCTGTATTTGTGATTTAGTATGCCTAATAATCTTTGATTTTTGACATGTAATACAGGTTTATACCAAAAATAAATATTTTTTGAAATTCTGGGCCAAAAATATGTTTCAGAAATTAACTTGTAACATGGTCTGTATCCGGCATGTGCTAAATCATGAAACTTGTGAAAAACAGTTTTACGTAATTCTTTAGGTACATATGGTCTAAATTTAATTTTGCTAGTTTCACAATACGAGATATCTGGAAATCATAAGAAGGTATATATATATATATATATATATATATATATATATATATATATATATATATATATATATATATATATATATTTGCGTTGCATACTGTGCACGTGTGAATTTAAGTAGCTGTGAAATCTGCAATTTAAGTGTGTAAATATTAGTTTTTAAATATATAGAGTATCATCAACATAATTCTAAAAGTGCTACCAATAGTGTCACGGTGTTATAATCTTCATGTTGTGCTCCAGTTTCACTTTACTTAGCAATCTTACTCATATTCAGAGGCGTTAAAGTCGATTTTTGCAAAATTTTGACTAATGTACATTCAGCGTGCGCAAGTTCTAACATTACAATTAATACATTGACAAAGGTCATTCGCAGTCATCGTTCAACTGGTGTGATAATTAATTTAACCTTGCACATCAATTATATTTGTTTACAATGGTCAATTTGTGCGGTAAATGTAAAACCAATATCAATCCACGAAACAATCCAGGGTTGGCATGTGGGGGTCGCTGTCAACAATATTACCACTTCTCTTGCACCTCTCTTACAACAAATGAAGTGAATGTTCTACCATCATTAACAAACCTTACTTGGATTTGCGACAGTTGTCAGATTATAGAAAGTAACACCGGACCTAGTGACATTGTACAACCTACGATATCTGACGTGATGAATTTCTTAACTGAATTAAAACGATCTGTAGAGTTTTGCTGTAATAAACTGGATGATTTTGAGTCAAAGATAAGTTCATTAACAGAAAAAGTAAAGTGAGTGTAATTTGCTAAAGGTCAAAGTAGCTGACTTAGAGCAACGATCTCGTATTAACAACTTAGAGATTGCTGGAGTTCCGGAAACGAAAAATGAAAACTTAATTAATGTAATAATGAATATCAGCCAAGTCATAAAATGCCCTGTCAATCAAAACGACATCGACGCCATCCATCGACTTGCATCTTTTAAATATAATAAAGACGTACCTAAAAATATAATTGTGCGGTTTACCTCACGAATAAAAAAAGATATATTTATTTCAAGCGCTCGTAAAATAAAAAACTTAAATGCAAAACACTTAGATTATCCCGACAATAAATTGATTTACGTAAACGACCATCTAAGTCCTAACAATAAGCTATTGTTAAAAGAAGTTAAAGATAAGGCCAGGGAAATGAAATATAAATTTGTATGGGTAAAATCGGCAAGAATATTCGCGCGAAAAAATTAAACATCTCCGATTATAATAATTAATTCTAATGTCGATATTGCTAAACTTACATAATCGTTTTTCTTATTCATTACCAAATAATATTAAGAATACAATATAATTTACCTTACTTATGGATCTCAACATCTATTACCAGAACGTCAGTGGCATAAAATCTAAGCTTTTAAATGTTTATAATGAATTAGCAGCTACTGACTATGATATAGTGTTGTTGACTGAGACATGGCTAAACGATAGTGTATTTAACTCTGAAATTTGTAATCCAGAAAAATATTATGTGTATCGTCGGGATAGAAATGATCCAAATAAGATACAAGGTGGTGGTGTTGCTATTTTAGTGTCTACTAAATTAAAATCAAAAGTGCAGTATTCCTGGAGTTCAACAGCTGAAGATATTTGGGTTACAATTTCTTATCCAAACTCAAACGTGCACCTCTGCTGCGTTTATATCGCACCCTCATCTAGCCCTGAAGTATATGCTGACCATTTTAATAAAGTTACTGACGTCTGTTTAAGGTACTGTAACGATTATTTACTAACAGCTGGTGATTATAATCTTCCCCACATTGACTGGTCCTCTAAACTAAATTACCTACTATGAACCAGCTAATATAAGAAGAAACGAACTATACTTTGAATTTCAGAACACTGTGAATATATGTAACTTATTGCAACATAATGGAGTTGTAAATAGTAATAATAGAATTCTGGATTTAGTACTATGTTCATATGAATGTAAAGTAAATCTGAGTCAATATCCCATTAGTAAAATAGACTTTCATCACCCTCCACTTGACTTGTGCTTCACCTTAAAAGATTATAAACAACTTTTTTGTAATAACACAGTTATAATTAACTTTAATAAATGTAACTATGAGGACATTATCTATAAATTATCAGCCATCAATTGGAAAAACAAGCTAAACCACTTGAATATTAACGTTAATTTAGATACATTTTACAATATCTTACTAAGTTTATTTAATGAATTTATCCCTACAAAACATATTATGAAAAATAACCACCCGAAATGGTTTTCATTATTAAAAATAATAAAAGAAAAAAATAAGTTTCATAAAAAATGGAAAATTTATGGGAGAAACTCAGATTATTCTACATTTTCTTTATTGCGTGATAGAGTTAAAACTCAAATAAAATATGATTTCAAAACCTATATTAGCAATATTGAAAACAACATAAAAAATGATCCTAAATCCTTCTGGAGTTTTACAAAGACATTGAGAAAGAATTGCGGAATTCCCAATGTTGTTAGATATCAGGAATATGAGGCTCAAAATGGATCTGAAGTATGTGATCTCTTTGCTGAACATTTTGAATCTGTTTTTTTGAATACAAACTATTCTCATGAACAATCCAATTGTAACAGCATTCATAATGACTCAATATTAAACATAGGTTCAGTGTATCTCAGCTTCGATGATATTTTGATTTATTTATCTTCACTTGATATAAGTAAGGGTTGCGGACCTGATCAAATACCTGCCAAATTTATCCGAACATGTTCTGTTTATCTAACTGAACCTCTATTTTTAATATTCAACCAGTCACTTCAATCCGGTATTTTTCCTGACGCTTGGAAGCTTTCATATATTTCTCCAATTTTCAAATCAGGTGATGTAAACGATGTTACAAACTATAGACCAATTTCCATTCTATCCACATTTGGCAAAATATTAGAGGCACTTGTTGTGAAACAATTAAAAAATATTATTGAAAACATCATCATTCCTGAGCAAAATGGATTCTGTACAGGAAAATATATAATTACAAATTTGATTTCTTTCACAGAATTCTTGAGTGAAAATATGGACAAGAAAGTACAAGTTGATGTAATATATACTGATTTTAGTAAGGCTTTTGACCGGGCACATCATCCTACACTTATAAAAAAACTTACAATGTTGGGAATTCATGGTAGTTTATTAAGATGGATACAGTCGTACATAACAAACAGATCACAGTTGTTTTTTTTGTAATGGCTTTAAATCACGTTAAATCTCAGTTACATCTGGAGTTCCGCAAGGGTCTCATTTAGGCCCTTTGCTCTTTAATTTATTTATTAACGACATATCATTATGTTTTAAACATTCTCTGTTCCTACTGTACGCTGATGATTTAAAATTCTTTAACACTGTAAAAACCGAAAGCGATTACTTGAAACTTCAGAGTGATTTAAATCAACTGCAAGAATATTGTAAACTTAATTACTTATCTCTCAATGTCTCTAAATGTTTTGTTGTAAACTTTACTAGAAATCAAGAATCCATCTTATTTAATTACAACATTGACAACACAGCAATTGAAAATAAACAAGTAGTTAAAGACTTGGGTGTTACTTTCGATTCCAAGTTATTGATGAATCATCATGTCGACACTTGTGTTAAACAATCATACAGGACCTTAGGTTTTATTTTGAGAAACTGTAAGCACTTCAGTGAGCCAGGAGCTTTATTATGTTTATACAACTCTCTAGTTCGTTCAAAACTAGAGTATGCATCAATAATTTGGAATCCATTTTATAATAAAAATATCAGACTTGTGGAAAATGTCCAAAATAAATTCTTAAATGTATTGTGTTTTAAATTTAATATTCAAATTTCAGATTATGCAATGAGACTTAAATATTTTAAAATGTCATCTTTGGAAAATAGGAGAATGCTTTCTGACATGGTTTTCCTTTATAAAATATTTAATAATTTGATTTACTCGAACAGCATTATTCAGAATTTCAACATTTATATTTCCAATAGAAATACTAGGTCTACTAACTTATTTTACTTACCACTAAGTAAAACAAATAACAATAAAAATTCTCCCATGAACAGAATCATGTCCTTATATAACTCCAAATTTGAGCATATAGACTTATTTTATCTCTCGTTTGCGCAAATTAAAAAAGCTGTTATTAACGCTAATAATTGATTATATGTTATACGTATTTACTGAAATTGTAATTTTATTGTTAAGTTTTTTATGATTTTTTATTCTTTCTTTTTTTTAACACTATTTAAATTCTGCATTTAATTCTATGTTTGTATGTTTGTTTTGTTTAAAATTGATATTTGTACCCTGAACTTTACTGCATTCTGTAAAACTATTATTTTTGTTATTAATTCGTGGAAACCTGTAATTGGTTCTTGTTGACTGTTGGTTTTCTTAATAAGTAAATAAATAAATAAATATATATATATATATATATATATATATATATATATATATATATATATATATATATATATATATATATATATAACAACAAAGACAAAATTAATTGTCATTCATACACTTGGTGAAACTAGGTTTAATAAAAAATATTAAATAAACACTTGGCAAAGTCTCACAAAATTCAGCCTCCGAGTCACCTTATGAGGGCATCGTCAGAGGCTGGCCAGCACAGTTAGTAACCATAGACGCGTTTCGCTCTTATTAGAGCTCATCAGTATGATATAACTTACTTCTTCACCTAGAACAAAGTTCACGTGAAGAAGCTGGTGACGAAGAACTGTGCCTGCAGAAAATAAGATCTCTAACAAACGGTAAGATGACATGAGAAGTTCTGTCGAACCAGTAATGCCATCTACCGAAAAAAGAAAAAGCTACGCAATAGCAATTTAAATAACAACAAAGACAAAATTAATTGTCATTCATACACTTGGTAAAACTAGGTTTAATAAAAAAATATAAAATAAACACTTGGCAAAGTCTCACAAAATTCAGCCTCCGAGTCACCTTATGAGGGCATCGTCAGAGGCCGGCCAGCACAGTTAGTAACCATAGATATATATATATATATATATATATATATATATATATATATATATATATATATATATATATATATATATATATATATATATATATACCGGGTGGAACATCATACCTGTGTACATAGGCGATTAACATGAAAAAACAGTTTTTCCGTGCGCATTGCTCCCCAAATTATTTTATCCAAAAATGCTTCAAATAAATGTTGTAGAGCATAAAATTCTGCATTTAAATCAATAAACAGAATTACATTTACTTTCGTTGTAACGACAGAAATTAAATAAAAAAATATTAAAAATTACGTTCAAAATAATAAATAGCCATGGAAGTGAAACAAAAATAAATATATGCTTGACGTTTTTTGTCTATTTGATATTTTACCCCCGACAAATTAATCATTCAATAAAATTCATACAAAAACTCCATATCTATGATTATAATTTAATAATAAATAAACAATTGTACATTTCAATGAAATGTTTATTTCTTATAGGATTGGTCATGTAAAAATTACAACCTATCTATTATAATTCAAATATCAAACAATAATTCTCTCAATAAAATAATCACTACAATTTATTATTACAATAAATATTCAAATAAACCTCTGTTTTCAGCCAAGCAATAACCAAGTCTATTGTAGAAGGAATGTCTTACATTAGCGAGCTGCCTATTTGTGATTAAGGCGCACTTATCGTCGATAGCTTCTCTCAAAGAATTAATATTTGGGTGACGCTGCTTATAAATTTTACATTTAAGATGACCCCATAAAAAAATGTTACATCAGGAGATCTGTCAAACGTCAAGCATCTATTATGTTTGTTTCACTTCCATGGCTATTTGATATGTTCAACGTAATTTTTAATATTTTTTTATTTAATTTCTGTCGTTATAACGCATGTAAATGTAATTCTGTTTATTTATTTAGATGCAGAATTTTATGCTCTACAACATTTATTTGAAGCATTTTTGGCTAAAATAATTTGGGGAGCAATGCGCACAGAAAAACTGTTTTTTCATGTTAATCGCCTATGTACACAGGTATGATGTTCCACCCGGTATATATATATATATATATATATATATATATATATATATATATATATATATATATATATATATATATATATATATATATATATACATATATAAAGTGTAGAATTGAAATGTGGCGTATAGGGATTTCAATGCCGACTCGATACCACTGAGCCACCTATCCCATTATATATATATATATATATACAGGGTGTAGAATTGAAATGTGGCGTATAGGGATTACAATGTTATTTTTTAAATATTGCTGTATCTCTTTACCTATTCACTTTAGAGCAAAAGCGTAAATATAAAAATTGTTCAGAAATTAAAAACGCTTCCTATTACATTACATAAATGTGAATAGTTCACGAGATATTAATTAAATGATATTCAAAATTTATTAAAATTTTTTGTAGATTGCGTTGGAAAATTAAACAAATGAACTGAATATTTGACATATTGTAAAAGAGTTTGACAATTGTTTGTTACAGTGTTGTAATATTTGTTGAACAAGTTTTTGAAGAATATTGTAAAGAAATAATGAATAATCTTAGCACGCAAGAAAAAATTCAATGTATTGAGTGGTATTTTGCGGGAAATTCTGCTGTGCAAGTGCGAGATCTTTATAGCGCTTTGTATGTGGATCGGCCAATTCCATCCCTTACTACAATCCGTAGAATAATTCATAAATTTAAAACGACTAGAAGTGTTTTACCATTATGTAGGAAATGTGAAGGGCGAAATCAACAACTTGTGAATAATGACGATTACAATGATAATAAACTTAATGTAATGTTAGCCGTAACCGAAAATCCAAATTGTAGTGTGCGTCAAATATCTTCTGAACTAAACATACATTTTTCAACAGTTCATAAAATATTAAAATCAGAAAATTACAAGTCTTATAAATACGCTACACATCAAGAAATCTTTGAAGCTGATGAAATGGCGAGAACTGATTTTTGTGAAACAATGATGAACAAAGCGAATTTAGATAGACAATTCTTAAAAAACATTTGTTTCTCGGATGAAACGTCTTTTACTTTGAACGGCGAGCCTAATGTGCAAAACCATCGATATTGGAGTAAAGATAATCCTCGTTTGGTTCTTCAAACTCATACCCAGTATCGCCAAAAAGATAGTATGTGGGCAGGTATTTTTGGATCGCACATTATTGGACCATTTTTTATTGATGGGGCTTTAGATGGAGTAACGTATTTGAATCTTCTTCAAAACGATATTGGATCTGATTTGGAAGTAAGATCCAGGGAAAATCAAATTATTTGGTACCAGCATGACGGCTGCCCATCACATTTTGCAAGAGATGTAAATGCGTACTTAGATGAATGCTCTCCAGATTCGTGGATTGGTCGTGGGGGTACAATTAACTGGCCAGCCCGTTCTCCGGATTTGGCGCCAAATGACTTTTTCTTATGGCCATATTTAAAAGAAAAAATTTATAAAACCAATATTGCAAAACATTGATATTTGTAATGGTTGTAATTCACAACCAGAATTATATTTAATTTTTGACGAAAATAAGACAGCTTGATGATTGTCTGTAAACAATTTATTTTTTTATTAATTATAATTATAATTATACATAAGATTAAAAAGTGTGTAAATATATACCTGTAAACAATAATCGAAAGTTTTGCCGTTGTTTTCGTCTTCTTATTTTAGTCTACTTGAAATTACTTAATTTATTCCGTGTGTAGAAATAGTTTGACAGTTTTGTTATCAAAACTCACCGTTCAACGAGCCGGCGTTTTTCGCTTGTCATCGGTGCGTTCTTTTGTTTTTGAAGCCAGGTGTGTTTGTTTGTTCTTGAAGCCTGGCTTTACATATTTAAAAAAATACAATTATAAGAGAATGTGAAGCAATCACACAAAGACAATTAAGTAATGTGCGCCAAGCATTTTATGATCGGTTAGGGCATTGCTTAGCAGTAAATGAAAACTTATTCGAACATATCTTGTAAATTTATAAATAAATAATTTGTTAAAATTATAGTAGCAAAATAATGTATTTTTCTAATTTTATAATAAATACGTCAAACATTTTGTGCACTTGAAATTTATTCACTATTTCCTTACAATATTCTTTAAAAACTTGTTCAACAAATATTACAACACTGTAACAAACAAATGTCAAACTCTTTTACAATATGTCAAATATTCAGTTCATTTGTTTAATTTTCCAACGCAATCTACAAAAAATTATAATAAATTTTGAATTTCATTTAATTAATATCTCGTGAACTATTCACATTTATAGGAAGCGTTTTTAATTTCTGAACAATTTTTGTATTTACGCTTTTGCTCTAAAGTGAATAGGTAAAGAGATACAGCAATATTTAAAAAATAACATTGAAATCCCTATACGCCACATTTCAATTCTACACCCTGTATATACAGGATGAGTCTGGGAAGACGCCCCCCCCCCTTTAACTTTTTTATTATGAGTAATAGAAAAAAATGGTTCATATGAAAGTTTTATTATTTTAAATATACTATTTGATGGCAGATGTAGATATTTTTTATAAAGTCAGGTTTACAAGATACGACTATCAACTTTTATTTTTTAAATAGCAACCTATAATTATTTTACTAAAATAAAAACCGCCATTTTTTTCTCTTTTCAACGGTGTATTAGTTTTTATTAATGTATCTGAAAAAATTCGAGAAAAATAAGAAAATTGAGAAATACTAGAAATAATTTTTATACAAATATTATAGGTGGCTATGTGAAAATAAACAAAATGTAACAGTGTTAAATTAATGTCAAAAAAGTATACATTTGCTGGTTACTTTATTTAACTTATTTTGCAAACAATAAAAAAAAAATTCTTTTTGCCCTTCTCATGATTCCAGTCGATTCACCAATTATTAGAATCATATCTATTAATTCTTCTTTCGTAAACATTTGAAAACGTTTTATATATATATATATATAATGGGATAGGTGGCTCAGTGGTATCGAGTCGGCCTGTGGATCTTGAGAACCCTGGTTTGATCCCTACAGACGACCAACAATTTTCACCAATTTAAATCTACCCCTGTGGCTCCCTCTCCACTAATATCTTTGAGGGCCGTTTTGACGGCTGGTAATCGCACTTCACGCGAAAAAATATATCACTTACCGAGATCTGCTTAGGCAGAGTGCCACACCCAGTAATGGGTAAATGGCGTGATGATATATTTATTTATTTTATATTTATATACAAATTTTTACAAATTCTTTCATAATTACGGGCGTCCCGAATTATACGTACTAGAGATGAAAAACTATCGGTAATTTCAACTATCGATTGTTCGATAGTTCTATCAGTAAACTATCGATATATCGATAGTACTATCGATAGTCAATTAAATTACTAAACGATAGTTTTAGTCACTAAACGATAATTACTAAACGATACTATCGATAGTTTTTTTCTTTTAATTACTTATCTACTTACAAATAATTATTATTTTTTAATTCAAAATTCTTTGCCTATACAGAGTTTAAAATCATTGATTCAATTCGTTCTTTTTTTGAGAGAGAGGTAAAATAAAATTTATAATTTTTTAAATGTTACCCTCATCCCCTAAAATTTAAAAGTTTTGATGTTACTCTATATTAAGGGATGTTTGCTAAATAATTTCTGTGAATATGGTTTTGTTACAGTTAATATTATTTCTTTAAAATTTAGACTTAATAACAAGATTTCAGAAGTAACAAATGTGAAAAATAAAAATCAAATGCAAATATGTACTTCTATCCCTAGATACATACCATTTCTTACATTAATTTATATATTTGTCGAGATCAAGATATTAGAAAAACTAGTTGCAATTCGAAACATCTTTTATATTAATTTAAACCAAATAAAATAAAATAAATATTATCTTACCTTCAGTGTTAGAATATTATCCACTATAGCACAAACTACAATGATCATCAGAGAACAACTGAATGTATATTATATCGTACCTGTCACCCTGTAATAAATTTCTTAGAAATCTCACTTTGCCTTTCATCCCTTTAAAGTCTTCCGACAACCAATAGATTTACAGTTAACATTTGTGTACAGTTACTGTGCAATAACGATATTGAATATAATTTGAATTATATCATTTAAATACAGATGAAATCTTTATAAGTCATACTTAACATGTTAGCTACCACGTGGTCCGCAAATAACCCACGTATTCGAATTGCTCCGGGAATATAAGGTAATTTGATTGTCATTACTCACAGCCCAGCCCGTGTTATAAATTTATTATTTATTTATTTTTACTGTAAATTATTTTATTTTAAAGATAGTTACTAAACGATAGTTACTAAACGATAATTACTAAACGATAGTTACTAAACGATAGTTACTATATGATAATTACTAAACGATAGTTACTAAACGATAGTTACTAAACTATAGTTACTAAACGATAGTTACGAAACGATAGTTACTAAACAATAACAATAATAATAATAAACAATAAACGAATTTTATTTGGCAAAGTTGAGCCAATGGCTCCTCTTACACTTAACCTTTCCATTTACAAATACAAGAAAAACGATAGTTACTATATGATAATTACTAAACGATAGTTACTAAACGATAATTACTAAACAATAGTTACTAAATGATAATTACTAAACGATACTATCGATAGTTTTTTTTATTAATTACTTATCGATAGTATTTTTTTTTAAACTATCGATGTATCGATAGTTTTTCGTCTCTAATACGTACATAAAATTTCACCAGATAGAAAGTTCCCGCTGTTTAACAAGCAACTTGCAAATACAAATTTTTTAAAATTATTTTATGATTATTGGGGTTGTCGAGTGAAATAAATAAATAAATAAATGTTCACGCAATATTTATTAATGCTCACATAACAATATAACAAAAAAGTAAAAGAAATAAACAAATGAATTCCCGAAGAGACGTGTCGAGCTGACGGCGCGTTGAAGACTATCCACCCTGGTTACCCTGAGCCCTTGACTCTCCGTTCCCTTCCCCCGCGGTGGCAAGTGCACGTGGCCGAACCGGAATGTTCATGGTCCGCACATCTGGCTTTCACGTGATCCTGCCGTCGGGGGAAGATTCCGCGTGGCGATGCAACTTAGCTTTCTTGGAATTAGAAAGTTGCTATCGTCCGACCGCATTCCTCAGAAAGCCAAGAGCGGAAAATCTCTGGTGCGTTGCCACCATAACAGAAAACGATATTTCAAAATTCACAAATAATCTAAAAATAAAAAATCACAACATTCTAAGGTCAATTAACATAATTAGTATACCCCCACAACGTCTACTACCGAAATAAATGAATATTAGTTCAGCTGGTTTGATTGGATAAGTTACGATTTGAAAGTTTCATGCAAAACACCAATATTTTCGGATGTACCGCCAAAATGCAAATTACAAAATGGGACAACTCGGACCCACAAAATCATTAGGCCTGACTCGCCAAGGCAACCGCAAGAAATAATTTTATATAATTAAACAAAGAAAATAATTTTCTATACTTAGTAGTTATTAGGTTTTCAAAGATAAATAAAATCGTGAAATTGTTCCGTACTTTTGACAAAACATTTCTACGATTCACAATAGTTCGGATGTTATTTGAAAAAGAAAAAAAAATATTAATTTTAATTTTTCGCCATAATTTAGTAACCTACGAAAAAAATTTAGCAAATGAAACGCATATTTGAGATACCTTTCCATACTGTTATTCCATCGAAATTTGTACAACCTGTATATATTGTTTTATAAATACAAAAAAAACATGTAACCATCATATTGTGAAATGATAGCTGTTAAAATGCTGAGTCCAGAACTATAATTTACATAAAAGAATATTTACATCTTAATAGCCTGCCATTGATATAAGTAACACAAAAATTTGGCACTTGTATAATCTGTATTATGTTGTTGGATCCTGATAGGAATTTTGGAATGTTCCTTATGGTTACACAGTATCCCACAAATAATAACAATTTTTTGTTTATGCTCGTTAATTCAAGTTTATTTAGATGTAAATTAAAGTTTTGCTGGTTTTTTAAGACTATGTTTCGTACTCGAAAGAGGAGAGTGTGAATTTAGAATCGGAATGAATGTGGAATGGTCGTAGTTGACAATTTAAGGTAAAATATAACAAAGGGAGGTCTAGTTGGAGTGGGAAGAAGGGGTCAAAGTCCTCCTTCGGGCTTGTATCTTGTGATGGATAGTTTTATGATGGGTTAGTGGACAAAGGAGTTTAGAATTTGAGAAGCTATTGTATATTTAGGAATAGGAAAATTGGACCTTGCGAACACTTAACGAAACAGCAATAAACACATAAAATATACAGAAACGAAAAAATACACAAAAGAACAAAGTTACACAAAAATATAAAGTAAATCCTTAGAAACTAGAATATTGAAAAATATTCAATGAAGTAAGGGTAGCAAATAACTTATTGACTAAAAAGAACAAAAAAAGGTTTGAGTCGGTACATGACAATGTGATTCAAATCTTTCTTTGAATCCTATCCAACAATCATATTACATCATATCCGCAATCTTGTTATTTACATTTATGAACCGAACGCAACAAAAACAAATACACCGCACACACCAACAGATCACATGGCAGCAAGTTCGATCGCAGTAGGCGTGCGTTGGCGCGATGCTCGTTCCTCGTCTGTCTGAGGCGGAGATATCCGAGTACGCCCGGAACCGGAGTGGTAGGCCATCGCGCGACGCAGTGAGGGCGACAGCAACCGCGGTGTTAGTAGGTTAGGGAACATTGATGTGGGGTGACGCATCACATCAGACGTTCGTCGCACAAATCGTGAACTGTTACGGTGGTACCTGTTACATGAGATCATGCAAACCAATGTGCACATCGATACGAAAAACCTCAGGCCTTCGCCTGAACACCATCCCAAAGGACTTGCTCAAAGGGCCATTGAGGTCAGTTCCGAGGATCGCTTTATGTTTAATTTCCAAGCGTTTTAATATTTTTTTGCGATCTTGCTCATTTGAGACCAGCTTCTGCAGATTTATTATTTTGGCAACTATGAAGAATGAAAAATTCAACTTAATAAAATAAACAAAACTACTTTTTCATCAATCATGGTAGTAATTGATATTAAATTTAATAAAATAAAACAGACAACAAAATATTGCTGTTTTGTTATTATCATATGACATTATGCTATAAATGTTCGCATGTTACTCTATAAATAATATACATTTACTTATCAATTAAAATTTGTAAAACGATGACTGGGATACCTACTCATAAATATCGTTTTAGAATATAAACAATAAGATTTAAGAAAATTTACTATCTAAATGTGTTGAACTTTGTTCCATACATTTGATTAAGTTTGTGAATTTCAACACTATTTTGACAGTAATTACATTTTTCATGAATTAAAAGTACTTCACTTTGAATGTAGCATTGTTCAGTTATTATCTGACACAATACCTAATCAAGATTTTATATTTTCTAAAATGTGTAAATTCTAAATCTTAATAAATTAAAAATAATTAATTGTTGAATTGTTTCTGTTCCTTCAGCGAGTTAATATGTCAGGAATGTACGTACATTCATTACAATAAGGTATTAGGTATTATTCACCTACACACTTAAAAAAAGTAAGTTTTATAAAGTAATTTAATAATGTAATGACATGACAATATTAATCAATGATAAAAATAAAATGTTTATAATGTGTCATAATAATCGTAGCATCGCGCGTGAAAGAGGGCGGGGCACAAATAGATCGATCTCAGAATACTCATATATTAGATCAAATACAGCCAATTCTCATGCGAGTTTTAGCTAAACCTGAATTTTGGATTAGTTTAATTATGCTAAACCATATTCTCAAAAAAAACAAAAAAACTAATAAACATTGGGGTTTCGGAAAGTGACGTGGTCTAACAATGACTTCTTCATATAGGTATCTACTAAAATTGCCACTGTTATTTAAAGAAAATATTACCAATTTAAATATAATTAGTATTATGCACAAATCACCGTCTTGGGTTCCCACATCCTATTTAATATTTATATATATATATATATATATATATATATATATTTCTTTATTTATATTAAAGCTTATATAAATACTTAACAATTGATGATCAAATTAAAATACAGAGAGAAAAATGGATCTACGCCAAGATTTGAACATAGAACCTATGAACCAGCGGCGGACTGGCTGATCGTTCATTGGGGCTGATGGCCGCTAGTCGCACGACATAATAAAATAATGTAGACTCATTTAACTGGAAAATCTTTATAATTTCACTATTAGAATATAAATTTGAAGAGCATAAAATATTCGAAGATTGATAGGTAACTATTATTTTAATTGAACAATATCAGGAGATTATACGAGAAGCGGACTGTAACACCTTTCTACGGTTTTATAAATATTACCAAATATTAAAAACGATCAAGATAAGTCTTTCTTAAATTTCTAACTCTAGTATTTAGGTTAGTATCTGTAAAAGTTCCTTATATTTCTTCACAAAAGGTAAACTTATGGAAAGAAATCCACAACTATTAACAAACTATCAGACGCATGCGCAATTGTATTTTAGCGTTCAAACAGCGCAAAATCCATAACTTGTTGATCAAGCATGTACAAAAATTAGTTGGAAACTGGTTACAAACTATCAAAATAATCCGTTAATATACGTATTAGTGTTTTATTTAATATTTGAAATTCGTTGTTTACTGAAGTTCCTTAAAACGTATTGTCATAAGTTTTGCATACATGTAAACGTAGTGTTTTTGTGTACATACGAGAATAGTATATTGTACAACCAGCATGGAATGGTATGATTTGCAGCACTCGCCTGCGGCTCGCGCTACAAACTTTCATACTCGTAGGAAATGGACATTCCATGCGAGTTGTACACTATACTTTTTCTACGACCACGATATTATAGCCCTATTAATGTATTTTTGAATAATAAAGATGTCCCAATTTCACTATTCCAGAATGCCATTTCAAAGTTAGTATCCTAGCAACTAGCAGTAACAACAAAACAAATATTAAATAAAATAATAAAAATATTAGACTGATATTCCAATTATCTAAGTTTCTTCAATAAAAATAATACCTGAAATAGATGTTCGACATCAACAACTATTAGCGTTGACAATTAAAACAACTTCAATCATAACCTTCAAACTTCATGTTCACCGAAAATGATTTTTAATAATTGTAATAATATTACATTCAATATCACTAATAATAAATAACTAAATAAGTGATTCAATAAATATTTCTGTTTATAATATTATACTAAAATAAAATAAATTCTTTAACCATTCTCAGTTTATTATTGACAGCTGGAATACGGCACACGACCGAACTTCAGATTGAAATGATTTGCCGAAGCGCGCCAGTTTTAAATTTGAAACAATTTATCATTTTTGACAGAACTAATATATAACATTTAATAATAATAATAATTTGGAAAATCTTAATAATTTAAATGTGAATAAAACCGATCTTAATAACATAATATTTAATAACTGTCAAAACATTACATTTAATATAACCAACAATAAATACTAATAATTCTCTAATTTATGTCTATTTTATTTTTTACGCATGCGTTTTTATATTTTTCATGTGTAATTTAAAAGAAAATTGCACCTGTACTGAAATGAAATGACCTGTACTGAAATGACTACAAAACAAATTCATTTCGCACGATGTCTTGCAATGTACCTCATTTCCATAGCAACAACAAACATACAATGAACATATTTCTCAGTGGTCGTAGAAAAAATATATTGGAACATATTCGCGAACATACGACTCAGTTTGTCACACCGTGAATATTGTTGGACAGTTTAGCAGGGTTAATAAACTGTAGTGAGAATAGAAAATAAATACTCGAACAAAGCTTATGAAATAAATTTAACTTTCAATCGCTAGTTGAACAATACCTACTAACAACCAAAATGAATATTAGTTCTGCTGGCTGGATATGATAATTATTTTCCGATGTTCCGTCAAAATGGCACTTTAATTTCGTCTATTATTACAGTAATTCCGGCTTAGCCGAAACTATGTGTGAGTTTGGCCGACTAAGCGCTATTTTTGTACAACTGACGCATGCGTAACACATTAATTCGAGCCAAAAGACTGAAGCTGTATTTTGTGATGTTTCACGTAATAAAGTAAAGATGGACATGACAGATTTTTTGACCGAGCCGGATCAGTGGATCTCGAACGCGAAAAAGAGCTGACTTACTGACTCGGCTCTTCGAGAAGCGGCACACTTTATAAATATTTCAGATTTTTGTAAATGCAGCGGTTCAATCGGTCATCAGAACGAATCGGTGCGCAGCATCTCGGCTCCTCAACTCAGAAGCACGAACTTTCACGAATTGTAAAGCTGATCAACGACTCAAACTATAGAATTCAAGTAGCAGTGGTTTATATATATATATATATATATATATATATATATATATATATATATATATATATATATATATATATATATATATATATCTAGGGTATTTCAGGACTAGTGTAACAAACTTTAACAGCTTATTCCTGAGGTTATTTTGAGCAAAAAATGTCATATAAACATAGGTCCTATTCCTTCTAGTTACCAAAATACAAGAGGTTGAAGTTCTATAAATAACACGACATTTTCAAATTTTTGTAATCAAGATACTTTCGGAAAACAAGAATTTTATTGAAAAGTCATACCTTATTTGTCTTAATTAAAAATTGTTGTACTTTTGACTGTATTATTGTTTCATAATGGATGGTTATAGTACTGCTGCATATGCAGATATGATTTTTATTTATGGATTATGTAATGGTAATGCCCGTTATGCGTCCAGAGAATACCAAGACAGATATCCAAATAGAAGCCAACTTTCCCATTCCCTATTTACACGCATTTTTGTTTTCCAAAAGTATCTTGATTACAAAAATTTGAAAATTTCGTTTTATTTATAGAACTTCAACCTCTTGTATTTTGGTAACTAGAAGGAATAAGACCTAAGTTCATATGACATTTTTGGCTCAAAATGACCTCAGGAATAAGCTGTTAAAGTTTGTTACACTAGTCCAGAAACACCCTGTATAAATTAGATAATTCAGTATTGAATTATTGATAAAAAAAAACTTTATTAACTTTTGAGGAATACAATACAACATGTATTTACTTAGGCGAGTGTAACAAGACTGAACTAAACACTAACTTACAACAGATAACTGCAGCATGTGGAACATAAATAAAATAAATAAATATATCATCACGCCTTTTACCCATTACTGGGTGTGGCACTCTGCCTAAGCAGATCTCGGTAAGTGATATATTTTTGTCGCGTGAAGTGCGGTTACCAGCCGTCAAATCACGGCCCTCAAAGATATTAGTGGAGAGGGAACATGATGCTTGAATATGATACTATATGATAAGGAAATCTAACTGCGCATTTTATTATTATTGTTCTTATGAGAAATGCAATTACATAATTCTTCCCTTCCAAATTTCGTTTTATTTATAGAACTTCAACCTCTTGTATTTTGGTAACTAGAAGGAATAAGACCTATGTTCATATGGCTCAAAATGACCTCAGGAATAAGCTGTTAAAGTTTGTTACACTAGTCCTGAAACACCCTGTATAAATTAGATAATTCAGTATTGAATTATTGATAAAAAAAAACTTTATTAACTTTTGAGGAATACAATACAACATGTATTTACTTAGGCGAGTGTAACAAGACTGAACTAAAAACTAACTTACAACAGATAACTGCAGCATGTGGAACATAAATAAAATAAATAAATATATCATCACGCCTTTTACCCATTACTGGGTGTGGCACTCTGCCTAAGCAGATCTCGGTAAGTGATATATTTTTGTCGCGTGAAGTGCGGTTACCAGCCGTCAAATCACGGCCCTCAAAGATATTAGTGGAGAGGGAACATGATGCTTGAATATGATACTATATGATAAGGAAATCTAACTGCGCATTTTATTATTATTGTTCTTATGAGAAATGCAATTACATAATTCTTCCCTTCCAAATTTCGTTTTATTTATAGAACTTCAACCTCTTGTATTTTGGTAACTAGAAGGAATAAGACCTATGTTCATATGGCTCAAAATGACCTCAGGAATAAGCTGTTAAAGTTTGTTACACTAGTCCTGAAACACCCTGTATAAATTAGATAATTCAGTATTGAATTATTGATAAAAAAAAACTTTATTAACTTTTGAGGAATACAATACAACATGTATTTACTTAGGCGAGTGTAACAAGACTGAACTAAAAACTAACTTACAACAGATAACTGCAGCATGTGGAACATAAATAAAATAAATAAATATATCACCACGCCTTTTACCCATTACTGGGTGTGGCACTCTGCCTAAGCAGATCTCGGTAAGTGATATATTTTTGTCGCGTGAAGTGCGGTTACCAGCCGTCAAATCACGGCCCTCAAAGATATTAGTGGAGAGGGAACATGATGCTTGAATATGATACTATATGATAAGGAAATCTAACTGCGCATTTTATTATTATTGTTCTTATGAGAAATGCAATTACATAATTCTTCCCTTCCAAATATGAACAATAATAATGTAATATTTTATTCTATTTTAAAGTGTTCATTTCTATGTCAGAAATTTTGATTTTCTTTCTTTTACATTTTTCAATTAGGTTTCCTTTTACAACGTATTTAATTAATAACATTATTACAATAATACAAATTAGAACATATATTATATAATTATTATAATGGTCACTTTTTGTATCGATTATTGGTTGTATTTTGTCAAAAATTGGTTTCGAAATATTTATTGAATGCAAATTTTTATAAGTTGTTTTATTAAATATTTTGTTATATTGTGTTATTTGATAATCATCAAATTGAATTTCTTTAAAGTTATCGTTAATATTTGTTAACTGTAAGTCATTAATTAAACATTTAGGATTTATTTCAATTATGAATATTCCTTGAATAGTTTTTATAATATTTTTGTTTAAACAGTTAATTTTAATATTAAATGATTATTTTCGTTTAATATCCAGATGGTAATTTTGATATTAGTGTCTCTAAATATGTTTTCTAATTTTCGTTTTACATCGCTCCATTTCAATTCATCGCAACCACAACCAATTTTTGGAAGATTTATTTCAAAAATTTCATTTTTTATTAAGTAGTCTCTGAATTCTTTAAGTGGTTTATCTAATGCTTTTAAGGCCGGTTTATCAAAATAATTATCTTTAGTTAACAAATGAATTATTAATTTATCTGGATAATTTTGGAAAATAATATCTCTATCTTTGTAATTGGTATTTATACAGAATGATTTGGAATTCAAATTATTATTTACTTGTTTCGCTAGACATTTTCCAAATTGTAAGTCCCGTGATATACAGTGTGCGAATATGTTTGTTTCACATACGTCACCTGTTTTTTTCTATAATTTTGAATGGTTCACGTTCTCTGGATAAATAATCGGCTACGACATTGTGTTTACCAGGTAAATATTTTACTCGCATAAGAGATCGGCTTTTCTATTCCGTCATGAATTTGAGAAAGAACTGCGCCTATAGCGTAGTCTGACGCATCCGTTGTTAGAATGAAATCCATATTAAAATCGGGATTTTGTAGAAGAGAATTTTCAGTTATAACGTCTTTACAATCTTTGAAAGCTTTTTAATATTCTAAATTTGTCAAATCAATTTCATTGTTTTTGCGCAAACAGTTGGTAAATGGTTTTGTTAGTTGTGCAAAATTTTGAATAAATTTACGGTACCATCCGAGCATTCCAAGGAATTGTTTGATTTCTTTTTTGGTTTTTGGAATAGTTAAATTTTTGATTTGTTGAATTTTGTCTTGATCTACTGAGACTCCATTTTGTGTTAATACGTAACCTAAATAATTTACTTCTGACTTTAAAAATTCTGATTTGTCCATCTGAATTTTGAGATTAGCTTGTCTTAATTTGTTAAAGACTAATTTTATATTTTTTAAAAAATTTTTGGCGAAAATTATTACGTCATCTAAATAGACTAAGCAGATTTTATTTACTAAATCGCCGAGTGCTGTGTTAATCATCCTTTGGAATGTGGCGGGGGCATTTTTAAGGCCGAAAGGCATTCTAACAAATTCATAATGACCTGATTCTGTTGAAAAAGCAGTTTTTTCTGTGTCTTTAGCTTCTAATAAAATTTGGTGGAATCCGGAATGCAAATCTAAAGTCGTGAAATATTTGTTATTACCAATTCTATCTAATATCGTATCTATATTCGGTATTGGAAATCTGTCGTCCTTTGTTTTCTGATTAATTTTTCGTAAATCAATTACCATTCTAGTCTTTCTTTTACCCGACGCGTCAATTTTTTTTTGGTACTATCCATATCGGAGAGTTCCAAGGTGAAAAAGATTTTTTTATAACGCCTTCTTTTAATAATTTTGAAACGTGACATTCAATGTCTTGTTCGTAGACTTGGGGTAACCTGTAATTTTTTTTGTGTATCGGGGTTTCGTCATTCTTTATTATTTTGTGTTTAATAATGTTCGTATGTTCATTAGGAAATAAGTCAATAAATTCGGTAATTATCTGATTAAGTTTATCTTTTTAAAACAATTTAAATGATTATTGCGAATTTCTAACATATTAGACTCTTCTTGTAATTTGTCAGGATTAGTTAACTTATACTCTTTGTTTTTTATGATTACTGAATTTTTATTGATTTGTAAAAGGATGTCCAAGTTTTTAAAAGCGTCAATTCCTAGCAATAAATTATATAATTTATGGAATTTATAAACGTAGAATTTTGTAGGGGTGTTTCTAATGTTAAAATTTACATAGTATTTACAAGTAGTTTTGCCAGTGATGGTTTTAAATGTTAATTTTTCATCGTGTAATTTTTATTTTAATTTTTCTACTAGTGAGGGATCTATGAAATTTATAGTTGAACCGGTATCTAAGAGAATTATGAAAGGATCTATTTTTAATGTTAGTAGATTTGTTGTAAATGCGTTCATTACGTAGTATTCTCGGGTTCGGAAACCTCGTGAAAATTTTCTGTTTCCGCTACTTCTTCGTTATCATACTCATTCAATTCGTCATTTGTTTCCTTGACTTCGCTATTGATTTTCCTTGATAATAGCATTCTTTTGGTCTTGTGAATAATTAGTAAGAAGTATCTTAGATTTATACTTATTGAAATATTCTATAATAGTACTCAAAGTTGTTTCGGGATTGTTTTTAGCCTTACAATAAATTATTTCGAGTAGAATAGTTTCTGCTTTTGATTTGTCTACAAAGTTATCTTGTAAAAATTCTTTAAGCTCTTCCCAGTTTTGGAAGTTGTTAGTAGATAAGTATTCTGCAGCTTCATCTTTTAATTTATTTGAAATTAAACCGAATAAAAAGAGTTTTTGAATATTGGTTAGAGTAAACTTGATCTACTTTGTTTATAAAATTACTTAAAATATTAATATTTCCATTATATTCTGGAATTATTTTAACGAGATTTTCAATCTCAGACATGGTAGTAGTAGTCATATTAACTGTATTAGGATTTTGTTGTAATACACTTGGTCGTAATGTAAAATTAGATAATTGATTAATTAGAGCGTGCACGTCGTCTGTGCCGTTATCGTTTTCAGGCGTGTCGTATTCGCTTGAGAACATAGAGTGTAATATTACTTACAGTATGAGAAGTAAAATTGGGATGTTTTCGTACATCTGGAACGGAGTGTTTGGTTTCTGTGTTGGACTGCAACGATGTGGGCCGTGATCCGGGATGGAACAGCAAGGCGTCACTTTTCTTCGTTGTGTCGGTTTGAGCGGTGGATGCGAACAGCAGGTCCCCAGGAACAATCGCTGGTTGTCTGATGGGACGTTTGAGTAGTCCCTGATGGGCACTGTTTTGCCGTGTGATGAATATTTTCTTGTATTATGCCAGACGTGACTCTTACTTCAGAATTTATGTTTTGCAGTTATCACAATTAAACGATTAAAATCGACGAGTAAATTTGTAGATTTTACCCTTGAGTGATTCCTACCGACTGCGCCAATTAGATAATTCAGTATTTAATTATTAATAAAAAAAAAACTTTATTAACTTTTGAGGAATACAATACAACAATTCTGCTTCTGAAATTTTATTTGGCAATCGTCTTCTTTAATTAAGAATATGCCTTGTAAATTCTTTATTTCGTCGCCGTGCTTGCAGTAAGCTTGAATAACATCAGGTTTAGGAAGTACGGCTAAAAATTGATTCGCTTCTTCTAAAGTTTCTATATGGTTTCGTTTAATGTTTATTCTTAAGTACTCGCATTTTCGTTCTTGTTTCTTGAGATGACATTCTTCTCGCAGGAGTTGTCATCTACTTCTGACATTTTGTTTGGACATTGGTAATTATTATTTCTTTAGTACATACGCCGGTAGTACGGCAGTGTAAAAATTGCGGCTCGGTGTGTCCGGTAGGCCCAGGCCCGATTTGGGCTGTAGCGCCACAGATGATGACATACGCCATTTAGAGCTATAATATGACCATCGATTGATTTTAAATAATATTCATTACTTGGTATAATTGTTACAAATTCAGACTGATATTGAGTAGGTATTGGAATGAGATGAAGTAATTGAAAATCTGTTTCATAATTAATAGGAATTTCGATAAAATAAATTATTTTATGTAATTGGAGTTTACAATTTACAGTAATTATTTTTTCTAATTCTGGTATATTTTCCGGTAATGGTTCGAGATTATAGTATTCATGATTATAGTATTTTGAAATTTTATTCAATTCTACATACAGATCATTAGTTTTTATTATACTTGGGTGCATAACGTGAAGTTTGCAAAAAGTTAGACAATTTTCTATATCTTCAAAGTATTAAGAGTTAACGTTAGTAAAGTATTTAGTTGACTAAAAATTTCTTTTAAAAAATATCTCTCTTGATCTTGGGTTTCACCGATAACAATATGTGCCAACTGTTCAATTTTCTTTTTGAGTATTATCTCATTTTGTTAGATAGTGTCGATTGTGTGATTGAAATAATCGATTAATTGGTTATTGACAGAGTATTGATGTTTTAATTGATTGTCTATTTTGTGTTGATTGTTTTGTAAATGGTTTAGAATATTTATGTATCGTTTTTCATCATCAGCGTCTAAATTACCCGTTATGGATTTAATTACGGATCCGAGTCCATTTATTAATCCTCTCTTTGATCTAGATTTTTGAAAGTGTACTGATAAGTGACTAATTTTTTCGTCAATAGAATTTTGAATAAATTGGATAATCTTTCATCGTTTTCAAATTCTTTCAAAATTATTTTATTGCTTGTAATTGTTTGTTTGAGATTGTTGTATTGTGTATTCAGACTGTCATATTGTTTAAAGAGTGGTTGTAGGTCGTAGTAGTGAATGAACGTATGTGTGGTTTTTTGTAGTTTTGCTAGTCCTAGGTTTATTGTCAGTAGTCCTGTGTTTTGTGTAATATTCTTGATGTTTAATCCGTAGGAGTACGTGAACAGGAAGGACCTGGAATAGCGTAATTTTTATGAATTATTTTCCTTGGTCTTTTTATATTTGACAGGTGTATTTTTGGTTGTTTTTTGTCATTAGGATTTGTCTCAATTTCGGCAGTTTTTAAATTTTGATTTATTGTCTTAATTTTTTCTTTCTTAAATTTTGGTTGTTTTGTTTTATTGACTTTTTGTTTATTGTGTACAAAAACGGTTTGAGGAATGTTAGGTAAATTTTCAAGATTTTCGTTTAATTTATTTATCAAATCTGATTTTGTGTTATGCATTTTTTCGTTAATGTTCTGGTAGACTAATTTGGTCTTATCTTTGTGTTTTTTGCACGTAATCTTGTGTTTCTTGTTTTTCTAGCTCTACGTCAAGGGGTGAGTTTGTTTCTAAGTGACCATTTGTTATTTCTATTGGTTTTAATCCGGTCGCGGTGAGACTTGTGTTGTTATAAGCTAGGATAGCATAGTGAACTTTGTCTTCGAATGTTTCGTTTTTGAAATTTTGTTGTAAATTAAATAATCTAATATGCTCAATAAGAGTAGAGTGGAATCTTTCCACGAGACCGTTTGAATTTGGATGTTGAGAACTAGTGAAGTGTATATCGATTTTGTGTAAAGTTAGCAATTCTTTCAATAAACAATTTTTAAATTCTACTCCGTTATCTGAGATAATTAATTTTGGAATGCCGTGATGAGAAAAGAATTTTGTTAGTTTACTTGTCACTTCAATTGCATTTGTTGAGCTAATTTTGTATGCTTGCGCATATCTTGAAAAAGCATCAATTATTGTAAGAAATTTACAATTTTCTAAACTGAGTGTATCGATATGAATAGTGTCAAAAGGTTTGTTCGGTGTTGGTGTTATGTTTAATTTCGGCTTAACTGGGTTTCGTTCATATTTTGAGGCTAAACAAACTTCGCATTGGTTAATGTAATCTGTTATAGTCTTTATTTGATTTGGCCAGTAATATTTTTCTTTAATTGGTTGTAAACTTCGTGAATTCCACGGTGATTGGTCTTGCCCGTGTGATAATTTTGTATTGTTTCTTGTATGTCGTCTTCATTCTCTACATCTAATAATTTTGTGTTACATTTTACAAAGTTGATTTCCGCATTTTTGAAATGTTTTTGTAAGACTTTAGTAAATTGTTCATAAACAGGATGTTCAAAATATAAATAATATTTTACTTTTGGAACTACGAATTCTTTAATAAATTTTATTGAATCTGCTTCGAAATTAGTTTTAGATAATTGTATATTAATTCGCATTTTATCCGAGTGCAATTTAGTTAATTTAGGTTTTGTAATGTAATACTTCCGATATAATTATTTGGTTTTTACCTGCATTAACAGCTGATTCACTTATTGGAATTCCAATAATGGGATTTTCTAAATTTGAGTGAACAGTGTTGTTTGTGTCTGAGTTTGAGTCTGAGTCTGGGGTATCGTCTGGTTCTACAATCATAGATTGCGAATCATTATTTGTATTGAATGTTTCGTCAAAATTTTCGATATACCAATCGAAAGATTTTCGGTACCGGGTTCTACTGTTTTAACATTTAATTCGATACGAGAAAGAGCGTCAGCATTTTTATTTAACGAGCCTTTTTTATAAGATATTTCGAAATCGAATTCTTCTAATTTAAGCCGCCAACGTACTAATTTAGAATTTGGTTCTTTAAGCGAAAATAACCATTGTAGTGGTTTATGGTCGGTGTTAATTTTGAATTTCCGGCCAAAAAGATACGGTCTGAAATATTTTGTTGACCAGACAATCGCGAGTAGTTCTTTCTCAATTGTAGAATAATTTTGCTACGATTCGTTTAATGTTCTACTTGCATACGCAACAGGGAGATCTGAACCTATAGGTCCTTGTGAAAGAACTGCACCTATAGCAAAATTGCTCGCATCGGTAGTTAAATTGAAAAATTTAGTGAAGTCGGGATATTGAAGTATCGGTTCATTAATTAAAAGATTTTTGCAGATATTAAAACAATTTTTTTTAAACATTTGATTGGTGGTTTTGTCAATTTAGCGAAATCTTTTATAAACTTCCGGTAGTATCCTAAGAGGCCTAAAAATCCTTTTATTTGTTTGGTAGTTTTCGGAATAGGGTAGTTTTTGATAGCTATAATTTTGTCGGGGTTCGGTTTTACGCCAGAGAGTGTAACAACATGCCCTAAATAAGTTACTTCTTTTCGAAAGAATTCAGACTTGTCAAGTTGAATTTTGAGATTGGCTTTCTTTAATCTATCGAATACTGATCTTAAACTCTCAACATGTTCTTGGAGGCTGGTGCTGAATATGATAACATCATCCAGATAAACTAGGCAAATTTCATTCACTAAATTTCTTAAAACGTTATCCATGACTCGTTGGAATGTCGCGGGTGCGTTTTTCAAACCAAATGGCATTCTTAAGAATTCATAGAGTCCGTTTTCTGTATTGAATGCGGTCTTTTGAATGTCTTCTTTACTCATTTCAATTTGATGAAATACGGATGCTAGATCGAGTGTTGAAAAATATTGACATTTGCCGAGTTTGTCTAGTAGAGTGGTTATGTTGGGAATGGGGTACTTATCGTCTATAGTCTTATCGTTCAACTTCCTATAGTCGATAACAATTCTCCATGTCTTTTTTCCGGACGCGTCAAGTTTTTTAAGTACGATCCACACTGGGGATGACCAGGGTGAATGGGATGGCCTAATGATTTTTTGATCGAGCATTTTTTTTATTTGTGATTGTACTTCCGTTCTATGAATTTCCGGGTATCGGTATGTCTTAGTGTATGTCGGGATTTCGTCTTTGGTACGGATTTTATGTTTTACTTCGTTCGTAAAAGTTAGAGCGTTATTTTCATCATGAAGAATTTCTGAAAATTCTTTTAATAATTTTGAGATGGCTAATTTTTCTTCGCTATTCATGTGATCTGTTCGAATTTTGTTAAGATCAAAAGATTTTTTTGAATATTGTTTATTAAAATTTAAATTATTTATTTCAAAATTTTATAAAGGCTGAGCTTGAATGCGATTAAAAGATTTTATAATCAGGTCATTGTCACTGGTGTTGATAAGCGGGTACAGAATTTGATGATCTTGCACTTTTGCAATGCCTTCTGGTATTATCAAGTTATTCACATGTGTCTCAGAGATAAGTGCATCTCCATTTGCAATGTTATCTACGTACAATTTTGTAACTTTTTCTGAATTTGATGGAATTCTTATGTAATGAGGATGTGGTACTATTTTGTGATACTGAATTTGAATTTCTTGTGTGGGTGTTATAATTTTGTCGCGTGCTAAATCAATGTTTGCTTCCAACAGTTTTAAATTATCTAATCCGAGTAAGATATCAAAATTATTATGAAGGTTGAATAAATGATATTTTAATATAATGTCGGTTTTATTAAATAATTTTGAACATGGTAACAAAACGCTAAATTTTTCAGTGGAAGTTCCATGAGCTGTTGTTATTTGAAACGGATCGTTTTTAATTTTTGACTTCAAATATTTTTCTGCAGTTTCTGGATTTATAAACGAACGCGTACTGCCTGTATCAATGAACGCTTTAATATTAAATTCTGGAAAGATGATGAAGGGTAATTCACTTTGATTTTGTGACAAATTAATTAATTCTATGCGGTTTCCGAGGCTACTAGTTCTAAAAAAGGATCTGGGTAAAATTCTGGTTCCAAATTATCAGGATTTGGATCAGGATCTTGCTCATAGGTAATGTCATCGTATTCGTGTTCGTCAGTTGTTATTTCGTTTATTTCTGTGTTATATAGTTCTTGAGGACGATAAAAGTTTGTGTTTGATTTTGGTGTAAATGTGTGTGTCGTGCTAACACTCATAGGCGTCTGCTTGGGAAATTTCTGCTGTGAATTAAATTGTGGTCTGAAAACATTTGTTTTCGCGTTTTGTGTTGGAAGTTTGTTTGTTGCAAAATTATGATTTTGTCTTTGTGCTGGGTGTGAGTGTTGTGCTGGGTATGAATGTTGTGTTTGTGAGTGTTGTGGTTGCCAGTATTGTGGCTGTGAATGTTGTGGTACATTTCTCAAGAGTGGTGATCTGCCAATATTATTATGAAAACTTTGTTTTGGTTTAAAACTAGGTTTATTATTAAATTTTTGTAGCGATCTTTGTGCTGTTTCTAGTTGAAAATCATTTGTCAGCATGTTTAATGCTTCGTTTAGATCTTTTGGATTTTTGGTTCTCATGAGAGTGCCCAAGGGTTCTTTTAGCCCTCTTAATAAAATTCTTAATGCCAAACCACGAAAATAAGCTATTAGAATTCTTGCTTCGTCTACATGGACGTGATTTGTTAGGTACGAAATTTGTAAGTTTAATAGTTCTAAAACTCTATTGTAAAATTCGAACGGCGATTCGTTCGTTTGTTTAATTTCACAAAGTTCGATGTTTAGAGTGTAATAATCTCTCTTATCTGAGTAAGTATTTACTAGAGCAGTTTTTACGTCTGCCCATGTGGTAATAGTACAACTAGCAATATTGACTGCGGCGTCGCCTTTGATCTTAGCGCGAATACTCGACATGAGATACTCATTTTGAAAGTCATTTACATCGTTATTAGTGTATTTGTTAACTAACTTTTCGCATATTTCAACGAAACGCGGGAGAAGTTTATTATCTTCGAAAAATTCAGGAATCATATCAATGTATTTCCTTTTTAAAATTGGGGTTGCCATTTCTCTTAAATTTAAATTATTAATTTGATTAATTAAAGATTGATCAAGGATATTACTTGATTGGGATAAAATAAGTGAGTTAGAGGAACTGTCTGAATCTGTACTTGAATCTGACTCTGAATCTGTTTCAATAATGACTCTAAGTGACATAAGTACTTACAGAAAGAATATCTTCCGCTAATTACGAAACTGGAATTGAGATTCGAGTTTTTAAAAAAGTATTTATTTCACACAAAGATTTATTATAAACATGCAAAAGTAGATCTTTACAAAACAGAGGTCAATTCTGAACTAACTACATTGTGAGAATCTAACACAAAAAATGAAATATGACTACAGCTACTAGTGGGGATTCTTGCGGATTCAGCGTCTAAGAAATAATTTATATATATATATTAGAATTTCGGGTTCAGTGAAGAAAACACGAGCAATAAAAGAACTAACAAAATATTTATTTAGAACTAAAATAACGTAGTACAACGACTAAGACATATATTTATGTACAACACGTATTTATATTCACATTAAAGCATTTAGCAACGACTTGCACAGTTCACACTACAAATACCGAATGAATGTTGCCGGCCCAAACTCTCCTTGCAACAAGATATTCTAAAACATTCGAGAGCTTGGGGAACACTGTACAAGCATGACGCAGTATGAGTATGAGACAGCGGTGAACGCGCTGCAGATTACGACGCGTCGAACAGAGCCGTACTCGCTACAATATTTATATATATATATATATATATATATATATATATATATATATATATATATATATATAAAAATTAAATCAATGAATAATAAGATTGGATTTTTAAAAAGAATTTTATTTTGCTGCACAAGTACATACAGTGAACTCTTCTACTTGACTATCTTCTAACAACTGACTCTACGTCTTACATTTTGTCTACATATAACATTTCTTATCTAATATATCCTATTACAAATATGTCATGGAAAAGTACCGTGTGAAAGGTGCAATGCTGATGCAATAGGGGTTGTGTCGCAAGTTTGATTTTGTTTTTGTTTTAAGTTTAACAATTTTCTAGCAAGTGCCGAATAGATTTTTATCAGTAAGAGCATTGCAACGGTCACGATTGTCGTGTACAATAATACATCGTAAAATATAGAATGTGATTCAGAACTACTAATTTGATTTAAATGAATTATCTTTTGACTTGGAACTTTAATAGTTTCTAAGTTTTTAATATTCAAGGTTTTATTAAATATTAATTTTTCTTTACTATTATCAATATCTAAATTAATTATTTTGTCATAATTAATATTTTTATAATGTCTTTGTTTATTAATTAAACAATCTTTTATACAATAGATACCAGAAATTACTTTTTCTTCTATTTCGTGACCACATTCAATATTTATTAATTCCTTATGAGGTAAATAAAGGTATACAATATTAGAGTTTGGAACTATAATGATTTCGTTATGATCAAGTAAATTTATATAATTACAATTATTATTATTTCTATAAAAGTACATATTTTCTAAACATCTGTCAGGAATTGAGTTTCCTTGACTACAAATATAAAGTTTATCTTCTACGAGGGTACATTTGTTTAAATAACTAATTTGTGTGTTAGATTTTGAATAATATCCTTGTTGTACATTTAGAGTAACAAAGGTTTCATTGTGTATAGTGGGTATAGGTGTAATTTGTAAGAGTTCTGTTTGTACGAGAAGAATGGGAATGTCTATTATATTATTTGAATAGATTAATAATTGTGTAAGTTTTATTTTAAATGTATTGATGTTACATTAATAATGAGGAACAGTGATTCGATCAACAAACAATACAGAGATGAATATAAAATTACTTACAGTAATATTAGGATTAAATTAAGTATGGCCAATTTCATGGTCCTTGGGTTGAAGCTTGGAGCTTGGTGAGGTGAGGCCTGATGTTCGCTCAGGTGGGCAGTGGGTGTTGATTTTCGCTCAACGGATGATGGTGAGGCGTCTTCAGCGGCTGGTCAGCACTCGATGACGGTCTCGGAATTAACGACGATATGATTTGCCTTTCCTCGTCGGAGTTGTAGAGAGAAGATTTAGTTTTTGATGTTGGTTTGCAGTTTGTGAGTCACTGATGCACTTGAACTTGTTGTCACGTTTTATTTCGAGTGTAGAAATCTTTAACGAATTAGTCTCATCAAGAGTTATAGTGAGACTTCGGATTTTAATCACTCTGAGAACGTATTGATTCGTGATACTGATTTTAACACTTGAAAGTAACGACTGAAATTCTTCAACGAATTGGAAACTCAAATTTGAGGTTCTTCGGAATTTACAGACTTGTCAGTTATCCTACCGACTGCGCCAATTAAATCAATCAATAATAAGATTGGATTTTTAAAAAGAATTTTATTTTGCTGCACAAGTACATACAGTGAACTCTTCTACTTGACTATCTTCTAACAACTGACTCTACGTCTTACATTTTGTCTACATATAACATTTCTTATCTAATATATCCTATTACAAATATGTCATGGAAAAGTACCGTGTGAAAGGTGCAATGCTGATGCAATAGGGGTTGTGTCCCTAAATAATTTATATATATATATATATACAGGGTGAGTCTGGGAAGACGCCCCCCCCCCTTTAACTTTTTTATTATGAGTAATACAAAAAAATGGTTCATATGAAAGTTTTATTATTTTAAATATACTATTTGATGGCAGATGTAGATATTTTTAATAAAGTCAGGTTTACAAGATAAGACTATCAAATTTTATTTTTTAAATAGCGACCTATAATTTATTTTACTAAAATAAAAACTGCCATTTTTTTCTCTTTTCAACGGTGTATTAGTTTTTATTAATGTATCTGAAAAAATTCGAGAAAAATAAGAAAATTGAGAAATACTAGAAATAATTTTTATACAAATATTATAGGTGGCTATGTGAAAATAATTTGTTTTAAGTTGTTTTTGTTACTGAATTTGTTGCTTTAGTTTGTTAAGTTGTATAACACTGTTACATTTTGTTTATTTTCACATAGCCACCTATAATATTTGTATAAAAATTATTTCTAGTATTTCTCAATTTTCTTATTTTTCTTGAATTTTTTCAGATACATTAATAAAAACTAATACACCGTTGAAAAGAGAAAAAAATGGCGGTTTTTATTTTAGTAAAATAATTATAGGTTGCTATTTAAAAAATAAAAGTTGATAGTCGTATCTTGTAAACCTGACTTTATAAAAAATATCTACATCTGCCATCAAATAGTATATTTAAAATAATAAAACTTTCATATGAACCATTTTTTTCTATTACTCATAATAAAAAAGTTAAAGGGGGGGGGCGTCTTCCCAGACTCACCCTGTATATATATATATATATATATATATATATATATATATATATATATATATATATATATATGTTAAATGAATTTAAGATAATTGTTAAATTATATAAACTTGTAGAATAAATTAACTAAACCAAACACAAAATATTTTATTTTCCATCAACTTGTTTATAATAACTAACACAATAATAATAAAACATAAATAGTAAATTCAAATATTTCATAACAACCCATAATATAAAAATAAACCTAAACCTACTTCTTTCCTTTACTTATATGCCATGTAAATAAACGGTAACGGTCACCACAATACTCCCCCCAAAAAGAAAATTAACAAACAAACAATATAAATAATAAAGGAAAAAAATAGATGTCAACATAGAAAAATAAGAGTCAAGTTAGTGTTAGTGTCAAGTCAAAAAAGCTGGTTTTAATCTATCTATTGATACCGTCTCGCTTTTATTATTGATTAATACTTTAAAAAACTTGTTAAAACGATCTAAAACTTTTTATGGACCTGTGTAAGGTTGTTGTAAAATCGGTCCAATTGAGTCTTTTCTAATAAAAACATGAGTTGCTTTAAATAAATCAGAAGGAATGTAATTTTTTTTCTTTTTGATTTAGTGACGCGGGTGGTATAAATTTGTCAATTGCTGATTTAATCATCGTCATATAAGACTCAATATTGATGTTATTCAATTTATTTGAATTCGGTAAAAACTCTACAGGGAGGGAGATTTTAGAACCATAAACCAACTCAGCTGCACAACATTTGATTGGCTCTTTGTAAATGGTTCGTAAACTTAATAAAATTATTGGTAAGAATACTGTCCAATTAGATGGAGTTTCAATGGATCTCAAAGCAGCTTTCAATCATGCCATTTGCTTGTTGATGGTATGAGGTAGTAGAAATGTGATGAAATCCGAGTAATAAAGATAAATTTTGAAATAAAGCTGAATTAAATTGTAGACCTCTGTCAGAAGTGACCGAAGATGGAATTCCAAAACGAGAAATCCAACCTTAGCCCTGACAATAGTTTTGGTTGTAATGTCTTTCAACGGAATCACTTCCGATCTATGCAAGTTAAAACGTAGGAAAAACCATCTGATGGAGGTAATTAGGATTTAGTATTCTGATATTTATTACTGTTTATTTAATTCTTTGTTTATATTTGTTGGCATGTTTATTTCACACTGTATTATTATGTATTGGTTAGGTGGAAGAACAGCTTTTAGCTGAACCTCGCCATTGCCTGGCTGTCAATAAAGTTATATTATTATTATTATATTATTATTATTATATTATTATTATTATATTATTATTATTATATTATTTTACGATATCAATGTGTATCATGCTAAAACGAGAAGTTGGTGTTGGAAATTGTCCAACGGGAGAAAATGTATGTCTGGTAATTTTTGAACGTTGACATTTCAAACATTTTTTGTTTTGTTTTGTAAATCTGTATGCATAAAAGGCCAAACAAATTTAGAACTAATAAGTTTATCTGTGGCTTTTACACCTGGATGTGATAATGAATGAAAGTGTTCAAAAATGAGTTCACGAAAACACTGAGGTACAAAAGGTCTGATTGAACCTAAAGAAATATCGCAAGTTAATTTGGCAAATCAAAATCCATTAATTTTAAATTGCTACTATTATTTTGTTTTAAATTGAGAAAATCGGAGTCAACTTCCTGACATTTAGCCATTTGTTCGTAGTTAATATTTTCGTGTTTATAAATGCTGGTAATTTGCAATCTAGATAAAGCGTCGGCTACAGGGTTTTGTTTACCTGAAACATGACGAATGTCATTGGTAAATTGAAAAATGTAATCTAAATGTCGTATTTCGCGAGGAGAGTAATTATTTGATTGTTTAATTTTAGAAATAAATGTTAATGGTTTATGATCAGTTAGTATATAAAATTCTCGACCTTCAATAAAATAACGAAACTTCTTTACTGCCAAAAATATTGCTAATAGCTCTCGACCAAAAGTACTATAACGTTTTTGTGTATCAGTTAATGCCACAGAAAAAAAAGCAATGGGTTCCCAGTTATTATTATTATATTGTTGTAATACAGCGCCAACACCTACATTTGAAGTATCTACCATAATATTGATTTGAGCGGTATGTGAAGGAAAAGCTAAACAAGTCGTGACAGCAAGTTTTTCTTTAATTTCGTTAAATGCTTTCCTAGCTTGAACATTCCAAATAATTTCTACTGCACTATCTTTTGAATTATCTAATAAATTGTTAATTGGATGTAAAATTATCGCACATTCAGGGATAAATCGATGATAAAAATTAATTAAACCCAAAAATTCACGGAATTGACGTTGCTTTTTAGGAAGAAGAAAATTACTAATAACATCAACTTTACTTTTCAATGGTTTAATTCCAGATTGAGAAATAATGTGACCTAAAAAATCAATTTGTTTTACACCCAATTCACATTTATCTATGTTAATTAAAATACCGTACTCTTGTAGTCTACCAAATATAATTTCTAAGTGTTTGTTATGTTGTTGAATGGAATTGCTAGCAATTAATAAATCGTCAATGTATGCGAAACAAAAGTTTAACCCTCTAATTACTTGATCAATAAACCGTTGAAAAGTTTGAGCACTATTGCGTAATCCAAACGGCATGACTGTATATTTAAAAAGTCCAAATGGCGTTGTGATAGCTGTTTTGGCGATATAACCTTCATCCATCGGAATCTGATTATAAGCCTGTACCAAATCTAATTTTGAATAAATATTTGTATTTTCTAAATTTGAAGCAAAATCTTGTATGTGAGGAATCGGATACCTGTCTGGAACAGTTTGTACATTTAAAGCTCTGTAATCACCACATGGCCTCCATTCCCCTTTTTTTTTACCAAATGTAGTGGCGAAGCCCAATTACTAGATGAGGGTCGAATTAAACCTTTTAAAAGCATTTTGTCAAATTCCGATTTAGCAATAAGTAATTTGTTTGGTGGTAAACGTCGTGGTCTAGCAAATGTCGGTGAGTCAGTTGTTATTATAAAATGTTTAATTGAATGACTCTTTTGACATTTAAAATCAATGGGTGTAGTCAGCTTTGGAAACTGAGACAAAACAGTAAAAAATATATTTGAATTGAAATTTTCTGTCACGTTGGACACAATTTTGACATTTCATGGGTTTTCTATTGGACAACCCGATTCCAACAACCTTTTTGCAGGAAGATCAATTAACAATTTGAAATAATTTAAGAAATCTGCACCTAAAATTGAATGACGAACTTTTGCGATTATAAATTTCCAGGTAAACGTTTTAGATAAGCCAAAATCTAATTTTAATGTTTTTGATCCGTATGTAGCAATTGTATTATTTCCAGTTTGCAAAGAAAAAGATCTTTTGACACAATTAATCTGACTTGATACTTTAAAGACACTCACCTGAGCCCCGCTATCCACCAAAAAACTATGTCCAGAATTCTTATCAGTTACGTACAGTAAATTTGTTGATGTTACGCTATAATCAGTACAAAAATTAATTGGATATGCGATGTCATTTAATTGAGAAGTAATAACCACCTCTTTATTTAAAACAGGCAAATTACTGGAACAAGGAGGAATGCATTTCCTCGCTCTGGAACCAAATCTATCATGATACCAACATACTGGTTCAGTAGATGATGCCGGTATGTTTTCCGCTGTTGATCTTTATGACAATTTTAATTTCAATTCACGAACATCTTGCACTAATTGTTGCAAAACTGAAGTCTCCCTTGAAATTGAAGAAATTGCTGGTTGATCGATACAGATGATTTTGTCTGAAATCTCTGCCTTTTCTTCAAGTGAGCAATTCTTGACAGAAGTAATGATGACCTGAACGTTAACTGGCAGCTTTTGTAAAAAAAAGTTCTTCCAAAATAGTTTCATCTAACGACTTAGAACCAATTAACTGACGCATTCGCCTGAGTATGTGAGTAGGTTTATCTTCAATATTTGAAACATTAAATAATTGTTGTAATTTTTCTTTTTCTGTCAGACCAGTTCGTTTAATTAAAGCTTCTTTTAATTTGGAATAAGGAAGATATAAATATATATATATATAAGTTGGTATTGTTGGAAAGGAAATTTATTTTTACTAGGAATATTTAAATATTATTAATACTAAGTGATATGAACTAGATACAATACGGGCTATTGATGTGCCGTGGGTTGTTAGGATAGATCAAATACATTATTAATTCGATCAAGACACGTAGAACTAGAGGTACTTCAACAATACATTTCTAACCTCCAAATTTACATGATGGAAGAACAGTTGAATAATATATTAGAGAAACTAAATAAACTTAATGATATTGAAAGCAATATCATGAATATAGATAATAAAGTAGATAAACTGCAAGATACAATCTCGTCCGTAGAAGGCAAATATAGAGAATTAGAACAAGTTGTACTAGAACAGAAAATTATTAATACAAAATTAGACAACTTTATAAGGAAAAGAAATCTAATCCTCTATGGAATACCAGAAACAGAAGGAAATCCGATTTAAACATAAACTGTGATCAAATCGAAGAGGTATACAGATTAGCGCCAATCAAACGAGACAAAGATATGCATATGAGACCCATTAGAATGATTTTAGGCTCCATGAAAACTAGAAAACTAATTCTGGAAAACAAATCTAAACTGAAAGGCACCAAAATATACGTCAACCCGGATCTATCTCCAGAAGAACGCCAAAAAAGAAAAATTCAACTTGATACAAAAAAGCAGCTGATCGACGAAGGTAAATACGCTTTTATTAGAAACAATAAAATTATAATCGAAGAGAAAACGAACAACATGCAGAAAAACATTACTAAACGAGGGCGTGGCAGTCACTCGTCGGACGAGTCAGCAACCAAACAAACATCAAAGCTGCTCAGGCAATCAACCTTAGAAGGCGCAACATTTTTTCGTCCATCACTGAGCCAAAAGTAATGAAAACTCGGACTATTACGTCAAAGATAAGTTTAATCATAAAAGTAATAGTAACTTTAACAATTATTTAATGTTATATAAATATTTTTGGAATGTAAACGGTATTAATAATTTGTATTTTTTAGATGCTAATACGCAACAAAAACTTCTTGGGTGTGAAATTTTATGTTTTTGGGAAACATGGTCCCTCGATACAATCAAAGAATTTCCCTCCTTCTTAGACGAATACAGTAAAAAAGTTATATACAGCTTTGTTGTCAAAGACAAGTAGCGGGGTAGGCCAAGTTCCGGGTTACTTATTATGATAAAAGAAGGCACGTATGACAAAGTCAATATAATAAAAGTCACAGAAAAATGGATCATCATTGAATTAAATACGAAGCACCACAAACTTATAGTAGGCGTCTTCTACATCAACCCATCTGCTAACTCGAACTCTACATTAAATGCAATGTTCGAATCTATCGAATCTGTACAAGATCTAAATGGAGAAGAAAGAATACTAATGGTTGGAGACTTCAGTGCAAAAATTGGGGACCTAAATCAGATTGAAGACGCTGAGGTATTTAATAACGCTAAAGTTCGTGAGACTAGAAAATCATCAAACAAACTCACAGATTATAGAGGAAAGAAATTGGTTGAAGGCATGGAAAAACTTGGCCTCTTCACTCTAAATGGAATAACTGAAGGCGACATTCCTGGGCAATACACCTACACGAACGCCCGAGGTAAGAGTATTATAGATTTATGTGGGCAAATTCCGCGCTTGCAGAAGAAATAATTAGCTTAGAGTTTCATCCTGCTCTGACAAACTCAGGTCATTCTTTATGCATGCAGTTTACACATTACTCTAACGCAAGGAACACTGAAGACATACTAAACAATAGAAGCGACCATTACTATGTAAAATTTCAATTTAATAAAAACAATGCTATACAATTCCAGGACAACATGAACGCGTCACAACGAATTTACTTTCATAGCAATAATTCCACAGAGTTGCACAACAAATTAGTCGATAGAATAAAGAAGGCGGCCTCTTCATCAGGCATGCTGAAAGTATATAAAGAAACCAGAAACTTGCAACCTTGTTTGAACAATAAACCTTGGTTTAATGAAATATGTAAACAAACAAAATCTCGCGCTGATACTTTCCTTAGAAAATTCAGAGGTAATGCAAGCCAAGAGAATTTAAATCTATTTTTAGAGAATAAGAAGAGATATAAGAATACCATTCAGAAAGCCAAAATCGAATATCAAAATGAGATAATACAAAGCATTGCAAATATTAATCAGGTTGAAACGCAAAATACCAATAAAAAATTATATTTCTACAGAGGAATGGAGACAACATCTCAGTCGTCTCTTCGAAACTAATGTCTCCCCATACGAAATCATATATTTCGACTCAATTAGTCACGCCAAACTCTGGGATAAACTATATCAATATGGCTTTAGTTCAAAATTCCTACGAATCCTACGAAAGTCTCTATTGTCAAACCAGAATTATTATTAACCACGAAGATAATTTGAACACTAGCCAGGTAAAATTAGGGAGAGGGATCTTGCAAGGGGAAATTCTAAGCCCCATCCTATTCTCACTATATTTAAACGATTTGGGAAACTTTTTTAGAATCAATGGAGGAAGGGGTTTAAATATCGACGGAATTAATGATACAATACTTTTAGCATATGCCGATGATCTGGTTACCCTTGGAGACTCTCACGTCGACTTACAGAGGACAATACACCTACTGGAAATATATTGTAGTCAGAATCAATTAGAAATCAACACTTCCAAAACGAAAGTGATCCATTTCCACAAAGGAAGAGGAAAGAAGAATAAGGTTCCCTTTTTCTACCAGGGCAAACGACTAGAAATTGTAAAGAAATACAGTTACCTTGGCATTTCAATCTTCTACACAGGAAAGTTTACTCAAGCGTGTTATAGCGCTCAAAAAAAAAGCGGCACTTGCTGTTTCTAAGGTGAATTCCATCTTAATAAAAGGTAAATCGCAGACGTGGATTCTTTAATAAAAGCCACATTATTATACAGGGTGTTATATTTTAATAGACCCAGCAAATGTCGGCAGATATTTGCTGGGTCTATTAAAATATAACACCCTGTATAATGTAGAAATATGGGGCCTAGGTTATTAGAAAGATTAGAAGCGTGCCAGCTAAAATTTATTAAGACAACTTTGCAATGCCCAAGAACGGCTCCAAACCACATGGTTCGACTGGAAGTTGGCTTAACGAACTTGATTATTCAGGTATTATCACGAGTTCTTAAATGGGTATTCACAATTAATGGAATGGATGACAAAAGATTTCCTAAACTGATTTTAACCCGTTTGAAACACCTAGATAGTAACGAAAACAACTGGTTTTCACAATTTAAACAACTTTTATTGAACCTGGAAGTCTTAGAGCTCTGGGACCAAAACTATAACAAAAGAGTAATTCAAAATGTGATTGAAATAGCGACAAATAATATAAGAAACAGAGATATTAAGAAGCTTGAAATCACTAAATACAACCTATTTTACAAACAAATTAAATATGACTCAAACATAGAACCATATTTAAATATGAAAGTGCCAATTGCCAAGTCTCGCATCATTGCAAGTTTAAGACTATCCTGCAAGAAATTCATTACCTTTTACGTAAATCGCATCAAGTATCACTGGGACGCGACAGCTAAATGCAGTATTTGCAGCTCTGATAAAAATGAAGATCTTCATCACTTTCTGATTGAATGCCCCGTACTCGAACCATATAGGACATATTTTTTAAATAAATATCTTCCTCAGACCCCTAATCCACACCTTCATCTCCTGTTAGTTGATCTCGATGAAGTCAAAATAAGTAATATTTTTAATTATGTTGGAAGAAGCCTAGCGAAGCCTCGAAGAATAGAAATTGTTTATTGTTAGCAGTAATTTAATTACAATTTATTTAGATTATATGTAATGTATATTAGTAAAAAAAAAAAACATTATCCAATATTTAAATATTTCTTTTATATGATTTTGTATGAGGACTGTTCCTTAAAACAAAAATGTTAAATAAATAAATAAATTATATATATATATATATATATATATATATATATATATATATATATATATATATATATATATATATATATATATATATATATATATATATATATATATATATATATTTATAAGATAGGTAATATTATTGTATCTGGACGCAATTTCAATGTTGTGTGACAAAGATTCAGAGATATAATATACATCTCCCGAAATAATACAAATAGCAAAAGGTACGCGTCAACTGTTCTAGAGGGAACAGAGCCGTACTCGCTACAATATATATATATATTAGAGTGTCCGTTATTTGGGCGACCTTCGAATATTCTTCGGGACCCCCCCCCCTAGTTCGCCAGACATTCTAAAAAAAAAAGAGTTTCCCAGAAGGATTCAGTGTTTTTTTATGATTAACCCGTGCAACAGAGTGGTTGAAGTTTTAAGCCTACCGGAAAATAGGGGTATAGCAAAATAATTCTATTGTGTCGCCAGTTAGCATAAAATAGACATGCGGGATATGGTTTCCTATGAAATTGATGATTTTGAACACGAATCTGTTGTCAAAATGTTGGTATTAGTCGAAGTTTTAGTAATAATTGCAAAATACGCATTTTTATGTTTTTTTGGGGTATAGACAATTTTCAAGTAAATGTTTATTTACTTGAGTCCAGATGCAGAAATTTTTAATAAAATTATAAATCTGAAACATTTTGATGCAAATGTTGGCAGTCATGTTCACTGTTCGACAAAAAAAAACCGGACACTTACATTTTTCAAAAATTTACTTTCCTCTCGTTTCTGTCGAGTAAAGTTTGATGTATTTTTGAATTTTTATATGTATTCAAATATTTATGTAGCAAAAAATCGAATTATCTTATAATTGTGAATAATTTATTAATAATGTAATAAATTAGGGAACAATTTTTTTTTTTACATGACCAATGCCAAGAAATTATCGATATTTTTGTTATCCAATGATAAAAAATATCAACAGTAATATCGAGTATTTCTACCTCTAGCTCTAATAACTTCTCTTATTCGTTGTGGCATACTCCTTATAAGGCATGCAATGTCAGCTTGGTCCAATCTGCCTCATTCATCTTCTAGAGCAGTAAGAAGTTCATCTAAGGTCTCTAAAGCGTTTCCTCGATCTCGAATACGACGTCCTAACATGTCCCATACATGCTCTATTGGATTGAGATCAGGACTGCGAGCTGGCCAATCCATTGTGTTAATATTCACTTCATCCAAATATCTGTTGACATGCATAAGAATAAATTGATCCCCTATAAAAGGAGCATATGGAACAACGTGACAGTCTAGACAGTCCGTTATGTTACTGTGTGCATTTATAATCCCACTATTCATGACGATAAGGGCCATACGTCCTTCCAAAGATACACCAGCCCATACCATAATAGAGCATCCATGAAACGGAGTTATTGGTGATATTACAATCCGCATATCATTCTCCAGGTCTTCGCCAAACACGTTCACGGCCATCTGGTGATCGTAAACTAAACCGGGACTCATCTGTAAATAAAACTGAACGCCAATTCTTGATATCCCAATTGTCATGATTTTGGGCAAAACGAAGGCGTGCTGTTCGATGAGCTGGGAGCAATTCTGGCCCGATAGCTGGCCTCCTCGATCGAAGTCCAGCTTCGTTTAACCTCCGAGATACCGTTCTTGCCGAAATTGTCACTCATCGAACGTCAGCTAATCGTCGAGAGACGGTACTAACAGTTTCACGACGATCACGTAGAATCATGGATACAATAAATCGATTATCCCGTTCTGTAGTTACTCGGTTACGACTCGATCCTGGTCTTCTTATATACTGTCCAGTTCCATGGTATCGCCTAATAGCGTCATTCACTGTACTTCGTGCCAAATTTAAAGTTGCGGCAATATATCGAACACTTCGTCCATCTTCAGTTAATGCAACGGCTCTGGCAACATCTTCAGGTCTCATTTTAAAATGTGTGTATAAAATTATGCATAAAAGCATTTATTGAAACTTTTCAACCTCACCAAAACAAAAACAAATGAATTTTAAACAAATTTAACAAGACAAAGTTATTTCGATTTCTTCAATAAATTATTAAAATAAAAAATTTATCTAATAAACCTTTCACAATTATAAGATAATTTGAAATTTTTGCTACGTAAACATTTGAATATATATAATAATTCAAAAATACATACAAAAATACATAGATACATAACATCACGCTATATCCCATTAAATGGGGTAGCACGATCCCGTCAACATTCTCATCCTGACACACGATACTCGATTCGACCACATTAACACTTCCTCCATACAAACTCTTCTTTTCTGACAACCAAAATCTATCAACACGCAACAAACATTCATTCATTCGCTCCTGTACACCAGTTTCGTAAATCTTCACTTACGCCCACTTCTCTAACAACGAATCTATAAGAAATGAAGGCAGCATCGCCTGCGCTTGTTTAAAAATACATTTAACACAATTGCAGTTACACACTGTATAGTAAAAACTGAAAATGAAGTAAAAAAGATTAGGAAGGAAGGGAGTATCTCCCTGCGCTTGTTTTCGAATACATAATAATTTATTCGACAGAAACGAGAAGAACGTAATATTTTCAAAAATGTAAGTGTCCGGTTTTCTTTTGTCGAGCAGTGTACTTGACTAGGTCTCAAATAGAATACCTCTCCCATCTGCGGGTCGAAATAATATCCACACAAAATATTGGTTGTGCCTATTAATAAATCAAACAATAGTTCTTAATTATCTTAGAATTTGAAGTTCTTAGATAATATTTTCTATTTAATTTGTTTAACAAATTGAGGTATCGTAAATAATGACACCATTATTATGTATTAGGGCCAACATTTAAAAAAAGTCCATGCCTGGGGAGGGGTCATGACCCCCATGACCCCCCCTGGATCCGCCACTGGCGCCATCTAATTCAAATATTGCGCATCTTTCCACAATGCTGCTTCAACTATCTGAAATTCAGCGCCATCTCTGAATAAGTGGCACAATCCTGTTCTGTATACTTTTTGGACACGACAAAGATGTCACAATATACAGATTTATATTATACCCGATTTTCTTAATATAGTATACAATACCCTTATTTTGGGTAATTTCGAATTTTGTCGGTCTCCACACGAAATCTGGTTTAAAATCACAAAAAAGTAATAAATAAATTTTTTGAGATTTTAAAAATAAGTTTAACCCGTGCCTCTAGGCCACTTTCACTTATACACATATAAATAAACACTATAAATGATAAAATATATGTGGCTAAAAATATGATAAAATAAAATAAAAATATGATAAAAATGTTATAATCAATATGAATATTATTCAAAAACAGTCTAAAATAATCAAAAATAGTTTATAAAACAAAATTGTTGGAAAAGAATCAGTACTGTGAATCACTTTTTGCGTATTTAAAAAAACTCAATTTTCGTTAGTTTGTACCAATCCGTTTAGCAATAAACAATCATATAAAATTATTGTTTATTGTAATCGATCGGTTCGTTATCTCATTTAGTTTAATGCCCGCTTGGAATTGTGTCAAAATATTGAAAAACAAAATAGTTATTGCATTTTGAAGTCACTGTCCAGCAGTGATTTGGGAACTGAAGGCAAAAGTGAAAGTGGCCTAGAGGCACGGGTTAAACTTATTTTAAAAATCTCAAAAAATTAATTTATTACTTTTTTATGATTTTAAACCAGATTTTGGGTGGAGACCAAAAAAATTCGAACTTACCCAAAATAAGGGCCACCTAATATATATATACACTATATTTTATGTAATATTGTAAAAAAAAATAGTATATATTGCGAAAAGAATTGTATATTTACGAGTTTGTATATTGTCATAAACGGCGTCTCATAAAAAACTATTATCCAGAAATTTTTGAACACCTCCCTCAATAAAATCCTGTATGCGCCACTGACTGTAAGCAATGATAATTTCTTTTTGTTACGTGACGATGATTTAACCCAGACTCCTTCATTGTTGTATTTAAATTTGTAATATACACTAAAAAAATGTCGAGTAACGTCGCGATAAATGTCGAAAATCGAGAATTTCGACATGTAAATTTCGTCTCGTTCTTTAATTTCCAGACGAGACTCGAAAAAATGTTGTCTCGACCGCATCACTATGAAAAAGATAAAAAGTTGACATATATGACAAAAAATACATATTAGTAAAAGTAGATTCATTTAAAAAAAATAAAATTAGTGTGTTAAATCAAAATCTATGTATACTATAGAGCCAGAAGTAGATTTTGTAACAATCTCAGTATTCGATATCTATAAGAAAAAGATCCGTAAAAATGCTCTAGTAAAAATGTTGCTAACAGAAAATATATTGAATCTTTTCATTAGTTAGTATTATACCTATAATTTGTTTATTTTAGTGAAACTTGAAATCGTAACATAGTGTACTTTCGTCCACTTGATACAATCTTTCTTGCCTTCCGGTTGTGGTTGGTAGTGTTCCACTTGGGAGCACTTGACCTTTTCTGTAGTGTCTTTGTGCGAAATATCTTTTTGTGATTTTGCAACGTAGCAATCTCTAAGAAGGAAGAACCGCTATTGCAGAACTTTCAATTGCAATTTTGTATCACATGATACAATCTGGCGATCTTTTACTTTTTATCGTACATTTTAACATGTTCATTTAAAAGTTTACATAAATAATTATAACAGCAATTATATATAGATAAAAGATGTCACAAATAACGTCTTTAGCATGGATGTTTTCAGATCTTTAGAAATGTTAGACATTAAATTTTTCAAGGAGAATAGCAAATAATTTTAATGGTTCTTATTAGACCTGAGGACAAGTATTAGGATTATGATTGAAAAATTATATATATATTTGATTTTAATAAATCATTATTTATTCAATGGTACAGTTGATCCATAAATTAACGGTATTTCTATTCTCTACCACTAATTGATGTACTACCTAATACTAACCTATTTATACATTGCTCCAAAGTACTAAGACAGTAAAGATTAGTTAATACGTATGTGTTATTATTAAATTAATAAGTGTCACACATTCGTATGTATATATGTTCACTAATTGTATTCACTATAAATGTGCTGATTTGAACTTTGGATAAATTAGTCCAAATTTACAAGCAGCAATGCATATTTAACAAAATGTAATTTTCTTTTATAATTCCAGCAATATGCGATTTTACTGTATACTGTAGTGTCCAAAATTTCTCCCTTGCGGACTTTTTAAAAATTTAAGTGTAATTTAAAGGAATTTGACATTAAATAATTAGATTAGTTAAGGTATTAAAAAAAAATTATCAATTATAATAATTTAAGATACTTTTGTATATCATTTAATTGTCAAACATAACTTGTTATTTTAAAATTAGAATAACTTAACAAGCTTCTTCAAAACTAACAAAATTAATAATACGCGAAAACTTAGTAAATATTCAACTTGGAAAATATTGCAGAATTATGATATTTTTGGTACGCAACAGGAACATTTGTCAGAATATACCAAGAATAGCTTTTTAGTCGGATATTGACATATTCTGGGAAGTACCAAAAATGTTTTTAAAAAATTTGAAAAATATCTGAAAGATTCATCGGTATAAGAAAATATATTTTAAGAATATTTTAGAAATATATCTGGTTATTAGGTTATTATTATAATAAAATTATTATAGCAATAATTGCTCCGCTTGGCAGGGTTCTTTATGCCAATAAACACGTAGTGCATATCTTTAGAAAGCTCAAAACTTGTTAACTGAAGGTAAGGTTCATTCTTTCTGTCTATAAACGATCCCAAAACAATTACTAAAATTTTTACTTTTACTATCGCAGATGAGTAAATTTACGTTGTACGTTTCTTAGTATACTCTGCTGAAATGTCCTAATGATATATGTGATTGGAGGTTACAAATGTTTATGACACGAAATACAAATTAGAAAGATTGAAAGTCAAGACCCGTACATAGATGTCACTTTCTATAGCGATGTTAGCATAAATAAAGTTTAGTTCAGATCGATTATACACCGGGTGTAACACGAAAAGTGAAACATAAGCGTGTAACATGGCAAATCAGTTTTTCCGTGCGCATTGCTTCCCTAATTATTTTAGGAAAAAATGTTTCAAATAAATGTTGTAAAGCATAAAATTCTAAATCCGAATCAATAAACAAAATTCATTTTGACTACTTCATAACTTCTTCTTCTATCCCGACTCTACTATCCCAGAAGGCTTTGCGCCTCTCCTACAATTTTCCTCCATTGCTCTCGGTTTCTAGCTGCGTTCCTCAAATTTGTTACTTTCATTATTCTTATATCTTTCTCTACTTAATCCGTCCATCTGCTTCTGGGTCTTCTTCTCGGTCGACTTAGGAAGATTTTAGCTTTATATATTGTGACGATGTTTGGTCGGGCACAAGGAGTTTGGCGTGGATTGCTCGGGCGCCAAACGGTAATGGATAGCGGTCTCGGGGTTGTGTCCAGGATACAGAAATAAAACAGCGGATGGCTTCAGATTTCAGATTTATTTCGCGGTTCTTGGTGTACACTGACTTTGTCGTGTTGGTCGCGGTAGCGGCCACTGACTTGGTCTCCGGAACACCCCTTGAGGGCGTCCTGACGTAAAACGGTGAGTTTCGGAAAACCGACGCTCGGCGTCGGTTGGGCGGCGGTGTGTTGGATGGGTCTTTGGCGAGTCCCTGAATCGACCCTGCGAAGCGCGGCGCGTTCTGGTGACTCGTGCTGAAACGACGCTTGGCGTTGCAATGTTACGGGGTCTCTCGGTCTTCCCGAGGATGGCGGAGCCGATTCCCGCGTAGTGGAAATTAAAAACGGCCGTAACTCGGAAACGGGAACGGTAAAAACGGTAAACTAGAATGTATCTCTTACCCTGGTGAATCTCGCTGGACGGCTTCTTCTTGGTTGTCACGGTGGCACTCTCTCATGAAATGAGGATATAACTGTGTCTTTCGCTTCGCGGATCCCGGCTTATATACAAAAAAGTTAATGAATCGGGTTCGGACGGGTTGTCAGTGGTCGCTACCATGTATTTACATAGCGGTAACTTATAGTGCTGTGATTGAAGGGCTTCTCGTGGCCCTGTAATTATGCTGCTAGGAAAGTATAACTTTATTCTAATCGGATGCTTACAGCCGGAGTTATTAACAGAAAACCGGGGTTGCTCTTATTTCCGAAAAAACTAGAGCAGTTTACGAATCACCGATGTTTCGGACGTCTCCGGACATCGGTGAGTCTAAACTGCGAGTGACGAAAGACATTTCGTCACATCATTTTACTTGCGTTTCTTGATTCTTCCATGCGTATGACATGACCTATCCATCTGAGTCGTTGCGTTTTAATGACACATACTATGCTCTTGTCATTAAATAGTTGCTCTAGCTTGAAATTCACGCGAATTCTCCATTCTCCATCTTCATTTACTGCTCCGAAGATTTTTCTTAGCACTTTTTTCTCAAATGTTCTTAGAGTTATTTCGTCTGCTTTGGTTATAACCCAGGTTTCTGCACCATATATAACCACTGGTAGAATTATTGTCGTATATATTGTACACTTTGTGACTTTGCTAACATATTGCGACTTTAATATGTACATTAGGCTGTAATAGCACTTGTTTCCCAGCGTCACTCGTTTATTGATCTCCATACTTGTATTATTTGTGGAGTTTAGTGCGGAGCCTAGGTAGCAGAATTCGTTAACTACTTCAAACATATTATCTTCTATATTTATTTCTCGTATGTTTATATTTCGCCTTGATTGTATCATGATTTTAGTTTTGTTTGGGTTAACACTTAAGCCAAAGTGTTTGGCTGATGTGTTTATTTTGCTGAATATATCCTTCATTTCTCGATCATCTTTAGTGATTATGACAATGTCATCAGCGTATGCAAGAACTATATGTGATTTCGTGAATATTGTTCCTTTTAGGTTTACTTGGGCTTTTCTGAGAGTCATTTCGTGTGCTATATTAAATAACATTGATGCCAGTGCATCTCCTTGTTTCAGCCCAGTGTTTGTGTGAAATGGCTCTGATGTTTCCCCTTGTATGTTTATTATGACTTCCTGATTTTCTGTTGCTAATCTGGCTAAGTTTATAATTTTTTTTGGGAATCTTAACGTGTTCATCGCCTTCCACAGATTTGTTCTTTTGACTTTATCATATGCGCTTGTAAAATCCACAAACATGCAATATGTTGTCACATCATGTTCCCAATTTTTCTCTAGTGTTTGCCGCAAATAGAAAATGTTGTCTGCTGTCGATCTTTCTTGGCGAAATCCACATTGGTAGTCGCCTAGTACTTCTTCTGCGATTGTTTTGCACTTCTGATACAGAATGATGGATAATATTTTATAGGCTGTGTTAAGTAAGGAGATGCCTCGATAGTTATTACAGTTAGTAAGATCTCCTTTTTTGTGGATTGGGATAATTGTTAGTTGCTTCCACTTCGGTGGTAGGATTTCATTGTCCCATATATACACCATGTTTTGTGCAGTCTTAAATATAAATTCTTCGGTTTGGATTTTTAATAGTTCCGATACAATAGTATCGGGTCCTGCCGCTTTATGGCTTTTTAATGTTTTGATCGCTTCTGTTACTTCTTCCATAGTTGGGGGATGTCCCTCTTCTTCTCTGGGTAGTTGGTTAGTGTTTCCGTTTTCATTTTCACTTTCATTCTCATTATCACCTTCATCGTCTTGTATATCATCATTTAACAGATTTGAGAAGTGTTCTCTCCATCTGTTTGCTATATCCCTGTTGTTGTTTAATAGCGTTCCTTCTATGTTCCTTATTGCATTTTGTTGAGCTTTGAAACCTTTCCTCGAGTTATTTACCGATTTATAGAAATCCCTTACTTGTTTGTTATTGTAGCTATCTTGCATTTGTATTAACTCTTCTTTTTATTTTTGTCGTTTTTTATTTCTTAGTACCTTGAAGGCATCTGCGTTTTTTCTTATATTCATCCTTATTCGCTCTAATATTGCGCTGAATCATTCTTTTTCTAGCTGTATTCTTTTCCTCTATAATTTTCCTACTTTCATCGTCGAACCAGGTTTTTCTGTCTCTTTTGTTTTGGGTTCCTAGATGTTTGTCGGTGTTCTCCTTTAGTATTTCCTCTAGCTGTTTCCAGTTTTGTGTTAGATTGTTTTGATCTGGTATCTCTTCTGCCAGTTTTCCATTTACATCCGTGATGAGGTTTTCTACAATGATTTCAACTTTTAATTTTTCTATATTGTATTTCGTGTTGGATTTATTGTTTTGTGTTTTAGTATGCATTGTACGTTGTCTGATTCTTGCTTTAACCAGATAGTGATCGGAGACTATGTTTGCTCCTCTGTGGCTTCTGATATCTAAAACGCTCGTTGCGTGCCTGCTTCCCACTAAAATGTGGTCAATTTTATTCTCGGTATGGCCATTTGGTGACTGCCATGTTGCTAGATGTATCCTTTTGTGGGGGAATTGTGTGCTTCTAATTATAAGATGCCTTGATATCGCTAAATTAATTAGTCTCACCCCATTGTCGCTTGACTCTTCATGTATGCTATGTGCTCCTATAGTTGGTGTGTATATTTTTCCTTTGCCTATTTTAGCGTTAAAGTCGCCTGCAACTATTAGCATGTCATATCCTGGCACTTTATCTGTCGTAAGTTCAAGTTTGGTGTAGAACGCGTTCTTCACGCGGTCTTCTTTTTCTTCTGTTGGCGCGTGAGCGTTAATGATCGTCACTTGCTGAATTTTTTTTTGTATCTTATAGAGCATATTTTCATCAGTAGTTTGAAAATCCGTTATTTGTTCTCGCGTTCTTTTATTTATAATAAATCCTGTCCCAAATTGACCTTGTTTGCATTTGGTGTGATAGAAGGTAGCATCACGCTGCTGTAGTATGCCGTCCGATGGCCATCTAGTCTCTTGAACCGCTAGTATATCAATATTATACTTTATCATTTCTTCTTTTATTTCTTGTAGTGCTCCTGGTCTATATAGAGTTCTGGTGTTCCACGTTCCAATGTTTATCTCGTTTAACCTTTTTCGTTGCCTGGGTCGTCTAGAGTTTTGAGTCAAATTCCGAGGCAATTGTGGGAGGTCCTGAATCAGACTGTTTTCCGTGACATGGTGATTAGCCAAGAGCACAGCCCCTTACCAGGAGGACCAGGAGTTTAACATCGAGGTCATCTTCCTCTAACTTTTGACGATTCAACGCCTATATACAAGGCAGCAGATTGTGTTTGAGTTAGTTCTTCCGCATTTTATACCATACCGACATCCTTTGACTTCCCCGTTGTGGGTTATATCGCCCAGTGTCGGTCGTCAGAGCCTCGTTAGCATTATTCAGGGAGTACCACACGTAGGTGAGGTTGACAATTGGGGGAGTTGGATCCCTCCTTATCCCCCCCCCCAACTTCATAACTGCAGAAATTAAATTTACAAATTCTCGTAATTTCAATTTAATATTAATAGCCATGGAATTAAAAACAAGAGATGAACAAATGCGTAACGTTTTATACGTCAAATTATTAGTATTTATTTTGACAAACTGTGATATTAAATCAATATTAGGGTTTATTATTATCAAAAATGAATAATTATTCAGATGAAGAAAAGTTGCAAATAGTTAAATGGCATTATTCTGGAATTCGTGACTATATAAGCGCTTTTTGGCAGCATCATGATATTCCTAGGACGGCAACTATTCAGAGGTTTATAGTAAAGTTTGAAGAGACAGGAACACTAAATTTCAAGAAAGAAATAAATGAAAGAATTTATAACAATGAAGAAAATATTCTTGCTTTAATAGAATTGGAGCCAACCATGAGTGTGCGGGAAATTTCCAGAGAACTAAATATAAATTTTAAGACAGTGCATAGAATTCTCAAAAATCATAAATACATTCCTTTAAAATTTCAAAACCACCAAAATATTTTGGAACGAGATTTTGAACAGCGTGCCTCATTCTGTGAAATAATGATGGAGACATCAAATTGTAAGAGAATTTTTAAGTAGTATTTTATTCACAGATGAATGCACATTTACCATGAATGGCGAACCAAACTGTCATAATTATCGGTACTGGTCACAAAATAATCCACATAATATTGTAGAATCGAGGACACAATATCGTCATTCTGTCAATGTGTGGGCAGGAATTTTTGGTGATAAAATCATTGGCCCATTCTTCATCCAACGAATAAATTCAGCATCATATTTGAATTTATTAATTAATGCTGTTGGACCACAAATTGTTGAAACAAACAAAGAAAATGTGTGGTTCCAGCATGATGGCTGCCCTGCACATAGCACCAGAGAAGTTGTGGAATATCTAAACCATGTATTTCCTGAAAGCTGAATAGGGCGAAATGGACCAGTTAACTGGCCAGCACGGTCGCCAGATTTAAATCCGTGCGATTTTTTTTATGGGGCCATTTAAAATCTTATGTTTATAAAAAAGATACCAGAATTTAGATGAACTTAAAAATGCTATATTACAAGAATGCCAGAAAATAAATAATCGACAATTAAGGAACAGCAGATTAGGATATTGTTTAGCTCAAAACGGTGGACTATTTGAACATCTAATTTAACAATTTAAGAATATTTAGTTTGTTGATGTTTTTATTGAATTTAATTTATGTTACATTAATTAATTTGTTAAATATTTAATAACAACCTACCTTAAATATTTTATCGAGTTTATTATTTTATTATTCTTAAATAATAAATCTAAAAAATATTTTGCCTTATTATTATAAAACTTTTATTTAGAAAATAAATATTTAGCATGTAAAAATGATTTTGACAATTTATTCTGACATTGACGTATAAAAGCTACGCATTTGTTCATCTCTTGTTTTTATTTCCATGGCTATTACTATTAAACTGAAATTACGTGAATTTTCAAATTTAATTTCTGCAATTATGAAGTAGTCAAAATGAATTTTGTTCATTGATTCGGATGTAGAATTTTATGCTTTACAACATTTATTTGAAACATTTTTTCCTAAAATAATTAGGGAAGCGATGCGCACGGATATATATATATATATATATATATATATATATGTTTGTAAGGTTTATCGACAAATGAATATTTTACGTTGTTTCATGTGTTTTAGATATTATCTCAAAAGTAATGAATGTGTTAAAGATGCACTTTGTTCACAATGCTGTGGCAAGAAGCACCAAGCTGAATGTAGCGAAGTAAAGTGTATCAATTGTATAGAGGCAAATGACAAGTTCAATTTAAAACTAAAGACAGATCATTCAGTATTTGCAAGGGACTGCCCAGTTTATATGAAGAAGGTTGAAAAACTTACAAATAGACTGTATATAAACTCAACAAGTGGTGAATAACAACTACAGGACAGTGAGAAGACAATATTCTGTATTAACTCAAGAAGTTTATTGTGCAATATAGATGAAATAAGTAAGCTTGTCATGGATGAAGAACCGTTATTAGTAGGTGTAACAAAAACGAGACTGACAAGTGATATTAAGCACAGAGAGATAGGAATAGATATTTATGGTATTGTTAGATTAGAATCAGAAACTAGATATACGGAGGGAGTTGCATGTTACTTAAAGACAAATGTAAAATTTAAATTGGGGCAAAAAATTTCAGTCCCTATGAATTATTGGATACTTTCATTGGATATTTTGTTAGAGAAGTGTAAAATTACTTTAATTTGTATTTACCATTCACCTAACGGAAATCACTCAGTTTTTAGATTTTAAAAATTCATATATGGAAAACTTATGTTGTGTAAGTAACACGAAAATAATCGTAATGGGTGATTTCAATATAAATTGGTCAGACAACAGCAATACAAGTACAAAGAGATTGAGAAACATACTAACTGACAAAGGTGAATGATTACACACATTTTAGTTACAATAGTAAATCTATTATAGATCTTGTCTTTGTACTTGATACTTATAATTTGAAGTGCACAGTTTTGAGTAATCCAATATTAACAGACCATTTAATAATAAAAATAAGCATCAAATATAAATATGAAAATAGTAAAAATAAATGAAGGAGGAAATTACAAAATTATAATGAATTTAAAACAGATTTAGGAAAAATGTTCTTTAATTTTCGAGAAAATGATGTAAATGTTAAATATGAATCTTTTTATAACGTTATAGAGATTATTGATAGATATATGCCCAGATATGAGATGGCTGAAAATAAAGTTTTTAAACCGTGGATAACAAGTAGTGTTAAAAGTGTTGTTAAGAAAAGGGATATCGCTTTAAAAAAATTCATGTTCACTCAAGTACTAGATGATTGGAATACTTACAAACAGTTAAGAAATAATATTGTATCTCATACAAGATATGAAAAGAAGTTATTTTATGAAAATAATATTGATTCATGTAGACATAATAGTAAACTAAAGTGGAAAACTTTAAAAACTATTGTGACAAGAAAAAATGTAATTTTTCAGAGATATTAATAGAAAATGACAAGACATTGTATGATATAGGTGAAATTGCTGAAAATGAATATTATATTGATAGCATAATTAATATAGTACAAGATATACCTGTGATAGATAAATATTGTGATGTAAATGTTAATTTGCAAATTAATTGCACTCTTAAATATTTTATATGAATAAATAGTGAAGAACTAAAGATTATAGTTAATAGTATCAAAAATAAATATAGTCCGAATGATGTTCACACTTGGATAATAAAGGATTTTATGATGTGTTAGAGGACAAACTTATAAATATTATAAACACTGCATTAGAAACCGGTAAGGTACCTAATATATTAAAACTCTCTACAATAACGCCAATTCAAAAAGTTGTTAACACAAAAAAAATAAATGAATATCGTCCAATAAATATGTTGCCAATTATTGATAAGATACTGGAAAGGATTGTTCATGCACAAGTTAGTCAATACATAAAAGAAAATAATATTCTTATTATCAATCAGTCAGGTTTCAGGGAAGGTTATAGCTGTGAAACAGCATTGCAGTGTGTTGTGAATGATTGGCAGGATGCAATAGATGAAGGTAAAGCTGTAATTGTTGTTTTTCTGGATCCAAAAAGAGCTTTTGAGACTATTGACCGAAAAAGGCTGTTAAGGAAATTAGAATCTTATGGTATAACACATATTTGTTTACAATTGCTTGAAAATTATCTGACTGATAGAAGTCAAAGAGTTCTATGTGATTATGTTTATTCTACATAAAAAAACATGTATCTAGGAGTTTAGCAAGGTAGTGTTCTTGGACCGTTGTTATTTATTCTTTATATCAACGATATTGGAAGGAACGTTAGCTGTTGCGATTTTTATTTATTTGCTGATGATACTTCAGTTTACATAAAAGGTAGGAACATTGAGTTAATGGTTAAGAATAACAAGTTTTTCAGAAACTCTTATAGATGTTATAGTAACGTCAAACGTTGAACTGTATACAAACGTTACCAACATTAATGTCCATGGACTTTCAGATCACATGCTCACTTTTTTTGATTAAAAATCCACTAAAATAAAAAAATAAACGTCAAACAATTATTGTTCGAGAGTTTAATAATGCGAACTACACAGAGTTTTATAACTCCTTAAATAATATAGACTGGCATTATTTCTATATAAATCCTGATATAAATACAAAGTTGTTGATTTTTAATTCAATTATTTCGTCGATTTTCGACATGTATATGCCTATAAAACGCATTGTAGTTCGTAAGCCTCCGGCGCCTTAGATAACTGACGTTATTAAAATAATGAATAAGTTCAGAAACAATGCTTTTATTTATTTTAGGAGAACCAAAACTCAATCTCATTGGAATTACTATAAGTCTTTAAAGAATCTAGTGACTAAATCCATTCGACTTGAAAAGAAAGCGTATCTGGAGCAAAAAATTAAATGCAACCCATCAAACCTATAAAATGCTCTAAAGGAATTCAACATCGGCACTAAAAATATAAGTAATATTAGTAGTCTAATTTCTGACGTCAATGCTCATTTCCGTGGTATCTCCAAATTCCTCCAACCTCCTCCTGATGCCCTATCCTTTTATAATAACAATGTATTTGATGATAATGCTGAAAAATTTTAAATTCGAACAGTGGATGAAAATTGCATTCTAAAATTTTGTTAGTCATTACGCCCAAACTCTTTAGGTGCAGATAATGTAAATCTAAGAATGCTTCGATTACTTATTCCTACACTTCTGCCTCAGCTTACGCATTTAATAAACACGTGTATATTGTCGTCCACTTTTCCGGATTTATGGAAAATAGCCATCATCAAACCTATTCCTAAATGCAATAATCCCATTTCCTATAGTGACCTCAGACCCATAAGTATCGTTCCTACTCTATCCAAAGTCCTAGAAAAAATAGTACACAATCAGATTTCGGAATACATTAGTACGAATAAAATAGTGTCCGATTTTCAATCTGGCTTCAGGTCAGGATTTAGCACTACAACGCACTTACTAAAATCTCTGACGACATCTTGCAGTACTTAGATAATAAAAAAATGGTATATTTGATTCTCCTAGACTTCAGTCGTGCATTTGACACAGTTTCTCATGAACTTCTCATTGCTAAATTAAAATATATTGGTTTTGACGACACTAGTTTGCTTTTTATAAAAAGTTATTTTAGTAACCGATTACAGAAAGTTATGAGCGGGGAGTGTGTATCTGACTACATGAAAATATTGAGGGGCGTAGCACAAGGATCAATTTGTGGACCACTATTATTTTCTTTATATACTTTTGACATTAATAAATGTGTTACTGAATGTAAAATCCATACCTATGCTGACGATACCCAAATGTTTTTGCCGTATGCTCCATGTGATCATTTAGAAGCTTCAACAATTATTAATAACGATTTAAATAATATAGCCATTTATACTAAAAATAATTCTTTAACTTTAAATGAAAGCAAGTCTGCAATCATTCTATTTGGTAACAAACAATTTCGCCTACATCTAATTGTGAATTATTTTATTAATATTGGTATGAATGGCACTAAACTAAATATCGCTGATTCACACAAAAACTTAGGATTAACTATGGATCGATAACTCATTTTGTTTTATACATAAATAATTTATTTCTTAGCAAGTATTATGGTCTCCAAATATGTGAGATGAACCAGAATAATCACGCCACCCTCAAGAAGTGAGTGTGTCTCATTTTTTTACGTGGCGGCACCTGCCTTGTGGCTCTATCCGCCACGGCCCCCATGGGCTCGGGATTGGGATACGCCCAATCAGCGCGACATCTGAGCGTACACCAGGTATACGACCGATGTCTACCAGAATGCTTTGGGGGGCAAGCCCCTCGGCCTCTCTGGTGAGAGGGGACCTATCTAAATCCCTGCTGACTATGCGGGCCAGTACCCGAGCAGTACACTGCTCACGTGGAAGGCGCCAACTCTCCCAAGAGCGGGCTGACTAGTCAACCCACTCCTCGTCCGTGGCTCGGAAGGCGCGGGGTTGCCATGCCCGAGATTCAGCACACAAACCCACACCGCGTCCTCCACCTGCGCCCCAGCCTTGTGCATTAGCACCACTCCTTCATCCGTCACCATTCACACCACTTCCCACCCTCTCCCTCCCTGTAGCACGCCTCGCTGCCCAACATCCCCGCGACGTGGAGCCCTCCCCCTTGCCTAACTACTCCCAAAGTATGCAGATCCAGAATGTCCGCGTAAAGCGGGCACTCACCCAAAACATGCTCCCAGGTCTCCCGACCTCCGGCGCATGCGCATGCATCATCTTCCGCTAATCCGATCGGATGTAAAATACCATTCATACTACCATGTCCAGTCAGCAGAAAGTTCAGTCTGAGACTGGGGTCGAACCACTTCGTTCTTGCGGCAAAGATCATGTCCGGGATGCAGGAGTAGGTCACCCTACCCTTCTCCGAACTATCCCACCTGTCTTGCCAAACTTCAGTCGCTCGGTTCCCCAACAATGTCTTGGCCTGTCCAGGGGACACACCAGCAACATCCCCATCTGTGACAAGGTCATGGTTTCCCATTCTCTCGCCCCGTTTGTACTTAATATTGCATCGCTTCGGTCGAAACGGTTCTACACACCCTAACGCATGCATATAACGCTACCCGTTCGCACTTGTTCATCAGATCCCTCCCGTACTGGAACTGAAGAACTTCGTGCGATATACTCGCCCCATACAGCACGCACGCCTGAAACAACCCCTTGAAGATGATTCTGCATGCTCGCCGGCCCAGTCCCCACTCCTTCCGCAATGCTCGCCGAATCATCCCCACGATTCGACCGAGTTTAGCATGCATTCCCTCCAGGTGAAGCCTGAAGTTCATCCTCTCCCCTACTTCTACCCCTAAATACTTAACCCTTGACACATGGCGCAAACTAACCCCGGCAGTTCTGACCACAGGCGGTATATTTGCAGACAACCTGCCCTTTAGAAGCATGGTCATCGACTTCGAGACCGAAACCGCAACCCCTGCCCACTGCCCCCACTCGCAAACGAGCTCCAGACAGCGGGAGGCATCACGCTCCAGCTCGAGCCGGCTTCCACCCTCCACAAGAAGGAGCAAGTCATCTGCATAGGCCACGAACTTGCCGCCTACCCCAGCGAGGCGCCACAACAGGATATCTTTACAGAGGTTCCAGAAAACTGGGCCACTGAAGGAGCCCTGCGGGCAACCCCACTCTACGTCCCTCCATGCAACCCCTACTCTACCCGTAACACACACCCTTCGGTTTGCGAAGAAACTAGCCCAGAGACCAGTCTCCTCACACCCGATATCATGCAACCTCGTTAATATGTACCCCACAGCAAATTATCAAACGCTCCCTTAAAATCTACAAAAACTCCTAACACGTACTTACATGCAGATTCCCCCACTACACGCTTGACCTCTGCCCACGCGTCTTCGGTCGACCTACCTCGACGGAAACCGTACTGGTGACCACTGAGTCCGTCCAACAGGGGCTGGAATCGCCCAACAAGCATCCGCTCGAGCACCTTACCGAGCCAGCTCAGCAGTGTGATGCGTTCCCGCTTCCACAACGTGGGGAAGCAGTCCTTCCTCAGACACGCATCGAACAGGGCATACACGTAGCCCCCCAGACTAGCCCAAACCTGTCTCACCATAACTACTTGTAACCCATTTAAGCCAGGTGCTTTGCCTACTGCCATTGCTCTGACTGCAGCCTCAATCTCATCCCAGCTAAATTCCCTGTCTCGGTTCCTACCTTGTTCTACGTGCACCTCCGCTCCGTCCCCTCTAGGAAAGAATATCCGCAGAAGTATGTCCGCACTGTCGTTCCACGTTTCCGCAACTCTGTCTCCTTCCTTCAGTCTCGGTATGTCCACGTTTCGTCTTGTCCCCCTGCAAATGCGGTAAACCGCACCCCAAGGGTCGGCGTTCCCATGCTCCTGTACAAAGTCCTGCCAGTGCTTGTCCTTCTCCGCGTTTATCGTCTGTCTATACGTCCCGACACTCTCCCTGTACTCCGCATGTCTCGTCAGTAAGGACTCCAGTTGGTCGCGTCGAGCTATCTGAAATAGCCTCCGGTTCCACCTAGTGGCCTTCCTCAGTCTCGTCAGTTCGTCTGTCCACCACCTAACCTGTCTTTGTCTCCCTCGTTTCGCGCGCTTCAGTACCCGGTCATTTATGTCAGTAACCCACCCTGTCAGTCGCTCCGTCGTCATCTATCGTCAACTCTGCATACTCTGTCTCGCCTATGTCCACCCGGTCACAGAGTGCCTCTCCGTAGTACTCCTAGTCGACTTCCTTCACAAACCACCTACGGAAACTAGCTGCCACGTTTTGACCCCCACCAGCACATGCCCTGCTGATGACGATCCTCATCGCGTTATGGTCGGAGTTACCCCAGCCGCGCAAAACCTCCCATTCCCAATGCAACCTATCTACTGCCCTATTACCCAACGTAACATCTACATCACTCATACCGCCGTGTCCACAAAAAGTGTAGAAACGGCTTAGCTCATTCATGACCACTAAATCCCTGCCCCCTACTAGGTCCTCGATCCGATGCCCACGTTGGACTCTCTCGCCATATCGGATCTCCCCTTTACTAAACCATAAAGGCGATACCGCATTAGCGTCCATGCCCACCACCAATGGGCAATTGTCCGCCGTATCCAACACCCTCTCCAGGTACCCCATGTCATGCTCGATGTCGCCACCAAATCTACAGTACAACGAACAGACGTATAGCCTGCCCGCTGTACTCTCCAAGCATACGCACACTCCAGTTTCTGTGACCAGCTCGCCGCCTTAGCTCCTCCCTCACCAGCGCTGGCGTGAACGCGCTTTGCCGATGAGAAGCCACAGACTCTGCCTCCCCATACATACGGCTCCTGTAACAGAGCTACACCCACATTCTCGCTGACTAGCCCTTGGCCGACATCGAACATGACTCCCCTACCCCTGCCATAATTCAGCTGGATAATGCGCATGCCCGCCATTAGTCAGCCGTTATCCGCCTTCTAGCCCTACTAGCGGCCTCCTCGTAAGCTGGGCAGCTACTCGAGAACACCGAGTGTCCCGATGGCTTCCCAGCTTCCTTGCAGACCCTACATGCAGTATCTCTCTTACAATCCTTTATTAGATGTCCCATTTCCTCACATCTCCTGCATGCATTCGCCTTAAACTTACACTCCCGCGCCATGTGCCCCATCCCGTAACACTTAAAGCAGCGCTGCAGGGTGTCCACCTCCTTAACCCTACAGGCTGCGAAGCCCAGGTGAACCCTCCCATAACCCCGGTCTACCATCGCCTCTTTTGCCTTGAAGGGCACCTCCATAATAACTATACCCTTGCTCCTACTTATGCTCCTGACCCTTTCCTTGAACTCTGCCTCTCCGAGTACGTCCCTCAAATTATTCCCATAAAGCTCCGCCCTTACCTCCGCGTCGGTCAGATACTCGGGCACGTCGAATATCATGACCTTCGGTCCTACTTTCTTTGGGTCGTCGAGCTGTAGTCCCACCTCCCTAAATTTCCTGCATTCCTTGATTTTCCAGAGGTTCGCCTCGTTCGTAGTAACTATAGTTACCCCATCCCTTACCCTCCGCACAGCGCTGACCTTAATACTACCCACCTCCTTCCGGCATTCGTTAATCACCTTCTCTTTTACCGCATCCGCATCTTCTCCCCTTCAGCCCTAACTACAACCGCGTAGCTGGGAGGCGGCTGCCGCCTGCCCTGCTCTTCCGGCTTTACCCCTTAGCTGGTGCCCCCTGGGGGGTGGTTTTAGCCACCTCCTCCCTGCTTTGCCTCACCTCCCTCTCATATCCTTCTATGATGCTCCTAAACCTATCTTGCTCCTGGAGCCTACCCTTATTCCTCTCTCTCCACCAACACTTCGAGGAACACCGCCTTCATCTCCCTCAACGTCGCCGCCAGGAACTCCTTCTGCGACGTTTTGCTCCCTTCAAACCTCTCCAGCATCTTTGTCTCTAACTTCCTGTACTCTTTTAAGTAGTCCGCCTCTTCCCCCCCGACGGACACTACCCTCCTCTTCCGCTTCCCTGCTGAGCTAAGCTCCGGCCCTAGCTCCATCCCCACCTCCGACTCCACGTCGCTGCCCACACCGGAAGGAGTATCCCCTACTGTGGCCTGAGGGGCCCTAACCCCCTCTAACACCAACCCCGCTTCCTTGGTACCCATTGAAGATGGGCACCTAATAAACCCAACCCCAAACTACCCACATTACCTCCAGGGACCCTCGGAAGGTGCCCCGAAGAAAATCCCACTTTCGTGGAAACTCTGAGTGCCGAGAAAATGGCACCCAAAAATTTCTCCTCGGGAAACCCCGGCACCTAATCCACCCGGAAAAACCCCGGAAAATTCGGGTAGAGACCCGGAAAATCCGAGGTCAAACTTTTAATTCCCCTACTCGACGCCTCTCACCCTAGCACGGCGCCGCCACTCGGAAAATCCCCGATTTTCCGAGCAGAACCCCGGAAAAATTCACTTCCAAAAATCACTCCCTCTAAATCTAATTTTCCCAACGTGGCACTCACCGGTTTGCCCCAAAACCAAAAACCCTGGGAATTTCCCAGTCGGTGAAAACATTTTCCGCTACCGTCCCGGAAAAGCCCGCTACGGCCCGAAAACTTTAAAAAAACACACACACAAGAAAACTACGCACTCACTCTCACGCAGTCATTAAGTCACAACACTACAATGCTTCGCCCCACAGAGACTTCGCCCCAGCGAGCGTACTCCCCAAATCACAAAAAACTGTCAAGTAGCAACTACAGAGCTCGAATAAAACACGTCCGTTCTCTATCGCAGCATGCACAAGACCAGGGTAGACGACGTACATAAGAATCACCCCACCCTCAAGGAGTGAGTGTGTCTTATATTTTTACGTGGCGGCACCTGCCTTACGGCTCTATCCGCCACGGCCCCCATGGGCTCGGGATTGGGATACGCCCAATCAGCGCGACATCTGAGCGTATACCAGGTATACGGCCGATGTCTACCAGAACGCTTTGGGGGGCAAGCCCCTCGGCCTCTCTGGTGAGAGGGAACCTATCTAAATCCCTACTGACTATGCGGGCCAGTACCCGAGCAGTACGCTGCTCACCCGTCGATGCCGTTGCCGACATCTAGCCTGCATAGGCTTTCAACCACATACCCGCACCTTTGTTTCCAAACCCATGATTGATCCGAGGGCGATTACTCACCCCCGGGGCTAGAATCAATCCCCGTGCTACCAGATGACCTCTCGTCGGGTGCCGGCAGGTCTTGCACCTCCTCCTCTCCGGCCTAATAACTTGAGGACGCGGGTTCGCTACACCCGATGAGATCCCTCCCTACCGCAAGCGATAGGAGTTCCTCATCCCCTGCGTGGCTAGGGGACGTACGGCCACCATACCGTAACAGCCTGTTGCCGTCCGCGGGGACGGAACGACACCCGACTGCCCCTTACGTTGGCTCGGGAACGTGAGACCGCCACATCTCAAACAGCTCGACACCACCAGCAGCCGCACGCAGCGCCTGACAGTGATGTCTCACTGCTCCCTACGTAGCTGGAGACGTGGGGTTGCCATACCCAGAGTTCTCCCCGGGTCGGGTCCGCATAGAGCGCGTCCCCTCCCCAAGTGCCCCTCCTCCTGCGTAGCTCGGGAACGTGAGATCGCCACATCCCAAACAGCTTGACACCACCAGCAGTCGCACACAGCGCCTGACAGTGATGTCTCACTGCTCCCTACGTAGCTGGAGACGTGGGGTTGCCATACCCAGAGTTCTCCCCGGGTCGGGTCCGCATAGAGCGCGTCCCCTCCCCAAGTGCCCCTCCTCCTGCGTAGCTCGGGAACGTGAGACCGCCACATCTCAAACAGCTCGACACCATCAGCAGTCGCACACAGCGCCTGACAGTGATGTCTCCCTGCTCCCTGCGTAGCTGGAGACGTGGGGTTGGCACGCCCAGAGTTCTTCCTGGGTCGGGTCCGCATAGAGTGCGTCCCCTCCCCGAGTGTCCCTCCTCCTGCGTAGCTCGGGAACGTGAGACCGCCACATCTCAAACAGCTCGACACCACAATCAGCCGCACATAGCGCCCGACAGTGGTGTCTCACTGCTCCCTGCGTAGCTGGGGACGTGGGGTTGCAACTCCCCAACAGCGTAACCACTGCCCCTGCGTCAGCTACGAGTACGTGGGAGGCGCCAACTCTCCCAAGAGTGGGTTGACTAGTCAACCCACCCCTCGTCCGTGGCTCGGAAGGCGCGGGGTTGCCATGCCCGAGATTCAGCAGAGCAGGTTGCCACGAACCCACACCGCGTCCTCCACCTGCGCCACAGCCTTGTGCATTAGCACCACTCCATCCGTTACCATTCACACCCCTTCCCACCCCGCGTATATCCGCCGCCGCTGCCCACCGCCCAAAGGCTTCGCGCGCGAAAGCCTCTCCCTCCCTGTAGCACGCCTCGCTACCCAACATCCCCGCGACGTGGAGCCCTCCCCCTTGTCTAACTACTCCCAAAGCATGCAGATCCCGAATGTCCGCGTAAAGCGGGCACTCACCCAAGACATGCGCCCAGGTCTCCCGACCTCCGGCGCATGCGCATGCATCATCTTCCGCTAATCCCATCGGATGTAAGAAACCATTCATACTACCATGTCCAGTCAGCAGAAAGTTCAGTCTAAGACTGGGGTCGAACCACTTCGTTCTTGCGGCAAAGGTCACGTCCGGGATGAAGGAGTAGGTCACCCTACCCTTCTCCGAACGGTCCCACCTGTCTTGCCAAACTTCAGTCGCACGGTTCCCCAACAATGTCTTGGTCTGTCCAGGGACCAGCAACATCCCCATCTGTGACAAGGTCATGGTTTCCCATTCTCTCACCCCGCTTGTACTTATAGTACCCCGCTCTACGTTTCGCCTCCAGCCACCAGGGAATTTCACCCATGATGACTTGCATCGCTTCGGTCGAAACGGTTCTACACACCCTAACACATGCATATAGCGCTACCCGCTCGCACTTGTTCATCAGATCCCTCCCGTACTGGAACTGAAGAACTTCGTGCCACACACTCGCCCCATACAGCACGCACGCCTGAAACAACCCCTTGAAGATTATTCTACATGCTCGCCGGCCCAGTCCCCACTCCTTCCGCAGTACTTGCCGAATCATCCCCACGATTCGACCGAGTTTAGCATGCATTCCCTCCAGGTGAAGCCTGAAGTTCATCCTCTCCCCTACTTCTACCCCTAAATAGACGACGTACAGAACACATTAACCAATGTAACACTTAGTAATATCCAACAAACATATATGTTCGGTTTAATAAAAAATAAACTCGCCCACAAAGCCGCCGAATTATTAGCGAAAAATAAATTCACAACTTGGATCGAATTAAAAACGTACCTAACAAATAATTTCTGTGACAAAAGTACGGCAGAAACTATCTTACTAGAAATATTACAAATTAGAAATAAAATTAGTTCCGATAAAACTCTAGAGCTTATCTCACAAAAATTTGCACAATATAAATCCAAAATCCTTTTAAAAGAATATAACCAACTGCAGAAAAATGCAATAATTAAAGAAAATCAAAAGTTAATCGTAACATATTTTATTTCACTACTACCAACTACTATACGAAGATCTTTTATCGTAAAACAACCTAAATCTCTAGAAGAATGCGAAATCCTCTTACGAAATGAATTAAATTTTGTACATCAATCACCAATGTTAAAAGAAAAACAAAATTTTTCATTTAATATACCCCCTAAGAAATTTCCTGGTCAACAATGCCCGTCAAAACCCATATCATTTAACACAGCTAATAAACAACCAACACAATTCGCACCAAGTCAGAATTTGAAAAATTTCTACGGAACAAAACGTAATTTTCAACCACGACCCATGGCACAACAGACTCGCATAACACAACCTATATTAACGCAAACAATTAGGAAAAATTTTAATCTTGACGAAACTAACGACACAGAAATACCAGAACAATTTGACCACGAACACGAAGACGAAATCGATGTAGATGAAGATTATTTTTTAAAGATAAACGGCGAAGACAAACCAAACACGTAATGTCAAGCATGACCTATCACCTACCGTCGCTAAAAATTGAAAATTATATTAGTCTCTTTGATACAGGCTCTAGTATAAACTTAATAACCCCAGAATTAGTCAAAATACAAACATATGAAAACGTATTATGAAAAATGTACTTTTAAAAACGTAAACGGAAAAACCACAACAAGCGAATATGTTATAATAACATTAAATAAAATTCCGATAAAATGTTATGTCCATAATATCCACAAAGAATATAACCTATTCCTAGGCATAGAAGCATTTAAAGATTTAAAAATACAAATTGACTTTGGAAAAAATATCGTTAAAATACAGGGAAAAGAAAGAAAATTAGATAATTATCCAGAAACACTAAAACAAAACAATAATACCCAAATCAGAAATGAACATTTAAATAATTTTATGTCATGGGAAGTAATTTTGAAATTTATCCACAACTATTCGTGTGTATTTCATATAAAATAAATGGAATACACCACTTTAGCCTCATACGCATTTACATAATTCTTTATCGTTTCTACAATATGTTTCGATGATTTCGCTGAAAAGTCAAATATCTTTATTTTATGTTATTTGTTGTAGGTTATCGGGATTTATGATGCTAGTGTGTAATTTTCTTAAGCTAGTTATGTTAAGATAACTGCTTACCTTAGAATGTAATATGAATATCACGATAACGATAAGAAAATATTATATATAGAACTAAATGTAATCTTGTAGCTTGTCTTGGGAACAAGTTGAAAGAATTAAAGAACCTTTGAAATCTTTTTAAAAACTCTGTTTCCTGAATTGAACCCAAAACTAGCTATAGAATGTTAGGCTGACTTCGATCTGTTTGCACCAATCGTTCATATTTTTGTAAAAGAAATATTTTTTTTTTTTGGTATGTATTATCAATATCTATCTTGCTTTGCCAAACAAGGTTTTTTTATTAGAATAGTTTGTATGACATTTATTTAAACTTGTAATTGATTTTCGTTGCTCTCAAGATTCTTTATTTGTTCATTAAATTTGTCAATTCGTTCTCTGTTCGTGGCGTCTAAGTTGCCAGAAATAGATTTTATGATACTACCTACTCCGTTTATTAAACCGCGTTTTGCTCGTTTATTAAAAAGTTTTTGGATTTGATTTTCTAAATAATTATGAATATAAGTTATTATATTTATACAGTCTTGGAATAATGTCTTTTGATCAGAGATTTGTTCTAATAGAATAGATTTTAATTTCGATACTTTTATGAATTCTTAATATATGGGGGTAATATTATAATTAAAATATATAATTTATTCTGAGGGTTTTAATTTATATTGTCCTAAGTCGGCCAGATAGAATCCGTTATCTTGTGAGATATTTATCAATTGAGCTACGCATCTGAAACATTTTATTGGTTTAGTCTATTTATCCGAATGTTTTTCATGCCTAGTTAATCTTTAATTTTTACTTTTCCTAATGTTGAGTCATATTCTTTTTTTTATTCTCTTAAATAATGGGTTTCTAAATTTCTTTAATAATCTAGGATTCTTTTTACCAAACATTTCTCGTGGTATCTCTAAGGGGTTATAGTTTTCTTTATAACGTTTTTGCTTCTCTGTTACAATTTTTGTTTTAGTGATTTCAAACAACACAGTTTGTTTCGTCTTTATATCGTTGGATTAATTCTTCATTTATGAGGGGAATAATTTTGTTATTTTTTCAGAACAATGTTTCGTTAGGGGTTAACTTTGTAATAGAGTGTTTTGTATTATTATGGGCTAATATAACAAATTCTAATTTTTGTTTTTCTATAGTATATTGTACAACCAGCATGGAATGGACATTCCATGCGAGTTGTACACTATACTTTTTGTACGACCACGATATTATAGCCCTATTAATGTATTTTTCAATAATAAAGATGTTCCAATTTCATTATTCCAGAATGACATTTCAAAGTTAGTATCCTAGCAACTAGCAGTAACAACAAAACTAATATTAAATAAAATAATAAAAATATTAGACTGATATTCCAATTATCTAAGTTTCTTCAATAAAAATAATACCTGAAATAGATGTTCGACATCAACAACTATTAGCGTTGACAATCAAAACAACTTAAATCATAACCTTAAAAGTTTATGTTCACCGAAAATGATTTTTAATAATTGTAACAATATTACATTCAATATCACTAATAATAAATAACTAAATATGTGATTCAATAAATATTTCTGTTTATAATATTATACTAAAATAAAATAAATTCTTCAACCATTCTCAGTTTATTATTGACAGCTGGAATACGACATACTGCCGAAATTCAGACTGGAATGATTTGCCGAAGCGCGCCAGTTTTAAATTTGAAACAATTTATCATTTTTGACAGAACTAATATATAACATTTAAAAATAATAATAATTTGGAAAATCTTAATAATTTAAATGTGAATAAAACCGATCTTAATAACGTAATATTTAACAACTGTCAAAACATTACATTTAATATAACCAACAATAAATTATAATATGTCCCGCGTGATGGTCGCGCGGGTTGAGGGTCTGACTCGCAACCATAAGGTCGTGGGTTCGAGTCCCGCCCGTGGCGACCATACAAAGGACATATCGGCATATGACCTTAGTAGTTGGTCCGATATATAAATTAAAAAAATAATAATAATAATTCTCTAATTTACGTCTATTTTATTTTTTACGCATGTGTTTTTATATTTTTCATGTGTAATTTGAAAGAAAATTGCACCTGTACTGAAATGAAATGACCTGTACTGAAATGACTACAAAACAAATTCATTTCGCACGATGTCTTGCAATATACCTCATTTACATAGCAACAACAAACATACAATGAGCAGATTTCTAAGTGGTCGTAGAAAAAAAACTTTTAGCTAAAGACCAATAACTTATTGTGACTGTATGAGCCACAATATATGTTTACTAACATAATTATACCAATTTGTACTACAATTCACAAATTTTATTATCTCATTAATGTTGCATTTTTATTAATTGCAGACAACAATATATCATTAATGTATTTTTTTAAATTTTTTATCTATATCTGGAAAGGAAAGAATAATTATTACACCAAAAAGAAATGATCTTATAGAGAACAAATACATTTTTAAATAAATATCCCAATATACACCTTAAATACTTATTCTTTATATCAATTTACCCCCATCCCTGTTTATAAAAATGATTCCCTCGTTATGCTTAAGGAAAAACAAAGTGTGTATTACCTAGATAACGAAAATAACAAAATGTTACTTATAACTGTATTCAAAATAAATAAATGTATTATGAATATTGTAAGTAATCAAAAGAACGATGGTTGTTCATGTCATGATATAAAATTAGAAAATACTTGGGAACAGATAGAAAATACAAACGACTTAATAATTATAAGTCCCACAGAACAACACATTCAAATTAATTGTCAATAAAAATATACAAGGAGTATATAAATTTAAATTAACAGTAGGATGTAGAATAAGCAACTTTAAATTTAATATTATTCAAGAAAACTATAAAGAAATACAATTCGAAAATTTCGATTCCTTCAACAACTTGAAACTAATTAATCAGAATAAATTGAAAGAAATTAAATCAGTAGATATAAAAACCGAAAATGTTCCACAAATAAAAGATAAATAAATATATCATCACGCCTTTTACCCATTACTGGGTGTGGCATTCTGCCTAAGCAGATCTCGGTAAGTGATATATTTTTTCGCGTGAAGTGCGGTTACCAGGCGTCAAATCACGGCCCCCAAAGATATTAGTGGAGGGGGTGCCACAGGGGTAGATTTAAATTGGTGAAAATTGTTTGTCGGCTGTGGGGATCGAACCAGGGTTGTTAAGATCCACAGGCCGACTCGATACCACTGAGCCACCTACCCCATAACAAATAAAAGAATTACAAATAAATAATAACCATCATTCTTATATATTATATTGTATTATTGTACTGTTTATGATATGTTATAAATTTAAGAATAAATGTAAAAACTTATGGAAACCAAAAAGAAATGTATTAAATAATAAATTAAGTAATTTAGAAACAATAGAATAACACCTTACAAGTACTGTAAAATTTTAGAAGGGAGGAATTATGTAAGGCCTTGAAAGTATTTCACAAACATTGTAAGTTGTGACTTGCTGCATCAGCCAAACACCCAGTAGTTTTCCACTAAGTTAGAAATAGGATAAATAGCACGTCTCATAAAATAAGGTTGTTCACTTGTTCCTATAACTTCTTGAATGCACACGTACTCCAACAAAAAATTCATAAAAGATTTTTTTATTAAATATTAAATAAATCAATATTTAATTTATATATAGAGTGTTTCACAACTTAGAGCAAAAAATTAAAGGGTATATTCTGTACGATGTGCTGATCATGAAACAAAAATATTTTTTTTTAAATTCGAAAAATTAAGGGTTGTTAACCTAAAACATTTTTTGTAGTACTGCACTGGATTCGCTTTCCTATTAATCACAAACAATGAAGTAGGTATCAACTACGAAAGAATAATTACACAATTCAATTATTAGCAGTTATTTATAATAGAATTTTATTTAATTAATAACTTTAACATAATCATCCACCCAGTTGCAGTGGCAACGAAAAAAGTTCGTAAATCGGTGAATTTACAAAACTTAAAAGTTAATTTCTGGGACCAAATTACAAGTAAATTTAAATGTATTTTACATCGTTTGATTCAGAAAAATATATCTTTCGATTGACACTTCAATCGTTGTTGTCAGCATGCAAAAAACTGATTTCCCATGTTAATCTCCTATATACACTTTTAAAACAGACACCCGGTATATATATATATATATATATATATTTATATACAGAATGAATAACTTCGAGTATATACGTTAAGGGTATATGTTGTTTGATATGATGATTACGAATCTAAAAGATTTTTTTTTTAAATCTAAAAACTAAGGGTTGTTTACCTAAAACATTTTTTGCAGAACTGCACTGGATTCGCTTTCCTATTAAACACAAACAATGAAGTAGGTAATCAACAATTTAAATTGCATAATTCTAGTAAAATAACAAACAAAATTTAATTATTTTTACTGAAACGATAATTATAGTTTATTTTGTATTAAAAATAATTGACATGTCAAAATAAATAAAACACATACAATTCGAATAATTTTTACTAAAATTGCTCAAAATTGTTGCCATTCTCTGCCATACATAATGCAGCACGGTGAAATAAAGACAGGCTGCAAGCTTCGTTGAACGAATTATGATGTATCAAAAAATTAGCAGCGTTTTCAAGCCATCCCCTCAATTGTTCCAGAGTTTCAGAAGCTTCCTGATTATCGTAAACTAATGATTTGAAATAGCCCCAAAAATAAAAATCTAATGGATTTACATCCGGAGATCTAGGACCATCACGTCCTATCCACCTATTCTCAAAGGTTTGAGTGAAGTATTGCCGCATATTACGTGTAAAGTGCGGTGGTGCACCGTCATGCTGGAACCATGCATGCTGCCGTACATTTAAGGGGATATTTTCCAATAACTCCGGCAAATTATTTTGCAAGAAAGATAAATAATTTGCACCATTCATTCTATTAGGTAGAATATAGGGACCAAGTAACGTTCCATTTATGATTCCAGCCCAGATATTCAAAGAAAATCGCTACTGGAAATTGCTTCTTACAATATCATGCGGTTTTTCAATCGCCCAGCGATGTGAGTTTTGAAAATTATAAACTCCGTCTCTCGTAAAATTTGCTTCATCAGAGAACATTATGTAAATAAATAAATAAATATATCATCACGCCGTTTACCCATAACAGGGTGTGGCACTCTGCCTAAGCAGATCTCGGTAAGTGATATATTTTTTCGCGTGAAAAGCAGTGTTTTCATTGCTCGCGTTTTATTTAATAATTTACTTCACCGAACCCGAAATTGTAATAAACGTTACAATATATATCACCGTCAGTACGGTGGTGTGCATAGCGATACGGAATTCGAATCTGGAGATCCCGAGTTCGAATCTCATTCAAGCTAAATATTATATGAACTACCACACTGCGGCTCGGTGAGTGCGGACCCTGTACTGTAATTGGGATTAAGTTCCTGTTGTACAGCGTAACATAAATAAATAAATATATATATACATACATATACTGGGTGTTAAAAAAGTTACGGGACGGTGAAATATCTCGAGAAATACACATCGAATCAAGAAACCAAAAAAACACGTGTTTCATATTTTGCAAAAACCTATCTAAGAACACCAAACACAAACCCTAACTCCCACCCCCAGGGGCTGGGGAGAGGGCACCTTTGAAACCTTAAATGGGAAACTCCATTTTTATTGCAGATTCGTATTCTGCGAAAATCAATAAGTAAATAAAATAAAAGAGAGAGAAATGGGAAAGGACAGCCACGAGTCTGAACCGGCAGTATATATATATATATATATATATATATATATATATATATACTGGATGTTAAAAAAGTTCCGAGATGGTGAAATATCTCGAGAAATACACATAGAATCAAGAAACAAAAAAACACGTGTTTCATATTTTGCAAAAACCTATTTAAGCACACCAAACAAAAACCCCAACTCCCCAAATCTCGCTAATTTATCAACTTCTTTCATGTAACTATTGAGGTGTATTTATATTTCAGAAAATATAACTGTTTATTAAACTGTGAATAATCTTATTCAAACAACCTCACATTTTAAAATTTCTTAATTCAATTCTTTTTTACAATAAATAAGTAACTTGATTACAAATAATAAAAAATGATAACTTCAACACTTCCTCTCATTAAATTATTTGTAAATCCTCTTTAATTTTAACTTAGTTCCATTTCTTTACCATCTTTTTCTGCAATCTAGATCTGCCTTTCATATCTAAATATACGTTTTACTCGAATCCAGTCATTTTTACTAGGATATTCCAAACATCTTGAAGCCACACCTACTGTATGTGCAATATCTAGTCGCTTTTCAGTCATAAGATACATCAGTGCACCAACTACTTGTCTGTAAGGATAGTTCTCCTTTTTACAATTACTGTTTGCTTCCTCTAATTTATATACTGTAAGGATAGTTCTCCTTTTTACAATTACTGTTTGCTTCCTCTAATTTATCACTCTCTCTAGATAAATATGTGTAGATACTGGTTTGCATTCGCTCATGTCAAAACGCTCAAGTACCTTCTTTATTGTGTATGATATCTGGCTTACTTTAATTGAACCATCTTCTTTGTATTCAATCTCTAAACCCAGAATATATGAAGCAGATTTCGCAGTAATTTTTAATTATGTTTTCAAACTGGATATAAACTCATCTAATAAATTTATGTTCGTTGCTGCTATTAAACCATCAGCAACATACAGTGCCATTAGCAATTTATCTGATCGTTTGTTCATAATGAATAAGCAATGGTCAGCTTCACTCCGCTTAAATCCTATCTTCAGTACAAATTCTCCAATTCGCTTGTTCCAGCATCTAGGTGCTTGTTTGAGTCCATATAGACTTTTCTTAAGACGACAGACTCTATTAGAATGATCTTTGTAACCTTGTGGCTGCTGCATATAAATTTCTTTATCGAGTTCACCGTATAAGAAAACTGTTGACACGTCGATTTGTGTTAGTGACATCTTCTCGTTTGCTAAGATGCTCAATAAAGCTCTGATAGTTCCAGTCTTCGCTACTGGACTAAAAGTCCGATTGTAGTTGACTCTTTTTCGTTGTGAGAATTCCTTGATCACAAGTCTAGCTTTAAACTTGTCAACTGAACCATCAGGGTTAGTTTTAATTCTATAAACCCACTAACATGGTATTGCCCTTCTGCCATTAGGTAATTTTTGTAAAGTCCATGTATGATTTTCATTTAATAATTTTATTTCCCTCTCTATGGCTTTTTCCCAATTTTCTTTATATTCACTTTGTATTACTTCAGTATAAGTTGATGGTTCCATCATATCCAACATATTTACCTCAGTTGGTAACATAAATGTTTTATACTCATATTTATCAGGTGGTTTAATTTTAGAACGATCTTGTAATTGCATACGAATTAATTTTTCATCTTCTATTAGAAGTTGTTCTTCAACTTGAACTGGATCATTATTCACAGGAATTTCAATATTTTTCATCTTACTCAAAGATTCTTCGTAGAAAATAACATGTCGCGATCTAATTAATTAAAGATTTTTCTTTTTCCAAATACGATAACCGTCGTTGTTGTCATAGCCAATTAAATTTTTTATGAGCTTTTCTATCCATATTCTTCCTTTGATGCTTAGGAATATGTGTATGCCTCGTACTGCCTTGCTTTATACTAGGGTTCTTACCAGTCTACTATTCATATGATGATTTTCCTTCAATATTGGATGGCCCTGTACGATTCAAGATGTTGCAGTATTAATCATCTCGGCCCACAATCACTGCGGCAAATTATTATGAGCATGCATTATGGAAAGTGCTATCTCAACTACAGTTATTATTTCACGTTCGCTACATCCATTCTGCTTTGTTATATATGGCATTGTTAATCGTTGTTTTATTCCATGCTTTTGTAGTATTTTCCTAACGACACCATTATCAAATTCTCCACTATTATTGTTTAATAGTTCTTTAATAGTGTGTCCAATAACTTTTGTTTCATCAGCATATTTTCCAGTTTCTCTGGTACCTCTGATTTTTGTTTAATGAAATAAACGTGTCTAAAAGGACTGTAATTATCTTTAAATAACATAAAGTATCTATAACCTGATAGAGAATATAGAAATGGTCCACATACGTCAGTATGTATAAGCTCACCTGGATGAGTTGCTCATTCTCTAGTACCAAATTTCAGTCTGTGTGACTTATCGTAAATACATCCCTCACAAAGCTCACTGTTAAATTCAACATTAATTCCAAACTTTCGAGAAATTAAATTTTTTACATGTCTCTTATTTTGATAACCAAATCTTTCGTGGTACAATTGCAGTAAATTTTTATCTTTTAACAAATTTGCCACAGTTGGTATCTTGGGTCTTATAATTCTCAGCGCCAACTTATATAGTCCATGACTAAAGTTAATTTATATTATGACAGAAAAATTCTGATGACGCCTGGATTCGAACCAGGGACCTTCCGCATACCGGGCAGAGATGCTAACCGCTACACCACGTCACCTGTGTTCGAAATATGGCATCAACTGAATTTTTCTGTCACAGTGTCTAAGCGTAGCTTCGTTCCGAGAGACTCCTATATAGGCATTGACAACCGGGTTCGTCTACAGTGACACAGTTTTTGATTATGAGGGAATCATACCCAAGCTTAATAATATTAGCTCTAAGCTTAGGTATGATTCCCTCATAATCAAAAACTGTGTCACTGTAGACGAACCCGGTTGTCAATGCCTATATAGGAGTCTCTCGGAACGAAGCTACGCTTAGACACTGTGACAGAAAAATTCAGTTGATGCCATATTTCGAACACAGGTGACGTGGTGTAGCGGTTAGCATCTCTGCCCGGTATGCGGAAGGTCCCTGGTTCGAATCCAGGCGTCATCAGAATTTTTCTGTCATAATATAAATTAACTTTAGTCAAAAACTACAAGTATGATTACCTTTAATAATCACACAACTTAATAATATTAGCTCTAAGCTTGGGTATGAATCAAAAACTGTGTCACTGTAGACGAACCCGGTTGTCAATGCCTATATAGGAGTCTCTCGGAACGAAGCTACGCTTAGACACTGTGACAGAAAAATTCAGTTGATGCCATATTTCGAACACAGGTGACGTGGTGAAGCGGTTAGCATCTCTGCCCGGTATGCGGAAGGTCCCTGGTTCGAATCCAGGCGTCATCAGAATTTTTCTGTCATAATATAAATTAACTTTAGTCAAAAACTACAGGTATGATTACCTTTAATAATCACACAACTTAATAATATTAGCTCTTATATAGTCCACTAAATCTACTCCTAACACCTAATAATTCCGTTTTACCATTTACTCTCAAATAGCAAACGTCAGTTATTGAATTAAATTCACTACTAAGGTTCTTGTCGTGTGCAGATAAAACTGAGAATAAATTCTTTTGTATATTTTGATCATACCATATATCACCTAATGTAATTTTCTCCCAGTTTATATTAACGGCAGCTTCTACTAATATAATACCTTTACCAAGAGCATTTATTGTATCCCCATTTGCTGTAGTTACTGTATGTGAGATCTCAACTGTTAGAATGTCTGAAAAATTTCCTTTCGAATAGTTATATGATTTGTGGCTCCATTATCTATAAACCAGCTATCTCGATCACAATTAGTAGTATAAACTTTTGAAGTTACTGCAAAAATAGTCATATTGGCACCAGTGTGTTTTTACTTGTTTTACCTGCTTTTTCCGGTTTTGGTGGCTTGCCATCTGATTTCCACTATGGACATTGTCTTACTATGTGCAGGGGCGCCGAGAGAAAAAGCGGGCCCCGGGAAAAAACAAATTCGGGCCTCCTTTAACTTTGAATATTTATTAATTAAATATAAGATACCAAAAAAAATATATTTATAAATATATGTATGACAACAATAAGAATTATTAATATCTAAATAAAGTTATAACAATATAAATAAAATTAAATACAAAATTCTGAGTTAATTGGTGCAGCGATGTGTATTGTATACTCACTGTATGACTATCTAATATCTAGTTGCATATTCGATAAATGCAGGTGATACCAAAACAGCACTACGCACAAATGTATAGAGCCTTTGCCTATGTGTGTTATATACAATGAAATAAATTGTAGAAAACGTGTATCAGACATTTCGTTATACATGTTTTAGTAAAGAATATAAAAAATTGGTGAAATAGTAGAAAATTAAAAGCAATTTATAAAATAGCATCACATCCGGGCCCTTTGAATTCCACGGGCCCTGGGTATTTTACCCCACCTACCCTCCCCTCTCGTCGGGCCTGACTATGTGGCTCACTTCTTTACAGTAATGACATGTGACATAATGTTTATAATTTTTGTTATTTAGTTTGCCTGTATTTTAGTTTGACGGTTTAACTGTTAGTGCTTCTTGACCAATACTGTCACTGTCATGTTTATAAGATAAAGCTTTCTCGAAAGCACAAAGTTGATTTGTCAAGTTCTCTATAGTTCTGTTCGTTTTTGCTATCAACATCCAACTGAATTTGATTGAAAAATATTGCTCAGGCAAAGTATCTAATATCTTACAAATTAATAAAAATTCAGGTAATTCACAATTGCTGTTCTTTTCCTTAGCAATTTCTTGTTTTAAATAATTCCATATATTTTTAAATTTAGACATATGACTAGCTATGTCATCCCCAGGTTGTCTCTTGTAATTAAAGAACTGGATACATAAATCATATGCCTTATTTTCTAAAACACCATCATACAACCTATGTAACTCTAGCCATATTTCTCTTGCAGTTGAAAAACGCATTATTTTCTGAAGAGTTTCTTCAGCTATATTTGTTGTCAGTACTATTAATGCATTACTTTCTGCCTTACAAAAGTTAGCTAAGTCAGACTGGTACTTTGTATTCTCTTCTAATGTAGCTTTTCCTTCTAGTGATTTCGGCTTTTGAAGATTTCCCTCTACAATTTCCATACCACCAATAATGCCTCGTAAGAGAATACATATTTTGTATTTCCATGTAGGCCAGTTTGACTTGCCTTCTAAAAGACCTATTTGAAATTTTAATGCATCCATGACTTTACAATGAAAAGTATAACTAAAACGAATAAATCTACGCATAAAACGAGCTTGGACTTATAATCTATTGAGGTTTATTTATAAATCAGGAGAAAACGAATACTTCAGAAAATATAACTGTTTATTTAACTCTGAAAAATCTTATTCAAACAACGTCATATTTTAAAATTACTAAATTCAAATCTTCTTTATACATAAGTAACTTGATTACAAATAATAAAAAATGATAACTTCAACAATAACATGATTTATACAGTAACATGTAAGCTAGTTGATGACGGATGTACGTTCATGATATAATACCCGGTTTATTAGTAATTAAGATCAAATATATATTTTTAGAAATTTGAAAAATGCATAAAATTTGCTTTATAATCATGTAAAATAATCCATGTTGCATTATTTAAAAGTAAAATGGTGGGCTTTTTATTATACACCTAATCGAAAAGAGAATAGCGAGCCATGACTGTGGCTTGATATAAAACAATTAACTAAAACAATTGTAACTATTATTAATAATATTGTTTTATCGTAATACTACAGAAAATAAGAATAATAAACATTTAATAATAACAAGATTAATTTATAACAAAAATTATTTTTAATGTCCGTTACAATTCCACCTGTCGGTCTCCATTTTATCTTGTTGCATATCAATATTCCCATTTATATTCCGTTGGTAACTTTCTTTTAATCTTCTACCAATCTTTGCCTTCAACCCAAGTTTACAACAACCCTATAAAATCATAATTTGTAATGTAATACCAAAATCCTACATTATTATTTTTTATTTTAAATAATCTAAATTTCTTATTTTATATTATGTGATCCTTGGGACTCGCTATTTAACTAGTCTTTCTTTTGGGTGTATTGTTTTTCGGTTGTGATGTTTCTTCTAAAGGTATGTCAACTAAAAATCTGGACAATTTTTCTTTATTAAAAAAAAAAACTATAAACATAGAGTCTTCTGTCAACATTCATATAAAAATACCACAAATTTCTATTGCGGCTTTAAAAATAGAAATAATTAAAGAGCTTTTACTGTGAAGCATTTCCAACAGAACCATCTATAATATTATTAGTAGAATTGAGAATAAAGAAACGCTAAAAAGATCTGCTGGTAATTAAAGAAATGTTAGGAAAATGACGGAAAGAAAAAGACAACTTGAAGAGGTCGCGATAGGAAAAAAATTTAAGTTTTACAAAATACCTTGGTAGGTAGTTTAAATTTTTATAAGAATAAATTCGTAAAATTTTAATGAAATGGAATGTAGTAGAAAAACAATACCTAAATAAACAAACAATTACAAACCTAGGAAAAACTTCTTCGCAACTTTCGAGAAAGTTCTTTGCAGCCGTATGAAGATCGATTTGTTATCTAAGTCGTATTTCAAATTAGATGAAGCCGACTGCGCCGGAAACAATGCTTATGTTTCAGAAGATGTCGAGCTTGATTTCGAAGTAGAATTGAAACGACAAATTAAGTTTTTAAAGCAGTACTTGTGGGATTAGTTTTTAGTGCAAGGGGAAGATCTGCAGCGTATTTAATGCCTTCTTGCTTCTCTAACAACCAGGATCTGTATGCTAAAAAGTGTATAGAAAATAAACTTGTACTATTTATTGAAAAATATCATAATGATGGTCGATACGTGTTTTGGCCGGACATACCAACTTCACATTGTGCAAGAGGTACTATTGAAATTTTTCAACGGTACAACATATTGTTTATTCCTCGCTCAGAAAATGTACCAAATGTGCCACAATTAAGACCTATCGAACGGATTTGGTATCAATTAAAGAAAAGGTGTATGAAAATGGGTCGGAAACATAAGATCTTGTTACATTGAAGACAAGAATATAAGCCAAACTTCGCCAAATTTATGTAGGGCACTTTGAAAAATTAATGGTTAGACTTAAAACTAAAGTTCGACAAGCTGCTGATTATGAACTCAATTATGTTATTATTAGTTAACTTGCTATTAAAGAAAAATTTTTTTTTTTATTTTTAAACTTTATTTTGACATAATTCATTTATTATTATTATTTTTACAACTACTTGATATGTTATGTTGTGATGTCATTGAATACATCCAACACTCCTCCTCAATGACATTACTGTAGTCGAAGTTCACTCATTTCTCGTAATTTTTCTATTCTTTTTGCAGACAACGGTTTCGTTAGTAAATCGGCAACCATATCTTGTGTTGGGCAGTATTCATATTTAAAAATCCTATCTTGACTTAAATTCTTTACAAAATAATATTTTGTGCCAATATGCTTCGTCCTATTACTAAATTTTTCCCCATCTATAAGTTTTAGACAACTTTGATTATCTTCAAAAATTGTTATTGGATTATCTATTCTAACATTAAAATCTTGCAGTAATCGTCGTAACCATGTGCCGTCTTGTACAGCTTCTGCTAAAGAAATAAATTCTGCTTCTGTCGACGAAAGTGAAATACATGATTGCTTTCTACAAGTCCAACTAATTGTGCCTCCATTGATTTTAAAAATATAGCCTCTATTTGACTTTCTATCTATTTTATTTTGTGCCCAATCTGCATCTGCATATCCGTGGAAATCATTTTCTTTAGTATTATTGTCGCTTAATTTTAATTGCAGATTTAATGTTCTCTTCAAATATTGAACAACCCTTTTTGCTTCAATCCAATCAATTTTCGTCAGTTTACTTGTTTTTCTGCTTAAAATAGATACACTAGCTGATATATCTGGTCTTGTATTTACACTAATATACAACAAACATCCAATTAATTTCTGATACTGCGCGTTGTTAAACAGTTCTTCTCCTCCTATGTTTGTTGTAAAATATCCGGTATCTAGAGGAATATTGGAAATTTTCGCATTTTCCAAATTAAATAATTTTATTACTTTCTTAATATAATTCTTCTGACTTATGCTAAAATTTCCTTCATTGTCTCGTTCAATTTCTAAACCAATAAAATGTTTTACTTCTCCTAAATTATTTATTTCATATTTGCTTCCAATATTTTCTCCAATTTTTAATATTTCATTTTCTGTATTTGCAGCAATGAAAATATCATCTACATATATTAAAATATAACACCAATGTCCATCAATGCATTTCATATATAAACATTGATCATTTTTGCTTTGAGTAAATTTTTGATCTAGAAGTACTTGATGAATTGCTTGATTCCAAGATTTAGCCGCTTGTTTCAGTCCATACAAACTTTTCTTTAACTGGCAGACTAAATGTTCTTTATTTTCTTCTTCAAAACCGGGTGGTTGCTTCATGTAAATTGTTTCCTTCAGATCTCCATTTAAAAATGCTGTTTTTACGTCATAATGGAAAACTTTCATCTTTCTCTTTCCAGCAATTGATAGGAAAGTTTTAAAAGTAGTTTGTCTGATAACAAGTGCAAATACCTCGTCATAATCAGAGCCGTATTTTTTAAAATATTCTTGTTTTATATTTAGAAATTTTTCCATTTTCATCTTTCTTGATTTTAAAAATCCATTTACAACCAATCGCTTTTCTGTTAGCAGGTAATTCAATTAAATCCCAAGTTTGTTTATTTGTTAATGATTGCATTTCATCTTTCATTGCATTAATCCATTTTATTCTATCTTCTGATGATAATGCTTCTTTATATGTTTTCGGTTCTTCTTTTTCTACTTGAACTATATTTATTTCCGAAGTATATCTTATTGGTGGTTTACTCTTATTACTTCTTAATGAAACTCTTTTGTCTTGATTATCATTGTTTTCTGCTTGTTCTAGTTCTATTTCTTCTTCGATGTGTACTTCATCGTCAATTTGATTCTTATTTTTAGTATTATCTTCTTTTGACTGAAGATTTATATCAACTTTTAAATCTGAATCTTTTTCTTTATCTTCATTATTTGTATTTAAGAAAATTACATCTCTACTTATTGTTATTTTATCATTTCTTTTATCGAGTAATCTGTATCCTTTTGAATGTTGATCATATCCAACGAAATACAATCCTTTTGCTTTTGAGTCCAACTTTCTTATTTTTTGTCCTGGTATATGAACAAATACTTTTGCTCCGAAAATATTTAAATGATGTAGATCAGGTTTCTTTTTATTCCCTTCTTCAAATGGTGTTGTACGAGTTCCCTTAGTTGGTAACAAATTTTGTAAATAATTTGCAGTAGTAATAGCTTCTCCCCAATATTTCTTTTCAAAATTTGTACCAATCAACATACATCTCACCATTTCTACTAGATATCTGTTTTTTCTTTCTGCTACCCCATTTTGCTGCGGAGTATACGGTGTTGTATACTGATGATGTATACCTTCTTCTTTAAAAAATTTAATCAACTCTTTATTTACATATTCTCCTCCTCGATCGGAACGTATTACTTTAGGTGCACGCGAAAACTTATTTTTTACCGTTTTCACGTATTCTTGTATCTTTTCAGACACTTCAGACTTGAATTTTAATAAATAAATAACTGTATATCTACTAAAATCTTCAATTATTGTTAATATGTATCTTTTACCACTTGGAGTAATTGTTTCCATTGGCCCACAAACGTCCGAATGTACAAGGTCTAGTATTTCTTTTGATTTATTCTCTGATTGTTTTGGAAATGGTTTTCTTGCTAGTTTTCCTTGAACGCAAATTTCACACATATCTTTATTTCTACAAGTAGATAACTTTATTCCGGAAGCAAGATTTTTATCAAAAATACTCTTCACTGCTTGAATATCTCGATGTCCCAAAATTGTATGACATTCATGTATGCAATGTGTTTTCATTTTCTTCTGTAATATAAAAACTTTTTCTGGTTGTCGCAATTTGTATAGATTGCAACTTAAATATGCTTCAGCTATAATCAGATTGTCTCTTTTGATAAAACATTTATATTTGCTAAATAATACATGAAATCCTTTTTCTGTTAGCTGCCTCACTGATAATAAATTTGATTCCATGTCAGGTACATACAATACATTATGTATAGTTTTTGATATTTCTTTATTCTGTGGATTTATAAATTTAATTACACATGTATCTTTGCCTTGCACAGAAACAGTTTGACCATTTGCAACATATACTGTTTCACAAACATTGACATCTAGTTCTGTAAAATAATCTCGATTGACAGATATATGACATGTCGCCCCTGAATCAATGAACCAATCAGTCTTATTTTGTTTTTCTTTATTTATGCCAAAAACCATGTTTCTATCTTCATTTTCATTATTAGAAATTGAAACATGATTAGCTTTCTGAATATCTTTATTTGTCTTCCAAGATTTACATTTGTAACAATTTTTCTTTAAATGTCCTTTTTTATGACAAAAATAACATTCTCTTTCATCTTTCTTCCTATCGAGGACGAAATTCTTCGTTTTCAGTGCTGTTTCTGTTATTTTTTCTTCATTTTTACAACGTCTTTCATAATTTTCTAATAATTTGCTTTTTACGAATTCAATTGTTAATTCTTCTTCTGATTTAGATTCTATAACCGAAATAAGTGTGTCATAACTATTTGGTAAACTACTTAACAACATAGCTATTATTCACTTATCTGTTAACATTTTTTCTCTTAATGCCGTCAACTTTTCAAATAAATTCATCATTTCATTTATGTGATCTTCTAAATTTCCGTCACGTGTCATCTTTAGATTACATATTTTTCTCATTAAATATACTTTATTACTTAAAGTTGCTTTTTCGTGGTATACTTGTAAATTATCCCACGATTCTTTAGCTGTCTTGGCATTTCTTATATGAATCAACTGGTTATCTTCTACCAATAAACGAATTATTGCAATTGCCATATTATCTTTTCTTTCCCAGTTATCGTAGTCTTTATCATTTTCATTAGATTTTTCAGTTGTAACTACTTTCCATAAATCTTCCTTTATTAACAAAAGTTTAACTTTATATTTCCAAATAGAATAATTTGTATTATTCAGTTTCGAAATTAAAACTTTTGCTGCATCCATTATAATTGTCCAATAAACAATACTAAACTGAGCTCAATACAGCAGACGGCCCATAACCTATTAGTTTACTTGCTATTAAAAAAAAATACCCTTTTTATTTTTAAACTTTATTTTGACATAATTAATTTATTATTATTACTGTTACAACTACTTGATATGTTATGTTGTGATGTCATTGAATACATCCAACAGTTATTTCATCGTTGATTAATAAATTGGTTTCAACATATCCAGATATTTAGTTGGCATACTCTTATTTAGTTATTTATATCATTCTATGTGTACCATTCACTTGTCATATTAAACCACACATGACAGGTTTTTTTTTTTTTATTAATCTATATTTTAGGAGCACTTCGGCTGCTATGGCCACTAGTGCTCCGGTACAGTTATATACATAATGTTTACGTTAAATTATATTGTGTTACATTACACCATATTATGCTATATTGTATTATATCATATTAAGTTATATTACGCCATATTATATTATATTTCGTTTTTTATGTCTATGTCGTCGAGGAAGTTTAGTAGGTTTTTAGTCATTTCGGGGTCGTTGTCTGTTAGTGCTGCTTTTAATGTGTCTGGTATTTTATGTAGTAGTCTTTGTCTTCGGTATTTGTTACAGTCTGTTAGTATGTGTTTGATTGTTTGTTGGGTGTTGCAAGAGTTGCACATTATGGGGTCTGTTCTGTCTAATAAGTATTTGTGTGTGTATGCTGTGTGTCCTATTCGCAGTCTTGTTAGGATTATTTGTGTTCTTCGGTCGTCTTGTGCAGTCCATGGTCTAGTTGTCTCTTTGATTTGTCGGAGTTTGTTATTCGTCGTCTGGTTCCAGTCGGAGTTCCATTTTTCTCTAGCTCTTGTTTTAACGTGGCTTTTGAAGTCTGCTGGGGTGGTTGCCATTGGAATTGGTGCTTGTTCTGTAGCATCTTTGGCTGCTGTGTCTGCTGTTTCATTCCCCAGGATTCCGACGTGCGACGGGATCCAGACGAAGTCGATTGTCTTGTTGTGGTCGACGGTGGCTCTATGTATTGCCTCTTGGAGGTTTTGGGTGCATGGATTTCTTGGGAATGTTTCTTGGAGTGATTGGAGAACGCTGAGGGAGTCGGTACAGATAGCGAAGGAGTTTGTTTGGAGCATGGATATGTATTCTATAGCTTTTTGTATGCTATACGATTCTGCAGTGAAGATGCTAGCTATTTCTGGGAGGCGGTATTTGTTTGTATTGTCCTCTATTATGAATGCGGCTCCGGTTTTGTCTTCTGTTTTCGATCCATCAGTGTATATGAATTTGTGCTGTGTGTAGTTGTTTTGTATTTCTTTAAAGGTTTTCCTGTATAGTTCCTTGGGTGTTTCATTTTTTTGGTATTTGGTGAGTTGTAGGTTGGTGTTTGGTTTTTTCATTTGCCAGGGTGGCGTTTTGGTATAGGTTTTTTTGCAAATGGAGGGAAGTGTGATGTTTAGGGTTTGGATTGTTTTGATTAAGTTTTGTTGGAGTGGTGTGCTACTTTTTATTATAGTTTCGTTGTCTAGGGTGAGGAGTAAATTGTTGTGAGCTGGTATGTCGGGTCGATGTGCGAGATTAGCTAGGTATGATAAGGCAAGTTGCATTCTGCGGTAAGATAGTGGTAATTCTCCGGCTTCACACAGTAAGCTGTCTATGGGGCTAGTTCGGAAGGCACCTGTTGCAATTCTTATTGCAGTGTTTTGTATTGTTGTTAGAATTTTTAGGTTGCTTCGTTTTGCGGTGGTGTAGACTATACATCCATAGTCTAGATTAGAGCGTATTAGTGTTCTATATAGTGTTAAAAGTGTGTCGCGATGTGCTCCCCATTTGTGATGTGCTAGTGTTTTTAATAGGGTGATGCGATTGTTGCATTCTTGTTTTAAGTTCTCTAAATGTGCTCGCCATGTTAGTTTTTTGTCGAGTGTAATTCCTAGGAATTTTACATTATGGACATAATTTATATTGTTGTTGTTTAGTCGGATTATTGGGTCGTGGTGTTGTTTTCGTAAGTTACAGAAGTGTATTGCTTTGGTTTTCTCTGTTGAAAACTTGAATCCTGTGTTATTACTCCATTCCTTAAGTTTGTCGATGGTTGTCTGGAGGTTCCTCTGTATAGTGGTGAGGTTTTTTCCTTTGGTGTATATCACTAAATCGTCTGCAAACAGAGATACTTTTGTGTGTTTCGGGATGTTTTTTGTTATGTTGTTCATTGCTAGGAGGAACAGAGTTACACTAAGTATTTCCCCTTGAGGCAGGCCGTTTGTTTGGGTTCTCTCCTCTGAGAGACAGCCATTTGCTTTAACTTGGAATTTGCGGTTGTCGAGAAAGTTTTTAATAAAGTGGAGAATGTGACCGTCTAGTCCGCATTCTTTTGCTTCCTGTAAAATATGGTACTTCCATGTCGTGTCGTATGCTTTTTCGATGTCGAAGAGCACGGCGATTGTATGTTGTTTGTTTATTACTGCGTATTGTATTTCAGTAACTATACTAATTAGTTGGTCTTGTGTTGATCTACCATGTCGAAATCCACTTTGTATACTATTGAAGTGATTTTTTGATTCCAAGTGCCATAGTAGTCTTTTGTTCACCATTTTCTGTAGTATTTTACTCAGACAGTTAGATAGTGATATAGGCCTGTAGTGTTGCGGATCCGTTTTGTTTTTATTTGGTTTGTGGATTGGGATGATGAGGGATGATTTCCATTGGTTAGGGAAGGTATTATTTAGCCACATATGGTTATAGATTTTTAGGAGTAGATCTATTGTCTCTGATGGGAGGTGTTTTATTAGCATGTAGGTTATTCCGTCTGGTCCGGGGCTACTGTTATTTTTGAGGGATTTTATAGTTTGGATTAACTCAGGTAGTGTGAATGGGGTGTTTATGGGGTCACTATTATTGTCGTCTATTGTGATTTTTTGTTTTTCTGTTTCTGTTTTGTGGGTGCTGAATTGTTGACTGTAGTGTTTGTCACTAGAGTTTAATTGAAATGTGTCTGCAAATATTTCTGTTATTTCTTGTGGATTTGTGATGGTTTGTGTACCTTTAATGAGTGAGGAAGTTTCGTAACTTATTTTTGTGCCTTTTAATTTTTTTATTTTATTCCATATATTTTTTGTCGGGGTGTTGGGGTTAATGGTGGATACGTAGTTTTGCCAAGAGTGTTGTTTGCTTTTTTGTATAATGCGGCGTGCGATGGCCCTGGTTCTTTTTAGATTAATTAGGTTTTCCATTGTCATATTTCTTCTGTATGTATATAGTGCTTTCTTGTTTTCTTTTATTGCTTTGTAGCATTCTTGGTTCCACCATGGTGTCACTCTTCTGTTATTTCTATTTGTTTTTCGTCCGAATGTTTGCTCTGCTGCGTTTGTGATGGAATCCGTAATTTGTTTGACGGTTTCGTCAATATTATGGAAGTCTAATGCGGTGTTGGTTTTAGTAAGCGTTGCAAATTTTTCCCAGTCTGGCTTGTCGAGGTTCCATTTGAAGTAGACGGTGTGTGAGTCTTGAGGATGTGTTGAGTCGGGGAATGAGATTTTGATGGGGAAGTGGTCGCTTCCGTGTAGGTATGGTATTACTTCCCATGTTAGATCGGGTGCTAGTGTGGCATCACAGAGTGTTAGGTCTATGTTGTAGAATTTGCCTGTTCTGGCACAGAAGTGTGTGGACTCGCCGTCATTTAGTAGTGTTGTGTCGTCGTCTATTATGTCTTCGATTAGTTTTCCTCGTCTATCTGTATGTGTACTGCCCCATAATAAATTGTGGCAGTTGTAGTCGCCTGTTAGAATAAATGGTTGGGGTAATTGGGTTATGAGTTCGGAAATATCTTGTTTATTTATGATTTCGTTTGGTGGTAAGTATATGGAGCACAGGGTGAATTTTTTTGGTACTAAACAGCTGACTGCGATGGCTTCTAGATTTGTTTGAAGGTTGATCTCTTGTACATAATGTTTGTTCTTTGCTAGTATTGATACTTTTCCGCTGGCGATCCGATCGTCTGTTCGGTCTTTCCTGAATATAGAATATCCTGTGAGGTTTGCTTTTTGGTTGGGTTTTAGTCGGGTTTCTTGGAGGCACAGGTAATCTGGGGATATTTGATTTACGATATTTTGTAGTTCTCCCAGGTGGGAGTAGAAGCTATTACAATTCCAATTTAAAATAGTCATTTTTCTAGTTGTCTTGAGATGCGATAGATTCTTGGCTTGAATAAATTTTATTTGGGCCGTGTTTAAGTTGACTGGTTATGTAGTAGCCGTTGCAGTTCCACTGCAGAATCATTATGCTATTGATTCTCTACTTGGTGCAAATATGAGTGATTCTTGACTTGAGAACATTTCTGAGTCTAGTTCTGTTTTCAGTTGTTTTTTTATTTTGTTTATTATTTTAGAGAATCTAGTTTTCATTGGTCTTTCTATAAGGTTTGGATACAGTTCATGCATCATTTCTATTAGTCTGGGTATGTCTGTTGTATAGTCTCTCGCAATTGATAGTGGATCTGGGTTCCCATGTGTGTTTTCTAGGAATTCTTTAAAGTTTTCGTATGTTAGTACATACTTTTCCGTGTTAGTTTCTATTTTTGTTTTGATTGATTCGAGTATTACTTCTAATGGATCTGGTGAGATGTCTTCTCCTGGGCTTGAAGTTCTGGCTTTTTCCTTTGTTGGTTTGATCATTTTTTTGTTGTTATTTGTTGCATTTTCTGGTGGATTGGTGTTTTCGATAGTTGGGTTTTGGTTTTTGTCTTGTGTTGTGTTTTCTTGGGTATTTTCTGTGTCTGATGTTAAGTGAGATGCTGTTCGTTTAGTTTGTTTTATGTTTAGGGGTGTCATTTCTGTGTTCTCGCATTGGTTGCTGCTGTGACCTTGTTTTTTACAGATAAAACATGTTATATTGTCTTCTGTGATAAATATTCTATAGTCTGTTTCTTCGTAGTTGATTAATATATTCTCTGGTATATTTTGCATATTATCAGGTAAAATATAAACTTGCCTTCTGAAACTTAAAACATGTGCGTATTCAGTGTCCTGCATTCCAACTCGCAGGAAGTTGATGGGGGATACTAGTTTCATTCCGTTTTGTATTAGGTGTTTCTCAATAACGTTATGCGGGATTGAGGGGCATACATTAGACAATATTAGTCTTTTTGCTGGGGTAATTAGTCTTCGAACGTTGATTTCATTGTTTTCAATGAGTACTATGCTGTGGTTTTTTATTATGTTGTCGACTATTTCTTTTGTTTGTACATAAATACAGACTCTGTTGTTTGACATTCTGGACGCGAATAGAATGTTTTTGGGGCCTGTGATGCGGCCAATGGCCATTATGTAGTCTTTTATTTTTAGTTCGTTTATTTCATTCATTACAATGGCTTGCTCTTTATTTGGATAAGTTATTGTAGCTGGTTTACGCGCCATGTTAGCAAATGTCTGTTTTTGGTTTGCGTCTTTGATATTGTTCAGATTTGGCTGAGATTTAGATGTTGTTGCTGCCATGTTTAGTTTGGTTTAGTTTGGTTTGCAACGCCGCTGTAGTCAGCGGTGTTTTGATTCACGTAGTTATTCTAGTCCTTCTGTTAGTGTTGTCTTCATCCAGTACTTGGGTTCAATTTGACACATTTGAGTAAAATTATTCACAGCGTTAAGTATACACGTATTTGCTACTTGTTTACTGTCACTGTCACCTGAACTCTTTTCTTTTGTACTTTTATTCGTTAATTAATTACTATTTTTACTATATTAGAATGAATCAATTATTATTTTTTACTAATGACTGTTGACAGCTGTCACTCCACATGACAGGTTTGTAAATACTTTTAATAAAATAATTGCCGCTTGAAAAATTTACATTACTACACACGAGTTCTTCAAAGTACCTTTCATTTGATGCAAAATACAAATTACTCCGAAATCTTTTTGTTACACAATTAAATTCGCTCTGACATCATATCTGCCTTTGAAATTATTGCTGTGGTCAAATTGTTTTGAATTTACTGTATGCTTAACAATATTTATGAATATTTGAAAAACTAAAAGGCACGTACTTCCCACCATTCTATATGATCCTTAAAAAATTACAACAATCGATCGAGCCATTTAAACGACTATAGAGATGAACAAAAATTGTTTGCCAAGCAGATGAAAATATAGTGAATGAATTGAACTTTATGGTATATTGAACTAACAGATCCTGAAAATTTTACAGAATCTAAACTTTTATCATAATACGCAAAACTTGTAAAAGTTTTTAGTAAAAAAAAGTATCATTCCCGCTCGAGCCAGCGCACGGAAGAGACGTGCGAGCTCGTGTTAATCAATTAGGTAACTTCTAACCAAATAATAAAATAATCCTCCTTCATAAAACAAACAAAATGTCAAACAAAGTGTTAAACAAAGTGTTAAGCAAAGTGTTAAACAGAGTGTTAAACTTACAAACACTTACTGGCGTCAAACAACATGGAAGGGGCCGGGGCGACGCCCCTGCCGGCCTCACCCACAATCATGACAATGGACATCACCAATATTCTCAATTCCAACAACGAAACCGAAAACATGACAGAAGCGGAAAAATCATTAAACTCCGATGAAGGTAATAAACCTCAATTCCGTACTGAAAATCCCAAAAACCGTAAATCCCGCATGCGGATTGATAACCGCAGCCAAAAATACCAAGCACAATTCCCAGTCCTCACCCAAAATCGCTATGCTATCCTAATAAATTATATGGACGACCCAAGCACATCATCCAATCAAAACCAAACATCATTATCCAATCAAAATCCCCCCTATATTCCTAAACGAAGTTAATAATTATCAAGAAATCCTCAAAGATCTAGAATCCTTACTATCAAATGAATTCACAACAAAACAAAATGGCCCTAACGGAATGAAAATAAACACTACAACCATAAAAGACTTCAGAATCCTAACGAGATATTATGACTCACAAAAACTTAAATTTTATACCTTCAAAGCACACGATGGCCAACAATTATCAATTGTTATCAAAAATATTCCAGTTTCATTAACAGAGAACGAAATCAAAGAAAAACTAATAAACCTATCATACCCAGTATTAAAAGTCGTCAGACTAATAAATAAATTTAAAGACCCTATCCCAGTTTGCGTAGTCGAACTAAAAAAATGAGACACCTCTTCAGGAATCTTCAATTTAAATAAGTTGTTTCATGCTATCGTTACAGTTGCATTCCGCAATGCACTAATTGTCAATTATACGGTCATACAAAAAACTTCTGCAGAATGGATCCCAAATGCCACAAATGTGCTGGAAATCATCACTTTAGTAAATGCCTAAAACTTAAAAGCGAACCTGTCTTATGCGTTAACTGGAGGGAAAACCATCCCGCTAACTATAAAGGATGCAGATATTACAAAGAAATCAAAGAAAAGGCACTCAAACGAAAAAATTATCACAACAAAACAAACCAATCCCCCATCAATATCAACCAAACAAATGAAAGTCCTTCCCAAAACCAACAAAAAAGACATACAAGTACAAACACACAGCCACAAGCATCCGCCTCAAAATCCTATTCCTCACCCTTCAAAAATAATTCCCTTGAAATGCAATCCACCGTACCCCCGTAAAATCCCCCAAAGACATCAGAATTAATCCCTATTTTACTAGGACTCCTATTTGACTTAATAAAACCATACGCTCAACAAATAAAATCTTTTCTCACCACACTAATATCGTCACTAATTTAATCCAATGCCAACAACACACAGATTACATAACCTCAAAATAATGAACTGGAATGCCGACGGAATTAAAATGCAACGGGCCACACTAATTGACTTCTTACAAAGACATAACATAGACATAGCTTACATAAGCGAAACTCACCTAATACCGGATGAAATATTTAAAATTCCACGATACAAGATACACAGATACGAAAGAAACGCTCAGTGGGCCTCAGGCGGAGCAGCAATACTCATAAAAAATAACATAACTTACAATGAACTTGCCTTACCCAAACTGAACACCATGGAAGCCGTCGCAATAGAAATTACTCTTCAAAACAAAAACACAATAAAAATCATATCAGCCTACCAACAACCCAGCCGACGAATTCAAGAAGAAGACACTACCGCAATTTTCTGTAATGACACTCCCACCCTTCTTATAGGTGATATAAACAGCAAAAACACACAATGGGGCTGCACTGCAAACAACCCAAATGAAAAACGGCTCGAAATTATCATCAACAAACACCACATTCAAATCTCCACGCCTAACGAACCAACCCATTTTCCTTATCGTACAGACCACACACCAGATATTCTTGATATAATCCTTCACAAAAACCTCACACTTCCCATTAACCAAAACGTCATGTGTGAACTTGACTCAGATCACCTACCCGTTGTAGCATCATTCGCAAACGAGGCCGAACTAATCATTCCTCCAACCAAAATACCACGTGGACAAATTAATTGGCAAGTGTTTGCAGACGAAATAAATAATACATTAAACCCACATAAAAAATTACGCAACAAGGAAGACATAGACAACGCCATTATTCATCTGACCGAAACATTAACAAACTCAACAATAACCGCAACCACAAAGAAATACCCCTACAACACCACTTCACATCCTAAATCTAATTAAACAAATAATAAAGCCAGGCGACTCTGGCAAAGAACACATGACAAAAACTATAAACGAGAACAAAACAAGCTGACACATGAAGTAAGAAAACAACTGGAGAATTACCGCATAAACAACTACCAAAAATATCTTCAAAACATAAACCCAGGAGACTCACAGATGTGGCAAGCAACAAAGCGCATCCTAAAAACTCCAACGGTAATTCCACCAATTGTTATAGATGATATAACATTCAGTAGGGATGAAGAAAAATGCAATGCATTCGCTACCTACTACGAAACTGTATTTCAAAATAACATCCTAAACCTAAATAAAAACAACATAGAAAACTCAATCAACCCAAATAACGATCCAACCCTAATCCCATCACAAATGACACCCACATCTCCAGCCGAGCTCAAGGGCTACTTCAATAAATTAAAAAACAGTAAAGCATCTGGCCAAGACGAAATTTCAAATCTAATCCTGAAAAATCTCCCACTCAAAGCGCTAAGCTTCCTCAGCTCCATAATTCATTCCTGTCTAGCCAACGGATACTTCCCCACAAAATGGAAACATGCTAAAATTATAGTCTTTCACAAATCAGGCAAAATAAAAAACTTACCATCGAGCTATAGACCAATAAGCCTACTCTCAACCCTATCAAAAATCCTAGAAAAAGTCGTTAAACACCGATTTGATATATTCCTAGAAACAAACAACATCATCCCAGCCTTCCAATTCGGGTTCCGAAGAGGCCACTCAACAAACCACCAACTCTTAAGACTAAACGAATTGATAGTCAAAGGATTCGAAAGAAAGCAGAGCACCGTCATCGCCTTCCTGGACGTACAACAAGCATTTGACAAAGTATGGCACACGGGACTTATCTACAAATTGAAACAACTCAAATTACCACCTTGCATTTTCCAAATCCTACGTTCATTCATAGAAAATAGAACCTTTCAAGTAAACATCAATAATCACACATCATCATCAAGAGATATCTATGCAGGAGTACCCCAGGGCTCAATTCTAGGGTCAACGCTATACAATATCTACATGAATGACATCCCAGTCGCCCAAAACTCAACACTAGCCATGTACGCTGACGATACCGCCATCATAGCGCAACACTGTAATATCAACATAGCCAGAAACCGCGTTCAAAACGCAATCAACGCACTAAATCAATGGATGGATAAATGGAAAATAACTTTAAATGCAAATAAATGCGAAGCAAAAATATTCTCGCTAAAAAGAAATAACGACCCACAAAACATTACCATCAATAATACAAACATAGAATGGAATCTGCAAATCTCAGCCGCCAAATACCTAGGTCTACATCTGGACCGACGCCGCACATGGAGAAATCATATAACACAAAAACTCAAAGAAGGAAAACAGAGATTAGGAATGTTATACCAGATAATAAACCGAAAATCCTCCATAAGACCCGAATGCACAAAGCTCATGTATACCTCACTAATACGACCATTGATAATGTACGCTTGCCCTATCTGGGACACAGCCTCTAAAACACTTTTATGCTAAATACAAAAATTTCAAAACAAAATCCTCAGAATAGCGGTCAATGCGCCTTGGTACATCCGGAACACACAATTACATCGCGAACTACAAATTGAAACGATACAACAAGTCATTAAGAAACAAGCTGTAAACTTCCTCACAAACATTCCTCTTTGCCCAAGCGCAAATCATTACAACCTAGGAAACAAATCGAAGAAATGCCGACTAAAAAGACGTCTTCCGCAGGACCTACTACTCAGCACAGACACTGAAGAATTCACAGATTAATAATACAATTTAACGCAACCCCATGCTATAAAATCCACCACAAACTACTGTAACTGCCCGGGGAACAAAATTCTCCATCAATGCCATGTAAATACATCAGCCATACCATGTATAACAATGTAAATGTTGATCTGGTAATAAATTATTATTCACAAAAAAAAAACTATAATGTAAAACAAATTCAAATTCGGAATCAAAGTTAAGTATTTAATTTGTAAATATTTGTTTCGAGGATTAACATCAAGTCGTTACTAATTATATTAGAGACATTTTGTTAGTTTCACTCACCTTTACTAGGGGGTCCAAACTATAAAAATATACTGTTTGGTTTGGTTCACCGTTCAACTTTCATTCAGTTTTTTTATTCCGATTCGATTCACGAACCGGTTCAATTTGATTCAATTAACGATCTAAATAAATTAGAAATACGTATACACAAATTCAGAATTTAGTTAATGTAAATTATTGGATTTTTTTAAGAAATACAAAATAATATTGTCTACTACAATAAATAATATAAACTGGGTGTGGCACTCTGGCGTAGCAGATTTTGATAAGTGATATATTTATGTGCGTGAAGTATGGTTACCAGTCGTCAAATCGCGGTCCCCATAGATGTCAGTGGACGAGAAGCTACAGAGATATTTTTAATGTGTTGAACATTGTCGGTTGTGGGAATTGAACCTGGGTTTTTAAAACATGCATAGTGCATGGATCCACTCGTTATAAATGTAAAACTTGCACGTTAAAACTTCGACAGTCCAGACCTGACATAAAATTTAACTAATTTCCAAATTTATATACTAAATCGGTTTAACGAACCTGTTTAATATTTATTGTCTGTTTCTCACTCTTATATATTATGGGAAAAATGTATTCTGGTTAAGATTATTAATGCTATGCTGGTTCTTCAATCTGATATCGGTTCAGTTCAAGTACATACTTTTAAAATAAATATTGTGTCAATCCTTCTTACCTTCAATATAACACAAACACAGAAAATATAAAAAATATACATTTTATTTTGTAAAATCATATATTAATACATACAATAAATATTGATATAAACACATAATAACAATATATAAAGAAAATAAAGTACATATACTGTGACACAATCGAATAAAGCAAATACATAAATTAAATACTTAGATAAACTTATACTAAATATACAAAAAGTTATAAAAAACCTTGCTTTTCTTGCTTTTTATTTCCTTGTACGAAGTAAAGGAAATATTGTAATCGCAAAAATTTTCATCCATTTTGACCATCCTTAAATCCATTTTGACTGATTTCGTCGTGACGTCTGTATGTACGTGCGTACGTACGTATGTATCTCGCATAACTCAAAAACGGTAAGCCGTAGAAATTTGAAATTTTGTATTTCGGACTGTTATAACATTAATTATGCACATTCCTTTTTGGTCATTATATAACTTCCGGATGTGGTACTTTACTTGAAGCCTATAATAGAATTTAATGAAAAACTATATTAAAATATAATCCAAAACTTTTCAAATTTGGTATATAAGACTACTATATCAATGCAAATAACCTAATAGATTTTGGTTAAAATAGACTAACCGGAAGTGATACATTGCATGAAACTGCTTTTTTCTTCAAAAAATGGTATTATTTTGATTTTAGAAATAAATGTTGCAAATAAAAGTTTTACAGAATTAAATTCTGCGTCTAGCATATTAAGAATTTTTTAATTAGCCTTTTGTATAAGTGAGATATCTAAATTAAAAAATTATACATTTCTTGTTTTTTGTGATTAAGTTTGCTATGGATTAGAACAAAAAAATAAGGTAAAAATAAATTTTTTTATGTCAATGTCAAATTACCTCAAATATGTGCAATAAAAAACATGTAGGTATAGTATAATACGCGTACAAGAAATTCATGTGGTGTCCACATAAGATTTTTCTAATTAAGTTTGCTATGGATTAGAACAAATATTAAGAAACAAATAAAAAATGTAATGCCAATGTCAAATTACGTCAAATATGTGCAATAAAAAAAATTGGGTATAGTATAATACGCGCAAAAGGAAGTCATGTGGAAAATAACGATGTGTACACCACATACTTATTGATTATCTTTGATTTTTTTATTACTTTAAAAAATTTGCCTATTAAAATATCGAATCTATTTAAAAATTTTATCAAGCATAACAAATTAAATGAAATGCATCATAAAGAGTACTAACTTATATTAAATTTTCAGTTGCCTAAACAATGATTACAAAATCGAACACAATAATTAAAAACAATGTTTTAAAGTTGTTGAGTTTGAGACTTACAAATTTAAAATAACACATCATCCTACCCTATGAATATTTATAAGATTTGTCTTAAAACAAGTCATTTTCTGCAAAATCATGCGCGTATAGTCTGGCGATCACGGCACGACGCGACTTGTCGACAAAACAAAATCATATTTCTCAGCAGCTAGTGACGCGACGCGACGTGTGATGTATTGTTCTTAAATTCCAGTAATCAGATACATAGAATAGTTTTTAAATGAAGAATTAATATAGTATAATCAGAATAATTTTATTTATTATATATATACATATATATATATACAGGGTGTAACATGAAAACCTGGCCATAGGCGTTTAACATGGGAAATCAGTTTTTCCTTGCGCAAAAGTGGCCAATTGATTTTAGACAAAAATGCTTCAAATAAAAGTTGTAGAGCTTGAAATTATGGATCTAAATCAGTTTTCAGATTTTATTTTGCACATTTTGTAAGCGAAATAATTGCATTAATATTTTATAAGAATTTCTACTTTATAGTGATAGCCATGGAATTGAGACAAAATGATAAACAAATGTATGACGTTTTAACTGTCAGAAAAGTTTAGTTTGATATGGATTTGTTAAAGTGACAAAGGTGATTGTTGTTATATCATTATTGAAAATGGATAACTATTTACATGAAGAAAAGTTACAAATTATTAAGTGGAATTATTCTAGTGAAAGTTTTCGAAGAATACGTGATTTAATCAGTATTATTTGGCCGCACCATAACATTCCAAGTAAAACAACAATTCAGAACTTTATTACCAAATTTGAGAAGACCGGTACATTTAATAATCAAGTGGAACAGGAACGGGGACGTGTGCATGGAGATAGAAATAATAATAACGAAGACAATGTACTAGCATTAATAGAAATGGAACCAAATCTCGGTGTACGAAATATTAGTTTCAAATACAAATACTATTCTTATAAAGTACAAAACCACCAAGAAATTTTTGGACACGATTGCGAACGACGCGCAACATTTTGCGAAATAATTATGGAAAAGCCCAACAATGATAGGAGGTTTTTAAAAAACATATTATTTACAGATGAGTGTACATTTACGCTGAATGGCGAAGTAAATAAAAATAATTTTCGACACTGGTCTCAGAGAAATCCGCACATTGTTATTGAATCCAGAACACAATATCGACAATCAGTAAATGTATGGGCAGGAATTTTAGGCAATAAAATTATTGGTCCTTTTTTTATTAGTCGATCAAATGGAAACAATTATTTAGAATTGTTACGAGAAATAGTGGGACCGGAAATAGCCCACGCAAATAATGAGTATGTATGGTTCCAGCACGACGGCTGTCCTGCCCATAATACAAGAGAAGTTGTAAATTATCTGAATGATACGTTCCCAGAAAGTTGGATAGGGCATCGAGGGCCAGTAAACTGGCCAGCACGGTCTCCAGATTTAAATCCCTGTGACTTTTTTTATGGGGACACTTAAAGTCTTGCGTTTATAAAAAAAGATACAATGCCATCCAACGCCAACTTAAATGCCAATGCCAACTTAAAAACGCTGTTGTAGGCGAATGCAACAAAATAAATATTAGACAGTTGTCCAATGTTAAAAATGTTTCTACAATAGATTAGGCTACTGCTTAGCACAAAACGGAGGACTTTTCGAACATCTTTTGTAATTTAATATTATTTCTAAATAAATAAAATAATTATTTGCGTAAAAATTCTATTATTTATTATAATAAATATTAAAAAATTATAAAATAAAATTATCCATTTTCAATAATGATATAACAACAATCACATTTGTTATTTAAATAAATCACAAATCCATTTAAAACTAAACTTTTCTGACAGTTAAAACGTCATACATTTGTTTATCATTTTGTCTCAATTCCATGGCTATCACTAGAAAGTAGAAATTCTTATAAAATATTAATGCGATTATTTCGCTTACAAAATGTGCAAAATAAAATCTGAAAACTGATTTAGATCCATAATTTCAAGCTCTACAACTTTTATTTGAAGCATTTTTGTCTAAAATGAATTGGCCACTTTTGCGCAAGGAAAAACTGATTTCCCATGTTAAACGCCTATGGCCAGGTTTTCATGTTACACCCGGTATATATATACATATATATGCATATACATATACACAGCAACGAATTACTGGCCAAATTGGCATAAAATAAAAATTTCTACTTTCTACTAAGTTGTCGCTAGCAAACCAGACGTCATTATCATTCTGCGTTTGTTTTGTACTTTTTTAAATTTATTATCATATACTTGAAAATCCTGCATCTTGAACCTCAAATTAAAAACATAACTTTTAACATATTTTACCCATACTACCATGCAAAAATAAAAGCACTTGGCCCTATACAGATATATGAACAGAAGAAATAAGAAACGGAGTATAGTTAACATAAAAGATGGAAGAGACACTTTGAAGAACTTTATGTAGAGGGGGAAAGTGAAGAAATCATAAATATAGAAGAAATAGAAGAGAACATAACTGTAAAATAATCTAAAAAAAGTAAAGGAGGTAATAATGAACTGTTTAAAGAAAGTGGAGACGGATTATAAAAGAATGTCTTCAAGTTAATTCGGAAAATCTGGAAAGAAGAGCAAATGCTAAAGGAATGGAAGACGGAGGTAATAATTACGATAAGAAAGAAAGGAGGCATGGCCGACTGCAGGAATTATGGAGGTATTTGTCTGCTCAATATCATGTACAATATATTAACAACGATAGTAAAAGAAAGACTGCAAAAATATACTGAAAAAGTGCTAGAAGATTATCAAAACGGATTTAGAAAAGAAAGATCGATAGTTAATGCAATTCATTTAGTGAAACAAATAATATAGAAGACCTATGAACATAATTTTTATCGATTTTCAAGCAAGCGTTTGATCAGGTTGGGAGGAAACAGTTTAAAAAATTTTAAATACCTAAGAAAATAAAAGCCCTAGTGGATGCAACTATGAAAGACTCAAATGCGGTCATAGGAATGGAGAAGGGAACATAAGAGAAAATACGAATCAAAAAGGAGTAGGCAAAGCTTCACTCTGGCACTAGATGTGATAATTAAAAATATAGACGGACTAGGAATGATGAACAAGAACTTATCACAAGTTATTGCGTACGCAGATGATTTAGCAATTATCCCAAGGAGTAAAAGGGAACTAGAAAGAATAGAACTGAAACTGGAGGAAGAAGCAAATAAAAGAGGGTTACAAATGAATGGGGAGAAACTAAATACATGTGCTGTAATAAGAAAGTTAAACAATGGCCAACTTTAAATGTGATTCGTATACTTTCGAAGAAGTGGAAACATTCAGACATTTAAGTACATTAGTGAACAGAAAAAATTAAAGGTGTGATATCCATGAAAAGATTCAGAGAGATTACAAAACATATTAATGCAATATTAAAGGACAAGAATTTAAGTAAAAAAAAACTAAGTTGTGGATCTATAAGATAATAATATCATGGCTCTTTTTTGAATTCTTAAAAAGGATTATTTTAACCTGGAACAAATGTAAGAAATATAATCATTTCTCATGTACTTTTGAATTGAAACAGGTACATAAGAGCATATTTTAACTTGTTTTATAATGCTAATCTACTTTGTAAATTCATATAAATGAATTAATGCCGCAGTATAAAATTTTATAATCATACTATAATTATAATTTATTGTTGAGATATCATTGCAACTAATAAAAAAATTAAAATAGGTACGTTCAAAATTACAAATTTTCTTATTTTATGAATATTAGTAATTACTTTGGTTTGCCTAATGGCCTAGTTCTTACTCTAATGCTTGTTATACAAATAATATAAAAATTGCAAACTGTTGACAATGTTACAAATTTACAATTTGTTGGATATCTATACCAAACAAAATTTATATTAGAAAAAAACCTCTAGTAAGTAAATCAAAATATTAAATTGAGTAATTAATTTCTCAGTATTTGTAAAATATTTAAAAATAATATTAACTTTATATTATTCTAATTACTAAACCAAATAGTTACTTATCATCTCTCTTATCTAATATGCGAACGGTAGTACGTATTATAATGAAATTGGTCTTTGTATTAATGTATTACAATACTCCGATAATAATTTAGAATTCATGAATCATCACGTTTGTATTTAGATGTTAAAATATAAGTAATTAAATACATGTCATATGCTATTCCACCCAATATTAAATGTAGTATTCTATTGCAGCAGATCGTTGTGAGTATATATTTTTGCGCTTTAAATGCAATAACCAGCTGTTTCATTACGGCTATTAAAATCATTTTTGGTGTTAATCAATTATCGGTTATAGTAATTGAACTGCGGCTTTTATTTCCACAGTTGACACTGAACCATATAAAAACTTCAAATCTAATTTAAATATTACTTTTTAACACATACATTTCATATGATTTTATTGGCTTTATGTTATATTTTATTTATAAATTTGTAATTAATTCTAAATATTTACAAAAAATTACAAATTATGAATCTAAAATTATAAAGTAGCAAAGTTAGTGAGATGTAGATGTAATTTAGTAAGCAATGGTTAAGATTTCGTAAAATTTTCAAGGGGTATATACAATATTGCACAATAATTTTGTTAAGATAGGACCCAATAAAAGCTATCTATTAGTTGTTTTATCTTACATTCCTCCAGATAGAATACTAGTGGGTTTTTTTACTGACGTGTAGAATGCAATAAGTATTATTATTTAATTTAAAAAATAACTCCTTCGACGCTTTATATGACCGCTATGCGCCGCCAGCGTCGCGTTAGCGAAATGTTAAAATCAATATAGGAATTTCTATGCCGAGGCATCGAATTCCCGATGTTTATGATTTGAGCTAAGTCAAATGAAGTTTCATGGGACATTTAAATTTTGTTTGTAAATAACCTTTCGTTATTAAAATTATAACATGAATTCCGTTACGTGTTCACTTAAAGTATCTAAATAAACTCCTATATACTTTTAACTTTATTTATTTTTGTTACTCTGTACAACAGAAACTTAATCTCAATTACAATACAGAGTCCGGACATAACCGAGCCGTAGTGTGATAATTAATATATTTTTAGTTTGAGTGCGATTCGAACTCAGATTCTGCAGATTTGAATTCCGTAACGCTGTCCACACCACCATATTGCCGAACTTCTCAAAATATCTTTTAAAAAATTAATTTAAAATAATTATAAAAATCAAGGTAGTAAGAAGATCAGGTAGAGATAGCAAAATTAACATAGGGTAATCTCTTAAAACGACTTTATTTAATATGACTATATAATAAGTATTATACTACTCGTATATTAATAAGTAGTCTTGGCCCAAATATAAACCATAATAAATATTTTTTTTTATAAATAATTAGCCTGTAATAAACTTTCAAATGTCAAAATATTTTTTGTCAACAACTTATTAACGTTATATACTTGCAAATTATCAATATTAATATTGCAAAAATAGTAGTTGTTGTAGTATACATATTTCGGGATTTGAACCGTTTGGTTATATCCCTAGAGTGACTTATGGAACACACACACCACTAATTTTTATTTTACATTGCCACGTTTTACTTTACTGTAATGTGTGTTGCCAGTCAACCCGAAGTAAGCCCTTGTTACATCCCTAGCGAGTGCCCGATAACTGGGGATGCGAAGTTAATTTGTCCTAACTTGGAATGGATACGGTAGTGGTCACCGATCAAGATCAGATAAGACAAATTCCAATCTGATTCGGCTTCGAATCCACGACCTCTGTCTCGAGTGGCTAGCACTCTAACCACTGTACTATCCCACTTCTAATATTTCAAAAATAATGTCATATGTCTGGTATTGGAAACACTATTTGATGTAAAATTTATTAGAATTATATTACTTAATGTTTTTCAATTTAATTTTAACTATGTACTTGGAGATATTTTTTGTTTCAAGTTTGATTTAAAGTACAGCGCGATTAGTAAAATTATATTATCTTCTTCTTGTGGAACTACAATCCATGAGAATCTAGTTCTACCGGACACTCCGAGCCGCAGTTTTTACACTGCTGTGTACTACCGCTTTACTTTGTTCAATGTTATATTATTTAAGGCGTATAAGTGACCAACTAATGGCACCCAATTGTGATAAATACATGTATAACTGTATTTTTATATTTAACAACAAATCACGCATTGTCGGCAAACGGATTCGAACTGACGAACCTTAGTTCGAGTGGCGTCACAGTATGTTAAGAAACGTGCATCAACATGCTCGGCCACCGTTTCCTATGCAATGCTATTCTAGGACAAACCTGTTTTAAAGTAATATAAAGCAGCAAGATATTATATCTTATATTATTAGAATAACATCATAATTTTAATAAATCTGTTGATATTAGAACTCGTGTGGTAAAAATGTCTACTATTAAAAATAAAAATCAAATGATAACTTTTCTAAGTTCTACGGAATTTCCGCATCCAAGTCAACCTACTAGGTATATTATAATTATCGGAGGGCGACCTAGTAGGTTGACTTGGAGGTTGAAATTCTGTGGAACTTAGAGAAGTTATCATTTGATTTTTATTATTAAATTGGTTTCACTATGTATTAGCAACATTGACAATTATTTGTCTTTTTTATTTTATGTCTAGTATTGTTACAAAGCTCTGTGGCAACTTCCTATGACTCCGCTCTATTGACGTCTTTGAGTGTCTTGATTTGACGGTTGGTAATCGCACTCTACGAACAAAATATATTACTTCCCAAGATCGACTAAAACAGAATGCCCCACAGAGTTTTTATTTTATATAACCATACATGTAATATTTATGATCTATTCAGTATAAATAATAGGTTACAACTTACTTTACTTGCTTTACTTGTACATAGTTTGTTTATAGAATAATAAACACATATTGAAATACTGAAAAAATAATATAAACAATTTAAAGTACTGTAAGTAATCACAACATTAATCAATAAAATAAAATTTACAAATTGCACTTATCTTTGTACAACAAATAGGGGTGAGCTATTTCATTAAAGATTTGACTAATTTTAAATTTTGGGTGTAAAAAATATTTTAACAACAAAAAGATAAACGTAATAATAATGACAAATCGTTGTTATATCAAATAACTACAGTGACTGGCATACTGGTAGTTCTGAATATAAGCACTTCAAAGAGTTGTCAATGTCCAGTAAACATTGGTCAGGCTCTGAATTTCAGACGCTGTGAATCGTTTGGTACAGAACCTTGGGATGTGTACAGACTGGTGGGGAGTAGGATGGCGGATCCTGTTGCCAGGTGATTCTAGGGCTGATCGCATGGAGTCGCCACCGGCGCACGCAGCATCCATTACGCGTCGGAGAGCCGCTTGTGCCGGATGCTCGCGGGCTAGCCAACTTTTCGCTGTCGCTGTGTCGACGTTGCGACGTTAACGCCGAGCCATGTACGCGTCGCGTCACGTGACTCCGCGATTAACTCAACGCTAACTTCCGGAACCGTAAAAGCGCGAATATTTAAATCGAAACCATTAATATTAGTGAATTTCTCACACTTTCACTTCTCATTGAATATCTTATATATATACCTAAATAAATGGCAGTAGTACCTGCAGTCAAGATTAGATATTTTTTGATACATTTAAAACGAATTTTTGGGGCCAATGTGTTTATTAAAACTTAAATAAGTGTTATTCTAGTTTAAGTATCTGTGCTCAATAGTTATACGTCTCGTGTAGAGTTAATATAAGCACATATTTGACACTGAAACGTTAGGGGCCACATTATTCCACATAAAATGGTTAGATTTATACCTATGTATATATACTTGGTGTAATCACAGAATATAGTTTCTGTTTTACATTCATAAGGTACAATAAACTGACAATACAAACGGCTTATAATTGTTTTGTTTTACCTGTTCATTTAATCAAATTAATGTAGAATTATCATTTAAACACACTTTTGTTTACATGACCAAGATTAAAACTCCAGAATTACTGAACGTAAGAAATGGAGAGGACGGAATTTAAAATGTTTATTCATAAAATTAAAATATACTGTATTGTACTGTATTGCATAGAACATCATATATATGCTACTGTTTTTGTGAAGTTTCCATGTTTTGTTATTGTTTTTAAAAGTAGGGATGCACATAATAGATTGGTGTCTATTCTTAGAGCACAAGTATTTAGAAATTCGTACTTTACGTACACGCACATTAAAAATTGTGTCAACCATTGTCTTAATACTACAACACTAACCTATAGATACAAAAAATTATGATGCATATAAAGTTAATAATTTGACTTTTATAATATTTACGAATAAATGCCGTTATAAATATAAAAATATTTTAAAATAATTACATAATTATATATGTACACACACCATATCACACACACACCATATCACACACACACACACACACACACACACACACACACACTATCACACACACACACACACACACACATATATATATATATATATATATATATATAAACTACATATATATATATATATATATATATATATATATATATATATATATATATAAACTACATATATATATATATATATATATATATATATATATATATATATATATATATATATATATATTTCCAAAACATATTTATAGATTTTTAATATTTATCTCAAATAAACCTAAGGGATAAAATGGAATATATAAAAATATATATTTCTATCTACCATATGTCAACTAAATTACAAGTATAATATAATTGTGAATGTTAAGTATTTATTGTTTTAAAAAACGTGTTCAAGACAACAAACTTAATACGTAGTGGCGTGAGCAACGTAACAATGGAAGACGCCAAACCCGTTCCTATAGCAACTATTAGCGGGGCTCAGCCCACACCAGAGAGCGAAATGGACGCTTTGTTATTGGGACGAACAGGGGTAAGCCTAGTTTGATGTATTTCAAGTGAAAATTTTCAGTAGCATGGAGATGAAGCACTATTTCCTAATAAGAATAAATTATTTGCTATAAAATAAAAATTTATACGTTCACATCCTATAATAAATAATGTCAATTCCATTTGGTTTTTATTTTCAATATTTCAAGATTTGTCGCTTCGATTTAATATCCTCATTAGTAATTTACATTTTCTACATGAATTACATAATTACGTCTTAGATTGAATATATGACACTTTATTTTTATAACTGCCATTTGAAATTATTATTTATTATATGGATTTAATACTTACCATCCAAATTTATTATTTGTCACATGGATATAATATTCCAATAAATCCGAATATAATGGCTTACATGAATTGGACGTGAATTCTACGGGCTAAAGTTTCATTAAAAATCAAATTGAAAAGTTTAAATTCGAGACATTTAAATTCAAAAATAATTATCGTAAGTCACAGCAAAAAAATAATTGTAGCAAACAATATAATAATTAAAGCATATTAAGAAGAAACAATCATTGATATCGAATCGGCCTGTGGATTTGAGAACCCGGGTTCGATTCCCACAGTCGACAAAGAGTTTTCACCACATTTAAATTACCTCGTGGCTTCCCCGCCATAAATATCTTTGAAGGCCGTGATTTGGATTGATAACCGCACTTCATGCAAATAAATATATCACATACAGAGATCTGCTACAGTAATGTGTTATACCCAGTAAAGGGGAAAAGCAATATTGACATATTTATTTATTATTTCATAAATAAATTAATAACAATTATCAAAATTCACGCTTTAGTGACCGTTCTCTATCAAACAACTATTTCAAGTAGTTTGAATGTTACATTGAAATCTTATACTCTAACTTGAACTTAATCTTGAATGACACTTGAGTTTGTCCTTCAAAAGTGCGAGCGAAATGTATTCCACTAAAACCGATTATAATGACGCTCGTTTTTGATATGAAATCTCAAGTACTGACATAACTATTTGTTTTAATTAATTTTATTTTTGATTGCAGAAGAAAATATTTATAGTAAATCCAATAATTATATTAACATTAGTTTTTTTGCGTTCTAATTTATTTTTATGGCATATAAATAGTAGCCTTTTCTTATAATGTATGTATAAAACAGAAACATGTTATAATTTAATTGCATTAGCATTGCAATTTTTTTTTTATTTTAATATTGATTCCAATAAATATCTAAGATTATTCTAAAAATAGGATTTTAGGTCGTAATATTTGGTAAAATAAGTTACTAAATAGATATACATATATATATATATATATATATATATATATATATATATATATATATATATATATATATATATATATATATATATATATATACAGGCTGTCCCATTGAACTTGACAACTTGAAATAACTCAAAAAATACGCGATGTACGAAAAATTGAGCCGAGACCAAATCTTAACAGTTTTGAAGGGGGAATCATTCTATGCTAAAATCAGGATCCCCCCTGCCCCCAGAGGGTGGGGCGGTGGGCAACATTGAAATTTTAAATAAGAACCCCCATTTTTACTTCCTTGTACGAAGTAAAGGAAGTATTGTTATCGCGAAAATTTTCGGTTCTCAGATTTCAGTGGAAATACGCATTTTGGCCCTCCCTGAGTCCATTTTGACTAATTTCGTCGTGACGTCTGTACGTACGTATGTACGTATGTACGTATGTATCTCGCATAACTGAAAAACGGTAAGCCGTAGAAAATTGAAATTTTATATTTAGGACTGTTATAACATCTAGTTGTGCACCTCCCTTTTTGGTCATTATATAACTTCCGGAAGTGGTACTTTACTTGAAGCCTATAATAGATTTTCATGAAAAACTATATTCAAATATAATTTAAAACTTTCCAAATTTGGTATATAAGACTACTATATCAATGGAAATAATATAATAGATTTTGGTTAAAATACACTAACCGGAAGTGGCACATTACATGAAGCTGCTAACAGTTTTCCTTGAAAAAAATGGTATTATTTTAATTTTAGAAATAAATGCTTCAAATAAAAGTTTTAGAGAATTAAATTCTGCGTCTAGCACATTAAGAATTTTTAAATTATCCTTTTGCATAAGCGAGATATCTAAATTTAAATAGTATATATTTTGTGTGTTTTTTTTAATTAAGTTTGCTATGGATTAGAACAAAAAATAAAAAATAAAAGATTTTATGTCAAATATGTGCAATTAAAAAAATATCTATAGTTTAATACGCGTACAAGGAAGTCATGTGGTGTCCACATCAGATTTTTACTTCCTTGTACGAAGTAAAGGAAGTATTGTTATCGCGAAAATTTTCGGTTCTCAGATTTCAGTGGAAATACGCATTTTGGCCCTCCCTGAGTCCATTTTGACTAATTTCGTCGTGACGTCTGTACGTACGTATGTATCTCGCATAACTCAAAAACGGTAAGCCGTAGAAAATTGAAATTTTATATTTAGGACTGTTATAACATCTAGTTGTGCACCTCCCTTTTTGGTCATTATATAACTTCCGGAAGTGGTACTTTACTTGAAGCCTATAATAGATTTTCATGAAAAACTATATTCAAATATAATTTAAAACTTTCCAAATTTGGTATATAAGACTACTTTTTTAATGGAAATAATATAATAGATTTTGGTTAAAATACACTAACCGGAAGTGACACATTACATGAAGCTGCTAACAGTTTTCCTTGAAAAAAATGGTATTATTTTAATTTTAGAAATAAATGCTTCAAATAAAAGTTTTAGAGAATTAAATTCTGCGTTTAGCACATTAAGAATTTTTAAATTAGCCTTTTGCATAAGCGAGATATCTAAATTTAAATAGTATATATTTTGTGTTTTTTTTTAAATTAAGTTTGCTATGGATTAGAACAAAAAATCAAAAATAAAAGATTTTATGTCAAATATGTGCAATTAAAAAAATATCTACAGTTTAATACGCGTACAAGGAAGTCATGTGGTGTCCACATCAGATTTTTTATTTCAGATTCGGATTCTACGGACAAAAATACATGAGTTTTGTGTGAATTTTTTTTTCTGATTTGTGATAGGTGGCGCTGTAATCGCAAAAATTTGATTTCCGAAGATTTCCGACTGTAATTTGAGTGGTTTTGAGCGTGGTCGATTATTTCTGAGTGGTTAATAAAAATCAGTATTTTCTACGGAAGTCAATAAACTACTTTTAGCGTAACCCAGGAACAACGACGTGGACGTAGTAGTTTTCTGTTCCCTTCGGGGTGCTTGTTTTCAGTAAGTCCCCTTGCAGAAAAAAAGTTTCATACAAAACTTATGTATTTTTGTCCGTAAAATCCGAATCTAAAATAAAAAATGGGGGTTCCTAGTTAATATTTCAATGTTGCCCACCGCCCCAGCCACTGGGGGCAGGGGGGTCCTGATTTTAGCATAGAATGATTCCCCCTTCAAAACTGTTAAGATTTGGTCTCGGCTCAATTTTTGGTACATCGCATATTTTTTGAGTTATTTCAAGTTGTCAAGTTAAATGGGACAGCCTGTATATATATATATATATATATATATATATATATATTTCCTTGTGTTAGATTACAAAAATACGAAAACATAATCTGAAAATAATGTGATAAAATATGAATCATTTAAAAATATATACATTCATATAAGGCTGATTGATTTGTTACTATTTTAAATTATTTTCGATGCAGAATGATTAAATTATTAATATACCAGCTCACATTAAATGTGGATTTTTTGACTCCAATAATTACAATTTTGAGTATTAGGTTTACAATATATAGTAAAAGTAGTCTCATCGGTAAAACAAATCATTATAAAAAAAATAATGTTATATATTGATATAGTTTCACATAAATTTATTTATTTTTTATATATATTTGTGGCGGCCAGTACATCATCACACATACACATCTAAATACACACATTCACACACAGTCATACACACATATGTAAAAACACAAAACACATGTATACACAAATAATCACACACCTTGTATATATTCTGTAATAGTCTTAGCAAAACACTCTGTATATATTCGTTAATTTTCTGTAGTTTTTAAGTAACATTTCTGTACAATTTTCATGTTTCTCCACTACCTGCTATGTAACTTCGCCCGCTTTTTCCGAACTTAACAACATCTGTTTTTCAAGTACCTACATTCCAAACTTCTTTGTTCACCCTCAAATCCACCATGTTTTTCCTTCTAACCAGGACAGTCTCCGCTTACCACTCATCCAGTACGCTTCACAACTCCATAAAACATTATCACAACTCCACATATTTATATTTTTATTTATAACTGGCCAATTGAGGCCAACAAGCAAATCTGATATAGTTGTTTGACAAGGGAGAGGAGAATTCCCAGTGGAGTTTCCTCTTAAGTTTACATTTGGTTTTTTAATTGAGTTTTATGTGATTTGAATGTATCTCAGGTCTAGTGGGTTGGTTCTGTTCAGTCTTCTGGTGTTGACTTCATTGTTGAGTGGATTAACGGCTATTTCGTTTTGATGTGTGTTTAACTTCTTTTCGTGGGATATTGCGAATTTTTTATTTGTTCTCTTACATGCTTTATTTTGAAATCTTTATGTTTCGTATGGTTACTTACGAACCAGGGGACATCAGTAATCATGCGTAGGGTTTTATTTTGGATTCTCTGTATTATGTTTATATTCGTCTTTTTTGCGCAGCCCTATAGCTCTATACCATAGGTCCATATAGGAACTAGGATTGTTTTGTTTGATAGTTTGTTGTATAGTGAGAGCTTTGAATTTCGACCGATGAGCCAGTGCATCTGCTTTTATTATTAACTGTTTTTTCTTGGACAGGATGTGTTTTCGCCATGTTAATTTTTTGTCCAGATACATTCCTAGATATTTCACTTCGTTTTTTGTTTCTAGTTGCAAGTTGTTTAGTTTAATTGGTGGGCATGATACTTTTTTTGTTGTAAACTTAATGTATGTGGACTTTTCTTCGCTGATTTCTATACGCCATTTTTTTGCCCATTGTTTTAGCAGATTCGTTGATTCTTGCCGTAATGCAGTTGCTATGTCAGGATCTTCATTGGACGCAAGAATAGCTGTGTCGTCAGCATAACTAGCGAAAATCACGTTGTCCGAGCTTGGTATGTCGGCAGTATATAGTTGGTACAGTATAGGACCGAGAACACCTGCTTTTATTTCATGTAGTTCGAATAAGCTCTCGTCTTGAAAGTGTCTTTCTTCTAAGTATGATTTTATCAGCGAATAATACTGTTGAGGTAGTTTGATTCTTATCTTGTGAAGTAGTCCGTTGTGCCAGACTTTATCGAAGGCTTTGGCTATGTCTATGAAGAGTCCCGAGCATATTTTACCGTGTTGGAGGTTGTGTTCCACTTCGCTGACTATACGGTGGATTTGTTGGATTGTTGAATGACCCTCTCTAAAGCCAAATTGATGAGGTGGGATTAGGTTCTTCTCTACAATTAGTGTTTGTAGTCTTTTTAGGAACAGTTTTTCAAGTAGTTTTGCATGTAGGGGTAATAATGATATTGGTCGATATGAGGTGATTTCATGAGCAGGTTTGCCTTTTTTGTATATTAATATTACCTGTGCGTATTTCCATTGTACTGGAAAGTAGGAGAGTCTTATGGTCGCATTGAATATTTGCGTTATTGCAGCAAGGACTTTTCTTGGCAGTTCCTTAAGGATTTTTGCGTCTATTAGGTCATAGCCAGGACTTTTTTTTGTTGTTTAATAGTTTTATTTTATTTGCGACTTCTGCAGGTGTGAAGAATTTTATAGGTGTTGATAATTGTGGCGGACTCGTTAGATAGTCTTCGATTTCTTTGTTTTCTTCGTCGGTAATTGTTTGAGGATGTGGTTGAAAGACTTTAGATAAGTGTTTAGCAAATTCGTTTGCTTTCTCTTTATCTTCCCTGGCCCAAGTGCCGTCTTCTTTTTTATTGGTGGTATGTGATGTTGTGGTTTTCCTAGATTTTTTGTCGCTTTCCATAGCGAGTGGTCGTTCTCTACGTAAGATGAGAGGCTGGTAATGTAGTCTGTGAATGTGAAGTTCTTTATCTCTTGTATTCTTGATTTTATCTCCTTGGTCAGATGATTTAATTCTTTCTTATCGTCCAGGTGTCTTGTTCGTTGCCATTTTTTTCATAGTTTTCTTTTTTCTTCAATTTTGTGTTTAACAAACTTAGGGTAATTGTTTACGTGGTTTTGTTTGTTTGATGTGGGAGTTGAGTGCCAGGCTGATTGTTGGATTTGGATTGTTAGATCTTCTACCGCATCTTCGATTTCTTTTGGAGTTTTGATAAATTTTTATATTCAAGTTGTTGTTTATTTGGGCTCTGAACTTTTCCCAGTTTGTGTTTTTGTTGTTTAGGTTTGGTTAAGTTTTTTTTGTTAATAGTGGTTGTACTTGTAAAACGAGCAGAGCTGGGCGAATAAGTTAATCACTTATTCTTAATTTAATTTTTATATTATGTTCAATATTTGCACTTACCTTGGGATGCGGCCTGTAACACTGGCACTATTTATTACCGCGATACTAAATTAAATAAGGTTGAGAGCTACAGTTTGAGGTTTGGTAGAATAATCAAAATTATATTTAATTAGTAAAAAAAAGTTCTAAGATACAAGAAGACACAAATTGAACCTTTGAGGAGACGAACGAGACTGCCTTCCACACAAGCTGCTTACAGCCTCCAGAAATCCACCCCCAGGGTGCGGACTCATTAAATCAGATAAGAAACCATCTGGATGCTACAACAGTTGGCGTATGAGTTAATCCCCTCACCTCGTAGAGGTCCAGATAAGATGAATATGAAAATCTGTTGCATTTCGAGGAATTTTAGTTATTAATGTCATCCCCTTTTTAATATAAACCCTAAAATTAATAGCTAACAGATGTCCACTTAGTCGTCTTATCTGTACATGTGCGAGTCAGAAGTCGGCGTCTCGTGCGTTGCCTCAAAAGATAAAACTTTAAACTAATAATTTTACATTATTGTTACATTATCCGCCCCTTAAGATATAAATGTATCGCGAGTTATGTTAAGATACCTGCTTACTTTAGAATGTAATATGAATATCACGATAACGATAAGAAAATGTTATATGTAGAAGCAAATATAATCTTGTAACTTGGCTTGAAACATTCGTCTTGGGAACAAGTCGAAAAAATTAAAGATCCTTGGAAATCTTTTTGAAAACTCTGTTTCCTGAATTGAACCCAAAACTGGCGCAGTGCGGTAGGATTTCCGAGATTGACACAAATTGTATGTGCAATTTTCGAATTTTCGATTAAATCGGAAAGTCCGAACAGTTGGTAGTGAACAACCCGTGAAAGTGAGAGAGCTCGAGCGAACATCGAGTTGCATCAACACAGCTTTTCACGCCGACATCAACCTCAGTTCAGAGCGGAGAAGAAGGTTTCATCGCAGCTAGCATAGGAAGTCCTGGGAGAGGAATCACATCTTCCAAACCTATAGGCACAGTAGAAGTAAGAAAAGAAAAAGAAGAATGAAAACCACAATTTGCATGTAAGTGCTCATTCCTAAAACAATTCCTAATTTCGGTTTTACAATCAAAAATAGTAGATTTAGCAAACTAGATTTATAAAGTAGAAAAAATTAATTTTATGACATAATATAATATTCTAAATTTACTAAACAATATAAATTTAAATAACACAGAAATGGCTGAACAACCAGTTAATTATCAACTGTTGAGATCGTATATCGATTTAATACCACGCTACGAAGGTAATTCTCACACTTTGGGAATATTTCTAGATAATTGTCAAAATCTAATTCAAACATTTTCAAACGTTTCAGGAGCCTGATTCTGTATCTTGCGTGACTACTTGCGGCACCCATAATAACACAGATATGTCACATGAATATAGTAAACCATCTATCGGACATTTAAAGAACTAATGGGTATGACGTCACTTCTTGCGAGACACGCAAATATAGATGCGTGACCTCCGTAGGTCCTGTTTCTTACTTGCGACACTACCTGTCTCATTCTAACATTATGTTTGTCTTTTACTTTCTTGTCATTTTGCGTTATCAACGTTATCTGCCATAAAGTTTATTAAAATTTGTTTTTGCTCCTTTGTAGCGTTCATATCACGTTTTCTATCTTCTGCCATAATAAAATCGTATAAAAAAACTACAAAACGATGTTGACAAACAATGACATGTGATTGCAACTGACAGTTATAGTTTCAAAACCATTACCAACACTAAACTTGGCGCGAAAACGTAAAGCATGGAATTCCCTATGCTCGACACCAGAAAAGAATCGGTGACGTCATACATTGTACTAACGCAAATTTAATCACGCAACTGTTCACGCAAGATACAGAATCAACCTCCTGACCCAGCACTAAATAATTTTCTAATTCGTACAGTCTTAGGCAAACTAACTGGTCGTGCTTTAATTTTAATCGGATCCAGAACATAATTAACTACTTGGCAAGATATTAAAGATGCACTTAGTCTTAGTTTCGGCGATTAAAGAAACATAGATTGCTTAGTTCAGGATTTAATTTCCCTGAGGCCTGCCAAAAACGAATCACCTTATAATGTCGGTATGCGATGTCAAGATGCTAGAAGTTTACTCCTTTCCAAATTAAATACACTAGTTTTAACCGAAGCTGAAAAACTCGTTAGACAAATAAACTATAAAGATCTTGCTCTAAAAGACCAACTTTCAATAATTTTAATCCTCAACAAAGACCAAATTTTTCCCTAAATTTTAATCGACCTAACTCAAACCAACAACAAAACGAATTCAAACCCGAACCCATGGACACCTCATCTGGTCATTCCAGAATAAAAACGCAAAAACCTTTCACCTCAACTGCACTATTCACTCAAAATGTTTACGATGCAGAAAACTACGCAAATTCATACGAAGTCCCTTATCAATATGAATACTCTGAAAATTATTTACACGAACACCGTGTATATGATAATTGCGACACCGGCTATAACAACTCTCACGCGGAGGTAGAAACAGTATCGGATTAGAATAACGAATATGATGACACCAACTATCACGAACAAGAATTTTACAACACTGAGATAAATTTTCCACAAGCCCCCGATGTTACCAATCAATCATAATACAAGTAAATGTATTAAAAGCAAATATGCCGTACATTTATATCCCCGAAATTAATGTGAACTTCTTAATTGACACACGAAGTACTAAAAGCTTAATCAATCCAGAACTAGCTTTCAAATTTTATAATAATGTTATTTTTGAAGAAAATTTTAATATTCAAACTGCACATAATATTTCATTCCATAACGAAGTAGCAGAAATTCCAGTTTTCCAAATTTTTAACGTTCCTCAATGTCATAAATTTTATCTTTTCCAATTTAGTAAAAAATACGACGGACTTATAGGTGTTGATTTACTTAAACAATTAAATGCAAACGTTAATGTCAATAACGACAGCTCTGAGTCATCAACTCAATACTCTACGGCGAACGATACTACGAACGACGGAATCAAAATAGCCGATGAAATTATAAACAATAAAATAAACCAAATTCTTGTATTTCCAAACTTATATAAAAAATCAGACGTTTCACATGAAAAGTACGAAATCCAAAAAATCGTATGAGTAAAAATTCCCGAAAATAATAATGAAAAATTAATTTTTGAATTTTTAAAGAACTATACTGATTCAAAAAACATTTACCATATGTATGTCCATACAGATAAACTATATCAAGACTTCTGCAAAGTTTACTTAGATAAATTTTCGGAAAGAGGTCAAAAATTAATTAAATGTACTAAAAGACTAAATACGGTTGCAGATAAAGAAAAACAAATTATGCTAATCAAACATCATCACGATGGCAAAACAAAATAAACGAAACTATAAAATACTTAAAAAGAAATTACTACTGGAAACATATTAAAGCAACCATCACTAATTATTATTAATTCCTGTGACATTTGTCAAAGAGCAAAATACGCTAGGATAAAACCTTATGTTCCATTAATGAACACTGAAACTGCAACAAGACCGTTCCAAATAATTCACATAGACGTCTTTGCTTTTGATAATAAAAATTACTTAACTTTAGTAGATGCATTTACAAAATTTGCTCAAGCAATTTACATTGAAGGTAAAACTGCAATTCACATTAGCAATGGCTTAATAAAATATTTTACATCATTTAATAACAGTACCGTAAAAGAATTCCTTAAATTACATAAAATAAATGTTCACTTCACTACCCCTTTGCATCATGAATCTAATTCTATTGTTGAACGTTTCCATTCAACAATAATAGAACACTTACGAATATTAAGAGAAATGTACCCCGACGACCGTAGCGATCTTATGAATTATGCTATTATTGGCTATAATAACTCAATCCATAGTTCTACTAATTACACTCCATTCGAACTAGCCTTTGGACACACAAACTCAAGAAATCCAAACGAAATATTTATTCCAAATTCATTCTATAACGATTATGTTGAAAACCATAAAGAAAAATTAAAATATGTTTACCAAACTGTATCTGATAAACTAGAAATACAAAAACAAAAAGTCGTTTCCAAACATAATACAAAAGGTGATACTAATAAAGAGTTTAAATTAGTACAAATTGTTTATAAACAAATTGCCATGAATAGAAACAAAAAGAATTTAAATTTTTTAGGACCATATAAAATTACTAAATTGCTAGACAAAAACAGAGTAGAAATATCCAGCCAACGGAAGAAAAATAAAACTGAAACCATTCACATAAAAGAATTAAGAAAACCAACTGTTGTTACAGATCAACCCTCTTCATCGTCGTCGCAACCTTAGAACTACCTATATTTCATAATCTCAATAAAAATCCTGGCCTCCTACCCTTAAAAATAGGAAATGCCCAAATCAAGACTGTTGGACATTTATACAAATAAATGACATTACTGACATAATAAACGAATTTATATCACTTAAAAACTCATTTTCAAAAATCTCCACAGAACTTAAAAACTCAACTTTCAATTATCATTCCTACCAAATAATTCGTATTATTGAAGATAAGGTTGAAACTCAAATAAAACAATTAAATCCATCATTTAATTATAAAAGATCTAAACGAGGTCTCATAGACGGACTTGGCTCAATTATAAAATCCATAACTGGTAATCTTGTTCATAATGATGTCGAAAAATACGATAGAATTATTACTAAATAATCTAAAAATCAAAATAATTTTAAAACCATTCTTAAAGATCAAATGACAATCCTTCAATCTATTCACAAATACAATGACAATATTAAAACACTTTCACACAATCAGTTAATATTAGATTCAAAGATTGAAGAATTTGAAAAAGCTATTAATAGTACTTTACTAGAAAAAATTGAAGTAGTAATAACATTTTCAAAATTAAACACTTTTCATAATTCTATTATCGAGCCAAATGATTTGTTTTCTGAAATACTTTTTATTTATAAACAATTGGAACAGAATAAAATTCCCTTCGAACCAACATTGAAAAACTTACTACTGTTTGAAAAAATAATTGAAATTAAAAGTTATAGTAAAAGTAATCAAATAACATTTTTATTAGCAATTCCAATTGTAGAAACCGAAATATTCAATTACTACCATTTATATTCCCTACCTACTCCAAATCAAAATACCTTTAAAATCATCATACCACATTCAAAATACCTTATCTCCAAAGAGCAAACATATGCATTCTTCGACACAAGATGTGATGAAATAATATCAGAATTGTTCCTGTGCCATGAAGTCCATACATCTAAAATAGACGAAAACGCACCATGTGAAATCCAACTTCTAAAGTATACAGCAAATACAACCAATTGCAAACAAGTATTTACCCAAATACCCAACGTCAAGATTCAAAAAGTTGAGAAGAACCAATGGATCATCATTGCTCCAAATGGTATCGTTGCAACCCAAAAATGTGGCTTAAATACAAACAATATTCCTTTAAACGGAAGTTACCTACTTGAACTTAATAATCAATGTGAAGTGAAAGTGAAATCTACCCTAATTAAAACGTATCAAAACTATAAACCAAGTTTTAAGAATATCGAACTGCCAAACTTAGAATCCCAAGTTGACACTCATGATAAAAATCGTTTTGATTTCAAACCTCTAAATTTAGATACAGTTAATTTAGATGAAACAAAAAATATGTATTCACTTATAGATAACCAAAAAAATGATTAATGTTGAACCTATATATTTTAATAGAATTAGTATCTATACCATTATTTTGTATTTTATAATAGTTATAATTGTTTTGTATTGCATGTATTCATACTATGTTCGAAGGAAATCAGCCAAACCCAGGTCCAAATCCGAACCAAGGGAAAACATCGAAATGTCACCGAACTCTGTGGCAAGAAGCCCCACAGTTCTCACTTAGCCGGGAGGAGTTATGTTCAGATAACTGCTTACTTTAGAATGTAATATGAATATCACGATAACGATAAGAAAATGTTATATGTAGAAGCAAATGTAATCTTGTAACTTGTCTTGAAATATTCGTCTTGGGAACAAGTCGAAAAAATAAAAGAACCTTTGAAATCTTTTTAAAAACTCTATTTCCTGAATTGAACCCAAAACTCGCGTAACCACGATGTATTTATTCTCTAGTAGGGCGGTGAATCAGTTAAATGCAAGCCTTTATGGCACTAAATATATATAATCTACAAAAGGTATACAATTTCACACTTGATTTAAAAAAATAAAGAAAAAAAGATTAAAACAAAGTTTTCAATACAAAACTACTACTTCTTATTCAGTCGTGAAATTATATTCAAAATTAAAATTAGAACTTATTTGATTAAAAGTATCTTTTATGATGCTTGGTAACCTGGTGCACTGAGTCCTTGGCTGGTGTCACGGGGGGAGGGGAGAGTTAGAGTCGTTGTGGAGGGGGAGTTGTCATGTCCACTGCAACACTGTCACTGGCACAATCACGAACACTAGTTAGCGGGGGGTACACATTGTCATCTGAGTTCACGCACACTGACTCGAGCTGAACACATGTCTCGGCTGTCTTCCGCTGATGATGGTGGAGGTGATGGAGATAGCGGTTGGCTAGCGCGTGCCACAAACTAGCCCACAGGAATGTTTTCGGTCGCTGATGAACTTTGGTGGAATTCTTCAGAGCAAAATAATTGAGTATTACACCGCCAACGTAACTAATTACACAGAACAAAGTGTAAAGCAAGGCGAATACTGTCGGTAGTACGGCCAATCACACGACGTGTCACCAGGCTGGTAATGGCCTCCTTCTCCGTAGGATATAATAGAGCCTTCTGGAATTGCTCCATTTCCTCCTTAGTATACATACCGTGTGAGCTGATGGGTGAAATCTTCGTCATGTGTAACACATGTTCTTCCTCATTTGCATGAAGCTTGATAGGGTCGGGTCTAGCGTGGTGAACTTCAGGAAGTAACTCCAACCATTTGTTCTCTAGATGGTACATAGCTGGTAGCTTGTCACTGCAGTCGACCTGGGTGCCGTGGTCTTTGATGATATGAGTAATAGGCGTCACCAGAATTTGTGCATATCCTTTTACTAAGATAAGTATTATCTTTGATTTTCAAAATAGTTTAATTTTTTATTTTTTTTTGTCTTGTATATAGTTAGTTGTTTGTATTAGTTACGCTTAGATACGGTGAATTATGATTTGTTTTTAGGTGTGATTGACATTTGACAGGTGTGTGAAGGTAATTTATTTCCTTTCTTTTATAGTTAAGGATAAGCCTGGTAAGCTACCTTAACTTCTTCTTCTTTTACCGAGAGAACCCTATTTCTTTTATCTTTTGTTCTAATGAGGAATAAATGGGCGAAATTTGATGAATGTAAGTTTGGTACGTGGAATGTTAGAGGTATAAATGGAAAAGAAAATGAATTGGTGAATATAATGCGTGTGTATAATGTAGATGTTTTGTGTGTGAGCGAGTCAAAGCGGAAAGGCTGTAATGAAGAAGAGGTAGATGGATTGTTTTGCTTGTGGTCGGGTGTTGCTGAGAATGAACGGGCAAAACATGGTGTAGGAGTGCTTGTTAGTGAAAGGATGAAACCGTTTGTAAGAGATTATAGTTGTATTTCATCGCGAATTCTTTGGCTGAGACTTAAGGTAGGCTTTCATAGAATCTTCGTTGTGTCAGTTTATGGCCCAACTGAATCCGAAAGTGATCTTGAGAAAGATCAATTTTGGAATTTGTTAGATAGTGTGATTGATTCGTGTGATCCAGGTGAAAAAGTTATCGTATGTGGTGATTTGAATGGTTGGGTGGGAGTAAAGAGAAGCATGTCTGGGAATGTATTGGGTAAATATGGTGATGTGAGAGTGAATGAAAACGGTAGGAAAATAGTATCCTTCTGCTTAGAGCGTGATCTTTTCGTTTCCAACTCTGTCTTTAAACATAAATTAGCTCACTTGTATACATGGGAGAATGTGAGGGAGAATAGGCGGAGTGTGATTGATTTTATTTTGTATGATGAACGACTAAGAAGTTTAGTTGTGGATACGCGTGTGAAGCGTGGGGCTGAATTGGGTACGAATTATCATTATTTGGTGGTGTCGCGTATACGTCTGGATAAATGTTGGCGAATGAGGGTAAAAGGCACCGAAAAAATGTTTCGTGTGAAATCTAGTGTACTACAGAATGAGGATATTAGAGATATCTTTGTTGAGAAAATAAATGAATCTTTGCCTGTATGTGAGCCTAATTTTGAATGCAGCATAAATGATGTTTGGATGAAATTTAAGGATACAGTTCTTAAATGTGCAAAAGAAGTTTGTGGTGAATCCAGATTAGGCTCTTGTCCAAGGAATGCATGGTGGAATGATGAAGTGAAAGAAGCAATTGAAGAGAAAAAGAGAGCGTATTTGCGATTTCTACATGTAAAAGATGTGCCTGGAAGTTTACGTGATGAATGTTTGCTAGAATATAAAAGGTTAAATAAACATGTTAAGAGAGTAGTGAGAGAAAGTAAGGTGCGTTTTGATGATTTGATGAGTGAAAGAATGACGAATGATTTTACTATGAATAAAAGAATGTTTTGGTTGAGTGTGAAGAGATTGAGAGGTGGTAATGTAAGGGCGGTAAAAGCGATTAAGAGTACAAATGGTGAGTTATTGTGGAATGAATTAGACGTTAGAAATAGATGGTGTGAGTATTTTAGAGGCTTATATGGTAGCGTAAATGGATCGAATTGTTGTAGTGAAAATTCAAGAGAAAATGTTAGAAGTGATGAATGGGATATAGATGAAAGTGATGTTAGTTTTGCATTGTTACGTTTGAAGAATGGTAAAGCTCCTGGTTTGGATGGTATAACGAATGAGATGTTGAAGTATGGTGGTGAGAGATTATTTGATTGGTTAGTTTATTTATTTAGATTTTGTTTGAAACTGTGTGTAGCTCCTGATGATTGGAAACGTGCTATCATTTGTCCTTTATTTAAGGGCAAAGGTAGTTCGAGTGATTGTACTAATTTCCGTGCGATAAGTTTGTTGAGTGTGGTAGGGAAGTTGTACGGGAAGATTCTTATTCACAAGGTACGAACCTTAACAATCTCCAAGTTGAGTAATATGCAAGGTGGATTTTTGCCTGAGAGAGGGTGTGTAGATCAATTGTTTTCTCTTCGTATGATTGTTGAGAAATCACTTGCTAAGAACAAGAAGGTGTTCTGTGGCTTTCTCGATCTTAAAAAAGCATATGATAGTGTTCATCGAGTTATTCTGTGGGATGTACTTCTAGAGTACGGTATAAATGGTAATTTGTTGGTGCATTATACGAAGATAGCGAGGCTGCGGTGAGAGTTGATGGTAGATTGAGTGATTGGTTTTCTATAGATGTTGGCGTAAAACAAGGTTGTGGGATGTCCCCGTGGTTGTTTAATTTATATATGGATGTGTTGTTACGAAAGTCGCTGAATGGGGCGGATGGTGTACGTATTGGTGGCAGTGTAGTGCCTGCGTTAGCTTATGCGGATGATGTAGTTGTAATGGGTGAATCTGAAGAACAATTGAGAAGAATGATTCTAAGTATAAATGAAGTAGGAAAAGGTTTAAATCTATTACTGAATGTTGATAAATGTAAAGTGTTAGTGTTTGAGAAGAGTAATTTGGTGACTGATTGCAATGTTTCGGTGAATGGTGTGAGATTGGGTCAAGTAAATGAGCTTGTATACTTGGGGAGTGTGTTTTCGAGGGATGGACGTATTGATCGAGAGATTGAAAGAAGAGTATCTGCTGGATGTAAGATATTGGGTGCTCTGGGAACCTTTACTCGGAACGTGAATGTATCCAGAGATGCTCGATTGAGTGTTTATAATGGTGTGTTAGTGCCTACGTTGATGTATGGTAGTGAATGTTGGGTATGGATGAAGAAACATGAACGGCGTATAACTGCTGTGGAAATGAGATATTTGCGGGGTGTGTGTGGATATACTAGAAGAGATCGTGTCCGGAATACATTGGTGTATGATGAATGTGAGATTGGGAAGAATGTTGTAAGAAGAGTGGGAATAAGTCAGTTGAGATGGTTTGGTCATGTAGAACGTATGTCGAATGACAGATTGGTGAAACAGGTGTATGTTGGTGAAATTGAGGGTGAAAGTTTGCGTGGACGGCCTAGGAACAAGTGGATGAATATGATTGAAGGGTTGTTGCGTGAGCGAAAGATTCTGAGCGTGAAGAATAAACGAGCTTGTATGAAAAGAATTATGAATGTGGTTGAAGCAAAAGTGGTGTGTCAGGATAGGAATGTTTGGAGAAAATTAATTGCAGGATAAATATGATGAATGAAGACAAGCGTATGATTCTTGATTTTAGATTAATTGGTTAGATGTTTTGAGTGTTTACCTGCAATTGTGCGGAGACGATCTTCAGAAACAAGCGCAGTGTACACTAGCGAATGGATGAATGTTTGTTGTGTGTTGATGGATTTTGGTTGTGAGAAAAGAAAGAGTTTGTATGGAGGAAGTGTTAATGTGGTTGAATCGAGTATCGTGTGTCAGGATGAGAATGTTGACGGGTTCGTGCTACCCCATTTAATGGGATATAGCGTGATGTTATGTATGTATGTATGTATAAACCTCGATTCATTATTATAGGTGATCGGAAGTTCTTGATAACACAATTCTGAACGCCTATACTCCACCACTCTTGCGCAACACCGAGCGACTGCAGGGCGAGGGCAAGACGGTTCTGTAGGACCTTCTCGCGTAAGCGGCAGCTTTTCAAAATTGAATCATAAATGACTTTACCCATGTGCCGCTTGACCGCGATCTCCAAAAACAGCAGTTTACTCAGCACTTGTGCCATCATATCCGTGTTCTGTTCGCCATGCCGGCTGATTGCATAAAATTTCACTTGTAATCAGTTTCAGTGCGAACACTGTATCGTAAGCCTCCACCACAATGTAATGCTGTTTATTGGTGGAGCCGTCTGGCTTAAGTGTGAGAACTGTTGCCGGGCCCTCGTACAAGACATCGATATCAGTGGATGTGCAGACTTCCTTGGTCTGGGATTCCCAGATAACTTCGCCAGCAAGGTCGTCAAAGCAGTAGCCAGCGCTGTACTGACAAACAGTGCCGGTGCGCAGATTTATATGGTTTTCCTCTACGTTTGCCACGGCGCCGTAATTAAACAGGCGTATGGTTATGGCAGCGCTGACTACCACATCTTAATACTAAATTTAACACCATTATATTTGCCATTCGGGTCCAGGTTACCAGCAAGGGTTGTAGATACCTCGGTCGTGCCATTTAACGTCAGGTTGGAAATGATGCCAGCTCCAAGGCCGGCGAGGTCCAAGCGTCGAAATCTGTGAGCATTACGGCAAGCATTAGCTTTAGTGTAATGTATAAACTTACCGAGTCCGCCCGCTACGATACTGGCGTGCGAATGCATGCCATAGTGCGTAATAAGCTGCTGCACTGTGACCAGGCATGTCTTCATTACTGTCTCCGATGCATTGCGAAAATCGAGGCATGGGTTCACTTTCAGGAGAGAAAGGCGAGTTAGTTCCGTGTCCCGATCTTTGCAACGTAGAGGCTCAGCCATAGTAAGTACTGCATCTTATTTCTAAAACAGAAATTACAATCTACTACGACTTATCCAAGGGTGGTCGGGAGGGGGCCCACGACACCTTGTCTGATAACGGTAGGTTGTACGGTTAGCATCTGTAGCGATAGTTTCAGCTGTTTGTGGTGGTGTTATGGATACAGGTGAGGCGGGGGTGAGTAGTTCCGGTGTGGGTGATATAGGTGAGGCTATTTGAGCGTCTGGTTGCGTAATTGTCAGTTATGATATGTCGGGTGTATTATTGTGATTGTCAGTCGAATTTTGTAGTCTAAGCGATAAGTCGTGCGCTTGCGCGCCTGGTTCTGTCACATGGATCAATTTATTGTCGGTATCACTCACCGTAGTAATTATGGGAGAAATCACGTCTTCATTCGCGTCTATTTCAACAAATTCTTCAACTTCGATAGGTGGTAAGTGGCGTTCATAACAGGGCTTTAAACTATTTACATGGACTTTTTGTTTTCGTTTTCCATAAACTTCTTTAATCGTGGCATTAACATCTTTAATGTCCGTAATACGATATGGACCAGTCCATTTTTTTGCCAGTTTTGCGCTTAACCCGGTTTTAATTGCCGGATTAAATAAATAAACTTTATCGCCTAGATTGTAATTTTTAGTTGAATATTTTTTGTTGAAATTTCTATGAATACGTTCTGTGGCTCTCTCCATAACCTCTCTAGCTCTCTGATGAGAGATTTTCATCCTTTGCATAAAAAAGCTCATTGTATGGGAACTCTATGTCTCTGCCAAATAACAGGAAATACGGACTTTCGTTAGTGGATGAATGTGTCATTGAGCAGTATGCTGAAAGTGCATACGGAAGCCATTCATCCCAATCACGGTGTTTGGTGTTAATATAATGAGTCCGATGTGTGCGCTCTAACATGCCATTTGTTTGCGGCCTAAACGCCGTAGTACGCTAATGATCACAGCCTAGACCCCACACTAATACTAGGCCTTCTCGGTCGGTGACACTGTACCGCTGTTCAGCTGAATTAAGTTGTCGGCTAGCGTAAGCGACTGGCGTTTCATGAGCTAAAACCGCGCTAATTGCGAAGTTTGACGCGTCTGTACTTAAAATAAAGGGTTTGGAAAAGTCCGGGTACTTTAACAAAGGCTCAGTGCACAGTGCATTGCGTAAAATATCGAATGCTTGTAATCGCTCTTTATGCCAGATGAAAGGTACATCTTTCTTTGTTAAAGCTGTTAACGGAATCGCTATTTTCGAAAAATTGGGAATAAAACGTCTATAAAAATCAAATAAACCCAGAAACCTTCTATTTCCGTTACATTGGTATGAGGTGGATAATTTTGAACCGCTGATATTTTTCCTGGATCTGGTTTGATACTATTACACGAGACAATATGACCTAAATAATTAGTTTCCTTTTCCATAAATTTACACTTTGTTGGATTTAAAGTTAAATTTGCCGATCTTAATCTTTGAAAAATGTTTGTTATTTTTGACACATGTTCATTTTAATCATCGGAACTTAAACAAATAATGTCATCTAAATAAACAAAACAGTCGGTATTCGTCAAACCAGCTAAAACCGCATACATGAGCCGTTGCCAGGTACTCGGGCTGTTCGCCAAGCTGAAAGGCATTCTTTTACACTCAAAATGGCCCCAGGGGACCGAAAAGGCCGTTTTTTCTCAGTCGCCCTCGTCTACTTCTACCTGCCAATACCCCTTAGTCAAATCCAGTGTCGTAAATCATTTCGCATTACCTAATTGCGCTAATGTCGCCTGTAAGTTAGGTAAGTGGAAATAATCACGATTTGTCACTAGATTTAATTCGCGGTAATCAATGCAGAAGCAAAGATTATTTTCGCCTTCTGCCGCCTTCTTTTCGACAAGTACGACAGGTGCGGACCACGGTGAAGAAGAGGGAGCAATAATATCTTTCAACATATCTGTAATTTGTTGTTTTACAATATCGCGACGGGCAAAAGGAATTCTATAAGGCGCGCGCGCAACGGGATGTGCATTACCCGTTTCAATGCGATGCTTTACATAAGATGTAGCGCTCAATTTGTTATTCTTTTCCGCGAAAATATCTCCGAATGAATTTAGAAAAGTTCTCAATTTAGTTTGCTCAGTGTCTTCCAAATGACTAAGATCCAATTGATCTATACTAGAGTGAGTGTGGACAGACACTTGAGCTATTACCTTTGCTTCAGTTTTAATACCTGAGTCCGCTTCAGGTATTTCAGTTGCAAGAAGTATACGCGTAGAAATTGTTACTAGTCTTTTGTTTCATTAATTTTTAAATTGTGATCAGAAGCTACACTAGATTTTATTATGGATACGGCTGAACCCGAATCAATTAAAAAAAATCTTTTTATATTATTTATTTTAAAAGTGACAAATTTAGCATTATCGTTTCCAAACTCAGCGACCCTTGGAATCACATGAGATTTTTTACTGGGTCGTCTTTAAAGCAGTTTGCCCGTTTAAAGGACATTCCAGTGATTTAGCTAGATGTCCTGGTTTCATACACCGGAAGCAGAAATGCTGCTTCTCTAATGGACACACATTAGATAAATGATTCGAATCATCACAATTAAAACATTTGCCGCGCATTTTAGGATATTCCACTAATATGGTCGAGCCTTTAAATTTTGAATTCGCGAATTATAATTTTCGATTTGTATTTAAAAAAAAAAAATACAAATTCTTTCGTTTTGAAAATTATATTTTATTTATTTAGAATCTAATTACAACTGACGTGAATACGTTCAGCAACAGTACAAGAGTGTTCTAATCTAGTTTTTTCAAGCTTATATATCATTCTCTTATCATAACATAGTTCAAAGAAGTATGAGTCAGACAATGGAACCATTGTCTAATATAATAAAACACTTCGTCATCAAAATACAGATATCATAATCAAAATACAGATATCATAATTAAAATACAGATATCATAATTCCTCCCCTTCAAGTTTTTTATTATATTACTCGAGAGGGTGAGTCTTTATTAATTCTAAATCTTTTAAAGCAATTAATTTCAGTTTTCTTTCTTTTATATACTTATAAATCTTAAAACATATATAACTAATTATCATTATACTTATAAAGGAATATATAATAAAAAGATGATGATCGTTATTCTTTAAATTTAAATTTTGTATTTCTTCCAAATGATATTCAGTATTATTTACTTTATGCAATTCGATTAATTGTCTGCTTTTAACGTTTAACCCATTTATTTTATCAATTTTTCCTTCATAGATTAATTCTTTATAATTTTGTTCTATCTTTTCAAAATGATAATTATTTAATGTGCATTGTTGATCGTTATTAAATTTGTAAATTCCTATTATCTTTTTATGAATTTCATTACTTTTACAATAAATTATGAAATTTTGTAAAATTGGGCTTATTATAATGATTTCATTTGTATTTGGTATTTGTTCGATATTATTTTCATTATCCATTAACAAGTAAGAACAATCATCATTTTTATATCTTATTGTTAAATCATTAATACATTTCTTTATTTCTACATTATCAGTTTTACAATAATAATTCTTATTTCTAACACAGTTATTGACAATAATATTCTTATTCATTTTATTAATATACAATATATTGGGTTCATCAAGGATATACATTTTTGTGTTATTCATAAAAGGTATTGACGTAAATTGATATAAAGGGTATACGGTGGTGCTCATAATAGGGATCTCGATAATATAGTAGATCATTTGTCCATCGTATTGACAGTGAGTTGTTATAAGTGACATAATTTCAAAGATATTTTGATTTTTGATAAAGTTCTGGAGTCTATTCATGGAAATTATAGTTGAATGTAATTTATTTAAGGAACAGAACGTAAGACTAGTTTCAATTTGTATAGCAAAATTTTGGATATTGTTCAGAATATTTATTATTAACTGGATTTTTCCTTCAGATTCTATTTTTGTTTCCCAAAGTTTATTTTTCTTCAAAATTTCTTTTATAAAGGTTAGTTCCTTTTTCATTTTGATTAAGATGTTTGAATTCTTCGTTATTTTGAATTAGTCTAAGGTGTTCTATTAATGTCGAATGAAATCTTTCGACCGCGTTACTCTTTGGATTGTTAATACAAATATAATGGGGTTTTACATTTAATGTTTTTAAATAATCTTTTAGTAATTCGTTGTTAAATTCTAGTCCATTATCCATAATGATTAATTTTGGTAGGGTATATGTCTCGAAATATTCTTTTAATGCTTTTAATACGTTTACTGAATCAACATTTATTGCTTTTATTTGTCCGAATTTGGAAAATTGGTCAAATATTGTGAGGTATTTTTGAGTATTTAATGATAGTATGTCTATGTTAATTGTCTCGAAAGGTCTTGTCGGAGTTATAGTTAAATTTTCATGAATTTTTATAGGTTTTCTATCGTATTTATTTTCTTTACATATTTTACAATTATTAATAAAATTTTGGATAGTTTGTACCATTTTTGGCCAGTAGTATTTCTTCTTCAGGTATCTGATTGTTTCCAATATTCCCCTGTGGTTTCTAAATCCGTTATGATCGTCAGCTACAATTTGTTTTTGTTCATCTATTGTAAAGATATCTTGTACAAATTTATTTACTCCGATTAATTTTAAAGAATTTGGTTCGAAATTTTTCTGTAGTTCTTGAGATATTACTTTATCCAGTTCGTCATTAAATATAGCCAGATATCTAACTTTAGGTACTAAATAGTCTTTCAGAAAATTATTTATTTCGTTTTTTAGATTATTCTTTGAGAAGGTTATATGAATTCTTTGTTTAGGTTGTACTGTTTCGAAAGGTAGTTTTTCTATTTTTAATTTTGAATATTCTCCTAATTTGAATATAATTTGGTTATCGGCAATATTCAGTCTATCTTCTTTATATTTTATACCGTTTACGATGTTTTCTGGGGAACTATGTATTGTTGCGTTTGTGTCATCGCTGGTAAGGAAGTTTTGTGGTAATGAATAGATATTCACGAGGATATTAGTTTCCGTGAAGGTTAATTTTAAATATTTTATTAAGTCTTTATAGTCCAGTTGGTCTAAGCCGCAGGCAAGTTTTGGGATATTAATTTCATACAATTCATTTTTGATGCAGTAATCTCGAAGTTCCATTAATGCCTTTTTAAAGTTTTTTACAGATGGTAAGTCGTTGCATTTCTGCTTAGTAACTAAGTGTAATATAGTTTTGCCGTTTATAATTTGTGGTATTAGTTGAGAATTTTGATCTATATAATTTTGACAATATTTTTTACTATTATATGTTTGGTTTACTTGGAGTGCGAGTCCTTGACTCATAGCATAATCTCGTGATATGCAGTGTGAAAATATTGTTGTTTCAGTTACGTCTCCTATTTTTTCTACGATTTTAAATGGATTTCTTTGTCTACTAAGAAAGTCTGCAATTTTATTAGTTTTTCCCATGATGTGTTCAATTTCGAAATTGTACTCTCCGAGTTCGATCTTCCAACGCATTAATTTTTGATTACCGTTTTTCATATTAAATAACCATACTAAAGGTCTATGGTCGGTTTTTATTCTGAATTTTTGTCCGTAAAGGTAAGGTTTAAAGTTGTTTATTGACCAGACGATACTTTTTAATTCTTTCTCTATAGTAGAGTAGTTTTGTTCGGCGGAGTTAAATGTTTTTGAGGCGTATGCTATAGGTTTTTCTTGGTTTTCTTGTACTTGTGACAAAACGGCTCCCATGGCGAAGTCTGAGGCGTCTGTAGTTAGTATAAATGGTTTAGAGAAATCTGGTGATATCAATATAGGTGGGTTTGATATTAATTGTTTCACGTGTTTAAAGGCTTTCTGATATTCTTCATTTTCTATTTCTATGTGTGAACCCTTTTTTAAGCTATTTATGAAAGGTTTTATTATTTTCGCGAGATTTGGAATAAATCTTCGGTACCAAGAAAGTTTTCCTAGGAAACTTTTAATTTCTTTACTAGTTTTTGGGATGGTGATTTGATTTATTGCTTCTATTTTCTTTTGATTGGGTTTTAAACCTTCGGATGATATTACGAATCCTAAGTATTCGACTTCGTTTTGAAAAAATTCAGATTTATCAATTTGGACTTTAAGGTTTGCTTTTCTAAGTGCTTCGAATATTTTTGTGATATTTTCTATATGTTCTTGTTCAGTATATCCGAAAATGATTATGTCGTCCATGTAGACGAGACATATTTTATTTATATATTCTTTTAATATTTCGTTCATCATTCGTTGGAATGATGCCGGTGCATTTACTAAGCCGAAAGGCATCCTAGTGTATTCATAATGTCCAGATGGTGTGGAGAAAGCCGTTTTTTCCCTGTCCGATCTTTCCAAGGGTATTTGGTGAAAACCTGAGTGGAGATCTAAAGTCGTGAAGTATTTTGGTTTTCCTATTCTATCCAATAAGTCGTCTATATTAGGAAGAGGGAATTTATCTTCTCTGGTTTTTTGGTTTAATTTTCGGAAGTCTATTACCAATCTAGTTTTCCGTTTCCCTGACGCATCTATTTTTTTTGGTACTATCCAAATAGGTGAGTTGTATGGTGATTTAGATTTTTGAATGATCTGTGCTTTTAATAAGTTTTTAATGTGTTCTTCTATATCTTCGTCATAACATTGGGGTAGTCTGTAGTTTTTTGTATATATGGGTGTTTCGTCTGTGGTGTGAATTTTGTGTGTGGTGACGTTAGTGGCGGAGAGTTGTTCTCCTTCTTTGGGGAACAAATCCTCGTATTGTTTTAGTAATTTAGCAATTTTTAGTTTTTTATTAATATCTAGATTTTGATCTCTAAATTGTATATAGTTTAGTTTATTATTGAGTTTATTTTGTGTTGTAAATTTCATCTTTCTGTTTTCAAAATAGATTTCATTTGTTTTAAAATTTAGTGTTATATTTAGTTCTTTTAATATATCCATACCGAATAATAGATTACATAAATAATGAAAGTCTGTAATATAAAACTTAAATAATTTTTTATTTATTTTTAGATTAACTGAATTTGTAAGTGTTTTCTTTCCATTTGCTGTGTGAAAGGTAATTTTATCTTGATTGTTAATTTTCAGATTTCTTGATTTTGCGTAATCGGGTGATATGAAATTTATGTTTGATCCAGAGTCAATTAGAATAATGGAGTCGTGATCGTGTAATATCGGGATCGAATTTTGATAATTAGCCATTACGTATCTTCGTTTTCGACCAATGTGTCTTGAAAATCCTCGAAGGCGAATTCTGTTTCGTCTTCTTGTTGTTCATTATATTCGTTATTTGGTTCATTAGTGGTTGTTACGTCGTTTTCGATGTCTGTTTGGTAATTCTGTCTTGGTATGATTGTCTGTGTTGACATTGGGCCGGTCTGTCTAGTTTGTGTGGACATTGGTTGAGGTGTAAATGTCCTTCTTGTGTTTATGTCATTTACTATGTTTTGTCTGCCGAAGTTATTCCTACCGTGTGGTTGAAAGTGTCTTTGAATCGTGACTGGTTTTGAAGGAAACATTTGTGCCGGGAATTTCTGTGGTGGTGTATTCTTCTGTATGTTATTATGTGTTGTTTTTACTTGGTTTTCAAATCTCCTTAGGGGAGATTGATGTTGGGCGTAATTAAAATCGTTTACTAATAGCTGCTCACATTCTTCAAGAGATTTAGGATTTTTGACCGTGAAGGATCCTCGAATGAGATGAGGTAAACAATTTATGAAGTGAGATACTACGATTTTCTGATTTTCCGCGATAATTGCGTTTTTTGTTACTAATTGATGTTGTGTTAGCATGATTTTGTTCTTATATTTATTAAAATTATTAGTGATGTCTTTGAGAAACAAATCGGAATTGTTATTTTTGGTATTGTATATGATTTTTAATAATAAAGTTTCGGCTGTTGTTTTATCTTCGAAATTTAGTTGTAAGAATGATTTTAATGTTGGCCAATCAGCAAATGAATTCTCTGAGAGATATGTTTTTGCAGGTCCCTTTAATTTATTTTTTATTAATTGAAATAAAAATATTCTTTGAACATTTGTCAATACAATTCCTGCAAAACATAATATAAATTCGTCTACAGTATTTATAAAATATGGTAGATCTTTAATATTACCGTCGTATTCAGGGATACCTTTAGAGAGCATTTGAATTTCGTTGTTTGTGGTTGTGGCCATTTTTGAGTTGAGTTGTAATTTACTGGGCGTTAATATTAAATTTCTTATAACACTAGGTGTTTGGTTTGTTTCTGAATCAGAATCTGATGGGTTTGATTCTGGTTCACTATCGCTATTGTACATATGATTTGTAATGTGTGTGGAACTGTGCCGGTTCCTCGGTGTCTTTATTACTAGTTATTACTAGAGACACCCCTTTTGTGTAATATATTTAGGTTTATAATTTGTGTTATGCCTTGTGCTGGGGCTCGTTTTGATTCTTAAAAGCGTTAGCCTTTCCTCAAAACCCTTTAGTGTATTTTGTTACATATATTTTACTTACAGTTGAAGTAAAAGGATGATTAACAAGATAATCATGTTTGTTGAGAATCAGCTAGAGATTTTCTTCTGGTTTTCTCTGGTAATCGGGATCAGCGAAGTTGTGTTGTCCTGGTTTCCCGGAGAGGTGGAGTCAGCGAATGTGTGTTGTCCTGGTCCTCCTTGACTGCTTGCCTGGATGATGGTTAGAGATGGGTTGTTCAACCTCTGATGGGCCACTGTTTAGGCCTGAGCTGGTGTTTCGCTCATAGATTCTTGTTCGGATGCCAAATAAATCGATGGAGATCGAAAGAGATTTATTTATTTTGCTTAAAACTCTTTTGGCATCCTACCGACTGCGCCAATTATAATTTTCGATTTGTATTTAAAAAAAAAAAATACAAATTCTTTCGTTTTGAAAATTATATTTTATTTATTTAGAATCTAATTACAACTGACGTGAATACGTTCAGCAACAGTACAAGAGTGTTCTAATCTAGTTTTTTCAAGCTTATATATCATTCTCTTATCATAACATAGTTCAAAGAAGTATGAGTCAGACAATGGAACCATTGTCTAATATAATAAAACACTTCGTCATCAAAATACAGATATCATAATCAAAATACAGATATCATAATTAAAATACAGATATCATAATTCGCGTTCTTTTGTTGTCGTATTTCTGAACCAGATGTTGTTTTTTGAACAGCGCGAACTGGATTTCGAATTGAGTCCGCGTACGTGTGTTTGATATATCGCGCGAGAACAACTTCACAATTTTCCGGAACTGGGAGCGCTTCGTCCAAGGTGTCAAATTGCTTAATTCTATTAATCTCATTAGCTAAGCGCGTATTTATCCCATTTAAAAATTGTGTCATGATCAAATTATCTCGTTTAAACTGAATGCGAGCGCCTTGTGCATCCGATATTGCACATCTCGGATATACTTTCTCGGCTTCTGTATCTAATCTTAACGCGAATTCCCGTAGTGTCTCCTCTTTTCGTCTAATTATTTTTTTAAAACTTGTTTCATCTCCCGTTAATGATGGACGCTTCCCAAACATTGTGTTTAGCCAAATGTACATCTCCGACATGCATTTCTGTTTTTTATGTACCGGAAGTGAAAAATAGCAAGTGCGCGCATTACCACATAATTTAACAGTTACCGAACGTAACATTTGTTGGTCATTCAGCAAATAACATTCCGCGATCATTTGAATATGTGTCACAAATATTTCTAAATCTGACCCCCGGAATAATTCGAAAAATTATTTACCGCGGATAAAAAACTAGGGTCGGCTAACGTACTTCTTTCCATAGATCTAATATCGGAAAAATTTGGAAAATTATTGTTATCTGCAGGTGTTTGACTCGTCGGAAGGCCGGTAGGTATGAATACGTCTGGATTCGGCGCGACGGGACTTGGAAAATTATTGAAGGAGTTTTGAACTGATGGGCTCGCAGGTGGGAACATATGTAAATAAGGATAGGGGTACGGGTATCTTTGCGACCATGTATTCATTGAGTATGGGTTAGGAGTTTGATAATACGGTTGCGCATGCACGGCAGGAGTCATTGTCGGACTTGCTACACTTGTCATGGTTGTTGTACACGTTATTGAGGTCGGTATTGTTGCTTGTGTAGTTATTACAGGTAAAGTCGGGATACTTATGGTAGTACTTACAGTTGTAATTGTGTTACTTACAGGAATTTCTGATACAGTGGTTGACATGTTTACAAAACAGTGAAGCTAATAACTCGCGAATAAAATAATCAAGTAAAAATTAAATTATTTATTAAGATAAGTCTTAACTTACGCACCCTAGTGATTAGTAAAAGATTGACTCACGTCTAAAAGTTAGGCCAAGAATATATATCTAACTTTAGCGACGCTCGAATAGCTGGGCGAATAAGTTAATCACTTATTCTTTATTTAATTTTTATATTATGTTCAATATTTGCACTTACTTTGGGATGCGGCCTGTAACACTGGCACTATTTATTACCGCGATACTAAATTAAATAAGGTTGAGAGCTTAAATTTGAGGTTTGCTGGAATAATCAAAATTATATTTAATTAGTAAAAAAAAGTTCTAAGATACAAGAAAACACAAGTTGAACCTTTGAGGAGACGAACGAGACTGCCTTCCACACAAGCTGCTTGCAGCCTCCAGAAATCCACCCCCAGGGTGCGGACCCATTAAATCAGATAAGAAACCATCTGGATGCTACAATAGTTGGCGTATCAGTTAACCCCCTGACCTGGCAGAGGCCCAGATAAGATGAACATGAAAATCTGTTGCATTTCTAAGAATTTTAGTTATTAATGTCATTCCCTTTTTAATTTAAACCCTAAAATTAATAGCTAACAGATGTCCACTTAGTCGTCGTATCTGTACATGTGCGAACCAGAAGTAGGCGTCTCGTGCGTTGCCTCAAAAGATAAAACTTTAAACTAATAATTTTACATTATTATTACATACTTAAGGCGAGTATCACTGGGGAGTGGTCGGATGATAAGTCGTCGCAAGCTTCAATAAAACTGTAATTTGACATGACACCTGTCACGACAAAAAAGTCTAGTAAATCGGGTTTTTTATTCAGGTCCGAGGGCCAGTATGTTGGCTTTCCAGTGCTGAAGAACGAGTATTTTGTTGCAGCAATTTCTTTTTGGAGTTCTGTTCCTTTGGGATTATTTAGACGGGAGCCCCATAACGTGTGTTTCGCGTTGTAGTCTCCACCTGCGATGAATCTATTTCCGAGTTTACTAAAGAACTCTTCAAAGTAGCGCTTCTTGGTGTTGTGTTTGAGTGGGCAATAGACAGCTGCAGGGGCGGACTTTGGCCTAGGCTAAAGAGGCAATAGCCTAGGGCCCAAAAATTTTGGGGCCCGGATTCTAACTTCACGAAGCACATAAATTATTTGTCTATAATGTAATTTAGAAATAAGAAAAAACAATATATATATATATATATATATATATATATATATATATATGTGGTGCCTGTTACTATTTATTTACATGACATATAAGTAAAGGAAAGAAGTAGGTTTAGGTTTATTTTTATATTATTGGTTGTTATGAAATATTTGAATTTACTATTTATGTTTTATTATTATTGTGTTAGTTACTATAAACAAGTTGATGAAAAATAAAATATTTTGTGTTTGGTTTAGTTAATTTATTCTACAAGTTTATATAATTTAACAATTATCTTAAATTCATTTAACATTGGTGACCCCGACGTGATGCATTTAAGTACGGTATGGCATTATCGGCTCCTTCCACTTCATCCGAAGTGATTACCTCAGAAGTTTCTGCATTGTCTACCTCTTTTAAAGTTCCTGAGTTCTGGCCGGCCGACCCAGAGTTATGGTTTGCTCAAGTAGAAGCAATTTTTGTAACTCATAGAATCACTTCCGAATTCAGTAAATTTAGTAAGTTAATTACTGTATTAAGTCCTCAATTTGCAAGTGAAGTTACAGACATCATTGTGGCACCTCCACAAGATCTTCCTTATTCCAAATTAAAAGAAGCTTTAATTAAACGAACTGGTCTGACAGAAAAAGAAAAATTACAACAATTATTTAATGTTTCAAATATTGAAGATAAACCTACTCAAATACTCAGGCGAATGCGCCAGCTAATTGGTTCTAAGTCGTTAGATGATACTATTTTGGAAGAACTTTTTTTACAAAAGCTGCCAGTTAACGTTCAGGTCATCATTACTTCTGTCAAGAATTGCTCACTTGAAGAAAAGGCAGAGATTGCAGACAAAATCATCTGTATCGATCAACCAGCAATTTCTTCAATTTCAAGGGAGACTTCAGTTTTGCAACAATTAGTGCAAGATGTTCGTGAATTGAAATTAAAATTGTCATCAAGATCAACAGCGGAAAACATACCGACATCATCTACTGAACCAGTATGTTGGTATCACGATAGATTTGGTTCCAGAGCTAGGAAATGCATTCCTCCTTGTTCCAGTAATTTGCCTGTTTTAAATAAAGAGGTGGTTATTACTTCTCAATTAAATGACATCGCATATCCGATTAATTTTTGTACTGATTATAGCGTAACATCAACAAATTTACTGTACGTAACTGATAAGAATTCTGGACATCGTTTTTTGGTGGATAGCGGGGCTCAGGTGAGTGTCTTTAAAGTATCAAGTCAGATTAATTGTGTCAAAAGATCTTTTTCTTTGCAAGCTGTAAATAATACAACAATTTCTACATACGGATCAAAAACTTTAAAATTAGATTTTGGCTTATCTAAAACGTTTACCTGGAAATTTATAATCGCGAAAGTTCGTCATTCAATTTTAGGTGCAGATTTCTTAAATTATTTCAAATTGTTAATTGATCTTCCTGCAAAAAGGTTGTTGGAATCGGGTTGTCCAATAGAAAACCCATGAAATGTCAAAATTGTGTCCAACGTGACAGAAAATTCCAATTCAAATATATTTTTTACTGTTTTGTCTCAGTTTCCAAAGCTGACTACACCCATTGATTTTAAATGTCAAAAGAGTCATTCAATTAAACATTTTATAATAACAACTGACTCACCGACATTTGCTAGACCACGACGTTTACCACCAAACAAATTACTTATTGCTAAATCGGAATTTGACAAAATGCTTTTAAAAGGTTTAATTCGACCCTCATCTAGTAATTGGGCTTCGCCACTACATTTGGTAAAAAAAAGGGGAATGGAGGCCATGTGGTGATTACAGAGCTTTAAATGTACAAACTGTTCCAGACAGGTATCCGATTCCTCACATACAAGATTTTGCTTCAAATTTAGAAAATACAAATATTTATTCAAAATTAGATTTGGTACAGGCTTATAATCAGATTCCGATGGATGAAGATTCTATCGCCAAAACAGCTATCACAACGCCATTTGGACTTTTTGAATATACAGTCATGCCATTTGGATTACGCAATAGTGCTCAAACTTTTCAACGGTTTATTGATCAAGTAATTAGAGGGTTAAATTTTTGTTTCGCATACATTGACGATTTATTAATTGCTAGCAATTCCATTCAACAACATAAAAAACACTTAGAAATTATATTTGGTAGACTACAAGAGTACGGTATTTTAATTAACATAGATAAATGTGAATTGGGTGTAAAACAAATTGATTTTTTAGGTCACACTATTTCTCAATCTGGAATTAAACCATTGAAAAGTAAAATTGATGTTATTAGTAATTTTCCTCTTCCTAAAAAGCAACGTCAATTGCGTGAATTTTTGGGTTTAATTAATTTTTATCATCGATTTATCCCTGAATGTGCGATAATTTTACATCCAATTAACAATTTATTAGATAATTAAAAAGATAGTGCAGTAGAAATTATTTGGAATGATCAAGCTAGGAAAGCATTTAACGAAATTAAAGAAAAACTTGCTGTCACGACTTGTTTAGCTTTTCCTTCACATACCGCTCAAATCAATATTATGGTAGATGCTTCAAATGTAGGTGTTGGGGCTGTATTACAACAATATAATAATAATAACTGGGAACCTATTGCTTTTTTTTCTGTGGCATTAACTGATACACAAAAACGTTATAGTACTTTTGGTCGAGAGCTATTAGCAATATTTTTGGCAGTAAAGAAGTTTCGTTATTTTATTGAAGGTCGACAATTTTATATACTAACTTGACTCTTATTTTTCTATGTTGACATCTATTTTTTTCTTTTATTATTTATATTGTTTGTTTGTTAATTTTCTTTTTGGGGGGAGTATTGTGGTGCCTGTTACTATTTATTTACATGACATATAAGTAAAGGAAAGAAGTAGGTTTAGGTTTATTTTTATATTATTGGTTGTTATGAAATATTTGAATTTACTATTTATGTTTTATTATTATTGTGTTAGTTACTATAAACAAGTTGATGAAAAATAAAATATTTTGTGTTTGGTTTAGTTATTTTATTCTACAAGTTTATATAATTTAACAATTATCTTAAATTCATTTAACATATATATATATATATATATATATATATATATATATATATATATATATATATATATATATAGGTTGTGCTTCGCGCTACTATGGAGCCCGAAGTCATAATAGGTAACCGAAGTTTGAACCCCAAAATAAGTTCGGAGCCCGGGTTCCAAACTTTGATATGTTTTAACAAATATCTATTTAATTAGTATTTAATGATGAATAAAACGATGCCAGACGAAATCGTTGTAGTATTCTTAACCTAAATTTAAAAAAAGTACTAATTCGCATTACGTTTAGTTGTTTAAATATTAGTTTAAAAAACTTGTAACCACGGGGTTCCAAACTTTTTTTTATGGCAGCACTGGGCCAGGAATCTAAGGAACTATTATGCGAGTATATATTTCTTATGACTTCTTGATGATAGATGTCAGTTATGGTATATTTTGGTTAAAATAAAATACCAATTACACGAAAGCGTATCACGATTTCTACACATTGGAATACATCAATTATAACATTAATTAATACTATGCCAAAAAAATAAATATTTGTGAGAATTTAATATTTATAGTTTTTAATTTTATAAAATATTAGAATATAGTTTCAGTGTTTCCAATGCCGGATAGGATAAATGAAGTCATGGGCACTAACAGTTAAGGAGTCTTTTTTATTAATTGGATTTTTGAAATAAGGAATATTATTAGTTGAAATTGGGGGAATGATACAGATAGAGTATATGTACATACATACACAGGTCAAAATTGTTCATTTTTAGATCGAAATTATATTTAAGATTTTAAGGAAAAAACTTAGTTTCAATTCGTTGATGAGCTTTATACAACAATAGGTACCATAACTTTATTGACTTTTTTCAAATTTGCATTTATTTGATAAACGATAGTATTTATCACAAATAAATAAATAAAAAATATATATATATCATCACGCCTTTTTACCCATTATTGGGTGTGGCACTCTGCCTAAGCAGATCTCGGTAAGTGATATATTTTTTGCGTGAAGTGCGGTTACCAGCCGTCGAATAACCGTCCCCAAAGATATTAGTGGATATTACAAAATACGTAATAATTGAAATGAACCATAAAACGATTAACTACAATCTCTATTTCAGATATTTTTCTCTATGACCATATAAGAATTCTAAATAAAGATAATTTCTATTTAATAATCTGGTTAGCCCGTTTTTCTCAGAAAACTTGAATATTGTTTCATAAATAACATATATTTGATTCTGACATGTATTATATTTTCATATGTATAATACAGTTAGAAGCTTTAATATTTAATATTATTTATTTTATTTACTTACAAATTCAAACCTATATGATTAGATACTTCCGAACTCAAAAACATTATCGTAAAGCGGTCTGTATTATTATTTATAAGTATTGTAATGTCGGGGAAGTACTGTGTTGCGCAGCGGATTTTTTTAGTATTGTTATAAGGTTTCACATGTATTTCAGTTCGCTATTTTGTGTGAGGAGGGTCTCCTGACGATGAGGCCCGAAGCGCGCGCTACCTGCGCTTATTTATAAATACGGCCCTGATACCGCGGCTCTGGAATTGTGTCGCACAAAATATTCTCAGCTGTAGGCTTGATGTTCACGGCGACCAGTATTCGAATAAAGTTTACAGTTGTTATATATGTTGCTTATGAATATCTTCTCACTGATTTAAAACTTTAAGGGCCGGTTTTATAAAAAAATATATTCCCCACTTAAAATTTAGTAGCCTAGTAAATTTACTTTAGTAGAAATTTGGGTTTTATAAAGCTCACTTAAATTTAGTTGCTAAGTAAATCTTCTCCTAAATGAAGTGGAAAATTGCCTAGTATTAAATTTTAACGGATGATATTTTTCAACGTATCGGGATACCCCTGCCAGGGGCGGATCCAGACTTCGAATTACGGGGGGTGGGGGGTCATGGAGTGAATTTTGTCTTTAAATAATTTTTACAATCACATTAAATCACACTAAATCGTCTTTGGAATCGTATTAAATCACATTAAATCACCTTAGGAATCACATTAATTCACATTGAATAACATTAAATCATATTTAGAATATACTTAGATAACAAAAAAAAATATTTTCCTCAAAAATATCCCCTAAGAACGCCAACACTTTTTAAATCATAAAGTTTCAATATCTAATCGGTTCATCGATAGAATACAAAATTTATTGAATTAGAAGTTAATTTTCTAAGTGCAAATGTCGGTAGTCACATACTTGACTAGGTCTTAAATAGAATACCTCTCCCATCTGCGGGTCGAAATAATATCCCCACAAAATATTGGTTTTTGGCTATTTATTAGAATAATAAATCAAACAATAGTTCTTAATTATCTTAGAATTGTAAGTTCTTAGCTAATATTTTCTATTTAATTTGTTTAACAAATGTTTAAATAATGACATCATTATTATGTATTAGGGCCAATTAACTATTAGAGCCAACATTAAAAAAATCCTTGCATGGGGGTCATGACCCCCCCGCTGGATCCGCCCCTGACCACTGCAAAGATATGAAATACTATTTTAATGTCCTTGATGTACGTTATGATTTGAAATTTAATGCCTGTGTGTAATCGTACTAAATAAAGTTCTAATTTATATTGTGAGTGTTTTTAAATAGTTCATTATTTCTTCTATCTATTGTGAACATGTTTGACGTTAGTGATGTTATGTCAATTTCGTCGTAATATGTTTTATATATTACGACATTATCCTTTGATACTGGTCATGCAAAAAGCATTCGACCTCCTCGAGTTTTTGGAGATATAATTTAGCAATTCTACTTATATAATGATATAAAAATTAAAATAAGGTTCAGATAGTTTTATTTTTTCTTTTTATAAAGAAGTCACCCTGACTTCTAGTACTATATACTGTTTTCATATATTGCACACTATCAACAATGTATTGCGGCATTAAATTCAACTTTATATTTTTTATGCACAAAAACTAAGCAGTTGAACTTGATAAACGTTTTAACATTGAACCAGCCTAATATTTGCAACATACTTCGAATGCTAGTGTATTTGTTACATTTTAATATAATTCGCATTTCTCGGCTTTGAAGAAACTGTAATCTATTTATGTCAGTTTGTTTGCACATATATAAAATTATAGAAACATAAGTGAAATGAATGAGAATGATAGTGTTGTAAATTAATTTTCTCGTTTCAATAGATAAATAATTACCAATTCTATTTCAAAATCCTACTTCTTTGGCAATTTTTTTACACAAATAATTAATGTAATCTTCGAAATTCAATTTCCTGTAATGTTTAAGGTTACGTTATTATTTTTTTCCGTTACCTTAGCAACGAGAGAAGAACTACTAGATATTTATAAAAAATCAGATATAATTATTAAATTTACGATAAAATTTTAAATAATTGCAAATAACAGTCACTTGGTTACCTGATGCAAAATTTGTTTTATAAAACGGTAACAGAATTTAACTGTTCATTTAATTTAAGTTTCACTTTGTTAAGTGAGGATTAAATTTTTCATTATAAAACCGGGCATAAGCATATTTACAGTAATTCATACATAAACATAACTATAGCTGATGCAACATTTTAAATGTAAAAATCAGAGCTTGATAGCATATTGAGTAGTTATTGTTTTAATTATAGAAAAGTTTTAAATCATCCCATTATAACGAGACACACGCGAAATAATTTTCATATTTTATCAGATCAATTTACTTGAAATTTTTTATTTAGTTTCTACAAATATTAACATATAGGTATTAATAGTTATAGTAGTTATTAACAAATACATAGACATAATATTAATAAATTTGTGCTATTTGAGTTCATCATAAAATATATAATATCTGGAATTTATATTGACATAGCTTATAGGTATTACTTTTTATGACACAAAAAATAAACAAAATGTAACAGTGTTATACAACTTAACAAACTAAAGCAACAAATTCAGTAACAAAAACAACTTAAAACAAATTATTTTCACATAGCCACCTATAATATTTGTATAAAAATTATTTCTAGTATTTCTCAATTTTCTTATTTATCTCGAATTTTTTCAGATACATTAATAAAAACTAATACACCGTTGAAAAGAGAAAAAAATGGCGGTTTTTATTTTAGTAAAATAATTATAGGTTGCTATTTAAAAAATAAAAGTTGATAGTCGTATCTTGTAAACCTGACTTTATAAAAAATATCTACATCTGCCATCAAATAGTATATTTAAAATAATAAAACTTTAATATGAACCATTTTTTTCTATTACTCATAATAAAAAAGTTAAAGGGGGGGGGGGCGCCAGACTCACCCTGTATATATATATATATATTATGAAGGGGCCCGAAATAAAGATTTTGCCTAGAACCCAAAAGAGTTTAAATCTGAGCTGATATTGATATTGATACGTGTGAATCTTTTACTTTAATTGAAGTTGCTTGTAGGTATTCTTTACTGTGTTCTTCCATGTTGGATTTTTCACTTATTATTATTGCTGTTCCTCCGTGCGCAGTTTTGTCAGGATGGTTTGTGAAGTACGTCTTATATTTAGGAATTTTGAAGTAATTTTTCTCTGTGAAGTGTGTCTCTGAGATTGCCATAACATCAATTTTTTTTAGATTTATGAATGCTTCAATTTCATGGCGATGTTGTGCCATGCCGTTGGCGTTCCATAGTGTTGTTGACTAGAGTAGTTAAAAGGTTTAATATCGTACTGTTTTGTTAGAGTAGTTGATTAAATAGTGATTCAAAGTGTAATAGTTGTTTGAAAATTTCATTATTGTCTGTGTTTTGTGTCTGATAATTTCTAGAGTCGTTGTTGAGACTAAATACTCACACCATCTATTTCTAACATCTAATTCATTTCACAATAACTCACCATTCGAACTCTTAATCGCTTTCACCACCCTTACATTACCACCTCTCAATCTCTTCACACTCAACCAAAACATTCTTTAATTCATACTAAAATCATTCGTCATTCGTTCACTCATCAAATAATCAAAACGCGCCTTACTTTCTCTCACTACTTTCTTACCATATTTGTTTAACCTTTTATATTCTAGCAAACATTCATCACGTAAACTTCCAGGCAGATATTTTACATTTAGAAATCGCAAATAAGCTCTATTTTTCTCCTCAATTACTTCTTTCACTTCATCATTTCACCATGCATTCCTTGGACAAGAGCTTAATCTGCATTCACCACAAACTTCTTTTGCACATTTAAGAACTGTATGCTTAAATTTCATTCAAACATCATTTATGCTGCATTCAAAATTAGGCTCACATACAGGCATAGATTCATTTATTTTTTTACACTAGATTTCACACGGAACATTTTTTAGATGCCGTTCGTCCTCATTCGCCAACATTTATCCAGACGTATACGCGACACCACCAAATAATGGTCATTCGTACCCAATTCAGCACCACGCTTCACACGCGTATCCACAACTAAACTTCTCAGTCGTTCATCATACAAAATAAAATCAATCACACTCCGCCTATTCTCACTCACAATCTTCCATTTATACAAATGAGGTAATTTATGCTTAAATACAGAGTTGGAAACGAAAAGATCACGGGCTAAGCTGAAGAATACTATTTTCCTACCGTATTCATTCATTCTCACATCACCAAACTTATCCAATACATTCCCAGATATGCTTCTCTTTACTCCCACCCAACCATTCAAATCACCACATACGATAACTTTTTCACCTAGATCGCACGAATCAATCACATCTAACAAATTCCAAAATCGGTCTTTTTGAAGATCACTTTCGGATTCAGTTGGGCCATACACTGACACAACGAAGATTCTATGACAGCCTACCTTAAGTCTCAGCCAAAGAATACGCGATAAAATACAACTATAATCTCTTACAAACGGTATCATTCTATCACTAACAAGCACCTCTACATCATGTTTTGCACGTTCATTCTCAGCAACACCCGATCACTAGCAAAATAATCAATTTACCTCTTCCTCATTACTGCCTTTCCTCTTAGTGTCGCTCTCAAACAAAATATCTACTTTATACACACGCATTTTATTCCCCAATTCATTTTCTTTTCCATTTATACCCCTAACATTCCACGTACCAAACTTACATTCATCAAATTTCGCCCATTTATACCTCATTTGAAGAAAAGATAAAAGAAATAGGGTTCTCTCAGTAAAAGTGAAGAAGTTAAGGTAGGTTACCAGGCTTATCCTTAACTATAAACGAAAGAAAAAATAAATTACATTCACACGCCTGTCAAGTGTCACACCTAAAAACAAATCATAACTCAGCGTATCTAAGCACGTAACTAATATAAACAAATAACGATATCAAAGAAAATATAGAAGACAAAAATTAAACTATTGTGAAAATCTAAGATAACACTTATCTATATGCAGGAAGTCTGGTGACAAGCATATATATATATATATATATATATATATATATATATATATATATATATATATATATATAAGTTAGATTTATTGATTTGCAATAAATGTTTTTAAAAAATTTTATTTTAAGTGTTTTACAACATAAGATATTTTTTAGTTTCAGAAGTCAAAAGTTAGATACAGATTTGTTATAAGTATGTGTTGATCGTACTGGAGTGAGAATCTGACTGAGTTCAGTCTTACACGATCCTACCCAGGATGTTACATGATTCTAAGATATGATATTACACTATTATGGAATCGTATTGCTGGAGAGTCAGCGGTTTCTGTGGGAACACCGTTTCCTAACTCCTCCTTCGCTAGAATTGGGCTTCATCGGGGAGCTGGTGGACCGTTGTAGGGGCTGAAGTTCTCGGTTGAAGTTCAATGCCTTCTCTGGACTTCGGTCTTGTCAGCGAGCGTCTGTGGAACTTTCTCTTTAAAAAGATTACAAGCAGGATGATAGCACCTGTAATCAAAATTATATAGAGTATTAGGGTTGAATAATTGATGATATTGTTGACATCGTGCTGGTCGAAGAAATAGTCGTCAATGGATTCTTCGAGTTTGTTCATTGGTTTCAGCTCGTTGATGGTGTTTAGTTCAATTGACATTTTTGGAATTTGTGATTTGTTGAAGTCAAATTTGTAGTTTTCGATTACTACTGGTTTGCCAAAGGTTCCGTGTTTAAATAATAAATTTTGGTTCTTGTATTCCAACAGGCAATCGTCTTCTTTTACCAGGAATATTCCTTGGAGCGTTTTTATAGTGTCGCCTTGTTTACATTTGATTTTAATTTCTTCGTGATCGGGGAATATTATTAAATGTTGATTGATGTCAGTCAAATATTCGATATGATTCTGTCTGATATTTAATTTTAGAAATTGACAATTTTTAATGTTGTTGTGTGAAATGAAGTTCTTCTCGCAAGAGTTTTCGGTCAGTTCACTTATCTTGTTGGGACACTGGTATGTGTTTTCCTTATTGTAGGTACATACGTCATATAGAGATTTAATTTGTCCATCATTTGATCTTAAGAAGTATTCTTGATTAGGGATAACAGTTACATATTCAGTATTGTGTTTAGTAGGAATCGGGATTAGGTGAATTAACTCAAATTGCGTTTCGTAATTTATAGGAATTTCAATAAAATACGTAATTTTGTTAGATGATAATTTGCAATTTACAAAGAGCATTTTTTCTAGTTCTAGAATATTTTCTGAATTTATATTAATTGGTAACTGATTATTATAAAATTTTGAAATTTTATTTAATTCTGTGAGAAGATCGTGTGACTTTATAATACTTGGATGTATAGTGTGTAATTTACAAAACGTCAAAGAATTTTCGACATCTTGGAGAATATTAAAAGTTAAAGTATATAAAGTGTTTAATTGATGAAAAATATCTTTTATAAAGAGTTTATCTTGATCTCTAGTTCCACCGACAACAATGTGGAGTAGTTGTTCAATTTTTGATTTTAATAAATTTTCATTTTCTCTGATTGTGTCAACAGTCCTATTAAAATAGTCTATCATTTGTTGATTGACGGAATATTGGTATTTAATTTGGTGGTTTAAATTATTTTGATTCTCCTTTAAGTGATTCAAAATTTGTGTATAACGTTTATCGTCGTCTGCATCTAAATTTCCTGTTATTGATTTGATAACTGTTCCGAGGCCGTTGATTAAGCCTCTTTTAACTCGTTGATTTTCTGTTTGCTTTGTTAAATGATTAATTTTTTCGTTAATGTTATTACGAATATAATCAATTATGTTATTATTATTGTCAAATTCAGGAGAAATTGTCTTGTCATTATTAAGGATTCGTTTAAGGTTTTCATATTGTTTGTTTAAATTTTCATATTGTGTCCAAAGTGGTTGTAAGTCGTAATAGTGTATGAATGTGTGTGTGGATTTTTGGAGTTTTGCGGTCCCGAGATTTATTGTCAGTAGTCCTGGATTATGTGTTATGTCTTTCATACTTAGTCCGTGGGAGTATGAGAGGTAGAGGGACCTGGAATATCCGAATTTTTGTTAGAAATTTTTCGGGGTCTCCTTATATTGGAAAGGTGTATTTTAGGCTGCTTTTTGTCATTGGGATTGGTTTCTATTTCCGCTGTTTTCAGGGGTTTATTTAATTTTTTTATCTTTTCTTTCTTAAATTTAGGCAATTTCGTTTTATTTACTTTTTGTTTGTTTTGAACATAAACTGTTTCAGGGATGTCTGGGAGTTCTTCTCTTGTTTCATTAATTTTAGTTATTAATTTAGATTTTTCATCTTGCAATTTTTGATTAATATTTCGATACATTAGTTTAGTTTTATCTTTGTGTTTTTGTATATAGTCTTGGGTAACTTGTTTATCAAGTTCGATATCAAGAGGGGAATTTACTTCTAAATGACCGTTAATAATTTCAATCGGTTTTAGATTTGTCGAACTATGATTTGTATTATTATATGCTAAAATTGCATATGATATTTTATCTTTTATCGACTCATTCTTGAAATTGTCTTGCATATTAAATAAACGAATATGTTCTATTAAAGTTGAGTGAAAACGTTCAACTAAACCATTCGAGTTTGGATTTTGTGAGCAAGTAAAATGAATTTCAATTTTATGCAAGGATAATAATTCTTTAACAACTGTATTTTTAAATTCGAGTCCGTTGTCGGATACAATTAATTTTGGTATACCATGATGGGAAAAGAATTTAGTTAATTTATTTGTAATTTCTATAGCGTTGATTGACGTTACTTTATAGGCTTGCGCGTATTTTGAAAATGCGTCAATTATTGTTAGAAATTTGGAATTTTCGAGACTTAATGTGTCTACGTGTATAATGTCTAATGGTTTGTTGGGGGTCGGAGTTATATTTAATTTAGGTTTTACAGGATTTCTTTCGTATTTGGCTGCTAAACATATCTCGCATTGATTGATATAATCTGTGATGGTTTTATGTTGGCTAGGCCAATAATATCTCTTTTTTATTTGATTATAAACTTCATTAATGCCGCGGTGATTTGTTTTGCTTTCATGATTATTTTTTATTGTTTGTAAAATTTCATCTGGGTCTTCTACATCTATTAATTTAGTATTACACTTAATAAATTTAATTTCAGAGTTTTTGAAATACTTTTGCAATACGTTGCTAAATTGTTCGTATAAGGGTTGCTCGAAATACAGATAATATTTTACTTTAGGCACAACAAATTCTTTGATAAATTTTACCGTGTCTTTTTCAAAATTTGTTTCTGATAATTGCACTAAAATTCTCATTTTGTCAGAATGAAATTTTTGCACTTTTGGTGTACATGGAGAGTGTTTAACTTGAGATATAAATATTTGATTTTTGCCATAGTTTACGGCAGATTCTGTTATCGTAATGCCTATGATAGGATTTTCTGGATTTGAATGTATAGTTTGGTCTGTGTCAGTATCATTTAGGGCATCTTCGTCAGGTTCAACAATCATAGATTGTGTGTCATTGTTGGGATCAAAAGTATCGTTAAATGTTTCTACATATTCAAAAAGATTTTTCATACCGGGGTCTACAGTGTTGACGTTTAATTCTATTCGTGATAGAGCGTCAGCGTTTTTGTTTAAAGTTCCTTTTTTATGAATAACTTCGTAATCGTACTCTTCTAATTTGAGTCTCCAACGCATTAATTTGGAATTTGGTTCTTTTAATGAATGTAAATATTGCAATGGTTTATGATCAGTAATTATTTTAAACTTTCTGCCAAACAAATATGGTCTAAAATATTTCGTAGCCCACATAACAGCGAGTAATTCTTTTTCAATCGTGCTGTAGTTTTGTTCTGAGTCATTTAGAGTTCGACTTGCGTAGGCGATGGGAAGATCGGAACCAATATTACCTTGGGACAGGATAGCGCCTATAGCGTAATTGCTAGCGTCTGTGGTTAAGTTGAAAGGCTTGTTAAAATCTGGATATTGGAGTATGGGATCGTTAATTAGAAGATTTTTGCAAGTATTGAAACAGTTAACATATTCTGAATCGTTATGTTTAATTTCTGCGTCTTTCTTTAGACATTTAGTTAGGGGTTTCGTGAGTTGGGCAAAATTTTTAATGAATTTTCGGTAATAACCTAGTAGGCCTAGAAATGCTTTAATTTGTTTCGGTGTTTTCGGTAGAGGGTAGTTTTTGATCGCGTGAATTTTATCCGGGTTCGGTTTAACTCCGCTAGGGGTCACGACATGTCCGAGATATGCTACCTCTTTACGTAAAAATTACGATTTGTCGAGCTGTATTTTTAAGTTCGCTTTCTTTAGACGGTCAAAAACTGTTCTTAAATTTTGAATATGCTCTTGGAGGCTTGTGCTGAAAATTATGACGTCATCTAAGTATACTAAGCAAATTTCGTTTACTAAATTTCTAAGTACGTTATCCATGACGCGTTGAAAAGTTGCCGGGGCATTTTTCAAGCCAAATGGCATTCTCATGAATTCGTAATGCCCATTTTCGGTATTGAAAGCAGTTTTTTGAATATCTGCTTTGTTCATCTCAATCTGATGGAATCCGGACGCGAGATCTAAGGTCGAAAAATAATTACATCTACCAAGTTTGTCTAATAAAGTGTTTATATTTGGTATCGGATACTTGTCATCGATCGTTTTCTCATTTAACTTTCTATAATCTATGACTATTCTCCATTTTTTCTTGCCAGATGCGTCAATCTTCTTGGGAACGATCCACACTGGGGATGACCAAGGAGAATGAGAGGGACGGATTATTTTTTGATCAAGCATTTTTGAGATTTGATTTTGCACTTCTTTCCTATGCACTTCAGGATATCTATAGGTTTTTGAATATACGGGGATTTCGTCTTTAGTTCGGATAAAGTGTTTAACTTCATTCGTAAATGTTAGTGATTTATTATCGCCGTGTAAAATAGTAGAGAATTCTTTTAATAATTTCATAATTTCAGATTTTTCTTCTTGATTCATATGATCAATTCTTATTTTATTCATATCTAAATTATTTTCAGTACGGGTTTTGTCAAAGTTTAAATTATTAATTTCAAAATGATTTAGTGTTTCTAGTTTTACGCAATTTACAGTGTCTAAAATTTGTTCATTATCCGTTGTGTTAATAGCAGGATAGAATAATTCGTAATTTTCTACTTTAGCTAAACCTTCAGGAATAATTATATTATTTATTTTAGTTTCTGGTATAAATGCTTCTCCGGTCTCTATGTTGTTAACAAATATTTTAATTATTTTTTCCGAGTTTGGTGGAATTTTGATATAATGAGATTTTGGAAGTATCTTATGATAATGAATTTTTATATCTTGAGTAGGAGTTTTAATTTTATCATTATTTAAATCAATACTTGTTTCTAAAATTTTTAAATTATCTATTCCAAGCAAAACATCAAAGTTATTGTGGAAATCGAATAGATAGTATTTTAATAATTTATCTGGGTTGTTAAACAAGTTTGAAGCAGGTAAAATAATACTAGAATTTTCAGTTGAAGTACCGTGAGCTGTTGTGATTTTAAAAGTGTCATTTTGAATTTTATTTTTATAATATTTCTGTGCAATATTTGGGTTAATAAATGAGCGTGTACTTCCGGTATCTATCAAAACTTTTAAGTTATGTTCGGGATATATTATGAATGGTAGTTCGCTATAATTATGAGTTAAATTCATAATTTCAAATTCGTTTCCGAGGCTTTTTATTGAAAAAAAGCGTCTTGATCATGGTTTTCATCATTATCGGGATTTGGTTCGGTGACGTAATATTCTGCGTTTTCATCACAGTATTGTTCTTCGATTTCGTTATTTTGTAATTCATCGACTTCGGTATTAAATAGTTCTTCCGAAATAAAATCAGGTTTTCGTTGGGATTGGAATTGTTGAGGACGGTAATTACTTGTGCTTGGTCTTGGTGTGAATGATTGTCTAGTACTGACACTCATGGGCGTCGGTTTCGCAAATTTTTTGTTTGGATCGGGTTTGAAAACGTTTGGAATGTTTGGTTTAATTTGTTGATGATTTTGTTGGTATGTGTAGTGTGGTTGAGGGGTGTAGTGTGTTTGATTAGGCTTGTACATTAGTTGAGGGTAACTTCTTTGTTGAAATGGTTTGTTATTTTGTGTGGGAAGGTTTTGTTTGGGTTTGAACGTATTTTTGTGTTGTTGTTTATTGACTGAGTCAATTTGGAAATCGTTTGTCATCATGTTCAGGGCGGTGGTTAGGTCTTTTGGGTCTTTGGTTCTCATTAATGTGCCTAGAGGCTCTCTAAGTCCTCGCAACATGACTCTTAACGCAAAATTTCTAAAATAGCCAATTAGAATTGGTTGTTCTTCCGCTTTTATATGTAGAGTTACATAAGAGGTTGATAAATTTAATAAGTGTATAACTCTGTTGTAATAATCAAATGGGGATTCATTTTGATTTTGTTTTAATTCGCATAATTCGACATTTAAAGTGTAAATATCGCGCTTGTCCGCGTACGTATTTAATAGGGCTGTTTTTAAATCTAGCCATTTAGTAATTGTGACACTCGCAATGTTGACGGCGGCTTCTCCTTTTATTTTTGTCAAAATACTGCTCATTAAGTACTCGTTTTGGAAATTATTTGCGTCTGTTGTATCATAAAATTTATTTACGATTTTTTCGCTAATTTCTATAAATCTACTTAATAATTTAGCATCACCTCGAAATTCGGGGATCATGTCTAAATATTCGCGTTTGAGTTCTGGGACAGCCATTTCGTCAAGATTTAGGTTATTTATTTGATCGATAAGGGATTGATCGATTGGGAGTGTGTTTGGAATGTAAATTAGTGAGTCAGAGGAATTTACTGAATCTGTATCTGAGCTATCGTCTGATTCTAATTCGATATTCGCTCGATTATCTCTAGATGTCATATGTGCACTACTTACAGGAAAATCAGTGTGTTCTTCATTGGCTCTGTACGGCTTCTTCCACGATGGAGGAACGGGACAGGATGAATCTTCTACGGCTCGGCTCTGTGTTCAGCAGGGCTTCGTTGTTCTCTTCGTGTGACGCGATGCACTCGTTGAAAACGTGTAGATTTTTTTTCACTGATTTTACGTTGATTCTTCGCAATAAATCGTTGAAACGAACCGAAATTTTTATGTTTCGTTTGCGATATCCGTTGCGACTGCGCCAGTTAGATTTATTGATTTGCAATAAATGTTTTTAAAAAATTTTATTTTAAGTGTTTTACAACATAAGATATTTTTTAGTTTCAGAAGTCAAAAGTTAGATACAGATTTGTTATAAGTATGTGTTGATCGTACTGGAGTGAGAATCTGACTGAGTTCAGTCTTACACGATCCTACCCAGGATGTTACATGATTCTAAGATATGATATTACACTATTATGGAATCGTATTGCTGGAGAGTCAGCGGTTTCTGTGGGAACACCGTTTCCTAACTTATATATATATATATATATATATATATATATATATATATATATATATATATATATAAATCCGACTTAAAATTCCCAGTCAAAAACCAAATAAATTTATTATTTGACGGTCGAGTGTTGTTTATTCTGCTGTCTGGATATTTATCGAATAAATAAAATTGACAATACAAAATAATTTTTCTATTAGAATAATCTCAAATGTTTTCTTCTTTCATAGAATCGTTAGAAAATATAGATAAAGCAGAAGAAAGTCAAGTCCCGCAATATAGAAAATAAGGTAATTTTATCTATAGGGCCATTTTCTCAAGAAAAAAAGTTGATATCAAGTTCAAGAAGGAAATTATAGGATATATTAAAAGACTGGGAAATTAAAAAATGTATTTTGATATTATGACAATACAATATATTTTTTTAAATGTCTAATTGATATATTTGACATGAAACAATATCCACTTATTAACTTTGCTTTGTAAGGTCAATTAATCAAAAATATCCAAGAAATTTTTGTATTACCTTGATAATAATGTTTCTGTTGCTGTTATTTAGTGTTGTACGATGTTCTTAATAATAATTGTCATTAAATCATTCAAGCTGATATTATATGGCAAATTGATATTTTGTATAACTGCGAAAATGTTTGCAGATGTATATGAATTCTTTGAAATCAAATCGTTTAAGCCAAGTATCATTTTGCATATATTGCATATTTATACGTTTCTGAACATATTTTCTGGGTATTGCATATTTGGTTATATTTAGCAATAATTTGTAATGAATGTACTTTTAGAGTCTTTTTTTTGTAAAATTTACTTTTAATTTAATTTATTATTAAAATTTTTGTGTGCGACTGAGATACATACTTTCAATTTATGTCGCTGGAGTGCTATGCGCTTACCGAAACCGAAATAAGGAGAGGAGCTAGGAAGATCCTGTTAAACCGAATGACGGATGAGAAAGCGCTGCGCTGCAACGTTATTCAGATCGTTCTACGTTCCATATTCTATAAATAATTCTATTTTTAATATGCCAAAGGCAAATTAACTTGTATTGTTGTGGATAAAGAATTATTCCGAACTATTTCTGAATAATGACAGTTCGTTTTGTAAATTCTACAGCAAAACTGTAAGTTAATGTAATTGTTTTACACTTTCTGTTATTTCTTTAATTATTCTTTTAGATATTATATGATAAAAAATTTCAAATAACTCCGCATTTTAGCACTACTTTATTTAAAAATAATTTGGCCAAGTTTAAAACTTCAACCCAACTCACTTGAAATCAATCATTTACTTCAACATCTAAGAACACAGAACTAGAATTTTTCTGTCTTGACTTGTGTAATGTTTTAATTGCAGTAAATAGTCCGGTTTCAAAATTTGATAATACAACGTTTAATTCATTCATAAAAGTACACTAAAATGCCAATATCCGCAAGACCCACTTTAAGAAACAAATACGTTGATATAATATTTGGGGAAACAATGAGCAAAATTAAAGAAATATTTGGCAACAACATTTACTTTGCTGTAGATAAAACAACAGATACTTGTGTTCGATATATTGTCAATTTATTCTTTGGCATTTTAGCAGGGCATGAGGATATCTATCAATGGATATTTATCCTGATATATATCATGATTATATCAAGATATTTATACGTTGATATATATCAAGATAAATACCCCCACTCCCACTAGCACGGGAAATAGGTTCGAGCCGTCTCGAGCCACTCTGTACTTTGGGGCAAGAAATACCCTGGTTACAAACCACCTACTGCATTGGAAATAGGGGGCACCATCTTGGAAAATGTGTATTCGGAAATATTAAAAGAATGTAAACATAAATTTCAAGGAGATCAGTGTCGATGTCAATAGACGGGTGGTCAAAAGTGAAAAATGAGCCCCTTATGTGCTGCTCGATTGTTACACAAAATGCAGAATCATATTTAGTTGATACAATTGATTCTTCAGAAAACTCACACACAGCAGCATATCTAAAAAAAAGTTGTTGTTGAAGCTATAAAGAAAAGTGAAGTAAATTTCCGACTCAAAGTAATAAGTTTTGTGACAGACAATACCGGTATTGTGCTAAAAATGCTTAAAGAATTTACTAGTGATGATGATCTGGATATAATACTTACAGTATGGATGTTCAGCTCTGTCTCGGTTAGTCGTGTCATTCATTAAATTAATTTTAATTATCGAATTTTTCCAATATTGTTAATTGTTTTTATTGAAAAAGAATAGTTATGTTTATATTATATTTATTTATGTATTTTGAACAAATTAAATTCTTTAATTAATTACTGTATTTTCATCAAAATAAAAAAGCATATAACCATATTTAAATAAATATCAAAATTTTGATTTATATCTGATATATATCTGTTATTTAAATTTGTAAATAAATATCAACATTTCGATATATATATCTGATATTTATCGTTATATATCCGATATTTTGATATTTATATAAATATCATGATATTTTTGTGCCTTGCATTTTAGATGAAAATTGTGCCGGGATATCATATTTAGTTATAACGCAAGAATAAATCATGTAAAATCTCTAAATTTGTATATGATTCTTTGACATGGTTTTACCTACCAGAGGCTGTACCAGAAAAAAAGTTTTACTAATGTTGTCTAATGCGGCGGCGTATACGAGGGCTGTTAGAAAAGTATCCGACCATATATTTTTTGCGAAAACCTGATAGATAGGAATCAAGTGCGCTTGCATGAGCCAACCTTGAACCTTTGTGCGCATGCGTGAATTTTTTCCCGCCTGTCAATAGCGTTTGTTGCTGGCAAGCAGCATTTGAGTGAGGTAGTGTGTAGTGCTCTTGTCGGTTTGTCATTGCAAGGACAATGACGAAAAAACTGGAGCGGCGTTACTGCATCAAATTTTGCCAGAAACTTGGCGACAGCTAGGTGCAAACCATTCGGAATGTTCAGATGGATTTTGGTGACGATGCTATGGGCATCACATAAATTAAGGAGTGGTACAATCGTTTTATAGGCAGCCGCATATCCGTGGAGAGCGAGTCACGCTTCGGTCGGTCATTAACATGCTGAAATGATCAGGTCACACCGAATACGCACCACAGGCTGTTCAAGAGACCTAAGTTGTGATCAACAGGAAATTGGTGCCTCCATCACGACAATGTTTAGATCTTTCCGAATCCATAGATTTAATGCAAAATTTTAAAAAATTGAATCAACAACGTTAAAGAAACAACTGTAGATCGGATAAAAAATAAATTACGGGAAGTGTTAAGAAAAATTGAGGGATTTAATCAGCTTATAAAAATATGCAATATATTGCAAGGAATCCTTGACGAAAATATTCGACTGAATCCTACAATAATAAGAATAGAAAGAAGTTTCTCGTATTACCAGCAAATTTTGGATTGCAATCAATCTTTTTTAACTGATAATTTAGGAAAACATATAATTGTTAATGTTTTTAACACTGTAACTAATTAAAAATATTACTTTTACTTCTTTGTTAAAGATATTTTTTAAAATTATACACAAATTAGATATTCTCTTATAAAATAAGTTAAATTGTTACATTTTTTATCCACCTATTTTCAAAAAAAAAAATGCAAAATTTTATTTTATATAATTTGTATTTTATGTAAAAAAATATGTAATACACTGACGCACATTTACATTATTTTATTTTAATAAGCAATTATGCTTTGACTTAAAATTAAGCTTAACTAATCAGAAAAGAATCACGAAAATATTAATAATTTTTTATTATTTTTTAATACTAATGTGCAGTAAACTCTATAAATATTAAACAAGAGTGATAAATTAAAATTAAAAATTTTACTATTATTAAATACTTATAAATAATGTTATATTTGATTTCCATTATTTTCTAAACATAATTCTATTCGACTTGACAGAAAAAAGGATCTTTCATTATTGTTTCTGGTGTTAATTTTGTTTCGTTGTCACTGGATTTGAATAAACTTTCTCTTTAATGGGGTAGGTGGCTCACAATCAGTGGTATCGAATCGGACTATGGATTTGACTATTAATATTTTCGTGATTCCCACAGCCGACAAACAGTTTTCACCACATTCAAATTACCCCTGTGGTTCTCCCACCATTAACAATTTTGCAAATTTTGTTATGTACCCCAACAAATTTTTGGTTATGATATTTGTACGAAAAAAATTGTTGCTAAATGATAGTTAAATTATCATAATAGTAATTTATGCCCTAATGGCGTTCAGTAGATGATGATGTACAGAGAGCGACTGTATCCAGTCCAAGGGTCTTTGGCCCGAGGGATGGGTGTCGTCCGTGGTGCATACAAAATTAAATTTTTCACTAAAATATGTATAATTAGTTTAAATTTATAATAATTATGATTATAGTAATGTGCATATCGTAAAACTAAAGATCAACTGTGTCGTTGCGTTGCCAAGGATATAGTTTCTTTATTTTGTTTATTTAATTTAGACGTCAGTTGCGTTACGTTCTTTATTTTTGGATATAATGAAGAGAGAATTTGATATTTTGGAAGATATTTTAGTGAGAGCGAAGAAGATAACGTTGACATTTCTCGTTGTAATTGTTTGGTACTACAAAATATCTTAAATAAAAGTTTCAAAGTAATCGTAAGTTTTGAGAGATTAAGTTAGGTCAATGTTTTTCTCGGCATATTTCTGCCTTTACATTATATATTTTTTCCTTTAGCATCATCACCTACAACATTCTATTATGTAATAGTACTAATAACATACCACTAATATTAATCTTATAAATATGAATATCATTTGATAGTTCAGAAGATAGGTTTTCGAATCAGTAAATAAGATCGAATACAGTGTAACCGATTCTCTTAAATTTCCGTACAATATTTGACACTAGATGCCACTACTAACTAACACAAACAACAAAACAGTTATTTGTGAACACTACTTATGTTTAAATGTTAAAACATAAAATTAAATTAAAACAAAATATAAACGGAGCGGGCGTTATGAATCATAGTCCCGCACATTATGCTTCGATCGTTATGATGTTGTTTATATATTTCGGATTATAACAATAAACAGCAAATAATATACAAGTGAAAAATAAAATACTTTTTGTCCTTGTGACATAAATAACTATTATAATCAAATATGTCCACACCGGAAATAACACAGTTCACTATAAAGTTGTTTGATTTTGAATCTAATCTAGAATTTACCAGAGAGCCTATCAACATCTGTTAGATGTCATTACCCTATCAGAAACTTAGCTGTCTTTTTTTATCTTGCAAGACTAATGCCTTGTATGCTACAATAATAGTAAATCCAGTTTTCACAGTGGTGTCTTCATATTGTACATATTAATTATAGTTTTTACCTATTAAACCAGATGTAGATTTAGATTAATAACATTTTGAATATCGTTCGTGCTATAAAATATGTATAATTTGAATATGGGAGCGTCCACGCCAAGCGTGTCACCCAACGCGGCCAAAACATGTGTGTTCAACTCGCTAACGTTAGCCCCTCGATAATTAGAAAAATCTTTAAAAATATAGGTTGATAGATATATTTCTGCTCTTTCTGAAAGTGACTTTGGTTTTTCGGAAAAAGTCAATTTTATATGCTTGAAACGGTGCTGAGGTTGAGGTATTTTTTTCGAAAATTTTGACAAATATTCTTCGTTGAATTATAACTTATAAAGAGTTCCTCTGCAAATTTTCAAATTCAAGAAATTTGTGAAAAATGGTCGTGGATAAATATATACAAAATTCTTTGTTGAATTATAACTTATAAAGAGTTCCTCTGCAAATTTTCAAATTGAAGAAATTTGTGAAAACATTTTCAACGTTTGCATTCTGAATTCGCACCCGGGCTGCCGCTGACCAGCTAAGAAAACTAAGCGTTAGGCTTTGCATCAACCGGCCGTCGATGATTTTTTTCCGATTTTACACCTATTTTTACAATTTGAACATTTACAGAGAAACTCTTTATAAATTATAATTCAACGAAGAATTTTTTTTTGTCAAAATCAAAAGGATGCAAATTAAAAAAAAAACCTCACCCTTAGCACAATTTTTAACACATAACATAAAACTTCACTAAATAATCAAAATCACCATCGGAACAAGCTAGAAAATTCTAAGGACCTATATTTTAATAGTATATTTACGGTACGAGCCGTAGGCTTCATCCGAATTCATAATAACCATAATACGCGAGTTGAATACTATACTTTATACACGACCATTTTAATTATACGAAAATTTGAAGAAAATAAGAATTTTCTGGTAACAACGCCAAAGAATTTGATTAAAACAATTATACTGAACTTGCATTGTCTTTATTAGTTTGAACAAAATGTACAAAAAATATTTCACAACGTTTCGTGTGTTGTAATCTACATTTGTCTTCAGTTGATAATGACTAAATACTATGCTACAAGACTATATATATATATATATATATATATATATATATATATATATATATATATATATATATATATATATATATATATATATGTATACTACCTAGACACCAATCCACAACGGTCGAGTGATTTCGTCACGAACTGTGAACTCCTCTTGTGTATATATATATATATATATCATGTGATATACCGCAGTTTGCTCCCACATGAGTTTAAAACCCACGCTAAATACAGTAGGTATGTTTGATTTTATACACGTAACTAATAAATAGTGTTAGAATGCATCGTATATTAGTGATATAATTTCGTATTTCAATATATTTATATGAAAAATTGATAGTTTTGTAGTCATAATATGTCAATGAAGTTTAGACCCCAATTTTTATGCTATTGTATGAGAGATGGCAGTCTTGATGGGTAAATAAGAAATCTGTTATTAGGGTTCTGCTTTGTGTTCGCGCGTTTTAGTTCTCTACAATAATATTCCCAGTAGAACTTGTACTACTCAACCTACAAATGTTGATGGTATTAACATATTATTAGTCGCACCAAAAACATTTGACTGAATAATATGTAAAATTTAATCATTGTATTGTTATTCTTTAAGATATGGAACAATTATATATACATTTTAAAAATCTGATGCGGACACCACATGACTTCCTTGTAAACATATTAAACTATAGATATTTCCTAATCCATAGCATACTTAATTACAAAAACAAAAAAATTATATAATTTTTAAATTTACGTATTTTGCTTATTTAAAGGCCTAATTTAATTCTTGATGTGCTAGACGCAGAATTTATTTCTCTAACACTTTTATTTGGTATTCCATTTTAACAAAAATCTATTATGTTATTTCTATTGATATAATAGTCTTATATACCAAATTTTAAAAATTTTTGATTATATTTGAAAGTAGGTACTTTAACATTAAAATCTAAAATAGGCTAAATTTTCTACTTTTTTATAATCATCTTCTATCCTTCTTTTGCCTGTATGACTGTTTCTTTCCCATCTTTAATTATCCATTAAATACAAAGAGAGGTGCACAACTAGATGTTACTCTAATGCAACAACATTGGTATTAATTTTTCTATTTTATTCTAATTTTTTTGTTTTAATCCATTGCAAACTTACAAAAACAAAAAATATATAATCTCGCTTATACAAAAGGCTAATTTAATAATTTTTGTAATAGACGCAGAATTTAAGTCTCTAAAACTTTCGGTTTCCAAATTTCAGCGGAAATATCTATTTTGACCATCCCTGAATCCATTTTGACTAATTTCGCCGTGACGTCTGTACGTCTGTACGTACGTATATACGTATGTATCTCGCATAAATCAAAAACGGTAAACCGTAGAAAGTTGAAATTTTGTATTTAGGACTGTTATAACATCTAGTTCTGCAACTTCCTTTTTGATGATTATATTACTTCCGGAAGTGGTATTTTACTTCAAGCCTATATTAGCTTTTAATGAAAATCTATATTAAAGTATAATCCAAAACTTTTCAAATTTGGCATATAAGACTACTATATCAATAGAAATAACATAATTGATTTTGGTTAAAATGGACTAACCGGAAGTGATACATTACATGAAGCTGGTAACAGTTTTTCTTGAAAAAAAATGGTATTATTTTGATTTTAGAAATAAATACTGCATATAAAAGTTTTAGACAATTAAATTCTGCGTCTAGCACATTAAGAATTATTAGATTAGTCTTTTGTATAAGCGAAATATGTAAATTTAAAAATTATATATTTTTTGTTTTTTGTAATTAAGTTTGCTATGGATTAGAACAAAAAATAAGAAAGAAATAAAAAATTCATGTCAATGTCAAATTACATCAAATATGTGCAATAAAAAAATCTATAGTTTAATACGCGTACAAGAAAGTCATGTGGTGTTCACATCAGATTTTTTAATTACACGTAATTGACATAATTGATCATTGACATTAAATTTATATTTTTTTAAATATTTTTTTCCTAATCCATAGCAAACCTAATTACGAAAACCAGAAGGTATATAATATTTAATCAAAATGGATTCAGGGATGGTCAAAATGGATATTGCCGCTGAAACCTGAGAACTGAAAATTTTCACGATTACAATACTTCATTTACTTCGCACTAGGAAGTAAAAATTACATACCTTTTGGTTTTGGTAATTAAGTTTGCTATGGGATTAGGAGAAAAAAAATCATAAATTTAATGTCAAAAAATATGTTGCTTGCAAGTATCTATCAGGTCTATTTTTCTCATCAGTTAAATTTCCTTCCCGGTTTTTTTTATAACAAATTTTTTTTTCCCTCAAATGAAAGATGTCAATTTCAAAATGCTTGTCAGTTTCTCAAACTGTGAAATACATGAAAAAAGAATTTGTTATTCCAGAATAAAAATATGTTTATTATTATCGAACTCATGGTAACACAGGTTTAAAAAATAACTCTGGATTAACTAATCCCGAAATAAGTAAATATTTATTATTACACATATAATTAAATAAAAACATTTTTTTACTAATAGTAATATTTACTTTCTTATACGAAGTAATACTAAAGTATAGCAATAGGGCCAATATTAGAAAAATTTCGCAATGGTTTGTGTGTGTGTATGTGTTAATAATAATTTGTTTAACTTTAGATAATTTCTGTGTAATAGTAATACAGAGTGATTCAAAATGATTGACCGTCACGCGATAATTATAATGAATCAGTTATGAAGGTTTATAATAATATAGTATATTTATAATTAACTCAGAATCTTTTATTTAAACAAATAGGTACATTATTAAAAAAAGCCAAGACACCGACTTGTAAGTACTACTTTCAAATCTTAACAAACAAACGACAAATGACATATTCTTCTTCACTGTAAATACTTTGAAAACTAGAAGCTTTTGCATAAGCGAATAAATGTATTTATGTCTGTTTAATTAGATATATTGAAATGGTAAGGCAATGCTTGTCTTTATTAAACTTTATATTTTTGTTAGTTACAATACTTATATAGTTATGTGTATATTATTCTCGTTATTAATGGGAAAAAAATATTGTAAATTAGTTCATAATTAAACACATGTATTTATTTAATTACTTTGTTAAGATAATTTTAACTAGAAAATTAGCCCGCCAATCTATTTGTAAAGAATCTAGTCGAATGACAATAAAATTTATCTATTTATCTGTATTATTATAACAATAATATATTAGACAACAGATAAATAGCACTATGGTAGCTTTGTTTTGACAGTTGGTAACAGAATCTCAGACGCAAAAATATATGTTAAAACTATATATCATAAAAATTATTCAAGCTGTTCCTGATGAACAATTATGGTTCATTTACATTTTAAAAGAGAACATAAGAGGTCATTGTTATATTATTTGGTACATTTTTGTACTGTAATTTTTATGAATTACATTTTGAATTCATAGCGTTCTTGAAAAAGAAATTCAACTTGGATTTTTGTTCATTTTGTTTGTCATATCTGACAATGGCAACGATGCTTTGAGTTTAAAACTATACAGCTGTCAACACCGTGCGACCTCGCCATGTGGTTCGCCATAGAATGTTTGCTTCCGCCACCGCATCCCCCCAACATTAGCACATTGTACAGGGTAGTACTTGTGAAAATGTGTAATGTGTCCACCCCGCGTTTATTCTGTTTATCCAACAGCGTGTGTACAGGGGACAGTAGCCCCTGTCCCATAGAGTATCTTTTGTCGAAAAACTTTCCACACTAATTCGTACATTCATAATGAAACCATATCTATTAGTTTAAGTTAATTTTACTTGTTATTTATTTTATGGATTTGTGAATGGCATAATTCTGATTAATTTTTAATAATTATGACAAGTCATTGTAACTTTGTTAATTGTTTTAATCATAATTTGTTAATCGCTTTATTTTCAATATTATTTAGTGTGTACTCGACATTAAAAAGTTGCTCGTTTACTACTTATACGTTCGCTTAGTTTAATCTATTTTGAGGTTTAAATACTGAAAAATTTAAAAAAAATTACATTAGGTACTGAAGAGTGTCAATTATAATTATCACACTATGGTTTTGTATAAAGGTAAAAAATATACTACATAGGAATAAAATTCGCGACCCGTCTATTGTCAATAATATACAATTATCTCACTCGCCTAATTTGTACAGAATGTCTTGTGTCATAAAAAGTAATACCTATAAGCTATGTCAATATAAATTCGAGATATTATATATTTTATGATGAACTCAAATAGCACAAATTTATTAATATTATGTCTATGTATTTGTTAATAACTACTATAACTATTAATACCTATATGTTAATATTTGTAGAAACTAAATAAAAAATTTCAAGTAAATTGATCTGATAAAATATGAAAATTATACAATTTCGCGTGTGTCTCGTTATAATGGGATGATTTAAAACTTTTCTATAATTAAAACAATAACTACTCAATATGCTATCAAGCTCTGATTTTTTACATTTAAAATGTTGCATCAGCTATAGTTATGTTTATGTATGAATTACTGTAAATATGCTTATGCCCGGTTTTATAATGAAAAATTTAATCCTCACTTAACAAAGTGAAACTTAAATTAAATGGTCAGTTAAATTCTGTTACCGTTTTATAAAACAAATTTTGCATCAGGTAACCAAGTGACGGTTATTTGCAATTATTTAAAATTTTATCGTAAATTTAATAATTATATCTGATTTTTTATAAATATCTAGTAGTTCTTCTCTCGTTGCTAAGGTAACGGAAAAAATAATAACGTAACCTTAAACATTACAGGAAATTGAATTTCGAAGATTACAGTAATTATTTGTGTAAAAAAATTGCCAAAGAAGTAGGATTTTGAAATAGAATTGGTAATTATTTATCTATTGAAACGAGAAAATTAATTTACAACACTATCATTCTCATTCATTTCACTTATGTTTCTATAATTTTATATATGAGCAAACAAACCGACATAAATAGATTACAGTTTCTTCAAAGCCGAGGAATGCGAATTATATTAAAATGTAACAAATACACTAGCATTCGAAGTATGTTGCAAATATTAGGCTGGTTCAATGTTAAAACGTTTATCAAGTTCAACTGCTTAGTTTTTGTGCATAAAAAAAAAGTTGAATTTAATGCCGCAATACATTGTTGATAGTGTGCAATATATGAAAACAGTATATAGTACTAGAAGTCAGGGTGACTTCTTTATAAAAAGAAAAAATAAAACTATCTGAACCTTATTTTAATTTTTATATCATTATATAAGTAGAATTGCTAAATTATATCTCCAAAAACTCGAGGAGGTCGAATGCTTTTTGCATGACCAGTATCAAAGGATAATGTCGTTATATATGAAACATATTACGAAGAATTTGACATAACATCACTAACGTCAAACATGTTCACAATAGATAGAACAAATAATGATCTATTTAAAAACACTCTCAAATAAATTAGAACTTTATTTAGTACGATTACACACAGGCATTAAATTTCAAATCATAACGTACATCAAGGATATTAAAATAGTATTTCATATCTTTGCAGGGGTCAGGGGTGGGTCCAGCGGGGGGTCATGACCCCCCCCCCCTTAGCAAGGATTTTTTTAATGTTGGTTCTAATAGTTAATTGGCCCTAATACATAATAATGATGTCATTATTTACGATAACTCAATTTGTTAAACAAATTAAATAGAAAATATTAGCTAAGAACTTACAATTCTAAGATAATTAAGAACTATTGTTTGATTTATTATTCTAATAAATAGCCAAAAACCAATATTTTGTGGGGATATTATTTCGACCCGCTGATGGGAGAGGTATTCTATTTAAGACCTAGTCAAGTATGTGACTACCGACATTTGCACTTAGAAAATTATCTTCTAATTCAATAAATTTTGTATTCTATCGATGAACCGATTAGATATTGAAACTTTATGATTTAAAAAGTATTGGCGTTCTTAGGGGAAATTTTTGAGGAAAACAATTTTTTGTTATCTAAGTATATTCTAAAGATGATTTAATGTTATTCAATGTGAATAAATGTGATTCCAAAGGTGATTTAATGTGATTTAATACGATTCCAAAGACGATTTAGTGTGATGTAATTATTTAAAGCAGGAATATAATATGAGCAAATACAAATGTTTTAGAAGATGGGCAATACCCCCCCCCCTCGAGACAAAAGTCACTCCATGACCCACCAACGTAATTCGAAGTCTGGATCCGCCCCTGGCAGGGGTATCCCGATACGTTGAAAAATATCATCCGTTAAAATTTAATACTAGGCAATTTTCCACTTCATTTAGGAGAAGATTTACTTAGCAACTAAAAAGTGAGCTTTATAAAACCCAAATTTCTGCTAAAGTAAATTTACTAGGCTACTAAATTTTAAGTGGGGAATATATTTGTTTATAAAACCGGCCCTTAAAGTTTTAAATCAGTGAGAAGATATTCATAAGCAACATATATAACAACTGTAAACTTTATTCGAATACTGGTCGCCGTGAACATCAAGCCTACAGCTGAGAATATTTTGTGCGACACAATTCCAGAGCCGCGGTATCAGGGCCGTATTTATAAATAAGCGCAGGTAGCGCGCGCTTCGGGCCTCATCGTCAGGAGAACCTCCTCACACAAAGTAGCGAACTGAAATACATGTGAAACCTTATAACAATACAAAAAAAATCCGCTGCGCAACACAGTACTTCCCCGACATTACAATACTTATAAATAATAATACAGACCGCTTTACGATAATGTTTTTGAGTTCGGAAGTATCTAATCATATAGGTTTGAATTTGTAAGTAAATAAAATAAATAATATTTAATCAAAATTAAAGCTTCTAACTGTATTATACATATGAAAATATAATACATGTCAGAATCAAATATATGTTATTTATGAAACAATATTCAATTTTTCTGAGAAAAACGGGCTAACCAGATTATTAAATAGAAATTATCTTTATTTAGAATTCTTATATGGTCATAGAGAAAAATATCTGAAATAGAGATTGTAGTTAATCGTTTTATGGTTCATTTCAATTATTACGTATTTTGTAATATCCACTAATATCTTTGGGGACGGTTATTCGACGGCTGGTAACCGCACTTCACGCGAAAAAATATTTCAGAGTGCCACACCGAATAATGGGTAAAAAGGCGTGATGATATATATATTTTTTATTTATTTATTTGTGATAAATACTATCGTTTATCAAATAAATGCAAATTTTAAAAAAGTCAATAAAGTTATGGTACCTATTGTTGTATAAAGCTCATCAACGAAGTGAAACTAAGTTTTTTCCTTAAAATCTTAAATATAATTTCGATCTAAAAATGAACAATTTTGACCTGTGTATGTATGTACATATACTCTATCTGTATAATTCCCCCAATTTCAACTAATAATATTCCTTATTTTAAAAATCCAATTAATAAAAAAAGACTCCTTAACTGTTAGTGCCCATGACTTCATTTATCCTTAAGACGGCATTGGAAACACTGAAACTATATTCTAATATTTTATAAAATTAAAAACTATAACTGTCAAATCGAATCAAAGTCCCACAAATATTTCTTTTTTTGGCATAGTATTATTTAATGTTATAATTTATGTATTCCAATGTGTAGAAATCGTTATACGCTTTCGTGTAATTGGTTTTTTATTTTAACCAAAATATACCATAACTGACATCTATCATCAAGAAGTCATAAGAAATATATACTCGCTTAATAGTTCCTTAGATTCCTGGCCCAGTGCTGCCACGAAAAAAAGTTTGGAACCCCGTGGTTACAATTTTTTTAAACTAATATTTAAACGACTAAACGTAATGCGAATTAGTACTTTTTTTAAATTTAGGTTAAGAATACCACAACGATTTCGTCTGGCATCGTTTTATTCATCATTAAGTACTAATTAAACAGATATTTGTTAAAAACATATCAAAGTTTGGAACCCGGGCTCCGAACTTATTTTGGGGTTCAAACTTCGGTTACCTATTATGACTTCGGGCTCCATAGTACCGCGAAGCACAACCTATATATATATATATATATATATATATATATATATATATATATATATATATATATATATATATATAATAATAATAATAATAATGTTTATTGTGAAAAGGCAAAGCCTATACAATAGAGTGGGTACAATTATATAATATTCATACAGGTAGGTAGATTATAAATTGGGTTAATACGAGCCCTAACAACTTAATGTTCGGACACTTTTATTTTCGGATAAAAACTGTGTGTATTATACATGAAACATACATATTATTTTATTTAGCATAAATTTTTAATTAGAAGTATTGTCTAGCATTAAGTTTTATTAATATCCATAGATAATTTTTTTATCTTGGGTGTATTTACAGTAATTTTATGAAAAATTGTATAAAAGGCTTGACAAGTTAATATTCGGACAGTACTAGAAATACCCCATTATTAATCTTATAAATGTAAATAATATATGGCTAATAAGAAGTAACGCTGCCTTTTGCTTTAATAACAGCTCTATTTCGCGCAGGCATGGTTTGTACAAGTGATTTGCAATATTCTGGAGGAAATGATTGCCATATTTCACTTATCTTTTCTTTTAACTCTGAAATTGTTCTTCTAGGATTATTCCTTAAATACTGTTTCATTTTATGCCACAGTGTTTCAATAATATTTAAGTCTGGGCAACTAGAGGGCCATGAAAGAATATTTAAATGGTGCTGCATAAACCATTGTTTAGTAGATTTTGCCGTGTGACAAGATGCTCCGTCTTGTTGGAATATGAAGTCCCCATCAGGATGTAACTTTTCAATGCTTGGTAGCAAATTTCTTTCTAGGATTTCCTGATACTTGTTAGCATTTATAAGGCCATCAATAAATTCAAAATGTCCAAGTCCATTTGAGGACATGCATCCCCATATCATTACACTATTTGGGAATTTTACAGTACGCTTTAGGCAGTCTTTATGAAATGCTTCCCTTTTTGATCGTATCACCCTTCTGCGATAATCTCCCACACAAACATCAAATTTTGATTCGTCACTGAAGATTACCTTTGATCAATCTTCTGCTGTCCAAGATAATTTTGATTTGGCCCACAAAAGACTATTTTTCTTTTGTTTTTGTGTCAATAAGGGTTTTTCTTTAGCCTAAATGAAATTAATTGATAAGTAGAATAATATTAAATCAACTTAAACATTAGCTTACCTTGTAAAAACCTAAACCAGATTTATGGATCCACGTTCTACAACACTCCCTAGACAGATTCAGCCCTGTTTCGGCATTCCAAGTTGCCGTTATTCCTCGTACGGTATTCCTGCGACCTTTTCGGCAAATAATTTTAAGGGCTCTTTGAGCTCTAGGTGTTACTTTGCGCAGTTGTCCTTTTGCTTTTCCACGTATGTCAGTTTCAGAAGTCTCTCCGTAGAGTCTAATTAAATCGTGCACCGTAGATTTTGGAATATCGAGTTTAGAGATGAAAAACTATCGGTAATTTCAACTATCGATTGTTCGATAGTGCTATCAGTAAACTATCGATATATCGATAGTACTATCGATAGTCAATTAAATTACTAAACGATAGTTTTAGTTACTAAACGATAGTTTTAATTACTAAACGATAGTTACTAAACGATAGTTACTAAACGATAGTTACTAAACGATAGTTACTAAACAATAGTTACTAAACGATAGTTACTAAAAGATAATTACTAAACGATACTATCGATAGTTTTTTTCTTTTAATTACTTATCGATAGTATTTTTTTCCAAAAGTATAAATAATTTTTTTTCAAAAATAAAAAATCTTTGCCTATACAGAGATTAAAATCATTTATTAAATTTGTTCCATTTTTGAGAGAGAGGTAAAATAAAATTTATAATTTTTTAAATGTTACCCTCATCCCCTAAAATTTAAAACTGTTGATGTTGCTCTATATTTAGGGATTTGTGCTAAATAATTTCTGTGAATATGGTTTTGTTACAGTTAATATTACCCGCTCTAAGGTATGTAAAATGAGAGAAATAGAAAATAAGGAAATATACAATAAATGTCAAAAATTTATTTCTTTAAAATTTATGCTTAATAACAAGATTTCAGAAGTTACAAATGTGAAAAATAAAAATCAAATGCAAGTATGTACTTCTATCCCTAGGTATATATCATTTCTTACATTAATTTATATATTTGTCGAGATCAAGATATTAGAAAAACTAATTGCAATTCTAAACACCTTTTATATTAATTTAGATCAAATAAAAAAGAAATGTGGTGTTGTGATAGTATTTTTGGAGTTGTGATGCATACTGGATGAGTGATAAGCGGAGACTGTCCTGGTTAGAAGGAAAAAAATGGTGGATTTTGGGGTGAACAAAGAAGTTTGGAATGTAGGTACTTGAAAAACAGATGTTGTTAGGTTCGGAGAAAGCGGGCGAAGTTACAATAGCAGGTAGTGGAGAAACATGAAAATTGTACAGAATGATGCTTAGAAACTACAGAAAATGAACGAATATACAGGGTGAGTCTGGGAAGACGCCCCCCCTTTAACTTTTTTATTATGAGTAATAGAAAAAAATGGTTCATATGAAAGTTTTATTATTTTAAATATACTATTTGATGGCAGATGTAGATATTTTTTATAAAGTCAGGTTTACAAGATACGACTATCAACTTTTATTTTTTAAATAGCAACCTATAATTATTTTACTAAAATAAAATCCGCCATTTTTTTCTCTTTTCAACGGTGTATTAGTTTTTATTAATGTATCTGAAAAAATTCGAGAAAAATAAGAAAATTGAGAAATACTAGAAATAATTTTTATACAAATATTATAGGTGGCTATGTGAAAATAAACAAAATGTAACAGTGTTATACAACTTAACAAACTAAAGCAACAAATTCAGTAACAAAAACAATTTAAAACAAATTATTTTCACATAGCCACCTATAATATTTGTATAAAAATTATTTCTAGTATTTCTCAATTTTCTTATTTTTCTCGAATTTTTTCAGATACATTAATAAAAACTAATACACCGTTGAAAAGAGAAAAAAATGGCGGTTTTTATTTTAGTAAAATAATTATAGGTTGCTATTTAAAAAATAAAAGTTGATAGTCGTATCTTGTAAACCTGACTTTATAAAAAATATCTACATCTGCCTTCAAATAGTATATTTAAAATAATAAAACTTTCATATGAACCATTTTTTTCTATTATTTATAATAAAAAAGTTAAAGGGGGGGGGGGCGTCTTCCCAGACTCACCCTGTATACAGAGTGTTTTGCTAAGACTATTACATAATATATACAAGGTGTGTGATTATTTGTGTGTGTGTGGTGATGTATTGGCCGCCACTTGACCCAATAATATTCACTACAGCACAAACTACAATGAACATCAGAGAACAATTGAATTTAAATTATCTCGTACCTGTTACCCTATAATAAATTTCTTAGAAATCTCACTTTGTCTTTCATCCCTTTAAAGTCTTCCGACAACCAATCGATTTACAGCTAACATTTGTGTACAGTTACTGTACAATAACGATATTAAATATAATTTGAATTATATCATTTAAATGTAGATGAAATCTTGACAAGTCATACTTAACACATAAGCTACCACGTGGTCCGCAAATAACACACGTATTCGAATTGCTCCGGGAACATAAGGTAATTTGCTTGTCATTACTCACAGTCCAGCCCGTGTTATTTATTATTTATTTATTTTTATTTTTAAATTATTTTATTTGAAAGAAAGTTACTAAACGATAGTTACTAAACGATAATTACTAAACAAAAGTTACTATATGATAATTACTAAACGATAGTTACTAAACGATAATTACTAAACGATAGTTACTAAACGATAGTTACTAAACGATAGTTACTAAACGATGGTTACTAAACGATAGTTACTAAACGATAATTACTAAACGATAGTTACTAAACGATAGTTACTAAACGATACTATCGATAGTTTTTTTCTATTAATTACTTATCGATAGTACTTTATTTTTTTAAACTATCGATGTATCGATAGTACTATCGATAGTTTTTTCATCTCTAATTGAGTTCATTAGCTATTTGACTTATACTTTTACTTTGATGAAAAAGTTTAATAATCAAATCTCGTAATTTTTTATTTGTTGTTACACCTCGACCCATTTTACTTTGTTTTTTATTTTACTCAACTTTCAACAAATGTATCGCTAAATTGACAGCTAAAGATTATAGTTTTGTTTTCCATAGCTATCTGGCTGTATTAGTTTTATTATATATTTAAGATGTGTCCGAACATTAAGTTGTCACTGTTTTTGTGAATGTTTTTAAATAATTACGTATTATCGTAGTTTATTGCAAAAAAATAAATATTTATATTAAAATTATTTAATACTATACTACATTTGTACCTAAAAAGTTAATTTCAATAAAATAATATACATGCTTGATTAGATTACACGCAGTGTTTTTCGAAAATAGTGAGTGTCCGAACATTAAGTTGTTTGGGCTCGTATACAATAGTTGTTTGGATCCTAGTTGGTTGACGGTGCTGTGGGGGTATTTAAATTTGTGGATTACATGTTCATCGCAAATGATTTGATCTGTAGAGCTGTAACAGTGAAATTATTATTATTATTATATATATATATATATATATATATATATATATATATATATATATATATATATATATATGTTGTGTTTTGTAATTTGTTTTATAATAATTGTTGTTTTGTAATTTGTTTTTATGATAATATTTGACTAACCAGGTTACGTAAATAGTTACAGTTTTGTTGATAGATTTTTTACTGTCAAAAAAAATAAAATCATTTAAACTAATCTTTTCATTATTCTTTAATGAACTAAATTAATTATAAAATATATTATATTGGTGACCCCTCGTTTTGTGACTCTCTACTGATAATGATGGATGAAGGTGCGCAAGTTCTTGAATCTGCAATTCAAGACAATAATCCGGTCGATGTGTCGTCCCTGTCTGGCCCCTTTAGACTACCAGATTTTTGGCCTGCAGATGCAGAATTATGGTTCAGTCAAGTTGAAACTATCTTTATCTCCCGAAAAATTTCATCAGAATTTTCAAGATTTTCAAAAGTGATTGAGATCTTAACTCCTCAAAACGCTAATGAAGTTCGAGATATTATTGTAGCACCTCCAGCTGATAAGCCATACACTATATTGAAAGCTGCCCTCATCGAAAGAACTGGACAGTCTGAAAAGGAGAAAATACAACAATTATTCAATATTTCTCCTTTCGACGACAGAAAACCTACCCAAAATTTACGACTTTGCGTCAATTAATTGGCAGCAAACTTTTAGACACTGCTATATTAGAAGAATTATTTATTCAAAAACTACCAGTGAATATACAATTGATTTTAACTTCATTGATCAATACTTCCTTGGATGACAAAGCCAAAATTGCAGATAAACTTATAAACATAGAAAATCCATCTATTTCCACGATATCAGATGATTCTACATCCATTAAGACGTTAATACAAGAGGTTAAAGACATTAAACTACAGTTGTCAGCTATGCAAGCACGTACGACACAATCACCTACTAATCAAGTTTCTTCGCCTGTATTATGTTGGTACCATTCCAATTATGGCAAGAAGGCAAGGAAATGTGTTCCGCCATGTTCTGGCCCCCCACTGTTGATGAAATCTGAGGTGCTGACAGTTTCTACAATGACTTCATTCAAAACTGATTATTTCCCTTCCATTTTTAGTAACGTTTCCTATACAACTCCAACTCCATTATTGTTTTTAACCGATCACCATACCGGACATCGTTTCTTAGTCGACAGCGGTGCGCAGGTGAGTGTTGTCAAAGTTGATAAAAAATCTAAAAATCAATCAAATTTACATTATCTGCAAACTGCAAATCTAACTAAAATTAAAACATACGGTTCCAAGACAATTACTTTGAATTTAGGTTTGTCAAAATCTTTCACCTGGAATTTTATCATTGCTGATGTGCAACATTCAATTATTGGGGCTGATTTTTTAAATCACTATAAACTTTTAATTGATCTGTCATCGAAACGTGTCCTTGAATCAGTCAAAATGAACAATATAAACAATATTCAAAATCCATCCAATATTTTTAAAAAATTACTATTCAGTTATCCAAATTTAACTAAGAAATTAGATTTCAAACGTGAAATTAAACATACTGTAAAACATAAAATCATTACTACTGACAATCCTACCTTTGCTAAACCTCGTCGCTTGGCCCCAGATAAACTTTTAATTGCAAAGAAAGAATTCAATCGTATGCTTGATATTGGAATAATTCGTCCTTCATCAAGTGCTTGGGCTTCACCCTTACATTTAGTTAAAAAAAATCTGGAGAATGGCGTCCATGCGGCGACTACCGTGCACTTAATTCGCAAACTACACCTGACCGATATCCACTTCCTCATTTACAAGACTTTACCTCAAACCTACAAAATACCAAAATTTATTCAAAATTAGACCTTATAAAAGCCTACAATCAAATACCAATGGATGATGACTCTATTACAAAAACTGCTATCACCACCCCTTTCGGCTTGTATGAATATACTGTAATGCCATTTGGTTTGAAAAATAGTGCTCAAACGTTTCAAAGATTTATAGATAATGTAATTAGAGGCTTAGATTTTGCTTTTGCTTATATTGATGACATTCTTATCGCAAGCGAGACTTTAGAAGAACATTTAAAACATATAAAAATAATTTTTGATAAATTAGACAAATTTGGTATTTTAATTAATAAAGACAAGTGTCAATTTGGTCTGCGCGAAATTGAATTTCTTGGGCATAATATTTCCTCAGAAGGCATTAAACCTTTAGAAAAGAAAATTAACATAATAAATAAATTTCCTCTTCCATCTTCTCAAAAGCAATTACGAGAGTTTTTAGGACTAGTTAATTTTTATCACCGCTTTATCAAAAATTGTGCTACTATTTTAAATCCAATCAACAAATTATTAAATCAGCATAAAACAAGTTCGAAAGAAATTGTGTGGTCTGATGAAGCAAAAGACGCTTTCAAAGTTATTAAAACCAAGTTATCTGAACTTACGTGCCTCACTTTTCCAAAACATGGCGCTTCTCTTAATATTATGGTCGATGCATCTGAAGTCGCAGTCGGAGCAGTTTTACAACAATTTGTTGAAAATAACTAGAAACCCATCATGTTTTTTTCGGCAACTTTAACTCCAACTGAAAAGCGGTACAGTACCTTCGGAAAAGAACTTCTTGCAATTTATTTAGCTGTCAAAAAATTTCGTCATTTTTTAATTGGCCAAAGTTTTTATATTTTGACAGATCATAAACCGCTTACATTCACTAGAAAAATTGCTCACAATTGTAATTATTCACCAAGAGAATTACGTCATTTAGACTTTATTTTCCAATTTACACAAGATATACGTCATGTTTCCGGTAAAAATAATCCAGTAGCTGACGCACTTTCACGCATATCAATAAATTCTTTTTACAACACAGAACACATTGACTACAATAAAATAGCTGGCGCTCAAATAACTGACTCAGAATTATTAAATCTTAAAACCTCATTAAATACTTCATTAAAATTTCAAGACTTTCAACTACCTAATTCTAACCTACAACTGACTTGTGATATATACACAGGCAATTGTAGACCATACATACCTAAAAAATTCCAAAAAACTGTATTTAGTCATTTTCATTCTCTTTCTCATCCTGGAATAAATGCTACAATAAAATTAATTTCATCTAGATTTATTTGGAAAGACATGAACAAACAAATTGCAATGTTAACAAAAAACTGTTTAAACTGTCAGAAAGCAAAGGTAACTAGGCATACTAAATCTCCAATTTCAAAATTTGACATTCCTTCATCACGATTTTCTTTAATACACATTGACATTGTAAAATTACCAGTTTCAGACAATTACTCTTATGTCCTTACATGCATCGACCGTTTTACTAGGTGGCCCGAAGTTCTGCCTTTAACAGATTGTTCGGCTAAAACTGTAGCCAAAGTTTTGATTTCTGGTTGGATTTCTCGTTTTGGTGTCCCTACTACAATTACAACTGATAGAGGACAACAATTTAATGTTGCTTTATTTACTTATTTGTTGAAATTACTAGGTTCAAATCATAAAAGAACTACGGCCTATCACAGTAGTAAAGTATGACACTCGCGAGCCAGACAGACAGACAGGTGTGCACGTGCGCGTGTGCATGTGTGGGTGTGGGTGATATATTGCTGGCGGCGTATCTATCAATAATACAATACATTCTTATTGTCTTTGACGTCCCGACTTCTTTGCTTTTAGTGTATGGGGTGATAAATTTCTGTTTAAAATCAATAATACAATACATTCTTATTGTCTGAAATTTTTGGGCATTGTGTGTCATGTGCATTATTTTGTTAGGGCGGCATATTTGTTTGAAATCCAATTTCTATGAGAAACGCCCGACATTTTTGTTTATGGGTGATATATTGCTGGCGGCGTATCTATCTATCAATAATACAATACATTCTTATTGTCTTTGGTCATTGTGACGTCCCGACTTCTTTGCTTTTAGTTTATGGGGTGATAAATTTCTGTTTAAAATCAATAATACAATACATTCTAATTGTCTGAAATTTTTGGGCATTGTGTGTAAAAGAGAAAACGTCCCGACTTCTTTAATACAATATCTTTAGTTCTGGTCAATTTTATATTGCGCACAGGTGCGGGCAGCGAATCTATTTAAAATCAATAATACAATACATTCTTGTTGTCGTCTGAAATCTTTGGGCATTGTGACGTCCCGACTTCTTTGCTTTTAGTTTATGGGGTGATAAATTTCTGTTTAAAATCAATAATACAATACATTCTTATTGTCTGAAATTTTTGGGCATTGTGTGTAAAAGAGAAAACGTCCCGACTTCTTTAATACAATATCTTTAGTTCTGGTCAATTTTATATTGCGCACAGGTGCGGGCAGCAGGGATGTGCGTGTAGTCTACTGCAAGTAATCTACGCAATTCTCTACGTGTAAACAATCATGTAGTCTACGTCTTCATTTTTCATGTATACAATGTAGACTATGTAGACAATGAAAACACCTGTGTTCACTTAAGTCATATTAAAATTTTATCCCTAGAACTAGGGAATTTTAAATGTTGGTAGAGATTTTTATTTATATTCTAGGGATTACATGAAAAAAAAATGAGTTGTACAGGGCAAAACGTTCAAAATTTGTCAACTGGTAACTGTTAAAAATAGCGCCAAAGAAAACTCCGTCTGGTGATCGATTTTAAAAATATGACAGTTGGCCCAAGACTCAAGACAGACATTCGTTTAGTAATGTACGAGCACTTGCTTTATTAGTTTTATTATATGAAGACTAGGGTTGCCACCTTTCTTAGAGTACTGACCCGGAGATTGACCAACGGTGGGGGGGGGGGGGCTTGGTGGAGAAGAATGAATTCTGCAAAAAATAGGAAGAGTCAGAGTCTCAAGACTTACATAGATGTTGCCACTTTCCATAGATGTGCCACCGAAGTTTGGCACAAATACCCATCTAAGTAAGGCGCGTTTCTATGTATCATATGTGTAAATATATGCTTCAGCCAAAAAAAACTTTAATTCATTGACACAAAGGACGCGGGCAAATCGGTAGTTAACCCGGAGAATTCAACGCTGACCCGGAGCCCGGAGATTTCGTCTGAAACCCGGAGACTCCGGATCAAACCCGGAGAGGTGGCAACCCTAATGAAGACTGATAATGACCCGAGCTCACGAATACGAATACATGTAATAGTTACAAATTTAGGTTATGTTGAATTTTACAACTGTCAGATGCATTATCTACATTGTTTACATTGTCTACATCGCTAGAAATGTCGACGTATTGTCTACGTGTAGATGTAGACAATTAAAGATTACACGTAGATGCACATCTCTGGCGGGCAGCGAATCTGTTTAAAATCAATAATACAATACATTCTTTGTTAAGTAACTTAGGTTGAAAAAAAGGGTCAAAATTAATTTCTATGAGAAACGCTCCGTCATCTTTGCTTTAGTTTACGGGTGAAATTTTGTAATACAATACATTCTTGTTTTCTTTGCTAACTACCTCCATTTACCCCTCGCATCCACAACAGGGTCTTATAAAAGCACGCAGAACAGATTTTTCATCATTATACAGTTTGTTCGTCTTCTGTTAAATAGTTAAAGTAGTTTTTCGTCAAAATGAATTCCATCAGTGCTAAAAATTGTACAGAAAAAACGCGGTCTATAGATACTGTAGATCTCAAGTCGCCGAGCTACATTCGACCATGCCTCGAACCCTACGGCGAAAATTGGAACAGTAAAGTTCAGGAGAATCACGGGGAAATACATCCGTACTTGGTCCACTGCGCCGAAAATTGGGATGACGGATCTGAGACATGCAGCAGCAGCAGCAGTAACAAGGGGGCAACTAACGAGAAAAATTACTTCGTAGATTGCAGTGAGAACTGGGACTTCGTAGATGAGCCAACCTATAATCCGAAGGATGTATGGAAGAACAAGCTGGTTCTTTTGCCTCCATCGGATTACAAAATGAGCAAAAGACAGAAAAATGAACATTACCAGGCTGAGCGTATCCGCTGGGCAGCAATAAAAAAAAATCAAAACAAAAATATTTAAATATATGTTTATATATATATATATATATATATATATATATATATATATATATATATATATATATATATATATAATGTATAATGTATATTGTATAATGTTGTATTGTATAATGTAAATGTATGTATGAATGAAATAAAAAAATTATACTCCATATGGTTTTATTTTATTTACAAATATTTCCTATTTGCACCCCGAGAAAGTGAAATATGGGGGTAGGTAGACCAAGAGCCAGGTATAAAGGCGGCACTTTAGTTCAAGAAGAATATCATTCTTAGCTATTCTTTGGACAGAAGTGACAACAGGCAACTAGATCCCCACAGCGTCATAAAGCGTGTCGAAATTTAAAATTCGAAGGTGAGAATATTTTTCCGACGAATTCTGATTCCCTTTATTATTTAATTTGTATTATTCTAGAGATGGACTTCAACACTTTGAACAAAACTGGCCAATTAACCAACATTAAACCTCGCCGAAGTCTAGGCGATTTAGAAATTAATAAAGTATATAAACTGGTAGATATCAAAGCTGTTAATACTGGATTTGGAAGAAAAATAATTGCAGATTGCGAAGAATTTGTTACCTATCTTCCTGGACGGTTCGACGGCTTACCTGATGCAGACATAGCGGATTTAAAGAAGTCCGTTACAAAATGGGGAATAAAATATACTGGAATGAAAGATTATGGTAGTACGGGTAAAAAAGCCCGACTGGTAGAATTTGTACAATTGTAATAAATGCAGTTATTATGAATGTGTTATGTACGGTTGTTCAATGTAAATATATATATATATATATATATATATATATATATATATATATATATATATATATATATATATATATTTTAAAATAAACAATATAGTTGATATAAAATATTTCTTATTTCAATTACCTACCTACCTTTCAATATAATTATGTTTAAATATCTGGTTACATTCTTTCATTTTATCAGTATTGTATAAAGCATCTTGTTGACAACATGTGTACAAAATTTAAACATCCCTTTTCTGCTATAATTGCTGGCCCCTCAGGCTGTGGAAAATCATACTTTGTTAACAATTTTATATCTAATATTAACAATATGAGTGATACCGTATTTTCAAAAATTTTCTGGCATTATGGAACATGGCAAAATTTATATAATACGATTCCTAATGTAGAATTTCTTGAAGGACTGCCTGATGTAGAAAATATAGATGGAAAAAAACCCGTGTTAATTGTAATAGATGATTTAATGAGAGAGGCAGATGATCATGTAGTAGATATATTTACAAAATGGTCTCATCATAAAAATTTATCCGTGTTTTTTCTTACACAAAACTTATTTCATCAAGGGAAAGGTCAAAGAGATATATCTCTTAATGCAAATTACATAATTTATTTTAAAAATCCTAGAGACAAAGCGCAAATCATGCATCTATCGCGTCAAGTTTTTCCAGAAGATGTTAAATTTGTGCAGGAAGCGTATTGTGACGCAACATCTGAACCTCATGGTTATTTAGTTTTCGATCTAAAACAAAACACACCCGATTGGTTGCGGTTTCGTACGTCACGTGACGGATTAACATATGTTTATTTACCCAGAAAAAAGTATAAATACCGTAGTACAAATATGCCTGAGATTATATCATAAAAATGAGTACAAGTATAACCAGCAATATTGAATTATTGCGCGCTCTACATAAGCTGAAACCTAAATTTAGGTTAGCATTATTAAAAAGCACTGACTGTAATTCAGTTAAATGTATCTGCGAATGTGTATATAATATTTTACATGGTCAAATTTGTCTCAATAGAAAACAACAGTCGAAGCTAAAAAGACATAAAAACGTTTTAAGAAGACTTACGAAACGCGGTGAAAACTGGAAACAGAAGAAACGCGTTTTAGTACAATCCGGTGGAGCATTTTTACCATTTTTGTTGGCACCGCTTATAACAGGAGTCTTAAGTAGTTTAATTAAAAATTAAAATGGATAATATTAAAAAAATGGTATTAATATCTTCTGAAAATTTAAATCGTTAACGTAACAATGACAAACAAGATATATCTAGCCAGCTTGATAACGATATGAAAAATATTTTAAATTCAAATTTGCCCGAATATGAAAAATGGAGTCTGTATCAGGAAATTTTACAAAGATATTTACACTTTCAAAAACAGTCTCGAGAACCTATAAAAATACCCATTGAAAATGATATTAGTACAGAACCCAAGTTACTTGCGGAGAAACCGGACGACGTAGAACATATAATAAATGTTATTCCTAAAGCGCATCAAAACAAAGCGCGTTTATTAATTCAAAAACTGAAATTAAATAATGACATTATTAGCTGGGACGAAAAGGGTATTGTTACTATAAATAATTTCCAAATACCTAATTCGAATATATCAGATTTAGTTGGCGATATAGTAAGGTATCGTAAACATATCAATCCCGTGGGCTGGGAAGTTTTTGCGCGAGCATTAAAAACTATTAGTGTGCCTCTAGAATTAATTCATAACCCGCAAAGAAGAAAAGTAATTGAGTATATACCTCCTAAATTGAAAGGTGTTAAAAATAAAAGAAAATCAACGTATTTTACTAGCGACATTTCAGAAGAAACCGACACGGAATCTAACAAAATTAAGAAGTGGAAACGATTTACGTTTTAATTATGAATAAGAAGCTGGGTAAACTTTATTTTGATCCCTCACATCCCGCTGGTTTTTCTGGAGCCAATAATCTAATAAACTCTGTAAAAGGACAATATGCTAATAATAAAATACAAAAATGGCTTAGTTCACAAAATGCATATACATTACATAAGTCCATTCGAAAACATTTTCCAAGAAACAGGTACAAAATTTCCAACATAAACGACCTTTTTCAAGCAGACTTGAATGACATGCGAAAGTTAAGCCGTTATAACAATAGCTACAAATATATTTTGACCGTAATCGACGTGTTTAGCAGGTACGCTTGGGCGATTCCTTTAAAAGATAAAAAGCCAACATCGGTCATTGAAGCATTTAAAAACATATTTAGCGAACGGAAACCGGTGTCTTTACAGACTGACAAGGGGGTCGGAATTTATTGCCAAATCAGTAAAAGTATTTTTACGAAATAATGATATTAGATTTTATGTAACTCATAATCAGGAGACAAAAGCATGCTTTGTAGAAAGATATAATAGAACGTTAAAGTCTAGAATGTATCGTTACTTTACTTATAAAAATACCTACAGATATATAGATATATTACAAGATCTTGTCTCCGCTTATAATAACACTAAACATCGCTCAATAAAAATGGCACCTTCTGAAGTAAACGAAAGTAATATATTACAAGTATGGAGGAATCAGTATGGCAGTAAAGAAAATGTAAAAAAAAAAAATCCGCAGTAAAATTTAAATTAGGAGATACAGTGCGAATATCGAAATATAAACATATATTTGAAAAAGGTTACGAATCTAATTGGAGTGAAGAATTATTTAAAATTTGTGGTATTAAAACAAGGAATCCTGTTGTATACAAAGTAAAAGATTTAAATAACGAAATAATAGAGGGCACTTTCTACGAATATGAATTACAACATGTACATGTGACGGCGGATACAACTTATAAAATAGATAAAATAGTAGCAACAAAAGGTTCGGGCAATAGAAAGAAATTACTCGTCAAGTGGAAAGGTTACAGTAAAAAGTTTAATTCTTGGATACCTGCAAATCGTATTAGTTTATTGAAAAATGATTGACAAAGAGTTTTTCATTACACTACCTAGCAATAGTTCTATGCAATATTTCCCTGATAATAAAACTACACGATTTACAACTCAGTTACCTCAAAATATAAAGTTAGATGGATATTGGGAAGTGTCTTTAGCCGAAATTATTTACCCATGTTCTATTTATAATATTAACGAACGTGAAAATAGAGTTTTGATTATGACTGAGAGAGAGAATGCAGCAGACAAGAGCATTATAATAAACGCTGAAAAAGGGAAAATTTGTTCAAAAAATTATGAAGACATTGATGATGTGCTGCATGAAATGAATTTACATATGAAAATTAATAAATATGTTGCATTCAGTTATAATAAAACAGAAAAACGTGTAGAAGCAAAATTTAAACATCCTAACGTATGCTCATTAAAATTATCACCAAGACTAGCCCTGCAGCTAGGTTTTCAACCATTTACCGACATATATCAACAAAGAACTTCAATCAATTTACCTAATTTAATGTTAGGTATACCGCCGCAGTTATATATTTACTGCGATATTATTGAACCTCAACTCGTAGGAGACGTAGTTACGCAACTTTTAAGAATTGTACATGTTAATACTGATAAATATGTTTTCGGATCGAATAAAATGATATCGTATGCGCAGCCGCACTATGTTCCCGTGTTAAGAAGAGAATTTACAAATATTGAAATAGATATTAGATGTAATGATGGCTTTGCAGTACCATTCCAGTTTGGACCGTTATGCATCAAACTACATTTTAAAAGGCGTACAATATGAAAACTTGTCCTTATCAGGAATATTATAATTTACAGGCCGGAAGTGGCATAGGGACAGTATTTAAAGGAAGTCAATATCAAAAAGGTCACGGTATAGGAAGTTTTTTTAGTGGGCATTATGCCTTTAATTAAAAAAAGTGTTGGAGCAGTTGGCAAACAAGCGCTTAGTACTGGAGTACAATTTTTAGGTGATTTAAGTGAAAATCGACCAGTAAAAGAATCATTCAAACAGCGTATATCAGAGGCGGGAGTTCATTTAAAACATAAAGCTGAAAATAATATTGATAAATTAATGAGCGGTTCCGGCTATAAAAAGAAACGGGTAAATAAGAGATATGTTCATTCTAAAAGTACACCTTCTAGAGTAAAGAACAACAACAACAAGAAGCAATCCCGAGTGATAGATATATTTGATTAAAATGGCATTTTTACATACTCAATCTTGTGAATGTGTTAAAACAGAATTAGATTTATTCGCTCTACCACCAACACAGACAAGTATTGAAAACGGTCAATGGGTTAATTACAAACCGTTATCATCCATCACTGAAGATGGCCCCATAGAATTTGTCATACCAGGACATGGAGAAGAATATTTAGATCTATCACAGACTATGTTATATTTAAATGCGAAAATCTCTAAAGCTGACGACACAGCATTAACTGAAACCGATAATGTGGGACCTGTTAATAATTGGCTTCATTCAATTTTTAGTCAGATTGATATATATTTAAATCAAAAACTTGTATCTCCGCCAAACAATACTTACCCGTATAGAGCATATATTGAAACTCTATTAAACTATGGTAAAGATGCTAAAAACTCTCACCTAACTTCATCTCTTTGGTATTCTGACGATCCGGGGAAAATGAATAATACAGATGCCGGCGGAAATTCTGGTTACCTTGCTCGTCAAAAATTTATTGAAAAAAGTAAAACCGTTGATATGATCGGCCACCTACATGCGGATATATTTAATCAAGAAAAATTTTTAATAAACGGTGTTGAAATGCGAGTTCGACTAGTACGTTCCCGTGATAGTTTCCATTTAATTTCAAGCGGAACAGGTTATAAAGTTCAAATACACGAAGCCACATTACTTGTTCGTCGCGTTAAATTAAATCCCAGTATTTTACTTGCTCATAACAAAGCTTTGGAAATAAATACCGCCAAGTATCCTGTCACAAGAGCTGAAGTTAAAGCAATTACTATTCCTGCGGGGGTCCAAGGAAAATCGTTAGATAACATATTCCTGGGTCAACTTCCGAAAAGATGTATAATTGGTTTTGTACCTAATAAAGCATTCAATGGCGAATACAAAAGTAACCCCTTTAATTTTGAAAACTTCAACATAAATTACTTATCTTTGTGTGTAAATGGACAACAATTACCAGCAAAACCACTTCAACCGTCATTTGGAGACAAAACTAGCTACATTCAAATGTACAATACATTATTCTCGGGCACAGGTATACATTTTTCGAACAATGGAAATGGAATAAGCAGAGAAAGTTATCCCCGAGGATATTGCTTAACAGCTTTCGACCTTACACCTGACTTGTCAGCCAATTCAATGTTATATTGGAATTTAACACGACACGGTTCTTTAAGAATTGAAGTCGGATTTGAAAGTGCACTTACTCAAACCGTAAATTGTGTCATTTATGCTGAATTTGATAATATTATTGAAATTGATAAAAATAGAAATGTTATTGTAGATTATGGTAGTTAGGTATTAATATTTGTATTCACTTTATAATAAATATATATATATGTAATACTTGTATTGGAAATAATAGAAAATAAAATATAGTTAATTTAAACAAAAATATTTAATTTTTAAGTTCCCCTTAAAACTAAACATTTTATTATTATAAAAATCAGTCAGATAGAAGCATTCAGTGTGAAACAACATATTGTAGAAATGAAGGCATCGTTTATTGACAAAATACTTCGATGTTATTTTCAAAATACAGGGCATTGCGGTGTTTATGCAGCGAACAGATTACCACTTCGTGTTAATTTTCCATGTGCAATTGTTGTTAACACCGATCCCGATACTCTACCTGGAATTCATTGGATAGCCATTTTTATCGACAGTCAAGGAAATGGACTCTATTTTGATAGTTATGGCCGACAACCATTCATTAAAGAGTATCGAGATTTTTTAAGAAGAAACACAAAAAAGTGGACGTTTAACACTGTTACTTTACAAGACTACACAACCTCTGTCTGTGGTTACTATTGTTTAGTATATTTGTTATTTAGAATTAATGGATACATGCACAAGGAGTTTTTGAAATTGTTTACCAATTATGATAGAAATGAAAATGACAGATTTATAAGATATATGTTTAATCACTATTTTAATAAATAATTTTTATAAATTGCTTGTTTTATTACATTTTTATAGATACAAATTAAATTTTGAGTATTCGATTTTATGTTTTTAAAAAGAATACTAAAATCTTTATTAATATTATAACTTTATTATAATTTGTATATGGTTACATATGAGTCACAGTACTTGACTGTGCAGAGTCTACGATACAAAGAGCGTGCTTATTCACTAAACTAGCCTATTTATACATTTCTCTTATCTTCTAAATATGCAACCTATGCTAGATGATATTATGACTAATGTAATGAAACAACAGGTTCAAGATACATAATTTACATTTATCTTATCTTCTAAATGTGCAACCTATGCTAGATGATGTTATGACTAATGTAATGAAACAACAGGTTCAAGATACATAATTCCTCCCCTTTTAGTTTTTTCATTATAATTGTTCTTGCATAGCTAGTTCACTTAGCTTTTTTCTTACTGTTTTTACCTTTCTTAATTTTCTTTCATTTCTATATAATTTTATTTTAGGTAATACATATTTTCTTAAAATATAACAACTTATTAATATAAATATTATAACATATATTATATAAGAGTGATGACTGCTATTTTCAATTTTGATTTCTTTTATTTTTATAATTTTCGGTTCATTTAATATAATATCGGAGATATTCTGTAATTTAGTATCATTAAATTTTGAACTTATTAATTCCTTCTCAAATGTTTTAAATTCAATTTCTTTATATTTTTGTAGAATTCTTTTAAATGTGAAATTATTTATTTGACATTCTTGGTTAATTTTTATCTTATAGATTCCTTGAATATTTCTTTTTATTTTTATTTCGTTACAGTTCATTTGAATTTCTTGCTTATTTGGACTAATCATAATTAGTTCATTTGTATTTTGAATTAATTCAAAAGTATTCTTTTTCTCAATATTATGGTATTTGCAATCATCATCCTTCTGCTTATCTAGTATATTTCCCATACATTTACTTATTTCTATAAATTGTGTAATACACAAGTATTTATTCTTAATATAACTACATTCGCTTATTTTATAAGTCTTATCTTGTATGAAATATAATTGTTGAGGTTCACTCATTATTATGAATCTATCATTCTGAATCATTGGTAATGGGGTAAACTGGTTTAATTTGAAGGATTCTTGGGAGAAGGTTGGTATTGATATTATAAAGTATATTTCTCCGTTATAGTATTTACAATGGGTTTCTATTAGTTCGTTTAAATTCCAAATGTCGTTATTTTGTGTAGTTTGTTTTAAATTTTCATAAGATATTATACTAACGTCTAGTTTGTGTAATGAGCAAAAGGTTAAACTTGTTTCTATTTGTTTTGTTAATTCATTTAAATTCATTATTATTAATATTAATTTCTGAAATTTACTTTTTATATCTATTTGTAATTTCCAATCTAAATTTCCTTTTAAAGCCTGAATTATGTTCTCAATTTGATGTGTTACTTCTTTTTCATTGTGTCTAACATTTTCTAGTTGTGTATTAAATTTATTTGTCATATCTTTATTATGTTTAATGACTTCATCATTCTGTCCTTGTAGTATTTCCTGATTTGTTTTTAATTTATTAAACATTCCTTCATATCTTTGACTATCCGTAGAATCTAAATTTCCTGTTATTGATTTAACAATGGAGCCTAATCCGTTTATAAGTCCGCGTTTTTGTCTTTTATTAAATAGTTTTTGAATTTGATTATTTAAGTCTAAATAATTATAATTTAAAATATTAATGTATGTTTGGAATGTTTCATTATAGGGTTTTATATTCTTTAATAAATTATCTCTATTTGTTCTTAATTTTAGGAATTCTTCATAGATGGGATTTATGTTGTAGTTATAGTATATTAGTTGTTCACCAGTCTTGATTTTGCATTCACCTAATTCGGCAAGGTGGAATCCATTATTGTTCGAGATATCTTGAATTTGTCCTTGACATCTGAAATTTTTATTTAATTTTTAGTTGATTTATTTTTATATTTTTACTTCTGTTCTTTTTATCTAATATTTTAATTTTTCCTAATAGAGGGTTATAATTTTTAACTGAATATTTTCTGTATATTGGTTTCTTTATTTTATGAATAATTCTAGGATTCTGTTTAACATATACTTTATCTGTTAATTCTAAAGGATTGTCATTTTCTGTATTTCGTTTTAATTTTTCTCTTTCTATTCTATCTTTAATAATATGCTTAATTTTCCTTTGTTGTTCTTCATAATTTTCTCTTAATTTGGATTGGTCTGTTTTTATAAAAATGTTTTCATTTGATATTCCGTAAAGTATTTCAACTGGACTGAGTTGTGTTGTACTATGTTTTGTATTATTATACGCTAATGTAGCCATTCGTATTTTTTCTGACATTGCTATGTTTTTAGTGTCTGGTCTTGAGTGTAATATTCTCAATTGTTCTATTAATGTTGAGTGAAGTCTTTCCACTGCATTACTTTTAGGGTTATTAACACAAGTTATATGTAATTTAATTTTCTTTTTACTTAAGAGATCTTTCATTAATGTGTTATTAAATTCTGTACCATTGTCCATTATTATTTCCTTAGGTATTTTGTATGTTTCAAAGTATATTCTTAATTTATCTGTTATTTGTTTTGCGCTCTTATTTTCGACCTTGATAATCTGTGCGTGCTTGGAGAACTGATCTAATATCGTCAAGTAAGGTTCTTTATTTAGTGATAACAAGTCTATGTTTATCATTTCAAATGGTGTGCTTGGTGTTATTGTAAGATTGTCGGTTATTTTTATAGGTTTTCTTTCATATTTATTACATCGGCACGTTTCACAGTTGTTTATATATTCTTGAATGTCTTTATTCATGTTTGGCCAATAATATTTTTCTTTTAATTCTCTTATGGTGGCTAAAATTCCTCTATGATTTGTAAGGCCTGTGTGAAAGTCATGTATAATTTCTAATTGTTCCTCGTTATTTTCTACGTTGTTTACTAATTTTGTACACGCTATGATATTTATAGAATTTGGTTGGAAATTTTCTTGTAATATTTTTGAAACTTCTTTATCTAAATCTTTTTGAAATAAGGCTAAATATCTAATTTTTGGGGTTAGATAAGTTTTTATAAAATCTATAACATCTTGTTTAAAAGTTACTTTATTAAATTTACAAATAAGTCTTTGTTTTTTATTGTCAAAATATTTTTCTATTTTTATTTCAGTATCCCTGTCTACTTTATAAATTATTATTTGATTATCCGCTATATTAATTCTCTCATCTAAATATTCTATTCCTGCTATGGGATTCTCATTTGCGCTGTGTACCGTTTGGTTATCTTCTTCTTGATCTATATTATTTTGTTCGCTACTGTTTTCTGTTTCGTTATGGTTAACGTCGGGTAATGTGAAAACGTTTATTTCTATATTAGTATCTTCAAATATTTTATTTATCTTTTCTCTTACTTTTTCCCATTCTAATTTGTCTAAACCGCATCCTAATTTTGGGATGTTTATTATAGGTAGTTCATTTATAATCATGTAATCTCTTAATTCTTTTAAAGGTTTGTCCAAATTTTTTAATAATGGTTTATCAAAATGATTTATTTTTGTAATTAGGTGAAATATTATTTTATTATTTATTTTTTGAATAATGATATTTTTATTATTTCGTTCTTTGCAAAAGTCTTTGCACTCATATTTTAAATTTATTTGTTCCGCCAGACCTCGTGACATTTCGCAGTTTTTTTATATACAGTGTGCGATGGGATTTTGTTCTAATACGTCTCCTATTAAATTATTTAATTTAAATTTGGGTTTCTGTCTGGATAGTAGGTCTGCAACAACATTCTCTTTACCTTGTAAATAATTTATCTCAAAGTTATATTCTCTCAATTCTATTTTCCATCTAATTAGTTTTTGATTCGGGTTTTTCATGTTGAATAACCAGATTAAAGGTTTATGATCTGTTTTTATGGTGAACTTCCGTCCGTAAATATATGGTCTAAAATTTCTAACTGCCCATACTATTGCTTTTAGTTCTTTTTCTATTGTACTGTAATTCTGTTCCGCTTTATTTAAAGTTTTAGAGGCATAACATATAGGTAATTCTTTATCGTCTGTTTTTTGTGCTAATATAGCGCCTATTGCAAAGTCGCTTGCGTCTGTAGTTAATATAAATTCTTTGTTAAAGTCTGGGTTTTGTAATATTGGGGATTTTATTAATGTGTTTTTACATTGTTCAAATGCGTTCTTATAATTTTCATCATCTATATCTATTTTAACATTTTTTCTTAGACATTGTGTAAAAGGTTTTGTCAAGTTTGCGTAATTAGGTATGAATCGTCTATACCATCCTAAAGTTCCTAAGAATTGTTTTATTTCTTTTTGTGTTTTTGGTAAATTTAAATTTTTTATTGTCTCTATTTTCTTTTCATCTGTTGTTAGTCCGGTTTGATTAATTTTATATCCTAAAAATTTAACTTCTTGTTGTAAAAATTCTGACTTGTCTATTTGTATTTTTAAATTTGCTTGACGTAGTTTTTCGAATACTAGTCTTATATTTTTTAAATGTTCTTCTAAGTTTTTGCCAAATATTATAATGTCGTCCATATATACTAAACAGATTTTATTAATTAATTCGCCTAATGCTTCATTAATCATTCGTTGAAATGTGGCAGGTGCGTTTTTAAGTCCAAAAGGCATTCTAATGTATTCGTAGTGTCCAGAACTTGTGGAAAAAGCTGTTTTTTCTCTATCATTTTTATTCATTTTTATCTGGTGGAATCCTGAATGTAGGTCTAGGGTTGTAAAGTATTCGGAGGGTCCGATGTGATCGAATATCGTGTCAATGTTAGGTATTGGGTATTTATCATCTTTCGTTACTGAATTTAGTTTTCTGAAATCTATTACCATTCTAGTTTTTTGTTTTCCTGAAGCGTCTAATTTTTTGGTACGATCCAAATAGGGGATGACCAGGGTGAAAATGATTTTTGTATTATTTTATTATCTAATAATTTTTTTACATGTTCTTCGATGTCTTTTTCGTAAATTTGTGGAAGTCGGTAATTTTTTGTGTATACCGGCGTTTCATTTGTTACGTGAATTTTGTGTTCTATGGTGGTAGTGCAGGTTAGGATTTCGTTTTCGTTTGGAAACAGATCTGTGTATGTGTTTATTAGTTTATCTAACTCTCTTTTTTCTATATTATCTAAGTGACTATTTCTAATTTGTATATTATTTGTTTCTGCTTTTAAATTGGTTGATTCTTCTAATTTATATATTTTATCGTCTAATTTTACTTTATTGTCTTTAAAGTTTAGTTGTATATTTAATATTTTAAATGCTTCTATTCCGAGTAATATATTATATGTTTTATGAAATTTATAAACATAACATTTTAAAGGTTTTTTATGAATTTTTATTATTGTATATTTATCGCAATTAGATTTTCCGTTTACTGTTTTAAAAGTTAATTTTTCGTTATATGTTTTTACTTTAAATTGTTTTACTAAATCCGGGTGTACAAAGTTTATTGAAGAGCCTGTATCGAACAGTATGACATATGGATTAATTTTTAATGCTGGTAAGTTCGTTGTTATAGAAGACATTACTACTGTATCGCTTCTATCTGTGTCTATAAATCTAAAAAAGAATCTTCATAGATTTTCTTTTGTTTTTCTTTCTCTAATCTTTCGTTGTTTAACTCTTCGTCTATTTGTTTATGAAATTCTTGGTCCATATCGAAATCTATTTCGTCTAAGTCTACTTCTTCTATGTTATTATTTTGTCTGATTGTTTGTGTAGACATTGGTTGTGTGATTCGTGTTTGTTGTGTCATAGGTTTTGGGTTAAATCGTTTCGTCTCATAATAATTTTTTATATTTTGTCTAGGTGCAAAATTTGGGTTAGTTTTCTGGTATTGAGGTGGTTGTTTGGGATTAAATGATGTTGATGGGAATGTTTGTGATGGGAACTTTTGTGGAGGTTGCCCATTGCCAAATTTTGGTCTTTCTACATTGTTTCTCAACATAGGTGATTGATTATACGTATTAATAAAGTTAAATGATTTGGTAGTAGAGATATAAATCTTTTTACTATAAATTTTTGGTTTTCATGAATTATTGCGTTCTTCTGATCTTGTGAATAATTAGTTAAGTGTATTTTTGATTTGTAAAGTGAAAATTTTTCAAGCATTATTTTCAAAGTTTGTTCTATTGATTTTGAAAATTTCGTATCCATGAGTTCTATCATCAGTGTTTCTGATGTACTCTTGACTACAAAGTTTGTGGTCAGATATAGTTTTAAATCTTCCCATTCTGCAAATTCGTTATTACTTGTAATTTCTATTGCTTGTTCAGTGAGTTTTAATTTTATCATGCTGAATGCAAACATTCGCTGATTTGCAGTGAGTTCTAGTGTATTAAAAATGTCCATAATCTTTGTGGCTTGTTTTATAAAATTATTTAATGTTTTAATATTTCCATTATAACATGGGATTGTTTTGAGGTACATTTCTATTTCTTGTACAGTTGTGGTAGCCATTGTTATGCGATTTAATCTACTAGGTTTAATTTAATTTTGATATATTTAGTTGTTGGTAACGGTGTTAAGGAATCGTCTGATTCTATTGATTCAGAGCTATCGCTTTCTGACATAAGTTGTATTATGTGTGTGATTGACCTGTGCCGGGTCTCGGTATTTTTATTACTAGTCGTAGCTAGAAATACCCCTGAGTATTATAATATAAATGTTTTACAAACTTATAAAGATATTCTTACATTTGTATCGTGATTGTGATTATGATGATTCTTGTGAACATCATCTTCTGTTGCGGCTTCTTTTTCGTAGTTTTCGTGTTGTCTAGTAGAGACAGCAAGTGCTTCTGATGAGTGACGTGTTTCGGAACAGCAAGTCTTCCTAGTGGATTGGTCGACGTGATCTCGGAACAGCACTCTGGAGTACGTGAATCTTGTAGACGAACGTTGTGCCTTTGCGGCCTGATGGGTCCTGTTCGACCGGTTTTCGTAGATTTTTGTAGGTTTTGCTTGGTAAAGGATAAAAATCCACCACACAATTTTTTTTATTGTGTTTCGAAGCTATTAATCATACCGACTGCGCCAATTAAATTTTGAGTATTCGATTTTATGTTTTTAAAAAGAATACTAAAATCTTTATTAATATTATAACTTTATTATAATTTGTATATGGTTACATATGAGTCACAGTACTTGACTGTGCAGAGTCTACGATACAAAGAGCGTGCTTATTCACTAAACTAGCCTATTTATACATTTCTCTTATCTTCTAAATATGCAACCTATGCTAGATGATATTATGACTAATGTAATGAAACAACAGGTTCAAGATACATAATTTACATTTATCTTATCTTCTAAATGTGCAACCTATGCTAGATGATGTTATGACTAATGTAATGAAACAACAGGTTCAAGATACATAATTTACACATAATAACAATATATAGTACATGAAATATATTAATTTAATTTTATTTTTTTTACTCCGTACGGAATAGAATTGACCCTATCTATTAACCTACGCTTCATAAATCTAATATTAAATGTTTTAGTTTCGGTTTTTGTTATAACACTATGATTCAAAGTTATATTGTTAGAACTTATTACGGGACTAATTTGATTATCATTTAAAATTAAATTTTTCATTGCATCAAAATTAATAACTTTAGAATTTTTAAAATTTAATGTAAACCCCTTTACTTTACAAACGTCAAAAGTTTTATTATGTGACGGAGAATATACTTTATAGGCATAATTCTTAGGACCTCCCGACACGAATTCTGTTATATAACTATTGTTACCGTAACAGGTCAATTCGTCAGTGAGGTCCCCTAAGAAATTTCTAGTTGGTGGTTCATACTCTCCGGGTGAATGGCAGTATATAATTGAATCCGTGTCATAATACAGAACACTATTTCCTAAAGGTTGAAAAAATTCATGCAAGCGTAACCGAGCTTGGGCTGTTGTATAAGCTGCAATAACAACATTAACTGTTCTAAGCTGATCCATAGCCTCTGTTTCATGGGTCCAGTGTACGTACATCATCTGTTCACCAGCAGGGATAATTCTATTTACCTGCAGAGCAGGATTAGCTAATAATTCGTACAGCTCTGCTGCGGATGAAACTGTCGAAGTACATGTTTTGTTTTCAGCCTGGGCGAATTTACCTGTCAACATAAGAACAAAATATTTTTAAAATAAGATTTCTGTATTAAAGATTTATCTTACCCCAGAAAGAGTTTAACATTAATTTTGCCAATGATCTCTTGCCGGAATTTTTTTCAATTTGAGCAGAATCCAGTTGCACACCTTCGTTTTCATAATAATTTTTTATATAATTTTTTTTAGTTGCCTCATCAATACACTCTGCGGGATAACCAGATGCCTCTTGCTTTATTTATAAAAATGTATTAATGTAATCCGCAAATAAACCCCCTGTTCTCGTATCTTTATCATAAATGGTCACTGCGTATTTCCATATTTCGTGCACATCAATTATTTTATAACCTAGTGAAACCGCGCGGCGAACTTCATCAACTACCCACGTACCGATAAATTGTCTTTCTTCGTCATTATGTGTACAGTCAGTTTGTTCCAATTTATCACAACACGTACGACACAAAACAAACATGAGTTTTCCATGCGCTCTTCTTGGCAGAACGGGGTGAAACAAATTCCCCGGAGGTAAAATAGTACATTTAATCAAACCTTCCACATGGTCTATATTATTATTTGGACATAATGTGTTACATTCTGCACCTACAAAAATTTGGGGATGGCCCACAGGATATTTGCCATATTTACACACATAAGGATATAAGGAACAGACGTCGACATATTTTATCTTCTCGTGATTTTCGACTTTTTTATTCAAACAAGTATTCCCTGTGCGTCCTCCAAAAAGTGCATCGCGGGCTTGCAAAGGTAAATAATTTAAAATATGATGATTATTAAGCTCCGTTCGTAAATTTTTATTTTGAACCAGTAATTTTCTAAATTCACATTCCCACATAGATATGACTGTATACCCTAAATTTATAATTTTGTCTAATTTTTCCATAGTTCTTTGATATCTGTATTCCAAAGTTTCTTTTGAGGAATTAAAAACTTGTTTATTTCTATTTGTCCTATAGCATAATTGACAGGCGTGCCAAAAACATCTGAAAAATTCAAATACTAATTTATTTGGAGCATAATAGCCATCTACTTTAAATTTTTTATCAATTACAGCTTCAGCACCGTGTCCAGCATGTTGAATTTGTATACCTCGCGAATTTTCTTCATTAATTAACCATTGTAAGGCTATTTTAGATTGATTATCTTTTAAACGGTAACCCCTTGCGGGGATTATAGCTATTGTATTTGGCTTTATAAATAACCGACGAAAAACTTTGTTACATGCTGAAGCAATGGTAACTGCTTCTGTAAACGGATCCACTTTGCAATCCTGTATGAAAGTTTTCCTAAATTGCTCGCAAGCACGACGTAATATGTCAACGTCCGATACGCAGTATTCAATTATTTCCGTCTCCATGCGAAATACAACATTTTCCTGTGTTTGTTTAGCATGCCATTTCAGAAAATGTTGTCGTACAGAAGTAGACATATTATCTACACCGTAATATTCGGGTCCCGGTAGTGGTCCAATATAGTTTTTATTTTGAATTGTGTTAAATAAATGGGGAAAGTAACCTTTTTTTATTGAAGATGGTAAATCCATTGCTTTCGGTAAAGCAGATAATGGCATAGGAAGATAATTAATAGAATCGATGAATTTAGTGTTATTAATTTGTAGTACAAGAATTTTTGATCCATTTAATGTTAATTTAGGTTTAACTTGTCTTTCTTCTACTAAAAACTTTAAAATAAACTGACAGTCGAACGCTTTAGCATTATGTGCAATACATATTATTGAAGAAAAAGAAGTACGGGGTAATAAAACATAAGAAAGAAATTGTTCAAGTGGTTCAACTTTAAAGATATGTTCCCGAATGCCGCAGGCAAAACATATTTGTTTTATATCTTCGTTGTCGCAACACTCAGAGCACACTTGCTGCGCTACACACAAATTAACTTCATGTTCAAAATTATCACCAAGCTGTTTCTCCTGACGAGTCTCAAAATCATAATAAATAAATAAACTTTTGCTTTTTAATGTAGTTTTGTCCTGTAAAATTTAACACAAATGTCCGGGATTTTTATAAGTTTCACAAAATTTACAGTACGTTTCACCGCACACATGCTGTCTATTTTTATTGTTATTGTATATCTTAAAACATTTTGTACACTTATGCACTTTTCTACACACAAATTTTAAATGATTGTCGAAGCAAATTTGTCCTCGAAACTTTCTTTTACACAGATCACAATAAATAAAATTCAAGGTAGGAAGGCACGCGGGAGAATATTTACAATAAGAACATATATTTTCACATTTATGACCACCTCTAATACTATAAGGAACGTGACATTGTTCACAGAAATATCTACATGAAAATGCAGCAGTTAAACTTTTTATTACTGAATAATGATTTCGATAGTGAAGTAGATTTAATTTGGGGAGATTTGTTCCTCTTGCTCCTTCAAATATTACTTCACCCCGACTATTATATTCATATACACATATATTATAACCATTATAATATCTCCCTCTCCACTAATATCTTTGAGGGCCGTGATTTGACGGCTGGTAACCGCACTTCACGCGAAAAAATATATCACTTACCGAGATCTGCTTAGGCAGAGTGCCACACCCAGTAATGGGTAAAAGGCGTGATGATATATTTATTTATATTTATTTATTTATAATATCTTTGAAATTCAGTAATTTCTGGAATACCTGCTCCATGATGATTTATAATTACTCCCGCTTTTATCACTAACTCGCGTGCTTTTGTACCTTGAAAATCATGTTTGTCCTTCACTATATTTTTAAAACAAGCGTCTTTTCTTAGCCATGAGTCTGCTACAACAAGCGCGCGCGGTAAACACAAATTATCTTTATTGTCTATTTCTATAATACCCGTTTTTTTACGACACAATTCTGCATAATCTAGTCCGTGTCCGCGTATTCTCCCTGAACCCGAGGGAGCTGATACTCTGGTTAATTCGATTGTAAATTGTCCATCCGCAAACACGTTTTTATTACTCTGTAGAATAGATCGAATTGCATCCCATACAACATCCATATGTAATTGATGTGTACGACGAAAACTTAACCACGCCGGCCCGTTCTCCAGTCGGGGTGTGTGAAATATAAATCCCACATAGTCATTTGGACTAACGGTTTTAATTACATGTTCAACAACATCTTGGAGGCCTTTCTGGAACCATGTAATAGGGTTATTTCCCTCTGGAGGATCTTCCACAATGAAGGTGATTCTTCTACCCGTTACATTAAATTTTTTTATATGTTTTTCAATTTCAGATATTAAAGTAAATCGAGGACTAGCTGGTGTTACTTCCGTATTTTCACCGCTACCTCCACCAATTTGCACTGCGTTATTAATAGTATTTTCACAAAAATTAAAAAAGGCATTGTAATTTGCCTGCTCTGATAATGAAGATTCTACGAGATCTACGCAAATGCTAAAGAAAGCGTCAAAATTTGCTTGATTATTCATAGCGACACAAAATACTAAACAGAACACTAACAGCGTCTACCTGACTGGTATTTTCCTTTCTCGGGGGATTCTTTTATATGTAGGTCGAAAATCTACGGTCTTTTGTTAAAATATATATGCCTGTGTTTTGTTTTTCATCCCCTCTCACTTATAAAACGGGGCTTTTATAAAATCTCTATAGATAATTAGTAATTTATATCAATTCTATAACATTAAAACTAACGTATTATTATAAATTCAATACAATGAAAGAAATTTTATTTAATCTATAACTGCAAAGGCAAATTTCAACTAGATAAGGATATTAAAAAAAAAGAAATTTTGTATTTTTAAAGTATATATTTATTTTCTCTTAAAATAAATGTGTTTACACAACTTACATCTCTAAATAACTTATAATAATAATAATTAAATAATTCTACAAATAATCTCTTAAAAGTAACATTTTCTTGCATCACGTATTTATATAAACTTTTTGGTAATGCTAATCTATTTCTAATACTATAAATAACTACGTTTTGTACAAATTTTTTATATATACCATTAATATATTTATACCTTACATTATATTGTTTTATTAATAAACTAATACTACTCTCTAAGCTAATTAAATTTAAAATGTTCTCTTCACTTAAAACTATTTGTACATTTTTAAAACTACACAATATCTGTCTATTCTCCAGCACAATAAAATCAATGTTACTGGTATTAAAAATACGTTTGCCGGCGCATTTAGAAATGTCCACTTTTTTTAAAAAACCCATCACTGCACTAATGTCTACAATATTTATAATAATTTTTTAAATTACATTCCCTACAAGCCTCACTGATACGTGCGGGATAGGGTTGGGGTCGACTCCTATAGCCAAGAAGGTACGACGTCTAGAGTCCAGGGGAAGGGGGGTGACGTCAATGAGTCTGTCGTTATTGTCCCTGTAATCGGTATTTACAGGGAATGCAAAACTCGTCGCGGTTGCCACTGCCCCCAGGACAAGATTTAGCCGCGCAGCCCCTTCACCCACGAACAAATGCTCCTCCTTAAGCAGAGCAGGATCCAGCTCAGACTCGTTCTCCGTAAAATTAAACAGCTGCGCGTAAGGTTCACTGTCTGATTCCGAAGATGATGATGATGATGAGATGCATCTTGCTCGTTGCTGCTTCCTGCAAGGCTCACCCCCCTCTAGGTCCACAGTTGATTCCTCCGAGGAAATACTGTAAACGCGTTTCCTCTGACCTGGCTGCACCTGGTCGTCGGTGTTGTCGGCGTCGCTTAGCGGAAGTTCTTCCTTAGCCCCAAGTAAATCCGTCATTATTTTCTCAAAGTCTTCTTCTGTTACCTGGGGCTCCGGCGGTACTGGATGAACCTCCGCAGTGACTTCAAACGTTGATGTCGATTTTGCGGGCGTCTCGACTAGGATGTCATCCACGACTTCCATCAGCGGCACCAAATTCGACGCAGGTCTCACCACCTTTACATCCAATATACGAATTTTATTTTTATTTTTTGAAACACTCGTAACTCCCGACGGCGGAATAAGATTTTCACTGAACTGCGACATGATTTCTAGCGAAAACTACAAACTGCACGAGCTATACAGGAGGAGAAGAAGTTCAAACTGTATAATGATGAAATTCTGTCCTACGTGCTTATATAAGACCCTGTTCGGTGGTGGTGCTTAACAACTTTTCAATCAGGTACAAAAATTTTCACATAAACTAAAACAGACTTGAAGTGTCGCGGCGTTAAAATCATCATGACTACAACTAAAGATTCCAGACATTAAGAATGTATTGTATTAAAAATTTTCCCAAACAGATTTTCACCCGTAAACTAAAGATTTTTTTCACATAAACTTAACAACAACGACGCCAACACTGATGGCGGAGCGTTTCTCTTTTCGTTAAAATCACACAATGACCAGAACTAAAGATTTCAGACGACAACAAGAATGTATTGTATTATTGATTTTAAATAGATTCGCTGCCCGCACCTGTGCGCAATATAAAATTGACCAGAACTAAAGATATTGTATTAAAGAAGTCGGGACGTTTTCTCTTTTACACACAATGCCCAAAAATTTCAGACAATAAGAATGTATTGTATTATTGATTTTAAACAGAAATTTATCACCCCATAAACTAAAAGCAAAGAAGTCGGGACGTCACAATGCCCAAAGATTTCAGACGACAACAAGAATGTATTGTATTATTGATTTTAAATAGATTCGCTGCCCGCACCTGTGCGCAATATAAAATTGACCAGAACTAAAGATATTGTATTAAAGAAGTCGGGACGTTTTCTCTTTTACACACAATGCCCAAAAATTTCAGACAATTAGAATGTATTATATTATTGATTTTAAACAGAAATTTATCACCCCATAAACTAAAAGCAAAGAAGTCGGGACGTCACAATGACCAAAGACAATAAGAATGTATTGTATTATTGATAGATAGATACGCCGCCAGCAATATATCACCCATAAACAAAAATGTCGGGCGTTTCTCATAGAAATTGGATTTCAAACAAATATGCCGCCCTAACAAAATAATGCACATGACACACTATGCCCAAAAATTTCAGACAATAAGAATGTATTGTATTATTGATTTTAAACAGAAATTTATCACCCCATACACTAAAAGCAAAGAAGTCGGGACGTCAAAGACAATAAGAATGTATTGTATTATTGATAGATAGATACGCCGCCAGCAATATATCACCCATAAACAAAAATGTCGGGCGTTTCTCATAGAAATTGGATTTCAAACAAATAATTTCAGACAATAAGAATGTATTGTATTATTGATTTTAAAATTTATCACCCCATAAACTAAAAGCAAAGAAGTCGGAACGTCAAAGACAATAAGAATGTATTGTATTATTGATAGATACGCCGCCAGCAATATATCACCCACACCCACACATGCACACGCGCACGTGCACACCTGTCTGTCTGTCTGGCTCGCGAGTGTCATACTTTACTACTTATCACCCCCAATCAAATGGAATTATAGAAAGATTTTCTTAAAACGTTTCAAAATTCATCCCGTTGGATTGATTTTCTTCCGTTTCTTCTGCTTGGTATAAGATCGGTAATGAAAAATAATTACTGTAGTTCTGCTGAATTAGTGTACGGTACTAAATTAAGGTTACCAGGAGAATTTATACCAAAACAAAAATCCATTCCTCCACACGATTTCAATACAGCTCAATTTTTAGAAAATCTTAAAACTTCAATTAGTAATTTAAAACCTTTTACCACTCAAATATCCAATTCTAAATTTCCATCAACTTACATACCTAAAAATTTATTTCTTACTTCTCATGTTTTTATCAGAAATGATGAAATCGGACCAATCCTCTAACAAGCTTTTAACGGACCATTCAAAGTTCTAGAACGGCATGATAAATTTTTCAAAATTCTTGTAAATGGTACTGTTGAGTCAGTCAGCATAGAGAGACTGAAACCAGCATATATTGATAACAATTATTTTTAACAATATGATTGATTTTTTGATATTTGTTAATTTTTGACAGCATCGCCTTGTTCACTGTAATGGTCATAATTTTTAATATATTTTAATTGTTATTTATATTGTATTATATATTTCTATTCTTGTCTTGTATGGTATGTTCCGTTTTTCGGGGGAGTAGTGTTGTGTTTTGTAATTTGTTTTATAATAATTGTTGTTTTGTAATTTGTTTTTACTTCCTTGTACGAAGTAAAGGAAGTATTGTTATCGCGAAAATTTTCGGTTCTCAGATTTCAACGGAAATAGGTGTTTTGGCCCTCCCTGAATCCATTTTGACTAATTTCGTCATGCCGTCTGTACGTACGTACGTATCTCGCATAACTCAAAAACGGTAAGCCGTAGAAAATTGAAACTTTATATTTAGGACTGTTATAACATCTAGTTGTGCACCTCCCTTTTTGGTCATTATACAACTACCGGAAGTGGTACTTTACTTGAAGCCTATAATAGATTTTCATGAAAAACTATATTCAAATATAATTTAAAACTTTCCAAATTTGGTATATAAGACTACTATATTAATGGAAATAACATAATAGATTTTGGTTAAAATAGACTAACCGGAAGTGGCACATTACATGAAGCTGCTAACAGTTTTCCTTGAAAAAAATGGTATTATTTTAATTTTAGAAATAAATGCTGCAAATAAAAGTTTTAGAGAATTAAATTCTGCGTCTAGCACATTAAGAATTTTTAAATTAGCTTTTTGCATAAACGAGATATCTAAATTTAAATATTATATATTTTTTGATTTTTTTAAAAATTAAGTTTGCTATGGATTAGAACAAAAAATAAAAGATTTAATGTCAAATATGTGCAATTAAAAAAATATCTATAGTTTAATACGTGTACAAGGAAGTCATGTGGTGTCCACATCAGATATTTATGATAATATTTGACTAACCAGGTTACGTAAATAGTTACAGTTTTGTTGATAGATTTTTTACTGTCAAAAAAAATAAAATCATTTAAACTAATCTTTTCATTATTCTTCAATGAACTAAATTAATTATAAAATATATTATATATATATATATATATATATATATATATATATATATATATATATATATATATATATATGTATATATATATATATATATATATATATATATATATATATATATATATATATATATATATGTATATATATATACAATATATATATATACACAAGAGGAGTTCACAGTTCGTGACGAAATCACTCGACCGTTGTGGATTGGTGTCTAGGTAGCCTGATCTCTTCCAGTCGGCCAATGAGCGGTTTCCACATATTTCTGACGTGCAAACTTCAAATAAACGCCAAAGAATTTATTTTGGCAGCTTCTAAAACGTCTAGTGTTGTACAAACTTCATTATTTTTATCACTAGTACTCATATTTGACACAAAAACGATTGAAAACTGTTCCATTACTTATAAAACGCTTGAAAAGTTGAAATGACAACAAGCATTAAGTTGTCTCTTTGATCGAAGGCATAAAGTGAGAGTCACTTGATCAAGATTTTTGTCAACAATTCTCTGTTTTTATAAATCTATATTATAAGTGTATGAAAATTGATGAATTCACGTGTTTTTTTTAGATAGTACAGATATATAAATTATAAATAATATAATGTATTGTATCAAACGTCATCCAGTAGTTGTTTAAATATCGCTCAATCTATAATGTTTCTATATTCAACATTTAGCGTTGCGTTGTTATAGGAACTGCAATTTGATTGGCTAACAGCAATTGAATAATGGGCTCATTCAATAGTTCTTTTCATATATATATATATAATAATAATAATAATAATAATAATAATAATGTTTATTGTGAAAAGGCAAAGCCTATACAATAGAGTGGGTACAATTATATAATATTCATACAGGTAGGTAGATTATAAATTGGGTTAATATACAATAGTTGTTTGGATCCTAGTTGGTTGACGGTGCTGTGGGGGTATTTAAAATTGTGGATTACATGTTCATCGCAAATGATTTGATCTGTAGAGCTGTAACAGTGAAATTATTATATATATATATATATATATATATATATATATATATATATATATATATATATATATATATATATATATATATATATAAATTATGTATTAATCCACCGTATATTAAATTAGATGATGTCATCTTACTGTAACCGTCTGGTACTTTTCCATTAGCGATAAGAGAAGTGTTAAAAAGGCATGTAACGAAGATAAGGAACTTATTTTGCTATTGTCTTGAGACAGCTTCACTTAGGAGCATATTTACTTACTGTATCAATTATATTAATTAATAAATATTTTGTATCACAAATAAAGAGTTTTTTTAAAACGTTTACGCAAGGCTACGATACAAAATTGGCGCAGTCGGATCGGATTCTTTTCGGACGCGTAAAAACACAAATTACGTGGCAGAATTTTAATTCTCTTACCGAAAACGAAAAATCGACAAATTTAAAAGGCTTCTACCTAAGCCCATCAAGGTCTACCACGACCCATCTCTAAAATCATCTGTAATACTGCAAGCTGCTGTGAGATCCACGTCAACCATCAGAGGAAAAATCATCAGAGTTCACGTCCCGTTCTGAACGAGTACTTGCTGTTCCTGAGAAGACGATTTCAAGGAAGACTTGCTGTTTCCACACCACTTTAATATCAAGCAATTCTGAGTCCTGAGATGTTCATCCAAGTCATCTCAGTAATATTAATAACACTGTAAGTAAGAATAATAATTAATAATAAAACACACTGTTGTAAAAATAATTGTACCAAATTATACGAAGGGGTATTTCTTGATTTATCAAGTAATAAAAATACCGAGACCCGGCACAGGTCAAACACATACACACACACACAAAAACTATTTTTGTAATAACTATATGTCAGATAGTGAGAATTCGTTAAGTTCAATAGAATCAAATAATTCACTAACATTAATACCTATAAATAATACTAGAGTAACATTAAGACCTAGTTTATTAAATTTTGTAAATCATAATACAATGGCTACCGCCACTACCCAAGAAGTAGAAATGTACTTACGTACAATCCCTTGTTACAACGGAAATATTAACACACTTAATAGCTTTATCAGACAGACTGATAGAATTCAAGAAATATTTAATAATTTAGCATTAACCGAACCACAAAAAATGTTCGCGTTCTCAATGATAAAACTAAAATTAATAGAAAACGCAGTAGAAATTGTTAATAATAATGAATTCCTAGATTGGGAAGAAATGAAATTACATTTAACCACACACTTTGTCGAAAAAAGTACAGCCGAAACTTTAATGTTAGAATTAATGGAAACTAAATTTAATAAAAATCCAGAACAAACATTGAAAATTATGATAGAAAAATTTTCGCTTTACAAAACAAAAATATTATTAACAGATTACGCGCAAGCACAAAAAGACGCAATCCTTCGTGAAAATCAAAAATTCATTGTACAAAAATTTATTACTTTATTACCAAATCACATCAAAGGTTCATTTTAATCAAAAACCCCACTTCATTGGAACAAATTGATTTAATGCTTAGAAATGAATTTAGTTTTGTTAACACAATTCATCAATCACCATTATTACGTAACACACCCCCAAAACCTAACCCCGAAACAAACGAATTTCCGAGGAGATTCCCAGCTCAAAGTCTCCCTCTCAACAATTTAACCCTAGAAGACCACCTAACCATCAACCCTTTGCCCCCAGACAAAACTGGCTAAATAATAACCGAGACAACAGAAAAACATTTATACCGAATAAACCTATGACGCAAACAACGAGACAAACACAACCAATGTCAACTCAAACAATACGACCAACCAATAACAAAATAGAAATTTTTAATGACGAAAATTTTGAAGATCGAGAACCTTCAGAACAATATTATAATGAACAATTATATATTACCGATAGTGCATACCCTTGTACTTCAAATAACTCTACAATAAAATCAGAAAACGAAGATTTAGACTCTTTTTTAGAACTAGAGACACCCCCAACACTGAATTCGTAATGTCCTCAATTTCAAAAAACTTACCTATCTTAAAAATCGGACAATATAATATACTTTTCGATACAGGTTCCTCTATAAATTTTATTCACCCGGAAATTATAAAAAGATATAACGTAAAAACTTATAATGAAAATTTAACTTTTAAAACTGTGAATGGAAAATCTAAATGTTCCAGTTTCGCAATAATAAAAATTCATAAAAAACCCTTGAAATGCTATGTATATAACTTTCATAAAAATTATAATATACTACTTGGCATCGAAGCATTCCGAATTCTAGATATACAAATTAATTTTAAAATAAATGAAGTTAAAATCGGAAATGAAAAATATAAGTTGGAAGAAATAAAGAAACCTAAATTAGAAATAAATAACGTCGAAATAACAAATAACCATTTAAATAATCTAGAAAAGTTTGAACTTGAGAAATTAATTCACGAATATAACGACTTATTTCCAAAAGAAAAAGACAATTTAACTTGTACGAGTACAATTAAACATAAAATAGAAGTCAGTAATGAAACACCAATTTACACTAGAAATTATAGAATCCCACAAATATATGAGCAAGAAATTGACGAACAAGTCAATAAACTTTTAGAAAACAAAATTATAAGAAAATCTTTCTCTCCATGGTCATCCCCTATATGGATTGTCCCGAAAAAACTAGATGCCTCTGAAAAACAAAAATTTAGAATGGTAATCGATTTTATAAAACTAAATTCTGTGACTAAAGATGATAAATATCCTCTACCGAACATCGACACTATATTAGATCATATCGGACCCTCTGAGTATTTCACAATAATTGATTTACACTCTGGCTTTCACCAAATTGAAATGCAGGAAAAAGATATAGAAAAAACCGCCTTTTCTACTAATTCAGGACATTTTGAATTTACCAGAATGCCCTTCGGCTTAAAAAACGCCCCTGCTACTTTCCAAAGAATGATTAACGAAACTCTAGGAAATTTAGTAAATAAAAATTGCCTCGTGTATATGGATGATATTATTATATTCGGAAAAAATTTAGATGATCATTTAAATAATATACGATTAGTTTTCGAAAAATTACGGAAAGCGAATTTAAAAATACAATTAGACAAGTCTGAATTTCTGCAAAATGAAGTAAAATATTTAGGTTATAAAATAAATAAATTTGGATTGGCTACAGATGAAAGAAAAGTAGAAACTATTAAAAATTTAAATATACCAAAAACTCAAAAAGAGATTAAACAATTTCTCTTAACTATAGGTTGGTACAGACGATTTATTCCGAGTTATGCAGAACTAACCAAACCCTTTACACAATGTCTGAGGAAAAATAATAAAATTAATTTAGATGACGAAAAATATAAAAGTGCTTTTGAAAAATGTAAATTAATATTAACTCAATCACCCATATTACAAAATCCTGATTTCGAAAAACAATTCATACTAACCACAGATGCAAGCGACTTTGCAATCGGAGCAGTTCTCTCTCAAACCAAAGATAATAAAGAACTACCAATTTGTTATGCCTCGAAAATACTTAATAAAGCAGAACAAAACTACTCCACAATAGAAAAAGAACTTAAAACTATACTTTACTAGATATAAAATGCCAAAAGAAATAATTATGGATAACGGAACAGAATTTAACAATAATTTAATTAAAAATCTTCTAGCCAAATATAAAATAAAAACACATATCACCTGTGTTAATAACCCTAAAAGTAACGCCATAGAGAGATTACATTCAACACTAATTGAACAACTTAGATTACTACATGCTAAACCATATATAAAAGAAAAACCTTTAATAGAAAAAACACAAATGGCAATATTAGCGTATAACAACACTAAACAAAGTATTACACACCTAAGCCCGAATGAAATCTTATTCGGAATAGATAATGATAATCTATTTGAAAACAATGATAACATAACCGAAGAAAATCACGGACTAAAACAAAAAGAAATCGAAAAACAAGTAAGACTAAAGATAGAGAACGAAAAATTAAAAAGATATAAAGAAGGAGATAACCCATTGCAAATTAAAGAAAAAGTTTATGTAAAACAAAATCCTAGAATAATTCATAAAATTAAGAAACCATTATTTAGGAAATATTCTGTTAAAAATTATAATCCTTTACTAGGACGAATAAAAATAACGGACCTCAAAAATAGAGATAAAAATTTTAGATTAGACAAATTAAAAATTTAATAATTCCAGATGTTACGGACAACTTCAAAACATCACAGACAACAACGGATTCCATTTAGCCGAACTTGGAAATTGCAAAATAAAGACAGGAGAAGAAATAATTTATTACAGTTATAACGTTACACCCATTTACGAAGAATTTTTAAAAATAAAAAATAATAAAGAAAAATTATTACAAAATTTAGGAAAACAGATAAATATTTTTACAACTTACGTTAACATTCTAGATTATAATTTCATAGATCTTGAAATCAAATTCAAAAATTATTCTTAAAAAGAAGTAAAAGAGCAATAATAAATGGATTAGGCTCTGTAATCAAACTTATAACTGGAAACTTAGATTCTTCCGACGGTGAAAAATATGAGAAGATGTTTAATGACTTAAAAGAAAATAAAAAAATCTTACAAACACAAAATAATCAAATGCTTAAATATAATCGTGAAATGGTAGAAAAATTTAATATACAAATAAATAATATAAAACATAATGAAAAAGAATTAAAAATTCAAATAGAAGAGATTTTAATACAAATCCATAAAGACCTAGACTGGAAATTCCAAATTGATATAGAAAATAAATTCCAAAAATTAATATTAATAATTATGAATTTGAATGAATTAGTAAAACAAATTGAAACCAGTTTAACATTTTGTACCCTACATAAATTAGATGCCAGTATATTAAAGTTCGAAAATTTAAAACAAATTACCGGCAATAATGATATATGGAATTATAACGAAATAATTGAAACTCACTGCAAGTACTATGACGGACAAATACACTTTATAATCACAATTCCCACATTCTCATCCGAAACATACAAACTGACACAATTTACTCCTTTACCAACCCATAAAGAAGGAAGAATGCTTATTTTAAATGAAAACCAACAACTTTATTTTTATCAAAATAAGAATGATCGTATTGAAGAATGTATTTATGTAAAAAATATATATTTATGTATTAGTCAGTTTATAGAAGTAAATAAATGTGTGATGAATATTATCTCAATTCAAAAAAATGAAGAATGTAAATACCATATTATTTAAAAGAAGAATGACTTTGAAATTATTCAAAATACTAATGAATTAATCATTATTAGTCCTATAGAACAAAAATTAAAGATCTCTTGTGAAGATAATACAATTAGTCAAATGATTAAAGGTATATTCAATACCAAAATTAATAATAATTGTCAAATTAATAACTTTATATTTAGGAAAATACTTCAGAAATACAAAGAAGTAGAATTTGAAAATTTTGATGAGAAAATATTTACAATAAATAATAAAGAAATGAAATTTAACAATGTTTCAGAAATAATATTAAATGAACCAAAGTTAATAAAATTAAAAGAAATAGTAATTAATGATAGTAATCACCATACATTTATAGTTTATAGTTTAATATCCTTATTAATAAGTATATTTTTAATAAAAAAATATTTGTATCCTAGAATTAAGAATTGTAAAAGAAATAAAAATGTAGTTAGAAAAGATGTAGAATTAAATAGTTTGTAAGAAGACATAATATAATTAAAATACTAGAAGGGGAGGAATTATGTATTAATCCACCGTATATTAAATTAGATGATGTCATCTTACTGTAACCGTCTGGTACTTTTCCATTAGCGATAAGAGAAGTGTTAAAAAGGCATGTAACGAAGATAAGGAACTCATTTTGCTATTGTCTTGAGACACTTAGGAGCATATTTACTTACTGTATCAATTATATTAATTAATAAATATTTTGTATCACAAATAAAGAGTTTTTTTAAAACGTTTACGCAAGGCTACGATACAAAATTTATACACAATATATATATACACAAGAGGAGTTCACAGTTCGTGACGAAATCACTCGACCGTTGTGGATTGGTGTCTAGGTAGCCTGATCTCTTCCAGTCGGCCAATGAGCGGTTTCCAAATATTCCTGACGTGCAAACTTCAAACAAGCGCCAAAGAATTTATTTTGGCAGCTTCTAAAACGTCTAGTGTTGTACAAACTTCATTATTTTTATCACTAGCACTCATATTTGACACAAAAACGATTGAAAACTGTTCCATTACTTATAAAACGCTTGAAAAGTTAAAATGACAACAAGCATTAAGTTGTCTCTTTGATCGAAGGCATAAAGTGAGAGTCACTTGACCAAGATTTTTGTCAACAATTCTCTGTTTTTATAAATCTATATTATAAGTGTATGAAAATTGATGAATTCACGTGTTTTTTTTAGATAGTACAGATATATAAATTATAAATAATATAATGTATTGAATCAAACGTCATCCAGTAGTTGTTTAAATATCGCTCAATCTATAATGTTTCTTTATTCAACATTTAGCGTTGCGTTGTTATAGGAACTGCAATTTGATTGGCTAACAGCAATTGAATAATGGGCTCATTCAATAGTTCTTTTCATTATTCAACACTTTTAAATAATGAACCATATTATATATCTAGAAATGCACTTATAGTGCATGTATTACTTAATGGTCGTGGATAAATATATATATATTTAACTTGAAAGTTGCCTACACTAACGAGTTGAACAGCGCGCGTTTTGGACAAAAAACGGGTTACAACATAAAGCATAGAGGTCTATCTAATATAATAATAATAATAATAATAATAATAATAATAGACTTTATTACCCAACATGAAACCAGTTACAGGGTAAATAATAATACATTATAAATAATTTAATGTCCAAGGTGTAAAATATTTGTTAAAAACTAGTTTGTTTATATAATAATAATAATAATAATATTTATTTTGTTTTAAGGCACAAAGTCCTATACAAAAGAAATGGTAGATAAATAGGTTACAAAATAATCTAAGTAATATAACTAATATAACAATAACAATGGTAATAAAGCTTTAAGTTACAAGTCCTATACAAAAGAAATAGTGAAAAGATGAGTTACCTAATGTTATAAATAGTATAAATCACATAGTAATAGCAGTGTTGCTAAATACATCAAATCTGCAATACAATAGTAATAATAATAAGTAATTAAATTGATAATGTTAATGATGATAATAATAATAGTAATAATAACACTAATAATAATAGTAATAGTTCAATTTTTACGTTCTTCACCAACAAAATAGTATAAAATTAGGTTGTGAAGTAATGTAAATAATGTAATAATAATGATCCTTAATAATTTAAATCTTTCTATAAGAATACCCAATGTTAATTTTATTTAATAAATATGTATAATACTTTCACTCATTCAGACAAAAACTTCTTAAAAGTAGACTTTTGGTAGTATAATAAAAAATAGTATTTATTTTTTCACAATCAAGTATTACCAATCTTTGGATATGGCATATTTTGGGGTATGTATTGACTCAAATATGCGTCTCTATAAGGTTTGTAGAGAGGGCAGTGAAAAAATAAATGTTCTATATTCTCCTCTGTGTTGAGGTTGCATATGGTGCAAATTTCGTTGGTTTCCCATTTATATCTAATATTGTCATACAACACAGAGAAGAATTTTTTATCTAGCATCTTCTACGTTATTTACTTTATTAAGCCAATTCAATCCTCTTTATGATTTGAGAGATAATATGACATGTACCTGTCTCCATTCTAAGCATATAGTTAGGCGTGTTACGAGGACATTTTAAAATCATCTTAATGTATTTTAATTGACATTTTTCTAAGTTTTCTACGTATCGGAGTCCGCAGATTTCAGAACCGTACAGTAATGTAGCTTTCACAACTGAATCATGCAGAATTTGTTTTTCATTCCAAGTTTGAGATCTACCTTTTACCAGCATATTATTGACTTTGGAAGAAGCTAATGTTGCTTTTTTTTCTGCGTATCTACTATTTTCGAGAAACTTTCAAGAGGAGGAGAAAATTATACCTAAATAACAAAAATTAGTTACTGTTTCAATAATGCAGTTTTTATATTTAAAAATGGGCATAGGCGGTTTACGACCACGATAGAGTGGTAAAATTTTAGTTTTGGACGTGTTCACTACTAGATCATTTATTTCGCAATATAGTTTGTTTATATTATTTTATTGATTTATAGAATTAATAATACAATTTAAAAAAATATATAAATATATTATTATTTATAAAAGAGAAACATATTGTTGCGTTGACGCATCCTTGGGAACTTATATGAAGAATTTTTATATAAAACAGTGATAAGAAAAATTACTTTTGATGCCAATTCTCAAAACATTCGGGATGTAGATGTATCTTACTTTTCCTACTCATGTACTCATAAAAATAGACTGATTTTTACAATTTCTGCATCGCTTGCAAGCTTTTGTTTCGGGCATTATAATAATGTGTCCAATGTTGTCATACTAAATTTCCATGGTTGAGCAGTTTTTGACGGTGGTCCAAGATTTAAATTAATTGTTGCCTGTCCAGTTGTATTATCATTTGCTGTAACCATTGTATTTCCTTCCAAGTCCAATAGAGTAACTGCTACATATGACCTAAAGTCAAGTTGCAAATTTTTTTGATCATTAGCAATTCTATAAATTTTCCATGCGTTTACTACCGTACTGTCGATTAAATTCGTAAAGAGTGGCCGTCACCTTTTTTCCAGCGAATTCTTATTCTGTAATTCGCTATTCCATTGTCGTGTAAGTCTACATTGATTGAATTCGGTTGTGGAAAAGCAACTTCCTTTTTTTTGTTTTCTGTCATACCTTTTAGCATTGACGGTAGGTACGACAGTTATAGTATTTGTTATGATAGTAACTACTGAGGTATCATTCCATCGGACAACAGTTATTTTGGAACATGTATCGAACGCGGAGTCATAAGATCCTCTTGGCTTTTTCGCAAGCAATTTACTAGGCTCTATATCACAATTTTCAACTCGATTCTCTCGTACAATTCCTATTGCAAAAAAACCTTTTTCTTTTAAAATTTTCGGCAATACATGAGACAAAAAGAAGTTATCGAAAAAAATTCTATGTTATGCAGGGTAAGACACAACAGATAACAAGTCACAAGCAACTTTCCCGCCTAACCCACATCTTACATCTTCTGTAATTTTTTTATTATTAGCTCCGCCATAAGGATGAAACTGAAACAAATATCCATCCGATGATGCTAGACACCATAACTTGAAGCTAAAATGAACCGGCTTATTTTTAATAAACCTTTTAGTTAAGTGTCTTCTGAAATATGGAACCATTTCTTCATCAATAGAAATATTGCGTGAAACCATTCCGAATTGTAAATATCTCACATTTACCATATCAAAAATTAGACGTAATTTTGAAAATTTGTCGCTTCAAGCTCCTTCTCCATTAGTGCTCGTTTTATATTGTAGTTCATCTGAATAAATAATATGTTTACAGTACTCAACAAGAACAAAATAATAATAAATACATACCTTATTTTTTATATTATAACTGTATAAAATAAAATTCACCACCAATACTTATATTTATGTTGAACTTTAAAATGTCTAAACTGTCACACTGATGAGACAAAACTTTCAACAACGTACGACAGACTAACCGCTTTACTTGTGTGTTCGTCCCAAGCATGCGTAAACGCACACTCAAGTTTAGACTTGTCTGTTTACATCATTTATAATTGTTTTTATTCTTATATACATACATTTCTTAGACATAGACTTTATTACTTAGCAGTACTAAAAAAATTACATTCAACTAACAGACATTGCAGTTTTGCGAAATTTTGGGAAATAATGTAAAATTATGTACATTTATAAGGGTAAGAATAAAATGCTGAACAGTGCTGATCGCAAAAACGCTGACCGACGTTAAAGAGCGCTGAAACCCGCTAACCCATGGTAAATATCCGCTGACCAATACTAAATAATAACAAATAGAGCCATACAAGTAATATTTAGTATATTTTACCCCGGCATCGCGACGCCGACCGACGCTGACCGGCATTAATACACGCTGGCCCTGATAAAAAATGATAAATATTCGCTGACCAATATTAAATAATATCAAATGGAGTCATACAAGTAATATTTAGTATATTTTATTTTGGCATCGCGACGCCGACCGACGCTGACCGGCATTAATACACGCTGACCCCGCTAAAAAATCATAAATATTCGCTGACCAATACTAAGTGATATCAAACAGAGACTTACAAGTTTTATTTAGTATATTTTATTCCGGCATCGCGACGCCGACCGACGCTGACCGGCATTAATACACGCAGACCCCGCTAAAAAATGATAAATATTCGCTGACCATTACTAAGTGATATCAAACAGAGACAAGTAAAATTTAGTATATTTTATTCCGGTATCGCGACGCCGACCGACGCTGACCGGCATTAATACACGCTGACCCCGCTAAAAAATGATAAATATTTGCTGACCAATACTAAGTGATATCAAACAGAGACTTACAAGTAATATTTAGTATATTTTATTCCGGCATCGCGACGCCGACAAACGCTGACCGGCATAAATACACGCAGACCCCGCTAAAAAATGATTAATATTCGCTGACCAATATTAAATGATATCAAATAGAGTCATACAAGTAATATTTAGTATATTTTATTCCGGCATCGCGACGCCGACCGACGCTGATCGGCATTAATACACGCTGGTCTTGATAAAAAATGATAAATATTCGCTGACCAATACAAAATGATATCAAACAGAGACTTGCAAGTAATATTTAGTATATTTCATTCCGGCATCGCGACGCCGACCGACGCTGACCGACATTAATACTCGCTGACTCCGCTAAAAAATGATAAATATTTGCTGACCAATAGTAAGTAATATCAAACAGAGACTTACAAGTTTTATTTAGTATATTTTATTCCGGCATCGCGACGCCGACCGACGCTGATCGGCATTAATACACGCTGGTCCTGATAAAAAATAATAAATATTCGCTGACCAATACTAAGGGATATCAAACAGAGACTTGCAAGTAATATTTAGTATATTTCATTCCGGCATCGCGACGCCGACCGACGCTGATCGGCATTAATACACGCTTGTCCTGATAAAAAATGATAAATATACGCTGACCAATATTAAATAATATCAAATAGAGTCATACAAGTAATATTTGGTATATTTTATTCCGGCATCGCGACGCCGACCGACGCTGACCGGCATTAATACTAGTTGACTCCGCTAAAAAATGATAAATATTCGCTGACCATTACTAAGTGATATCAAACAGAGACTTACAAGTAAAATTTAGTATATTTTATTCCAGCATCGCGACGCCGACAAACGCTGACCGGCATAAATACACGCAGGCCCCGCTAAAAAATGATAAATATTCGCTGACCAATATTAAATGATATCAAATAGAGTCATACAAGTAATATTTAGTATATTTTATTCCGGCATCGCGACGCCGACCGACGCTGATCGGCATTAATACACGCTGGTCCTGATAAAAATGATAAATATTCGCTGACCAATACAAAATGATATCAAACAGAGACTTGCAAGTAATATTTAGTATATTTCATTCCGGCATCGCGACGCCGACCGACGCTGATCGGCATTAATACACGCTTGTCCTGATAAAAAATGATAAATATACGCTGACCAATATTAAATAATATCAAATAGAGTCATACAAGTAATATTTGGTATATTTTATTCCGGCATCGCGACGCCGACTGGCGCCGACCGGCATTAATACACGCTGGCCCCGCTAAAAAATGATAAATATTCGCTGACCAATATTAAATATAATCAAATAGAGTCATACAAGTAAAATTTAGTATATTTTATTCCGGCATCGCGACGCCGACCGACGCTGACCGGCATTAATACACGCTGACCCCGCTAAAAAATCATAAATATTCGCTGACCAATACTAAATGATATCAAACAGAGACATACAAGTTTTATTTAGTATATTTTATTCCGGCATCGCGACGCCGACCGACGCTGACCGACATTAATACACGCTGGTCCTGATAAAAAATAATAAATATTCGCTGACCAATACTAAGTGATATCAAACAGAGACTTACAAGTTTTATTTAGTATATTTTATTCCGGCATCGCGACGCCGACCGACGCTGACCGGCATTAATACACGCTGACCCCGCTAAAAAATGATAAATATTCGCTGACCAATACTAAGTGATATCAAACAGAAACTTACAAGTTTTATTTCGTATATTTTATTCCGGCATCGCGACGCCGACCGACGCTGACCGGCATTAATACACGCTGACCCCGCTAAAAAATGATAAATATTCGCTGACCAATACTAAGTGATATCAAACAGAGACTTACAAGTTTTATTTAGTATATTTTATTCCGGCATCGCGACGCCGACCGACGCTGACCGGCATTAATACACGCTGACCCCGCAAAAAAATGATAAATATTCGCTGACCAATACTAAGTGATATCAAACAGAGACTTACAAGTTTTATTTAGTATATTTTATTCCGGCAAGTCTCTGTTTGATATCATTTAGTATTGTTCAGCGAATATTTATTATTTTTTATCAGGACCAGCGTGTATTAATGCCGGTCAGCGTCGTTCGGCGTCGCGATGCCAAAATAAAATATACAAAATATTACTTGCAAGTCTCTGTTTGATATCATTTAGTATTGGTCAGCGAATATTTATCATTTTTTAGCGGATTCAGCTTGCATTAATATCGGTCAGCGTCGGTCGGCGTCGCGATGCCGGAATGAAATATACTAAATATTACTTGCAAGTCTCTGTTTGATATCCCTTAGTATTGGTCAGCGAATATTTATTATTTTTTATCAGGACCAGCGTGTATTAATGCCGATCAGCGTCGGTCGGCGTCGCGATGCCGGAATAAAATATACTAAATAAAACTTGTAAGTCTCTGTTTGATATTACTTACTATTGGTCAGCGAATATTTATCATTTTTTAGCGGAGTCAGCGAGTATTAATGTCGGTCAGCGTCGGTCGGCGTCGCGATGCCGGAATGAAATATACTAAATATTACTTGCAAGTCTCTGTTTGATATCATTTAGTATTGGTCAGCGAATATTTATCATTTTTTAGCGGATTCAGCTTGTATTAATGTCGGTCAGCGTCGGTCGGCGTCGCGATGCCGGAATGAAATATACTAAATATTACTTGCAAGTCTCTGTTTGATATCCCTTAGTATTGGTCAGCGAATATTTATTATTTTTTATCAGGACCAGCGTGTATTAATGCCGATCAGCGTCGGTCGGCGTCGCGATGCCGGAATAAAATATACTAAATAAAACTTGTAAGTCTCTGTTTGATATTACTTACTATTGGTCAGCGAATATTTATCATTTTTTAGCGGAGTCAGCGAGTATTAATGTCGATCAGCGTCGGTCGGCGTCGCGATGCCGGAATGAAATATACTAAATATTACTTGCAAGTCTCTGTTTGATATCATTTTGTATTGGTCAGCGAATATTTATCATTTTTTATCAGGACCAGCGTGTATTAATGCCGATCAGCGTCGGTCGGCGTCGCGATGCCGGAATGAAATATACTAAATATTACTTGCAAGTCTCTGTTTGATATCATTTTGTATTGGTCAGCGAATATTTATCATTTTTATCAGGACCAGCGTGTATTAATGCCGATCAGCGTCGGTCGGCGTCGCGATGCCGGAATAAAATATACTAAATATTACTTGTATGACTCTATTTGATATCATTTAATATTGGTCAGCGAATATTTATCATTTTTTAGCGGGGCCTGCGTGTATTTATGCCGGTCAGCGTTTGTCGGCGTTGCGATGCTGGAATAAAATATACTACATTTTACTTGTAAGTCTCCGTTTGATATCACTTAGTAATGGTCAGCGAATATTTATCATTTTTTAGCGGAGTCAACTAGTATTAATGCCGGTCAGCGTCGGTCGGCGTCGCGATGCCGGAATAAAATATACTAAATAAAACTTGTAAGTCTCTGTTTGATATCACTTAGTATTGGTCAGCGAATATTTATGATTTTTTAGCGGGGTCAGCGTGTATTAATGCCGGTCAGCGTCGGTCGGCGTCGCGATGCCAAAATAAAATATACTAAATATTACTTGTATGACTCCTTTTGATATTATTTAATATTGGTCAGCGAATATTTATCATTTTTTATCAGGACAAGCGTGTATTAATGCCGATCAGCGTCGGTCGGCGTTGCGATGCCGGAATGAAATATAGTAAATATTACTTGTAAGGCTCTGTTTGATATCACTTAGTATTGGTCAGCGAATATTTATCATTTTTTATCAGGGCCAGCGGGTATTAATGCCGGTCAGCGTCGGTCGGCGTCGCGATGCCGGGGTAAAATATACTAAATATTACTTGTATAGCTCTATTTGTTATTATTTAGTATTGGTCAGCGGATATTTACCATGGGTTAGCGGGTTTCAGCGCTCTTTAACGTCGGTCAGCGTTTTTGCGATCAGCACTGTTCAGCATTTTATTCTTACCCCATTTATAAGTTTTGTAACTTTTATTGTAAGGTGAAATAAATTATTAAAATAATATACTATACATAAAATTACCTAAGCACACATATTAAATGTTTTAAGGACAATTAGAAACTATTTGAAATATTTAAAGTGCATAAAAGAATCATTTAAATAATGTTGCGTTCAATCAATAAATTAGCATTTGAACACATTATGTGGATTGGTGAGCGCTTCAGAACATTTGAGTGTGCAGTAGGAAGATGGAATGTCCTAGTGCATCTCGATGCCAGCCTGTGGACGCGAAATAGTACTCTTGATAGAAGGAATAGTACATCAATTTTGTTGTGCACTAAGATCCTTAAGAATCTTGCGCTGAAATTATCACGTCTAGAACATAATGAGGGTATGAATGGCGCTCAAGAAGGAAGTTAAGATCTACACCTCTAGTTGGATGTTATCAAGCTTGAAAGATAGATATTTTAAAACCTACGGTGAATTCGGTCTAAATATGAACATTGGCTGGCATAAAAAGGATACCAAATTAAATAAGCGTATTCAAGTTTACTTATGACACAAGCTAAATAGAGAGATTTAAGAACAGATAAGTAATGAAATTTTTTACAAATTTTGATTATGAATTTTTAACATATGACTTCGACTAAACGTACAGTAATGAAGATAATTTTAAAGTTTATATAATAATTAAACTTTGAGCGAGAAAAATTATAAGGAACCTTTTTTGTATAGCGTCAAATTTACAATAAGACAAGAAGCGAATTATTACTTTTGATTCATTTGTCGCTGAGTTATAAAATTCTAAAAAAGAAATGGAATTTATCCCATGTTATTTCCATAAGAAACTTAGGTTGGAGCGCGGACTATCTTAAAGTTAATATTAAGAGCTCAAACTTTCAGATAATTTTTTTTGTCAATTTGGAAGCATTTGAGCTCCTGGGAGCAAAGAAATTCGAAAATATCCATATTAAGGACCACCCTAATATATAAATATATACACAGGGTGATGACTCGAATTGCGCACCATAGCGTTTTCAATGCTAATTTTCAAATGTTCATTTATTAGCTTCCCTAATTATTTTATGCAAAAAAGCTTCAAATAAAAGTTTTAAGGCATAAATTTCTGCATCTAAATCATAATTATAATATCTATTACATGCTTTGTAACGACAGAAATTAAATATTAAAATGTCGAAGGTTGTGTTGAAAATACAGACATCCTTGGAATTGAACAAAAAATAAATAAATGCTTGGCGTTTTATCTGTCATCTGCTGTCATCAGTGTTTGATAGCAAGTGTCTTGATTCAAAATGTATAATTTAGAAGAAAAAATAGATATAGTGAAATGGTTTTATGGTTAAAATATTGCTCGACAAATATGTGCTTTGTTTAATGTAAAGTATCCAAATCGGCCCATTCCAAGTCATACAACTGTTACAAGATTAATTCGAAAAATTGAAAATTCTGGGACTATATTAAATAGTTGTAAATATTTGCGTAATAATAATGTAAGAAATCGAAACGTAGAATATGAAAATGAATTTAACGTTTTGCAATCAGTGATAGAAAATCCAAATATAAGTTTGAGAATACTTGGACAAAATTTTGGAATACACCACACAACAGCTTTGCATATTCTCAAAATTCTTAAACTTTACTCATATAAATATAAATTTCACCAAGAACTGCTTGAAAGAGATATGGAAATTTGAAGCGAATTTTGTTTTCAAATGATGGAAAGAATAAACAATTGAGATAGAAATTTTTTAAAACAAATTTTGTTCACGGATGAATATACATTTACGTTAGATAATGAGCCGAATGTTCAGAATGGAGAACATGGGCTACTGAGAATCCCCATTGTGCAATACCTACTAGGACACAATAACCCCGAAAAATTAATGTTTGGGCAGGTATTCTCGGTCAGCGCGTTACAGGGCCTTTTTTATAAATGAAACTTTAAATGGTGAACGATTTCTTCTACTTTTAGAAGAGGAAATAGCTCCAGCAGTGGCAGAAGTTATTAATGAGGACACAGAAGTTTCCAACTGGACGGTTAGCCTGCACACAACACTGCCATAGTGCGGTAATTTTTAAATAATAGTTTCATTATTTTATTAACTGGCTAGCGAGGTCACCAGATCTTTCTCCCAATGTTTTTTTTCTTTGGGGTTATTTAAAATCTCGACTCAGACAATTTCAAGATATTAATGATTTAAAATATCATATTAGCACAGAATGTCAAAATATATCTGCGTATCAACTTGCAAATGTTAGACGAGAATTTTATGAGAGACTGAGATACTGTTTAGCAGTAAATGGAAATATTTTTGAACAATTATTGTAATAAATATAAGTTTTTCATCTATTAAATAAAATAAAAACTCTTAATTAATATCACATTTGTTTTTTTATGTCATGGCACTGAAACGTCAACGATTGACAGATAAAACGTCCGACGCCAAGCATTTATTTATTTTTTGTTCAATTCCAAATTATGTTTATTGATTTAGATGCAGAAATTTATGCCCTAAAACTTTTATTTGAAGCTTTCTTGCATAAAATAATTAGGGAAGCCAATAATTGAACATGTGAAAATATACCGGGTGTAACACGAAAAGTTAAACATAGGCGTTTAACATGGCAAATCAGTTTTCCGTGCCCATTGCTTCCCTAATTATTGTAGCGAGTACGGTCCTGTTCCGTCTGGAACAGTAGACGCGTCAAAGTGTGCAGCACGTTCACCGCTGTCTCAGACGCAATAGACAAGTCCGAACCTGTTCGCTCTGCGTCATGCTTCCACCGTGTTCCAGAGGCTCTCGTATGTTCTGGAATATCTTGCTCCAGTATATAAGGGAGAGTTTCAGTCGGCAAGATTCATTCTGTATTCGAAGTGTGAACAGTGCAAGTCGTTGCTAAATACTTTGTTGTGAATATAAATACGTGTTGAATATAAATATATGTCTTAGTAGTTGTACTACATTAGTTTCGTTTTAAATAAATATTTTGTTAGTGTTTTCACTACTCGTGTTTTATTTAATAATAAACATCACCGAACCCGAAATTGTAATAAACGTTACATTATTTTAGGAAAAAATGTTTCAAATAAATGTTGTAAAAGCATAAAATTCTACATCCGAATCAACAAACAAAAAATTCATTTTGACTACTTCATAACTGCAGAAATTAAATTTAAAAATTCACGTAATTTCAATTTAATAGTAATAGCCATGGAATTAAAAACAAGAGATGAACAAATGCGTAACGTTTTATACGTCAAATTATTAGTATTTATTTTGACAAACTGTGATATTAAACAAATATTAGGGTTTATTATTATCAAAAATGAATAATTATTCAGGTGAAGAAAAGTTGCAAATAATTAAATGGCATTAGTCTGGCCATAGTTTACGACTAATTCGTGACTATATTAGCGCTATTTGGCAGCATCATGATATTCCTAGTACGGCAACTATTCAGAGGTTTATAGTAAAGTTTGAAAAGACAGGAACACTAAATTTCAAGAAAGAAATAAATGAAAGAATTTATAACAATGAAGAAAATATTCTTGCTTTAATAGAACTGGAGCCAACAATGAGTGTGCGGGAAATTTCCAGAGAACTAAATATAAATTTTATGACAGTGCATAGAATTCTCAAAAAACATAAATACATTCCTTTTAAATTTCAAAACCACCAAAATATTTTGAAACAAGATTTTGATCTGCGTGCCTCATTCTGTGAAATAATGATGGAGAAATCAAATTGTAATAGAGAATTTTTAAGTAGTATTTTATTCACAGATGAATGCACATTTACCATGAATGGCGAACCAAACTGTCATAATTATCGGTACTGGTCACAAAATAATCCACATAATATTGTAGAATCGAGGACGCAATATCGTCATTCTGTCAATGTGTGGGCAGGAATTTTTGGTGATAAAACCATTGGTCCATTCTTCATCCAACGAATAAATTCAGCATCATATTTGAATTTATTAATTAATGCTGTTGGACCACAAATTGTTGAAACAAACAAAGAAAATGTGTGGTTCCAGCATGATGGCTGACCTGCACATAGCACTAGAGAAGTTGTGGAATATCTAAACCATGTATTTCCTGAAAGCTGGATAGGACGAAATGGACCAGTTATCTGGCCAGCACGGTCGCCAGTTTTAAATCCGTGCGATATTCTTTTATGGGGCCATTTAAAATCTTATGTTTATAAAAAAGATACCAGAATTTAGAAGAACTTAAAAATGCTATATTACAAGAATGCCAGAAAATAAATAATCGACAATTAAGGAATGCTCGAGAAAGCTTCTACAACAGATTAGGTTATTGTTTAGCTCAAAACGGTGGACTATTTGAACATCTAATTTAACAATTTAAGAAGAAGAATTGATGTTTTTATTGAATTTAATTTGTTACATTAATTAATTTGTTAAATATTTAATATCAACCTATCTTAAATATTTTATCGTGTTTATTATTTAACTATTCTTAAATAATAAATCTAAAAAATATTTTGCCTTATTAACATTAAATTTTTATTTAGAAAATATATATTTAGTACGTAAAATGATTCTGACAATTTATTCTGCCATTGACGTATAAAACGTTACGTATTTGTTCATCTCTTGTTTTTAATTCCATGGCGATTACTATTAAATTGAAATTACTTGAATTTTCAATTTAAATTTCTGCAGTTATGTAGTACTCAAAATGAATTTTGTTTATTGATTCGGATGTAGAATATTATACTTTACAACATTTATTTAAAACTTTTTTTCCTAAAATAATTAGGGTAGCAATGCGCACGGAAAAACTGATTTGCCATGTTAAACGCCTATGTTTCACTTTTCGTGTTACACCCGGTATATATATATATATATATATATATATATATATATATATATATATACCGGGTGTCTACCTTTTTTCCGAACACAGGAAATTCAATGTTAAAATTTTGACATCTCTTTACCTATTAATTTTTTGAAGAAACATGTTCAGAATGAAAAACTGCATCCATAGAGTACAAGTTTGTTGTTCATTTGTTTCTTATGTCCGAGTTAGAAGCATAAGAAAATACACGCTTTAAAGCAATTATCAGAGTGCCATAAAAAATAAAACAAATTAGAACTTAATAATAAGTTTTTATTTGTCTAGATTATGTAGAAAAAAGAAAATAATGGTGGCTATAATTAATTTTATTATTAAATTAAATGCTCGAATAAATCGCCATTGACAGATAGGCAATGGTTTAATCTATTGTAGAATTTTCGCCGAACGGAACTTAATTGTCTTTGGGTAATATTGTTGCACTATTGTATAATTGCATTTCTTAAGGATGCAATGTCGTTGTATGTACCATACTGGTACACTTTTTCTTTTTAAATATGACCACAAAAAGAAATCACAAGGAGTAAATCTGGAGATCTTCCCGGATTATCCACGAATCAAAACACTGATTTAAAAATATTTTTTCACGAAAAAGAATTTCACTTACCGAGATCTGCTTACGGCAGAGTGCCACAGCCAGTAATGGGAAAAAGGTGTGATGATATATTTATTTATATTAATTGCTGAATATAATTCGTGTGTACGATGTAGATTTTTTTTGTGTGTGAGGGAGACTAAAAGGAACGGCTGTAATGAAGAAGAGGTAGATGGATTGTTTTATTTGTGGTCGGGTGTTGCTGAGAATGAACGGGCAAAACATGGTGTAGGAGTGCTTATTAGTGAAAGAATGAAACCGTTTGTAAGGGATTATAGTTGTATTTCATCGCGAATTCTTTGGTTGAGACTTAAGGTAGGCTTTCATAGAATCTTCGTTGTGTCAGTTTATGGCCCAACTGAATCCGAAAGTGATCTTGAAAAAGACCGATTTTGGAATTTGTTAGATAGTGTGATTGATTCGTGTGATTCAGATGAAAAAGTTATCTTATGTGGTGATTTGAATGGTTGGGTGGGAGTAAAGAGAAGCATGTTTGGGAATGTATTGGCTAAGTTTGGTGATGTGAGAGTGAATGAAAACGGTAGGAAAATAGCATCTTTCTTCTTAGAGCGTGATCATTTTGTTTCCAACTCTGTCTTTAAACAAAAATTAGCTCATTTGTATACATGAGACAATTGTGCGGGAGAATAGACGGAGTGTGATTGATTTTATTTTGTATGATGAACGACTAAGAAGTTTAGTTATGGATACGCTTGGGAAGCGTGGTGCTGAATTGGGTACGAATGACCCTTATTTGTTGGTGTCGCGTATACGTCTGGATAAATGTTGGCGAATGAGGGTGAAAGGCACCGAAAAAATGTTTCGTGTGAAATCTAGTGTACTACAGAATGATGATATTAGAGATATGTTTGTTGAGAAAATAAATTAATCTTTGCCTGTAAGTGAGCCTAATTTTGAATGCAGCATAAATGATGTTTGGATGAAATTTAAGGATATAGTTCTTAAATGCGCATAATAAGTGTGGTGAATTCAAATTCGGCTCTTGTCCAAGGAATGCATGGTGGAATGATAAAGTGAAAGTAGCAATTGAGGTGAAAAAGAGAGCGTGTTTGCGATTTCTACATGTAAAAGATGTACCTGGAAGTTTACGTGATGAATGTTTGCTAGAATATAAATGGTTAAATTAATATATTAAGAGAGTAAGGCGCGTTTTGATGATTTGATGATTGAAAGATTGACGAATGATTTTAGTACGAATAAAAGAATGTTTTGGTTGGGTGTGAAGAGATTGAGAGGTGGTAATGTAAAAGCGGTGAAAGCGATTAAGAGTGCGTATGTTGAGTTATTGTTGAATGAATTAGATGTTAGAAATAGATGGTGTGAGTATTTTAGAGGTTTATATGGTAGCGTAAATGAATCGAATTGTTGTAGTGAAAATGCAAGAGAAAATGTTAGAAGTGATGAATGGGATATAGATGAAAGTGATGTTAGTTTTGCACTGTTACGTTTGAAGAATGGTAAAGCTCTTGGTTTAGATGGTATATTAAATGAGACGTTGAGGTATGGTGGTGAGAGATTATTTGATTGAAAACGTGTTAGCATTTGTCCCTTACTTAAGGGCACAGATAGTTCGAGTGATTGTACTAATTTCCGTGTGATAAGTTTGTTGAGTGTGGTAGGTAAGTTGTACGGGAAGATTCTTATTCACAAGGTACGAACCTTAATAATCTCCAAGTTGAGTAATATGCAAGGTGGATTTTTGTCTGAGAGAGGGTGTGTAGATCAATTGCTTTCTCTTAGTATAATTGTTGAGAAATCACTTGCTAAGAACAAGAAGGTGTTCTGTGGCATTCTCGATCTTAAACAGAATATGATAGTGTTCATCGAGATATTCTGTGGGATGTCCTTCTAGAGTACAGTATAAATGGTAATTTGTTAGGAGAGATTCGTGCATTATACGAAGATAGCCAGGCTGCGGTGAGAGTTGATGGTAGATTGAGTGATTGGTTTTCTATAGATGTTGGGGTGAAACAAGGTTGTGGGATATCTCCGAGGTTGTCAAAATTTGTATATGGATGTGTTGTTACGAAAATCGCTGAATGGGGTGGATGGTGTACGTATTGGTGATACTCTAGTGCCTGCGTTAGCTTATGCGGATGATGTAGTTGTAATAGGTGAATCTAAAGAACAATTGAGAAGAATGAAATAATATTAATCATCTTGAGAACCCAGGTTCGATTCCCACAGTCGACAAACAGTTTTCACCACTTTAAATCAACCCCTGTGGTTCCCCATCCTCTAACATCTTTGGGGGCCATGATTTGACTGCTGGTAACCGCACTTCACGAGGGAAACATATCACTTACCGAGATCTACTTACGGCAGAGTGCCACACCCAGTAATGGGTAAAACTAGTGATGATATATTTATTTTATTTTTAAATAGCCTACTATGGGATTATTCGAACAAAAATTATTAATGAAGGAAATATCAATAATTTGAACATTTCTGTTGTGTAATATTGAGTTACGTTTGTTTTTAAAATATATTAATATCAAATCACAATATATTACAAAAATAGATCAAGATTTTTTGACTTATAAGTAATAAGACCGTAATTCAACTGAATCTTTTTCTACATGGAATGACGTGTACTCATCATTAGAACAAAAATTATTTTTCTTTTTAAATTATTTATATAACATCAATATTTGTAAACATTAATATCCCTTGATTGGTTAAAAAAATATTTTATCATATCAAAATATTTACTATTAAATTGTCCTCATGTAAGCATTATAAAATCTTCTTTCAGCGCAACGTATACAGAGCAAAAATTCCATTATAGAAGACTACCTGTTTGGCAATATTAGGTATACTCTAAGTATGGGCAATGCAAACATCTTGAAGTTTTACTTGGCTATTTGTAAAACAGGGTAAGTATAAATGAAGTAGGCAAAGGTTTAAATCTATTACCAAATGTTGATAAATGTAAATTGTTAGTGTTTGAGAAGATTTGGTGCCTCCTGATTGCAATGTTTCGGTGAATGGTGTCAGATTGGGTCAAGTAAATGTGTTTGTATACTCGAGGGATGGACGTATTGATCGAGAGATTGAAAGAAAAGTATCTGCTGGATGTAAGATATTGGGTGCTCTGGGTACCTTTACTCGGAACGTGAATGTATCCAGAGATGCTAGATTGAGTGTTTATAATGGTGTGTTAGTGCCTACGTTGATGTATGGTAGTGTATGTTCTGTATGGATGTAGAAACATGAACGGCGTATAACTGAAAATAAGGTATTTGCGGGGTGAGTGTGGAATATACTAAAAGAGATCGTGTCCGGAATACATTGGTGTATGATGAATGTGAGATTGGGAAGAATGTAGTAAGAATAGTGGGAATAAGTCAGTTGAGATGGTTTGGAACTTAAGTCGAACGACAGATTGGTGAAACAGGTGTATGCTGGTGAAATTGAGGGTGAAAGTTTGCGTGGACGACCTAGGAACAAATGGATATATATGATTGAAAGGTTGATGCGTGAACGAAAGATTCCGTGCGAGAAGAATAAACGAGCTTGTATGAAAGGAATTATGAATGTGGTTGAAGCAAAAGTGGTGTGTCAGGATAGGAATGTTTGGCGAAAATTAATTACGGGATAAATATGATACATATGGACAAGCGTATGATTCTTGATTTTAGATTCATTGGTTAGATTTTTCGATTGTTTACCTGCATTTGAGTGGGGTTCACCTTCAAAAAGAAGCGCAGAGAGATGCTCCCTTCCCTTCTTATCTTTTTTATTCATTTTTGGTTTTTACTATAGTGTCTACCTGCAAATGTATTAAATATATTTTTAAACAAGCGTAGAAGATGCGGCCTTCATTTCTTTATAGATTCGTTGTTAGAGAATGGAGCATAAGTGAAGATTTACGACACAGGTATACAGGAGCGAATGGATGGATGTTTGTTGCGTGATGATGGATTTTGGTTGTGAGAAAAGAAAGAGTTCGTATGGAGGAAGTGTTAATTTGGTCGGAACGAGTATCGTGTGTCAGGATGAGAATGTTGATGTGAACTGATGCTCTATGAATTTTTCAGAGGTTCGTGCTGCCCCCTTTAATGGGATATAATGTGATGTTATGTATGTATGTATGTATGTATGTAAAATTTTCACTAAATCACAATGAACATCATAATTGCATGACGTTGCTAAGGAATCAAATTTTTATAATAAACAAACTGATTTTATTAGATAAGTGACATTTATAGAAAATTACATAAATTAAACATTATCAGAGACAGTATTAAGGACTGTGAAATAGAAAAAGCTTGGAAGATTGGTTGTGATTCGATAATACCTGCGAAATCCAAGAAAAATAATGTTTTATAATGTTTAGTTTCATTGTGTTATTACTTAACGCAAATTAGGTTATAACTTCTAACAGCACTAATTAGGTTATAACTTCTAACAGCACTGTTATTTTGCTCGTTTCTACAGCAAGTTATCGCAGTGCAGTATATTCAACTTACACGGCATATAAACAACGTCTGTAAGTACGTTAAAAACACGATAATTTGAAAAATAATATATCAATTGCATTAATTGTAATAAAAAAAAATATAAATTATAAAATATAAGTGAGTACTTTATTATGTCTTAATTTTGTCGATATTAATACTAGTATTACGCTAGTTACTTGAACTAACTGCATGTATTGAAAAATAATAATGTTGAAAGAACATAAAATTCTGTATCGGAATCAATAAACAAAATTAATATTGCTTGCTTTGTAATGGCAAAAATATCATTTTTATTATTTTTAAAACACTAGAAAAGTATTCCACGCTTCACGTGTTTTCTAAATCCAAGTGCTGCGAGAGTATTCGAAGTCTGTTGCAAACGTCTTAGCTTGACAAGAACGGAATAATATATGTTCCTTAGATCCTTGTGACGTGATATTTTGCTGTGTGAAGCAAATCTGCTTGGTGACAGCAATGGTTGTGACATATTGTAGAGCAAACAGCAAACCAGCATTGATCATCAGAATTAAAGGTACAAGAAAATATACGATAATTTCAGGTAGAATGATTAACACAATTACTAAACGAGTTACATAATGAATTGTTAGCGATCTGAATTCAGTTATTTTAAAACAATCCATATCAAAATAAAATCATTGTTGCTTACGGTTTACGGTCCACAGGTATACTACCATCGGTAAATGTTGTGATATTGTAAATACAGGGATTCTATTAAAAAATGAGAAAAAAAAGAATCATGATTATAGCAAGTACTTGTAGTACTCTTTGGCAAGTTGGCTGTTTTAATTAAAATTATCAATTACTGTGTTAGTGTATTAGGCAAGGTAGCTATAAATTAAATGTGAGGTGCAAACACTATTTTTTCTACGACTAAATACAATATTCAAATGAAAATGAATATCACCTTTGAAGTAAAAAAAAACCTGTTACAATTTTATTAAGCAAACCATGGAATCTTAAAGGTTTTGCTGTTATTAGTTTATTTGGATGAGTCTTAATGTAAATCTGTATCTAATAGCCAGTTGTACCACTAAAAATTCAATTTGGTTTAAATAAATCAAAGTAAGGCGAAATTATTTGCCCAGTGGCGTAGTTACCTTCAAAATATACTTACAATTAAACAAAAATGATTTTAGACACATTAAACTATAAACACTTAACTACTTAAGTTCAAGTATGCATTTAACGTATCATAATTTTTATTTCAGAAAATATACTTTATAAATTTAACATTTTATACACTTTAAACCTGTTTGATGCCTCATTTTTTTAACTTTACCAGTATACTTATTTAAGAAGTAGCATGTCACAACACCGTCTTAGTTCTTTGACCACTATGTTGATTAAAAAAAACAATAGCTTGTCAACATGATCTGGAAATGGTAATTGATCGATTTGCTATATTTTGTCAATACACTTTATACAATATGTCGTAAATATTAGTAAATATTTTGTTTTGCAATTATATTTAAATTTATTAAATTCAATATCTAATTGTTGAAATGCCTTTAATTCCAAATAAATTGTGAATTTTAAATCGATATAAGTACATGTTTTTAAAACTAAATGTTTAAAACAAATTTCGCCAAATCTCTTCCGAGAGACAAGGAGGTGCACCGATGTTACTTGCTCCAGGGCGCTGAATATGTAACTACGCCACTGTATTTGTCATACATAATTTGAAATTGCTGTGAAATATACAATTTGCGTATTTAAACCAAATTTAAATTATATCTTTGTCCATGATTAAAAATCTGTATCATAATGAAAATCTGTTTTATCTGTGTCATTAAAATATGGGACTAGAAAAATAATATTAATCATCTTGAGAACCCAGGTTCGATTCCCACAGTCGACAAACAGTTTTCACCACTTTAAATCAACCCCTGTGGTTCCCCATCCTCTAACATTTTTGGGGGCCATGATTTGACTGCTGGTAACCGCACTTCACGAGGGAAACATATCACTTACCGAGATCTACTTACGGCAGAGTGCCACACCCAGTAATGGGTAAAACTAGTAATGATATATTTATTTTATTTTTATGGGATTATTCGAACAAAAATTATTAATGAAGAAGATATCAATAATTTGAACATTTCTGTTGTGTAATATTGAGTTAAGTTTTTTTTTTAAATATATTAATATCAAATCACAATATATTACAAAAATAGATCAAGATTTTTTGACTTATAAGTAATAAAACCGTAATTCAACTGAATCTTTTTCTACATGGAATGACGTGTACACATCATTAGAACAATAATTATTTTTCTTTTTAAATTATTTATATAACATCAATATTTGTAAACATTAATATCTCTTGATTGGGTAAAAAAATATTTTATCATATCAAAATATTTACTATTAAACTGTCCTCATTTAAGCATTATAAAATCTTCTTTCAGCGCAACGTATATAGCGCAAAAATTCCATTATAGAAGTCTACATGTTTGGCAATATTAGGTATACTCTAAGTATGGGCAATGCAAACATCTTGAAGTTTTACTTGGCTATTTGTAAAACAGGGTAAGGTCGTAATTAATCATATTCCAGTGAATGTGTTTGATTACCGGTGCAAATACAGCAAATACATTCGTGTATTTCTATTTATAAATAATTATAATAGAAATATAGTGTAAAAATAAATTAAAAGTTATAAAATACAAAGGCAAAGGCCACTAGTAGATATTTATGCAAACCTAGTTTAAATTTATAGTACGCTGTAATCTTAACTAAACAATAATCCTTTAATTGACATTAGGACTAACAACAAATATTGAATTTTTGACGCAATGTTATGCTTGCCAATGTAAACAACAACATACCATAGCGGGTATAAAGATTTGAATATTTGCCGTTTGGACGCCAATATAGCCCATAAATAATATTAATCCTACTATTTTCAATATCAACGTTGATATCGAACTTTATTATTGTAACATTATAATTTGAACGAAATACTGTACATGTTAAATAAGAGATTCGAATCGATCTAACAGCATCTCTCGCCTATATATATACCAAGGCTAAAGTCAGTAGGTGGTTGAAGTGATGCGCAGACACCGAAGTACAGCATGGCGTTGTTTCCATGGTGACGATGCTATTGGCTCGCCCGTTCACGTCAAAGCAATGATTGTGATGCGAAAAATTTAAGATCACGTGCCCTGCTTGCATGTACGAGTATACCATTTCTATATTGACATCTATCTTAACCATATTCTATACAAAATTAATATTTTGCCTGCTTTGGATACAGTGTGGAAATTATATTATTAAATAAATTTAAAAAAATTACATTCAATTTACTATAAATTAGTTTTTGTTCTATTATTATAGAGTAATTTTTTTAAAACATAAAACAGAAACAACATTTAATTCTTACGCAAAGTTGCCAAATAATGATTTACTTTTAATTTTGTTACGTTCTTCTTTATCATACTGTAGACGTCTTCATGTTCTAATTTACTACTTGTAGTAATTATCTAATGGTATTGCCACATCTTTTATTTTAGTAGACGTCATAAATAAAGTGGTTTTATTGATTTTCGCTAATAGTTCAGTGTAAATCAATATTGAACAATGTCGCTGGAAATAGATTTCTCTATTTAAACCTGTTAAATATAAAGGTCTAGTAAAGTTTATTATTAATTTTGACTTTCAATTGTTATGCTTATTATCGTCCACACTATGATAATAAGTTTTTTTTTTGTATTTTCTGCTGGTCCATAATTCAGTTCTAACACTATCAAAGTTTCGTTTAAGACCTGTGATGGTCACAATATATTATTATTATTATTTATCTTCATCCGAATATTTGATGTGCTTCTTCCAGACTGAAATCCATATTAGTACTATCCTAGGCTTTTCGGCATTGTTTTTAATTCTTTCGGTAAGATATGTCGATAATATTACATAAACTATACTAGCAATAATTCCTATATAATTATCACTTGCTAGTTTATCCTCTTTCTTATATATTAAGTAGATCTATGTTCTTTCATATTTTGTTTTTCCTTACATTGCTACTTTCTATTTTTTATTGAACTATTCAAATTCTTTCCTTTCTGTACATTTCTTACAGTTTTCTACGAGTACAACCCTTGTTCATTTTATTACATTCATTATATAAGTATCTTTCGTATCTATTTAATTTCCTAGCTTTTTTTACAACTTTCTCATTTTGTCTTGAAATTTAAATATGTCAATAATTCCACGCGCTTCTATTTATTCTTTCATTCATTTCATAACATATGATAGATTCACTCTTCCACACACTTACCAAATAGTGGCCTGAGTCGTTATTGGGTCTTTTGTTACTTCTCACGACTATCTTTGAGAAAGCACCTCGTAGCATTTGTCACAACATAATCTATTTAGGTAATTACTCTCTGTATAGGCGCTCCCTACAGGTGATTCAACTTCAGGTACGTACTTTAGCAGTATATAGTTCTCAACGTACTGACCATGAAACAAAAAGTGTTGTTTATTTCGTAATTCCTAAAATTAAGGTAATTTTACCATTGAGTACATTTTAAGTATCACTGAATTTGCGTGATTCTTTATAACGAATAAATAGTGTTAAATAATTATACAATTACATAATGAAATATACATAAAACATGTTAAATGAATTTATTATAAATAGATTAAAAAACGTAAGATGAGAAAATGAAACTTGCCGTAAATAGATTAAAAATCAAATAATATATAAAAATCACCTAATTGCCCAAAATTGCTCATTTCGATATTAAATTTTGAAAAACTTTATTTGTTCCATAATCTCTACCTAGAGTACTGTACAGAGTGTTAACATATGGGATATTATTTAACTGACAAAGAAGCTATCATGTTGTTCGATAATTATTTAATGCCATTTGCAAAAGCATATAAATAAAAACGTTATCAAATTGAAATGTTATAAAATATTTTATCTACGATTGCTATGAAAAGTTGACAATTACGTTCTCATTTGTCATCGTAAAGTTGACGTTTTCTGTAGAACAATCGAAAAATATCTTTTTTGCGCGTCTCCAATGGCAACGCGCGAATAGGACGTTAAATACGCGCGTTTCCAATGACAACGCGCGAAAAAGATATTAAATACGCGCTTAATTGAATAGTTACCAGGGATACAAACAAAACAAAATCATGTCAAATTAACAGTTGACAGAATAAATTTATTTTCAGTAATCGTAGCAAAAATTATGTGTGTATCACGAGAGTAAAGTGTCTTTGTTCCTCTTACACTATTGCAGCGCAAGCAGGAGGCAATTATCGTGTTCGAGTAACAACGAATCACTTTACGCTCTTAATAACTATTCAATTGCTCTCTAAAATTAAATACTTTTCTCGACTCTTAAGCAATTTGTAAAATAATTTTTTTGATAACTCCTTTCATATTTTAAATAGTTGTTTTCTGTAAAGTGATTTTTTGTTACTCGAAAATGGTAATTGCAGCGCGAACCGAGGGCGAGAGTTGCAATAGTGTAAGAGGAACGAAGGCACTTTACGCTCGTGATACACATATAATTTTGTCTACGATTGCATCTTAAAATTATTAAAACTGGCAATGTGACAAGTACCTATTTTGTAACTATTGAAGTAAGCGCGCATCTAATATCTTTTTCGCGCACTGCCATTGGAAACGCGCGCATTTAACATCTTTATCGCGCGTTGCCATGAGAGAGGCTCGTCAAAGATATTTTGCGATTGTTTCACAGAAAATGTCAACTTTACGATGACAAATAAGAGCGTAATTGTCAACTTTCCATAGCAATCGTAGAAAAAATTCGTTTAGGATCATTACAAACATTTGTTCCAAAAATCATTTTCATTTATCTTTAATAATTTAGTAACTTGTTATTATTGAACATCCGGTATTTAATAAATATGATTTTATTATCGATATATGGGTTTTACGAGCAGCTAAACGTTTTATATTCTATTATTTTATTGTCAGATAAATAATAAGATTTCTCCACACATGTTTACCCTTACTAGAAACAACGTACCTGCAGTTGTGACTCACTCTGTATATCCACAGAAACAGTATAGTCCATTTCTTCTGGCGGATGATTTTATTTATTTATTTCATAATAATTCTATAAACACATTTCCAATAACAAAAATATAATTAATTGCAAAAAAAACAATACAAGTTAAAACCTTCATCAAAATAATATTAAGAAAATATTTTAAAAAGTACAATCTAAAATTTATATAATACAGGCTGGTGATTGTTGAAGGACCTATCTAGTTACTTGCCAAGTCTAAAGATCTACCTTGTTTTTGTTTCCGTTGTTAGGGGCAACTAAAAATAATTAAATTCAATTAATGTGACAAGCTGTTGTATTATTTTTGTATTACATTTTCTAATGCCGTTTTCTTAATAAAAAAATCGAATTACCTCTTTAAAGTGTTGAGAACGTTACTTAAATCCTTGATACGACTCTAAAACACAACAGGTTATGAGTCCCAGTAACGTTGACTGTGGTATGCTGTGTCTTTGGAATCGCAAGTAATACCATCTCTTAGAAAAGCTACCTCTGTGTTCAAGAGTGTTTTTAATATACTTTTTGCCGTACTTTCGAGTTCGTCCAGCTCTAAAATGGAATATATAAAGTGTATTAAACCACTGAAGGGAGCAGAAGATTGGCCTACATGGAAAGATCGAGTTATGGATGTGCTGCAATTGATATCGTTGATAGAAAGAGAAAGAAACCTATACTTTCTGAACCACCGACGTAAGATGAGAAAATGAAACTTGACGCATTCAACAAATCTGAAGCTCAGGCAAAGATCGTCATTTCTCAGTGTGTAAGTGATGATCTACACCAACGTATGGGCTATCGGCTAAGGAGGCATGGGACATTTTGGTTGAACAATTCGATAACAAAGTCGAAGATCAATTGTTTCGCCAGTGTCTTGAATTTTTTGGCATGATATGGGATGAAACTGAAGATGCCCCGTCTGTGCTATCTCGCGTAAAAAATCAACAACGTGAGTTTGCGGCTGGCTTGAAAACACGTAATATTAAAACAGTTGAAGAGTTTCTAGAACTGTTGTATATTTCACAGATTTTGCACATCTTTCCTAAACGTTTCGAGGCTTCTAAGTCAGGCTACCTACTTATGAAAGCAAATGAAGCCAAGTCTGTGGAAGATCTCTCTTCGGCTCTGATTCTTCATGAACGGAATGTAGCCCCCGGAAAGGAGATGATTAAGTCAGTTGGAAGTTGAACGATTGAAGTGGCTAACTACGACAGTGGCAAGTTGAAAACATTCACGCTTAATGACGTATGGTATGTACCTGACATATCTCGAAATCTCGTATCCGTTCTTGCTGCTCATGACCGTAACCCTGACAGCAAATTTGAATCAACTGATACTGAATGTCGATTCAGTACTAGGAACAGTAGTCAAAGGTATGCGGAATACGGGTGGAACTCTGTACGGTGCATCTTTTCATACGGTTCAGCCAGCTGAGGTCTGTGCAGGCTTAGCTGAAGACAATCGGACACTTCAGCTTTAGCATCAGCGTTGGGGTCACATGGACAAACGTTATGTACAATCAAAACTCGAATCTGAATTGGGTATTAAAGTGTCACCTGAAAATGAAATATGTGAGCCTTGTCAGTTCGGGAAAGCACATCGTTTACCATTTGGGACCCGAGTACAAGCCTTTACCCCAGGTGAGCTGTTGTCAGGTGATGTTTGTGGACCCTTCGACCCATCCTTCAGCGGTCGTCGTTACTTGATAGTCATCGAGGACCTTTATTCCAGATACCGCTACTGTTTCGTCGCACGTGAGAATTGGCCACCATGTTCAAGAATTCCTCAGCGATAACGGCGGTGAATTTGATAATGGTGACGTGCGGTCAATTCTGAAGGAATATGGTGTAAATCAGCGTCTGACAGCACCTTATACTTCAGGGCAAAATGGAGCAGTCGAGCGTGAAAATAGAACAATTGTAGAAATGGCTCGGACATTTAAGTATGCAAACACGGAAATTAAATTACCTGCAGCCATCTCGGCGGAACTTGTTATAACTGCTGGCTATGTTCTCAACCGAGTCGGAAAATCGCCACTTCGTGACAAGACGCCCTACGAAATTTGGTTTGGTCAGAAGCCCAGGATCAAACATTTACGAGTCGTAAGCTCAAAATGTTATGTTCATCTTCCTGCGCAGACTAGGCGCAAAATGGATTCGAAGGCGGTTGTTGGCTACCTTGTCGGGTATGACGGGGATGAGTGTTATCGGATCTATATTCCTGAGAAAAGAGTCGCTATTGTGTCTCGTGACGTCATCTTTCACGAGAAAGTTGGAGATTGTGACGATGGAGTTGCCTGGCCAATAAAACAGGATAAAATTCCTCTGGACCGAGTGGCTGTCGATGAGCCGAAATCAGACATGTATCCGGAAGAGTCAAGCGATGATTCAGAAAAGGAAAGAGATCCTGTTGACCAATCTGTGCAGCCAGCGAGAATTTCCAGTCGGAAAAGGAAGCGTCCTGCATGGTTGAATGACTATGCCACAACCAACTTTCTTACGGAAGACGAACCCAAAACTTTCAATGAAGCTATCCAATCTGAAAATGGCGATGATTGGAAATCAGCCATGGACATTGAAATTAAATCTATGGGCAAGAACAATGCATGGGAATTGACTGAACTGCCTCCCGGAAAGAAAACCATCAACAATAAGTCGGTCTATCGTGTCAAGCGTAATCCTGACGGGAGTATTGACAAATATCGAGCAAGGCTGGTCATCAAGGGATGCGCTCAACGGCCAGGTATTGACTACGCAGATACTTTCAGTCCAGTTACTCGCTTGGAAGTAATTCGAACTTTGCTGTCCATTGCAGCTGTTGAAAAGATGGTTCTTCGGCAGTTCGACGCATCGACTGCGTTCTTGTATGGTGACATTGAGGAAGAAATCTTCATGAAGCAGCCTGAGGGATATGCTGATGGCACAAGTCGTATATGTCGTCTCAAGCGAAGCTTATATGGCCTCAAGCAGGCCCTACGCTGTTGGAATAAGAAATTCGACGACTTTATGAATGGTTTAGGATTCCAACAGAGCCGTTAAGATCCTTGCGTCTATATTTTACATACTCAAACCGGCAAAATAATTGTCGTCCTCTACGTCGACGATGGACTCGTGGCAGCAACCAGTCAATCTGAAATGAAATCATTTTTTGACTCGGTTTAATATGTTTGGATGCAACCCGGTTCTCACCCCCATGGAGAAGATTACTGCACATATACCAGGGAAAGCACTGGATTTCCCTTATCGTTCAGCTGTTGGCGCTCTACTCTATGTAGCTCGTGGTACCCGTTTCGACATAGCTTTTAGTGTAAGCATTCTTTCACGTCGGTTGGAGAGCCCCACAGAAGAGGATGTAGTCCGCGTAAAGCGAGTTATGCGCTACTTGCAGGTACCGTCGATTTGAAATTGGTTTATCAATGCAACTCCAATGCTACCTTGCGCTCAACCAGTGGAGGTGGTGGTAAAATTTGTAGGTGCAGCTATTTCCTAGCTAAGTCGTCGCCAAGAGCTAGTTGCTGATTCAACCTGTGAGGCAAAGATTGTTGCGGCTAATCTTGGCTCAAAGGAGACAATCTTGATTTCTCGACTATTCAAAGAGTTGATCGGTTTATCCGCTCTTCCTATCCTGAAAATAGATAACGAATCAGCATGGAAACTCTGTGAAAACCCGGAGTTTCATTTTCGAACGAAGCACATACAGCGGAAAAAATGGAGAAATGCATTAAAAGACGTCAGAGCTATGAGAAGAGCAGACATTAGATCAGATCATGTATTAGTTAATTAGCTTGAAAATCAACAAAAATGATGAGACAAGAAGAAAAAAGTTTAATATTGAGTGGATTAAAGACAATGAAAATGTAAAATAAGAATTCCAGAAAAAATTAAGAGAGGAAATTGAAGAAACTATAGGAATGAGAAGAAAACATGATATACCATGGTTATCTAGAGAAACATATATAAAAATCGAAGAAAGAAAATCAATAAAAATTAAAGTACTAAATACGAGGGAAATATCCAGCAAAGAAATTTTGGAAAGAAAATACTGGGAAAAGAACAAAGAAGTCCATAAAGTGCTAGGAGAGACAAGAGAGGATATTTAGAAAGCCTAGCCAAAAAGGCAGAAGAAGCAGCCTCCATGAACCATATGAAAACACTATATGATATAACACGACAATTAACAGGGAAAAGGAGTATACAATGTAGAAAATTAAAATGTAAAACAGGACACCAAATTTATGGAACAGAAGAAGAAATAAAGAAGAGGTGGATAGAACACTTTACAGAAATTTACAAAGAGACGACTTTTCCACTACAGGAGGAAGGTGTAATACAAAAATACCAACTAGCTATAAATGAAGATGAATTTTCAAAAGAAGAAATAATGAATGCTTTACTGAAACTGAAAGACGGAAAAGCAGCAGGAGTAGATAACATTCCAGCGGAACTTCTCAAGGCTGATATTGAAATTACCGTAGAAGTAATGTATATTATATTAAAGAAAATATGGGAAGAAAATATTCCAGAAGACTGGTCAGAGGGAGTAATAATAAAATTACCGAAAAAAGGAGACTTAACAAAATGCGAAAATTGGAGACTATTACGTTACTATGCATGGCAAGCAAGATAATGACAAGAATAATATTAGAAAGAATGAAAACAACCTGTAGATTCCATCCTCAGGGAAAACCAATCCGGGTTTCGTGAAAAACGGTCATGTATCGACCAGATCTGAACCCTAAGAATAATTCTGGAGCAAGTAACAGAAATGAACGGTAAGATACTCATAAACTTTATAGATTTCGAAAAGGCATTCGATAAGGTAAATAGGAAAGTAAATGTGGAAAGTTTTAAAAGAATACGGGATTCCAGAGAAGTACGTATCAATGATTAAAGCCATATACGACCAATACTCTGCAAGAATTGAACACGCAGGCAAACTGACCGAAAAAATTAACATTCAGACCGGTGTCAGACAAGGCTGTATCTTATCACCGCTATTATTTCTAATTATAATGGACTGGATAATGACACGTGTAGTAGACAATAAAACAGGAATACAGTGGAACCCGTTTAACAAGCTTGAAGATTTAGAATTTGCTGACGACCTTTGTCTAATAGCGGAAAATAAAAAGCATATCCTAGAAAAAACTAATAAGCTCATAAATACTGCCAATGAAGTAGGTCTTAAGATAAACGAAAAGAAAACAAAGCTGCTAGTCAACAAAGAAGAAAGCACAAATAAAATAAGTATAGGCAGTGAAGAAATAGAAGAAGTTACAGAATTTCGATATCTGGGAAGTATATTGAGTCATGAAGGGGGCACAAAAATCGATATCAAATCAAGAATAACTCAGGCACAAAAAGTATTTCATATGTTAAGGAAAATTTGGAGAGCAAATGACGTTTCTCGCCAAACAAAATTAAGACTATTCCGCACCAATGTCAAGTGCGTACTATTATACGGGGCAGAAACATGGAGCGAAACTGTAGAGGATTTAAAACGTTTACAAACATTTATAAACAAATGCCTAAGATACGTATATATATGCAACATTTTTTGGCAAGAAACAATAACAAATAATGACCTGTTAAAAATGAATAACGAGGAAAAAATAGAGACAACAATTAAACGACTAAAATGGAGATGGATAGGACACACACTAAGAAAGCCACAAGAGAATATAACAAGACAAACTCTAAATTTCAATACAGCAGGAAAAAGACGTGTGGGTAGACCAACCGAAACATGGAGAAGAACAGTTGACAGAGAATTACAGAGCCACAGCATATCTTGGAGACAGGTTGGACAATTGGCAAGAGATAGACAAGAATGGAAAAAATTAATTGAGGAAATTGCAACCACCTAACCATCAAGCTAGAAGAAACGAACAAGAAGCAACCCAGATGCGCAGGTCTAGCAAACCTGTCATCTTATCATCTGCTAAGAAACAACATACGTCGCCCTATGCTCTAACAGGAGCAAGAGGAAGAAGAAGAGAGAAGAAGAATAGTTGTATTTGTCAAATAAATTTGGAAGTAAAATTTTATTATTCAATGGTGTCTAATATATTCAAAAAGAAAAACAATAATATGAATCCTATAAATTTTCTAAATATCAGGAAATAGAACTGAATTATGTGAATTGATTATTGAATAGGCAAATATGGAGAGAAATTTCTTGACTAATATTTGTTACTATTTTTAAAAAAACCTGGTGATCCAAACGTATAAAATTACAGATATTGAAGCAGAGATAATCTACTTTTACTAGTTACAAAATGTATGGATAGGTATTCTTGGATAATATATCATTGCTCCTTTTTCCGATATTTATTTGCAACTCCTAAAAAATTAAATTGTACCGGAATGAAAAAGACATACCTAATAATAATAATATAAAATTGTGTCTGGACCATTGTTTTACTAAATCACTGATTTCTTTTTTGTGGCCTTATGTCAAATAAAACGTTATAAAAGTACATTTGAATACTATAGAATCATCATAAGATAAAATTCAAGAGAAATATAAACAAAATTCTTTTCAGCAATTGTTTAAAGTTAGAAAAGAGTTTTATAGCAGATTAAATCATTGTATAGCTGTAAATGGTAATTTATTTGAGCATTTAATTTAAGTAGAAATTATTAATAGTTTGTTCATTATAAAACAATTATAAGGTAAAATTGATGCCAGAAAAATTCGTGTGACGCCCGGATTTGAACAAGAGATATTTTGCTTGCCAGGCAGATGTGATACCAATAAACCACAGAACCCAGGGGCGAAGTATGATGCCCATTGTTTCTTGTCATAGTGTCAAAACACAATATCGATTTTAAGACTTTTATCATAATGTAACGTTTGTGGATTTCAACACTTTTTATTTAAACCAAAAATCTTAATAACAATAATCGTATCAATAAAAATTTTAAAAAGTTTACACTCAGTTTATAACTAAAATAACTAATACTAAATCTTACACACTGATAACTTATCATGACGTTAAACAGTATAACGAACAATACGCTATTATTTATTTAAACTAGCCGACCGATATTTATTTACGACGATAAATTTATTTTTACTTCACTGAACTTTCCACGAAGCGCTGCCCTTTTATCTCTCCTCTTGTTACCGAAGCTTCTGCCGAAGTTTTGATTACGATTAAGATGACGTAGATCTACAAGTACAGACAAACAAATATTATCAGCGGTTTAAAAACGGAGAATGACATCTTGAAAACAAAAATTCGAGATTTAGAGCAAAGGTATTCCCGATAAACCCAATGAGAATTTGTTGAATGTATTGACAACCATTAGCCAAAAAATTAACTGCCCAGTAACTGAAAATGATGTGGACGTTATACATCGAGTCGCACCAGTTACACATGACGCATCTAAACCAAAAAATATCATAGTAAGATTTATATCTAGGATCAAAAGGGATAATTTTGAAGCTAGTGCTAAAATAAAAAAAAGATTTTAAATCCGATGATATCTGTTGAGATTTCAATTTAATATTTAATTTCTTTTGTTTTAAAAATAAAAAGTAGTACTTGATGTTGATTAGAAAGAGGCTCACCGAAAACATAAATGTCAGTTGATAAATGTATATTTTTCAGTGGAATAAAACGAATACCTTTATATTACAAATTAAGGAGAGTGTTATTTGAGCGAAAGCCTTGTTCATTTAAAAGGTCCAGGTTTTTTTTAAAACGGAATCAGTTTGAATACCTGGCTAAGTAGGGTTATAACCTCAATCGAGATGGCAACTGACACTGAAAAATATCGAATCCCGTTATTTGATGGAAACAATTTTAATAATTGGAAATTCAGAATGGAAACGCTTCTGGAGGAACTGGATTTATTATCTTTTGTGGAAGAGTCTTATTTAACGGAAGTGGAATTTTTAGACACAGATACTGATACAAAAGAAGAACAATTGGCTAAATTGGCAAAAAGGGATCTGAAATGTAAGCCTCAACTGATTCAACGGATCGCCGACAGCCATTTAGAATACGCAAAAGATAAGGTAACCTCTTTTGATCTTTGGTCATCTTTGTGCAATACTTTCGAACGAAAAGGAATTGCTGGTCAGCTTTTATTGAGAAAACAGTTGTTAACGATGAAATTTAATGCAACAAATAGCAGGTTAGTTGATCATTTTTCAAAGTTTGATAAATTAATTAGAGAACTACGTTCAACTGGAGCTACCGTCGAGGAAACTGACATTGTTTGTCACCTACTACTAACGATGCCCGCGGAATACGAAGTAGTAGTCACCGCAATAGAAACACTTGCAGTAAAGGACTTGTCGCTGAGCTTCGTGAAGAACAGGTTACTGGATGAAGAGTCGAAGCGGAAGGGAGCCGCCGGGAAAAACAAAACTGATAATTCACCGCCTCCTGCAGCTTTTCATACTCAACGTTATCAAGGAAAGAGAAACAATTTGACAGATGCTAGTAAAACAGGAACTCAAGGAAATTCAGGGAATTCATTCAATTTTACTTGTCACAAAAGGGCTACCTGTAGAGTTAAGCTACCATACAAAAACTCAAGAAATTACAAATCGGCGAACGCGGCTGAAGTCAAAGAGGAAGATGGGATTTGTTTCGCGGCTTCTTGTGAAAGTTACTCAATGGAAAGTTTGAACTGGTTTTTGGACTCTGGGGCATCTGAACATCTGGTTAACAGTAAAATACCTCTCGGTAACGTAAAGAAACTGGAAAAACCTATTAAAGTAAGAGTAGCTAAATTAGGCACTTACCTTGAAGCTAAAAGTAAAGGGGAAATTAAAATCACTAGTGTTGTAAAAGGAAAGGAAATAGAGATAACAATTAGAGATGTTTTATATGTGCCTGGACTTTCTCATAATTTGCTCTAAGTCAGAAAATTGGAAATGGAAGGTTTTACTATTATTTTTGAAAATTCCCAAGGTTCGATTAAAAAGGGGAATGAAATCTTTGCTGTTGCGAATAGGAACGAATCTCAGTTGTATGTTTTGAATTTCCTGCAGCAGAGAGCTTTGTCAGCTGCCTCAACTGAAGATGATATGAAGCTGTGGCATGGCAGATTAGGTGATTTGAGCTACGAAAATATTAAAGTTCTTCGGTCACAAGTTGATGGTATGGAGCTGGACACTTCAATGATACCCTCGGAACGTTGCTCAGATTGTGTTGAAGGGAAACAATCACAAATGCCATACAATGATACGAGAAGACGTGCCACCAGACCACTTGAGTTGGTTCACAGTGACTTATGTGGACCAATCTCACCAGTATCATTCGATGGAAAGAAATACGTGCTTACGTTTATCGATGACTTTACTCATTTCACAGCGGCTTATGTGCTGGAATCAAAGTCAGAAGTCACTCGCTACATGAAGATGTACCATTCCATGGCTACAGCTCATTTCAATCTGAAAATAAGCAGATTTCGTTGTGACAATGGTCGAGAATACATGTCAACAGAATTGAAGGAATTTTTTGAAAATCAGAGAGTACAGACTGAGTTTACAATCAGATATACTCCTCAACAGAATGGTGTCTCGGAACGGATGAACAGAACTATTATTGAAAAGGCTCGATGCTTGATACTTCAGTGTAAGTTAAATAAGACGTTCTGGTCGGAAGCAGTACGCACTGCCGTATATCTGATAAACAGAACTCCTACATCTGCCTTAAACGGAAAGGTTCATGCGGCTTTGTGGTACAATGAGAAGCCTAATCTGAGTAAACTGAAAGTATTTGGATGTATTGCTTACTTGCTGGTGCCAAAGGAATTGAGAACAGGTAAATTTAACAGCAAATCCTTGAAGTGCTACTTCACTGGCTACTGTCCAAATGACTATAGACATTGGTGTCCGGAAGAAGGAAAAATAATTAAAGGAAAGAATGTTGTTTTATACGAAGGAAGATTCAACTTTTAAAGCGCACCGAATGAGGATTGGATACCGGAACAAGTACAGGAAATATCAAGAAATAAATGTAAAAATGAAGAAGAAGAACTCTCAGATGAAGATTTTAAATCAGTTGATGAAGATCACGAAAGGTTTCCAATACCGGAATTGAATAGTGAAGAAGAGGAGGAAGTAGTTGATCAAACTCAAGAAAAAGAAAATATACGACGCTCTACCAGGAATAAAAAGCCTCCGAAATACTTAGAAGATTATGCTGTTCTTGCTTTAAGTGCTGAATCTTTTGTTGATAATGTACCGGAAAGCTACAAGGACATCGCAACGCGTGAAGACAAGGAACACTGGTATCAAGCTGTAGATGAAGAACTAAATTCTATAAAGGAAAACAAGACATGGATTTACACTAACTTACCACCTGGAAAGAAGGCCATCCCTACTAAATGAGTTATCAAATTGAAAAGGAACAAACACGGATATATTGAAAGATACAAAGCTAGACTCGTGATTAAAGGATGCTCACAAAGGAAAGGATTTGACTACGAAGATACGTATGCACCAGTGGCTCGTGTGGCAACAGTTTAAATATTGCTGGCCATAGCAAACGAACTCGGATTGATCCTGGAACAAATGGATGTTGCCAACGCTTTTCTTCATGGAAAACTAAAGGAGGAAGTATACATGTCTATACCTGAAGGAGTAAAAGGCGAACCAGGTTTGACCTGCAAGTTATTGAAGGCTCTGTATGGTCTCAAGCAAGCGCCACTAGCATGGAACGAAGCAATTCACTCTTCTCTTATTTCTATTGGATTCACTTAATCGGAATCAGATAAATGCCTTTATACACTAATATCACATGGTATTGTCATTTATCTCGTGCTTTATGATGATGGCATTATGATCGCAGGAAACGATAAAGGAAAAATCCAGGAATTAAAGCAGAAATTTAAAATCAAGGAATTGGGAGAACCACAATCATTTCTGGGAATTGAAATTTCAAGGAATAATGGAGAAATGTACTTGAGTCAATCATCTTATCTGAAGAGTTTATTAAAACGATTCAATATGGAAGATTGCAACCCGGTGAAGACGCCAATGGAAGTTAAACTCGAATTCAGAGCTGAAAAGGAAAAGGATAAGCCGTGCAGAGAATTTATTGGATGCCTGATGTATGCTATGATAGGAACAAGGCCAGATTTGAGTGCAGTAGTAAATTTCATGAGCAGATACCAAAACAATCTATCCGAGGAACTCTGGACATATTTGAAAAGGGTTTTGAGATATATAAAGGGAATCATTGATTTGAAACTATGCTATCGGAAGAGAAATCAAGATGTTCTTCTGGCCTATGCTGATGCAAACTGGAACAAAAGAGAAGATTCAAAGTCTACGTCAGGTTATCTTCTACAAGTTTTTGGAAACACTGTCTGTTGGGCTACGAAGAAACAGACCTGTGTTGCTTTATCTTCTACAGAGGCAGAGTATGTTGCTCTGGCAACAGCTGCTGCTGAGTTACTCTGGCTGAAATATTTGATGGAAGATCTTCAAATTCCCGTCAAGTTACCAATTCGTGTACTCGAAGATAATCTATCCTGTATACGTCTGCTGCAGAAGTGGGAACATCGTCGGTTGAGGCACGTCAATGTTAAATATAACTTCGTGCGTCAACTTCACCACCGAAGGATTATAATTGCCGAGTATGTATATTCGGAGGATCAAATTGCGGACATCTTTACAAAAGGCCTGCCAACCCTCAGGTTCATCGCTTTGAGAAGCTTGTTGGGATCTTAATCTTTGAAGTTTATTTTAAATGAAAGTTTTGTATTGTATTTAATTTAAAGTCTAATTGAAGCTTAGAATCAAAGATTGTTTGAGTTATGTTAAATGTAGAATTATTAAATTGAGGAGGGGTGTTGAGATTTCAATTTAATATTTAATTTTTTTTGTTTTAAAAATAAAAAGTAGTACTTGATGTTGATTAGAAAGAGACTCACCGCAAACATAAATGTCAGTTGATAAATGTATATTTTTCAGTGGAATAAAACGAATACCTTTATATTACAAATTAAGGAGAGTGTTATTTGAGCGAAAGCCTTGTTCATTTAAAAATATCTGTTTCATTGAATCTAATAGAATATAAACGACCATTTATGTCCTGAAAATTAAATTCTATTAAATTGCTAAAAACAAAATTATAAATTTGTATGGATTTAATATTTTTGCACGTAAAAATTAAACATTCCCTATAATTTTAATTAAGTGTGAAAGTGATATAAATAAAATAAAATAAGTTACTTTGCATTACTACTAACTATTTTTACTTTCTCTTTCGGTTAAAATGGATGTGGAAATTTATTACCAAAATGTACGCGGACTTAAAACTAAATTAAAAGACCTTTACAATGAAATATCACTACATAATTATGATATAATATTTTTAACTGAGACCTGGTTAAATAAAACAGTGTTCGATGCAGAAATATGTGATTTAAATAATTACACTATTTATCGTTTGATACTGATGATGCTCTAAAATCACAAGATGGTGGTGTACTAATACTTGTTTCTAATAAATATAAATTTAAATTGCAACCGCAATGGAACTCAACGAGTGAAGATCTATGGGTAACCATATTTATAAATTATACTAATATACATTTGTGCTGTGTATCCGTTCCTCCCTCTTCTCTAATTGATGTCGATAAAAATCATCTTCACAATGTGTGTACTGTAAGTTTGCAACATCCTGATGACATCTTATTCATTGCTGGCAACTACAATCTACCCGGAATTCAATAGTTACTAAATTCAGTCCCATTCCCCTCATACTCAGCACTATCCATACCGAACTAATTAATACAATTAATATGTGTAACTTACAACAGTTTAATGGCATAATGAACAATAATAACAGAATCTTAGATTTGATATAATGTACACATACATGTACTACTAAAATGTTCTACTCTGTCTTAAGTTTTATAGATAACCACCATCCACCGTTAGTTTCAGAATTATCTACTTCCAATCCATTGTTTTTAGAACACAATAACAATATAGCCTGTAACTGTCATAAAGCTAACTTTGAACAATTAATTAATAAGTTATCTTGTGTCAATTGGAATAATCGCCTTATTTATCCAAATAGAAATGCTAATGCACAATGTTTTTAGAGTATACTGTATTCTTTAATATCAAATCAAGTTCCAATGAAAACAAAACTATAAAAATTAACATCACCCCGAATGGTTTAGCAAATCTCTCATAAAATTTATTAAAGAAAAAAATAAGTTCCATAAGAAATGGAAAATATACCAAAATATGTCTGATTATCATGCTTTCACTTTACTACGAAAAAGAGCTAAATTATTAGTTAAAATAGACTTCAATGAACACATTACTAAAATTTAAAATAATAGACAAAATCCTTTTGGAACTATATTAAAAAGTTAAAGAGAAGTAACAAGATACCAAATGTTATTGTATACAATGACAAAGAAGCTACATCAGGTCAAGATATTTGCAGCCTCTTTGCTGACTACTTTGAATCCGTTTATGTAGATACAATAAATTTTAACCCAGAGCTCATCAAGGTATACCTTAAAAATATAACAGACATTAATTTAGGTTCCCTATACATAACACACGATGATATCTTCCTCAAATTAAAAAGTTTAGATATGAAGAAAGGTAATGGTCCTGAAGGTATTTCTCCTAAATTTATAAGAACCTGTGCTTACTACTTATTTGTACCTCTGTTCATTATCTATAATCAATCAATTAAACTTGGTATATTCCCAACGAATGGAAATCATCTAATGTTACACCAGTATTCAAATCGGGTAATGTGAATAACTATAGACCAATATCTATAGCATCTTCATTTGGTAAAATATTCGAGGCTATTATTACTGATAAATTGAAACAATCTTTTGGAAGTTACATAATTCCGGAACAACATGGATTCTATGAAAAGTAATCTGTATTAACAAATCTAATACCCTTTACTGAATATTTAACTAAAAACTTAGACAATAGAACTCAAGTTGATGTCATATATACAGATTTCAGTATAGCTTTCTATCGTGTTAGTCAAGATGACTTACTTTGTAAATTATTAAATTATGGTATACATGGATCTCTTTTAAGGTGGCTGGACTTATATTAAAAATAGATCACAACTAATAGTTTCAAATCTAGAGAAATGATTGTAACATCTGGAGTACCTCAAGGCTCTCACTTAGGTCCACTATTATTCAATGTATACATAAATGATGTTGTTAACTGATTTAAAATAGCCATTATTTACTATTTAAAGATGCCTTGAAATTTTACAAACAAATAAGAACTAATAATGATTGCTCTGTCTTACAAAATGATTTAGTAAATTTACATAGATGGTGTGAAATGAACAAAATTAATTTAAATTTGAAGAAATGTTACACTGTTTCATTTACAAGAAACTTGATAATTATCAATTTTAATTATATTATAAATGGCATGAATACCGAAGGTAAAAAAAACAATTAGAGATCTAGGTATTACATATCAATGTAAACTGTTGCCTAATGATCACTGCTTGAATATTTGACTTGTATATGGAATCTATATTATGATAAACATGTTAAACTAATAAAATCTGTTCAAAAAAAGTTCATTATCATTCTATGCAAAAGATTTCATATTGATTACACTAACTATCATGATATAATACACAAACTTAAATTAATATCACTAGAAAACAGCAGAACTATCAATGACATTATTTTTATGTAGATAACAATTCGCAGCATGATTGACAATCAGCTTTTTATACATTTATTTAATTTATATGTTTCGGCTAAGAATACTAGATCTAAAAATTTGTTTATTGTACCTTCAAGCACAACTAATCTCTGTAAAAATTCCCCCATCAATAGAGTGATGCAGACTTATTTTATTTAACACCATGATATTTTTCACTTCCAAATAAATCAATTGTGAAACTTATTGACTGGAAAATTTCAAGAATAATTATATTTTAATCTTGTTTCTAAATTTCTGTTTTAATTATTTATATTAATTGTTTTTTGTATACGTGGAACCATCTTAGTCTTTGACTGTAGTTTTCCCTCAAAATCAAATAAATAAATAAGTTTACATTTCCTTTGGGATTTCAAATTGATTCGATTTTAGTACATTAATAGTTAATTAATATATTTCAAACTTGCACTTATTATACTGACCACAGGGTCAAACAGCTGTTTTTCTTCCAATTTATGAATCTAACAACTTGACTTAATTTCGTTCGTGTTCATGCCTACTTAATTTACATTATACATATGTATATTTAGTTTAGAATAGTTATGTTTCCTACAATGATCAGCTTTGAGGCACTATTAACAGCTATTCGAGAAATGAAGGGCGGAAAAGCACCGGGACCAGGAAACATCAATACCGAACTAATAAAAAATAGAGAAACATCACTACTAGAAAGAATGCAAGATCTGATGAATGTTAGAAGTGCTCGTAGAATGAAGATCTGACGATGACAAAGAAGTATTATCCTGACAAACACCAGAATATCAGTGCGACTGATGAACATCTACCATTATTCTGTAATACTGAGGGAAGGTACAGTTCTGGGATACTGTTGAGCAGTCACCTGAATTATGCAACCATCTGAAAATGTAATGATAGGACCTGCAGTATCGTCTGAACAACTCGACAGCATAATTGCTACCGCAAGCCATGGATTAGAAGAAAAATCTGGACTTGTTTTACAAACAACTGCTACTAAAGACCAGTGGCAGTTAAAAAACATTGAGGATGATTAACATCAATATCCTCATCAAATTTGGAAGAGATATCATCACAATCATTCAATATTGGGCACAGTAGAATTCAATGAAGGTGGACGATGGCCTATTAAAGCGGGTATTGGAAAATGAAGATGGCATTCAAGAGAAGCTACAATTATTGGTTTTCAGAAAAAAAGTGCATAAGGTCTTGAAACAGTTACACGATGGTGTATCTGGTGGACACCTAGGAGTAAGAAAACATTGGAGAAATTGCGCGAAAAGTTATACTGAGTGAGCTGTAAAGACGATGTGAAAGATTAGTGCTTAAATGCACCATGTGTGTCACAAGTAATGGACCATACAAAAGAAGAAAGATTTCTATGAGTAATCGACGTGGCTGGACCATTTCCTCTCACAGATATTGGGAACAAGTATATTCTGGTAGCCATAGATTATTTTAGTTATTAGGCCGAGGCTTATGCACTTCCAAATCAAGAAGCAGTTACAGTTGTCGATATACTGGTAAAAGAAACCATTAGCCGATGTGGGGTATCTATGAAATTTCATTCCGATTAAGGTATTGCAGAATGTCTGAACACTGATAGGCATTTGGAAAACTATAAAAACTGCATTACATTCGCAGTCAGACGGCATGATAGAAAGGATGAATAGAAGAGTGAGAAAATCAAAAGTCGTCTATAACTATCAAAGAGACTGGGACCAATAGATTTACCTGTTCTTGTAGGCTTACCGTTCATCAGTATACGAAACTACCGGACAGACGCCTGATAGTGTCGTCTATGAAAGAGAATTGAGATTAGCGTTTGATTTAAAATTCGGTTGCAAGCCTGCTGAAGAAATATCTGGGGACGATTACGTGAGCAATCTACGCCAATAAAAAACAACATTCACTAACAAGTCCGTTCGAACATCCAAGACGCGAGCAACCGGATGAAGGAGTACTACGACATCAAGGCGGAAGAAGGCGGATACCATGTAGGAGACTTAGTATGGCTTTTCAATTCATGACGTCGCTAAGGCTACTTACCAAAATTTCAGAAATACTATGTAATGCAGAAAACAGAGAACTATCCTTTGAAAAAAATTATGAAGCAGTGCGCAACAAGAAAGAAAGTGTGCCACAACTTCACGCACAAGGTTCAACAATATCTATTCAATATTCCAAAGGGATATTAATTGACCCATTGCGTAACTGAGGATCCAAGAATGTCCAATGGAATTATGGTTGTCTTCCGAGAGAATTTTGGCAGAGTATAAGAGCTTCGGAAACAACAACCGGCTGTGGAAAAAGTTACAGTTAAATCACCAAGCGAGTGTAATCAACTACTTGGTGACGAAAGAGGCCTCACTGCAGAAGCTCTCCTATGATGGACTTAATTAGAGGGTCGTGCATAGTATGATCGAAGTTATTTTTCGATATACAGGCATCTGCATTTTGATATGCTGTTACAACCTACGAAAACTGGAGAAACTTGAGAAGACGGTGGATTATTATTTTTACTTGACTTCTACATGTAAGAAAAGGGCACGCTGAAAATACTTTCATAATCCCGATAAAGTAGTAGAAAAGTTTCGGAAAGAAACAGACCTAAGGAGGGGGCAGTATAACGAGTCTGTACTGGCTTGTATGCGCCTACTCACGTGTCCGCAATCGAGAAGTCTGTAGAAGATTCCAGCAACAAAGAGAAAAAAGGCAACATGTCTGGAAAGCAAGGAAGTCGGTTCGAAGCTGTCAGTACGTCCGGTGCTACCGTACAATGCTATTAAAAATAAATTGATCGTCTTAAATAAATATCGCTCGGTTAGTTAAATTAGAGATGGGCGAATATCAAATTTCTCGAATTCGAATTTCGAATACGAATATTAATCAGATCTCGAATATTCGAGTACCTCGAATATTCTAATACTCCTAAATTTATTAATAATTATTTAATTATGTCCTTTTCATTATTTGAATGAAATTGTTAAGATAAAATAAAATTAAAACAAAAAGTACAAACAAAAAAGAAAAAGACTAAAACTTCAAATTTAAGGTGAAACGTACGGGCTGATGTTGGCGAAAAACAAATTTGAAATATGGTACGTCTTCATGGTTTTGAAACAAAATATTTTTGTTATTAATAACATCAAAGTATTGTAATAGCTTTAAGTTTATGTACAAATGATAAAGAAAAACATAGTCAACATATGGCGCGATATTCGAGGTATTCGAATGTTCGCTATACTGACATTAATATTCGAAAATCTCTAATATCGAATAATGTCAATATTCGCGGCATTCGACTATTCGCGGATGATATTCGCCCATCTCTAGTTTAAATAAATAATAGTGTATTGTTTGTGTATTGTTTAATGTTATGATCAGTGTTAGTGTGTAAGATTTTGTATTAGTTATTTTAGTTATAAACCGGGTGTAAACTTTTATTTTCCTTATTACAATAATAATTATTTATTGTAATTAACATTTCTTATTTATTTAAAATGTATTGAAATCCGCAAACGATACTATACGTATAATCTTATGTGGAGCTCAACTCATACAAATAGGCAAGGATGTATTATGGAACATATTTAGACAATACGGATGTAGTACTTCTGAATACAGGAGAAGGCTACTTATTCAAATCTACGTTCTAACTCTGCTATTTAATCCATATGTTCACCATCTATTGCTGCCCCTTTATCTTGTAAAGTTTTTAACTATGCACATTTTAGTCGCCATTTTCTTATTTTAATCTCTACTTCTTCTGATAATGGGCCTGATTTTCTTCAAAGATGGCGCGTTTTAATTACGCTAACTGGGAAGCATTTTCTAAAAAAACATATAGGTACAAAAAATATTACGTGGGGTGAAGAATTTAAATACATTTGTATGTAAAGTGGAATCCACAATGGGCCGAATCTATTAAGATTAAAATGTTGCACAACATTATTAAGATTGTATAACACATTAAAGGACATCGCATGGTACGATAAAATAAAGTACAATGTTAGTAAAAATGTGTTGTGCCACGCTGGATTGGTACAATCCATAATGATTTTTATTTTTCGATGAACAATTAATTTTCTGTCAAACTATTTCGAAACATGTTTGGTATCATAGGAAAGGACATTGGAAGTGGTTTCGAACGAATTAAAAAATTTAACTTTTACGTTTGCCAATTGTATCACCCAAAAAAGTATTCCGAATCAGATAGTGTTTGATGTTGTATTCATAGGAATTAGAAGGCCTGTCGCGCAAAAATTTTTTTTATTAGTATTTGTTTAAACTTAATATGTTCTGAAATATATAGTGTTTACTGTCATATGAAAGGGCTTAGGAAATGATTTCAAGTGAAATAAAAAATATGATATTTTACGATTGTTTCGACTAAAAAGTATTCTGATTCATATCGTGCTTAATATCATTGTATTTGATATCAAACTAAAAGTTTTGAAGAGATATTTTGAGCATAATGATTAAAAACTCTGTTCCACTGATTGTCAATTGTTTTTCCTAAATCATTAAAAATCTATTATATTTTGTGTTTATTTTAAAGAAATGTTTAGAATAAAAGTATTAAAAATTTGATCAACTGATTGTCAATAAGTCATTAGAAACATATATATTTGGAACAGAATAATAAAAAATTGTATCTGACTGATTCCAAATTGTTTTACCGAAAACATATTACGATTCTTGGTGTCATAAAAGAATGGCTTTGTAATCTTTTATATTTAGTATTAAATTAAAGGTTTTGAAAAGAGATTTAGAACAGCATAATTTAAAATTATGATCGACTTATTGTCCAGTATTTATCCTCAAAGCCATTAGAAGAATTAAGTCATTAAAAATATTATCGTGTTTGTCAACAAATTAAAAGTTTTGACTGATTGTGAATTGTTTTAACCTTAAAATCATTGGAAATTTACCTTTTTTCAGTTCTAATGAAAGGTTTGTGACATATAAAATAAACATGAATCAGCTTCTAATTAATACGATAGGTAATCGTGTTCTAATAACTAGTAAACGGTAATTTTTTACAATATCAGTATTAGAATAGGTGATTTATAAAGTAATAAGCCCTAAAAAATACTTTTCTTCAGGGTCCGCGGAACATACCGGTCGGGCCGGTTTTCCTAGTTACTATACTATACTACTCGTACTTCTATTTACTTGTTCGATTAATTTGAAACTTTTTTATTGAATACAGGTCAATCATGTGGAGTGCCTTTTCTTAGTTCGGATATGTTGTGCGTATCATGTGCGAGATATCTTGAAATAACTAAAAGTGACAAAAGTAATCAATAGTTATACTTCCAAGAGAAAGTTACAATAATAAAGTAGAAGACTTTTTCAAAAAAGAAAACAGGGGAAATTAAATCCGATCCAACATCCAAGTATCAGAGTCTGTTAAAAGGAAATTTAAGGAACTGTAAAAGTTTATTTACTGACCAAGAGAGCTACAATCTTACCAATATGAATCCTTCTGCATCAACATTGTACGGTTTAATAAAAACACATATAGACAATGCGCCCATAAAACCTGTGGTTTCTTACATAAATAGTCCAAGTAGAGAGGTAGCTATTAAACTTAATGTTATTTTTAGAACTCTTACAAATGTCCAAGATAAACATTCTGTCAAAAATTCCGTCGATCTAGTTAATAAGATTAAGAGCAATTTTGTATCAGATAACTGTAAATTAGTATCTTTTGATGGTACTAATATGTTTGCTAATATTCCGCCATCGGAATGTTTAACTCTTGTAAAAAAACATACTGTTTGAAAAATATATTAATATTGTAATTATCCAAGATATTTTATCTTTACTTAAACTTGTTATTTACCACAACTTTATTCAATTTACCTAAAAAAATTACCAACAAAACAATGGCTTAGCAATGGGTTCTCCACTGAGGCCTAGTAGATTTATTCATGGGTAATATTGTCAATATTATTTTAAATTCAGACCTTAATAAAAAATATATTCTCTTTTGGTACCGTTACGTTGATGACATTGTAACATGCTTTAAAGGAACACATAGACAGATAAAGATTATTAATAAGTTAATTAACAATATCCACCTTAACATAAAATTCACCAATGAAATTGAAAGTAATAACTCAATTCAATTTCTAGATTTAAATATTAGCAAAGTTAATAATAAATTAGTATTTGATATATTTAGAAAACCCACCTCAACTGATTTTACAATTCCTCTTAATTTCCAAGATTGTTTCAAACATAAAATTGCTGCCTACAATTCTATGATTAGACCGTTTTCGATCACTCTAAATAAAGATAACTTTGATAAAGAAATTATTACTATAAAACAAATAGCGGAAAACAACGGTATTCCTAACAATATTATCCAAAATTTAATCAATAAAAAAGAAGAACAACTTCTCTTAAAATCCATTTATCTTACATTTAAATCTGACTTAGCAAAACAATACTTTTCCTTAACTTACTCTGGAACTATTAGTGAATCTATTGGAAAAATGTTTAAGAAACTAAATCTAACTGTCTCTTTTAAACCATATAAAAAAATGTCGAATTGTATTTTCATATATAATATAACAAGTAGTATGAAAATTGCTGAAAATATTTTGACATAAATTATGAGTTGTGTTTCCTATTTCCGTAACAACGAATGTATATTTATGTCAAAATATTATCTGTCAATTTTCATTCTACGAGTTGTATTCGGCTTGAGAATTTACCAAGCAAGAGATAATTAACAAGAATAGTTAGATATTTATTTGCACATTATTAATTAGGTATTACAGTGATGAAAATTCTACATTTGTTCAGTGTACATTTAATATTCAAAATTGACATTTATGAAAATATTGAAAATATCATTTATTTTATTCGTAACCAAGGATATTATTAACAGTGGTATTTCCGACATCAATTTCACTAGTGATTAATTTCCGACGAAATGTACATTTCATTGGTTCATTTTCAAACAAATTCGTGATCCTATTGGTTGACAGTGACGTGTGGTGAATTCTCTGTAGTAAGGATTCCAAAAATGTTTTAGAAAAGTCTGGTGTCTACAAATTTAAATGTAAAGATTGTGAAGGAGTTTATATTGGTCAGACGGGTCAGAATTTAAAAATCAGATACTTGGAACATTTAAGATCATTTACATATAAAAAAAAAACTGATTCCACTTTTGCTTGCCATCTTTTAGAAAATAATCATTCACCCGATACAGAAATAACACCTATTCAATTTGCAAATATAGGTTTGAAACTCAATTTACTTGAATCACTAGAAATATACAAACATAAACGATATAAAGATTAAATAACCAGACTGATCTAATATATTCCCCTCTCTTCAACAGTTGCACATAACGGTACTTTTACAATGGTATAAATACGCATGCCAAATTTACTGTCGAAATTAGTTTAAAATTTTGTTAAATAAATAAATAAATATATCATCACGCCTTTTACCCATTACTGGGTGTGGCACTCTGTCTAAGCAGATCTTGGTAAGTGATATATTTCTTCGCGTGAAGTGCGGTTACCAGCCGTCAAAACACGGCCCCCAAAGATATTAGTGAAGGGGGAGCCACAGGGGTAGATTTAAATTGGTGAAAATTGTATGTCGGCTGTGAGGATCGAACCAGAGTTTTCAAGATCCACAGGCCGACTCGATACCACTGAGCCACCTACCCCATAATTTTGTTAAATAAAGTGATATATAACTAAGTTACTACAATTTATTTATAATTGATAGATATTCTAGTCGACGTTGTCTTAGAAGCATCAAACACTACTCGTATTTCGTTGCTTGTATTTTTCAATACAGGATGATGGGGTAGATAGCATGTTTTGTTCTTCTGATTTATCGACAGCTAGCTGCAAGTGGCCTAGTTTCAAATATTCATTCACGAAGTTTATATACTGCTTCCTCAAATCAGCATTCTGCAAAAGTCTGTTCTCGAGTGACATTAATCTTCGATGAGCTTCTTCAAATGATTCCCCTAGTTCTTCTTTACCTGGTTTCATTGGTAATTTAAGTACGTATCTTCCTGTGCTATATCATGTAATATTTTGCTGGAAATGCTCTTTGCATTTTTTCTCCTCTTCTGTCATCATTCGCTCATCGGAATTCTCAATCTCCCAAAATCTTGTCAGTGAAGTCTCTAATGACCCGTCGTTCGTTCTCATCAACAGTGAATATTTTATATTGTATCTGTACCGATTTTTCTTCCGATTAGCCAACTGAATTTTGTGTTCTGTAGAGTCAGCAAATTCTTTCCCAGTTTCAGATGACCATGTTCCAAGATGTCGTAAAATATTTCTCCACCAAGTAATATATCAATAGTACGGGTATGATTTGAGGTATGTTCCAAATTGAAGCATTAAATGAGCACACAGGAAGCATACCTGTTATGTTATCCAAAACTATGAATTCTGACCTTCTTTTAAATTGATTCGTTGTTTCTGCTATTGTTAGCTGTATCTGCTCACTTGCCTTTGCACTAGTCCTGTTAATTCCGTTAATTGCAATATTTTTTAAATTTGTGTCCTGTTTCAGTCGTCTAACTTCTTCTTTAGTGATAAAATTAAGTTGAGACGCTCTATCAAGGATGGCTCGTTTTTTTCCAACGAACATGATTGTCTTGTAGGATGATTTGTGCGGCAGCTAGTAAAACTTGATTTGTTTCCGTTACATTGTGTAATGAGACATTTTGTTGATGTTGTTGGTTCACCTTCTGAAGATTCTGTGGAATTTTCAGGTTGTTTCTTCTCTTGATGTATCGATGTATTGTGTTTTCCTTGGCACGTTTTACATCTCTTTGCATTTGTACTGAGCACTGTTGTGGCCAAATCTGAGGCAGTTTAAATAGACTCCTGTTAACTTAATTGCTTTGATCTTGTTTTCAATATCATATTTCAAGAATGTATATAATATTTATTTATTTATGTTACGCTGATATATGATATAATGAATGATAATTTTTCGTGTAAATCTTGCAGAACCTTGAATTTGTTTCGTTCGTGGAAATTAATGTTGCGTGAACACATTTGTTCGTGATTTTTGTTTTATCTTGGTTCATAAATTCTGGTGGTAAACATCTTTGTTCAAGAAATTTATAAAATTTCTCTAACGTAGCTAATTCTTCCTCTCTCTCATTCTCAACTCCCACTCTCGACGCATTGACGGATCTAATTTGTTACATAACAGATATATCAAAATAGCATCCTATCCTTTCACTGGAATTCAATGATATTTATTCCTAGGTTATCCACGGAAACTTTCATCCTATATTTTACAAAAATGCACCTGTTTCGCTAATCTTTCATTGGATATACGTTCCACATGACCAAACTATCTCAACTGACTTATTTCCACTCTTCTAACAACATTCTTCGCAACCTCACATTTAACATATATTAATGTATTTCGGACACAGTCTCTTCAAATACCTCATTATTATACAATTAGCATCTCTGGATACATTCATGTTCCGAGTAAAGATACCCTGGAGCACCCAATCCTTGCATCCCGCATACATTCTTCTTTCATTCCCTAGATCAATAGGTCCATCCCTCGAAAACATACTACCAAAGTATACAAACTTATTCACTTTACCCAATCTCACACCATTCACTAAAATATTTCAGTCAGCCACCAAATCGCGCTTCTCTAACATTACACTCATTTATCGACATTCAATAATATATTTAAATATTTTCTTACTTTATTTATACTTTTCAATTACTCTTTAGATTCACGTTACAACTACATCATCTGCATAAGCTAACGCAGGCACTACACTACCACCAATACGTACACCATCCATCCCATTCAACGCTTTTAGTAAAAATATATCCATATACAAATTAAACCACGGAGACATCCTACAACCCTGTTTCACAGCAATATCTATACAAAATCAATTATTCAATCAACCATCAACTCTCACCGTAGCCTCGCTATTTTCACACAGCGCACTAATCGCTCCCAAAAAATTACCATTTATACCGTAGTCTAGAAGTACATTCCACAAAATCTCTCGATGAACACTATCATATGGTTTTTTAATATCAAGAAAGCCACAGAAGATCCTTCTTGTTCTTAGCAAGTGATTTCTCAACAATCACGCAAAAAACCATCTTGCATATTGCTCAACTTGAGGATTGTTACGGTTCGTACTTTGTGAATAAGAATCTTCTCTGTCACACTCAACAAACTTATCGCACGGAAATAAGTACAATAGAAAAAACTAACAAATCAAATAATCTCCCACGTCCACACTTCAACATCTCATTCGATATAACATCCAAGCTGGAAGCATTACCATTCTTCAAACGAAACAATACAAAACTAACATCACTCTTATGTATCTCCCATTCATCACTTTTAACATTTTATCTTGCATTTTCACTACAATCATTCGGTTCATTCACGCAACCATATAAACTCCTAAAAACTCACACTATCTATTTCTAACATCTAACTATTTCCACAATAATTCATCATCCGCACTATTAATCGCTTTCACCGCCAGTGGCGTAGTTATCGCGGAGCAGTTGGAACAAACTGCTCCGGAAGCACAAATTATGAGGGCGCAAAATTAGCAAGGTCGAAATACAAATTTCTATAAAAAGAAAATTATATTTGCCAGATTTTCTATAAAATATACTAACAATTAAATAAAAATTTATTTTAGACACATAGAACTAAAAGTACTTAAATATTTAAGTTTAAGTATGCATTGTACTTATCATATTTTAGAAAATAAACTTAATAAATTTAACATTTGAGACACTTTAAACCCGAAAAAATGTTTGATGATTGCTAAGAATGTTTAAGTAAAAGCTCAACTATAGATATCCAGCCGCCAGCACCCACTATGAAAATTACAAGCTATGTTTTACAACAATAAAGTTATCTGTACCTATTTGGTAATCCGGGGAATCTCACAAGCTCATATCAATATCGGCGTAGAATTCGCGATTCAAGCTAAGCGATACGCACCATGCGGCAAATTTTGAACTAAAAATTGTGACGTCACGTCGGGGATACAATTACTGTCATTACGCTCTCTTTACGTGTGGAAACGTAAAGTTTATTGTTATAAAAGTTTACTGCTTTGTTATTAAAAAGTTTGGCATCAAAAATGGAAAAACAATCAAAAGTTAGTAGGAGCAATGTTAATTGTTGTGTATTTGGTTGCAAATCAGTTAGAAATAAAGATAATTTAGTGTATCACACATTTCCAAATATGGCGAGAAAATAGATGTAGTTGATGAGTTTGGAATTGTTAATAAATGTGATAGAAGGAAAATGTGGGAAACTAATTTACGGATGGGTAAAAAAACATCTAAATTTATGACTGTTTGTTCTCTACATTTTAAACCAGAAGATTACAGTTGTTCAGGTAAGCCAGATTTAATAAATATCTTTATATATATATTTATTTATTTATTTTAGGATGGAGTAGTCAGAAGCGTTTAGTATCAACTGCTGTACCTACCCAAAATCTGCCAAGCAGAGCTGTTGACATTTCTGCAGTAAAGAAAGATTTAATGATAATGAGAAAAAATAAAAGAAAACAGAGGTTAGAAGAAAGAAGACGTTTAACAGAAGGTCCACATACTGTTACAAGTATTTGGCATTCCGAAACAGATGTAGTTGCTGCAGAATCTTTACTGCCATTTAATCAAAATATTGAACCACCAGTTAAAGAGTTCCGATCTATTGGTATTCAAGTTGATTTTCAATCTGAAAAGAGACATTGTGAAGTACAGGTTAACACTAACCAAGGTGCGACTATTTGTGATTTCGCCGAAAATGAAAATCAATTAAATAGTTTAACTGGAATAAATTCTTTTATATTATTAAATACAATTGTTTCGCTTGTGTCAGATGTTAAAAAAGATAAACGTGCACATTTTTTATCTTTGTATAAAAGAATATGTTTAGTATTTATGAAACTTAAATTAGATATGCCTTATGTAGTACTCTCAGTTTTATTTAAAGTATCTTCACAAAGATGTAAAAACATATTTTTTGAGATAGTACCTCATTTATCTTTGGTTTTAAAATCTGCAATACCTTGGCCTTCAAGAAATGAAATTCAACGTAATATACCGAAATGTTTCGAAGAATTTAATAAAGTTAGGATTGTTTTGGATTGTACTGAAATATTTGTTCAGAGACATAAAAAACTTTGCTGCAGAATAAAATGTTACTCGCATTATAAAGGAACTACGACAATTAAATTTATGACAGGAGTTACACCTGCAGGTCTAATTACTTATGTAAGTCCACCGTTCGGTGGTCGAGTATCGGATAAAAAAAATTTTGAACGTAGGAGGGTAATAGATAAACTTGAAATACATGTAGATCAAATAATGGTTGATAAAGGCTTTTTATTCGAAGATATTTGTAATGAATGTGGAATATCTTTAATTAGACCTCCGTTTCTAAGACATAAAAAACAATTTTCCCAAGAGGAAGCAAATGTAACATCAAAAATAGCAGCTGCTAGAGTACACATTAAGCGCAGTAATCAACGAATTAAATTATTTAAAATTTTGAACAATCGTTTGCCAGTCAATTTAATTCAAATAGTTGGTGATATATTTACAATTGCGTGTGCAGTTGCTAATTTATCTTCATCTATTTTGGCAGATGATAAATGTATGGACAATTAAAATGGTGAAAAATCAAAACAAACTGTCAAAGTGCGCCTTTGTGAAGATAAAGATTCGGTGAGTTAAATAAATAATGTCGAGATTGCCACTTTCAGAACGATTACTTTTATTGCAGACAATGACAGTTACAAAAAACAACGAACAATAATAATAATAAAAATAACAAAGTTAAAACAAAAACATAAATATAAATATATATCAGAGTATTGAATTTAGATGGCGGGGAACTGATAGGATTGCATCTCTCAACACTCCTCCTCAATCCATCAGTTCAGTAAATTAAGTAAGCTCTTGGAGTCCCAGCCTTGTCCTCAGGTCTTGGAAGGCTGCTTTTGGAAGACCTTTGGTTAGGATGTCCGCGAGCTGGTCGTTGGTTCGGACGTATTTCACCTCTATTTGGCGCGACGTGTGTAGATCTCGAATGAAATTATACTTCACATCCACGTGCTTCAGGCGACTGTGTTGCCAGCGTTGCAGGAGGTGGATGCACGCTTGATTGTCTTCATAAATGGTGATCGGTTGTGGGCATTCAATGCCCAGTTCTTCGAGAAGTCCTCTCAGCCAAATCATCTCGGCCCCTGCCGTTGCCAGCGCGACATACTCCGCCTCGGTGGAGGATAGGGCCACTGTGCTCTGCTTCTTGGTTGTCCAGCTGACTGTTGAACCTAGAAGTTTAAAGAGGTAACCAGAAACAGATTTGCGATCGGTGTTTCCCGCCCAATCCGAATCGGCATATCCGATCAATGGATCTGGTTGTTGTTTTGGGTAGTGAAGTCCGAGATCCTTAGTGCCCTGAACGTATCTAAGGATTCGTTTGAGCGCGTTCCATTGTTCTTCAGTGGCGTTGCTCTGGAACATGCTGCAGAAATTCACTGATGCGCTGAGGTCCGGTCTTGTCGTCAGCATTGCATACATCAGACAGCCCACCATCTGACGATATGGTTTTGACTCGATGATGGATTCACCCTCGATGTCATCTGGGGGTTTTACTTCCATCGGTGTGGACGTAGCTTTGCAGTCATCCATCCCGAAGCGTTTTAGAAGATTTCGAAGGTAATTTCCTTGGCTCAGTACCATCCCGCGTTCTGTCCGCTGTATCTTAATACCGAGAAAGACTCGAAGTTCTCCCATGTCCTTCATCTTAAACTTCTGTTGGAGAAGGGCGCCAGTCTCTTCCAGTGCTCGTCGATTTCTGCTAGCTATCAAAATATCGTCTACATAAACAAGGAAATAGACCATCTCTTGTCCATTGACCGATATGTAGAGGCATTTGTCGTATTCAGATTGTTGAAATCCAAGCGACTGAACGTAGTTATTGAGTTCCTCGTTCCATGCTCTCGGAGCTTGCTTCAGTCCATAAAGGGTTTTGTTGAGCCGACAAACCATACCTGAGTTGGTGAAGAAGCCTTCAGGTGTCTGCATGTAAATTTCTTCCTGGAGTCTGCCGTGAAGAAATGCGTTCCTGACGTCCATTTGCCTGGTGAACAGGTCCTGATGATTAATCACTGCCAGGAGCGTCCTCAACGTTGTCAGCCTGGCGACTGGAGCATAGACCTCATCGTAATCAAAGCCTTTATGCTGCGAGCAACCTTTGATGACCAAACGCGCTTTATATTGCACGATCTCCCCGTTTTCGTCCCGTTTAATCTTGAAGACCCATCTGTTGTTGATCGCCTTCCTTCCTTTTGGTAAAGACGTGAGTGACCAGGTCTCGTTCTCTTTGAGTGCTGCCAATTCCTCTCGAACCGCCTGGTACCAATGCGTTGCGTCCTCTCGACCTTGGATCTCTGCGTACGATGAAGGTAGATCTTCAACAAAGGTCTCGGCACCAAATGCCAAAACCACATAGTCCTCGAGATGCTTGGGCATTGCTTTGATCCTGGTACTCCTCCTCACGCTGGGAACTGGTGGAACCTCCTTCTCAGGAAGTGTCACGAAGTCTTTTGCGCTGTCGAACTCGTCGTCCTCTTCTTTTCGAGCCTTGGGTTCCCCACAGTGGTCCTCGACATCGTTGTAAAAATCTTCCAGACGACTTCCCTGGTGTCTTCTCAGCGGCCGCTCATCGAAGATGACATCGCGTCCATAGAGGACTTTCGAATCCTCTGGAGACCACAGCTTGTAGCCGTTGTTGCAATAGCCTATCATAAAACATTCTTTTGATCGTGAACCAAATTTACCTTTCAAAAGTGGTTTGGGCAGGTGCAGGTAGGCTTTGCAGCCAAACACCCTCAACTTCTGCAAGTCAATCTTTTTCCCGAACCACAACTCGGCAGGAACTGCCTTTTCCAGAGCACTTGTAGGACATCTGTTGATCAGGTATACCGCCGTCATCACTGCTTCTGTCCACAGGAATTTCGGGAGGGTTGAGTCGAGAAGCATACACCTTGCCTTTTCCAGGATGGTCCGATTCATTCTTTCCGCTACTCCATTCTGCTGAGGCGTGTGACGAATGGTGAACTCAAACTGTATCCCGTTCTGGTCGAAGTGCTCCTTCATATCTATTGACAAATACTCGCGACCGTTGTCGCATCTGAACCGTGAAATTTTTGATCTGAAGTGAGTCGAAACCATCGCCTCATAGATTTTGAAACTCGGAAAAACTTCCGACTTGGACTTCAGAGGGTACGCCACCGTGAAATGTGTATAATCATCGATGAACGTGAGCACATAGCGCATACCGTTGTAGGACTGTGGATCTACAGCACCGAACAAGTCGCTATGTATCAACTGCAAGGGTCTTGTAGCGCGCTCGCGTGATTGTTGGTGTGGCATTCTTGTCTGTTACCCTTTTACACAAATTGGGCAAATTTGTTTTTCATCTCCCACGCAGGTTGCATTTACGCCCTTGGCCAATGCCTTCAGCTTGTGCAGTGAGCTGAAACCTATGTGCCCCAAGCGTCTGTGCCAGAGTTCGGTGCCGGTTTCCATTTCACACAAAGTGGCCGTTTCTCCGATGACTTTGAACGAAAGCTCATATAATTTTTGTTTTCTCGTCGCAACTGCAATTGTCTTTCCATCCTTCTGAATAACTCCTCTGCTTTGCTCAAAAATAATTACATGGCCATTTCTCTCTAACACTGAAACAGATAATAAGTTAAACTGCAGACCCGGGACTACGAGGACATTTAGAATTGTGACTTTGATTTTCTTTCCATTTACGATAGACTGGACGTGAATGTCGCCTCGTTTTGTCGCAGTCAATGTCGAACTTGTCTTCGCACTTTTGATAACGATTCTGCGCTCAAGGTTTCTGACATTTGAGAGGAATGCCTCCGAACTTACCAAATGTTCGGAAGCGCCCGAATCTAGATACCAATGTACTGTCTCAGAACTCTCGGTATCAGCGGCGAAACTGTAGACCACTTGCTCCTCCTCCTCCTCATCTGCATCCACTGCAACGTGAGACTCCTGGTGCTGCCCCCCTCGGTTGGTCGATGGTTTCCTGCACTCCGTCCGGAAATGGCCATAACGGCCGCAGTTGTGACATTGGAAGTTCCGCTTATCAAAGTTCTTCTTGACGTAGTTGGGTTTGGTCTTCGAAGACCACTTTGATCGCTGTGAAGAAGTCGAAAAGGCCGTCGTTGGTTGAGCCTCTCCGTCATGTCGACCATTTAACCTCTTCGCCTGCTCGTCAAGAAGTCTATTCTTCACGAAACTCAATTTAAGATGTTCTTCTGAGAGAGTCTCGATGGCGGTGACGACGACGTCGTACTCCGCTGGCATCGTCAGGAGGAGATGACACACGATGTCGTTTTCTTCCATCGTTGCTCCGGTGGACTTGAGGTCCCGAATGAGCTTGTCAAACTTCAGGAAGTGAGCCTCAAGAGTTTCCTCTCTTGGATTAAATTGCATTGTTAAAAGAGTTTTTCGTATTAGCAGTTGACTGGCAATGCCCTTACGAGCAAAAGTGTTCCGCAATGTCACCCAAATATCAAACGCGGTTTTTCCGTCCTTCACGTATTCCAGCTGATTATCAGCAATGCGTTGAATAATCGCCGATTTACACTTTTTATCTCGTTTTCTAATTGATTCATGTTCTCGTTCCTTTTGAACGGGTGCCACATCCAGAGTACTGACTTTCTCTAAATGTTCGGAAAGTGGATGTTCCACAAATTCCAAAAGTTCCACCTCGTCCAGATATGTTTCAATTCGAAACTTCCAATTGTCATAATTTGTGCCATCGAAAAGTGGGATTTTGTACCTCGTTTCCTCAGCCATAATCTCAAACTGCGATTCCTCAATTTTAAAAACAAAGTGTTATCGAGTGCTTTGCAGAAAAATGCCTGGGCCCATAACCTGTCAAAGTGCGCCTTTGTGAAGATAAAGATTCGGTGAGTTAAATAAATAATGTCGAGATTGCCACTTTCAGAACGATTACTTTTATTGCAGACAATGACAGTTACAAAAAACAACGAACAATAATAATAATAAAAATAACAAAGTTAAAACAAAAACATAAATATAAATATATATCAGAGTATTGAATTTAGATGGCGGGGAACTGATAGGATTGCATCTCTCAACACAAACAATATATATTTTGTTTATATATGTGGAAATATATTTTTATTATTCATATATCTGTAATACAAAAATAATAAATAATATGATAACTAAACTATAATTGCATTTTAATAACTACTTTGTACATTTTCATTTTTTATTTTGACATAAGATGTGAATCATATGCTGAAAATAATTTAATTTAAGTTTTACCATCATATCATAGGTAAATAGTTCGTCAAAGGGCACATTAATTATGTGAATAGTATCATCATGCGAGGAATAAACAACGAAATCACATTTCTTAATATTTAAAAGTGCCATGCCAAACTGGACTTGACCGTAGTACTGGTGTTTCTTTTTTAAAGTAACTGAATCATTTTTAATCTCTAAATATTTACATTTAGGTAGAATATTTCTTATGCTTTCCATTTTTCCTGCAAATATATACATAGCGCTTAATTAACGTCGAACATTAACTTGAAAATTGAAACAAAAGTGTAATGAAACCGAATGTCTTATGATTAAATTTGTCAAATATTCGATTAGGATTTGTTTTCATTTTCATGTTAACGTTAAACGTTAATTAACTCTAAGTTTCTTATTCGCTGTGATAATGTCAAATCTATATTTTATGAGTTAAAACAAATATTTACCTGCATACGGACATTTAATTTCTAACAATACAGATGGAATATTATTTTTCAAAATGATGCCATCCGGAGAATAAGCCATCCACGGATTCGAATTAGATATGATTAATCCAGTGTGCTGCACAGAGAAGCCAGTTATATTTTCATATTTTATTCTAGCTTTATTTTCATAAAAAATCTGATGTGGACACCACATGACTTCCTTGTACGCGTATTAAACTATAGATTTTTTAAATTGCACATATTTGACATAAAATCTTTTATTTTTTATTTTTTGTTCTAATCCATAGCAAACTTAATTTTTAAAAAACACAAAAAATATATAATATTTAAATTTAGATATCTCGCTTATGCAAAAGGCTAATTTAAAAATTCTTAATGTGCTAGACGCAGAATTTAATTCTCTAAAACTTTTATTTGCAGCATTCATTTCTAAAATTAAAATAATACCATATTTTTCAAGGAAAACTGTTAGCAGCTTCATGTAATGTGCCACTTCCGGTTAGTCTATTTTAACCAAAATCTATTATGTTATTTCCATTGATATAGTAGTCTTATATACCAAATTTGGAAAGTTTTAAATTATATTTGAATATAGTTTTTTATGAAAATATATTATAGGCTTCAAGTAAAGTACCACTTCCGATAGTTGCATAATGACCAAAAGGGAAGGTGCACAACTAGATGTTATAACAGTCCTAAATATAAAGTTTCAATTTTCTACGGCTTACCGTTTTTGAGTTATGCGAGATACATACGTACGTACATACGTACGTACAGACGGCATGACGAAATTAGTCAAAATGGATTCAGGGAGGGCCAAAATACCTATTTCCGTTGAAATCTGAGAACCGAAAATTTTCGCGATTACAATACTTCCTTTACTTCGTACAAGGAAGTAAAAAGACCGTGTTGAAGATAAATATTGCTAAAAGGTTTTGGCCAAAAATAGTTGAAAGATTTTCGATCCCAGTTTTCTCCTTTAGTATAAATGGAATAACAACGTGATCCTGTTATACGGTATTTTCGCTCTAACTGCCATATATTTGTATTTTTCATAGTTGTTTGCATTATGTGTGAAATATCAATATCTGAAAATTCTGAAAATACACTTTTACATCATTCCTTTAATTCAACTGAAACTGACGAAATATGTAACATAACAGTAGACTGCACACTATGATTTAAAATTTGTTCAAAATATTGAAATCCAGGGGTACTTTTGGTTGAAGAGGACATATTTGTTTTCATAATAATATCATTTCTTCCAATTCTATAAAATTCAAATAGAAATATATGTATATAATAAAAGAAAAATTGTACTTATGTTTCGATAATGCACTGTTTGGGTTAGCTCTTTCTAAAATTTCACGAAATTTTTCCGTTTGAGAACTATCCATTTCTAAATTAATTTGTGTACGAATATTTTTATAACACGGAGTTTCCAATAATGGTAAAGAATTATAATTTTCAATTACTGCTTGTTTTTTACATGCCCAAACACATTTCACATCAGTTTGGGAAATTAAATTTAGTTCAGACACATCATTCCTAAAGTGAAAACAAACCCAAACAAGAAAATAAAGTGTAATCTAAGGCTACAACAAACGAAGGGATTCTGCAGGTCTAATCAATTTAATCATAAGAAACTATGTTGTTGTTATTTTAATTGTCACGTTAACATTAGGCACTGAGTTGCGAAATCCCCAAAATATAAATCGTTAGTTATTGATAGAGCTGGTGAATTTTGATTTCGAGAATACGAAATTTTTTGTACCTGTTCTCAAGATACTCTAAAATTAATGAGAATAAAAAGAACTGTAATAATAAATATAAAATAATACCTAAGTAATAAGGCTTTTTATTACACAGCTTTTTTAACAATAAGTAAATAAAATATTACAATTTCTGAAATAATATTTTTAAGAAACGAGAACACAAAATTTCTAGGATTTCTTGCGAAATCTCAATCACAATCTCTAGCTCCTGATAAGTTTTATTTATTGATATAGAATTAAAAATTTAAAAAAATACACCTAGTGCAGTAATAAGAACGGCAGATGCATGTTTACATCTTCCACTTTGCCCAGCTTTACATGTACAAGTCATTTTTTGCACGGATATGGTTGATGGACTTGGTTGATCATTTAATACTAATACTAATACTCCTTGTACTTCCTGTGGACTTGCGTTCAAGGCAGATGTTTGCACACATAGAGCATATATGTGTATGCTCTTTTCTGTTTTTTTTTTAACACACCACATGAAATAATGTGCCCTGCATTAATAATTTCCTCTCCTTCTGCAACACATCTTGAATTGTGTTGTGCACCTAAATATTCAAAATATTGCTGAAATTGCAATTTCATGATAACCTAGAATTAAATTTACATGCTTAATAAACTTATGAAAGTTATATATATCAAGTACAAATTAGATATATTACACTTACCTGTAATAAGTATTATTAATAATTAAATTCAAAACAAGTTGTTAAATCACAATATTCAAGTTAAACAAGATTTACTACGTGAATGACAGCTAATGCCATATAAAAACACCAGACAATAATAATTTATCCCTGACATGACGTCACTGCAATGCAGGTTGCATATACATAAATCTTAATTTGAATCGCGAATAGAAGCTGATATTCGGGAATTTTTTAAGCAAGCGATAGTATTTAGTACACAATTGTTATAATCTGCATATATTTTCGACATTTCACCTAGATTTAGGACTCAAATGCTTCGATTTAAATGTGTATCTTTCTCAATTAAAAAAATTCTTTACACAAAGTTGCTGAACTACTTTTAATTCACACCACAGCCACAAATAGATTCTGTGCCATTTAAGAAGCAGCATGTCACAACACCGTCTTAGTTTTTTTTTAAGTTTGCAGACAATGATGTAGTTTGATTAAAATAATTATGCTGGTCTTGCATTGTCTTTATTAATTTGAACAAATTGTACAAAAACTATTTCACAACGTTTCGAGTGTTGTAATCTACACTCGTCTTCAGGTGATGATGACTAAATACTATGCTTCAAGAATATATATATATACAAGAGGAGTTCACAATTCGTGACGAAATCATTGGAAGAGATCAGACTACCTAAAAACCAAACTATAACGATCGGGTGATTTCGTCACGAACTGTGAACTCCTCTTGTATATATAGTCTTGTAGCATAGTATTTAGTCATCATCACCTGAAGACGAGTGTAGATTACAACACTAGAAACGTTGTGAAATATTTTTGGTACAATTTGTTCAAATTAATAAAGACAATGCATGTCCAGCATAATTGTTTTAATCACCGTCTTAGTTCTTTGACCACTATATCGATTGAAAAAACAATAGCTTATCAACTTGATCTGAAAAACGTGATTGAACGATTTGCAAACGAAAAATCGAAAACAACAATTTTGAAAATTTTTATGTGGAACCAAACATGCATATATTTTGTCAATATACTTTATAAAATATTTAGTAAATATTAGTAAATATTTTGTTTTGATAAATTTGTATTTATTAAATTAAATATCTTATTATTGAAATGCCTTTAATATCAAATATTAAAAAGATTTTAAATAGAAATAAGTACATATGTTTTTAAAAGAAATGTTCAAATCAAATTGCATCAAATCTCTTCCGAGAAACAAGGGGACGCACCGATTTTACTTGCTCCAGGACGCTGAATATGTAGCTACGCCACTGTTCACGTCTTTTACATTACCACCTCTCAATCTCTTTACACTCAACCAAAATATTGTTTTATTCATACTAAAATCATTCGTCAATCTCTCACTACTCTCTTAACACATTTATGTAACCTATTATATTCTAGCAAACAATCATCACGTATATTTTCAGACACCTCTTTTACATTTTGAAATTGCATATACACTCTCTTTTTCTCCTCAATCGCTTCTTTCACTTCATCATTCCACCATGCATTCCTTGGATAAGAGCCTAACCTGTATTCAGCATAAACTTTTTTTGCACATTTAAGAATTGTATCCTTATATTTCATTCTAACATCATTTATCCTACATTCCAAATATGGCTCACATACGGACAAAGATTTATTTATTTTCTCAACGAACATATCTCTAACATCCTCATTCTGTAGTACACTAGATTTCACATGAAACCTTTTTTCGGTGCCTTTCACCCTCATTCAACAACATTTATCCACATAATAGTTATTTGTACCCAATTCAGTACCACGCTTCACACGCGGAACCACGATTAAACTTCTCAATCGTTCATCATACAAAATAAAATCTATCACACTCTACTTATTCTCACTCAGATTCTCCCATGGATACAAATGAGCTAAACTATGTTTAAAGACAGAGTTGGTAATGAAATCACGCTCCAAGCAGAAGGATACTATCTTCCTACCGTTTTCATTCACTCTTACATCACCTAACTTACCCAATACATTACCAAAAATGCATCTCTTTATTCCCATCTAACTATTCACATCACCACATATAATAACTTCCTCACATAGATCACACAAATCAATTGCAGTATCTAATAAATTTCAAAATCGGTCTTTTTCAATCTCACTGTCGGATTCAGTTGGACCATAAACTGACGCAACGAAGATTCTATGAAAACCTATCTTTAATCTCAGCAGTAAAATTATCGATGAAATTATGGTTGTCTATAATCCCTTACAAACGATTTCATTCTTTCACTAACAAGCACACCCACACCATTCTTCGCCCGTTCATTCTCAGAAACACCCGACCATAAGCAAAACAATTCATTTACCTCTTCCTCTTAGTTTCACTCACGCACAAAATATCTACATTATACACACGCATTACATGCATCAAGTCAAATTCTTTTCCAATTATTCACCTAACATCCCACGATCTAAACTTAGATTAATCAAGTTTCGGTCATTTATTTTCTCATTTAAACAAAAAATAATAGAAATAGGATTCTCTCGTTAATAGTGTAGAAGTTGACGTAGCTTATCAAGCTTATCCTGAACTATAAAGGATAAAAAAAACAATTTCATTCACACACCATCAAGTATCAATCACACCTAATAACAAAACAAAACTTCGTATCTAAACACGTAACTAATATAAAAAAATAAATGAAAGAAAATATACTAGAAAAAATCTATAATATTATAAAAAGGATATTCACGAAATCTGGTGACAAACAATATATACCCATTCAACTCAAAATTCTCAGTCAAAACCAAAATACAATTCTTATTTAAGTGCTGTTCATTCTTTTGTCAAGTATATATTTTAATATATAATAAAAACAATTTTTTGATGTTTTGCGATATAAACACGACAATTATATTATGAAGTATATCTTACTACTAATTATATACAAGGAACCCCTAAAATTATGATAATTTCTCAGGAAGAAATGTAGCTGTTAAACAACATCAGACTTTATCAATATTATATCAAAACACACAAAGCATTAAAAATAAGATTCTGGAGAATTAATCACTATCAGGCCTAACAACGATAAGTTCGGCTATTTCATAATTTCTATCTACCTATATGTTTGGTATACTATTACTTGTTAAAAATATTTTTGATTTATCTGTTTACTTTGATTTTAGTTACTATAATATAATAAAATAGAATTTAAAAAATAATGTCTATTAGTGTTAGAAATTAGTTTGTATTGAAATAAACTGAATAGAATGTTCGGCCACATTAACATTTAATATAAATTGAAATTATTTCGCAGTTTACCTTTTATTACTGCCTCAATTCCTTTAGGCATTGAATTTACTTGTGATTGGCACACTTTTATTGTCAGTGAATCCCATATTTCTTAAAGTGTAGCCCCGAAATATTCCTGCGTTCTCTGTGGGTTGTTTCTTAGTTTTTGTTTCATCTTGTGCCATAGAATTTTAGGAGTCATGAGGCCACTCAAGTCCTATCATGTCATACTTCTCGAACCATTTTCGTGAAGATTTGGCAGTATAACATAAGACGCCGTCTTCTTAAAAATTAAATGACTTCCCTAGATATAATATTTCAATAATGAGCCTAAAGTTATTTACCAGTATTTCTTTGTACTTTATGGCATTAATAGTTTCGTTAATGAATTGCATATTTCCTACACATTTTGTGGACATACAACCCTAAATCATAATACCTGCATTAAATTTAACAGTGCATTTTAAATAATACTGAAAGTTCTCATCTTTGCTCCACATTACTCTTACTATTATATCTACACTGACATCAAGTAATAATATTTCACTAATTTTGTGTCTACGCACTGAGCTTCTTACATCATGTTAAGCGCTTTTTTGATGTTGCTCAACCAGTAAAGGTTTTTATTTTGCCTAAAATGATGAATTTCCGTTTAACTAGCGTACTGAAAAAAAAACACTAATATGATTACCTAATAAAAACGTCGAGTCCTAGACCATTATTATGGATCCAGGGTTCTAGAAGGAAAATGTAAATCCTGTAGCCTAATCCGACTTTGCTGTTATTTCTTTAACAGTACCAGTTTTGTTATTTGTATATGTTTTAACAAGTTCTTTTCTATAGCTATTTGATACTAAAATAGGGCATCCTGGACTTTTACTCTTAAAAATTGATGTTATTGACTTCTCCATATGATTTTATAATGTTAGTAACTATAGATTTTGACAATTCTAAGGTTCTGTCTATTTCTCTCATTTTTTTCCATCACAAAACAATAGAATAATTAAATCTCTTACTTTTTGCAGCTTTCCTACAATTCGGGCCCTTTTACAGCAATAAGTCCACACAAAATTATCAAGCTAAGATATTTAACTAATAATTCAAATCAAAAAAACCGGCAACAGTTTCAGATAGAAAAAAACAAATTTTGACGCATTCTACACTTTTATTTGACCTTACCAAAAATGTTTAAAGTTTTAGCGAACATATAATTGTTCATTGTAGGATTAAATAAGTAAATTGGAAAAATAAAAAGGTTGGCTTTTTTCATAAGTGAAAAAACTTACGAGTAACATAAAGGCGACATTTCGGGACTAAAGGTCACCAGCAGAGTCAAAACAAAAAGTCCACTTGTGACTCTAGTAGTATCACCACTGGTTTTAAATTTTGACTTGTTTAATTATTTAAGAAAATAAAGTATGCTATAAATTTTATTTATGTTTTTTATTGTTCCTTAAACAATTATGTTGTTTGATGTTATTGGCTTGAAAATGGGAATGATCCTTTTGCTAAATGTCGTTCTTTATGGAATTTGTTATTTTTTCATTTATTAAAAAATCCAAACTACTTAAACATTTTTATTTTACCACTTTTCATGTTACCCTTACAAACTAACTATACTACGGCTTGATAAACATATTTTTATTCTTCGGATTTTTAAACAATTTAATTGTCCAGTTACGTTGTACTTTATCATATTATAGTAGCAAAATTAATTTTGAATTTAAAATCGAGGTAAAAAAATAAATCAAAAATATATTTAACGAGTTATATAATATATTATAAATATATTTGGATAGAAATTATGAAGTGGTCAAACATATAGTTGTTAGGGCTCGTAAAATACAAATCATAACACAAAACGAACACTGCTTAAAAATGACGAAATCTAATCTGTTTATATACCCAGATATACCTACATTGGCTATTTGGTTATGCAGAACAATTTCAATTCATGATGAAGTAATAATACTGGTTCGGAACAATTGAAAGTTTTCAGATTGGATTACATATAATCAAAATGAAGAATTTCAATTTGAATTTTGTGGAATCAATATTTTATCTTCATCCACTGTTCTGCGTCAATTTAAATCAATATTAACATCTTTTAATCTCACACAGCAGATCTACTAATAAATTAATGTAACTGCACCAACTATAATTACTGCAACATCCTCAACCTGTATTGATAATGTTATTACCTACGCATATACAATTACTACTGAAATCTTACGTACGCATACAATGGATTCATCTACTCAATATAACAATACATCTCAGTTAAGATCATATAGTCAAAAAATTAAATATATATATTTAAATCACTATTATGAGGATAACAATGGGATTTTATTAATCTAATTTATACTTTTTAAATACGTTTTTTAACAATATGGATATTGCTTTCCCCCAAAATATGAAAAACAAACATAAAAGATATAAGACAATCTTGTAAAAGGAAAATACTGTTATTATTGCAATATTTTAAAGAAAATTATTACATCTGCCAAAAAGATGGATATCAATAATATAATTTCCTTGCCCAAGAACATGGTTAATTGAAATATTGTGACGAAGGAAACACAGGCAAGACAAATCATTTTATTTTATTTACAGATTCTATTGTAAACAATAATCAAAAACTCGAGATATAACACATGAATTAAATAATTACTGTCTTAACTTGTAACCAATTAAAAAATAATCTATACCTAATATTATAACTATACTATCATCTTTCTTCTTCAAATCAATCTCAAAGAAAGAATAAAATCAAATAATTAAGATCTAGGTAATTGCTACTCTTTTGAAAATTATGAAATCGATGTAGTTGTTATTAATGAGTGTCATTATACTATAGCTACTCCTCTCTGCTACCTCTTTAATCTTTCTTGTGAATCTGGGTACTTTTTTGAAAAATTTAAAAATAGTTCTGTAGTACCAATGCCAAAATAAAAATTCATCTCATTGTAGAATTTAGGCCCATATTTATGTTACCAATTATATCTAAAATCTTTAAAAAGCTTATGTACAACAAACTACTTCCTCTTCAAAACCACAACAACGTGATTTCTTCCCACCAACATGATTTTCTTCAGAATATATCCACAAGTGCTGTATTTAACTTTATTTACCTCGATTTTTAAATACTTTGAAAGGTGCAAAGTGTGTATGGTATTTTTTGTGACTTGTCTAAAGCGTTTGACTTAGTAAATCACGACCTACTACTGAACAAGGTAGAGCATTACGGAGTTCGCGGCCAGCGCTATTATGGTTCAATTCGTACTTGTTCAATCGTAAACAAAATGTAAAAGTTAAAACAGCTAACAAAGTTCCATCCTAAGACTTCTCCTCTTCCTAAATGACTTTACAGCAAATTTTATTAGCGAAAACTGTACAATGTATGTACGATATACAAATTTTATGATATCTGATAGTCAATCAAATCTAGCGCGAAAATTTAACGACTGACTGGTATGTCAAAAATTAAGTTAAATTAAACTTAAATTTTAAAAAGACTTAAATAATACAGTTTACTCTCAGTGATAATAAACAACAAATATTTGGGTATATACAAAGAATATATCGTAATCTCAAAGGGTACCGTCATGTAAGTTATCTTTTACCTAGGCTAAACTGCTTACGTACAATATTCAAACTTAATAATGGCCACTCTGTAAATCTAGTCTATTTCTCAAAATTTCACTCCATGCCAGGGATGTGCGTGTAGTCTACTGCAAGTAATTTACGCCATTCTCTACGTGTAAACAATCATGTAGTCTACGTCTTCATTTTCCATGTAAACAATGTAGACTATGTAGACAATGAAAACACTTGTGTTCACTTAAGTCAGATTAGAGATTTTATCCCTAGAACTAGGGAATTTTAAATGTTGTTAGAGATTTTTATTTTTATTCTAGGGATTAAATAAAAAAAAATTAGTTGTGCAGGGCAAAACGTTGAAAATTTGTCAACTGGTTACTGTTAAAAATAGCGCTAAAGAAAACTCCGTCTGGTGAGATCGATTTAAAAAATATGATAGTTCGCCCAAGACCCAAGACAGACATTCGTCTAGTAATGTACGAAAACTTGCTTTATTAGTTTTATTATATAAAGACCGATAATGACCCGAGCTTACGAATACGAATACAAGTAATAGTTACAAAGGAATAAATTTAGGTTATGTTGAATTTTACAACTGTCAGGTGCATTATCTACATTGTTTACATTGTCTACTTCGCTAGAATTGTCGACGTATTGTCTACGTGTAGATGTAGACAATTAAAGATTACACGTAGATGTACATCTCTGCTCCATGCTAATAGTTGGAATAGTTTTTCAAGACCTAACAAGATTTTCTTGTATAAAAAAAGAGACTCTGTCTAAGCAGATCTCGGTAAGTGATATATTTTTTCGCATGAAGTGCGGTTACCAGTCGTCAAATCACGGCCTCCAAAGATATTAGTGGAGGAAGAGCCACAGGGGTAGATTTTTTAAATTGGTGAAAATTGTTTGTCGGCTGTGGGGATCGAACCAAGATTCTCAAGATCCACAGGCCGACTCGATACCACTGAGCAACCTACCCCATTCAGATTCATGTAAAATTTAATTCAAAGAATAAAGAAAACTTTCTCTAATGCACTATTTATTTCTGAAATATTTAAATTTACTATATTACACCCGTCAAACAACTAAATTTTAATTTAAATTTATTTTTATTCTGTCTACAACAGATCTACAAGATAATTGTATTAAAATTAACAACGCATTGCCAGCTTTAACGAACTAACTAAAATACACAAATATATTAATGTAAAAGGAATATTACAATATTATGGAATATTTAATTGATTGAACAACAAAAGTAGTTGAGTTTTTAGAGCCAGTTTGTTCAAAATTTGGTCAGAGGCGTATAAAACTGAGCAGTTTCTGTTACGAACGTCAGATTTCATGAGATATTTGCTTTTTATATACTTTAGCATGTTACATTTGCCACTTAAAAATTAAATAGACGTGGTCACTTAATGTGAGCAAAAATGAGGGAACATCGAAAATTTTAAAATAATTTTAATTCTTAAATAGTAGCAGTAGGGAAGACAGATTTCAAATAATAATTGTAGTTCTCTTTACAATATATTATTAAAATAATTTATTTTGCTGCCCATTTCTGAGATTCAGAATTTTTTTTGAAACTTTGAGAACATCATTTATAAACCTAAATTTCAATACAATAACAATATTGTTTTGCAGCTACTTATAATCTGTAGTACTTTCCACCGGTATTGCAATAAAGCGGCGGTTTTTGTTAAAGGGCTCTTTTTCTGTAGTTACACATTAATATTACTCAGCAAAATAATATTATTATTTAAAAATAAATATTTCCTATATTAGGTTATTTTTTCCTTAAAATTTTTCACGTTCGTCCCTGGTATACACAACAGGGAGCATTCAATGAAAGTAAAAACATTATACTTATACATTTCAAGTACATTTCATCTTGACAGATGTATTGAAAAAATAATTCTGAATCTCAGAAATGGGCAGCAAAATAAATTATTTTAATAATATATTGTAAAGAGAACTACAATTATTATTTGAAATCTGTCTTCCCTACTGCTACTATTTAAGAATTAAAATTATTTTAAAATTTTCGATGTTCCCTCATTTTTGCTCACATTAAGTGACCACGTCTATTTAATTTTTAAGTGGCAAATGTAACATGCTAAAGTATATAAAAAGCAAATATCTCATGAAATCTGACGTTCGTAACAGAAACTGCTCAGTTTTATACGCCTCTGACCAAATTTTGAACAAACTGGCTCTAAAAACTCAACTACTTTTGTTGTTCAATCAATTAAATATTCCATAATATTGTAATATTCCTTTTACATTAATATATTTGTGTATTTTAGTTAGTTCGTTAAAGCTGGCAATGCGTTGTTAATTTTAATACAATTATCTTGTAGATCTGTTGTAGACAGAATAAAAATAAATTTAAATTAAAATTTAGTTGTTTGACGGGTGTAATATAGTAAATTTAAATATTTCAGAAATAAATAGTGCATTAGAGAAAGTTTTCTTTATTCTTTGAATTAAATTTTACATGAATCTGAATGGGGTAGGTTGCTCAGTGGTATCGAGTCGGCCTGTGGATCTTGAGAATCTTGGTTCGATCCCCACAGCCGACAAACAATTTTCACCAATTTAAAAAATCTACCCCTGTGGCTCTTCCTCCACTAATATCTTTGGAGGCCGTGATTTGACGACTGGTAACCGCACTTCATGCGAAAAAATATATCACTTACCGAGATCTGCTTAGACAGAGTCTCTTTTTTTATACAAGAAAATCTTGTTAGGTCTTGAAAAACTATTCCAACTATTAGCATGGAGCAGAGATGTACATCTACGTGTAATCTTTAATTGTCTACATCTACACGTAGACAATACGTCGACAATTCTAGCGAAGTAGACAATGTAAACAATGTAGATAATGCACCTGACAGTTGTAAAATTCAACATAACCTAAATTTATTCCTTTGTAACTATTACTTGTATTCGTATTCGTAAGCTCGGGTCATTATCGGTCTTTATATAATAAAACTAATAAAGCAAGTTTTCGTACATTACTAGACGAATGTCTGTCTTGGGTCTTGGGCGAACTATCATATTTTTTAAATCGATCTCACCAGACGGAGTTTTCTTTAGCGCTATTTTTAACAGTAACCAGTTGACAAATTTTCAACGTTTTGCCCTGCACAACTAATTTTTTTTTATTTAATCCCTAGAATAAAAATAAAAATCTCTAACAACATTTAAAATTCCCTAGTTCTAGGGATAAAATCTCTAATCTGACTTAAGTGAACACAAGTGTTTTCATTGTCTACATAGTCTACATTGTTTACATGGAAAATGAAGACGTAGACTACATGATTGTTTACACGTAGAGAATGGCGTAAATTACTTGCAGTAGACTACACGCACATCCCTGGCATGGAGTGAAATTTTGAGAAATAGACTAGATTTACAGAGTGGCCATTATTAAGTTTGAATATTGTACGTAAGCAGTTTAGCCTAGGTAAAAGATAACTTACATGACGGTACCCTTTGAGATTACGATATATTCTTTGTATATACCCAAATATTTGTTGTTTATTATCACTGAGAGTAAACTGTATTATTTAAGTCTTTTTAAAATTTAAGTTTAATTTAACTTAATTTTTGACATACCAGTCAGTCGTTAAATTTTCGCGCTAGATTTGATTGACTATCAGATATCATAAAATTTGTATATCGTACATACATTGTACAGTTTTCGCTAATAAAATTTGCTGTAAAGTCATTTAGGAAGAGGAGAAGTCTTAGGATGGAACTTTGTTAGCTGTTTTAACTTTTACATTTTGTTTACGATTGAACAAGTACGAATTGAACCATAATAGCGCTGGCCGCGAACTCCGTAATGCTCTACCTTGTTCAGTAGTAGGTCGTGATTTACTAAGTCAAACGCTTTAGACAAGTCACAAAAAATACCATACACACTTTGCACCTTTCAAAGTATTTAAAAATCGAGGTAAATAAAGTTAAATACAGCACTTGTGGATATATTCTGAAGAAAATCATGTTGGTGGGAAGAAATCACGTTGTTGTGGTTTTGAAGAGGAAGTAGTTTGTTGTACATAAGCTTTTTAAAGATTTTAGATATAATTGGTAACATAAATATGGGCCTAAATTCTACAATGAGATGAATTTTTATTTTGGCATTGGTACTACAGAACTATTTTTAAATTTTTCAAAAAAGTACCCAGATTCACAAGAAAGATTAAAGAGGTAGCAGAGAGGAGTAGCTATAGTATAATGACACTCATTAATAACAACTACATCGATTTCATAATTTTCAAAAGAGTAGCAATTACCTAGATCTTAATTATTTGATTTTATTCTTTCTTTGAGATTGATTTGAAGAAGAAAGATGATAGTATAGTTATAATATTAGGTATAGATTATTTTTTAATTGGTTACAAGTTAAGACAGTAATTATTTAATTCATGTGTTATATCTCGAGTTTTTGATTATTGTTTACAATAGAATCTGTAAATAAAATAAAATGATTTGTCTTGCCTGTGTTTCCTTCGTCACAATATTTCAATTAACCATGTTCTTGGGCAAGGAAATTATATTATTGATATCCATCTTTTTGGCAGATGTAATAATTTTCTTTAAAATATTGCAATAATAACAGTATTTTCCTTTTACAAGATTGTCTTATATCTTTTATGTTTGTTTTTCATATTTTGGGGGAAAGCAATATCCATATTGTTAAAAAACGTATTTAAAAAGTATAAATTAGATTAATAAAATCCCATTGTTATCCTCATAATAGTGATTTAAATATATATATTTAATTTTTTGACTATATGATCTTAACTGAGATGTATTGTTATATTGAGTAGATGAATCCATTGTATGCGTACGTAAGATAGCACAGTGATCAGAAAGACAATTTTCTAATATTCTAATCATTTTTAAAGAAATGCCATCAGCTCCTACAATATTAATGTATATTGCTTTAAGCTCGTTTCTATCAGTATCTACACATTTAAATTCAAACTGTTAACCAGGCGTGTCCTTATATCTACCATCCAAATAACAATTGATTAAATTAGGACTAATATTTACAGTACTAATTCTGCCACGCAAGTATTGATCGTAGTTCTCAGATTCTAAATTATCAGGAGTAATCTTTGCATATATATATATAAATATATATATATATATATATATATATATATATATATATATATATATATATATATATATATATATATATATATATATATTTCAAGATTTTCAGAACATTTATCAATTTGTTGAATATATTTAATTAATCGTTTATAATTGAATATTTTTGAGCCCCTCGCATCTTTAAAGCAGAAATTGCTTAAGAGAAAATAAATATCCTTTCCATCGCAAAATTGAACTTATAATTCACAAAAAAGTCGAAGGCTGTATACGAATTAGCAAAAGAAAATCCTTTGCATTCAGTTACGTTTGTCTTTGACATATAGCAGGGACAGATTCTGCCACGAACCCGAACTTCAGATGCCTTTTACTTGCATCAAGTCAGTTTTTACGTTTTTTGCTGGGTTAAAAATAAATCGAAGTCTCCAATAATCTATACAAAGACAAAAGTTCCAGCCGGAAGAGATTCACTTGAAATTAGTTCTGCCCTATTGAGCCACCTGGATTCTCTAGAGCAGCGGTTCTCAAAGTGGGGTCCGCGGTTCCCTAGGGGACCGCGAAAAACGAACGCATATTTATTTATTATATATAATATATTATATAACTGAGTGAATTCCTTCGTTACCCCTACCACACAAGGATTCGACCACTCTCTCTGTCTCGCACGGTACTTCTTCTGATATTCAGTTTAATTCATAACAGTTTTTTCATTTCATAAATGATGGGGGTGCAGAACATGTGAAAACGTGAATCTTGTTGTAGTGATTTTTGGATTGAAATGGCACAGTCCTATCCTGATGTTGCAAAGATGGCTCTAAGAGTCCTGATTCCCTTCGCAACCACATGAGTGTGAGTCGGCCTTTTCTGCACTACTTACTATCAAGAAAAAATCTGAAATAGATTATACGCGCTCATAGACATGAGAATTGCACTGGTTAAATAAAGCCAAACATAGAAGACTTTGTTCAAGCAAAGCACATGCATCATCCCTTTAAAATTGTTATTTAAGCTTAACGATTACATAACATGTAATATTTTCTGAATACATAATTGTTTGTAAAATAATGATTTCGCGCCACCGTCCGGTATTAGCAGTATTACATAACAAAAAATCGTCCGGAAACCATGTGTTGCCGGCCGAGGCCGGCAAAAATTAGTGACTTTTTATGGTTATATGTTGGCATCACTAGTATAGCGAACTCCTGAACGTACGAAATGTCAAAATATTGCATTGGGGTAAACATATTATGATAAAATATTCATAGTTGAGTATTTTCAATACAAGAAAACAGAATATTTATACATATATTTTAAACAAAATTGTAAGTAATTATAATTGAATTAGCAATGTAAATTCCAAATAAAATATGTTGATTTTTTAGGTTACAATACTGGAATGACAAGTTGTGAAATAGACAAAGAAATGAATTATGTTTTATGTTTATTAAATAAAGTGTACAGTGTAATTAAACTAATTGTCAGAACTGTACTTTTAATTTTAATTAATTATTTATTGTTTATCAATTTACATCTTCAATAAGTTTAATATATATATATATATATATATAGGTATATATTATATATATATATAAAATATATACATATATATATATAGATATATGTATATATACATATTTATATATATATATATATATATATATATAAATATAAATATATATATATATATATATATATATATATATATATATATATATATATTATGAGGGCATCGTCAGCGGCTGGCCAGCACAGTTCAGTTAGTAACCATAGACGCGTTTCGCTCTTATTAGTTCTCATCAGTATGGTATAACTCACTTCTTCACCTAGAACAAAGTTCATGTGAAGAAGCTGGTGACGAAGAATATATATACATATATATATATATATATCACCGTCAAACGTTGATGAAAAAAATAAATAAATGCTTGACGTATTATACCATACTGATGAGAACTAATAAGAGCGAAACGCGTCTATGGTTACTAACTGAACTGTGCTGGCCAGCCGCTGACGATGCCCTCATAATATATATATATATATATATATATATATATATATATATATATATATTTATATATATATATATATATATATATATATATATATATATATATAAATATGTATATATACATATATCTATATATATATATATGTATATATTTTATATATATATAATATATACCTATATATATATATATATATATATTAAACTTATTGAAGATGTAAATTGATAAACAATAAATAATTAATTAAAATTAAAAGTACAGTTCTGACAATTAGTTTAATTACACTGTACACTTTATTTAATAAACATAAAACATAATTCATTTCTTTGTCTATTTCACAACTTGTCATTCCAGTATTGTAACCTAAAAAATCAACATATTTTATTTGGAATTTACATTGCTAATTCAATTATAATTACTTACAATTTTGTTTAAAATATATGTATAAATATTCTGTTTTCTTGTATTGAAAATACTCAACTATGAATATTTTATCATAATATGTTTACCCCAATGCAATATTTTGACATTTCGTACGTTCAGGAGTTCGCTATACTAGTGATGCCAACATATAACCATAAAAAGTCACTAATTTTTGCCGGCCTCGGCCGGCAACACATGGTTTCCGGACGATTTTTTGTTATGTAATACTGCTAATACCGGACGGTGGCGCGAAATCATTATTTTACAAACAATTATGTATTCAGAAAATATTACATGTTATGTAATCGTTAAGCTTAAATAACAATTTTAAAGGGATGATGCATGTGCTTTGCTTGAACAAAGTCTTCTATGTTTGGCTTTATTTAACCAGTGCAATTCTCATGTCTATGAGCGCGTATAATCTATTTCAGATTTTTTCTTGATAGTAAGTAGTGCAGAAAAGGCCGACTCACACTCATGTGGTTGCGAAGGGAATCAGGACTCTTAGAGCCATCTTTGCAACATCAGGATAGGACTGTGCCATTTCAATCCAAAAATCACTACAACAAGATTCACGTTTTCACATGTTCTGCACCCCCATCATTTATGAAATGAAAAAACTGTTATGAATTAAACTGAATATCAGAAGAAGTACCGTGCGAGACAGAGGGAGTGGTCGAATCCTTGTGTGGTAGGGGTAACGAAGGAATTCACTCAGTTATATAATATATTATATATAATAAATAAATATGCGTTCGTTTTTCGCGGTCCCCTAGGGAACCGCGGACCCCACTTTGAGAACCGCTGCTCTAGAGAATCCAGGTGGCTCAATAGGGCAGAACTAATTTCAAGTGAATCTCTTCCGGCTGGAACTTTTGTCTTTGTATAGATTATTGGAGACTTCGATTTATTTTTAACCCAGCAAAAAACGTAAAAACTGACTTGATGCAAGTAAAAGGCATCTGAAGTTCGGGTTCGTGGCAGAATCTGTCCCTGCTATATGTCAAAGACAAACGTAACTGAATGCAAAGGATTTTCTTTTGCTAATTCGTATACAGCCTTCGACTTTTTTGTGAATTATAAGTTCAATTTTGCGATGGAAAGGATATTTATTTTCTCTTAAGCAATTTCTGCTTTAAAGATGCGAGGGGCTCAAAAATATTCAATTATAAACGATTAATTAAATATATTCAACAAATTGATAAATGTTCTGAAAATCTTGAAATATATATATATATATATATATATATATATATATATATATATATATATATATATATATATATATATATATATATATATATATATATATATATGCAAAGATTACTCCTGATAATTTAGAATCTGAGAACTACGATCAATACTTGCGTGGCAGAATTAGTACTGTAAATATTAGTCCTAATTTAATCAATTGTTATTTGGATGGTAGATATAAGGACACGCCTGGTTAACAGTTTGAATTTAAATGTGTAGATACTGATAGAAACGAGCTTAAAGCAATATACATTAATATTGTAGGAGCTGATGGCATTTCTTTAAAAATGATTAGAATATTAGAAAATTGTCTTTCTGATCACTGTGCTATCTTACGTACGCATACAATGGATTCATCTACTCAATATAACAATACATCTCAGTTAAGATCATATAGTCAAAAAATTAAATATATATATTTAAATCACTATTATGAGGATAACAATGGGATTTTATTAATCTAATTTATACTTTTTAAATACGTTTTTTAACAATATGGATATTGCTTTCCCCCAAAATATGAAAAACAAACATAAAAGATATAAGACAATCTTGTAAAAGGAAAATACTGTTATTATTGCAATATTTTAAAGAAAATTATTACATCTGCCAAAAAGATGGATATCAATAATATAATTTCCTTGCCCAAGAACATGGTTAATTGAAATATTGTGACGAAAGAAACACAGGCAAGTCAAATCATTTTATTTTATTTACAGATTCTATTGTAAACAATAATCAAAAACTCGAGATATAACACATGAATTAAATAATTACTGTCTTAACTTGTAACCAATTAAAAAATAATCTATACCTAATATTATAACTATACTATCATCTTTCTTCTTCAAATCAATCTCAAAGAAAGAATAAAATCAAATAATTAAGATCTAGGTAATTGCTACTCTTTTGAAAATTATGAAATCGATGTAGTTGTTATTAATGAGTGTCATTATACTATAGCTACTCCTCTCTGCTACCTCTTTAATCTTTCTTGTGAATCTGGGTACTTTTTTGAAAAATTTAAAAATAGTTCTGTAGTACCAATGCCAAGCATTTATTTATTTTTTTGTTCAACTCCATGGCTATCAATATTTTCAACGTAATTTTCAACATTTTTATATTTATATTCTGTCGTTGCAAAGCACGTGACAGTAATTCTGTTTATTGATTTAGATGCAGAATTTGTTGCCCTAAAACTTTTATTTGACGCGTTTTTGCTTAAAATAATTAGGGTAAGAAATTGCAAAATACTGATTTCCCATCTTAAAGTTCTATGACCGGTTGAGCGAGTCACCAGCCTGTATATATATATATATATATATATATATATATAGGTTGTTATATTTTAATAGATGACGGATGTACATTCGTGATATCATTTCCGGTTTATTAGTAATTAACAACTGATAATTAGTCGGTCTATATTTGAAAACATAGATAGATTTCTAATATCTTGTGGAAAAAGCAATTGGTTAGTCGCAATTTTTAAATATCTTTTCGCAATATAGTAATGGTAGAAATGAGAGGAAGAGAAGTGTAAATAGATATTGCGGCCAAGTGGAGCTGATGGGAGAAAACTATTTGTACTCATTTCTCAGAATTTCCGTCACTACTATCAGAGCAAATATGTTTAAATGGTAAAAAAAATAGTTATGCAACTATTATAAAAGTGTCACTACTGCACGAGTTGCATAGTTTCTTTTTCCTACGATCGAGTTTTAACTAAGTACATAAATTTTACATATTATATTTTGAACGTCAAAAATTATTATTTGAATACATAATTATTCATTTTTCGCACGATCGTAGAAAAATAGTACTGTCGGCAACTCAAATTAATAAACAGTTATAAATATGATTAAAACAATTATGCTGGACTTGCATTGTCTTTATTAATTTGAAAAAATTGTATAAAAATATTTCATAACGTTTCGAGTGTTATAATCTACACTCGTCTTCAGATAATAATGACTAAATACTATGCTACAAGACTATATATACAAGAGGAGTTCACAGTACGTGACGAAATCACTCGACCGTTGTAATTTGGTTTCTAGGTAGCCTGATCTCTTCCAGTCGGCCAATGAGCGGTTTCCACATATTCCTGACCCCGACGCTTGGTTGGTTGACGATACCTGAGTTTTGGGTAATGCAGATGGCTTCCTTGAATTTCCACTTCCGCCAGTGTTCTTCTTTATGTATAATTTCTGCTACTATCCACCTCATGTAATGACCTTCTTCCCATGCATGGCAGGCTGTCCCTGACTTGGAGATTTCTCCATTCTGTGTGTGTTGTCGATGTTCTTTAATCCTAACTTCCATCGCAGACTCTGGTCAAAACGTAGTCTTGGTCGTTTTTCTAATAAAATCTAAAGCCAATAATGCAAATTATTATCAGTTTCGGCTTATTTAATCCTTGAAGAGATTAATGATGCTTTCCTTGCTTTAAACTTAACGCCTCACCATTGATACGATGACCGTTGATGATTCAAATTTAAAAGTAAAATAAATATTATGTACTGGTATTTTGGTGACTACTTGATAATAGCAATTGTCAAGTGTATTATTTAACGATATTGTAAACTGATTGGAATTGTAATTATGTACACTTCAAATTTCGTCTCTGACATGGACCAGAAATTCCTAAACTTTTATATACCTACTCTTCGTAGTTTTGTAAAGATTGCGGGTTTTTGTGTTATTTAAAGTTAAAACTATTATAAATTCAACAATATATTTAAGATTAAAATAATTTTAAAATATATTACAAAAATGATAAATATATCAATAATTGAATAAGACAAATTTATTTAATAAGATATATTAATCAAGGAATAATCCTGTTTTAATAGTTACCTAATTTAAAATTAAAGATATTTCGGAAGAATTTTTTTCGAAAATCAATCAAGAAATTTCGACAAATATTGATCTACTGATCTATATATAGGCAATGCTTGAAATCCAAGTATCTATTCTAGTTTAATACAATAATGCAAATACAAATCAAATAAATTATTGACAGTACATGTTTACATATTTCTGTATCTCTTCGGATTTTTTCTTTGGCGGACCAACTACTAAGGTCATATGCCGCTATTACGCCCTGATTCTGCGTTTTAGGTCTTATGGTCAACAGCAACGCGGGTTTCTCTGGACGGTCACCCATTCAAATACTCCCTGCGCACAACGTTGCCTAACTCGCGTTATCGCATTGACCAGTTCCAACGAGTTGAGCCATGGCCGTTGACACCCATTTGTTATTATTCATGTTATAAAAAATTTGAGATGAAAACCCAAATATTCTTGAATTGTATGAAAATACAAATTACTATTAACAATAAGTTCAAGGCAGTTGTTTATTTCACCAAGATAACATGAAGCTATTGTTATTTATTAAAGTTATTAACAACTCATTATCAAATCATGTTTACTGATCAGTTGTTAAATAGTTTACAATATTGTTATTTTTTCAGTAGTTACTAAAATTGCAGTTTAATCCTTTTACTAGAAATCGTAAACTTAACCTTTGCTATTTAACAAGGGTCATCGTAAACATTAAATATTGAAATAATTATTATGTACATAACTTCACTTAAATAAAATAAATTTTAATATTTACTAATTTTTTATTCATTACTGTAACCTGTAACACACACTTGTTACAAATAGGTAAAACGAAAGTAGTGGTGTGGGTTCAGGCCGAATTAAATACTACGCGAACGAACAACATATCACGAGTACTTTATTAATTATATATATATGTATATATGAAAACACACGAACACAAAATAATAACATAAACAGTTAAGAAGCTAAATGATACATCAACAAACGAGTCTCTACCGGTCGGTCGTTGCCATCGTACTGGCCTGCGCTTTCACCCACGCGGCTACGGCCGGATGCCCGCTACCCCTAGCGGCCGGAAAGCCACTAGCGCCCTCTTCAAGGTTTGCGCGGGTGTTTGAAGTCTTACAGTCTCCCCCTCTGGGTCGAAGATCGCGTCCTCGCCTTTGACCCAGGACTAGACTTTTGGGAAGTTCTTCGAGGTCGTCCCCTGCGCCGGAGGGGTATCACCGGAGCTGCCACTTCATCGCTAGACGCGCGGAACGGCGTCAGGGCCGAAACGTGATAGCGTCCGACTGGAATGCCAGGATTTTTCGGCAGCGCGACCTCGTAGATGCTACCTCCTCCGCCAAGGATACAGTAAGGCCCGTCCTTCTTCGGGAAGAACTTAGATGTCACTCCCTTAGATGCGTTGCTCAGCGCGTGGGTTGTCACCAGCACCAGGTCCCCTTGCTCGTAACTGGGCGCCGGGCGACGCTTCTTATCAGCTTGGATCTTCTGCCGATCCTGCCGTCCTTCTCTGGTGTCACGAACCTCTCGCATTGTCTCCGCAATGCGCGCCAGGTAAGGCGTGACTTGAGGAACGAAGTTTTCGGCGGCAATGATGGCACGAAAATCACGCTCCACATCGTCGGGTGTCCGCGGTTCACGCCCAAACGTCAAAAATGCGGCCGAGTACCCCGTGGCTTGGCACTTGGCCGTATTCAGTGCAAACCTGATGGCTGGCAACTTCTCAGCCCAGTTCGCGTGGTCTCCCTCGACGGCCATGGCGAGGCGTGATTTCAGATCGCGGTTCTTCCGCTCGACGGGATTCGCCTCCGGGTGATAGAGCGGTGTCAGCACCTGATCGGAGCCCATGCAGTAGGTGACGTGCTGCATCACGGCGCTGACAAACTGGACACCATTATCTGAGATGACTCGTCGCGGCGTCCCGTAGCGCAGGAAGATCTCGTCGATGAGGATCCTCGCGCAAGCCTCTGCTGTTGCCTCTACCATTGGGAACGTCTCCACCCACCCGGTAACGACGTCCTCGACGATAAAAATGTGTCGATATTTTGCCGGCGTCGGTGGCAGCGGACCAAATAGATCTACGGCGATCGTCTCGAACCTTTGCGTTGGCGGCGGCGTCCGGAGCAGACCAGCCGGCTTCATCGTGGACGGCTTGTACCTCTGGCATTTTAGGCAGTCCTTCACGTACTCGGTGACGTAACGCCTCATGCCAGGCCAGTAGTACCGGGCAGCAATGCGCTGAAGGGTCCTCTCGGCTCCGTAGTGGCCCGCCGTAGATGCGTCGTGGTACTCTTGCAGTACCCGCTGGCGGTTGCCCTCTGGAACGACGAGCTGCGCCTCCTCGCTGTCTGCATCTGAAACATATCTGTAGAGCACACCGTCCATCATCAGATAGCCGCGTGCTATCCAATTCGGCCGATCCGGGTGATCGGCCTCTTCGAAGCAGGTGATGATCTTCTTCACCTCCGGGTCAGCCAGCTGTTCTTCCCGCGCATCTGTGGCGTTCGTCCGTGGCAGGTCGACGACGAACGTGCACAGGCCGCACTTGCCCTCGTTCTCATTATCACAAGTGGGCCTGAACAAGGTATCGGCTACGACGTTTCGGCGCCCTGGTGTGTAGCGTATCTGCATGTCGTACTCTTGTAGCGTCAACGCCCACCGGGCGAGTCGTCCGGCTGGTGAGCGCATGCTCATGAGCCACTTCAGAGCCTGGTGGTCCGTTTCCACCACTACCTGAGCTCCGTCGATGTAGCCACGGAATTTCTTCACGGCGAATACCACCGCGAGAGCCTCTCGCTCGGTCGTGTGGTAGTTCCGCTCGGCAGGTGTCAGCAGACGGCTGGCGTATTCGACAGGGCGTTCGTCGGCGCCCTCCCCCTGCAACAAAACTGCTCCCAGCGCATAACTGCTGGCGTCTGTACGAATTGTATATGGAAGCGTCTCATCTGGCTGGCGGAGAATAGGTGCAGTCGTAAAGGCCTTCTTAAGCGTCAGGAAGGCTCCATTTTCGGCGTCGCCCCATCTCCAAACGGCATCTTTCTTAAGCAGGTCGCTCAGCGGCTTGGCAACCTGAGAAAAGTTCATAACAAAGCGCCTGTACCATGAGCACGTCTGCAAAAATGTCCGAACATGCTTGACGGTACGTGGCGGCGCCATGTCGGAGATGGCGGCTACTTTATCCGGGTCAGTTTCCACGCCTTCCTGCGTGATGACATGCCCTAAAAACTTGACCGATTCTCGAGCGAACACGCACTTTGTCCGGTTTGCGCATAAACCGAACTGTTTGAGACGGTCGAATACAATTTTTAAGTCAGTTAAATGTTTGTCGAACGTGTCCGAAATCACAACTAGGTCGTCCAAATACGCGAACACGCGCACGTCACGCAACGCACTGCGGAAACGATCTATGAGTCTTTGAAATGTCGCTCCCGAGTTCTTAAGTCCCATTGGCATGCGCGTATATCTGTATGCACCGAAAGGAGTGACGAACGCGGTTTTGTCGCGATCTGCGGCGCGCACCGCCACCTGGTAATAGCCGGCCTTCAAGTCGATGGTGGTCATCCACCGCGACGACTTAGCCGTGTGCAGTAAGTCGTCGATTCGAGGCAATGGGTAACGGTCGCTCACAGTGACTGCATTCAATTGCCTGTAGTCGATACAGACCCGCGTGCTGCCATCCTTCTTTGGGACGAGAACCACCGGCGCGGCCCATGGTGACTCGCACTCTTCAATTACTCCATCGGTGAGCATTTTCTGTAATTCCTGCCGTAAAACCTCCTGCTTCTGCGACGACATCCTATACGGCGGAGCGGAGACAGGGGAGTGATCGCCGGTGTCAATGCGATGTTCGGCATACGGCGTCGGCCCTCCCCCGGCTTTGAAAATGTCGCCGTTTACCTTGAGGAACGCGCTCAGTCGGTGTCTCGTGTCGCCTGACAGCGACGTTCCTTCCTCTGGACGCAGGTACTCGGCCGAAGCAAACCCGATGGCATCTTTCTCCGACTCGTCCTCCATCTGTAGTCGGTACGCCTCGCAGGGTTGATCGTCGAAAAACCATGTCCGGCGCGCCGTGTTGATGGCGATGCCTGCGTCGCCGAGGAAGTCGATGCCGAGGAGCGTTCGGTTATTACGTGCTTCCGGAAGCACGACGAATGTTGTTTGTATTGCGCGACCTTTCAGCAGCACTTCGACGGTCGTTGACAAGACCTCAGTCGGCCTTCCCATCCCATCTGCGAGCGTCATCGTGAGTGCTGAGGTGCGGAAGTGCTGTCCCTTTTCGAGTAAAACCTTGTACAGCGAATGGCTCGCCACACTCTGTTGCGCTGCAGTGTCGGCAATCCCGGTACCGACGACGCCGAGGACTTCGATGTTGAATACTGGGCGCGCGCGCGGTTTCACCATTGAATCTTTAGTGTGCAAGGAACAAAACGTGACCGCGTCGGCGGCGATTGCCTCTCGCGTCTTGTCCTTACATGTGGGGCATCTTGCACGGATGACACCTGGAGCACCGCACCCGTAACACGCGATGGGCGGGCGTCTGTCGAAGGCTGTTCCGGTTTGGGCCGGAGTCGTGTTCACGGCGTCTAATTTCTTTGCGGCAAACTTGCGGCACTCCTTCTTGCTGTGCCCAAAGGCCCCGCAGAATTGACAGCGTGGCCTGTCACTGCGCTTGTCAGCGGCACTCGTTGGCATTTGCGACCCGGTTACTGCTGCCGCGGCGGGAACGTGTGTTTCTTCGCGGAAGCACTCTCCAGCTGTTCGCGCGAGCTGCAAGAGGTCGTCGAAGGTCTTGACTTCATCACGTCTTACCCGTTTCCTCACGTTGCGGTGTAAAAGTCCGTACACCATGTCGAGTTGTACTGACTCCGCGAGTTGTGGTTCTGGAAGCTGCGACAACAACGACCGGCACTTACACACAAAAATGTCTGTTTTCGTGTTCCCCCCCTGTTCTTCCGAGAACAGTTCACGGAACACTTTATATGCAGGTTTTCGCGCGCCGAATGCCTGCTTCAGATCGCGCATCGCGTCACTGATAGAGTTGGTTGACGCTTTTACGCCCGACCACCATTCCGCGGCTAAACCCGTAAGGAGCATCGGTAGCCCCTTTAACGCGTTCTCATTTGAAATGTCTGTGCACTCCTGGTACACTTTTATTGCGTCGATAAATGTGTCCACGTTCTCACCTTCGACGCCACTGAACCGAGACGAACATCGCGCGAAATTCCCGGTTTGATTGACAGACGTAACCGACGTCGGGGTCGCGGCGCGTAACGCGTTCATCTGTTCTGCGAACGAGCTTTGCAGTCCCTGGATAAGGTTCTGGAGCTGTTCGGTGGTCATTTGTATTGGGGCCGCCATGTTGTTATCCACCGTGCTAAAACGCGGGCTTCGGCGCAAAGGAAGCGGTTGTGCGACAAGTTCCTTCTTGTCCAGCGTGGTGGCGTTGTCGGCGTTTCCTGGGAAACGAGATGGCGGTGTGTATCGCACTCAAGATGGCGGTGGAGACCGGTTTGGCGCGTTCTAGCAACCAAAATGGCGATGATCGCGTGGTTTTGTGTGACGCGAAAACACTTTTCGCGATGGGAAAATATACCCGCACAATAACGCGCTACACTCACTGTTCGAATTATTGTTCACTCGCGTACTTCGGCGCCACTGTTGGGCAGCCACTTTGTAACACACACTTGTTACAAATAGGTAAAACGAAAGTAGTGGTGTGGGTTCAGGCCGAATTAAATACTACGCGAACGAACAACATATCACGAGTACTTTATTAATTATATATATATATATATATATATATATGTATATATGAAAACACACGAACACAAAATAATAACATAAACAGTTAAGAAGCTAAATGATACATCAACAAACGAGTCTCTACCGGTCGGTCGTTGCCATCGTACTGGCCTGCGCTTTCACCCACGCGGCTACGGCCGGATGCCCGCTACCCCTAGCGGCCGGAAAGCCACTAGCGCCCTCTTCAAGGTTTGCGCGGGTGTTTGAAGTCTTACAAACCTCAATTCAGTAACACAAACACTGTTTGCTTCATTTATTTTTAGGAATTTCGGAAAAATTATATTTGGTTTGAAATCAGTAATCAAATAATGTATACCCTTAATTTTTTTTAAATAATTTTGAAGCGTGCTGCATATTCAACACAGGAAACTTAATTCTTCCGAATTTCTAAGTTTGATATCGTAAATATTCATATTACGAATACCTTGAAAAATATGTACATATACTAATTTATAAATTTTTTTTATGAAACAAATATTACAAACTCAACGTTCAAGGCAAAAAGCAGCGTAGCTATATTTGTGTCAGTCACGCAACGAACGGCTATGGTATGCGGTTTTAACTGGTATGACATAGTGTTACTATGGAAATTGAAATTGATCTTAAATGCTAAAACAGGAATACGACCACACAGTTATCTGTTATTTGTATCAAACAAAGGAAAAAAAAGAAAAGCATTGCCTATATATAGATCAGTAGATCAATATTTGTCGAAATTTCTTGATTGATTTTCGAAAAAAATTCTTCCGAAATATCTTTAATTTTAAATTAGGTAACTATTAAAACAGGATTATTCCTTGATTAATATATCTTATTAAATAAATTTGTCTTATTCAATTATTGATATATTTATCATTTTTGTAATATATTTTAAAATTATTTTAATCTTAAATATATTGTTGAATTTATAATAGTTTTAACTTTAAATAACACAAAAACCCGCAATCTTTACAAAACTACGAAGAGTAGGTATATAAAAGTTTAGGAATTTCTGGTCCATGTCAGAGACGAAATTTGAAGTGTACATAATTACAATTCCAATCAGTTTACAATATCGTTAAATAATACACTTGACAATTGCTATTATCAAGTAGTCACCAAAATACCAGTACATAATATTTATTTTACTTTTAAATTTGAATCATCAACGGTCATCGTATCAATGGTGAGGCGTTAAGTTTAAAGCAAGGAAAGCATCATTAATCTCTTCAAGGATTAAATAAGCCGAAACTGATAATAATTTGCATTATTGGCTTTAGATTTTATTAGAAAACGACCAAGACTACGTTTTGACCAGAGTCTGCGATGGAAGTTAGGATTAAAGAACATCGACAACACACACAGAATGGAGAAATCTCCAAGTCAGGGACAGCCTGCCATGCATGGGAAGAAGGTCATCACATGAGGTGGATAGTAGCAGAAATTATACATAAAGAAGAACACTGGCGGAAGTGGAAATTCAAGGAAGCCATCTGCATTACCCAAAACTCAGGTATCGTCAACCAACCAAGCGTCGGGGTCAGGAATATGTGGAAACCGCTCATTGGCCGACTGGAAGAGATCAGGCTACCTAGAAACCAAATTACAACGGTCGAGTGATTTCGTCACGTACTGTGAACTCCTCTTGTATATATAGTCTTGTAGCATAGTATTTAGTCATTATTATCTGAAGACGAGTGTAGATTATAACACTCGAAACGTTATGAAATATTTTTATACAATTTTTTCAAATTAATAAAGACAATGCAAGTCCAGCATAATTGTTTTAATCATATTTATAACTGTTTATTAATTTGAGTTGCCGACAGTACTATTTTTCTACGATCGTGCGAAAAATGAATAATTATGTATTCAAATAATAATTTTTGACGTTCAAAATATAATATGTAAAATTTATGTACTTAGTTAAAACTCGATCGTAGGAAAAAGAAACTATGCAACTCGTGCAGTAGTGACACTTTTATAATAGTTGCATAACTATTTTTTTTACCATTTAAACATATTTGCTCTGATAGTAGTGACGGAAATTCTGAGAAATGAGTACAAATAGTTTTCTCCCATCAGCTCCACTTGGCCGCAATATCTATTTACACTTCTCTTCCTCTCATTTCTACCATTACTATATTGCGAAAAGATATTTAAAAATTGCGACTAACCAATTGCTTTTTCCACAAGATATTAGAAATCTATCTATGTTTTCAAATATAGACCGACTAATTATCAGTTGTTAATTACTAATAAACCGGAAATGATATCACGAATGTACATCCGTCATCTATTAAAATATAACAACCTATATATATATATATATATATATATATATATATATATATATATATATATATATATATATATATATATATATATATATATATATATATATATATATATATATATATATATATATATATATATATATATATATATATATATATATATATATATACAGGCTGGTGACTCGCTCAACCGGTCATAGAACTTTAAGATGGGAAATCAGTATTTTGCAATTTCTTACCCTAATTATTTTAAGCAAAAACGCGTCAAATAAAAGTTTTAGGGCAACAAATTCTGCATTTATTTATTTTTTTGTTCAACTCCATGGCTATCAATATTTTCAACGTAATTTTCAACATTTTTATATTTATATTCTGTTGTTGCAAAGCACGTGACAGTAATTCTGTTTATTGATTTAGATGCAGAATTTGTTGCCCTAAAACTTTTATTTGACGCGTTTTTGCTTAAAATAATTAGGGTAAGAAATTGCAAAATACTGATTTCCCATCTTAAAGTTCTATGACCGGTTGAGCAAGTCACCAGCCTGTATATATATATATATATATATATATATATATATATATATATATATATATATATATATATATATATATATATATATATTTATATTTATATATATATATATATATATATATATAAATATGTATATATACATATATCTATATATATATGTATATATTTTATATATATATATATATAATATATACCTATATATATATATATATATATAATATACAAGTTAGATTTATTGATTTGCAATAAATGTTTTTAAAAAATTTTATTTTGAGTGTTTTACAACATAAGATATTTTTTAGTTCAGAAGTCAAAAGTTAGATACAGATTTGTTATAAGTATGTGTTGATCGTACTGGAGTGAGAATCTGACTGCGTTCAGTCTTACACGATCCTACCCAGGATGTTACATGATTCTAAGATATGATATTACACTATTATGGAATCGTATTGCTGGAGAGTCAGCGGTTTCTGTGGGAACACCGTTTCCTAACTCCTCCTTCGCTAGAATTGGGCTTCATCGGGGAGCTGGTGGACCGTTGTAGGGGCTGAAGTTCTCGGTTGAAGTTCAATGCCTTCTCTGGACTTCGGTCTTGTCAGCGAACGTCTGTGGAACTTTCTCTTTAAAAAGATTACAAGCAGGATGATAGCACCTGTAATCAAAATTATATAGAGTATTAGGGTTGAATAATTGATGATATTGTTGACATCGTGCTGGTCGAAGAAATAGTCGTCAATGGATTCTTCGAGTTTGTTCATTGGTTTCAGCTCGTTGATGGTATTCAGTTCAATTGACATTTTTGGAATTTGTGATTTGTTGAAGTCAAATTTGTAGTTTTCGATTACTACTGGTTTGCCAAAGGTTCCGTGTTTAAATAATAAATTTTGGTTCTTGTATTCCAACAGGCAATCGTCTTCTTTTACCAGGAATATTCCTTGGAGCGTTTTTATAGTGTCGCCTTGTTTACATTTGATTTTAATTTCTTCGTGATCGGGAAATATTATTAAATGTTGATTGATGTCAGTCAAATATTCGATATGATTCTGTCTGATATTTAATTTTAGAAATTGACAATTTTCAATGTTGTAGTGTGAAATGAAGTTCTTCTCGCAAGAGTTTTCGGTCAGTTCACTTATCTTGTTGGGACACTGGTATGTGTTTTCCTTATTGTAGGTACATACGTCATATAGAGATTTAATTTGTCCATCATTTGATCTTAAGAAGTATTCTTGATTAGGGATAACAGTTACATATTCAGTATTGTGTTTAGTAGGAATCGGGATTAGGTGAATTAACTCAAATTGCGTTTCGTAATTTATAGGAATTTCAATAAAATACGTAATTTTGTTAGATGATAATTTGCAATTTACAAAGAGCATTTTTTCTAGTTCTAGAATATTTTCTGAATTTATATTAATTGGTAACTGATTATTATAAAATTTTGAAATTTTATTTAATTCTGTGAGAAGATCGTGTGACTTTATAATACTTGGATGTATAGTGTGTAATTTACAAAACGTCAAAGAATTTTCGACATCTTGGAGAATGTTAAAAGTTAAAGTATATAAAGTGTTTAATTGATGAAAAATATCTTTTATAAAGAGTTTATCTTGATCTCTAGTTCCACCGACAACAATGTGGAGTAGTTGTTCAATTTTTTATTTTAATAAATTTTCATTTTCTCTGATTGTGTCAACAGTCCTATTAAAATAGTCTATCATTTGTTGATTGACGGAATATTGGTATTTAATTTGGTGGTTTAAATTATTTTGATTCTCCTTTAAGTGATTCAAAATTTGTGTATAACGTTTATCGTCGTCTGCATCTAAATTTCCTGTTATTGATTTGATAACTGTTCCGAGGCCGTTGATTAAGCCTCTTTTAGCTCGTTGATTTTCTGTTTGCTTTGTTAAATGATGAATTTTTTCGTTAATGTTATTACGAATATAATCAATTGTTATTATTATTGTCAAATTCAGGAGAAATTGTCTTGTCATTATTAAGGATTCGTTTAAGGTTTTCATATTGTTTGTTTAGATTTTCATATTGTGTCCAAAGTGGTTGTAAGTCGTAATAGTGTATGAATGTGTGTGTGGATTTTTGGAGTTTTGCGGTCCCGAGATTTATTGTCAGTAGTTCTGGATTTTGTGTTATGTCTTTCATACTTAGTCCGTGGGAGTATGAGAGGTAGAGGGACCTGGAATATCCGAATTTTTGTTAGAAATTTTTCGGGGTCTTCTTATATTGGAAAGGTGTATTTTAGGCTGCTTTTTGTCATTGGGATTGGTTTCTATTTCCGCTGTTTTCAGGGGTTTATTTAATTTTTTTATCTTTTCTTTCTTAAATTTGGGCAATTTCGTTTTATTTACTTTTTGTTTGTTTTGAACATAAACTGTTTCAGGGATGTCTGGGAGTTCTTCTCTTGTTTCATTAATTTTAGTTATTAATTTAGATTTTTCATCTTGCAATTTTTGATTAATATTTCGATACATTAGTTTAGTTTTATCTTTGTGTTTTTGTATATAGTCTTGGGTAACTTGTTTATCAAGTTCGATATCGAGAGGGGAATTTACTTCTAAATGACCGTTAATAATTTCAATCGGTTTTAAATTTGTCGAACTATGATTTGTATTATTATATGCTAAAATTGCATATGATATTTTATCTTTTATCGACTCATTCTTGAAATTGTCTTGCATATTAAATAAACGAATATGTTCTATTAAAGTTGAGTGAAAACGTTCAACTAAACCATTCGAGTTTGGATTTTGTGAGCAAGTAAAATGAATTTCAATTTTATGCAAGGATAATAATTCTTTAACAACTGTATTTTTAAATTCGAGTCCGTTGTCGGATACAATTAATTTTGGTATACCATGATGGGAAAAGAATTTAGTTAATTTATTTGTAATTTCTATAGCGTTGATTGACGTTACTTTATAGGCTTGCGCGTATTTTGAAAATGCGTCCGGAGTCGTGTTCACGGCGTCTAATTTCTTTGCGGCAAACTTGCGGCACTCCTTCTTGCTGTGCCCAAAGGCCCCGCAGAATTGACAGCGTGGCCTGTCACTGTCAGCGGCACTCGTTGGCATTTGCGACCCGGTTACTGCTGCCGCGGCGGGAACGTGTGTTTCTTCGCGGAAGCACTCTCCAGCTGTTCGCGCGAGCTGCAAGAGGTCGTCGAAGGTCTTGACTTCATCACGTCTTACCCGTTTCCTCACGTTGCGGTGTAAAAGTCCGTACACCATGTCGAGTTGTACTGACTCCGCGAGTTGTGGTTCTGGAAGCTGCGACAACAACGACCGGCACTTACACACAAAAATGTCTGTTTTCGTGTTCCCCCCCTGTTCTTCCGAGAACAGTTCACGGAACACTTTATATGCAGGTTTTCGCGCGCCGAATGCCTGCTTCAGATCGCGCATCGCGTCACTGATAGAGTTGGTTGACGCTTTTACGCCCGACCACCATTCCACGGCTAAACCCGTAAGGAGCATCGGTAGCCCCTTTAACGCGTTCTCATTTGAAATGTCTGTGCACTCCTGGTACACTTTTATTGCGTCGATAAATGTGTCCACGTTCTCACCTTCGACGCCACTGAACCGAGACGAACATCGCGCGAAATTCCCGGTTTGATTGACAGACGTAACCGACGTCGGGGTCGCGGCGCGTAACGCGTTCATCTGTTCTGCGAACGAGCTTTGCAGTCCCTGGATAAGGTTCTGGAGCTGTTCGGTGGTCATTTGTATTGGGGCCGCCATGTTGTTATCCACCGTGCTAAAACGCGGGCTTCGGCGCAAAGGAAGCGGTTGTGCGACAAGTTCCTTCTTGTCCAGCGTGGTGGCGTTGTCGGCGTTTCCTGGGAAACGAGATGGCGGTGTGTATCGCACTCAAGATGGCGGTGGAGACCGGTTTGGCGCGTTCTAGCAACCAAAATGGCGATGATCGCGTGGTTTTGTGTGACGCGAAAACACTTTTCGCGATGGGAAAATATACCCGCACAATAACGCGCTACACTCACTGTTCGAATTATTGTTCACTCGCGTACTTCGGCGCCACTGTTGGGCAGCCACTTTGTAACACACACTTGTTACAAATAGGTAAAACGAAAGTAGTGGTGTGGGTTCAGGCCGAATTAAATACTACGCGAACGAACAACATATCACGAGTACTTTATTAATTATATATATATATATATATGTATATATGAAAACACACGAACACAAAATAATAACATAAACAGTTAAGAAGCTAAATGATACATCAACAAACGAGTCTCTACCGGTCGGTCGTTGCCATCGTACTGGCCTGCGCTTTCACCCACGCGGCTACGGCCGGATGCCCGCTACCCCTAGCGGCCGGAAAGCCACTAGCGCCCTCTTCAAGGTTTGCGCGGGTGTTTGAAGTCTTACAAACCTCAATTCAGTAACACAAACACTGTTTGCTTCATTTATTTTTAGGAATTTAGGAAAAATTATATTTGGTTTGAAATCAGTAATCAAATAATGTATACCCTTAATTTTTTTTAAATAATTTTGAAGCGTGCTGCATATTCAACACAGGAAACTTAATTCTTCCGAATTTCTAAGTTTGATATCGTAAATATTCATATTACGAATACCTTGAAAAATATGTACATATACTAATTTATAAATTTTTTTTATGAAACAAATATTACAAACTCAACGTTCAAGGCAAAAAGCAGCGTAGCTATATTTGTGTCAGTCACGCAACGAACGGCTATGGTATGCGGTTTTAACTGGTATGACATAGTGTTACTATGGAAATTGAAATTGATCTTAAATGCTAAAACAGGAATACGACCACACAGTTATCTGTTATTTGTATCAAACAAAGGAAAAAAAAGAAAAGCATTGCCTATATATAGATCAGTAGATCAATATTTGTCGAAATTTCTTGATTGATTTTCGAAAAAAATTCTTCCGAAATATCTTTAATTTTAAATTAGGTAACTATTAAAACAGGATTATTCCTTGATTAATATATCTTATTAAATAAATTTGTCTTATTCAATTATTGATATATTTATCATTTTTGTAATATATTTTAAAATTATTTTAATCTTAAATATATTGTTGAATTTATAATAGTTTTAACTTTAAATAACACAAAAACCCGCAATCTTTACAAAACTACGAAGAGTAGGTATATAAAAGTTTAGGAATTTCTGGTCCATGTCAGAGACGAAATTTGAAGTGTACATAATTACAATTCCAATCAGTTTACAATATCGTTAAATAATACACTTGACAATTGCTATTATCAAGTAGTCACCAAAATACCAGTACATAATATTTATTTTACTTTTAAATTTGAATCATCAACGGTCATCGTATCAATGGTGAGGCGTTAAGTTTAAAGCAAGGAAAGCATCATTAATCTCTTCAAGGATTAAATAAGCCGAAACTGATAATAATTTGCATTATTGGCTTTAGATTTTATTAGAAAACGACCAAGACTACGTTTTGACCAGAGTCTGCGATGGAAGTTAGGATTAAAGAACATCGACAACACACACAGAATGGAGAAATCTCCAAGTCAGGGACAGCCTGCCATGCATGGGAAGAAGGTCATCACATGAGGTGGATAGTAGCAGAAATTATACATAAAGAAGAACACTGGCGGAAGTGGAAATTCAAGGAAGCCATCTGCATTACCCAAAACTCAGGTATCGTCAACCAACCAAGCGTCGGGGTCAGGAATATGTGGAAACCGCTCATTGGCCGACTGGAAGAGATCAGGCTACCTAGAAACCAAATTACAACGGTCGAGTGATTTCGTCACGTACTGTGAACTCCTCTTGTATATATAGTCTTGTAGCATAGTATTTAGTCATTATTATCTGAAGACGAGTGTAGATTATAACACTCGAAACGTTATGAAATATTTTTATACAATTTTTTCAAATTAATAAAGACAATGCAAGTCCAGCATAATTGTTTTAATCATATTTATAACTGTTTATTAATTTGAGTTGCCGACAGTACTATTTTTCTACGATCGTGCGAAAAATGAATAATTATGTATTCAAATAATAATTTTTGACGTTCAAAATATAATATGTAAAATTTATGTACTTAGTTAAAACTCGATCGTAGGAAAAAGAAACTATGCAACTCGTGCAGTAGTGACACTTTTATAATAGTTGCATAACTATTTTTTTTACCATTTAAACATATTTGCTCTGATAGTAGTGACGGAAATTCTGAGAAATGAGTACAAATAGTTTTCTCCCATCAGCTCCACTTGGCCGCAATATCTATTTACACTTCTCTTCCTCTCATTTCTACCATTACTATATTGCGAAAAGATATTTAAAAATTGCGACTAACCAATTGCTTTTTCCACAAGATATTAGAAATCTATCTATGTTTTCAAATATAGACCGACTAATTATCAGTTGTTAATTACTAATAAACCGGAAATGATATCACGAATGTACATCCGTCATCTATTAAAATATAACAACCTATATATATATATATATATATATATATATATACAGGCTGGTGACTCGCTCAACCGGTCATAGAACTTTAAGATGGGAAATCAGTATTTTGCAATTTCTTACCCTAATTATTTTAAGCAAAAACGCGTCAAATAAAAGTTTTAGGGCAACAAATTCTGCATTTATTTATTTTTTTGTTCAACTCCATGGCTATCAATATTTTCAACGTAATTTTCAACATTTTTATATTTATATTCTGTTGTTGCAAAGCACGTGACAGTAATTCTGTTTATTGATTTAGATGCAGAATTTGTTGCCCTAAAACTTTTATTTGACGCGTTTTTGCTTAAAATAATTAGGGTAAGAAATTGCAAAATACTGATTTCCCATCTTAAAGTTCTATGACCGGTTGAGCAAGTCACCAGCCTGTATATATATATATATATATATATATATATATATATATATATATATATATATATATATATATTTATATTTATATATATATATATATAAATATGTATATATACATATATCTATATATATATGTATATATTTTATATATATATATATAATATATACCTATATATATATATATATATATATAATATACAAGTTAGATTTATTGATTTGCAATAAATGTTTTAAAAAAATTTTATTTTGAGTGTTTTACAACATAAGATATTTTTTAGTTCAGAAGTCAAAAGTTAGATACAGATTTGTTATAAGTATGTGTTGATCGTACTGGAGTGAGAATCTGACTGCGTTCAGTCTTACACGATCCTACCCAGGATGTTACATGATTCTAAGATATGATATTACACTATTATGGAATCGTATTGCTGGAGAGTCAGCGGTTTCTGTGGGAACACCGTTTCCTAACTCCTCCTTCGCTAGAATTGGGCTTCATCGGGGAGCTGGTGGACCGTTGTAGGGGCTGAAGTTCTCGGTTGAAGTTCAATGCCTTCTCTGGACTTCGGTCTTGTCAGCGAACGTCTGTGGAACTTTCTCTTTAAAAAGATTACAAGCAGGATGATAGCACCTGTAATCAAAATTATATAGAGTATTAGGGTTGAATAATTGATGATATTGTTGACATCGTGCTGGTCGAAGAAATAGTCGTCAATGGATTCTTCGAGTTTGTTCATTGGTTTCAGCTCGTTGATGGTATTCAGTTCAATTGACATTTTTGGAATTTGTGATTTGTTGAAGTCAAATTTGTAGTTTTCGATTACTACTGGTTTGCCAAAGGTTCCGTGTTTAAATAATAAATTTTGGTTCTTGTATTCCAACAGGCAATCGTCTTCTTTTACCAGGAATATTCCTTGGAGCGTTTTTATAGTGTCGCCTTGTTTACATTTGATTTTAATTTCTTCGTGATCGGGAAATATTATTAAATGTTGATTGATGTCAGTCAAATATTCGATATGATTCTGTCTGATATTTAATTTTAGAAATTGACAATTTTCAATGTTGTAGTGTGAAATGAAGTTCTTCTCGCAAGAGTTTTCGGTCAGTTCACTTATCTTGTTGGGACACTGGTATGTGTTTTCCTTATTGTAGGTACATACGTCATATAGAGATTTAATTTGTCCATCATTTGATCTTAAGAAGTATTCTTGATTAGGGATAACAGTTACATATTCAGTATTGTGTTTAGTAGGAATCGGGATTAGGTGAATTAACTCAAATTGCGTTTCGTAATTTATAGGAATTTCAATAAAATACGTAATTTTGTTAGATGATAATTTGCAATTTACAAAGAGCATTTTTTCTAGTTCTAGAATATTTTCTGAATTTATATTAATTGGTAACTGATTATTATAAAATTTTGAAATTTTATTTAATTCTGTGAGAAGATCGTGTGACTTTATAATACTTGGATGTATAGTGTGTAATTTACAAAACGTCAAAGAATTTTCGACATCTTGGAGAATGTTAAAAGTTAAAGTATATAAAGTGTTTAATTGATGAAAAATATCTTTTATAAAGAGTTTATCTTGATCTCTAGTTCCACCGACAACAATGTGGAGTAGTTGTTCAATTTTTTATTTTAATAAATTTTCATTTTCTCTGATTGTGTCAACAGTCCTATTAAAATAGTCTATCATTTGTTGATTGACGGAATATTGGTATTTAATTTGGTGGTTTAAATTATTTTGATTCTCCTTTAAGTGATTCAAAATTTGTGTATAACGTTTATCGTCGTCTGCATCTAAATTTCCTGTTATTGATTTGATAACTGTTCCGAGGCCGTTGATTAAGCCTCTTTTAGCTCGTTGATTTTCTGTTTGCTTTGTTAAATGATGAATTTTTTCGTTAATGTTATTACGAATATAATCAATTGTTATTATTATTGTCAAATTCAGGAGAAATTGTCTTGTCATTATTAAGGATTCGTTTAAGGTTTTCATATTGTTTGTTTAGATTTTCATATTGTGTCCAAAGTGGTTGTAAGTCGTAATAGTGTATGAATGTGTGTGTGGATTTTTGGAGTTTTGCGGTCCCGAGATTTATTGTCAGTAGTTCTGGATTTTGTGTTATGTCTTTCATACTTAGTCCGTGGGAGTATGAGAGGTAGAGGGACCTGGAATATCCGAATTTTTGTTAGAAATTTTTCGGGGTCTTCTTATATTGGAAAGGTGTATTTTAGGCTGCTTTTTGTCATTGGGATTGGTTTCTATTTCCGCTGTTTTCAGGGGTTTATTTAATTTTTTTATCTTTTCTTTCTTAAATTTGGGCAATTTCGTTTTATTTACTTTTTGTTTGTTTTGAACATAAACTGTTTCAGGGATGTCTGGGAGTTCTTCTCTTGTTTCATTAATTTTAGTTATTAATTTAGATTTTTCATCTTGCAATTTTTGATTAATATTTCGATACATTAGTTTAGTTTTATCTTTGTGTTTTTGTATATAGTCTTGGGTAACTTGTTTATCAAGTTCGATATCGAGAGGGGAATTTACTTCTAAATGACCGTTAATAATTTCAATCGGTTTTAAATTTGTCGAACTATGATTTGTATTATTATATGCTAAAATTGCATATGATATTTTATCTTTTATCGACTCATTCTTGAAATTGTCTTGCATATTAAATAAACGAATATGTTCTATTAAAGTTGAGTGAAAACGTTCAACTAAACCATTCGAGTTTGGATTTTGTGAGCAAGTAAAATGAATTTCAATTTTATGCAAGGATAATAATTCTTTAACAACTGTATTTTTAAATTCGAGTCCGTTGTCGGATACAATTAATTTTGGTATACCATGATGGGAAAAGAATTTAGTTAATTTATTTGTAATTTCTATAGCGTTGATTGACGTTACTTTATAGGCTTGCGCGTATTTTGAAAATGCGTCAATTATTGTTAGAAATTTGGAATTTTCGAGACTTAATGTGTCTACGTGTATAATGTCTAATGGTTTGTTGGGGGTCGGAGTTATATTTAATTTAGGTTTTACAGGATTTCTTTCGTATTTGGCTGCTAAACATATCTCGCATTGATTGATATAATCTGTGATGGTTTTATGTTGGTTAGGCCAATAATATCTCTTTTTTATTTGATTATACACTGCATTAATGCCACGGTGATTTGTTTTGCTTTCATGATTATTTTTAATTGTTTGTAAAATTTCATCTGGGTCTTCTACATCTATTAATTTAGTATTACACTTAATAAATTTAATTTCAGAGTTTTTGAAATACTTTTGCAATACGTTGCTAAATTGTTCGTATAAGGGTTGCTCGAAGTATAGGTAATATTTTACTTTAGGCACAACAAATTCTTTGATAAATTTTACCGTGTCTTTTTCAAAATTTGTTTCTGATAATTGCACTAAAATTCTCATTTTGTCAGAATGAAATTTTTGCACTTTTGGTGTACATGGAGAGTGTTTAACTTGAGATATAAATATTTGATTTTTGCCATAGTTTACGGCAGATTCTGTTATCGTAATGCCTATGATAGGATTTTCTGGATTTGAATGTATAGTTTGGTCTGTGTCAGTATCATTTAGGGCATCTTCGTCAGGTTGAACAATCATAGATTGTGTGTCATTGTTGGGACCAAAGTATCGTTAAATGTTTCTACATATTCAAAAAGATTTTTCATACCGGGGTCTACAGTGTTGACGTTTAATTCTATTCGTGATAGAGCGTCAGCGTTTTTGTTTAAAGTTCCTTTTTTATGAATAACTTCGTAATCGTACTCTTCTAATTTGAGTCTCCAACGCATTAATTTGGAATTTGGTTCTTTTAATGAATGTAAATATTGCAATGGTTTATGATCAGTAATGATTTTAAATTTTCTGCCAAACAAATATGGTCTAAAATATTTCGTAGCCCACATAACAGCGAGTAATTCTTTTTCAATCGTGCTGTAGTTTTGTTCTGAGTCATTTAGAGTTCGACTTGCGTAGGCGATGGGAAGATCGGAACCAATATTACCTTGGGACAGGATAGCGCCTATAGCGTAATTGCTAGCGTCTGTGGTTAAGTTGAAAGGCTTGTTAAAATCTGGATATTGGAGTATGGGATCGTTAATTAGAAGATTTTTGCAAGTATTGAAACAGTTAACATATTCTGAATCGTTGTGTTTAATTTCTGCGTCTTTCTTTAGACATTTAGTTAGGGGTTTCGTGAGTTGGGCAAAATTTTTAATGAATTTTCGGTAATAACCTAGTAGGCCTAGAAATGCTTTAATTTGTTTCGGCGTTTTCGGTAGAGGGTAGTTTTTGATCGCGTGAATTTTATCCGGGTTCGGTTTAACTCCGCTAGGGGTCACGACATGTCCGAGATACGCTACCTCTTTACGTAAAAATTCCGATTTGTCGAGCTGTATTTTTAAGTTCGCTTTCTTTAGACGGTCAAAAACTGTTCTTAAATTTTGAATATGCTCTTGGAGGCTTGTGCTGAAAATTATGACGTCATCTAAGTATACTAAGCAAATTTCGTTTACTAAATTTCTAAGTACGTTATCCATGACGCGTTGAAAAGTTGCCGGGGCATTTTTCAAGCCAAATGGCATTCTCATGAATTCGTAATGCCCATTTTCGGTATTGAAAGCAGTTTTTTGAATATCTGCTTTGTTCATCTCAATCTGATGGAATCCGGACGCGAGATCTAAGGTCGAAAAATAATTACATCTACCAAGTTTGTCTAATAAAGTGTTTATATTTGGTATCGGATACTTGTCATCGATCGTTTTCTCATTTAACTTTCTATAATCTATGACTATTCTCCATTTTTTCTTGCCAGATGCGTCAATCTTCTTGGGAACGATCCACACTGGGGATGACCAAGGAGAATGAGAGGGACGGATTATTTTTTGATCAAGCATTTTTGAGATTTGATTTTGCACTTCTTTCCTATGCACTTCAGGATATCTATAGGTTTTTGAATATACGGGGATTTCGTCTTTAGTTCGGATAAAGTGTTTAACTTCATTCGTAAATGTTAGTGATTTATTATCGCCGTGTAAAATAGTAGAGAATTCTTTTAATAATTTCATAATTTCAGATTTTTCTTCTTGATTCATATGATCAATTCTTATTTTATTCATATCTAAATTATTTTCAGTACGGGTTTTGTCAAAGTTTAAATTATTAATTTCAAAATGATTTAGTGTTTCTAGTTTTACGCAATTTACAGTGTCTAAAATTTGTTCATTATCCGTTGTGTTAATAGCAGGATAGAATAATTCGTAATTTTCTACTTTAGCTAAACCTTCAGGAATAATTATATTATTTATTTTAGTTTCTGGTATAAATGCTTCTCCGGTCTCTATGTTGTTAACAAATATTTTAATTATTTTTTCCGAGTTTGGTGGAATTTTGATATAATGAGATTTTGGAAGTATCTTATGATAATGAATTTTTATATCTTGAGTAGGAGTTTTAATTTTATCATTATTTAAATCAATACTTGTTTCTAAAATTTTTAAATTATCTATTCCAAGCAAAACATCAAAGTTATTGTGGAAATCGAATAGATAGTATTTTAATAATTTATCTGGGTTGTTAAACAAGTTTGAAGCAGGTAAAATAATACTAGAATTTTCAGTTGAAGTACCGTGAGCTGTTGTGATTTTAAAAGTGTCATTTTGAATTTTATTTTTATAATATTTCTGTGCAATATTTGGGTTAATAAATGAGCGTGTACTTCCGGTATCTATCAAAACTTTTAAGTTATGTTCGGGATATATTATGAATGGTAGTTCGCTATAATTATGAGTTAAATTCATAATTTCAAATTCGTTTCCGAGGCTTTTTATTGAAAAAAAGCGTCTTGATCATGGTTTTCATCATTATCGGGATTTGGTTCGGTGACGTAATATTCTGCGTTTTCATCACAGTATTGTTCTTCGATTTCGTTATTTTGTAATTCATCGACTTCGGTATTAAATAGTTCTTCCGAAATAAAATCAGGTTTTCGTTGGGATTGGAATTGTTGAGGACGGTAATTACTTGTGCTTGGTCTTGGTGTGAATGATTGTCTAGTACTGACACTCATGGGCGTCGGTTTCGCAAATTTTTTGTTTGGATCAGGTTTGAAAACGTTTGGAATGTTTGGTTTAATTTGTTGATGATTTTGTTGGTATGTGTAGTGTGGTTGAGGGGTGTAGTGTGTTTGATTAGGCTTGTACATTAGTTGAGGGTAACTTCTTTGTTGAAATGGTTTGTTATTTTGTGTGGGAAGGTTTTGTTTGGGTTTGAACGTATTTTTGTGTTGTTGTTTATTGACTGAGTTAATTTGGAAATCGTTTGTCATCATATTCAGGGCGGTGGTTAGGTCTTTTGGGTCTTTGGTTCTCATTAATGTGCCTAGAGGCTCTCTAAGTCCTCGCAACATGACTCTTAACGCAAAATTTCTAAAATAGCCAATTAGAATTGGTTGTTCTTCCGCTTTTATATGTAGAGTTACATAAGAGGTTGATAAATTTAATAAGTGTATAACTCTGTTGTAATAATCAAATGGGGATTCATTTTGATTTTGTTTTAATTCGCATAATTCGACATTTAAAGTGTAAATATCGCGCTTGTCCGCGTACGTATTTAATAGGGCTGTTTTTAAATCTAGCCATTTAGTAATTGTGACACTCGCAATGTTGACGGCGGCTTCTCCTTTTATTTTTGTCAAAATACTGCTCATTAAGTACTCGTTTTGGAAATTATTTGCGTCTGTTGTATCATAAAATTTATTTACGATTTTTTCGCTAATTTCTATAAATCTACTTAATAATTTAGCATCACCTCGAAATTCGGGGATCATGTCTAAATATTCGCGTTTGAGTTCTGGGACAGCCATTTCGTCAAGGTTTAGGTTATTTATTTGATCGATAAGGGATTGATCGATTGGGAGTGTGTTTGGAATGTAAATTAGTGAGTCAGAGGAATTTACTGAATCTGTATCTGAGCTATCGTCTGATTCTAATTCGATATTCGCTCGATTATCTCTAGATGTCATATGTGCACTACTTACAGGAAAATCAGTGTGTTCTTCATTGGCTCTGCACGGCTTCTTCCACGATGGAGGAACAGGACAGGATGAATCTTCTACGGCTCGGCTCTGTGTTCAGCAGGGCTTCGTTGTTCTCTTCGTGTGACGCGATGCACTCGTTGAAAACGTGTAGATTTTTTTTCACTGATTTTACGTTGATTCTTCGCAATAAATCGTTGAAACGAACCGAAATTTTTATGTTTCGTTTGCGATATCCGTTGCGACTGCGCCAGTTAGATTTATTGATTTGCAATAAATGTTTTTAAAAAATTTTATTTTGAGTGTTTTACAACATAAGATATTTTTTAGTTCAGAAGTCAAAAGTTAGATACAGATTTGTTATAAGTATGTGTTGATCGTACTGGAGTGAGAATCTGACTGCGTTCAGTCTTACACGATCCTACCCAGGATGTTACATGATTCTAAGATATGATATTACACTATTATGGAATCGTATTGCTGGAGAGTCAGCGGTTTCTGTGGGAACACCGTTTCCTAACTTGATACTTTTCTTTAGTGTACACATATCTTGAATTGAAATTCTGCAACAAATATTTTCGTAGAGTTTCTCTGCTAGCATTAAAACGAGGTTTTCTTCTTTTACTCTTCGGGGTAACTAATTTATTCACATTATTTTGATCCCTTCGAATTGATTTTTTGAATGTATCTTGCTTTCTTTCTGAAGTAAAACAAAGTAACTAAAATACCGTATAAACTGCTAATATTGAATATTATTGATATTGCATATACATATTTTGAGATTCGTGTTGAAGCTTTTATATGAATTCTCTGGATTTTCTTCTCTTCTTTCGAAATATTGCAACTAAATAAAGGAGTTCTTTATAGTAATGTTACCAATCGATTATCAATTACTATTCTTCATGGTTTGAAAAGATAACAGCACGATAATACAATGGGATAGGTGGCTTAAATGATATCGAGTCGCCCTGCGGATTTGGGAACCTGAGTTCGAATCCCACAGTCTACAAACTATTGGCACCACATTAAAACTACTTCTGTGGTTCCCCCTTCACTAATATCTTTGTGTTCCGTGATTTGACGGATGGTAATCGTATTTCACGCGAAGAAATATATCTTTTATCGAAGTGTGCTATTCAGAGTTCCATATACAGTAATGGGTAAAAGGCGTGATGATACATTTATGTATTTATTTTATTTATGATTCAATAGAAATTTATATTTAGTTCTGTATTATTGGTTTCATTGAATAAAAAAAAATGATTTACATTATTGAAATTACTATTAGTTTACAAAATTAAAGTAATCTATAAATTATAATTATAAAGATTATACACGATGATATTAAAAAAAACTCGCATAATAAGGATTTGACATCATTTCCAGAGTGTAAATATGAGTTTTGGATTTACTCCTACTAGTTTAAAACAAACTATAGATGCTTCATTTGGTACTCATATCTGAAATCTCTAGTAATTTTGTATACTCGTAATAACAAGAAGTTCATACATACGATATAATATAGTAGTAATAACATAGAACGGACACACGTAGAACTAGTTTGTAGAAGGAACATCGCTATTTTCGCAGCAGTTCATAGATAGCTCTGTGTTGGCCGGAACGTTGTTTCCATGGAAACTGTTTGACGCAGCATCCTGTATGCGGCATCAACAGGCTATAATGCGGTGCAACGCAAACCCACGCCCCGATGCCTTCCTGAAAAAATAATAAATCTTTTGAACTTATCTCAAACAACGTACAATAAATTGTTTCAAATATTTATGGAATAGGTTTTTAAATGATTAAAGATATATAAATTTAAATATATATTCTGTTTTCTTAATATATTAGATTTGTATCATAAATGTGAGTATTTTCAATAACTAACAAACATAAATCAAGATATAACTTGCATGTTAATGTTGTAATATTTAGACATCTCATTACGTTCAATTACTACAACTTTTGTGCTTCAGAATTGAAAAGCTACCTGCTTCTATCTGCATGCTATAATTTTACCTACATTGTATCCATGGATGTGTATGTATTATTATTATTATTGCAATATATAATATTTCATGAATTAAATGATTATGAGAGAAAAAAAATATCTACTCACATTGCTGTTTTAAGATGTATTCGTCTCAATGATACATACAATTTATAAATATAAAATTAAGTATTTTGAGTGGAATGAATGACTTTGAACAAAAACTAGGCATAAGTATCTTAATTCTACTAAAATAAAATTAATAAAATTAATATTACTGGAGTTTTGTGCGTCTTCGTTTCAGCAGTGCGCCGAAGTTGACGAAGCAAGTTTGTCGATCTCTCGGTCAAAAGCTTCAGTAAGCTCGCGTGTGCCGACATAAGCAGTCACTTTTTAGTGTACTTCGCGATACTAAAATATCGTAACTAACTTTTTGTGATAAGTTATTTGGCATTGTCTCCATATTAGCTTAACATGTACTGCATTTACGCAATGTATGTATTGTTAGTTATTGTGACAGATAATAAAATTTAAAAAAATTAGTTTTGTATGAATATGTGTAATACAAAAGTGATAATTTAAAAGTATATGTAGGTTTTAGTAATTAATCTTTTAACTATTTATTGCATTGCGTGTAAAATTATTGTCCTATTCCTGAAACAAATCTAAAACAATTTAAGAACTAAGTATTAGGTAAATATATTTGTTGCAACAGCACAATCAACGTAATAAAATTAAAAGTTATTTTTTATGAAAACAAGTACTTTTATATACCGTAAATTTTGTACTCTAAACATCATATATATATATATATATATATATATATAATTCTGGTCTAAAAACGTAGTTTTACTGTTCTGTACAAGTCTAAAAATAGAAATTAAAAATTATTATCTCTGTTTATTATTATTATCCCATCATATTAATAGTACTTCAGATATTGAATTTTAACAAATCATTATTTTTACACTGACGATAAATTATTGTTAACTCTTATTAGTATATCTTTAACCGACTAAATTTTAGATAAAATACACTTAAATTAAACTTTCTCTTAAAACTTAAAGTTGACAATAATTTTATCATAGATAATAATTTAAATACCAAAATAGTGGAAGATAGAGAAGAAAACTGATACAAGAAGTTTAAAGCTTTTAAGGGGTATCCAGTGGTATAGATAATTTTTATTCTGTGGCACATTTTCGAGATATAACACGAACATGTAATTTTTCTAATTGCATCAATACTAAATATCATTTCTTCTGATATCAATGATGCTAAACTTGCGACGATTTGTAAATTCTTTAATGTACACATATCTTGAATTGAAATCCTCACTGCAACAAATAATTTCGTAGATTTTCTCCGCTAGCATTAAACTGTACATGTGTTTTATCGATTAGTCTTGCCAGAAAATTCCTTATTGTTAAAATTTATTTATAAATTAAATTAGATTCGTTCTGCTTCTAATTCAAAGTCTATCAGTTAAATTTTCTTCCTAGGTAACTAACTTACTGCATCTCGCTTTATTCTAATCCCTTCGGATTGAATTTTTCAGTGTTTTGATTTTTGTATTATTGCTGCTTCCAATAATGTTTAGTCTCTATTTATCGCACTATATCTGTTCGTTAAAGTATCCAATATATTTCTAATTATATTGCACGCTTTATAGTATTCCACTAATCGAGTTTAGTTGATTTAATTTACATCAAGATAAGGATAATTGAACAAAACACTCGATATATATATATATATATACAGGGTGTTAATTGAAGATCTGGCTATAGGCGTTTAACATGGGAAATCAGTTTTTCCTTGATTCCCAATTGATTTTAGACAAAAATGCTTCAAATAAAAGTTGTAAAGCTTAAAATTATGCATGTAAACCACTAATCAGATTTTATTTGTGGCATTTTATAATCGAGAAAATAAATTTTAAAGATTTTTTAAAAATTGCTTATTTGTAGCGATAGCCATGGAACTCAAACAAAATTACAAGCAATTGTATGACATTGTAACTGTCAAAAAAAGTTTATGTTTTGTGATTTTCGTTTAATAGAAGTTAAATATGCAGACAATTAAATTGAATTATGGCCAGTTATACAGCCAAAACTTAAAATTTAGTTTCAATAAATAAGGGCAAATCGAATGTTAACAAAGAATTATTATTTAAATTTTTATGCCAACTCAATTGATGTACCTACGTATAAAACAAATCTGTTTCCTAAACACATTGTTTTAATTTTAGAATACCTACATAGCTCTCTACACATACAAAATAAAACAGAAATGAAGAGAAGAATAATGTATTTATCTAATAAACAGAAAACAAGAATGCATATAATTTTATATTAAATGGTCGAATAACCCTCCATTTTTCGCTAAACAATACCCAAGTCTATTATAAAAGCCGTCTCTAACGTTATGCAGCTGTCTGGCATTTATTTTTCTACATTCATTGGAAATTGCATCTAAGTTGTTCAATATTTTCAAATCTTTCTCTATTTACAACATTTTTCAAGTGTCCCCACAAAAAAAGTCGCACGGTGTTAAATCGGGTGACCGTGCAGGCCAATTAATTGTTCCTCCTCTGCCAATCCAACTGTTCGGGAATGTATCATTTAAATACTGACGTACTACATGAGTATTATGTGCAGGACATTCATCATGTTGAAACCACACATTTTCCAAATTTACATTCTCATTTGCCTTTTTCATAATAATTTCGCAGAAGTTGGAAGAATATCCTGATGGCAGTGGAACGTGTATGGATAGTATTTATATTTCTTAAAAATATTGTATACTGATACATGGCTAATTCCGACTTCGGTAGCGATTTCCCTTAAACTGAGGGTAGGGTTTGCTTCAATTATGGCCAAGACATTTTCTTCATTATTATAAAACACATGATTAATTTTTTGATTCTTAAAATTGAATGTTCCAGTTTTTTCAGTTTTTTAAATAAAAGTTTCTATTGTGGTTTTACTTGGAATTCGTCGATGTGTCCAGACTACACTTATTAAATCACGTATTTTTCTGTAGCTTAGTCCAGAGTAGCACCGTTTTATGATCTGAAGCTTTTCTTCTTGAGAAAACTGTTCCATACTTTCAAAAATATTTGTTTTTAAACGAAAATCACAAAACATAAACTTTTTTTGACATTAACAATGTCATACAATTGTTTGTAATTTTTGTTTGAGTTCCATGGCTATCGCTACAAATAAGCTATTTTCAAAAATCTTTAAAATTATTTTCTCGGTTATGAAATGCCACAAATAAAATCTGATTAGGGGTTTACATGCATAATTTTAAGCTTTACAACTTTTATTTGAAGCATTTTTGTCTAAAATCAATTGGGAAGCAACGCGCAAGGAAAAACTGATTTTCCATGCTAAACGCCTATGGCCAGATTTTTAATTAACACCCTGTATACCGGGTGGAACATCATACCTGTGTACATAGGCGATTAACATGAAAAAACAGTTTTTCAAATAAATTTTGTAGAGCATAAAATTCTGCATCTAAATCAATAAACAGAATTACATTTACATGCGCTATAACGACAGAAATTAAATAAAAAAATATTAAAAATTACGTTGAAAAAATCAAATAGCCATGGAAGTGAAACAAAAATACATAGATGCTTGACGTTTGACAGATCTCCTGATTTAACACCTAGCGATTTTTTTTTATGGGGTCATCTTAAATGTAAAATTTATAAGCAACGCCAACCAAATATTAATTCTTTGAGAGAAGCTATTGTGGATAAGTGCGCTTTAATCACAAATAGACAGCTCGCTAATGTACGACATTCCTTCTACAATAGACTTTGTTATTGCTTGGCTGAAAATGGAGGTTTATTTGAATATTTATTGTAATAATAAATTGTAGTGATTATTTTAATGAGAGAATTATTGTTTGATATTTGAATTATAATAGATAAGTTATAATTTTTACATGACCAACCCTATAAGAAATAAACGTTTCATTGCAATGTACAATTGTTTATTTATTATTAAATTGTAATCATAGGTATGGAGTTCTTGGTATGAATTTTATTGAATGATTAATTTGTCGGGGGTAAAATATCAAATAAACAGAAAAACGTCAAGCATTTATCTATTTTTGTTTCACTTCCATGGCTATTTGATATTTTGAACGTAATTTTTAATGTTAGAATTTTTGAAAAATCATGAGCATTCAAAAATTCTAACATATTTACTGGACAGACAGAGATGTCGAAAATATAATTCTTAAACTATTTGTAATTTTTAATATTTTTTTATTTAATTTCTGTCGTTACAACGCATGTAAATGTAATTCTGTTTATTGATTTAGATGCAGAATTTTATGCTCTACAACATTTATTTGAAGCATTTTTGCCAAAAATAATTTGGAGAGCAATGCGCACGGAAAAACTGTTTTTTCATGTTAATCGCCTATGTACACAGGTATGATGTTCCACCCGGTATATATATATATATATATATATATATATATATATATATATATATTTATATATAAATATGTATATATACATATATCTATATATATGTATATATTTTATATATATATATATAATATATATATATATATATATATATATATATATATATATATATATATATATATATATATATCATTTCATCATCTATGGCGCTACAGCCCAAATTGGGCCTGGGCCTACCGGACACACCGAGCCGCAGTTTTTACACTGCCGTACTGCCGGTTTTCGTAGTCAAATGCTACATTATTTAAGGCGTATAAGTGACTAGCTTATAGCGCCCGAGTGTGATAAATACATGTAGCTGTATTTTATATTTTACGACAAATCACACATTGTCGACAGGCGGATTCGAACTGACGAACCTTGGCTCGGGTGACGTCACAGTATGTTAAGAGTTGTGCCTTAACACGCTCGGCCACCGCGCCTGTTATATATATATATATATATATATATATATATATATATATATATATATATATATATATATATATATATATATATATATATATATATATATATATATATATATATCGGGTGTCACAAATAGCAGGCTCACCCCCCAAAAAAGATTTAATTGTAAAGCAATTACATTCATTTTAGAAATTTTATTAAAAATTTAAAATCTATTGCGTTTGAAAAGAGATTTTGAACAAATGTATTAAAATCGTCGATTGTCTATTGTTTTGTACTCGCATTAAAAACATATCGTATTTAATATCAAATGATAGATTTTCAACAGAATTATCAAAAATTATGACCGACTGACATAAAAATGAATCTTTTCAAGAAAGGTTTCGAACAAAATAATTAAAAATAATAATCGACTGATTGTCAAATGTGTTTAGAAATCTGACGTGTTGGCATCAAATTAAATGTTTTGAAGATAGATATCAAATATAGTAGTTAAATATTATAATCGACTGTCTGTCATTTGTTTTTCCTAAATTAGATATTAGAATTAGATTTAGATACAATTTCTAGAAGAATGGACTGATTATCAATTGATTTTCCAATAGTCAATAGAAACCTACCGCGTTTGTTATTAAATGAGAGATAAAAAAAAATTGGGGACAAATAGTTAAAAATTGTGACCGTCTGTTTATCAACCATTTTCCCAAATACGATTCCCACGGCCGACAAACAATTTTCACCAAATTAAATCTACCCATGTGGCGTCCCTCCACTAACATCTTTGGAATAACCGCATTTCATGCGAAGAAATATATCACTTACCGAGCTCTGTTAGGGCATGATGATATATTTATTTTATAAATAATGAGATTTATGCTTTGTGAGACACTGGTCATCTTTCCTTTGTATACCTATAGATATGCAAAATAGAAATGAATAAAGTGAAATAAAACATATTTTTTTAATTTATTGTCAGCGGCGCACCGATTTGAATTAAAGGCGACGCGCCATATTTTTTTTGGCGGCGATGGCGTTCTACATATATCGGCGATGGCAGCGCACGGGTCCAGGGTATTTTACTACTTTTTAAGTATGGTAATATACAAATTAACTGCCGTAGATATTAGAATAGTCGTATTTGTTTTATTTTGTGCATTATTTTCAGAAGCAACTTAGGTATTTGAATAGAAAATGTATTGAATTTAGTTTTGTTTTACTCAGATTTATAATGAAAAAATGAACTTATTTTGCAGATTTTATTTCAAAATTTTGAAAAATATACAGGTTGCTCAATTTAAAATAAGAAAATAGGGATCACGTAGTTTGACAGATCTTTTGATATAGTTTCTAAATCTTGTGTATAAATAGTATATTCGCTTTAATAAGACAGTAGACAGTTAAATGATCTTTTTCTTTTCTAAAAGAATGCATAGGTTACTATATATTAGCAAAAATACAGAAATAGAGAAGTTTTAAAAATAACTTCAATTCTTAAATGTAGATAGAGAGAAATTTTTTTAATAAAAATTATGGATTCTTCTTTACCCTATAGCATTAAAATATCAAACTAAACGAGCAGTTGAAAATTACATATCTAAATAGTATATTTTTTAACATTTTAAGGATGCTTTGCTTGCTTTGTTTTTATTTTTAAGTACATTAATAAATAGCGGTCAACAAATTTGATAAAAAATAATGAAAAGATAGAATAGAGGTCCCAGGATTACTAAAAATAGAAATACAATTCTATTATTTAATCGGACGATTCGATTTGAATCCAAATCATCTTTAGCTGTTTATCTAGAAGTGATACAATAAGTTATAAAATTATAAAAAAAAAATTATATAAAACGGTTACTTATTCAATAAATAGAATTACAAAAAATCGTACAAAGAATTACACTACAAAACAATCACATCATATCAACTTTTTGTTTGAGACATGAGTGACATAAAATATATAAGAACAGAAGACAATACTAAACACAAAAGAGAAAAATAAATAAAAACCGAATATTACATTATTTGAAATTAATATATTTTTTATTGAAATCGAAACATCCAATTAAATAATAATAAAATTGTATTTCTATTTTTCGAGATCCAGGGCCCTCCTACCTATTTTGTGATTATTAAAATAGGATTTATTCGATAAAAAAATAATATCAGTCGTATTGTCTCCATGGTAAATGAATTCATTACATTTCATTTACTTGCACTAAAAATCAAATTCATAAGCCGCTTGATTAACGATTAATTATTTACAAAAAGAGGACTGTCATTTTTCTTCTTAAAAACTTCACGTCAAAATCGAGAAAGTCATATTCGGATTCTATATAATTCGCAATTGATTTTTTTTTCAATTCTACAAAATCTTTTACTATCAATTTACCACTATAACACAGCCTCCCGAATCTGGTAGTTCTTGGCTTAATAGACCTCTATCTACCTCTGATTCAAAATCGATTTTGTCAACTGATTTAGAGTTACTATCATAATTCGTGGAAACGTTTAATTTTCTCTTAGCTTTTGTGCTAATTTTGATCTGCATCCAGTTCTTTTAATCTTTTCTTCTCGAGTGTATTCATGCAGATTTAAAAATTGCCTTTAACTCGGACTCTGCTTCCTATTCTTTCGCGGCTCGGTTTTTGGCAATGGTCTAACATCTTCTGACGTGCATGGCTCTGTTATGTCATAGATAATTATCGTTTTGGCTGTTGTAGTTGTCTATCAGGAGAAATATAAGGTTGTTTTTTGAAATCTGATAGTGTTTATGCTTCAGCACTAAAGGAAACAATTTTTCAGTAATCCATCCACTTTGAGGTGCTTACTCCATGCTTCCGGTTCGAGTTCCCTTAAGGAAAATATTCTTGTAGGATAAATAAATACAGGTGGAAAGCTATTGCCAGATGCTGCTATATTACCAACTCCCCGGGTTCCGCTGACAAAATCTGCCCTACTTGCTTTTTTCTTGTTTCTGCAATTATTTTCGTTTTATCTTTATTAATTGAATAATTTCGTCTTCATTTGTTACGTCTATTAATTTTTTAATACATTTTATCATTTTGTTACTAAAATTTTTAGAGTACGTCTGAAGGACTGCTAAATTTTTCATAAAGTTTATTTTCGATGTAGGTCTGATATTTAACATTAAATCCTATAAATTCTTTAATGAAATTTATCATGTCTCTTTCATAATTTGTTTTAGAAAATTGTAATGGTAGAATCTTCGTTTATTTTCAAATAATTTTTAAATTTTAGGTTCATTACGACTATGTTCAACTTCGGATATAATAATTTGGTTTTTCCCAAAATTTACTGGACGTTCTACGATTAGTATACCGATTATCGAATGTTCTGGGATTGACTTGCTTGGTCGTTTTTGGAAAAGGTTAATCTAATGCTACTTTGATTTTATCGAGGTTTGGTATTACACCCGCTTTAGTCACGACTTGACCCAAATGTGCGACTACTTTTTTAAGAAATTCTGATTTGTCAATTTTTATTATAAAATTAGAATTTCGAAGCTTGTTAAAACTAATTTTAAATTATTAAGTTTTTGTAAATTAGCACTAAAGATAATAATATCGTCTAAATAAACTAGGCATTTTTCATTTGTTAGTTCTTTTAGTATGTTATCCATGTCTTTGAAATGTCACTGGCGAATTTTTAAACCAGACAGCATTTGAAAAAACTTGTAATGTCCGTCTTCGGTATTAAAAGCTGGTTTTTGTATGTCGTCTTTATTCAAATAAAACCACAGGCCAAATCGAGTGTGGTACAATACTGACAGCGTCCTAGTTTGCCAAGTAAGCAGGGCCGTCTTTTCGCCTAGGCAAACTAGGCAAGTGCTGGGGGCCCGTGACTCTGGGGGGCCCGAATCGTTCAACTAAAATGAAAAAAATAGAAAAAAAATATACACATTTTAAGTTTTAAGTCATTTTCTGACCAAATGCAAAATAATACAATAATTATAATGTGACACTGACACTCCCATACAATGTATTTATATACAGGATGATGACTCGCTCAGCCGGTCATAGGACTTTAACATGGGAAATCAGTTTTTTGCAATTTCCTGCTTCCCTAATTATTTTAAGCAAAAACGCGTCAAATAAAAGTTTTAGGGCATCAATTTCTGCATCTAAATCAACAGAATAACTTTTACGTGCTTTGTATCGACAGAAATTAAATATGAAAATGTCGAAAATTACGTTGAAAATATTGATAGCCATCGAATTGAACAAAAGAAATAAATAAATGCTTGACGTTTTATCTGTCAAAGCATCAACTTTGACGTTGTGACAGATAAAATGGCCTGATCGATGACCGGATTTGTCACCTAATGACTTCTTTCTGTGAAAAATGAAACTTACTAAAGTAGGCACCCAAATGTGGATTCTCTAAAACAAAGAATTTCAGAGGAATGCAGGAATATTACAACCCGACAGCTATCAAACATGCGCCGTAATTTTTTATTTTAGTTTAATTTTTATTGTGATATTAAAATTAAATAAATAAACTGTTACTAATTAATTATGAATGTTTTATAAAATATAAATATTTTCTCCTGCAGGTCCAACGTCAAAAGTTGACATTTTATCTGTCACAACGGCAAACGTTGATGTTTTGACAGATAAAACGTCAAGCATTTAATGAGTTTTTTGTTCAATTCCATGCTATCAATATTTTTAACGTAATTTTCGACATTTTCATATCTAATTTATGTCGATACAGAGCACGTACAAGTAATTCTGTTTATTGATTTAGATGCAGAATTTTGTGCCCTAAAACTTTTATTTGACGCGTTTTTGCTTAAAATAATTAGAGAAGCAGGAAATTACGCAAAACTGATTTCCTTAGTTAAAGTCCTATGACCGGCTGGGCGAGTCACCACTCTTTATATATATATATATATATATTTATATGTTTTGGGGCCCTAAATATTATATTGCCTAGGGCCCAGGAGATGCTTAAGACGGCCCTGCAAGTAAGTCAGTTATATAGATATAGAGTCAACTGTTTTTTAATTAAGTTTGCAGGAATCGATTACTATCTGCCATTTTCGTTTGCCAGGAGCATCGAAATTATTTGGAATAATTCGAACTGGCGACGACCATGAGGAACATGAGGTCTAATTATATTTTCATGTAACATTTTCGAGATATGTGAACGTACTTCTTTATGTATTTCTGGGTAATAATTTATATTTTCGACAATAATTGGATTCAAACACTAAAATTTAATATGTAAGTTTTTTGAGTTTATGACGGTATAAAGAGATACATAGTTTAGTTACGCATTCCGAGATTAATAAGTTTGTAGTCTTTATTAGAACCTAAATCAGAAAAAGTAATTAAACTACAAACTAGAAAAATGGAACAATTCTAATAACACAAATATAAATAAAAATAAATATATTATCACGCATTTTACCTATTACTGAGTGTGACACTCTGCCGAAACAGATCTCGGTAAGTGATATATTTTTTTGCGTGAAGTGCAGTTACCAGCCGTCAAATCACGGCCCCCAAAGTTGTTAGTGGTGGGAGAGCCACAGGGGTAGATTGAATTTGGTGAAAATTGTTTGTCGGCTGTGGGGATCGAACCAGGGTTCTCAAGGTCCACAGGCCGACTCGATACCATTGAGCCACCTACCTCATTTTATACATATTGCACAAAAACATAATATAACCGACCTTAAATATTTTATTCACTGTCTTCTCCGCGTTAACAATTAGCACATATTGTAATTTCAGATTGACGACAAAACTTTGGACAGACGAGTTTATTGCTTATTTTCAATATTAGTTGTTGTTAACTATCCCAATTAGTTTGGATAACTAATTCTATTGGTAAGCAGATCACTGCACCAACTTAAATATCGGTAAAGGAAAATTATTTGTGGTAAATTTTCGATACTTTCTATGTCAAAATTTTAACAACTCGTAGGAAAAAATATGCAACGTACCGAAAATAAAAATCAAGGTGTAAACCTTGATTTTAATTTTCGGTACGTTATAAATTTCAAAATTGTTATGATAAATTTTCAGTAACGTCAAGCTAAAGAGCAAGTTGATCACATTCTTTGTGGTAAGGTCTTGTTGATAAGTGAAACTAATTAATGTAAAAATATCTATAAATCTATTTCTTTCTCTTTTTATCTCTGGATATTCCTCAATAAAATCATTCCTATTTTCAACGATAATGACCAAAATATCACAAGGATATGAACAATTAAAATATTTTTAAGATAGATGATACGTTAAAACTACCGCTGGCGAGTGAATATATATATATCCGTATGTGTCATGATATGTGGTGCCTTTTCTGCTCTACATACAAAAGAATATATTTCCATTATCGACCAGGTATTAGTCCATCTACGTCACGCACGTAAGATTTATCAAAATTTATATCCTATTCAGATTCTCTGTTCTTTGAAGAATTGCTTTATATATTTTCTTCTACGTTAATCATCATCGTCATCAATAATTTTTCAAAATATATATCAGAACTTTATCACTTGTACAAAGCACCTCATATAATATTCTCACTAAGAGGTCTATTTCTTTCAAAATCACATTATAAATTCAACGTATACAGCACAGTATTTCATTATAGAACACCACATGTTCGGCAATGTGCAGTATACTGTATGTATGGTCTGTGTATGCAATTGAAATTTTACTTGTATTATAAAACGGGGTAGGATAAAAAAATTCATAAGCCAATGAGTGCATTTCACTAGCGGGGCGGTAGACAACAGCAAATACATTTGTTTTTGTCTATTTGCTTTTATATTTTATACTAAAGTATTGAATAAATAATTATAAATAAATGTAATATAAATATACTGTAAAAAATAATAAAAACTTATAATATATAATAATAAATATATACGCTTACCTTACTGATATGGAGACAACACAACTATTCATAATTGTAAATATTCTTGTAAGGTACTAAAACATGGACATTCCACAGTGACTTCTGTCTCTTTGAATGATGTAAATTTTTTGGAAATATATTACATCTCAAATATGTCGTTCTTCGACTTAAAAATGTGAGACAACTTGTACAAATAAATAACATGGAGAAATTGACGACATAATTGAAGATACAACAGCAGATATAATAAATAATAATGGAAATGGTGTTTGAAAATTCAGTACTGTGGCTGAGGGATATATAGAAAATTCGATCTAAAATAAAATCAAAATTGCCAATAAATTTTTTGCCATTACCAATCAACCTGCTGTTGGTAATATTACTTTTAAAATTTTCTAATTTGTCAATAATAGTACTTGTTAATAACATGAATAGAGAAGAAATCAATATATCTTTAGACACAACACAACAGCTTTTGCTTCTCACTATATAAATATAAGCAACTATAACATCTGTGTTATTAATATATATATATATATATATATATATATATATATATATATATATATATATATATATACAGGATGTAGAATTGAAATGTGGCGTATAGGGATTTCAATGTTATTTTTTAAATATTGCTGTATCTCTTTACCTATTCACTTTAGAGCAAAAGCGTAAATACAAAAATTGTTCAGAAATTAAAAACGCTTCCTATAAAGTAAATTTCATTACATAAATGTGCATTATTCTACGGATTGTAGTAAGGGATGGAATTGGCCGATTCACATACAAAGCGCTAAAAAGATCTCGCACTTGCGCAGCAGAATTTCCCGCAAAATACCACTCAATACATTGAATTTTTTCTTGCGTTATTTCTTTACAATATTCTTCAAATTTATGTAATGAAATTTACTTTATAGGAAGCGTTTTTAATTTCTGAACAATTTTTGTATTTACGTTTTTGCTCTAAAGGGAATAGGTAAAGAGATACAGCAATATTTAAAAAATAACATTGAAATCCCTATACGCCACATTTCAATTCTACACCCTGTATATATAAATATATATATATATATATATATATATATATATATATATATATATATATATATATATATATGTAGAATTGTATGCTCTACAACTCTTATTTGAAGATTTTTTACCTAAAATAATTAGGGAAGCAGGAAATTAGGAAAGTATGATTTTATATGTTAAAGTCCTATGTTCCGGGGTCGCGGTCATCACCCTGTATATATATATATATATATATATATATATATATAAACAATAATTGTGATGCAGTCTCCTCTTTCTTTTAGCAAAATATTTTTCTTTCGCTGATATTCGCAACTGTCCGTATTAAGAGTTGTATAAACAAATGTACTTGTACTTTACTACAAGGGTCATTTGAAAAGTTCTCGGAATGAATTACAAAATATGAGTTCACCTCTTTGAAATTATTCTTATTTTTTAACATAGTATCTCTTGACACTAACGCATTTTGTCCAACGATATTCCAAAGCCTTTATGCCATCGCGAAAGGTCTGCAAAGTACGCCTCAACTGAGACTTTAACCTCTTCACGTGATGCAAATCGCTGTCTACTAAGGATTTTTTTCAGCTTTGAGAAGACATAGAAGTCGGATGGTATCAGTAGAATAAATCGGATGAGGCTGCAAATCGTATCCAAATTTATTAATTTTCACCATTGGAACGCCACACATATGGGGACGAGCATTGTCTTCGTGAAAGATGATTTTCTTCTTTGATAATCCCGACCTTTTCTCACGTATATGTTCCTTCACTTGGTCCAAGAGGTTAGCATAGTATTCTGCTATAATAGTTGTACCCGTTGAACGATAGTCAATCAACAGGATACTTTTACCATCCCAGAAAACTGACGCCATGATCTTCCCAGTCGATTTCACAGACATGGCTTTCTTGGGCGATGGAGAATTGTGATGTTTCCATTGTTTTGACTGTTGTTTTGTTTCCGGTATGTAGTAATGTATCCATGTTTCATCGCTGATCACGAATCGACGCATAATATCAGTTGGATTTAATTGGAAACGGGCTAAACCTTGCTGAGACATTTGCATTCTGATTCGTTTTTGTTCAGGTATCAACAATCGCGATACTCATCTTGCAGATAATTTATTCAGGCATAATTCTTCCGTTAAAATGTGAAATACTCTTACACCTGATATGCCTAAAACTTGTGCAATTTCGGGTACCGCTAATCGGCGATCCTCTAATACCATGTCGTGCACTTTCCCAATAATTTCTGGTGTGGTGACAGATTTTGATCGTCCACTACGCGACTCTTCTTTTAAGCTTTCACGTCCACGTTTAAACTCAGTAGTCCTCTTGCAAACAATTGAAAATGACGTAGCAGAGTCCTCTAGAGTATATGTCATATCGGTATGAATTTCTGTTGCCATTATATTCTTCTTTGCAAAATATTTAATTACCGCACGATGTTCGAATTTTGTTATTATACTACACACAGTCGTCTACAATACAACAATTTGCTATATCTTCAGCTATTCTTCACTGATAGAAATAATATTTCAAAAATAGACGGCATATTGTGATATGATACTCGAACGGAAATCGTGCTGTCATTTATAGTACATTCCGTAAACTTTTCAAATTACCCCCCATATTACGAAAAAATCTTCGTGTATTATTTTCCGACCTTTAAAAATTTTAATAAAGAATCTGATTCAAATTCAAATATTTTTAAAGATTATTTACAAAATTTACTTATAATAAAAATTATATATACATGGTTGTATTCAGAATGTAGATGTAGGTTAATTTAAAATAGAAAAGTTAATGGCAAGAGAAACTGGTATAGGTGATGACTGTTATGAGGATTAAAGTGATGTTAGATTTGGACTGATGCGCCCGAAGAATGAAAAGGCTCCCGGTTTGAATGATATATCGAATGAAATATTAAAATATTGAAATACCAGATTATTTGACCGATAATTTTATTTAGATTTTGTTTAAAACGAAGCGTGGCTCTAGATTATTGAATTATGTGCAATTTTCGTGTGGAAAGTTTGATGAGTGTACGGAAAGATTCTTATTTATGAGATCCAAGCCTTAATACTCTCCAAGTTCAGTAAAATACAAGGTAGTTTATTGTCTGTCAGAGAAAATGTAGATCTATTGTTTTGTCTTCGTATGATTATTCAGAAATTATTCTCTGACTGTCTTGATCTTAAAATGCATATTAGAGTGTTTAACGAGAGTTTGTATGACATATTTATAAAATATGGTATAAATGGTAATTTGTTAGAAGTGATCTGTGTTTTATATGAAGGCGCAGATGTTGGCGTTAAACAAGGTTGTGGGATGTCTTCGTGGCTGTTTAATTTGTATATGAAATTAGGTAAATGATGTACATATTAATGAAAGGATAAAGTGTGCGTTAGCTTATGTGGTTGATGTTGTTGTAATGGGTGAATCTAAAGAACATTTGATTTAGAAGATTGTTGTTTTCGTTGACAGTGGAAGTGCAAAAAAGTGTACCTGAAACTAAGGCGAAACCATCGTAAATCGTAAGTCCTAAAACTTAACTCTCACCCAAAACCAACCTTTAAACCCCTATTACCATCCACTACTATTGTTGGACATATCCAAGTCACTACTCTCATAAAAACAATAACCAAACCCTGAACATTTTTTAACCTAAAAATACAACACGTGAGCGAGCGATAGCCGCGTGTCGAAAAAGTGCGCAGGGCGCCATCTGTTAACAGATAGCCAAACCGGCTCAAACAAGACAACGGATAAAAACATGTTCTTACCAATTAGAAACTCTAACTAGAAATCAATTATTAAAACGAACAAAAGATGTCGACAGTTAACCAAACTCAATCTCAACCTGAACCATTAACTCCAAATACCTACTCAAATGCCACGAAAACTTCAAAAAATAAACCAACACAAATTCCAAACAAAAATCAAGCTGTTATCATAGATTCTACAAATGACATTCAACTCAACGAATTTATATATGCTATAGGCGAAATCGTAAAACCTATAAACATAATATTCGCTTCGAGAGAATCTGTATATATCTCTCTAAAAAAGAACTAGTCGATAAAATTATACAAGAACAACCCTGGATTTCAGTTGACACAAAACAATTTGAAATTAGACGCCTCATAACACCTGCCAAAAGACTTATAATATCAAATGTCTGCCCTTCAATCCCACATCAAATAATAGAAGATGCTCTGAAAACTAAGCTGAGACTAGTTTCCCCAATAAGCTTTTTAAGAATAGGCATACAGTCAGAAGAATACTCCCATATATTAAGTTTTAGACGACAAGTATACGTAGCACAAAATGACCAAATACCTATACCTGAAACATTACTGATTAAACACGAGGAGACAGACTACAGAATATTTATATCAGATGACAGCATAACGTGCCTCTCTTGTAAACAGAAAGGACACATTGCTGCCAAGTGCCGGAATAAACTAAATGTACGACAGGAGACATCAAAACGCGCAGCTGAAGACGAACTCCACCCTGAAATCATAACTGCCGAAAATGAGATGAACAATAACTTTACGCAACTAACCCCTAATACACAACCTACAGATATCGAAAACGAAGAAAGTTATCCAAGCCAAAATAGCCAAACACTGACACCACCACAAAGAGGTGCAAAAAAAAAAGAAAATCCAAAATACAAAATCTACCGCTGAAAACCTTAACGAGATGTTGGAACCAATTAAAAATAAAATGACAAACAGTACAGAAAAATACCCACTCACCTATGACGAATTTAAAGATTTCCTGGAAAACACACACGGCTCAAACGAACACCTAAACATAGCGGAAGAATATACAGACAATCCTAGAGAACTATTAAACATGTTGAATGATCTATACCCACTACTAACAAACAGCAACATAAAGAGAAGATTTACAAGAATCCAAAGTAAAATAAAAACCCAACTATCAATCAAACAACGATTAATAAACCAAAAACAAAAACAAAGCAAATCTTTAGAAAATATCCATGACGCTGATACAATGGAACATTAATAGCTTCTATACTCATATAGAAGACATCCAAATTATAATAACAGAACAGCACCCCGACTATATATGTTTACAAGAAACGAACTTCAAACAAGACAAAAACGCCAAGCTTAGAAACTACACATTCTACAGAAAGGACAGACAACATAGACATGCAAGCGGCGGAGTAGCTATCCTCGTGAAGAATAACATACAAACTAGCGAAATAACACTCAACACAACATTAGAAGCAATCGCAGTGAAAACAATTTATCCAGAAGAGCTCACAATATGCTGTATCTATATTCCACCGAGAGAAAACCCGCATGTAGCAAGTATAGAAGCATTAATACAACAACTCCCGCAGCCATTCATAATACTCGGAGATTTTAATGCCCACAATACTAACTGGGGATCAAGCCATGATAACAACAAAGGAAAAACTATCGAAAAAGCCATGGAAAACCTAACACTACTAAATGACGACAGTTACACACATTTCTGTACAAGTACAGGAACATCATCTATTATTGACCTGACATTTGCCCACCCTCGTATAGCTCCTAATTTCCACTGGGAAACCATAAAGCACCTACACGGCAGCGACCATTATCCCATCAAAATATCCCATGTCAACACACTAAATCCATTGCAACCTCCACCGACAACAAAATGGAATTTAGCCAATGCCAACTGGAACAAATTCAGAGAAATATTAAAGAACAAGGACATGCCAAAAAACATCACAGACATCAATAGGGACCTAAAAATACTTAACGACACTATGTGTGAAGCTTCAATGGAAGCAATTGGATATAAGAACAACAAACCACGAACAAAAACAGTACCATGGTGGAATGAGGAATGTAGAAAGACAACTAAAGAAACAAAAAAGCACTATATACTTACAAAAAGAACAAAACCATGGAAAACCTCATAAACTTGAAAAAAGCACGATCCATAGCACGTAGAACTATAAAGCTGAGCAAGAAAGTCTCTTGGCGAAAATTTGTATCAAATCTAAACTCTGAAACACCAACAAAAGATATATGGAACAATATTAGGAGAATAAGAGGAAACAAAACCATTCTACCGATCACAGCACTCATTGAAAATAACATAACAATAACAGCACCACAAGACATAGCTGACAAACTTGCAGAAACTTTTGAGATACAATCCAAAAGCGATCAGTACTCCCAAGAATTCAAAAATATAAAAGAAGAAGCTGAAACAGAGGAACAAAATATACCAACGGATGATGAGAACCCTCTTAACCAAAGAATAAGTGAAAGGGAATTGACAATAACAATATCTGACTTGAAAAGCAACAGCAGCCCGGGACCAGATAACATACCATATGAAGTAATTAAGCAGTTACCCGACAACATTACAGAATACATTCTAAATCTATATAATCACATATGGTCGTCTAACACCTTCCCAACTCAATGGAAAAATGTTAACATAATTCCAATCCCTAAACCTGGAAAAAACACCACAGACCCATCAAACTACAGACCTATACCTATTGCACTGTCAAATAGCCTATGCAAAATCTTTGAAAAAATTGTAAACAAAAGATTAATGTGGTTTCTAGAATCCAAGAACTTATTAATGAATACCCAGTGTGGGTTCCGCAGTGGTAGATCAACACTAGACCATATAGTATACATAACGTCAGAAGCACACAAATGCTTCCGATATAAACAACACCTAGTTGGAGTTCTTTTCGACATCCAAAAAGCGTATAATACCACGTGGAGATATTTAATAATAAAATCACTATTAGAATACAATATTGGCGGCAACATATTAAACTTCATAAAAAACTTCCTAACAGACAGGACATTTCAGGTCATAGCCAATGGGTGTACATCAGAAACAAGAACACAAGAAAATGGTCTACCTCAGGGGTAACTCTGTTCCTCATAGCACAGTGTATTCAAATACATAAAATCACCGGTCAAAGCACTCCTATTCGCGGACGATCTTGCTATCTTTTGCAAAGGAAAAAATATAATGAGTTTACAATACCACCTACAACAAACTATAAATCAACTCGAAAATTGGTCAATGAGAACAGGGTTTAATTTTGCTTCAGACAAAACAAAGGCAATACATTTTACAAAGCTGCGAAAAGCATCCAGCCCTAAACTGAAAATAAAAAACACAAACATAGACTTCCACAATTCAGTAAAATTCCTAGGAATAGAATTCGATAAAAAAATTACATGGAAGAAACATACAACACAGCTTAAATCAGAATGCAATAAAAGATTGAATATTATAAAAGTACTAGCCAACCACGACTGGGGAGCAGAAAGAGAGACATTGTTAAGCGTTTACAGGGCAGTTATAAGACCCAAATTAGACTATGGTTGCATAGTATATGGATCAGCAAAAAAATCAATCCTAAAACAAATAGACGCAATACATAACACAGCTGTAAGATTAATAACAGGCGCATTCAGATCAAGCCCCGTAAACAGCATCCTGGTAGAAGCTGGAGAACAACCCTTACAGAACAGACGTGCCCAACTCACAATGACGTACGTAGCCAACATAGCTGAGAACAAAGACCATCCAACATATAAACAACTATTCGAAGAATCCATACAAAATATCACACTAAAAACCAATACCACATTCCAAAAATATATTCAAGACACAGCAACATATTTAAACCTAACTCTTCCGCAAGTAACACAAAGAAAACCATATAAAACACCACCATGGCAGCTTACTACACATAAATACAACATAGAACTCACAAAATTCCCAAAAGCAGACACCAATCCAGACGTATACAAACAAGCATTAAATCGCATATTCGAGGAACATAAACATCACAAAATAATATACACAGATGCCTCAAAAATAAATAACAGCACCGGAGCAGCAGTCATCACTGAACACCAAGAATATAAGTTCCATCTGCCTAACATGACAAGTATATATTCAGCTGAAATTTACGCAATAAGAAAAGCCCTGCAGCACATAATCGACAACTCACCACACCACCCCCACATAATATGCACTGACTCCCTAAGCTCCATCCAAAAAATACAAACACCATACACGGACAATCCCTTAATCCAAAATATCCAAGAAGCACTTGATACACTAAAAACCCAACACAACAACGAAATCACACTCCTATGGATTCCATCTCATACTGGAATAATAGGGAATGAAAGAGCTGACGTTGCTGCCAAAGAAGCTATTGATACAGCCAAAATCAACATCTCCATTACAAAAGAAGATTTCAAAAATCACATAAAACTCCAAGCAAAACAAACATGGCACACAAAATGGCTCCAAACAACAAACAACAAACTGCGGGAAATAAAAGACGTAATAACACCATGGAAGACATCAGGAACAAGAAGAGAGCAGACTACCATCACAAGGATGAGAATAGGCCACACAAGACTAACACATAGCTACCTATTCAATAAAACAAATCCAGAATTATGCCCCCAATGCCAAGTAAAGAACACCATAAAACATATAATAGAAAACTGTCCAAACTACAACCGAGAAAGAAATCAACACAACATCCCTAGGAACATAAAAAAAGCACTAAGCAACCGACATCAGAACACCCATAATATCATCCAGTTCCTCAAAACAACAAATCTTTTTAAAAATATATAAACAATATAACAAAATACAATGTAGATAAATCAAAACACAACAAAATTAATGTAAATGTAAATACTATGTAACAACATATTGTACCGGGATTCTAATAATCTCGAAATTGAAGAATCCCTAAAAATTAAAAAAAAAATAAAGAACATTTGAGAAGATTGATTCCAAGCATAAATGAATTAGGAAAAGTTTTAAATGTTATTAAATGTGAACTATTTGTATAGAATGATTTGGTGATTGATTGTCATATTTCGTGATTGGTGCGAAATTGAATTCAGTAAATGAGCTTGTATACTTGGGTAATATTGTTATCGATAGATTAATATATTGATCGAGAGATTGGAAATAGAGAAACTGCAAGTTGAAAGGTACTGAATTGTCTGGAAACCGCTGCTCGAAACGTTATTATATCCAGAAATACTCGATTATAATTGTTTGTAAGTTTCTATGGTAATGAATGTTGCATTTGTATTAGGAAACATGAACGGGTTATAAATGCAGTGGAAATAAGATATTTGCTGTGTGTGTATCATGAGTGTGAAGTCAATTGAGATGGTTTGGGCATGTAAAATGCATGTCGAAAGATTGGTGTTACAGGTAAAATTGAAGGTGAGAGATTGCGTGGACAAATTAGAAATGAATTAATGGATATGATTTAAGGATTTTTGTGTGAACGAAATATTGAAGCTGAGACAAAAACGAACTTCTATGAAAAGAATTATAAATAGGGACCGGACTAAAAGGCACCAAAAAATAGAAAAAGGCACTTAAAAAGGCATAAAATTTTGACAAAAAAAGCATTAAAATGACAGAAAATTATAATAAAAGGCATAAAAATTAGAAAAATAACACAAATAATTAATTAATAACAATAACTTATAAAGTTTTAATTACATAAAAATACATTTTCAAACAAAACTTTTATAAAATGAAAATCTATTAAAATGACATTTTATTTTCATCAAAAACACATTTCAAAACAAAGCTTTTATAAAACGAAAAATTAATAAAATAACATTTTAATTTCATCAAAAACACATTTTTAAACAACTTTTATACAAAGAAAAACTACTAGTCCCGAAAACAACTGATTATTAAATGCTGTTCTAAATGTTCCATTGAAAAGTTGTGTCTTCTGTCACTTAATATATATTCTTGTAAGCTGAGAAACTTGTTTCCACGTCGACAATTGTAATAGGTGCAAATTTGAATTTTGTTATTATACCGGGATCCATAATAAAATTGGGAATATGTATAATATATTAATCGCAACGGGATTCACCGAAAAAAAGTCCCCCCAAAAAACAATAAAGGATTAAAATAACGTTTATTTTATAAAATCATTTTGCAAATTTATTCAAGCATTTTTTCGGTGAAAGGCTTGTGGCTACTTGTGATTATGTTAATTTTTTTATTTGATTTAATGATTATTTCTTGTGATATTAGACCGTTTTTTACTTTACTTTCAGAATCATGTTAAAACTTATTTTTGCGATTAGAGCGGCATCTATACCGAATTGGAAAAAGTTTCAGATAAAATTAACTTATTTTTTAATACTTATCTGCAATACAAAATGGGGGTTCCCATTTAAGGTTTCAAAGTTGCCCCCCGCCCCACCCCTTAAGGGTGGGAGTTGTGGTTTTTTGTTTGGTGTGCATAGATAGGTTTTTGCAAAATATGAAACACGTGTTTGTTTGTTTCTTGATTCGATGTGTATTTCTCGAGATATTTCACCGTCCCGGAACTTTTTTAACACCCTGTATATATATATATATATATATATATAACTTAACTTTCTCAAACCACCAACTTAGTTTTTAAAAAAGATTTATTTAAGTATTACAATTACATGTGTTTCTACTTCTAAGTCTGAATCTGAACTGACTAACATTATTACATCTACATACTAAATAACTTTACATATTAATTCACGTTCGCCATGAAGCATATCAAGGTATTCTTTTTTAGAACTGGCACTGCCATTGTAAATTGGGGTTGTCTTATAATAAAATTTGTATTTAAATTAGTTTCAATTAAATCTTCAAGATCTGGTTCAGATTCTGAATTTGAGCTTGACTCAGAATTAATAAAAATAGTATCTCTAAATGACATGTATGACTTACAGAAATATTAGTGTCCACTTCATGTGCCCTGAAGTCGTCCACGGGGTTAAGAATGACGGCCGAAGTTCTCTGATGTTCGTTCAGATGGTTACGGATGTCGAATCTTGACTTCTGGTGTAGTCTCGAGTTGCTCTGGTTGGTGTGGTTCGGAAAGGTTTTGATTTTTCTTTTTTCTTTTTTCTTGTTCGATAGCCAATTTAATCACAATGTGAAACAAATTATATTCGTTAATTTGTATTGACTATCCTACCAGGACTGCGCCACTTAACTTTCTCAAACCACCAACTTAGTTTTTAAAAAAGATTTATTTAAGTATTACAATTACATGTGTTTCTACTTCTAAGTCTGAATCTGAACTGACTAACATTATTACATCTACATACTAAATAACTTTACATATTACTGATGTCACGTTCGGGGGAAGGTGTCTATGTCAGCAGTTTGGTGATGAGTGGAACACTATAACTCCTCCCTCCTTAGAATTGAGCTCCCCCTGGAAGTTGAAGTTCGATGTCCTCTGGCTGAATTTCGGGTGGTGTCCTTCTTGAACAGGATCGTGCAGCTCTTTTTGTTCTTATCCATTTTATGGAAAAGTAGCCGGCGGTGATTGCAATCATGATATACAGCAACAGAGACCAAATACTGGGAATATGAATGTTGATGGATTCTTCTTTTATAGGGACCATTGGGTTAAAGGAGATATCATTGAGTTTTAATGGATTTAGGATAATGGAGAAGTTTGTAATATGTTGTGTTTGAATTTTGAAGTTTAGTTTAGGTAATAGTAATGGTCGTCCTTGAATTTTATTTGAAAATACCAATTTTTGTTCTTTAAAGTAAATTTCACAATTATCCTCATTGTTTATTAAGTAGATTCCCACTAATGGTTTGATGCTAGTTTCTTGTAGGCATTTAATTACTACATTTTCTTCCTTAGGGAAGACGGCTAGGTATTTGTCGAGTTCTGGAATCACTTCAATGTGGTTTTCTATTAAAATTATTTTTGTGTAATAGCAGTGGTTAGATGTCTGCTCTTGGAATATTTCTTCCTCGCAGGTTGAAGAAAAGTGGGCGTGATATTTATTAGGACATTGGAATATTTTTGCTCGTACACACATGTCACTTAAAGGGATAATTTCCTTATCCGACTTTAGAAGATGTTTTGTATTTGGAATGATTGTAACAAAATCTGAACCATATTTTGTTGGAATAGGATATAAATAAAATAATTCGAAATTTTTTTTCAAAGTTGATTGGGGTGGAAATAAAATAAATTATTTGTGTAGGTTTCACTTTACAATTAATTTTTAATAAGGATTCAAAATCAAGTAAATTTTCTTGTCTAGGTTCGAATGGCAGTTGTGCATGATAGAATTTAGATATTTTATTAAGTTCTGACAATAATTCAAGAGGGTGTATTATACTCGGGTGTAGGGTTCTTAATTTACAGAAGGTAATAGAGTTCTCAACATCTTGTAGGATATTGAGCACCGAGTTATATAGTATAATTAGATGGTCGTAAATATTTTTGGCATAAAGAAAGTCTTGGATATGCATATTATTTATTATTTCTGAAAGTTGTAAAATTTTAGATTTTAATATTTCTTCATTATGTTGAATGTCAATAACTGTTTTATTAAAATTTGTGATAATTTGGTGGTTTACTGAATACGCTTGTTTAATTTGATTTTCTAAATTATGCTCATTTTCTTGCATATGTGCTAACATGTCATTATATCTTTTACCGTCTTCGGCGTCCAAATTTCCGGTTAAGGATTTGAAAACAGTTCCCAATCCATCTATGAGGCCACGTTTATTTCGGTGACTAGCGTGTAATCCGATGTTTGTAATTTTAGTGTCTGTGCTGGTTCTGATGAATTCTAATATTTTATCGTAATTATTGAGTTCATGGAGATACTGCGTGTTGTTGGAAATTGTTGATTTTAGTGTTTTGTATTGTGTGTTTAAACTATCATACTGATCTAGAAGAGGTTTGAGATTATAGTAGTGTATGAATGTGTGTGTAGTTTTTTCAAGCTTGGCAGGACCTAGGTTGATGGGAAGAATTCCAATGTTTTCTGTTATGTTTCTTATGATTGTTCCTCGCCCGAATTATAATACGGAGATTATAATTATTGAAAAAAATAAAACACTTATTTTTTCAATATAGAAGAATTTTTATTCAAGATGATGTTTACTTGTCGAGAATCAGTACAAGAGTGAGTTTTTTCTAACTAGGATACATGTTATATAATATCTTAAGATTAGTGCTTATGTTGCTAAAAGTTATGGAAAACTACTGCGGTCAACTGAGGTTGGCCGGTGCACACGTGTGGCGAATATGATGAAATCTTACCTGGAGTGTTATCATAATTCCTCCCCATCAAGATTTTATCATATTTCTTACTTATTATTTTAAAGGGTTAATTTCACTTAATTCTATATCTTTCGTGACAGTTCTCGAGGATATTTTCTTATTAGTATTCCATTTATAAAACTTATAACAAATGTAACTTAAGATTAGAGTAAATATAATAGCATATAAAATGTATGTATGATGATTGTTAACATTTATGTTCAGAGGTTTTAATTGTTGTAATTTATAATCGGTAATATTTAATTTTGACAAGGTTAACAGTTGTTTTACTTGAATACTGGAGTCTTTTATTTCATTCAGTTCTCCTTCATATATTAATTCCTTATAATTTTGTTCTACTTTATTAAAATGATAATTATTCAAAGTGCATTGCTGGTTATTATTAAACTTGTATATTCCTTTAATTTTTTTATCAATTTCGTTATTATTACAATGGATATTTAGATTTTGAATCTTAGGACTTACAACAATTATTTCATTGGTATTAGGTATCTGTTCGATACTATTTTCGTTTTCGATAAGTAAATATGAGCAATCATCATTTCTATGGTTAACAATAATGTCATTGATACATTTCCTAATCTCTAGGTTGTCCGATTGACAATAGTAATTTTTATTTTTTACACAGTTATTAGTAACAATATTTGTATCTACCTTTTTTGTGTAGAGTGTATAATGTTCGTTTAACATGTATGTGCTTGTTTGATTTATGAATGGTATAGGTGTGAATTGGAATAATGGATATAGGGTAAGACTCATTATAGGTATTTCAATGATGTAGTATATGTTTTCGCCATCATAGTTACAATGTGTGGTTATTAATGATACTATTTCGAAGATATTTTGATTTTCAATAAAACTTTGGAGTCTGTTCAGACTGATAATTGTGGAATGTAATTTATTTAAAGAACAAAAGGTTAAGCTCGTTTCTATTTGGTTTGCGTAATTTTGAATACTATTTAGAATATTAATAATTGTTTGAATTTTATTCTCAAACTCGATTTTTGCTTGCCACACTTGGTTTTTTTTCATGATATCTTTTATGAAGACTATTTCCTTTTTAATTTCTTCTTCGTTTAATTCGATGTTCTCCAGTTGTTTATTAAATTGTTCAGTTATTTCTTTAAGATTTTTGAAAAGTTTCTTTTCATTTTGAGATAGTAGATTTTCGTTATCTTTAATTATTTTAAAGAGGTTGTCGTATCTTTCTCCGTCGTTGCTATCTAGATTTCCAGATATTGATTTTATAATACTACCTAATCCGTCAATTAATCCTCTTTTTTGTCTTTTATTATATTTGAGTTTATCTAATTGTTCTTGTGTATTTATGAATGTAATGTTCAGGAGTTTCATATAATTAGTGTTTAGGAATTGGATGGATTCTGTCTCTTGGAGTAGTGTTGTTATTGCGTTATGTATTTTATGGAAGTTTTCGTATAGGGGTGTGACGTTGTAATTGAAATATGTGTGTATTCTTTCTTGTTCGAGATGTGTTAGTCCTAGTTGTGTGATATGATATCCGTTGTTGTGGGATATGTCCAGTAACTGTTGTCCGTGAGTTCTAAAAGAATTATTATTTCTTTATTCTATCTATTCGTATGTTACGAATTTTCATTAAATTTTTACTGCCATGTTGGTACGGTTTTTCGACTTTTGTTACGCCTAATTTTGGGTTGTATGAGATTACTTTACATTTTTGATATAGGGTTTTTTTGAATTTTTGTATTCGTCTGGTTGTTTCTTTGACATATATTTGTGGGGGTAATTCTAAAGGGTTTATATTTTCTTTGTTTCGTTTTTCCTTTTCCTTTTGAATTTTACCGTTAATTATTTTATGGAGTTCTTTTTGGTTATTTATATGTTGTTGTATTAGTTCAGATTCTGTTTTAATTTCTTTAGGATATTTGAATTCTTGATCTTCTCCAAAAATTATTTCAAAGGGGGTTTTATTAGTGATTGAATGTTTTGAATTATTATAACTTACGATACAGAGGTCAATTTTATCATTTAATTTTAAATGTTTAAATTTAGTATTATTTTCTACAATTCTCAAATGTTCGATAAGGGTGGAATGGAATCGTTCTACAGCGTTGCTTTTTGGGTTGTTGATACAAGTGTAGTGAGGTTTGATATTTAGTGTTTTTAGGTAATCTTTCAAGAATTCATTGTTAAATTCAGTGCCGTTATCCATAATAATTATCTTGGGCACTGCGTACGATTTTAAGTATAGTTTTAGATAGTTTACGATATTAATAGAGTTTACTATTATGGGAGTTATCTGTCCTAATTTTGAAAATTGATCAAATACTGTTAAATATTTATGAGTTGATAAAGATAATATGTCAAGATTGATAATTTCGAAAGGGCGTTCTGGAGTAGGAGTGAGATTATCGTGGGTTTTTATAGGTTGTCTTTCGTATTTATTGCTTTTGCAAATTTCGCAGTTAATTATATAATTTTGGATAGTTTGTATCATTTTAGGCCAATAATATCTTTCTTTCAAATTTCTAATTGTTTCTAGTATTCCTCTTTGATTTCGGAAACCGTTATGATCGACAGCGACTATTTGTTTCTGTTCGTTAATCTTAAGTATATCTTTCACGAACTTATTTACTCCGATTATATTAATAGTGTTTGGTTCAAAATTTTTTTGTAAGTGTTGTGATATCAATAAGTCTAATTTATTATAGAAAATTGCAAAATATCTTACTTTAGGTATTATATAATTTTTTAAGAAATTTAGTATTTCGTTATCTACATCTAGAACTGAGAATGTAACGTGAAATCTTTGTTTTTGGATATTCGGTTCGAAGTATAATTTTTCTATTTTTATTTCGTGTTGGTCTCCTAATTTAAATATAATTTGGTTGTCTGCTATGTTTAATCTATCTTCTTTGTATCTTATTCCATTTATAATATTTTCGGGTGAGCTATGTATCGTAGCATTTGAGTCGTCACTGATATAGAAATTTTGGGGTAGTGTGTAAATGTTAATTAAAATATTTGTCTCATTAAAAATAATATTTAAATATCTTATTAGATCGTCATATTTTTTTCTGTCTAATCCGCATCCTAATTTTGGGATGTTGATTTCGTAGATTTCATTTTTAATACAATAATTTCTAAGTTCTACTAAAGCTTTCTTAAAGTCTTTTACATTTGGTAGGTCTAAATGGCTTTGTTTTGTTATTAAATTTAATATAGTTTTATTTTCATGAATTTGAGGTATTATTAAAGAATTTTGGTCAGTGTAGCTTTTACAGTACTCCTTGCTATTAAATTCCTCATTTATTTGTCGGGCTATTCCCTTAGACATTTTGTAATCTCTGGATATACAATGTGCGAAGATGTTAGTTTTTGTTACGTCACCTAATTTTTCCGTAATTTTGAAAGGATTTCTTTGCCTACTGAGGAAGTCTGCTATTTTATTTGTTTTTCCAGTAATGTATTCGATTTCGAAGTTGTATTCACCTAGTTCTATCTTCCAGCGCATTAATTTTTGGTTGGCGTTTTTCATGTTAAACAGCCAGACTAATGGTCTGTGGTCTGTTTTAATTTTGAATTTCTGTCCGTAGAGATAGGGTTTAAAGTTATTTATTGCACATACTATGCTTTTTAATTCTTTTTCAATAGTTGAGTAATTTTGCTCAGCGGAATTAAAGGTTTTTGACGCGTATGCTATTGGTTTTTCTTGTCCGTCGTGTATTTGGGAAAGTACGGATCCCATTGCGAAGTCCGAAGCGTCAGTTGTGAGGATGAACGGTTTTGTAAAGTCAGGTGGTTTCAATATTGGGGGATTAGAAATTAGCTCTTTTGCAAGTTTAAATGCATTTTGATATTCTTGATTTTCTATGTTTATTATTTGGCCCTTTTTTAGATAGGTAGTGAACGGTTTAGTGAGTTTAGCAAAATTTGGAATGAATCTACGATACCACGAGAGTTTACCAAGAAAGCTTTTAATTTCTTTAACAGTTTTTGGGATAGTTAATTTATTAATAATATCTATCTTCCTTTTATTTGGTTTAAGGCCTTCTGAAGAAATAACGAATCCTAGGTATTCTACTTCTGTTTGAAAGAATTCCGATTTATCAATTTGAATTTTTAAGTTAGCTTTTCGTAATTCATTAAAGACTTTTGTAATGTTTTCAAGATGTTCTTGTTCATTGTTTCCAAAGATAATAATGTCGTCCATATAGACTAGACAAATTTTGTTTATTAGGTCCTTTAAAACTTCGTTCATCATTCTTTGAAATGATGCTGGTGCGTTGATTAGTCCAAAAGGCATTCTCAGGTATTCGTAATGCCCTGAGGCGGTTGAGAATGCAGTTTTTTCTCTATCTTTGATATCTATTAAAATTTGGTGAAACCCTGAATGTAAATCTAAAGTGGTGAAGAATTTAGGTTTTCCGATTTTGTCTAATAGGTCATCTATATTTGGTAAGGGGAATTTATCTTCACGAGTTTTTTGGTTTAGTTTCCGAAAATCAATTACGAGTCGAGTTTTTCGTTTACCGGAGGCATCTGCCTTTTTTGGCACGATCCATATAGGAGAGTTATATGGGGATTTAGATTTTTGAATAACCTTAGTTTTTAGCAAATTTTGTACATGTTCTTCAATGTCATTATCGTGACATTGAGGTAATCTGTAGTTTTTTGTGAAAATGGGTATTTCATCCGTTGTGTAAATTTTATGTGTAGTTGTATTTGTAGCAGAAAGTTGGTCGTGTTCCTTAGGAAATAAGTCTTCGTATTCTTTAAGTAGTTTGGCTATTTTTAATTTCTGACTTGTGTTTAAGTTTTGATCTCTAAATTGAATATAGGATAATTTATTATGAATTTCGCCTTGTGTAGTGAATTTCATTTTTCGGTTTTCAAAATGAATTTCGTTTGTTTTAAAATTTAGAGTAATATTTAATTCTTTTAATATTTCCATTCCAAATAGGAGATTACAAAGGTGATGAAAGTCTACTACGTAAAATTTGAACAGTTTTTTATTTACTTTTAAGTTTACTGATTTTGTAAGGGTTTTTCTACCGTTAGCGGTGGAAAAGGTAATTTTATCTTGATCATTGATTGTTAAATTTCTTTCTGTCGCATATCTAGGGGATATAAAATTTATGTCAGATCCTGAATCGATTAATATTATAGAGTCGTTATTGTGTAAAATAGGGATTGAGTTCTCGTGACTTGTCATTACGTATTTTCGTTTTCTACGAGGTTTTCCTGAAAATCCTCAGTTTGGTGTTCGTTCTCTTCGTCTATAGGGTATTCGTATAATTCGTCGTTTGTTTCGTCCGGCGGATTTGTTTCGTCGTTAGTATAGTTTTGGTAGTTATGATGTGGAACTATAGTTTGTGTGGACATTGGGTCGGTTTGTCTTGTTTGTTGTGTCATGGGTTTTGGTGTGAATGTCCTACGTGTATTTATGTCATTGATAATGTTTCGACGAGCAAAATTATTTCTACCTTGTGGTTGGTATTGTCTTTGTATAGTGATTGGTCTGGAAGGGAACGATTGTGCAGGGAATTTTTGTGGTGCGATATTATTTCTGAATTGTGGTGGGGTGTTGTTCACTGTTTTAATTTGTGATTCAAATTTTTTGAGTGGAGATTGGTGTTGTACGTAGTTAAATTCATTTATTAACAGTTGTTCGCATTCCTCAAGTGTTTTGGGATTTTTTACGGTAAAGGATCCGCGTATAATATGCGGTAAGCAAGAAATAAAGTGATGTACCACTAGTTTCTGATTTTCTGCTATTATTGAGGTTTTTACATGCATTTGATATTGTGTTAACATCATTTTATTTTTGTATTTGTTAAAATTTGACATTATTTCTTTCAAAAAGTTTTCTGTATTATTATTTTTTGTATTGTAAATAATTTTTAGTAGTAATGTTTCAGGGGTTGTTTTGTCTTCGAAATTTGTTTGGAGGAAGGTCTTTAAGGTGTTCCAATCAGGAAATGAGTTTTCTGATAGGTATGTTTTTGCACTGCCTTTTAATTTGTTTTTAATTAATTGAAAAGTAAATATTTGTTGTATTTCGGTTAGAGTAATTCCTGTAAAGCAGGTGATAAACTCATCGACAGAATTTATGAAATAAGGCAGGTCTTTGGTGTTTCCATCGTATTCGGGGATGCCTTTTGACAGCATTTGAATGTCACTGTTTGTGGTAGTCATTGTGTTCTGGTTATTGATAGTATTAAGATTAGGGGATCTTAATGTTAATTTTCTAATCTGATTTTGTACAGCGTTTACAAATTCTTCACTGTCTGAGTCAGACATAAATTTGTGTAAGTGTGTGTGTCTCTGTGTCGGAGACCCGTTTCGATTCCTAAAAGCGTTAGCCTTTCCTCGAAACCCTGTGTTTAATTGTTACAAAGATATTGTACTTACACAGATATAATTGTTATGACCAACAATAAGATCATGGTTATAAGGTGGGTGGAGTCAGCGAATTGATTTATCCTGGTCCTCCTGACGTCTTGACTGATGTTGATGAAGGGCAGCAACTGTAGTATCTCGTTCTGGTTCCTCCTTGAATTGTTGTCCTTTGCAGAAACTTCGTGGTCGTGGGACAGCAAGAAGTTCTTAGGGATTGCTTGATCTGATGGGCAACTGTTTATGCCTGAGCTGGGATACCCTTGCTCTTATCTTCGTTGTGATGCCAAATTAATCGATTAAATCGAAAAGACTTTTACTGTAACTGCGGTTACCACTTTTGTTGGCACTTTCAACAATTAACTTTGTTAAAGACTTTTTGGCATCCTACCGACTGCGCCAATTATAATACGGAGATTATAATTATTGAAAAAAATAAAACACTTATTTTTTCAATATAGAAGAATTTTTATTCAAGATGATGTTTACTTGTCGAGAATCAGTACAAGAGTGAGTTTTTTCTAACTAGGATACATGTTATATAATATCTTAAGATTAGTGCTTATGTTGCTAAAAGTTATGGAAAACTACTGCGGTCAACTGAGGTTGGCCGGTGCACACGTGTGGCGAATATGATGAAATCTTACCTGGAGTGTTATCATAATTCCCGCATGCGAACAGCCTGGAAGTGATTCAAATTGATAAGTTTTGTGTCGAGGTCGTTTTATGTTAGAAAGATGTATTTTTTCTACTGTATTACCATGAGTTGGCTTTAATTTGCCAGTTTTGAGTGTTTTATTTAATTTAGATAATTTTTCGCGTTTGAATTTATTTCTGGTTTTTTGCTGTTTTTGTTTATTTTTGACATATACTGTATCCGATATCTCGGGTAAATTTTCTCTAATTTCATTACATTTACCAATCACTTTTTCCTTGTTCTCTTTTAATTTATCGTTAATTGTTCCGTAAAGTAATTTTGTTTTATTTTTATGATTTTCTATATAATTATTTATAAGCTGTTTATTTAAGTCGATATTAAAGGGTGATTCTGTATCTAGGTGACCGGTAATGATTTCACATGGTTTGAGTTTTGTGACTGAGTGATTTGTGTTGTTATACGCCAAAAGGGCGTAATTTACTTTGGATTCAATGGGTTCGGTTTTATATTCGTTTTGATTATTAAACAATCTAACGTGTTCGATGAGGGTAGAACGTTCAATCGTACCATTAGAATCAGGATGCTGCGAACTTATAAAATGGATGTCAATTTTGTGTAGTTGTAATAGTTCCTTAACGACAGAGTTTTTAAATTCTAATCCGTTGTCCGAAATGATTTGTTCTGGTATACAATGGTGTGTGAAATATTTAACTAAATTATTAACAACTTCTATACCTTGTCCGGAGTTTAATTTATAGGCTTGTGCATATTTGGAAAATGAGTCTATTATAGTCAGGAATTTGACGTGTTCTAATGTAATGCTGTCGATATGCAAAATTTGGAAAGGTTTAGTAGCTGTGGGTGGGATGTTAAATTTTAATTTTAATGGTTTTCTGTCGTACTTTGTTATTTGACACGTTCCGCAGCTATTAATAAATGTTTGTATAGATTTCCTTAATTTAGGCCAGTAGTATTGTTGTTTTATACGTTTTTCTGTTTCGTCGATTCCCCGGTGATTAGTTTTACTGAGATGGTGATTTGTTATGATTTGTATGATTTTACTCATTGGAGTAGGTTTTGGATAATTTTGGCTGGTAGATGGGCCTTGGTTATTGTGTGGAATATTATTTAGTGGTGTAATCATTTGTTGATTATTAGGACGTACTGGAGCTCTGTTATGTGGGTTGGAATTATTAGGAAAAGGATTTGTATAATATGTTGGTCTAGGAGAGAAATGCTTTATGTTGTGTGTAGGTGATTTGTGATTTGGTTTGAAATTGTTTGAGTTAATGCTCTTAGATGGTTTGGAGATATGTTCAAATTGAAAGTCCTTCGCTAACATGCCTAGCGCGGAATTTAAATCAGAAGGATTTTTTGCTCTCATAAGCTGACCGATAGGTTCTTTCAAACCGCGTAGCAATATGCGTAGAGCATAGTTTTGGAAATAATCATTCATGACAAGCGCTACGGCAGCTGTACCATGAGTTGAAATATAAGAAATTTGTAAATTTAAAATATGCTGCAATCTTCCGTAAAAATCGAAAACAGTTTCATTTGAATTTTGCTTAAGATCGGTCATTTCAATATTTAATGTAAACCAATCGCGTTTATCAGCGAACGCGTTCAATAATGCTTCTTTCAAATCGTCCCATGTTTTGACCGTACAACTTGCAATATTAATTGCAGCGTCGCCCTTAATTTTTGTTATTATACTATTCATCAGATATTCATTTTGGAAATCTGTTGGGTCGGCGACAATATAAAATTTGTTTACAAGTTTCTTGCAAATATCAATAAAACGAGGTAATAATTCACGTTCGCCATGAAGCATATCAAGGTATTCTTTTTTTAGAACTGGCACTGCCATTGTAAATTGGGGTTGTCTTATAATAAAATTTGTATTTAAATTAGTTTCAATAAAATCTTCAAGATCTGGTTCAGATTCTGAATTTGAGCTTGACTCAGAATTAATAAAAATAGTATCTCTAAATGACATGTATGACTTACAGAAATATTAGTGTCCACTTCATGTGCCCTGAAGTCGTCCACGGGGTTAAGAATGACGGCCGAAGTTCTCTGATGTTCGTTCAGATGGTTACGGATGTCGAATCTTGACTTCTGGTGTAGTCTCGAGTTGCTCTGGTTGGTGTGGTTCGGAAAGGTTTTGATTTTTCTTTTTTCTTTTTTCTTGTTCGATAGCCAATTTAATCACAATGTGAAACAAAATATATTCGTTAATTTGTATTGACTATCCTACCAGGACTGCGCCACTTAACTTTCTCAAACCACCAACTTAGTTTTTAAAAAAGATTTATTTAAGTATTACAATTACATGTGTTTCTACTTCTAAGTCTGAATCTGAACTGACTAACATTATTACATCTACATACTAAATAACTTTACATATTACTGATGTCACGTTCGGGGGAAGGTGTCTATGTCAGCAGTTTGGTGATGAGTGGAACACTATAACTTATATATATATATATATACAGGGTGTTAAAAAAGTTCCGGGACGGTGAAATATCTCGAGAAATACACATCGAATCAAGAAACAAACACGTGTTTCATATTTTGCAAAAACCTATCTATGCACACCAAACAAAAAACCACAACTATCTATATATATAATCAGTAACCCTTTTACCGGAAGGTGTAGGGTGTATTATTATTTGTTTTACTTAATTCGTTCGTACTTATTAGAAAACTTATTGACGAATCTACATCATTTAATTTTCCGATTCGTCTACACATATCCATATGTAGTTATTTTCAATAATATTTCTTATTTCGTGAATAACTTCTTTGTACACTGAACTAACATAATTTTTGCGAATATGGCTTTCATCTGGAATGTGCAATGCGCAATATGTTTTTAAAAACGTTTTGAAATATTTATTTTGCAATTTATAAATGGGTATATTTGCTCTTATCAAAGCTTTGCAAAGATTAAAATTTAATTTTGATTGTTCCGTATAGCCGGAAGTAGATGCCATAGATTGCATAGATGTGCCAATAGTTTGTTGTTTCTTAGTTTGAGTTTTAATTCATTTAAGTTTTGCCTGGTGCAATGACGTTTTCACATTCTGATTTATATAGTATTTCTTGTCACAATTTATCTGTTAAATGAAAGTAACGTCAACAAATAATTATAATTGAATTGCAAATAAAACGTACTATATCTGTTTGCGTTCTTATTTTAATTCCTTGTATTCTTTGATACATTCCTCTACAGTAGATTTTTGTTTTGGCATTGTACTACGAACGCACTTTACACTGTCCCACGAACAACTTCAGCTAAACGGAGGGAGTTAATTTAAGACTCGACGCAAATCAGCATGGTTTCCTAATGGGAAGATCAACTGCAACTAACTTGATGAACTTTACTGAATTTACTATTAACGCCTTAAATAAAAACACGCAAATCGATGTCATTGATGCCTTTGATACTGTAAACCATGATATTTTATTATATAAATTACGAAATCAATTTAATTTTTCTCCTGAATTAATTCTTTTCGTACAGTGTTACATAAGAAATCGTCGGCAATTTGTTTCTTATAATGGTTTCAAATCTGATTACTTTATGCCATCGTCAGGAGTTCCTCAAGGATCAAATCTTGGACCGTTACTCTTCATTCTATTTATTAACGATATCACCAACTACATAAATTTTGCACACCCATTGTTATACGCTGATGATTTAATTTTTTTTAGTATTATAAACTCACACACTGACTGCGTGAATCTCCAGTCTGATGTTAATAATCTACTAATTTGGTCTTCTTCCTCAAAATTACAATTTAATATTAATAAATGTAAAATAATGACTTATTCTATGAAACATAACCCGTCTAACTATAATTACCATATGGGTGGTATATGTCTCGAAAGAACTAATCAATTTAAAGATTTGGGTGTGTTATTTGACTCTAAATTATCTTTCACATCACATATCAATAATATTGTACAAAGATCTTATATAAATTTAGGCTTTTTAATCAGAAACTCTCAAAACTTCAATAAAATATCAACACTCAAATCTTTATATTTTTCTTTCGTTAGGCCGGGGCTTGAATATTGTCTTACTGTCTGGAACCCTTTATACAATAATCTTAGTGTTGATATTGAAGGAATTCAGAGAAAATTTGTAAATTTCTGCGCACGTAAATTCGGTTATTCGTTCAATATCTTGACTTACAGTTATTCTCAATCTTTGACTGAATTCAATCTTATTACTCTTGATAACAGACGTAAACTAATATCTTGTTTATATCTTTCTAAATTATTAAACAATAATATTGATGATCTTTCAAGCCTAGCCAGAATTTTCATTAATGTTCCTAGACCCTCCAGATCTTGTAAACATAATGTTACTTTTAATACCACTTTTATGAAAACCAACTATGAACTTAGACGATTATGTTTCATCTTTAATAACTGCGAATGTGAAATAGATCTTGATATTTTCAGTCAGTCATAAATCAACTTAAATTTGTTCTATCTAGATTTTTTTTAACTATGTAAATTTCTATTGATGCTTTGTTTTCAAAATGTATTTTTCTTATAAACAGTTCTGTAAATCCCTGTCTAATAATTGTTCTACTTGTAAATTTAATATTTTGTATCTCCGACCCTCTGTTATTGGGATACTTTGTATCCTGTAGAGTGGTTGTAAATTAAATAAATAAATAAATAAAAACGGGGATTCCCCCGTTAGACGGTACGGCGGAGAATTACAAAGTACAAATTCATTATCGTGTGCTGTGGCGTAACAAATTTTTTTTTCTATTACATAAATTTTGAAAAAATCACGTCAAAAGTAAAAATGGGCTCTAAATAGACATAATAGTTATTTGTATGTTAAGAGTGTAAAGTGATTCTTTGTTACTCGAACACGGTAATTGCAAAGCGAACCGAAGGCGAGAGCTGCAATAGTGTAAGAGGAACAAAGACGCTTTACGCTCCTGATACACACATAATTTTTTCTACGATTGCATCTTTAATTTAAATATTAAAAAACGTATGCGTACTGAAAATAAGTTCGTTCTGTCAACTGTCAATATGACAAGTTTCCGTTTTGTTTGTATCCTTGGTAACTATTGAAATAAACGCGCATTTAATATCTTTTTCGCGCCTTACCATTGGAAACGCGCGCATTTAACGTCTTTTTCGCGCGTTGCCATTGGAGATGAGCAAAAAATATATTTTCTGATTGCTCCACAAAAAACGTCAACTTTACGATGACAAATGAGAGCGTAATTGTCAACTTTTCATAGCAATAGTAGAAAAACATAATAATAGGCATGAAAATTAAAAAACAAATAAAAAAGGCATAAAAACTTAGTCTTATCTTATTACTTTTTATTTGATTCGTACAGATTTTTAAATAGATTTTTCATGCCTTAAATATTAAGGATAAGCATATTTTCTATAAATCCGGTCTCTAATTATGAATGTGACGGAAGTGATGTATCAAGATACGACGGTCGTTCAATAAGTCCTTAGAAAAAAGTAGGAAAAACACTTTTTTTGGGTAGATTTTTTTTTATTTTTCTACATACTTCTATACACTTCTCTAATCGTTTTCCCAAATTTTTTAAGCTGTCCAAAAAGTAGGATTTCGGAAGCTCCTCAAAATAGGCTTCCGTTTGGGCGATGACCTCCTCATTGGACGTAAACCTTCGTCCGCCAAGCCATTTCTTTAAGTTTGGAAATAAGAAAAAGTCACTGGGGGCCAAATCTGGTGAATACGGTGGATGTTGCAATAATTGGAACTTTAATTCCCTAATTTTGGCCATCGCAACTGCGCAGGTGTGCACACGTGCATTGTCTTGATGAAAAAGGACCTTTTTGCGTTTCAAATGAGGACGTTTTTCTTTTATTTCTTCGCTCAGCCGGTCCAATAACGACGCATAATACGCTCCTGTTATCGTTTTTCCCTTTTCCAAATAGTCGATGAAGATGATTCCGCGTGCATCCCAAAAGACCGTTGCCATAACCTTGCTAGCCGATTTCTCCGTCTTCGCCTTCTTCGGAGCCCGTTCGCCTTTAAAAATCCACTGTTTTGACTGTTCTTTTGTCTCTGGAGTGTAGTAATGTATCCAAGTCTCATCCACAGTTATGTATCGACGCAGAAAATCTTCAGGATTACGACGGAAAAGCGCCAAAACAGCCTCAGAGTCCACCACACGATTGCGTTTATTCTCCACTGTGAGCAACCGCGGCACCCATCTTACCGAGATTTTTTTCACACCTAATTTTTCGTGCAAAATTAAAGCGACTGTGCCTTGTGATATGCCTGTAGCCTCAACTATTTTGCGCACTTTGATTCGTCGGTAACTTAAAACCATATCGTGGATTTGGTCAATCATTTCGGGGGTAGACACTTCTACAGGGCGTCCGGAACGATGTTCATCTTTTGTGGATGTACGGCCACGTTTAAACTCATTCACCCAATTGTAAACAGTTGCAAACACAGGAGCAGATGTGCCATGAACTTCATCCAACTCAGCTTTAATTTCTTTCGGCGTTAAGCCTTTTAAATACAGATGTTTAATCACCGCTCGAAACTCACTTTTATCCATTATTATAAACAATCAAAAGTTTTTTACTACAATTGACAACAACAATGAAACTACGTGACGGCTAAAGCTAAAACTCTAACAGTTGACTAGTTACGAGTGCTGCTTACTGGAAAAAATTCATTTTCGATACTACGAGCACCATCTCTTGGATTTTCTAAGGACTTATTGAACGACCCTCGTAGAAATATCTCATAAATGTTTCGATGAATCTGGCTACCCCATTTTATGAAATGTAGAGCAATGTATATAAAATAATTGAAATTGCGAACTATGAAAACTTATGGCAAATTTCGTAACAAGAATAAAATGTTCCGAAACTTTTACATACTTTTCATATACAAAAATACTGTGAAGGTTACAGGATTTTATATATTTAAATTTCTTAATAGTATGCTAACAGAAAATAATATGACAAATTTATTTTGTAAAAAATATTTATGGAATTTTATAATTAGCTAAATTAAAATTAAACATTTTCGGACAGCTTTGCTTTGAAAATCATTCAAGAAATTTGGATAAAATTTTATCTACCTACTGTTCTGTAAGTAGGCAATGCTACAAATCCAAATATACAGGGTGTTATATTTTAATAGACCCAGCAAATATCTCGCTTATTTATCAACTTAGCAATTTCTTTCAAATAACATGATTTATACAGCAACATGTAAGCTAGTTGATGACGGATGTACATTCATGATATCATTTCCGGTTTATTAGTAATTAATATCAACTTTGAAATTTCAAATGGAACATACTATATTTTTTTACAAATTTGAAAAGTGTATAAAATTTGCTTTACAATCATGTAAAATAATCCATATGTTACATTATTAAAAAGTAAAATGGCGGGCACTTTAATATACACCAAATCGGAAAGAGAATAGTGAGCCATGACTGTGATTGAAATAAAACAATTAACTAAAACAATTGTAATTATTATTATTAAACGAAATAATATATTTTTGTCATAATAATACAGAAAATAAGAATAACAACAAAATGATTTTATAACAAATATTCAAAATTATTCCCAGCCTCTTCATTGCATTTTCTCCCGATCTGACCACTTGATTTTTTTATGGAACTACGTGAAAGATTTTGTTTGTAATGAACCAGTAAACACATTAAACGGACTGAAGAATACAAATGAAGCAGCAATTGAATCTTTATCTGCTAACCAAATATAAAGGGCAACCTATTCTGTTTTAAAACGTTGTGCAAAAGAGACTGGGAGCCATTTTGAATATTTTTATAAAATCATTTTGTTGTTATGAAGTGTTCCTTATTCTTATTTTCTGTATTATTATGACAAAAAAATATTATTTCGTTTAATAATAATAATTACATTTGTTTTATTTCAAGTCGCAGTCATGGCTCACTATTCTCTTTCCGATTTGGTGTAAATTAAAGTGCCCGCCATTTTACTTTTTAATAATGTAACATATGGATTATTTTACATGATTGTAAAACAAATTTTATGCACTTTTCAAATTTGTAAAAAAATATAGTATGCTCCATTTGAAATTTCAAAGTTGACATTAATTACTAATAAACCGGAAATGATATCATGAATGTACATCCGTCATCAACTAGCTTACATGTTGCTGTATAAATCATGTTATTTGAAAGAAATTGCTAAGTTGATAAATAAGCGAGATATTTGCTGGGTCTATTAAAATATAACACTTTGTATAATCTAGTCTCATGCTAATATAAAGACAGACATTAATGTTAATAATAAGTTTGTGGTGGATCAAGGACTTCGTTATTGAATCAACTACTTTTTTAAATGTAATTTTTTAGTCAGCTATCATTAGTTTTGTTTTGAAGTGTAATTTTTGACATTAAAATATAAAACTCTGTAATTAAAGAAATATAAATATAAATTATTTTTGACGTTTTTCCGAAACACTAAATTTGGTGACTCCGACGTGATCTATGAGAAACGAAACAGCATGGAAGTAGATGAAATTAAAGTTGCTCGTATATCTATAAAAATTTGAAAAATATCGCTTTCTTGGCAACTAAATTCTGATTTTTTGTTTAAGCAATTAGAATCGCAAATTATTATTCTTCTTCTTCTGATGGCACTACAGCCCAAATCGGGCCTGGGCCTATCGCAAATTATTACAACTGGAATATCCGTTGACTAAACAAAATATCATAGTGTTGTTACAACAAATGAAAGTGAAGTTCTGCATCTAGTAAGTGAAATCGTCCTAAAACCTCCGACGCAGATTATGTATGAGACTTTTAAGATACAAATTATGAAGTTCCTGTCGATATATCTGCAGCGTATATGTCACAATCTGATATTAGTTAAATTTGTTATTTAAATAGCTGCTTTATTAGAAAAAGTAGAAGATTTATGAAGTTTTAGAAATAATAAATAAATGTATTTATTTATCCAAAATCGATCCTACAGGATATAAATATCCCTATTAAAGGAGGATTATAACAATACATAATATGTGTGCAAGCAAAATCGAAACAATTAACAGATTATTATATAACAATATAAATTACAAAAATAAACGAAATTTTAACACTTTTATTTGCAGAACGCTATTAAAAGTTATTTTTAAACAACAAATTTTTGAATCTAAAAAAGAGTCTGCAAAAATTGTCTTATAGGTGATTTTAATTCATAATTTGTTCTGGCTGTGCTACAATTAAAACTTATTTTATGACGAAATGACTTTCTAGGGACATTAATTGGTTTACGTTTCAGACTATCTGAATCATTTACAACAGAATTCAATAACTTAAATAAATACAAACTAGACTACGTTCAAGAAACAAAACATTAAACTCTTGAAGAAGATTGGCATAATCAAAGGCAAAATTTGGGTACTGTTTATAAAGCTTATAGTAACAATATTTGAAAAATTTCTTTTGTATGGAGTCAATAATCTTAACAAACTTATTATACATAGGTTTCCATTTTTGTAGACAGTACTCAAGTTTTGATCTAACGAAGGCGAAGTAAAGAGATTGTAAAGTAGAAATTTTAATAAATGTCTGAGTATTTCTCATTACAAAACCTAGATTTTTGTAAGAGGATTTGACAATGTTGTCAATGTGAGTATTAAATGACAAATAAAAATCGCATAATACTCCAAGATCTTTGAATTGATTAACTCTCTCTAGGATGTAGTTATCTAATTTGTATATACAGTTTAATTTTTTATATAAAATAACTAATTATTTTACATTTACTGTAATTGAAGTATAGTTTAGAGGGTAAAGACCATGATAATATGTTATCAATATCTTTTAGAAAATTGGAAGCATCTTGCACCGAATTAATAACTTTAAAAAATTTCATGTCGTCAACATATAGTAAAACTTCAGAATATTAATTAATAAACAAATTAAATAATAAAGGACCAAAGTTTGAGCCTTGGGGCACTTCTGAAGAAGCCAGATATGGAGTAGAGAGGAAATTATTGAAAAATACAGACATCTTGCGTTCATGAAGAAAGAAATTGTATTAGATCTTCAGAAAAGTTAAAATTATGATTAAGTTTACTAAGTAGAATATTGTGATCTATATTATCAAATGCTTTGGAAAAATCTTTATATAAGACGTTTTATATAGAGATATATACGTGTATTTGATTATTAACATGCATAACACTTAATGTAAATTCGGTGAAATTCATAAGATTTGTTGTGGTTGATCTGCCTCTGTTAAAACTATGCTGATGAATAGAAATCAAGTTTTTTACAGAACTATAAATATACTTGTCATCTTCCATGATGCTAGAAATAATCAAGAAATTATGATTACAGCTGGTATACTCCTGGCTATTAGTAAGTGTGGCACTATTCGAGGAATAAACTTTAGAAAAAAAATCCGCAAATCCCTCAACAATTTCTTCATTGTTATTAAGTGAGTGTTCCTCAAAATGCATTGTTCCAGGAATCCGTGAAACATATTTTTTTATTTTTTGACTAAAGTTAATTTATATTATGACAGAAAAATTTAGATGACGCCTGGATTCGAATTTTTTATAGTTAAAAAAAGACCAAAATTTAGAATGGTCCGTAGATATTCAGGGCCTCCATATTAGCTGTATATTTGGAATATTCAGATTTAATTTCACCTTTTATCCGCTTCCGTAAGCGTTTGAATTCATCATTGTAATATTCGATATTATGAATTTGAAATAAATTACGGTATAAATTTTTTACTTTTATTTTCTCAATGATATTTTTATTTAACCTTGGTGGGAATTTAGCGGCTTTTCTTAAAGTTTGAGGAACACATCTCATAATACCATACAGCAACTCGTAAAATTTGTTGAAAGCATCATCCAGTTAAGTTCAGACAATAAATTATGAAAAAGTTCAAAATTAGTTAAGCGGAATTATAAAATTTGGACTAATTGAAAGTTGAGATAGAAGGTTTACATGTATTTAGAGATTTTATTGATATATTTAGTGCTGGGTGATGAAGGTCCTCACCTACAATAGCGTCTAAACAGTGAGAAACAGTAGAGATATTATTACAAATTACAACATCTAGCAGCCTACCAGCTGAATTATATTGCGAAGCGTTCAAAAAAGATAACATATTATCAAATCAAGCAATAATATTATTAGTGTAACCATTATTAGTATGATCTATAAGTTTAGTAATATTAAGATCACCAATAATGATAAAATTATGATTTAATATTGGCGGGAAAGATTCAAAGAATTCATAAATATAATTTTGTTGGTCAATGGATATAGGAGGTGGTGAGTATAGAACAAATATGTAAATAGAAGTTACAGAATTTAGAAATATTTTAACACATAAGATATCAGAAAGAGAGTTAGGGTCGAGTTTAACTGGAAAAATATTAGATTTTAATTTATTGTGTATAGCACACACTAATAGATGTATCTCTATCCTTTCTATAGACATTGTAGGCGGGCGAAAATAATTATGAGTTATACATATATACTGAGTTATTAAGCCACGTTTCAGTCAGAGCAATTATAGGAAAATTGAAGCTGCGTGGTTCTATAAAAAGACTCTAGTTTAGTATTTATTCCTCTAACATTCTGATACACTGCAAAATATTCTGGTGTCTGCATCGACCTTTTTAGGTTGAAACTATTGCCAACCATAGGGTAGAAGCATTCTTCCTTTAAAAAAGGTTTATGAGTGTACCTCAGTTCTCGGTACGCGCTACGTCTGTACTTGCAGGTATAAATGGTTAAACCCATAGTTAAGGACGAAGCAAAGACTCGACAGGCAGATGTAAATACTTCATTTTGTTCTTAAATACCTTTGTGTAGGGTAGACAGACATTTTTATAGGTTGTTACAAATACTATATAACGTTTTATATAAACCTTTGGTTGAGGAAAATGTAAATACTGATAAAAGTTTATAACGAATTTTAAGGATATTTGAATAATAAGCAGTGATTGCAACAATAAATTTATTGTAAAATAAGTAGATAAATAAAAATAAAAAATACATATATAAAATTACATAAAAATTATGTTATAAATGAAAAAAAAATCAAAACTATATACAGTACATTATCAAAAATAATGAATAAAAAAAAAGTAAAAAGGAAATACAATATAAAATACCATGTATCATTACAACAAATAAACAAAAAATAAAAAAAAAAACTAATACTATATAGGTACACATATATACATTTTTAAAAATATGTAACATCACTAAAAGAACAAAAATAATAATAATAATAATAATAATATTATATATATACACGTTTATACTAAACAAATTTATTAATCTATGTATGGGTATATTTTTTTTTCGGTGATATTAATTTTAAGATAAATTCGCTTAAAAAAATGTTTTCTTGAGACACGGAGGATATTTTAATTGAAATAAATATATTATTGATATTAAAGCTATTACTGCGTCATAAAATGTTACACAAGTACAAATTTTGATTATATCTATGCATATAAAAAATAAATTATTTAAGAACAGATCATCTTGTGCTGAGACTGCTCCCATTATGACTGGTCCTGGAGGTATATCTTCTGAGATTAGGATTAGTTTTCATAGTTTTCTCTCAATAATGAAGGTATTACTAATAAAACCGTTTCCATCGATAATTCTAAACAAAATAGAAAAATTAATTAATTTTTGTTATAAAATATGCTGCTAATTATCATAATTCTATGAATTTTTACGATTCTATTTACAAATTATAAAGGCTGGCTAAATTATTCTGAACAAATGAAAATAGAATAAAAATAAGTAATATACAGTTATTCAAAAATCGCATTCGGGAAAATTTTTTAAAAACATAAAAGTGAATTCATTTTTAAATGAAACTATATATTTTACCTTTAAAATTATGATTTTTATAATATAGAGAAAGCTTTTCGACAACGCCTCGATTTTCGGCTATTTTTATTGATTTTTTAATTCGAGCTTCTGTAAAATAACTCTGTAACTCATCTTTAGCCTTTATTTGAAAAAATCTCTTGACAGCCAACGGGATCTGAAAAATATTTTGATATATTAGAGCGAAAATAACTTTTAAATATATTTATACAAATTTTACTTGATTTTCCAACAGTAGAGCAGGATACGTTTCAATAATTTCTCTTGTAGAGCTCTCTCTATACATATTAAACCGATGTTCCTTTGTTCTTTCTAATCTATCAGATATTATGTGTAGATCTGGTGTTCCATTGATTTGATTTTTCATATGTTGAATGTGGGTTATAATAGTATTTTCATCTTCATCAATTACTATTGGCATTGTTCTATTTGTCATTCTATGTTCTTTATTAGCACTGAGAACAGAGTAGCGTACATATTTCATATAAGTTAAAACATTATGCAAGTACATAAACGTTTTATTGCAATTATAGATAGTACAATTAAAATATTCCATTTTGTTGGCACTAAAATATATGATGTACAATAAATAAATATCCAGAATATTAATAAATAAAGAATTAAACTTACCTATTAGTAGACAGTATGAGCGTAAGCAAATATTTAATCACCTTGTGTATCGGCAACCAAAGTCAACAATTGAATGACACAAAAATTCAACCTTGAAATGTTGTTACAACCCCCATTTTCAAATAGTGAAAGTGGTGGGGTTTTATATTGGCGCTGAAACGTCGGACCAAGGGTACAAGAGCGTCCTGCAATATTTTCTACGGGGTGCAATCATATTATTTGTGCCCCACAAAGTTACTAATGAAATTTAAAAATAAAATAATTAAAATTAAATATAACTGCCAGTAATTGTCAACATTCCATAAATTTCGATCTTTGACGTTAACGTATGTATAACTTTATTGCATTTTGTGAGTATACCCCACAAATTTGTGAAAATTCGGCGCCTCTGAGTTGTACCGTTATAGTTTTCGTACGGCACGAATGTTGAAGTAATTTTAAAGAATCTGTTTATTCATTTCATAAATTTTAAAGAAATTCGTATTAACAATTATACTAAAAAGAAAACTATATCCATTTATTTTAGTATCATTTCGACAATAATTAAATTTTGAATGATTATCTCATTCACTTTCTTACTGCATGTTTATATTGTAGAAATAATTTGTTAAAAAATTATTAATCTCAACATTCATTATCATCAAATCGCATAATCTCTACTTTACAATAAAAATATATTTGTAAGCTTTTATATCAGACAGGCAAGATACAAATATCTAGTAACGCAAAATATATTATTTTGTAATTATGAAACGGTACAGATTTTGTTTAACACAAGCTTTTAGCAGTATATTTCTATTTAATTTATAAATACAATTAAGCCAGTATAAAAATATGTGGTAACTCTTCAATAACTATTATAATCAATGTATTGTAGTTTTAAACATTATAAAATAGTCAATTATAAATTCTTTCAAGCTGTTTATCCCAGAATGTACTTCTTAGAATAATTCGAGGATAAACTATTTTAAGACATAACATATTTACCGTAAAATATTTCATTTATAATATCAATTATGCCCGTGTCAAAATATATGGTAACTCTTAAATAAATATTACAATCAATGTATAAGTTTCAAACTTAATAAAATAATTCATGTGCTAGTTTCGAAAAAAAATAAAAACTATAATCAATTATAAATTCTAAGATATTTATCACAGTATGTACTTCTTTGAATCGTCTCAAGGGTAGAAACAATTTTAAGACCGGGCGTATTTACCGCTATAGAGGCACGCAGATAGCTTGGGCGATTTTCAACGACCCCAAGATAGAAGTTTACCATTATAAAATTTTATTTCTACCTTCGGTCCTCAAACTACCCGAAAGTATATAAATCGGCTCAAACGGAGATGCATCTACCTTCTTTATACCCCTAAAATTTGCAGTGTAGTAAATGTGCATTCAAAATTAGTTTGTAAAATTCAAAGATCCAGAAGTATGCTACACAGCCAAAACTTACGTTTCTCAATTAAAGAATAAAATCTTAAAGAAATAAAAGTGAGTTAGTAAGTTAGTAAATAATTTGCAAAAAATAAAAACGAGTTTTGGTTAGATCTTCCTTAATTGTTATTCTGCTACCTTTTAAGTTCTTACGGTTTTTTTAAATTATGGCACGTGTTTTGTAGCTTATGAATTTAACAATTATGGGGCGGGGTCGTGAAAGTTCAGAAGTTGACGAATACGATGGCATCTGTCCTATGTCTGTAAACCCACTTTTAAATTTAGTTTATCACTGATCAGCAACCGCACTAATTCCTCGGTGTTTTCATTGACAGTTTCTTGTACGTCTAAGATACGCACGCAGTTTCGTTGGGAATATTGTTCCTGTTGGTCCAGACGGTCCTTCAGGACGTTGTTGTTTGAAGTTTTTATTAAACGCTAAAAATACTACAAAGATGTTATTGGTCTTGCGAGGGGTAATAGGATGGAGGCCGGAGAATACGGAGATAGAGTTTTTAGAAAAATGACGCCCGGCCACAGAATGCCTGAGTGTCTGGGGCGACGGTCGGATCTACGGCGGAGGTCACGAGGTACGTATGAGGCGGGTCCGCGACCTTTTGAGAAAAAGACGCCGGGGTTTCCGAAGCGACGGTCAGGGCCTACGGCTGAGGTCAGCGGATACGGAGGAGGCAATTTCACGATGTGTTGCAACGGCGGCTGGTGTGACACAAACGATCTCGTAGTGCGTCTTGCGGATTTCGGAATGGTGGCTCGGGTTGTACATACAAACGAGAATGTCACGTGGAACGCAAACGTCATACTACGAACGCAAACGTCACACTACGATCGCTTTGGATTACTCCCGCCAGCATCGAAGTGATCGTTCACGTATCCAAAAAATGACGATGACACGAGACCTCAAGGAAGCACAATATGATACGGTAATTACTGGAATGCTTTGCTTACCTGGAGATTGGTGTTGTCGGCTGTCTAGATGATTCTGTCGTAGGTGTCGTCGCTGAGGCGGTGTACTTCTGACTGTGTCCTGACTGTCTGTCAGTGTGGTTTATATACTGTATTTTTAATGAAACGAGTCCCAGGTTATTGTAGTTGGTTCGTCCCATGTTAACTTACAGAGCGGTTTTGTAAAAAAAATGGAAACTGGGTTACCTGGTTCGCGATCTGATTCATTTTACTATTGTAGGCTGTATCTGTTTTTGTTTGCATTGGGGTTAAGGTTCGCGAGATAATTTGAAGTTCCGCGATCTTGGAATGGTTATTATTTTGACGAGCAGACTTCATCACAGTAATGTATTGCAACAATATACCAGCAATATTTGGCAACCATTAGGGTTTTTCTCCGTTAAATTAAATGATGCCCAAAAAAAGCGTAGTGCTTATGAACTTTTGGCTGCATATTCCACTGTGCAAAATTTTAAATATAAACCAGAAAAATTTTCTCCAAGATAATTGAAACATCTTAATTTTATGAGGTCATTTTGTATAGGGTAGGTGGCTCAGTGGTATAGAGTCGGCCTGTGGATCTTGAGAACCCTGGTTCGATCCCCACAGCCGACAAACGATTTTCACCCAATTCAATCTAACCCCTGTGGCTCCCCCTCCACTAACATCTTTGGGGACGTGATTTGACGGCTGGCAACCGCACTTAACGCGAAGAAATATATCACTTACCGCGACCTGCTACGAAAAAGTGCCACACCCAGTAATGGGTAAAAGGAGTGATGATATATTTATTTATTTAATTTACAACAGATTCAAGGCATACTCGTATATCTGGTCTTAATAATGTAGTAGCTGATACACTCTTCAGAATTAGCACAATATCTACTCCAGATTCTACTGATTATAAAAAGTTAGCTAATGAACAAAATGTTGACGAAGAACTTAAAATACTACTTTTAACAAAAATAAATAATCATATTTTAAAGACGATATTATTACCTAATTCAAAGATATATTTATATTGTGATGTATTTACTAAAATTGCTAGAACATATATTACACTTAATTTTCAAAAAATACATTTTGACACTTTTCATTATTTGTCACATCCTTGAATATGAGCAATAAATAAACTTATATCAAGAAGATTTATTTGACCCTCTATGCATAAAGATGGTACTTTATGGGCAAGTAAGTTTATTTCTTGCCAGAAGTCTAAAATTCAACTACATGACTTAAGTCTCATTTTATAATTCTTTGTATCAATTGAGCGTTTATGGATTTTATTGATACCCTCCCTTTTTCTCAAGATTTCAAATACTATGTCACCTGTAGTGATAGGTTTACAAGGTGGTCTGAAGCAAGTCCTGTGTATGATGCTACAGCGGTAACAATGTCATTTATTAAAGGATGGATATAGACTACCGTTTAATATTACTACATATCAATTTGATTCTTTACCATTCAATGCATTCGCTAAATTACTTGGTGCAAGACACATTCGTTAATCACCGTATCATCCAAGTTCAAATGAAATGGTTGAACGTTGTCACAAATCATTCAAACCTGCCATCAAATTTCACTCAACCAAACGTTAGGAGCAAATACTTCCAGTTATTATGTTGGGATTATGATCAGAAATAAGAGCTGATATAGATTAAGCTTTTGCAGAAATAATATATGGGAAAACTTTAAAACTTCCACGGGAATATTTCAAAAATAGTTCATTCAAGGCAAACCCACTTGCATTTGTAGATCTTTACGAAGATATATTGATAAAATCAAACGCGTTCACATATCTCGTCGCACACTATTTTTATACATAAAAAATTATGATATTGTTTCCATATTTTTGTACGCCATGATACTATTCGAACTCCTCTACAAACACATTATGATGGGAAAAACGAGTCACTCAACGAAATGATAAAAATTTTGTTATTTAGATAAAAGGTACAAATAAAACTATTTCTATTGATCGATTGATACCGTCATACGTTACTCAAGAGATTGATCTTCAATATTTCACCTAGTTTTATGTTAATAATTAATTTTTCTTTTTCGCATAGTTACCTCTGAAAGAGGAGTATTGAAGTGGAAAAAATACATTATTTTATATATCTAAAACTTGAAATCCGACAAAATTAAATTTTCAGTCTCAAAAATAATATCATTCGGCTTATTACAAATTGCAAATAACTTTATATAATTAACTTGTCATGATTTGATTTGTCGAACGAGAAATACAAACATAAAGAATCGGACACAATTTTTGTATATTTCCTCGGAAGGATCATAAATTTATGGATCAATGCGGAACTCAATTCACAAATTAACTTTGATGGAATTCGTGTCTTCTGAGAGAACGACTTTGTAAAAATATTCGCAAGATTATGTTCGCAGTTGATATATTTGAACTACACCGTTCCATTCATAATCTTTTCTCTGGCGAAATGATGTCTAATTGCAGTATGTTTGGTTCTAAACTTTTCCACGTAATTCTTAGCCATGCGATAGCCGCTCGACTGTCAACGAATTAACATTGGTTGATTATTTGGGTAATATACAGAATATAGTCCAGACTGGAAATGCATTTTAATGAAAATATATCATTAATAAAGCATTACAAATATTTAAATACATTAAATTTACGTTGTAGAAACATGGTTTTGGTATATTTTCAAACAAAATTTAAAAAAAAAACATCATCTTTACAGGACTGTTAAATATTTACGGAATATACAGAATACAGTCCAGACTGGAAATGCATTTTAATGAAAATATAAACATCACCTTTACAGGACTGTCAAATGTTTCCGGAACTGGAAATGTATTTTAAGGAAAATATATCATTATATAAGGATTAAGTGCGTATATCGAAATACATTACAGTAAATGTGTTGAAAGATAAATTTGATATATTTGAAGGTATATTTAAAATTTTTCAAACATAATCTTTATAGTAGTGTCAAACATAATAAAGTAAGTAAATTAATATATTTCTTTAATTTAGTTGGATGAATTACGAATAAATTTGATTTTAGAAATGAAGTTTTATAACTATCAAATAAACAAAATAATGCATATCAATAAAACTACTACACTGCGGCTCGGTGAGCGCGGACCCTGTACTGTAATTGGGATTAAGTTTCTGTTGTACAGCGTAACATAAATGAATAAATAAATAAATAAAATGAAAGCATCATATTTGAATGTTTTCTAATAGTTCCTTTTTTAGTAAGCATTTACATTAAATACACAATGAACAGCAGTACGTGGTTTGCAGAAAACGATAGCATAAGTTTAATATCTTATATCAGGAAAGTGGTATCTATATCTATAAATTATTTATTATTTAGTATTATCAGAGAATGTACTACCATTGACGTAGAATACAGTAAGTGTTTTTTTTTATAATGTGGTATCCCCAGTAGGCCTAATTCACAAACCAGAAAAGACAAGAACAAATAATGAGAGTAACAAAACATTCATTATCTATATCTACTTTTACCAGGTTAATATAAATTTCGGACGCCTTTTGTAAGACGTGTATCGGGCCAAGTTACCTGGTATATGCGCCTTGACTCGTCGTGAGTGCAAGTATCTTGAGATCTACAAAATTAATACAACGGTTAACTTTTAAATGAGTAACCCTGTCTATTCAGGCAGACGTAAGCTCTCCAAAAGGTATATATTATTATTGTTTCCGGCATAATCCAATCTTATATGATCGGCAATAATATATCCACACCACCGTAAAAAGTATATATTTTTTAATATATTTTTTTTAAACTGGCGCGTGCCTTCCTTACCTAACGCAGCCGCTTTTTCAAGCTAAAATTTTGAAATGATAACTGGAATATTTTTTAACGAACCGCACCAGGGTTTCTGGGATCGCGCTACTCTCGAGCAGCCGCTTTTCCAAGCTCAATTTTTAAAAAGATAACTAGAATAATTTTTCACGTACCGCGTTAGGATTCTTCGGCGCGTGTGCGCTCTCTAACCTAGCGTAGCCGCTAGGGTTCCTGGGTTCCTGGGTTCGCTTTCAAATTCTCAAGCAGCCCCTTGTCTAAGCTCAATTTTTAAAAATAAATAAATAATTTTTAACGAGCAGTGTTAGGATTCTTGGGCGCGCACGTTTTCGTGTTTTCGCGCAGCCGCTGTTTTAAATTCAAATTTAAAAAAGAAACTTGAAACACCATTTCGATGAAGCAGATTCTTATTTTTTATCATAGTATTTCTTCAAACTCTAGCGCAGTCACTTTTTCAAGCTAAAGTTTTAGAAAGGAAAATATAATATTTTTCAAAGGGCAGCGCAAGGACAATATTATAATAGAAAATATTAAATACTATTCAAATATGATGTGTATTTATAAGTATATAAAATTCATATTTTTGCATCTGAACTTTAATATATTTTTCGCGCCACCGGCCGGCATTAGCAGTATTACATAACTAAAAATCGTCCGGAAACCATGTGTTGCCGGCCGAGGCCGGCAAAAATTAGTGACTTTTTATGGTTATATGTTGGCATCAGTAGTATAGCGAACTCCTGAACGTACGAAATATCAAAATATTGCATTGGCGTAAACATATTATGATAAAATATTCATAGTTGAGTATTTTCAATACAAGAAAACAGAATATTTATACATATATTTTAAACAAAATTGTAAGTAATTATAACTGAATTAGCAATGTAAATTCCAAATAAAATATGTTGATTTTTTAGGTTATAATACCTGGAATGACAAGTCGTGAAATAGACAAAGAAATGAATTATGTTTTATGTTTATTAAATAAAGTGTACAGTGTAATTAAACTTATTGAAGATGTAAATTGATGAACAATAAATAATTAATTAAAATTAAAAGTACAGTTCTGACAATTAGATGATACCAACATAAAAAAATTACCTGTCATTTAGAATGTGAGTAATAAATTAAACTTTTTAATTAAATTTACAAAAACGTCGGCGCGAAAAATATTGTGTATTACACGTCCAGAAACTATTTTGCGAGTGCTCGTATTTAAAGGCCTCGCCTGCGGCTCGTCCTTTCAAAATATACTCGCACTCGCAAAATAGCAGTTTCTGGACTAGTGATACAAATAACTATTTTCTACGACCACTTAGAAATCTGCTCATTGTATGCAGGGGCGTATCTGGGGTACTTGGCGCCTGGGTTCTGAAGCAGAATGTGGCGCCCCGAGGAGCACAAAAATGCGATATGGTACTCAAAATACGTGGAATTTTATGCTCTACGATACAGAAAGAGTAAGGCAGTAAGCCGACACGCCGTACTATGCGAAACTTGCGTGTAGATTTAGAGCAATAAGCAAACTCATGACAAATAATATGTTATTCACCTTAGCGTAGAATAATAGAACATTGTTTGTCTAGAAAAATATCTATTTTTTAAATAAATGAAGACTTGTAATGAAAACCGGGCTAAGTGCCAAAATATTAAAATTTTACTTTAAATCTGAAACGTGTGTTATGTGCCAAGCCTAACAACCTATAAAGAGGGCTAAGTGCCTGGATTGTTAGAAACAGTTCAAAAAAATTCTGAAAGATAGTGCATGTGTTATGTTCTCAGATTCGATAAATGAAAAAAAACCAATTTATCTCAGAATTATTGTTTTGGCACTTAGCCCGGTTTTCATTACAAGTCTTCAAATATTTTATTATATAGTTTCTCATAAAATTAAATAAAAATCCAAAAAAAAACAAAAAGAAATTAGTTCATTACATAGGTACATTCTAATATACCTAAACCTAATTAAAACTATATAGTTTACATTTTACAATTGCACATAATAGCACAAACAATTATACAAATAACAAAATAACATATCAATACATGTAAATTAAATTTACAATAAAAATACTTAAATACTCATAATACGCGCGTTCTACGTAAAGGTTGGCATAGGGAAATAACATGGGAAAAAAGGTTTTTGTAAATAAAAAGTGTCCGGTAAAAAATTATGGTATAATATTGCACATGGCCATACTAGACCTATCCACACACATTATTTGATACAGATTACTTCATTTTAATGCCACAAATTAGAGAAATTAATAAAAATAGCTCGAAAAAATCGCCTACTAATTATGATTTTTTGTGACAGCTTTGTCATAGAAACTGAAGCTGTCACTATAACCATCAAGATTTGTTGTGAATATTAAGAAATCTTGACAGTTAACTTTATATTTCAAACATTAATCACATTACTTCGTGATCTTTTGTAATTAAAGGCCTTATTACGGTAGTAGGTATCTACATTTGGTATTCATTTAATTACTTTATTTATTTTACAAATAATATTAAGACGCAGTATTTGTGTTCTTTTAATATACTCATATTTATTTTAACTTTTTGCCGTCTGCCGCCCTTTTATGCCGGCGCCCGGGTTCTGGGAACCCCAATAACCCTGGGTTGGAACGCCCCTGATTGTATGTTTGTTGTTGCTATGGAAATGAGGTACATTGCAAGACATCGTGCGAAATGAATTTGTTTTGTAGTCATTTCAGTACAGGTCATTTCATTTCAGTACAGGTGCAATTTTCTTTTAAATTACCCATGAAAAATATAAAAACGCATGCGTAAAAAATAAAATAGACGTAAATTAGATAATTATTATTATTTATTGTTGGTTATATTGAATGTTATGTTTTGACAGTTGTTAAATATTATGTTATTGGGATCGGTTTTGTTCACATTTAAATTATTAAGATTTTCCAAATTATGAACTGTTGTGGAAGTCGACGTTCTGATTGTGGGCGTGTTTTCAATTAAATAAATAAAATAAATATATCATCAGGCCAATTACCCATCACTGGGTGTGGCACTCTTCCTAAGCAGATCTCGGTAAGTGATATATTTTTTCGCGTGAAGTGCGGTTACCAGCTGTCATATCACGGCCTCCAAAGATATTAGTGGTGGAGGAGCCACAGGGGTAGATTTTTTAAATTGGTGAAAATTGTTTGTCGGCTGTGGGGATCGAACCAGGGTTCTCAAGATCCACAGGCCGACTCGATACCACTGAGCCACTTACCCCATTTCAATTGAACTTTGAATTTTATTAGCTATATCAAGCTTAATTGTTAGAGACTCGTCGATGTATCCTTCGGCGACAGTTGACGACTTTCATCCACCGTGTCTTTTTAAAGAAGTTATGCTGAACTCAAATCGTTCAAATCAGTTATTTTCATTTGGTATAGTTCATGCCTGCGACAGGCACCCATAATTCCCATAATTAACGCGACCTGCAAAAAAATATTTGTAAATATCTATTATGTTTCGATTTATATGAACCATACCATTGTCAGGAGATAATATTAATCTGGTGCTTCATTAATAAACTTGTTAATATCATTTGTGGTGAAGATTTTTTATTTCTTTGGTTTATAACCATCAGATTGTCGTTTTAGGAATGCTCTTAATTTTGCATACTTCCACATTTTATTTATATTGTGAGTAGTTCTCAACATGGAATACTGTGTCCATAAAGTTGAAGCTTTGTATAATTTCGATAAAGAACCAAAATAAGCCATGAGCACATTTTTGGAAAATGATGTTACGTTTTCATCATTTCGCCAGTCCATAAATAATTTATATGTAGCTTCATATGTTTTTCTAGATTTTTCGGGGAATAAATATAAAGAAGTTATTTTTGCTGCTTCTAAAATATTTGGTGGTGTTAAATCAATATTCTTGTCGCTATCACTCTGCATTTTTACCTCACAATATACAATATATTGAAAGACGTTTATAAAAACCGAACTGTTATTTAATTTTTGTTGCGTTGCTAGGATACTAACTTAGGATTGACAGACATTGAAATGGTGAAATCGGCCATTGCTAGGATACTTATTTAGAATTTTCAAATATTTGAATGGTGAAAGCAGGACATATTTATTGTTAAAATATAAATAAAAAAATAATACTGTAGTCGTAGAAAAAGTATAGTGTACAACTCGCATGGAATGTCCATTTCATACTCGTATGTTTTGTAGCACTCGATTGCGGCTCGTGCTACAAACTTTCATACTCGTAGGAAATGGATACCATTCCATGCTGATTGTACAATATACTATTAATAGATTTAATCGTATCATCAACTATTATAATCATTTTATGTTATACATTTACTGATAATTATAAAGAACATTATATTGCAACAACTCAATAAAACATTAGTTACTCATAATGCATTTGTAACGAACTCATAATACATTTGATACAAAATCATAATACGCAAAATTCAAAATTATGTATGAATATGAACCTTAATCTCTTCACTATTCTGAAAGTAAAAAGATACGCCTTTCGTGTCCATCATCATCGCCAGGTATTCTGTTGCTTTACTAATAACATTCTTTCTTGATGATTCAGCACACATGATATCCAAGCCGCCTACGACCTCCAAATTTTGATTTGTACGTGAAAATTACATTGATTCTTCAGTATTTGACACTATGCTTATTGAAACGTGACCTACCTAAGTGTTCTGCTAAGTGAACGTTCTTCGTCAGGTTTTCTTCTGAATACTTTTCGGCAACCTTGCTTGACTCCCAGCCACCCAGTAACTTGTAGATCTAAGATGTGCCCACCGGCATCAACAAGAAAAATTGCTGAGGATCTCCTAATACAATGACCGGTGTACATAGTTGGAATTTGAAATTTGAGATATGAAGATATTTTCTAAGGTATTTTAGATAAAATACCACAATTGTATACTATTCATTTCAGTACGATATAGTCTTCTATGCGTAACATATTTTAAAAATAAAACCACGGGATTAATATCACCGTCAGATACAACCAAAATATTTTTTGTGAGTTTATAGTCGGCGATGGAAACATCTTCCTTATTCTCCAAAATATCAAACATAGTCCGTGGACATTTTAACTAATCAATTGGTTCTAATTCAATCAAAAACTTATTGAAACTACTGCCGCTCGGATCTTTCATTATGGATTAGATCTTTCTAAATAATTAGTGAATCCTCTTCATCATTGCTTAAAACAATTATTGGGTCAATTTTTCGGGTTATTGGTCTCAGATATATGGAGACGAATTAGACACCATTAGCCACTATTACTTTTGAATGGATGACGTCACGTAGCCATCCTCCTGATGAAAGTAGAAGCATTTGATTTATTGTGACATTGGCGTAAACAGGGTTTCTCCTATTTTACGGACAACAAAATATAACCCATCTGGTTAAAAAAAACCCAAATAAACTCACTAAAAAGATCCTTTCATGGTGTTTTTCAGTCAAATTTTAGTGTGTTTTATTCATTTTACAATGTAATTATACGTAATCTTTTTATAAAATAAAATCTTTAACTTAAATTTTCATCACATTATACATATCAATTATAATCAATCTCAATATTAATCTTTGTCTGCAAGTCGAAAATAAAAAAGTAAGTACATTTGTTATTATTCTAGAAAACCCCAATAATGTCTATAAAACCCAAAAAAACCTCAAAGAACTTAGTAGGTTAGGTTTTTTTTTTTAAAAAAAAACGAGCTTTTTTCCACTCTGAGCGTAAATTTGAGGATGAGAACTTAGGGATTAAGGCATTCAATTTGAAATGTAGGATATTTAAAAATATTTTTGTACTATAATATCTAATTCTGTATTAGAGAAATTTAGAAAATGTATTAAAAAGTTAAATTTGTATACATTCTAAAAAATTTTATACAGGGTGTTAAAAAAGTTCCGGGACGGTGAAATATCTCGAGAAATACACATCGAATCAAGAAACAAAGAAACACGTGTTTCATATTTTGCAAAAACCTATCTAGGCACACTAAACACAAACCCCAACTCCCACAACTAAGGGGTAGGGCGAGGGGCAACTTTGAAATCTTAAATGGGAACCCCATTTTTATTGCAGATTCGTATTCTGCGAAAAAAAATAATCGCAAGGGGATTCACCGTAAAAAAGTCAGCCCAAAAAGCAATAAAGGAATAATATAACGTTTATTTTATAAAATTTTGCAAATTTATTTCAAACATTTAGTCGGTGAAAGGCTTGTGGCTACTTGTGATTATGTTAATTTTTTTATTTGATTTGATGTTTATTTCATGTTTTTTACTTTTCTTTCAGAATCATGACAACTTAAATTTGCGAATAGAGCGCATCTATTCCGAATTGAAAAAAAAGTTTCAGATAAAATTAACTTATTATTTTCGCAGAATACGAATCTGCAATAAAAAATGGGGGTTCCTATTTAAGGTTTCAAAGTTGCCCCCCGCCCTACCCCCTAGGGGTGGGAGTTGGGGTTTGTGTTTTGTGGGCTTAGATAGGTTTCTACAAAATATGTAACACTTGTTTTTTTGTTTCTTGATTCAATATGTATTTCTCGAGATATTTTACCGGCCCGGAACTTTTTTAACACCCTGTATACTTACTCCATTATTTTCCGTTCGAGTAGCGCTCCGTCTCATTGGGATTGAATCCTTACATTTATTAAGTTATACTATGTTCAAAGATACTCCGTTATGGCCCTCTCAGCGGGTCTATTGTTAGGGATTTAAGCTTGATTTATAGGGGTGCAAGGACATTCAGTATTTCCCAATTTTATTTTTCTATAAATTATATGAAGACACCACCCCTAAACTTTATATTGTAGCGTCAACATTGCATCATTCTCTTAGTAGTTTTCCATTAGCTGAATCATCATATCTTCGTAATATAAATACTCTTGTGTTAGATAAGAAGACTCAGATTGTAGTTGCCTTTGTCGTAGAGAAGTTTTGTAATCTAATTAAACCTGTATAATCTCATTTAATAAAAATAGTTTTTTTATTAAAAACGTGAGTTTACGTGATTTAAGTGGCACAGTCGGATCGGATTGCTAAAAGTTGTGTAAATCGAAAATACTAAAAGTATTCAATTCGTTGAAATTTGCACATCGTTGGTGTTTACCATTAAAATCAAGCAAACGAACATTTCATAAACAAAACTTCCAAGTTCGAAGATTTCGAATAGAAATCCAATTCGTTTATAACCGAAAAGTCAAAAGAAAAAATCTCCTATCGAAAAGATCGTCGCACAAGTCAGAATCAATTTGATAGTAAATCCACACAGTGCAAGACAGCATCACAGCCGAATCCAGACGAGTGTTCCTGTTGTTCCTGCTGTTCCTGCTGTTCCTGAGTCGACACCAACCACCTGAGGGCACATCAGAGCTGGCTACGTGTCACACCCAACCGTCAACGAACGAGACCGAAAAAACTACAGTGGCAGTATCACTATCCCACCCATGAACATTTTTAACATCATCGTACTGTAAGTTTAATTTAAAAAATAAACTTTTGTAAATTTATTTATAAAGTCGAAAATGGCTAATAACGATAGAGATATTGACGATCTATTGAGTGTAATCCCAGAGTATAATGGGAATCCTAAAACACTTTCACGATTTATAAGACAAGTCGATGAAATATTAACTTTAAATCCCTCAGAGATAAAGCAGAAAATAATACTTTTCAAAATTAAAAATAAATTAACAGGGCATGCTAATGAAATAATTTCAGAACAAAATTTTTCAAAATGGTCCGATTTAAAAAAGTTTCTTTTAAGTAATTACGATGACAAACAAAATATTCAAACAATTGTTATTAGTATTTGTCAATCTCAACAAAACAAAATGACAACATTCGAATTTCTGAAAGATATTCAAGAAAAGTATATCAGATTTCAAGCTAAAGTAAACCTAACACCAGACATAACGGCTGACGCAAAGGCCGCGGTAAACGCTCTCATTCATTCTGTAGCAGTAAACACATTCATTAAAGCATGTAAAGATCCATATAGAAATAATTTCGCAACGCGAAACCCGACCACTCTAATGGAGGTTGAGAATTTATTAACAAATGACTTTCAATATTTAGAAGAAAAACCTAATAATAACAAATATAAACAAACATTCACAAACCTCCAACACAATACTTATCTCCGATGTTAAAATATCCTGCAAAAACCCATCAACCAAGTAATAAAACTAACGTAACAAATTCCTTCAGATTTCCGTCACAACCTAGTAGAGTAATACAAAAACAAAACGAACCCACACCTATGTCAATAAGTACACGCACATTTAGAACAAAACCAAATTTTTTCTCCCCAAAACCCACATTCATATCGGAAGAATTAAATAATGCAGAAATTGAAAATGATAATACTGATTCAGAACCAATTGAATTAAGTTACGAGTATACTGAAACTAACCCTGAACCAGAAAATAATGAAGAAATTTTTTTAGAGGAACCACAACTGAACTTGAATCCTTAACAATTAACACAATTTCTAAATTACCATATATTAAACTTCAAAATTTATTCGTATTAATTGACACAGGATCCTCACAGAATTTTATTAATAAAAATTATGTCTACACTAATAAACACTTATTCAAAATATTTAAAGAAAATTTTAAAATTCAAACAATAAATGGTGAATTCAAAGTAGATGAATACACATTCATAAAATATAAAAATAAGTCAATAAAAGTATATCTTTTTAATTTTCACTCTAGTTTTCATATTTTATTAGGCTATAATGCACTGCAAATTCTACAAGCTCAAATAAATCTTAATAAAGAAGAAATAAAATTACTAAACTATAGACATAAATTCCAACATTTTAAACAAGACCATAAACACCCAGTCTTCACAACAGAGACACTAGAAAAATCTACCATAAGAACGGAACATTTAAATGAACTAGAACTAGATGTATTAACAAAATTATTAAATAATTACACGGATTTAACATTATTACCGGATGGAAAATTAACATTCACTAACAAATTTAAACATAAAATTAAAACTACTGACGAAATACCTATTTATACACGTTCTTATAAATACCCAGAAATTTACAAAGAAGAAGTCGAGAATCAAATTTCAAAATTATTAGACGATAACATAATACAACATTCGTATTCACCGTGGAGTTCTCCCATTTGGATTGTACCCAAAAAATTAGACGCTAGTGGTAAGAAAAAATTTAGGATGGTAATCGACTATAGAAAACTAAATGACAAGACCATTGACGACAAATTTCCTATACCCGACATTTCTGAAATTCTCGACAAGTTAGGTAAATCAAATTATTTTACCACACTAGATTTAACTAGTGGATTCCACCAAATAGAGATGGACCCCGACGATATTGAAAAAACAGCTTTTTCAACGGACAAAGGACATTACGAATTTAAAAGAAAGCCTTTCGGCCTAAAAAACGCGCCTTCGACCTTTCAATGCTTAATGAATTATGTTTTACGAGACTTAACTAACAAAATTTGTTTTGTATACTTGGACGACATTATTATATTGGGTACATCTCTACAGGAACATATCGATAATATTCAAAAAGTTTTCCAAAAATTGCGAGAAGCGAATCTTAAGATTCAACTTGATAAATGCGAATTTTTACGTAAAGAAACCGCTTATTTAGGACACATTATAACCACAGAAGGGCTGAAACCAAACCCTGACAAAATTAAAACTACTCAAAATTTTCCATTACCTAAAACTCCAAAAGAAATAAAACAATTTCTAGGCTTGCTAGGATATTACAGACGATTTATTAAAGATTTTTCAAAAATTACAAAACCATTTACTCGATGCCTGAAAAAAATTCTAAATTAAATTTTAACGATAAAGGTTATATAAAAAATTTCAACTTTTGTAAACTACTTCTCAGCAATAACCCAATACTTCAGTACCCGGATTTTGAAAAAGAATTTATATTAACCACCGATGCGAGTAACTACGCTTTAGGGGCAGTGTTATCACAAAAAGACAAACACGGAAAAGACTTACCGATACCGTACGCATCGCGTACACTGAACGAACACGAACAGAACTACAGCACGGTAGAAAAAGAAGACGTTTTAAAATAATTACAGAGTATAAAAAGGGAAATCAAAATTATGTTGCCGATGCGCTTTCGCGAATTAAACCCGAATTTGAAATTAATTTCAAGAACATTGATATTTTTGAAAGTAATAACCCTGTAGTTCATTGTGTTTCAAAAGATTTCCAAATGTCTCGAGGATTTGCAGAACAAATAAATGAAAAATATGATACAAAAAATAATCTTGATAAAATTAAAATAATAAAAAATAAATTAGCTATTCAAAATTTTAAAGGAAAACAAATATTCCACTTAATTACTAAAAATAATTATATGGATAAACCTACACTTTAAGAAATATCCCAGTGCTTAAAATTATTAGTTGATTATCTGTGTCAAAATAATATTTATGAAATTGACATGCCTAAAATTTGTTCTGGATTAGACGGAAAAAACTGGAACGAAATAGAAGAATTAATTAGAAATGAATTTAAGGACTCAAATATTAAAATTAATATTTTTAAAAAATTTACAGAGGTCCATAATTATGCCAGTTCCCTAATTGTAGAAACTTCAGACAGTGAAGCTACGGACACTTGTCACTCCGACGACGAAAATCCTGTAAATGGATTGAGTTATATCGAATCACCAATCAATATAGGAAAAAATCAAATCGTTATTAAAGACACCAATAGTAGAAGTCAAGTAAAAATTGAAAAATTATTTGAAAATAAAGTATTAAGATATTATTTTTATTTAAACACTATAATTAGTAGTAAAACAATAATTAACTTTATAAAAGAATATTTACAACCTGGCATAAATTATCATTGTCTCATTCCAAAAAACTTTAAATTAATAATTAATTCTGTATTACAAATTATGTTTAAAGCAAATAGTTACCGACTAATATCCTGTAAAAATCTATTAATTGATATTCAAAATTTAGAAGAAAAAATAATCAACTACCACGAAGGTAAAACCAACCACCGAGGCATAACCCAAACATATGAGAAACTACGAAAAACTTACTACTGGCCCAACATGATCAAACATATTCAGAATAGTATAAATAAATGTCCAATCTGTTTAATAAATAAATATGAAAGAAATCCTATTAAAATTCCAATTATAAAAACCCCGACAGCAAATAAACCTCTAGAAATAATTCATATAGACTTATTATCACTAGAAAAAACTAAATTCCTGACAATTATTGACAGTTTTTCAAAATACACTCAAGCCTACGAACTAAAAAACCAAAATTCAATTACAATAGTCGACAAATTATTAAAATATTTTAGTCACTTTGGCATACCTAAGCAAATTATCTCGGACAACGGACAAGAAACTGTTAACAAATTTCCTAGCCATGAAAGAAATAGAAATAAATTTTATCAGTATTAATAATCCTAAATCAAATGGTAACCTAGAACGCTTTCATAGCACCTTCATTGAACATATGCGAATTCTAAATCAAAATAAATAATTTAATCAATTTAACCTCAAGAATAAAATGAAATATAGTTTAATTGCTTATAACTCAACCATCCATTCGGTAACAAAAGATACCCCTTTTAACATATTATTAGGACACTTAAATACTAATATATTAGAAAATCATGAGGAACAAATTATAGATAGTTACGTACAAAATATAAAGAAATAATGGACACTTTATATAATAAAATTAAAAATAATATTAATAAAAATAAAGATAAATACGCTGAAGAAATAACAGAAATCCCGGAGATTCCGTCTCAAGTTTACGAAAATATTCATAAAAGAAATACTGGGAAAATCGAAAAACCGAAGTTTAAAATTATTAGTGTGAAAGAAATTAAACCTGAGAGAGTACAAATAGTAGATAGTCAAAACCGTAAAATTTATCTCAATCAAATAAAGAAACCTCGTGTTTCAGATGGACAGCCATAGTACACGGGACCCAGATACGAGAACAAACTGTCAACCCCGGCATAAACATAATAGAACTAGGTAAAACCTATATTCAAACTAATGAAAAATTTATATTTATAAATATAACATTAAGTTCAGTTATTAAACAATATCAAAATTTAATTGAACACAAAGAAGTCCTTTATTAAAAAATTAAACATTTTCTAGCAGAAGAATTTATCCAAGTTCAAAATAATTATAATATTCTTGAAAACATACTGGATACAATAGAAAACAAAATCCACATTTTAAATAACGAAAGAAACAAACGCGGATTAATAAACGGTTTAGGTTCTTTAATTAAAGCAATATCGGGAAACTTAGACCAAGAAGACGCTCAAAAATATGACACTTTAATAGAAAACTTACAAAATAACCAAGAAAAACTTAATTTGGTATAATCAAAACTTTACTAAACAATTCAACAAACAAATAGAAAATATAAATATGAATAATCAAATTATTACTAATAAATTATCAGAATTTCACAGTTTATTAGGACACGTCGTAGACGAGATCGATATACTAAATATAAAAGAGGTATTTAACCAACTACAATTTATCGCTAGTAACTTATTGTAACGTTTATTACAATTTCGGGTTCGGTGAAGTTTATTATTAAATAAAACACGAGTAATGAAAACACTAACAAAATATTTATTTAAAACGAAACTAATGTAGTACAAGTACTAAGACATATATTTATATTCAACACGTATTTATATTCACAACAAAGTATTTAGCAACGACTTGCACTGTTCACACTTCGAATACAGAATGCCTCTTCCCGGCCGAAACTCTCCTTTATATACTGGAACAATGTATTCGAGAATATTCGAGAGTTTCTGGCACACGGTAGAAGCATGACGCAGAGCGAACAGGTTCGGACTTGTCTATTGCGTCTGAGACAGCGGTGAACGTGCAGCAGACATGTCGACTGTTCCAGACGGAACAGGGCCGTAATCGCTACACTGCCCCCTCCTTAAGGATGTTTCGTCCAGAAACTTTTCTGCGCCATGTCGATATCTGCACGTTGATCACCGCGAGCACTGTGACGTTTGGTGGAAATAACAGTCCACAGTTCTTTTCACTACTGTTGAACCACAGGGATTATAGCTGCACACCAGGATCTCAATTCCGGTATATTGGAAAATAGTTTTCAGCATGTTTCTTACAATTCTCCAGCTCAATTCATCAAGGCCACAGCCTAGCTTTGGTACAGCCAGTTTTAGAATATCCTGATCGAGCAGCACACCACGTAGATCACATAAGGTGTCCCAGACGGTGCGATAAGTTGGTTTCTTGTGGGACAGATGTTTGGTCACCAGGTAAAAAATGCTTCTGTTTCGGCTCGAGTGTCTGTCGGCTATCTGTAACACTTTGGCCGTAATTCCTCAAGTTTGCCGAACTTTTTCTTAAAAACCACGGCGATTCCTCGAGACATCTGTAGATCTTGGGCCACACAATGCGCTAATGAGTATTCTGTAGGCACTTTGAATAAGTCTCCCTGATGTTCCTTGGTCACACCATTTCGTACTTTATGGCCCGTAGAATAGGAGGCGCGGTGGCAGAGCGTGTTAATGCACATCTCTTAACATACTGTGACGTCACCCGAACCAAGGTTCGTCAGTTCGAATCCGCCTGTCGACAATGTGTGATTTGTCGTAAAATATAAAATACAGTTACATGTATTTATCACACTCGGGCGCTATAAGCTAGTCACTTATTCGCCTTAAATAATGTAGCATTCGACTACGAAAACCGGCAGTACGGCAGTGTAAAAACTGCGGCTCGGTGTGCCCGGTAGGCCCAGGCCCGATTTGGGCTGTAGTGCCATCGTAAGAAGAAGAAGAAGAATAGGAGGCCATGAACTCGTCAAAGGTGATTTCCGGATCTTGTACATTAATTCGTCGAGCTCGAGAGTCATTGGCGCTGCCATCGTTGTTGTCACCGGCGAAAGGATCCAACCGATTAAAATGAATCACTCTTGGTTTTCCTCCAGTCTTTTTCCGGATTCGATAGATGACGTCATTTATTCGCTTCAGTACCTCGTAGGGACCTTCCCAGGAGTTTTGTAGCTTTGGGGACATTCCACGGCGACGCTGTGGGTTGTATAGCCAAACCAGATCCCCGACTTGATATACACCATTCTCAGCCTTGACATCATATTGGTCTTTCATACTGTCACTAGCGCTCTGGATGTTGAAGCGTACTTGCTCATGGATGTCGTTCATCTTCTTCCGAAGTTCGGTGACGAAATCTTCGCCAGCTAAATTTTCACCTGGCTTGCTGCCGAACTTCAAGTCGGAGGGTAATCGTAGTTCATGACCAAAGACGATGCTAGCCGGAGTCTGTCTTGTTGTTTCATGGACGGATGATCGATAAGCTAACACGAACATTGGTAGGTGACAATCCCAGTCTCTTTGGTGGCCGGACACAACCTTGGAGAGGTGTTTATTGATGGTTCTGTTCATGCGTTCGACCATACCATCTGACTGTGGGTGTAGAGCAGTTGTCCTTGTTTTGCGAATGTTTAATAGCTCGCAGATCGCTTGGAACAGAGATGACTCGAAGTTTCTACCTTGATCTGAATGTAGTTCCAATGGTACCCCGAATCAGCAGATCCACTGGTTGACAAGTTCTTCTGCTACTGTAGCAGCTTCTTGATTTGGCAACGCATAAGCTTCAACCCACTTGCTAAAGTAGTCCATCACCACTATGATGTTTTTGTTTCCCTTGTCGGATTCTGGAAATGGACTTGCCACGTCAATTACGATTCTTTCAAACGGGCTCCCAACATTATATTGACGCATTGGGGCTCTCCGACGTCTTTGCGGCCCGTTGCTTGCGGCGCAAACTACGCACTTCTTGCACCACTCCTTTACGTCCTCTCGACAATTAACCCAGTAAAATCGCTCACGCAGCTTCTGAACTGTCCTCGTTACTCCTAAGTGTCCTCCAGCAGTTCCATCATGAATCTCCTTCAGTACCTCCGGTACTCTTTTTCTAGGGATTATGATCTGCATCTTTTGCTCTATAGCCTCAGGACCTTCCAGGATACGTTTCAGTAGTTCATTCTCTATAACAATGGAGTCCCACTGCGCCCAGTATGATTTTACGGTTTTCGAGTGTCGTGCAACTTCTTGCCAAGTTGGTTTGCGTCCTTCTTTCTTCCATTCCAGTAGGTATTTCAATTCTGGATCGCCTTCTTGGTCTTTCACAATTTCTTCAGTCAGCCAATGGTCGTCTATCACTGTGGTCCGTAAGATTGGAGCGGACTTCTCCTCCACCCGGGTACAGTGTCTTCACAATTTCTTCTGAGCATGGTCGTCTTAATAATGCGTCGGCGTTACAATGACTAATTCCGGCCTTATGCTCGATGACGAAGTCATATTCCTGTAGCCGTTCGATCCACCTTGCTACCTGCCCTTCTGGATTCTTGAATTGTAACAGCCACTTCAACGCAGCATGATCAGTCCTCACCAGGAATTTTCTTCCATACAGGTATTTGTAGAAGTGTTCAACGGCTTTAACTACCGCCAATAATTCTCGCCTGGTGACGCAGTAGTTACGCTCCGACTTCGACAGAGTTTTGCTGAAGTAGCCGATGACCTTCTCTTGTCCATCTTAAATTTGTGATAGGACGGCGCCGATTCCGACATTGCTGGCATCTGTATCCAATATGAAGTCCCCGTTGGGTAGAGGATAACTCAGGACTGGTGCTGTTGTTAGGGCTCGCTTGAGGTTGTCGAAAGCGTCTTGGCAGTCTTCTTCCCACACAAATTTCCGTCCTTCCTCCGTGAGTCGTGTTAGTGGCTTGGCAATGTTGGCGAATCCAGAAACGTATCGCCGATAGTACGTGCAAAGACCTAGAAAGCTTCGCAATTGATGTTTGTCAGTCGGTACTGGCCATTCTTCTACTGATTGGATCTTCTGATTGTCAACGGCTATTCCGTTTCCGGACACAATATGTCCTAGGTACTGCACTTCTTTGCGGAAGAGATGACGACATTTCTTTGGACTAAGCTTCAAACCAGAACTTCGTAGTCTCAGGAATACCTCCTCCAAATTCCTCATGTGATCATCGAATGTTCTTCCGACCACAATAATATCGTCAAGGTACACCAAACAGGTTTTCCAAGATAGTCCTTGCAGTACCGTTTCCATGAGTCTTTCAAACGTGGCGGGGGCATTGCAGAGCCCGAACGGCATTACTGTAAATTGCCACAGTCCGGCACCGACAGAAAACGCAGTGTTCTCTTTATCCGTTGGTGCCATGCCAACCTGCCAGTACCCACTTTTCAAGTCTAATGTTGAGAATATTTTCGATCCAGCCAACGTATCCAATGTGTCATCTATTCGGGGCAACGGGTAGCTATCCTTCTTCGTCACGTTGTTGAGTTGACGATAGTCCACGCAGAATCGTGTTGACCCATCTTTCTTCTTTACCAACGCCACTGGTGAGACCCACGGACTGTTTGAGGATTCGATGACACCTTCTTTTTTCATGTCTTGAATGATTTTCTCGGTTTCCTCTCTCTTGGCCAGTGGTAATCGTCTTGGTACTTGGCGGATGGGGTGTGCATCGCCGGTGTTTATTTGATGCTGGACTATGTTGGTTCTACCCTTGGTCCCACAGCTGGTGTCGAAAACGTCTTGATATTCCGTTATTAAATTTCTCATTCTGTTATTCTGGTCCTGGTTTAATTCTTTGCAAGATGTTTACAGTAGATTTGTCAGTTCTGCAGGAAGCTTCTTTGGTGGATTTTGTGTAACGGATGTTCGTCTGATAATCGAAGTTACTGATGAACAATGTCCTAAGATAGTACCCTTTTTTAGTGTAACTGGATAATAATTCACATTCATTACTCGAACTGGTACTACCGTTCCAGTTTGCACGACAGATTTTCCAACCAGTATTCCTCGGGTAGTCGTTTCATTATGATTTTTAGCTTCCAACATCATGGTACATCCGGTTGGAAGGTTATGTTCCAGGTGGGCATCCACAATCATTTCACTTCGATTTAACACGACCGTATCTTCAGCTAAGGTCAGACGTACTGTGTCTTCTCCTCGGGGATGTAAAACGATCTCTACATCATTGATCTTTAGTATTCCGCGTTTTAAATTTAGTTCGACGCCATTTGCGTTCATGATGTCCATCCCAAGAATACATTCATCTTCAATGTCAGCTACCAGGGCACGGTGTTTAATTCGTGTATTTCCGATGGTAATGGTAATGCCTGCTTCGCCATGGGTGGTAGCCGCGGCGCCTGTTGCTGTGCGCAGTCGCCATTTTGTTGATTCAATCGTCATCGGTTTCTTGAGAGTATTAGGTCTAATGATGGTTTTTGTCGCACCTGTATCAATCAGCAAGGTTTGTGGTTTCCCGTCGATCAACCCATCCACAAAGATGCTATTTAGTCTAGGTTGTAGGGATGCGACATGTCCAGTTAGCTTCAGGGCATCTTTATGATGGATCGACGTTCGCCCCCTTGCGTCGACTCGCTTTAGTTTTCCGCTGTCTTATTCTTCATTTGTTCCCCGCAGCGGCTTCGCACATGCCCTAGCTCACCGCAGTTCCAACATCGAAGTTGTCTCTTCTTTGGCAACATCTCAGTCATGACACGCCGTGCTGTTTCCTCCATAGATTCTTTATGATTTTCCTCTACGCCCTCTATTGTGCGAATATTGCCTTGCCGTCTTGAGGCGTGTCCTGCCGCCTCGAATTCCAATGCGCTGGCCAAGGCAATGGACAGGTTACTTGAACGAGCCAAAATCAGGGCCCGCTTGGTTTCTTTATCTCGGAGACCTTCAATGAAGCCTTGCACAGCCAGTCGTTCCAATACACTATCTGGGGTGTCAGAATATGCCAGGCGAACTAGACGAGCGATATCAGATTCAAATTCTTTTAGAGTCTCGTTTGATTTCTGACATCTATTTCTCAGCTGCAAGTGATACACTTGCTGCATATGTGCGTGTCCATAACGCATTTCCAAGCGCTTAACTAGTTGATGATAGTTCTGCCGTTCTTCTGGAAGGATTGTTTGCAAAATATCCACTGCGTCACCACGCAGCGCAATTATCAAGGCCGTTGCCTTCTCAGATGATGACCACCCATTAGATACTGCAGCAGCTTCGAATTGGGCGTAATAATTAGGACAAGATACCTTGCCATCAAATTCTGGTGGTTTCATGTGGAATCTACGCAGTGATTCTTTCCCGTCTGTCACTAAATATTCAACTTTCTCGTTATTTAATGGCTGGTCACTAGATGGAGTTTTCTGAATCAAGTCGTGAATTTGTTGGACATTTGGCTGTTCGTGATTCAATGTTGCCAATCTTGCTTCGATTTCTTCAATTTTTTCTTTAAATTTTTCTTCAAAATTCCTCGAATGTTCTTCAATTTTTTCAAACTTCTGTTCAAATTTAGTTTCTAAATTCGTTTCCAAGCTTCTGGAACTTTCTTCAAATTTAGCTTCCAAACTTCTGGAATTTTCTTCTAATTTGGTTTCCAAGCTTTTAGAATTTTCTTCTAATTTATTTTCCAAGCTTGTTTCCAAGCTTCTAGAATTTTCTTCTAATTTAGTTTCCAGGCTTCTAGAATTTTCCATAAGTACTTTCAGATTTTTGGAATTTTCTTCGGTATTTCTGTAACTTTCTTCCAATTTGGCCTCCAAGCTTCTAGAATTTTCTTCAAATTTGGCTTCTATTTTATTGTACATTGAGTCCAAATCGCCCGGAATTTCGAATTCGTAAGTATCCGCTATTTCACCGGCGTCAACCAAAAATTAACGAAGTCGCTCTTGCAGTATACTTTTCTTGCCTGTAGTATCCAGATCACGCTCTTCTAAATCTCTCTTGAGATCAGTCACTTTTAAATCACTGAGATTCACCATTTTCGAACCCATTTTTATTTATTTGCGCTTAAACTTCACTATTAATTCACAAAACACAACCTGACACCAATTGTAACGTTTATTACAATTTCGGGTTCGGTGAAGTTTATTATTAAATAAAACACGAGTAGTACAACTACTAAGACATATATTTATATTCAACACGTATTTATATTCACAACAAAGTATTTAGCAACGACTTGCACTGTTCACACTTCGAATACAGAATGCCTCTTCTCGGCCGAAACTCTCCTTTATATACTGGAACAATGTATTCGAGAATATTCGAGAGTTTCTGGCACACGGTAGAAGCATGACGCAGAGCGAACAGGTTCGGACTTGTCTATTGCGTCTAAAACAGCGGTGAACGTGTCGACTGTTCCAGACGGAACAGGGCCGTACTCGCTACATTATATACAACTTTAATTCAAATAGAAGAAACTTTCACTTAACACCCTACATTTTGGCTTAATATCGCGCGACGAAATTAAAAATCTAGTAATTAATGAAATCAGAAATCCAATTAACAAACTATTAATTAATAACTGGAATAATAATCACCTTATTAAAAACATATTGTAAATTTGAAAATAGCATCCTCAAAATTTTGATTAGTATCCCTATATTAAATGAAGAATCAAATCTCCTTCAATTCACACCTATACCTACCAAATTACACGAAAACACATACACTACTTTAGATATCCTACCAGGTTATTACAGCGAAGAAAATTGCAAAATAAAATATCTTTCAGACTGTACTATTATTATGTAAAAGTAGATAAGAGAAATGAAATATTTAACATTTATATTTTACACAAGGATGTATTATTAATAATGAGTTAAAAACAATTTCAACGAATTTCGGAAAATTTATAGATTTTAAAATTAATGTTAATAAAGAACAAAATCTAGTAAATAAAACAATAAATATTAAAAGCTTAGAAATAATTCATGAAAACTCACAAAAACCAATAACTCTAGAAACTTATGAACCTATCCATTCATACTGGAATATTGTAATAACTATAATATTAATATTAATAGTAATTGTTATTAGTTTTAAGCATATAAAAAGTTGTAAACGGAAATATGATGATAAGACAAAATTAAAATCCAATAAAGAAAGACAAGTATCATTTCCTTCAGTCTCTAACGAGAATAAAGAGAACTCTAACGGGGGAGGAATTATATGAAGACACCACCCCTAAACTTTATATTGTAGCGTCTACATTGCATCATTCTCTTAGTAGTTTTCCATTAGCTGAATCATCATATCTTCGTAATATAAATACTCTTGTGTTAGATAAGAAGACTCAGATTGTAGTTGCCTTTGTCGAAGAGAAGTTTTGTAATCTAATTAAACCTGTATAATCTCATTTAATAAAAATAGTTTTTTTTATTAAAAACGTGAGTTTACGTGATTTAAGTTATATATTATAATAATGAAACAGAGAATTTTGTACAAATATTATTATTGATACCTAATGAAGCAAAAAAAAATGTTACATGAAAGTATCATTGTATAACAATTCGTCATTTAGTTAAATAATGCAAATAAACAATAGTGTCATACATAACAATAAATACAAAATATTACACTGCTATACATATGTAATTATTCGACAATATCATTGTCACTATCACAATCCATTTCACTATCGTCACTTGAGTCTTGAATATTTATAATAAAGTCTTTAGTAATGTTATTAATATCAATATATTGATTTTCTTAATCAATCACATGACGCACACTGTTAGCCCAATTTTCTGGTGTTATATTGTTCATTTCTCTTATTATTAATTCGATAACATCGTCACTTACAGTCGGTGATGTATTGTTCCGTCTTATATTGCATTTTAATTGCCCCCAAATTAATTCAATTGGATTAAAAATACAATAATAAGGAGGCAATCGAAGTACATCGTGTCCAAATTGTTTTGCTAAATTGTCACACACATATTGTTTCACAGGGGGTTTAATTTGAACAACTTCTAACAATTGTTTTTTATTATATGATTCTTCGAAGTACAGATCGTTGTTAATTAAATATTCCTGAATTTCGGCCTTCTTCATGGAATTAGATGGTATTTTCGCGCTTCGCCGCGAATGTAACTGGCATTATCCATAACAATAACGCTATTTTGCGGCAAATTCGGCAGTAAATTATCACAAAACCACGTCTCAAAAATATCAGCGCACATATTGTCATGATAATCTAAATACACATTTTTAGCGTTATGGCCAGCTAAAAATCGCGCACCATTTATCCGCCCTTGATCACTTCCGGTATGAAGTATTATAATTCTCTTGCCTCGTGCTGGTGGAACATCGATTGCACAATCATTTGTACCGTCTGTCCTACTTTTTGGTACTGTGTCGTGGGAGTCAAACCAAGTTTCGTCCAAATATATTATCGGACGATTCTCAGCACGATATTTTTTAATTTCTCTTAAAAATTTGAAGCGCCATTCGCGTATTCTTCGACTCTCCATTATTGTTTGCCGTTTATCAATTTTTTTAAAACGAAAACCGATTTTATGGAGAACTGAATGCAAAGAAGTGAAATAACAATTTATTTCACATTTATCGTCTTTGAGTCTCTGATACAATATGCGAATAGACGGCAACATTTTTTCGGCATACATTGCATATATTTTGCATCGAATTGTATCTTCTTGAAAAGAATTCACTATTCTCGAATTACCTGCGTCACGCCTTTTCTTTCTAGGTCTCACTCCACTTACTATATCACGAACAGTATTATACGGCACTTTCGTCATTTCTGACGTTTTTATCAGAGCCGAATTTTCACCTTCACTATCTTTTTCTTTTAAATAGTTATACACATTTGAAACTATTTCTTTCGCTTCTTGCGGCAAAAATGTCCGTTTAATTTTATCACAATTTTCAACTGGTAAAACATCAGTATTGTCTTCCTCAAATGGTCGCCACATATTAAATACGTATATTGTTGACCTCAGTACGAAAATTAGTATTATTACTGATTTTAAATTTTTGAAAACTCATTTATATACCTACTCAGTAAGTATGCCTTTGTTATCTTATTTTCCCTAATATGTAATAATACCGGTTTAATTTTGCGAATTCATTATTATTTCAAGTAAATCTGAAATACGTAATCCGCACAGAGATTAGAGATTTCCGAATTTAAATATTTTGCAATTCTACCCTGAGCGCCAACAGGTAGAATCTCTTACTGTGTGCGGTTCAACACAGGCTTAGTAAGTTAAAGCCATAACGGATTATCTTTGAACATTCTATATACGCGCCTGCGTTTAATCAGAACTAGTTGCTTTAATGATATACCGTAGACAAGGTGTCATTATTGCTCTCCGGAATTTATTTTATAATACTGTGTTCCATTTCATGATTTCTTATGGTAAAATTTTTCCGACAACTATTTAGAGCTAATTAGCATTGCTTCTTATAAATCTTTTTTTTTTATTTTATCTTTTTATTTACAACTAGCCTCTAGGGCTAACCAGCAAATTTGATATACAGTTTATATTATAATTAAATTTCATAAGTGTTGAAGTCGCCATCTGCATGGTTCTTCTTACTGTAATTTTGTTAATCGAGTGGTTTCCTTCTGTTCAATCTTCTTACGTCATCTGCGTTGTTTAACAAGTTGATGGCTAGGTTATTGGGGTGGTTACTAAGTCTTTTTTCATATTTTTCTGTGTGATATTTTGTCTGTTCTTGTATAGTTTTTATATTTAAATCATTGTGCAGTGTACTGTTTGTTATGTACCAGGGAGCATTTGCGATTAACCGTAGGGTTTTGTTTTGTAGTCTTTGTATTTTATTGGTATTTGATTGTTTCGCATAGCCCCATAGCTGTATGCCATAGGCCCAGGTGGGTACAATTATAGTTTTATATAGCAGAATTTTGTTTGATAGAGATAGTTTAGATTTTCGTCCTATGAGCCAGTTTAGTTTCTTTATTTTAGTGTCAGCTTGTTTTCTTTTTGCCTGGAGGTGGTACATCCAAGTCAGTCTTCTGTCGAGTGTCATTCCCAGATATTTAACTTTGCTGTTTTGGGGAAGACGTCCAGAAATGCAGCCGAACAAAACTTCTTTTCTTCTAATGCTCTTTCGATCTCTTTGGTCACTCTGTGAACTTGCTCTATCGTGGAATGCTCATTTCTAAAGCCAAATTGGTGTTCCGGAATGAAGTTATTATCTTCCATTTCACATTTTAATCTTTTCAGGATTAGTTTTTCAAGGACTTTAGCAAGGCATGGGAGTAGGCAAATTGGTCTGTACGATGTAATTTCATGGTCTGGTTTGCCTGGTTTTAGTATTAAAATTATGTGGGAGAGTTTCCAGATTAGCGGGAAATACTGGATTCTTAGTGTTGCATTGAATATATATTTTATGATGTCAAGTGTTTTATCGGGTAGATTTTTTAATATTATTGGTGTAATAAGGTCGTGGCCAGGTGCTTTTTTATTGTTGAGGTATTTAATTTCCTTTACAATATCTTCAGTTTTGAAATTTTTAATTGGTAGAGACAGGTGTAGCGGTATATCTAGATGGGTAAGTATTTTATTTTCTTCTTCATCTGTAACTTGTGATGGATTGGGTTTGAAAGTATTTGTCAGATGTTCAGCAAATGTTTCAGTTTTGTCTTCATCGGTTCTAGCTCAGGTGAGATCAGGCTTTCGAATTGGAGGCGAGGTTTTTTGAGGTCTTTTCAGATTCTTGGTAGCTTTCCACAAAGTATAATCGTTTTGCATTTCCGGGGAGAGATTGCTAACTAAATTTTGAAACGATTCATTCTTCATTTCATATATTATTATTTGAACCTCCTTACTTATTTTATTTAGTAGAGTTTTGTCACTCGGTAGTCTGTATAAATGCCACCTTTTCCTAAATCTTCTTTTCTCTGCGATTTTATCTTTAATGTGTTTAGGATAGTTTAGGACTTCGTCATTACTAATTTTTTGTTCAGGCGTTGATATCCAAGCTGCTTGTTGTATGTTTTTTGTTAAAATATCCACTGCCTCATCGATATCATCTTCTGTTTTTAATGATATTTTAATATCTGTGTGGTCATTCAGGTATTTACGAAAAGTAGACCAGTTTGTTTTTTTATTTGTAAGAGCAGGTTTTTTCTCTCTGTTTATTATTGTCGAGTTTAGTGTGGCTATCACAGCAGAGTGGTCTGACATAATGTCAAAGCATTCGTCGATTTTTATGTAATTTGTCGATATTCCGTTCGTAACGAAGAAGTCTAGGGCATATGGAATTTTTGTCGGGTCTGTTGGCCAGTACGTGGGTTTTCCAGTGCTTGCCTGATTGTATCCTTTATTAAGCATAGCAGCTTGTCTGTCTACCTTTGGGGTTTATTAACCTTGATCCCCATCTAGGATGTTTGGCGTTGAAGTCGCCTGCTGCCAAGAACCTGTTTCCTAGAACTTCGAAGGCTTCTTCGAATTGTTCTTGTTTTATTGAGTGCCTCGGTGGACAGTATATTGCTGATACTACTAGTGATCCATTTGCTTCTTTGAGTTTAACACTTGTGGCTTGAATATAGTCTTTTTCTATTTTTACTATTTCGTGGTGTGTTATTTTTTCACTAATGATGACAGCTGTTCCACCGTGCGCTGTTCCGTCAGGATGGTTAGTGTAGTATACTTTGTATTTGTGTATTTTAAAATAATTTCTATCAGTGAAATATGTCTCAGAAACTAATAGTATGTCGATTTTTTGTTCATTTAGAAAAAATTCTACTTCTTGTTTGTGTTGCTTTAGCCCGTTAGCGTTCCATAGTGCAATTCGTATATAATTACTAGCCATTACTAGTTTTATTGATTAGCGTAGTTAATAAATTGAGGATAATACCATTTTGATTCATTAATTACTGAATTAGTATTTAGAATTTACTAAGACATTTTTCTAGGGTAGTATTGCCGGTATTTTGGATATCTAAGTTTGTTTTATCGTTACGTGTTACTTGGGAATAGTTCATGTGGTCATTTGTTGTTTGATTAAGGTAGGGAAATTCGTTATTGTTGATTCTGAATTCTTGGTTTTCTGTTGTAGTTTGTTTTTTATTAAGATTGTATGAGTTCGTTTTGCCTCTTGATTTTTGTAGATCGCGGTATACTGTGCAGCCTTTGTAATTAGCCGGGTGAGCTCCACCACACAGCACACATTTTGGAGTAGTAGTTTTTTGTTGTATGCAATTAATTGTTGGATGACTTCCTGCGCATTTGACGCAGTTGAATGGTTTGAAACAGTATGACTTTGTATGCCCGTATTCCTGGCATCTCATGCATTGTGGGATTTCTTTTCTCTTTCGTGGTTCTTTCACTGTAATTTTTGTATATATATTGGGGGTGGTTTGGATTTTGTCTATTCTTCTGGTCCTTGGTTAGCTGATCTCGGTTCATCGTGTTCTTGTTCCATGTCTATGTTATTACTCAGAATAGAGAAGCTATTAGAAATTGGTATCTGGTCGTTTTGAGTAACATTACTCCTTTTAGTTTGTACTGTACTTGTATTACCTGTACTTGCTCTCTTCCTTGTGACATTTTGCCACGAGAATTTAGGTGTTCGTGCTGTGTACAATGGTGTAGTTGTTGGTGTAGTATTTATTTGTGAAAAATATAGAAAAATATTATTCAGGGTCCATGATTCTGGAGTTGTAATAGCGGTTGGTGTACTATTGTTTGGTGTAAGTTCATTTTGTATTGACGTCGTAATTGGTGTTATAAAAATGTTCGTTGTACTAGTTGTACTTGTTTTGTACATGTTGTTGTAACGGCTGTAGTAACAGCTATAGTAAGCGTGTTTGCTGAACCGCCACTATTTTCCGGCATTTCAGGTTTTTGCGAATGAGTGTAGTTTTTATTTGCAATATAGTTGGGAACACTGTTTTTTGCTCCCGTGCGTACTGAGCGTAACGACACTCGAGGTCGAGTCTAGTGAGCGCGCGCGCGCGCGCTTCACCGCGTGGTTTTTTGATAACTTAGGTTATCCTTCACTCTGTTTTATGCTTTCTAGCTAAAGTTTTATTGTTTATAAACACACATATATGCACTGAGGCACTGGTTTAATCAATTGTCACTTTATCCGGGGTTATTATATTACTAGTAATACAATTTAATGTAGCAAAGATCTGCCGCACAGTTCACCTTCACAGGTCTTCGAACAACTGTTCTTATAAATCTGAAATATTTATTCTGCTCGAGTTCTACTTATTACACCTATAAATACAGATAATAAATGACGACCAATAATTTGTTATTTAATCTTAAAAAAAGTCATTGAACAGATATCTAGATACATTTAATAAATATAACAATTATAATTAATTTATACTGCAAATTTTTTAAATATGATAAGTTTTAATTTTAATATATTTTTACGCAATTTTAACAGCATATACTTATTTTTAAAATAGCACAAATGAAAAAAAAAATGTTATGTTCAAGGATTACCAGAAGAATGTAAACTGGTTTAATATACATGGTAGAACTATAGAATTTAATATTAAACATGTTTCAAGTTGTGTCAATTCTATTAAATGGATCCGGGATGCTATAAATGAAATAGTATTTTAACTCAATTTAGGACAAACTGGAACAACGGAATAATCAACCAAAAACAATATTTATGAACAAACCTAACGATAATTTTTGCTATCACATCTGACCTTATAAATGTACTAAATAGCGTATTACCCACGTTCGTGGAAACACTAAATTAGAAAATTACTTACACCACAACTAGCTTAAAACTTTAAATATTTGTCTAGTTGCTTACACAACAACTCAGATTCGATTAAAACTGTATGCCTGTCTTGAACGAGAGTGTTATTTTGCGATACAGCCTTAGTAATTTGTTTTCTAAGCGCGGAAATGTGGCTCCTATATTAGGAAATTATAAGGATTAATTTTAATGTTAAAAGTCAAATATAAGGGAGACAAAATGAGTACAGGTTTATTGATATATATTTATTTATATATATATATATATATATATATATATTTCGGTTTTGTGTAAAGCCAACTTCAGCTACAAACAATTTTAAACGTTATTAGTAAATAAAGACAGTAAACTGAATACGATGTGATTAACAAAACGCTTAAAATGGTTGTAAATATATAAAGTAAGATGATAAGTGCAGCTATGAGGTAATATATGACATCTGCATTCGGAATTATTTGGCAGCTAATGAATTTGTCAATTAGTATACTAGAATGAGGGTTTAGGCTATTGGTGTTAGTACGAAGATTGATAGTATTCGTACCTGCGCCTAAATATATATTTATTTATTTATTCAGTTATATATAAATATATATATATATACCGGGTGTAACACGAAAAGTGACACATAGGCGTTTAACATGGCAAATCAGTTTTTCCGTGCGCATTGCTTCCCTAATTATTTTAGGAAAAAATGTTTCAAATAAATGTTGTAAAGCATAAAATTCTACATCCGAATCAATAAACAAAATTCATTTTGACTACTTCATAACTGCAAAAATTAAATTTGAAATTTCACGTAATTTCAATTTAATAGTAATAGCCATGGAATTAAAACCAAGAGATGAACAAATGCGTAACGTTTTATTCGTCAATGTCAGAATAAATTGTCAAAATCATTTTTACGTACTAAATATTTATTTTCGAAATAAAAATTTGGTAAAACTTGAGTTGAGGGCCAAACCTGAAGTTGGCTGCAGAACAAGCTGTTTCTGGCTGAATTCAGGAGTACCAATTAAACAAAAACACCCCTAACCATGCCAAACCTAGTACAGAACGCATTTTTATGATAAATATACTTGAAATGCGAATTGTATTACAAACAAAATTTTGTTTTAAAGATAAATTTTATGACAGAACAATTCGGATGACGCCTGGATTCGAACCAGGGATCCTCCGCTAAGCGTCATCCGAATTGTTCTGTCATAAAATTTAACTTAAAAAAAAAACACCCCTAACCATGCCAAACCTAGTACAGAACGCATTTTTATGATAAATATACTTCGCATTTCAAATTGTCCGGCTTTTGACGTTAAGTTGGTATTCCTGAATTCAAGCCAGAAGTTCTGCAGCCAACTTCAGGTTTGGCCCCCAAGTCAAGTTTAGCCAAAAATTTAATAATAATAAGGCAAAATATTTTTTAGATTTATTATTTAAGAATAATAAAATAATAAACTCGATAAAATATTGAAGGTAGGTTGTTAATTAACAAATTAATTAATGTAACATAAATTTAATTCAATGAAAACATCAACAAACTAAATATTCTTAAATTGATAAATTAGATGTTCAAATAGTCCACCGTTTTGAGCTAAACAATAACCTAATCTGTTGTAGAAGCTTTCTCGAGTATTCTTTATTTGTCGATTATTTATTTTCTGGCATTCTTGTAATATAGCATTTTTAAGTTCTTCTAAATTCTGGTATCTTTTTTATAAACATAAGATTTTAAATGGCCCCATAAAAAAAAATCGCACGGATTTAAATCTGGCGACCGTGCTGGCCAGTTAACTGGTCCATTTCGTCCTATCCAGCTTTCAGGAAATACATGGTTTAGATATTCCACAACTTCTCTAGTGCAATGTGCAGGGCAGCCATCATGCTGGAACCACACATTTTCTTTGTTTGTTTCAACAATTTGTGGTCCAACAGCATTAATTAATAAATTCAAATATGATGCTGAATTTATTCGTTGGATGAAGAATGGGCCAATGATTTTATCACCAAAAATTCCTGCCCACACATTGACAGAATGACGATATTTTGTCCTCGATTCTACAATATTATGTGGATTATTTTGTGACCAGGAGGTTGATTCTGTATCTTGCGTGAGCAGTTGCGTGATTAAATTTGCGTTAGTACAATGTATGACGTCACCGATTCTTTTCTGGTGTCGAGCATAGGGAATTACGTGCTTTACGTTTTCCCGTCAAGTTTAGTGTTGGTAATGGTTTTGAAGTAGGCGCGGTGGCCGAGCGTGTTAAGGCACATCTCTTAGCATGCTGTGACGTCACCCGAACCAAGGTTCGTCGGTTCGAATCCGCCTGCCGACAATGTGTGATTTGTCGTAAAATATAAAAAATACAGTTTCATGTATTTATCACACTCGGGCGCTATAAGCTAGTCACTTATACGCCTTAAATAATCTAAGAAACCGGCAGTACGGCAGTGTAAAAACTGCGGCTCGGTGTGCCCGGAAGCCAAAACCCAACTGGGGTTAGAGAGCTGAAGAAGAAGAAGAAGACGAATGGTTTTGAAACTATAACTGTCAGTTGCAATCACATGTCATTGTTTGTCAACATAGTTTTGTAGTTTTTTTATACGATTTTATTATGGCAGAAGATAGAAAACGTGATATGAACGCTACAGAGGAGCAAAAACAAATTTTAATAAACTTTATGGCAGATAACGTTGATAACGCAAAATGACAAGAAAGTAAAAGACAAACATAATGTTAGAATGAGACAGGTAGTGTCGCAAGTAAGAAACAGGACCTACGGAGATCACGCATCTATATTTGCGTGTCTCGCAAGAAGTGACGTCATATCCATTAGTTCTTGAAATGTCCGATAGATGGTTTACTATATGCATGTGACATATCTGTCTTAGTATGGGTGCCGCAAGTAGTCACGCAAGATACAGAATCAGGCTCCAGGAGGTTGATTCTGTATCTTGCGAGAGCAGTTGCGTGATTAAATTTGCGTTAGTACAAAGTATGACGTCACCGATTCTTTTCTGGTGTCGAGCATAGGGAATTCCGTGCTTTACGTTTTCGCGCCAAGTTTAGTGTTGGTAATGGTTTTGAACTAGAACTGTCAGTTGCAATCACATGTCATTATTTGTCATACGCAAAATGACAAGAAAGTAAAAGACAAACATAATGTTAGAATGAGACAGGTAGTGTCGCAAGTAAGAAACAGGAGCTACGGAGGTCACGCATCTATATTTGCGTGTCTCGCAAGAAGTGACGTCATACCCATTAGTTCTTTAAATGTCCGATAGATGGTTTACTATATGCATGTGACATATCTGTGTTAGTATGGGTGCCGCAAGCAGTCACGCAAGATACAGAATCAGGCTCCAGTACCGATAATTATGACAGTTTGGTCAATGTGCATTCATCTGTGAATAAAATACTACTTAAAAATTCTCTATCACAATTTGATTTCTCCATCATTATTTCACAGAATGAGGCACGCAGTTCAAAATCTCGTTCCAAAATATTTTGGTGGTTTTGAAATTTAAAAGGAATGTATTTATGTTTTTTGAGAGTTCTATGCACTGTCATAAAATTTATATTTAGTTCTCTGGAAATTTCCCACACACTCATTGTTGGCTCCAGTTCTATTAAAGCAAGAATATTTTCTTCATTGTTATAAATTCTTTCATTTATTTCTTTCTTGAAATTTAGTGTTCCTGTCTTTTCAAACTTTACTATAAACCTCTGAATAGTTGCCGTACTAGGAATATCATGATGCTGCCAAATAGCGCTAATATAGTCACGAATTAGTCGTAAACTATGGCCAGAATAATGCCATTTAATTATTTGCAACTTTTCTTCATCTGAATAGTTATTCATTTTTGATAATAATAAATCCTAATTCCTAATATTGATTTAATATCACAGTTGGTCAAAATAAATACTAATAATTTGACGTATAAAACGTTACGCATTTGTTCATCTCTTGTTTTTAATTCCATGGCTATTACTATTAAATTGAAATTACGTGAATTTTCAAATTTAATTTCTGCAGTTATGAAGTAGTCAAAATGAATTTTGTTTATTGATTCGAATGTAGAATTTTATGCTTTACAACATTTATTTGAAACATTTTTTCCTAAAATAACTAGGGAAGCAATGCGCACGGAAAAACTGATTTGCCATGTTAAACGCCTATGTTTCACTTTTCGTGTTACACCCGGTATATATATATATATATATAATTATAATAATAATATTAATAATAATGATAATACCGATAAATACCCTTTATATATGTATATATATATATATATATATATATATATATTGTTCTTCTCGTTCAGTAATTTCCATTGGTCATGCATAACGTGACCTATTTAAAGAACCTGTGTATAGTAAAAATTATTTTGTGTGGACATCTAATGGTGTTAAACAAAATTGCGTAGAAGGACATGATATATATTATAGTGCGGGTGCACTATAGAGAAACATGAATACAGTTCAAAGCTCTGGCGGTGGACACGGTGGCAGTCTAGGCAAGAAGAATGCAATAGATGAGGTAAGGTTTGACTTGTTACTTCAAATTGGAAGATATTGCATTAAAATTACACTTCCGTATGTTTACAGTTACACAAGTAGTTGCACTCACTTGTATATGCAGTGTTGTAATACATTTAAATAAGAAATGTTTAAGAAAATAAGGATATTAAAGTACAAAAATTCAAAACTACTGAAATATAAATGGAATCAGTTCACAAATGTTCTCCAATATTTATGTTATTAAATAAGTAGATTTCTGTTTCGGAATAAACAGAAATTACTATTCAGGTAGGTTCGTCAGTTCGAATCTGCCTACCGACAATGTGTGATTTGTCGTAAAATATAAAAATATAGTTACGTGTATTTCTCACACTCGGGAGCTATAGGATAGTCACTTATACGCCTTAAAATTATTTGACTAAAGAAACCGGCAGTACGGCAGTGTAAAAACTGCGGCTCGGTGTGCCCGGCCTTTATGTTTCGAACGGAATGATGGGACATCATTATTATTAACTTAATAAATTCCAATTAAAATTTAAACTGATTCGAAATCATGACTTATAGTTTCGTTCAGTACTTTTGTAGGCCACCACTGTTTAAATATGAAAATTTGATTAAACCTGTAGTCAATCCATCATTTGAACATATCTTAAAGTTGTTTCATTATTTTTAAAATGAGAAAATTTATTTTTGGACTGACTCTATTAGAATTTGAACAACTCAACACACACAAAAAAAACAGAGTGTATGATCAAACAATTGGAAATATCAATATAATTGGCAGCTTTTATTTTATATCTACTCTGTACCACAGAAACTTAATCCAAGTTACAATACAGAGTCTGAATTCACCAAGCCACAGTGTGGAATTTCAAACTCTCAATCTTCGGATTCTAATGACGTAATACTACCCACGTCATATATAGGTTAGTGAATCAAAGGACGTATCATAGCGTTTTCAATACTGTTTTTGAAATGTGTCTATTATTGGTTTCCCTTTTTTATTACACTAAAAAAGTTAAATAGTTTACTGTAGAGGAAAAATTTCTGCATTTTGAGACACTAATGTTTATAATTTTATTCTACCTGGAACCGAAAAAATTACGGAAATGTTTATTGGTAATTAAAATCATCATTGCAATGAAATAACAAACATGTGTACCAATTAAAAGTCATTGTTTTTATCTGTCATTATTATAATAAATATTTTTTTCAAGTATTAAATAAAATAAACTCATAATTAACATCACATCTGTTTTGTATTTATACTTCCGGTTCCAGGTAGAGTAAAATTGTAAATATTAATGTCAAAAGAATTGAAAAAATTCTCTATAATAAACTATTAAATTTTTTTATGTTAAATAATTAGGGAAGCCAATAATTGAGCACTTCAAAATTAGCATTTCACAACTTAGAGCAAAAAATTAAAGGGTATATTCTGTACGACGTGCTGATCATGAAACAAAAAGAATTTTTTTTAAATTCGAAAAATTAAGGGTTGTTACCTAAAACATTTTTTGTAGTACTGCACTGGATTCGCTTTCCTATTAAACACAAACAATGAAGTAGGTATCAACTATGAAATAATAATTACACAATTCAATTATTAGCAGTGGCAACGAAAAATTTTGGACTGGGAAACATGGAAAATAGTTTTGCGATTTAAAAAAAAAATTCTTTTTGTTTCATGATCAGCACGTCGTACAGAATATACCCTTTAATTTTTTGCTCTAAGTTGTGAAACATCCCGTATACATAAAACTATCAGTAGTAACAAACCTTATATTCAACCAGTGGTTCTCAATTATTAGAATAAAATTATATTTTTTATTGTATAGGGTTGTAATTAGGCAAAAAGAATTCTAATTTATTATATAAGTTCCATACGAAATATCTTTAAAAATTTAACGGTTGGGCTAAAATTTTAGATTTCGCATATTAAAGAACAATTTTTATAAAAAAATATTCAAATTTATTAGATCGACATTATCAGCCAATGAAAATAGTCAGGTTTGATATCAACACGATGGGTATCCTGCACATTCACGTCAGGAAGTGGAATTATTTTTATATGAGTGCTTCTCAAATACGTGAATTAATTATATCGGTTGAATTCATTGGCCTGTGAGATCGCCAAAATTTGGCCACTTGATTATATTTTTTTGTGGTCATATTTGAAAGAAAAAAATTTACCAACTTTTTACCGCGGTCTTCAAATTTTAATCAATCAAATTAAAGAAGACTGTGGCAAAATTTTATGAGTATAATTAGAAAGATACATCGAAAATTGAATAACAGATTAGGTTGTTGTTTTACTGTTAATAGAAATTTATTAAACAATCTTTTGTTTTGTTCTACCACGTTGACAAATATTTTTAAATGTTTGATTTTCTTACTTTCCTTTGTTTAGTTACACTGTTAATAATTATGTAAAATAGTTTATGAACAAGAATAATAGTTATTTATTATATAAGTGTTTTAGGTGAAGTTTTATTCACGAAAGATTGTTTAATAAGTATTAATTTATCAAATTCTAGATACATGCTGTCTAAAAAATGCATTACTGTGGCATTTGTTGCTATGACAGGATGTTTGTTTATCGTTTATTACATTGAAAAAATTTATTAATTTGATGAAAAATGGAAGAAATTTACTCTATTCCTACAGAAGTTTTTGAAGAAGGTCGGGAAGCAACTCGCGTTTATTGCCAGCGAAGTCTAAGGAACTGTATGTAAAAGAGTTTACTGAATTTGAGAACTGGAAACGGAGAGTAAGGGTAATAAATGAAGAAGTCATGCTTTCAGATTTCTATAAAATCAAGAAAAAGTATGCGGATTCATCAGCGTGGTCTAAGTATTGCATGTTGAGGGCTACTATAAAAGTTAACGAAAATATAGATACTTCAAAATATAGCAAGCTGACAGCTTATTTGAAGAGTGAATGTAAGGGGTACAATCCGAAAAAAGCAGCCGTTTTGGAAAGAGAACATCAAATTAGATAAAACGAACAATGATTTAAGTGTTAATATAAATGTAAATGTTAATATTAATAAGTAATTCAATAAATTTGACTGATTTCTGTGCATTATTCCCTCATTCTTTTAACAGTGGAATAAAATAACTTTATTCCACTAGTGTATAATTGGTCCCTTTATACAGTTGCAATGATCACAAATAAATGCATATTATGAGTTGATTGTGGATAAAATAATTAAACTTGTCAAACAAAACACGCCAGTTTCATGGTACTTTGAAATATTGCTATAATATATAATAATTTGACGAGACGAAGTTTACGACAGAGCGAGCGAAGCTAATTAATAAGGTGAGTCTATAAAGTTCGATTATGTACGAGTTCCATACAAGGCTTTATGTTTGACTGCCCTACAGTAGATTTTATATTACCTATAATGATACATTTGACAAATGACAAACTCAAATTTAATAAAAAATATAAAATAAACACTTGGTCATGTTTCACAAAATTCAGCCTCCAAGTCACCTTATGAGGGCATCGTCAGAGGCTGGCCAGCACAGTTAGTAACCATAGACGCGTTTCGCTCTTATTAGAGATCATCAGCATGATATAACTCACTTCTTCACCTAGAACAAAGCTCACGTGAAGAAGCTGGTGACGAAGAACTGTGCCAGCAGAGAATTAGATCTCTAACAAATAGGTAAGATGACATGAGAAGTTCTGTGGAACAGGTCATGCCATCTACCGAAAAAAAGGAAAGCTACGCAATAGCAATTTAAATAACAACAAAGACAAAATTAATTTCAGCAAGTGTTGGATGACAATTAATTTTGTCTTTGTTGTTATTCAAATTTAATAAATAACAAAGGGTGCCATTTTCTATCCCTTGATTACCAAGTTGATCTTTATTAGTTTGAAAATTTTATTTGAAGCAAAATGCATACGCACAGCTCTAGTGAATTTTTTTTTGACGAAATATCAAATATCACTGCTACCGTCAAAATTCAGACATTTTTACGCAGAAACATATAATGCGTGTCGCAAATGGTGTTCTACTAAACAAATTAAAACAACTTGTAAAGACAGCATCTTAGCGTATTTCAATAGTGATCCATGCTACGATTGACCATAAATCAACATGAAGAAGTTGATATTAGTAAATATCCATGTGTCATTCCTTTTTTGAAACGGAAAAAAGAGAGATTTAAATTTTTGATTAAACCTGATAATAAGGAACATTGATTTAACAAAGTATTAACATTTTTATAATGTTTTGTTTTGAACATCTAGGTACTAAAAGTATTTGTTTTAACTTGTCCTCATATTTGGTGTAGCTGGTGCTTACAGACGTCAAGAATTACTGATGTTATTTAATACATTTGCTGAAGATTGTAACACGAACTTTTTAGTTAAGCTTGAAGACACCAAATCCAAAGTAGATCGATCTTTTGTAATAGTACTAGGAAAATTCTACAATGTGAATCTGTTAGTATTTGTCAGGGGATACGTGACACTTCGACTTACCAAGACACCACACAAAAGATTTTTTAATAATCACACCAAAGAAAAATGTATTCACCCCATCGAAATACACAAAATCGCTAAAGTGCTAACTGTGGTGTCTAAATATTTAGGACTAGAAAATCCTTCTTCATATACGGGTTATTGTTTTAGACGCATCTCGGCTACCTTTCTTGCAAATTCTGGGGCAAATATGGAAGGAATAAAAGACATGGGGGTTGGCGTTCATCTACAGTAGCAGTGAGTTATATTAATGAATGTGAAACTACTAAAATAAACGTTGCAAATAAGATCCTAGAAAAGGTCTCTCATGAAGAAAATACTTCCAGCGTCTTTGTCTGGCAAGAAAATTCAACATTTTTCAGAGAAGTAAAGAACAGCAACGGAATTACCCGTATACATATTTCTAGTAATAGTAATTGCGTAATAAATGTAAATCATTATTATAATAATAATTAGTAACAGTACATGTAATGTTTTGCAATTAATTATATATATATATATATATAAATTCTAATAATGAATAACACCTGACAGGACCTTTATATTACTTTATAATACTAGTAAATTAAAGTTACATTAATTTACTAGTATTATAAAGAGATGCTTATTTGTGACGATCTTTGGTCTGCTCGCCAAATTTGTGATGTTCTCTGCGGGTCGCCGCCTCGATGAGTCACCTCGGGCGCTAGTCTTCGAAGTCGGTGCGGACGGTGGCGACGACGTCGTTTGCCTTAGATAGCTCTGTGGATAAAATGTTTCCAGGAGGTTCACTACGTGCCCAGGTGGCTTTTAAATGACACTTCGTCATTAAACAAATAAAACAAAGAACTAACAATTAGGTACAAAGTTATAAAATAAGTATTACTTCTTTCGAAAATACAACGCTCGTGAATAAAGCTGGTGACTAACATACAGCGTCCCGAAAAGACGCTAACAGCTGTGCGGTAGGTAAGGATGCCACAGGAAGACGCCGTGGCGGAGCCGGGAAAATGATACCGTAAAATGCAGCATAAATTTATCTAACTTCTAGACCCTGATTAGATCAATTACTTGCAACTGCAGGAAGACGCCACAATTACAATAATTGAACTAGCCTCAGAACTGATTGTTAACTATTGTGGGAAGATGCCACGATGACAACAATCGAGCTAACTTTAAGTAAAATAAGCTAAACACTGATTAGATTATTTGTTGGCGACTGTAGGAAGACGCCACAGTTCCCAACAATAAAAAATAATCTCAAAACTGATTGTTGACTATTGTAGGAGGATGCTACAATAGCAACAATCGAGCTGACTTTAAATGACATAAGCTAAATACTGATCAGATTAATTGTTGGCAACTGTAGGAAGACGCCACAGTTCCAACAATAAAAATAATCTCAGAATTGATTGTTGACTATTATAGAAAGACGCTACAATAGCAACAATCGAGCTAACTAACAGAACTGACTGCTGATAATTGTAGGAAGGCGCTACAATATCAGCAATACAATTAACAACAACAATAAGAATAGACAGTCTTAATATTCTCACCTTTATACTACAACGGACGGTCGGATTGGTACTAGAAGAAAATTCCGGATGTCGCAAAGGCTCAAGTGCTAGTGGATTGTTTGGAAGGCCGGTTTAAATATTATCTGAACTCCCATAAGGCACGTGTTACCAAAAATTGCTAAATTCGTAATTTAAATTAACTAGTCAAGATGGTTTTGACTTGTATAAATATAAAATAAAATATAAAAAATACTTAATCCCGTTCGCGGTTCGAACCTTCACTCGAACTGAGCATCACCACTCTACCGCTCTAGCCACTTAGCTGTGATGACATAAACTGCGGTTCGGAGAAATGTATAGGGTGGCGTGATACTTCATGACAATATATAAATATATATATATATATATATATATATATATATATATATATATATATATATATATATATATATATATAATTTCGTGTTCGGTGAAGTTTATTATTAACTAAAACACGAGCAATGATAACACGAACAAAATATTTATTTAAAACAAATATAATGTAGTACAACTACTAAGCCATATATTTATTTACAACACATATTTATATTCACATTGAAGTATTAAGCAACAACTTGCACCGTTCACACTTCAATATCGACTGACTATTCCTGGCCCAAATTCTCTTTTTTATACTTAATTAAATTACTTCTACAATATTCCAGAAATTCTGGGACATTGTAGCGCATATCACGGGTATATTGTAGACTTATTTCAACACATTACGGTGAGTCATCCTACTTCTGACGCGTGATTTACTACGTCATATCGACTGTTGAAGAGAAGACAGGGCCGTACTCGTTACAATATATATATATATATATATATATATATATATATATATATATATATATATATATATATATATATACCGGGTGGAACATCATACATAAAAAAACAGTTTTTCTGTGCGCATTGCTCCCCAAATTATTTTAGCCAAAAATGCTTCAAATAAATGTTGTAGAGCATAAAATTCTGCATCTAAATCAATAAACAGAATTACATTTATGTGCGTTATAACGACAGAAATTAAATAAAAAAATATTAAAAATTACGTTGCAAATATAAAATAGCCATGGAAGTGAAACAAAAATAGATAGATTCTACAATGGACTTGATTATTGCTTGGCTGAAAATGGAGGTTTATTTGAATATTTATTGTAATAATAAATTGTAGTGATTATTTTATTGAGAGAATTATTGTTTGATATTTGAATTATAATAGATAGGTTATAATTTGTACATGACCAATCCTATAAGAAATAAACATTTCATTGAAATGTACAATTGCTTATTTATTATTAAATTGTAAACATAGGTATGAAGTTTTTTGTATGAATTTTATTGAATGATTAATTTGTCGGGGGTAAAATATCAAATAGACAGAAAAACGTCAAGCATTTATCTATTTTTGTTTCACTTCCATGGCTATTTGGTATTTTGAACGTAATTTTTAATATTTTTTTATTTTATTTCTGTCGTTACAACGCATGTAAATGTAATTCTGTTTATTGATTTAGATGCAGAATTTTATGCTCTACAACATTTATTTGAAGCATTTTTAGCTAAAATACTTTGGGGAGCAACGCGCACGGAAAAACTGTTTTCTCATGTTAATCGCCTATGTACACAGGTATGATGTTCCACCCGGTATATATATATATAAATTAGGTTTCGATCTACGCAAGTTGACTTTTTAAAAATAATTTATTTTACTATTAGCAACGATGTTGCTTGGTACAAGGTTGATTCTAAACTAACTTACAATATCTTACAAGAGACTAAGCACAAACAACTACTCAGCATGAACATGATACCTACAGATAAATATTATACTACTAAGCATTATTATAGGGGACCTACGGTAATATAACTCCTCCCTTCTTAAAATTGAGCCCCTTCTGGAAGGCGAATATCTTCGTTTGGGGATGAGACCTTGGTTCTGTGCTGGATCCTCTTGTTTCTTACATATTAGAGTCCATAATATAATATTAAAGTTAAAAGTCCAATATAGGGTAAAATTGTCTAAATTTTGATCTTTGAACAACACTTCACAATTATTTTCTTTAATGAAATACACACCACTTAGAACTTTCACTTCTGCGTCTTGTGGGAAGTTAAACTTGAGTTTTTCTTGGGGGATTTGACGTTCGCATACGGAATTGTAGTGGGTTTGAATTTTATTGGAACACTGATATGTTTTACCTTTAGACAAATGTCACCTAGAGGTATAATTTTGTTATTCTCGGATTTTAATAAGTATTTTACATCGGGGATAATTGTTACAAATTCTGATTCCAGTTTTGTGGGTTAAAATGCAGATAATAGAGTTCGAATTGCTTTTCGCAATTTATTGGTAATGATATGAAGTAACTTATTTGCAATTGTGATATTTTACAATTAATTGTTATTACTGATTATACTGGGGTGCATAGTTTGTAGTTTGCAGAAAGTTATGGAATTTTCGATATCTTGGAATATGTTTAAAATTATATTATATAAAATTATTAATTGGTTGTATAAGTATTTGTATTAGTATGCTGTCAAGATCAATTTTATTCTCTATCAAGTTATGTAAATTTTGAATTTTAGTTTTTAATAATAGTTCGTTATGTTGAATATCTTGAATTGTATTAAATCTTTTTCCATCTTCCGTGTGTTTTATTTATGGTGGTTGTGTTGAGATTGTTGTATTGTTTGTTTAAATCGTCATATTCATTGTATATATGTCAAGTCTTAGTAGTGTACAAAAGTGTGTTTTAATTTTTCTATTGTTTCAATTTTGAATTTGTTTTTGGTTTTTTGTTGTTTCTCTTTATTTTTGACTAGGATTTGATCTTTCGGTATCTGATAATCTGCGGCTGTCGTATGCTATTGCCGTTGCATTTTCCAGATTCCCTGTACCAGGGCTGCGCCAAAACCCTTATCGGATGTATATGTATGCAGGTAGAATGTCTGGCTGAAGTCGCGACAAGCGAGGACAGGGGCAGAACCAAAGCAGGTCTTCAGTGTTTGGAAAGCATCCTCTTGTGATTCGCTCCAATGCGTTTCTTTGTCTTTCTCAGTAAATCAGTGAAGGGCGAGACGATTTTGAACGTAATTTTTAATATTTTTTTATTTTATTTCTGTCGTTACAACGCATGTAAATGTAATTCTGTTTATTGATTTAGATGCAGAATTTTATGCTCTACAACATTTATTTGAAGCATTTTTAGCTAAAATACTTTGGGGAGCAACGCGCACGGAAAAACTGTTTTCTCATGTAATCGCCTATGTACACAAGTATGATGTTCCACCCGGTGTATATATATATATATATATATATATATATAAATTAGGTTTCGATCTACGCAAGTTGACTTTTTAAAAATAATTTATTTTACTATTAGCAACGATGTTGCTTGGTACAAGGTTGATTCTAAACTAACTTACAATATCTTACAAGAGACTAAGCACAAACAACTACTCAGCATGAACATGATACCTACAGATAAATATTATACTACTAAGCATTATTATAGGGGACCTACGGTAATATAACTCCTCCCTTCTTAAAATTGAGCCCCTTCTGGAAGGCGAATATCTTCGTTTGGGGATGAGACCTTGGTTCTGTGCTGGATCCTCTTGTTTCTTACATATTAGAGTCCATAATATAATATTAAAGTTAAAAGTCCAATATAGGGTAAAATTGTCTAAATTTTGATCTTTGAACAACACTTCACAATTATTTTCTTTAATGAAATACACACCACTTAGAACTTTCACTTCTGCGTCTTGTGGGAAGTTAAACTTGAGTTTTTCTTGGGGGATTTGACGTTCGCATACGGAATTGTAGTGGGTTTGAATTTTATTGGAACACTGATATGTTTTACCTTTAGACAAATGTCACCTAGAGGTATAATTTTGTTATTCTCGGATTTTAATAAGTATTTTACATCGGGGATAATTGTTACAAATTCTGATTCCAGTTTTGTGGGTTAAAATGCAGATAATAGAGTTCGAATTGCTTTTCGCAATTTATTGGTAATGATATGAAGTAACTTATTTGCAATTGTGATATTTTACAATTAATTGTTATTACTGATTATACTGGGGTGCATAGTTTGTAGTTTGCAGAAAGTTATGGAATTTTCGATATCTTGGAATATGTTTAAAATTATATTATATAAAATTATTAATTGGTTGTATAAGTATTTGTATTAGTATGCTGTCAAGATCAATTTTATTCTCTATCAAGTTATGTAAATTTTGAATTTTAGTTTTTAATAATAGTTCGTTATGTTGAATATCTTGAATTGTATTAAATCTTTTTCCATCTTCCGTGTGTTTTATTTATGGTGGTTGTGTTGAGATTGTTGTATTGTTTGTTTAAATCGTCATATTCATTGTATATATGTCAAGTCATAGTAGTGTACAAAAGTGTGTTTTAATTTTTCTAACTTGGCTGGTCCTAAGTTTATCGGTAAAAACCATAAATTTTCGGTTACGTTTTTGATGTCCGCTCCTTGTGCGAGTGCGAACAACCTGGAATATTTTCAAAAGGATAAGTTGTTTTCCTGGGACGTTTAATGTTTGAAAAGTGAATATTTTCAGTAGTGTTACCGTTTTTAGTTTTTATTTTAGCTGTTTTCAAATTTTTGTTAATGTTTTTTATTGTTTCAATTTTGAATTTGTTTTTGGTTTTTTGTTGTTTCTCTTTATTTTTGACTAGGATTTGATCTTTCGGTATCTGATAATCTGCGGCTGACGTATGCTATTGCCGTTGCATTTTCCAGATTCCCTGTACCAGGGCTGCGCCAAAACCCTTATCGGATGTATATGTATGCAGGTAGAATGTCTGGCTGAAGTCGCGACAAGCGAGGACAGGGGCAGAACCAAAGCAGGTCTTCAGTGTTTGGAAAGCATCCTCTTGTGATTCGCTCCAATGCGTTTCTTTGTCTTTCTCAGTAAATCAGTGAAGGGCGAGACTTTGGTGGAGAAATCCGGTATGAACCGTCGGTACCAGGAGGCGGCACCTAGGAACTGTCTGGCTTCGTTTAGGAGAGTTGGGGAAGGTATTTTTAAAATGGCTTCTACTTTGTCGGTGTCTGTGTGTATTCCGGCGGCCGTGACGACGTAGTCCAAATATTGGAATGAGCGGAGGTCGAATTGATACTTAGCGGGGTTGATGCGTAGTTTAGCTTCTCGGAGCCTGCGAAAGACTTCCCGTAGATGCTGCAAGTCTTCGCCGATTGTAGCAATGGCGATAACTATGGCATCGAGATTTGCGAAAGCGTAAGGTTCCATTTCCGGGCCAATGATGCAATCCAGCAAGCGCTGGAATATGGCTGGGGCTGCAAGTATGCCGAATGGAATGACACGAAATTGAAATAATCCCTTCCCTGGTACTGTAAATGCTGTGAGGAACTTGCTTGCCTCGGTCAATGCTACTTGCCAGTAGCAATTTTTCAGATCGATGTTCGAGAACCATTTGTCCAGGATGGCATGGATGTAGGGCAGAGAGTAAGCATCTTTTTCGGTGACTTTATTTAGCTGTCTAAAGTCAATACAAAACCTTGACCGTCCATCTTTCTTCCGGACGATTACCGCCGGTGAGCTCCACGGACTTTGGGATCTTTCAATGATGTCGTCCCGTAGCATGTGCTCTACCTCTTCATTAATAATTTGTTGCATTCTAGGGTTCCTGGATAAATTCCGCTGCTTCAAGAGTATCGGATCCTGCAACTTGATATGATGTGTGAGGAGGGGAGTAATTTCTTGTTGACTAGCAAATTTTGGAAGTTCTTTCTGTAGGAATTCTGCTAACAGCTTTTTCTCTTTCTGTTCATTACCTTCTGTATGTACCGCGTACAGCTGGTTATGAAAGGGTACTTGTACGGTAACTGATCGCCGCCTAGAATCGATGTTCATTTGAAATGCCTATGGCATCCATTCCCAGAATAATGGAGGCGGACAAACGGTAGGCACAGGAAGATAATTTGAGTACAGACGCTCTGGATTACGCAGCCGACAGTTAATTGTGCAGTAATCCTGGTGATGGTGCTATTTGCAAGTAGGACTTGGCCCTGTTGGGGGATTTGTACATTGGTGTTGTGGTGGCGACAAAAATCCGCCACATCTTTATTGATATACGAACACGTTGCTCCAGTATCGATAAATGCTTTCCACTTGGTATTACGGATCAGGATGGGTACAAATAATCGGGATCTTGATTTTCATTGGTTTGCAGACTCGGAAGTTAGATCATGGTTTTCTGGTTGGGGGGGGGGATACATTTTGGAATCGTTCCGGCCTCTTTCCGGTACGATTCACATTCCGTTTAACGTTGCTTTGGTACAGTTTCAGGCGCGTGTGACAACACCTTGGCGATTACATTTCCAGCAGAATTATCTTTGTCGGATTACGGCAGTCGGTTAGGTAATGTCTGTGCTCGCCGCATATCCAGCAGAGCACGGTGTGGTCAGCTTGTCGAGTTCGGGCTGTTGGACCGGGTACGATCACAGCTGTAATCTGGGTCTGTCGAAATTTTGGGCGGATTTCCTCACGAAGTCGTTCATACTCTTAAATCTCTCTGACAAAGTCGTGAATGTTCTTGACGTCTCGTCGTCGAATGTACTGTCGATACTCGGACAATAGGTTATTGTACACTTGGTACAGCTCGCGCTCAGTAGATATCGCGCCGTGTTAGAATCTCGATTATGTAGTCGCGGCCTCGTTCCGTTCTATTGCCGATCTCTTTTTCTAAGCGTAATTGATAATGGGTGGACATAAGAAGCACCCCACCCTCAAGGAGTGAGTGTGTCTTATAGTTTAACGTGGCGGCACCTGCCTTGCGGCTCTATCCGCCACGGCCCCCGTGGGCTCGGGATTGGGATACGCCCAATAAGAACTAATTCTTGACGTAAATTTAAAACTATCTTTTTAAAATTTTCGCAAATACCCTGAAGCATGTTTAACGGAATGATTACATTAAAATTCCCCTTATTGTCAATAATGTGTTTGGTAATATCAGTTGTAGGTGACCAACCTGCGATTTGTAAATGTTTACTTTCGTTCGTATTATAAGAGACATAACCTATCATAGTCGAAGTTAAACCGGGATTTCTTACTCTATCTATAACTACACCGCCAATTTCATAACGAATTTCATTACATAGAAATGCAAAGGCATTGTTAACTAATTTGGCATTGTTATCATGCGTAAGAAGTTTACCTTCAACCTAGAGTTCTTACCGAAATATGTAATTAGTTCTTTTGGAGGTTGTAAGTCACCAAAACTGTCAAAATATATTACCATATTGTTACGCTTTCGATAGGCAATCCAATGCGTCCCACCCCCGTTGTTAGAATCCAGGTTGACAATTCCACATTCATTGAGTTTAATTTTTTTAGGTAACTTATTTCTCATAAAACCTCCCTAAAACATGCTGATGTTTATGTGCACTACGGCTTTATTGTAAATACCTCACATAACTTTCTTTAAATGCAGTAGACTGTAATTTATGTTTAAATCTATTTATTTATTATTATCACAGTACAATTGAATAATAACAATACTAGTTACACAGACTTAACTCTGAATAATAATGCTTAACCTCCAAAAAAACTAGTAATTTCTTAGCGTCAGTGTGAAGTTAGCTACACACACCCAACTGAAACTATGCACGCCAGAGAGCATGACATTCGCTAAACTGTCCACTGATGGCGTTAGCAGCATGATTCTAAACATGCCGGCCGTGTTGATAGGACATATTTCTATCAAATAAGTATACATGAACATTTATAAACTTATACTAACAAACAATATGAGCTAATTATCATTTGGTAAAACACCTTTGTGATTGCTCGTTTCACTTCCCCACTTGCCACTTTCACTGACACTATTCTTGTAATGTTATCTGCACCAGGATGTAGTGCTGTGATGCGCCCGATAGGCCATCGGAATGATGGTAAATTTTCTTCCTTTAGGAGAACTAAGAAGCACCCCACCCTCAAGGAGTGAGTGTGTCTTATAGTTTAACGTGGCAACACCTGCCTTGCGGCTCTATCCGCCACGGCCCCCATGGGCTCGGGATTGGGATACGCCCAATCAGCGCGACATCTGAGCGTACACCAGGTATACGACCGATGTCTACCAGAATGCTTTGGGGGGCAAGCCCCTCGGCCTCTCTGGTGAGAGGGGACCTATCTAAATCCCTACTGACTATGCGGGCCAGTACCCGAGCAGTGCACTGCTCACCCGTCGATGCCGTTACCGACATCTAGCCTGCGTAGGCTTTCAACCACATACCCGCACCTTTGTTTCCAAACCCATGATTGATCCGAGGGCGATTACTCACCCCCGGGGCTGGAATCAATCCCCGTGCTACCAGATAACCTCTGGTCGGGTGCCGGCAGGTCTTGCACCTCCTCCTCTCCGGCTTGTTAGCTTGAGGACGCGGGTTCGCTACACCCGATGAGATCCCTCCCTACCGATAGGAGTTCCTCATCCCCTGCGTGGCTAGGGGACGTACGGCCACCATACCGTAACAGCCTGTTGCCGTCCGCGGGGACGGAACGACACCCGACTGCCCCTTACGTTGGCTCGGGAACGTGAGACCGCCACATCTCAAACAGCTCGACACCACCAGCAGTCGCACACAGCGCCTGACAGTGATGTCTCACTGCTCCCTACGTAGCTGGAGACGTGGGGTTGCCATACCCAGAGTTCTCCCCGGGTCGGGTCCGCATAGAGCGCGTCCCGTCCCCAAGTGCCCCTCCTCCTGCGTAGCTCGGGAACGTGAGATCGCCACATCCCAAACAGCTTGACACCACCAGCAGTCGCACACAGCGCCTGACAGTGATGTCTCACTGCTCCCTACGTAGCTGGAGACGTGGGGTAGCCATACCCAGAGTTTTCCCCGGGTCGGGTCCGCATAGAGCGCGTCCCCTCCCCAAGTGTCCCTCCTCCTGCGTAGCTCGGGAACGTGAGACCGCCACATCTCAAACAGCTCGACACCCCCAGCAGCCGCACACAGCGCCTGACAGTGATGTCTCACTGCTCCCTACGTAGCTGGAGACGTGGGGTTGCCACACCCAGAGTTCGCCCCCAGGTCGAGTCCGCATAGAGCGCGTCCCCTCCCCAGGTATCCCTCCTCCTGCGTAGCTTGGAGACGTGAGTTCGGCACACTCAACAGCAAGCCCCACCTGCGTCTGCACGAAGCACAACTCAGACAGAACCAACTGCCCCTGCGTTAGCTACGAGTACGTGGGAGGCGCCGGTTCTCCCAAGAATGAACTAACATTGGTCCGGCTAGCCCGTCCCAGCCCCAGTCCATCCCTCGTCCGTGGCTCGGATGACGCGGGGTCGCCATACCCGAGATTCAGCAGATATCCATTCGTTCTCACACGCAAACGTCACACTTCTCACAAACTCATACGTCACTCACCCTTTCGTGCTTACATCCCATCTACGTTGGTGCGCCGATATCATCCTTTCATTCAACAGTTTCATACAGCTTTTCATACTCCCACCAGCAACTTCCTCATTTGTAATCACATCCATATCCTCATCCATCGGCAGGCCCCGTCTCAGCTTGTACCTCACACCACACGCAAGCACTTCAAGCTCCCACGGACGTACTCCCATCAACACACACATCATATCCGTCGAGACTGTACGGCACACACATATACACGCATACAACACCACACGCTGACACCGCAAAATGGCATCCCTCGCATACGCATACTTCATCACATCATACCACGCTCCAGCTGCATACGTCACGCATGCAACAAACACACCTCTATAAATCATTCTTACCGCTCTTCTACCTAAGCCCCATTCCTTTCGCATCACTCGCCTCAGACACCCAGTCACACTAACCACTTTCTTACGGAGCTCACGCAGATGCGGTTTCACATCCATCCTCTCCCCCACGGTTATGCCCAAGTACTTGGTACTTTGAACATACCTCACCCTGTTTCCATTCACCCTCACACTCGGCTCCCTTCTTCCAGACAATCTTCCTTTCATCAACATCATACACGTTTTCTCCCAGGATACACAAACACCTACATTCGTTCCCCAGCGAACTACTCCCTCCATCACATTCACCGTCTTCCGCTCCAACTCCGCTCTACTATTGCCGTGGACAAGCAACAGCAGGTCATCCGCATACGCCACATATTCATTCCCTGTATCGCGTAACTCATTCAGCAAATCATCCATCACCAAATTCCACAGAACCGGCCCACATACAGATCCTTGCGGACATCCTCTTTCAACATTCTTCCATACTTCGTCAGACGCCCCTTGGATACACACTCTGCGGTTGCTAAAATAGCTACGCCACACTCCAATCTCCCTACAGTTCACACTCTCAAGCTTTCTTAGTATACTCTCCCAGCTTAGATTGTCGAACGCCCCCTTGAAATCTACAAACACACCCAGCACGTACTTACTCCTTGCTTCCCTCACCACGCGCCTCGCTTCCACCCATGCGTCCTCTGTAGATTTCCCACGACAAAATCCGTACTGTCTTTCATTCTGCGTTCTCTCGATCCTTTCACTCAACCGATTCACCAACAGTCTTTCCAGCAGTTTTCCCATCACTGGAAGTAAGCAGATAGGCCTGTATGATCTAGGGCTAGATCTAGGCTTCTCCACAGACTTCAACAATACACATACACGCGCTCTCTTCCATGCGTCCGGTACATACCTCTCTTTCATGCACGTGTTGAACACCGCCGTTACAAACTCCGGAATTGCCCACCACACACATCGAACAATCTCCGGGTTGAAACCGTCCAACCCCGCCGCCTTTTTCATCTTCATCCTCATCACAGCCATCCCTACCTCATCCTCGCTAAATTCATCAGCATTCATCACGGGTTCCACCTCGTTGTGTACAGGCACCTCCCCTGCCGGAAAGAACTCCTCCATGAGCATCTCCACGCTTTCACGCCAAGTGCTCGCAACGCGATCTCCACTTCTCATCATCGCCAGGACGTCTCCCCACCCTCTCCTACCTCGACATGCTCTGTACACCTGTCCCCATGGGTTCTCGTTTCCTTTCACTCTCACAAATTCTCTCCAATCATTCAACTTCGTCACCCTCAGCAGCTTCTTGTACTCGACCTCCAACGCTCGATACCTAGCACGCAGTCCCTCCGCCTCCTCCCTGTTTCTACGGCTCGCCCTCTGGTATCCACGTCTCAGCTGTCGTACCTCTCTCCTCTTGCTACTGAGGTCCTCCGTCCACCAGCTATTCCTTGCCACTCGCTCGCTCGCTCTTCGCAGGACTTTCTTACACACACCAGACACTTTTTCATTCAGCCATTCAACTTGTCCATCTGCCTGCCTAACCCTGAACCCGTCTAGCTCATTCGGATTACATTCGTGCTGCAGACATCTCACAAATTCCACCCAGTCCGCTTTCACACACCATTTCAACCTTCTCTCATGCACCCTCCGCCGTCGGTTTCGGTCAAAACGACACACAATACTAATAGCATTGTGATCGCTGACACTCCACCCAGGCTTCACCTCCCACATCCATTCTAGCCGATTCCCTCCTTTTACACACGTTACGTCGATATCACTAGCCCCATTCACAGTATGGAAAGTGTAGAACTCGCTGGGCTCATTCAACACATCCATACCTGTTTGCAGGATAAAATCCTCAAACACCATTCCACGCTCCTCACTCTCTCTGTACCTGTTCCTAATCTTACTGTGCCACAAAGGTGACACCGCATTCGCGTCCATCCCAAGCACCACGGTTTTTCCATTCGCCATCTCAAGCACTCTCTCCACATACTCCAAAAAGGGAGCCACATCCAATCCAAACTGACAATACAAGGACACCACATACATTTCTCCAAACGCTGCTTTCACCCACGCACACACTCCATGCTCATTTGTATGCTCTCTTACCAACATTGCTTCTACATCTCCATTTATAACCACAGCCGCTTTCGCATCTCTTTCACACGCAATCACTCTCATGCCCGCCGGAATTCCTCTCACCAATCCATGCAACACATACGGCTCCTGCAGCATAGCTACAGTCACCCGTTCTCTCACCATGCATTCTCCGACGTCTGGCATGACCCCATATGCTCTCTGACAGTTCAGCTGAAGCATCCTTACACACTGGCGACTATCCATTGAAGATTGTCGCCCTCATTCTTTCCAACGCTCTCACGTACTCTGGACACGCCTCATTCATAATACTGTGCCCTGCCTCCTTCCCCCGCAGTTTGCAGTTCCTACATTCAACCGGTGCCGTACACGCCGCCGCCAAATGCCCTTTCGCACCACACCTCCTACACAATTGTCCCCCTGCTTGGCACTCGTTCAGTCGGTGCCCGAAGCCAGCACAGCCATAACACCGCTGCACTGCCTCAAATTCCCGGATTTTGTATGCCTGGAAATAGGCATACATCCTCCCACTCCTCACCATATACCCTCGCATCCTCTCACTCATCTCCACTACCACATTCTCAACATTCGCTCCTCTCCTTCCGCCCCGGGTCACCACCCTCACTCTCTCCTTAAACTCAGCCTCCGAACAAACATTCCGCAGGTTCTTCCCAAACAGCTCCCCGAGAAGATCCGCCGTCGTCATGTCCTTAGGCACATCGTAAATGATGGCCTTTGGACCGATCTTCGCGGGCTCGTTTACACTCAGGCCTGCCTTCGCAAACTCCGCACACACTTTCAAGGCATCCCTCTCCGCAGAGCTTGCCGCCTCAATAGCGATACCACCCGCCCGTATCTTTCTCACTGCGTTCACTCTCACATTCTTCAGCACAGGCTGCACCACCTCCATCACCTTGTCTTTTACAGCCTGGCTTTCCATTTGCCCCGATATCGGTTTCACCACCAAGGCATACGTCTTCCGTCCACCCAGCTGCTCTTGCCTTCCACTCCTCTGCCCAACGTCACTCACTCCAACTGTTCCCCCGAACACTCCGCCACTTGCCCCTCCGCTCACTCCTCCACTCACTCCTCCACTCGCCGGCACACGTGACAGCTGCGTCTCCCTCATACCCTCCTTCAGGGCTTGCAGTTGCCCATGTAGCCGCTCGTTTTCCATCAGCACACTGAGAACAGCCTCTTCCATCTCCGCCATTCTCTCCAAAACAACCTTGGACACACTCTTGGTGACCTTGTTGGATTCCTCCAACAAGTATCTCCTCAGCTTCCCACTCACCTCTCTCACTGTGGTCAGACTCACCCTCTCTCCGTCCCCGGCTTTGGTGTCCCTCCGTCGTTTCTTGCCCGTCTCCTCCTGGCTGGACTGACTAGCGGTACTCTGTACAGAGTCTCGCCTGTCCCTTCTGCCCCCTGAAACCCCCTGTACATGGTCACTGGGAACCGTCAACGGCGGCCCCATGGTTACCTCCATCTCCGCCCCCTCTTCGCCACGGCCGGCTTCGGCCATACACCCCCACACTCTCGGTCACTCACTCTTGATTCTAACCCCCGAAAAAAAACTAGCTAACCTCTTCCGCACTACCCCCCGAACACGTTCCACCCGGAAAATTCGCGGAAATCCCCCAGGAAGCCCGAAAAATCCACGAATGAAAAACTGCCCCCAGGAGTCGATAGCTACCACCGAGCACAACCGATTCCACCCGGAAAATTCCGGAAAATGCCAAGGCAAACCCGGAAAATTCGCGGATAAAAACCTGAGGTGGCCGAATTGCAGCACTCCCTCCCAAGAACAACCCCCACTCGGAAAATTCGCGCTCCCCCCAAGGAAACCCCGGAAAATCCCGTTTGAAATAAACTAACCCACAAAATGGCTTAATCCGGCCAACAGCAAGCCCGCTGGGTCGGAAAATTCGACCGGAAATCAAAACTAAAAAGTTGAGCTTCCCAGACGAAACTCCCCAACGTCAGCACCCCGCTGCACCCGGAAAATGCCCGATCGGCCTACAAAAACCCCGGAAAATCGAGTTTGAAAAACTCGACTTTCCTCCGCAATTCCCCTAAGCCTGAGGGGCTAGGGAAATGTACCCGCGCACCCGAAATCCCAAAACCAAGCAAAGACTTTTCCGGATTTTCCCGGTTTCTACCGAAAAAACTTCCAGGTCGGCCTAAGCACCACCCTCGTGAAAACCCCGCGGAAAACTAATCACAAACACACCCACAATCGCGAAATGAAAATAAACACAACGGTGCTTCGCCCCACGGGAGCTCTGCCACCACGAGCGTACGCCCCAAATCTGAACAAACTGTCAAAATGACAACGAGAGAATAACAACACGTCTGTCTGCTATCACAGTTCGCACAAGACTAGATAATGGGTGGACAAGTGGAACTCCTTGAAGTCCGAGATAAAATCGACCCACGTCGTCCAAAATGCGCGATTCTTTCGTAGCCATTGCAGTGGGGCTGCGCGAAACAGTTACGGGAGGGCAGCGAGGAATTGTTGGTCTTGAATTAGGTAGTAGTCTTTTAATTCAGCCACTCTTTCCAGAAAGCCAACTTGGTATTTCCCTTCAAAGTGTGTGTTCCACTTTCGTACCATCTCACATATCTGTCCAAGAGTCGGCTGGCCCAGATCGAGAGAGACGGGATTCTTTGAGGAAGCTGTTGGCAGAGCCGAAATGTCCTGCTATTCTTCTTCGACCTTGCTCATATCACCCAGATTACTTATCGCACGGATGGTGGCTATCATGCGTTTCAGCAACTCTGTCGCGGAGCCGAAGGTTGTGAGGCCGAATTTTTGCAAGTCTTCTTTATTCAGGCGATAGGATCAAGATACAGTAGTGTCAGTTGTAGGCGGGTCCGTCTTTCTGTCTTCCGTATCGGACAAGGTGTGATTCTTGATTGATCAATTTAAATGTTTTTTTTTAAGTCCCTGCTCGGGCGCTACTTTGTGACGCTTGCTGTTCTTGCTAGCGTCACTATCCCCTACCTTTCAGCAGGGATGTGCGTGTAGTCTACTGCAAGTAATCTACGCCATTCTCTACGTGTAAACAATCATGTAGTCTACGTCTTCATTTTTCATGTAAACAATGTAGACTATGTAGACAATAAAAACACCTGTGTTCACTTAAGTCAGATTAGAAATTTTATCCCTAGAACTAGGGAATTTTAAATGTTGTTAGAGATTTTTATTTTTATTCCAGGGATTACATGAAAAAAAATTAGTTGTGCAGGGCAAAACGTTCAAAATTTGTCAACAGGTTACTGTTAAAAATAGCGCCAAAGAAAACTCCGTCTGGTGAGATGGCGCGTTGATCGATTTTAAAAATATGACAGTTCGCCCAAGACCCAAGACAGACATTCGTCTAGTAATGTACCAGCACTTGTTTTATTATATAAAGACCGATAATGACCCGAGCTCACGAATACGAATACATGTAATAGTTACAAAGGAATAAATTTAGGTTATGTTGAATTTTACAACTGTCAGATGCATTATCTACATTGTCTACGTCGCTAGAATTGTCGACGTATTGTCTACGTGTAGATGTAGACAATTAAAGATTACACGTAGATGCACATCTCTGCCTTTCAGGTGTCGTTGCCACTCGAGCGCCTTCGGAGTCAGTGTCACGTCGGCGACTGTTGGGTGACTGAAACTGTAGGGGTGCAGGATAGCTCCAGTGGAGAAGGACAGGATCGCGTTTTAAATTGACGACAAGACTTGATGTAACGAAGAAATATTTATTTGAACCAATTAATAATATACATTGACATTTAATAAAATTAACTACAGTAATCATGAGTATAAAATTCGCCGAGTATTTGTAGCTCAATTGGTAGAGCAGTCACCTAGCGAGTGAAAGGTTCTGGGTTCAAATCCCGGCGAATGCTCATGATTTTTCAAAAAATTTACAGTATTGATAATTCGAACGGCGATGGTGGCGATAAAACGGCGATGGATCTGGGTGCGGGATTGTGACACTCGACTCGTACACAAGTATGGATGTTGCGTGTGTGTGTGTGTGTGTGTGTGTGTGTGTGAGTGTAAGTCGTCTCGTAAACAACTACGAATGATACGTGTGTTAATTAAAGAGTGACAGTTGTTTCTTAAACAACTAGAGCTGTCAGTGTGTGCGTGTTTGCCAGTCGTCTCGTAAACAAGTACGACTGGTGCGTGTGTCAATAGCGAGTGACAGTTGTCTTGTAAACAACTACAGCTTTTAGAGAGTGTATGTGTGTGTACCAGTCGTCTCGTAAACAACTACGACTGGTACGTGTGTCAATGTAAAAGTGACAAAATAGAAATACTGACAATAATCACGGACGGCACGCTGCGTCACTACGGTGCTCACAAGCTTCGCTGAACTCTCAGAGAGAAGTGTCCACTAGGTTAAACCACAGCAGACTGCATCTGTCTGTGTTTGCGGCCGTATTTATACCCGAATTTGAGTGACACGTTTATGATTGCTAAATGTAATTATTATAGCTGATCAGCCTGGACCTGTTTACGACGTAAAAAAATAAAATATATTAAATGTTCAAGGTCAGATTCGAAAAATAAAGTAAAGGCGTGTTGGCATTTTGTAAATGAGTCAGTTTAGATTTTATAGTATTGATACTCCCACCCCCCTCGCCACCCTTACATTAGTTTGGTAAATCCGAAATTGATTCTTTTTTTCACCTCCGGGATCAATACAATAAACCCTAAACTTGCACCTTTACAAAATATCAACACGCCTTTACTTTCATTTTCGAATCTGATCTTGAAAATCGTAAGAATTTGAAATTTTCGCGAGTATAGTGTCATCTTTCGCGAACCGAATTTTTTGTTTCTACAAAACCATTATTTTTTATATCAGGAAATCTGAATCTGCAATAAAAACTGGGGGTTATCACTTAAGATTACGAAGTAACCACCAGCCATCACCCTAGGGGGTGAGGGGAGAACTTTCATTTAGTGTTATTCGTTAGAACTTTGAAAAAAATTATGGACGTATTTTATCGTTACTCAATCCGTATTGTTTTTCGCGAAATATTTGGGGGGGTACGGGTAGTCTGAAGCATCCTGTATATATATATATATATATATATATATATATATATATATATATATATATATATATATATATATATATATATATATATATACAGGTGTTTCACTTAGAGCAAAAATTAAAGGGAATATTCTGTACAACGTACTGATCATGAAACAAAAATTATTTTTTTTAAATTCGAAAAATTAAGGGTTGTTAACCTAAAACATTTTTTGTAGTACTGCACTGGATTCACTTTCCTATTAAACACAAACAATGAAGTAGATATCAACTACGAAAGAATAATTACACAATTCAATTATTAGCAGTTATTTATAATAGAATTTTATTTAATTAATAACTTAAACAGTGACAATGAAAAATTTTGGACTGGGAAACATGGACAATAGTTTTGCGATTTAAAAATAAATTCTTTTTGTTTCATGATCAGCACGTCGTACAGAATATACCCTTTAATTTTTTGCTCTAAGTTGTGAAACACCCTGTATGTATATATATATATATATATATATATATATATATATATATATATATAAAAATTATACGATCGTGGCCGATATAATAAAAAAAACAATATTTTGATTTCAATTACACAGACTTTATTTAACAGTTGTAACTCAGAGTTTTCACAGTAAAAAGAATGACATGTCTTTGTTTCACACGTATTTATAATGTATCTTATCAGGAAGGTTCTTATTACAGCGTGAGAGATTCCGTTAGACATTCATCACATATTTGTTATGTCAGCATCTATTAGGGTTACATAATACCTCCCCTTCTAGATGATGGCTAAGAAATAGTGGATGGAAAAGAAATCTGATTTTCTACTTTATTAGTTGAAAGTGGTAATTGAATGATTTTTGTTTTATCAGATGTCTTTCCTTTACATATTTTATTCTTATATTTTTTTTACTGGCTTCCTGGCGGACCAACTGCTAAGGTCATATGCCGCCATTACGCCCTGATCCTGCGTTTTAGATCTTAGAGTCAACAGCAACGCGGGTTTCTCGGGATTCTTATATTTATTTATTAATTTATAACATATGGGGGTTAAAATAATAATTATTAGTAATACATACAATATAGTAAAATGTGTTTCATGTTTAGTGTCTAATTCTTGCAGTGGTCTTATAGTAGGAATAGCTTTTGTAAATTCTTCTATATTTTGCAAAATTTTATTTTTGTTTGGTTTTATTTCTAACATCAATGTTTGTGGAAACTGAAGTTTTATTTTTTTATATTTATTTGTAAAAGGTTTGAAAAAATAGTCATTAATTTTACATTGACTTGTACTGGAAATCTGAAATATTCCTTGTATGCTTTTTATTTCTTTAATATTTTTGCAATCAATTTCAACGTTCTGTTTATCAGGGCTAATTATAATTAATTCATTAGAATTTGGAATACGAATTATATTATTATGGGATGTTATTTGTTTAATTTCACATTTACTATTATTGCTGTACAATAATTGGTTAGTACATTTACTTACTATATTGTTAGTTTTACAGTAATATTGCTTATTATTAATTAAACAATCATCAACCTTAACATTATTGTCAATATACATTGTTGTATCTTGGTCATATAAATAGTACATGTCGTTTTGTTTAAAGGGAATCATTGTCATTTGGTACAAATCGTAAGTCTTCTCTGACATAACAGGAATGGTTATTATAAAGTATATTTTATTTTTATCATGATTACAATTAACAGTTAATAATTTTGAGATTTGTACTATATCATACATGGGTAGCATTTGTTTTAAATTTTCAAAAGATATTAAACTTACATCGAAAGAACAAAAATTTATACTTTCGTTTATTTGAGATATAATCATTTGAATATGATTTAGCATAGAGATTATTAGCTGCATTTTTGAATTGAGTAGGAATAGTGCATCTTTGTATCCCCGTTTGTTAATTTGTTCTTTTAATAATTTTAATTAAAATGTTTAGTAAAATTTAATTTGTAGATTTGATTTTCTGTATGTTCATAAATCATATTCATTACATTAAATGCGTCAAGGTTTAGTTTTTGCAATGGTTTAGAATTATTGTTAAAAGTGTTTACTATGTCAGTAATAGTTTGAAAATTTGAAAATAGGGGTTGTAAGTCATAGTTAAAATAGGCGTATATGTCGTATTCGTTAATATGGGTTTTACCTAATTCAAGTAATGTGTATCCGTTGTTAATAGAAATATCTTGAAGGAATTGACCGTGAGATAAGGATATTAATCTGTAACAAATTATAATTTTAGTTTATTGATTTTTACTTTTCTTTTATGAATTTTCCCTTTTACTTCAATAGTATTGTTTTTATCATTATAACTATCAATTTTTAGTTTTTCGAAAAGTGGTTTTTTGAATTTTGTTATCAGTCTAAGATTTTGTTTAAGAAAAGTTTGAGAGGCGTTTTGGAATTTTGTGTGGGTGTTATTTGGTTTAAAGCGTTTGAATTTTTCATTCGCGATTTTATTTCGTAATTTATCATGTTCAATTTGTTTATTTTTTTTAAATGATTCTATTTGTTGTTCGTCTGTTAAGGTCGTTCTTGGTCGGATGTGTGAGTAATCTCTACCGTATAGTATTTCATTCGGTGATAATTTCGTGACAGAATGTGTGGTGTCATTGTAGGCTAGTATAGTTATCGTCAATATTTCGTCTAAATTTTTATTTGGATATTTTTGGAATAAAATTCGCAAATGTTCTATTAAGGTAGAATGTAGTCTTTCTATTGCGTTTGATTTTGGATTACCAACGGATGTAATATGTAAATTTATTTGATTATTGTGACAGAAAGTTTTGAACGCTAAATTATCGAATTCTTTCCCTCAGTCGCAAATGATTGTTTGTGGTTGTAATCTTTCTCTAATGAAATTTGAAACTATATTTATGACATTGTCTATCATATTTACATTTCATACAAGTTTCGCATTTATTTATGAATGTTGTTATAGTTTCTGACATTTTTGGCCAATAGTACTTTGTTTTTAATTTATTATAAGTTTCTAGTATACCACGGTGGTTTGTCTTTCCGTGATGGTAATTAAATATTATTTCGTCCTGTTCATTCTTGTTTTCTACATCTTCCACTTGTTGGTTAACTCTTATTAAATTTACTGTTCCGAATTTAAACTTACTCTGTATTATTTTATTTAAAGTGGTAGCGATTTCGTCCGTGCAAATTTTATTTTGATACTATGTAATTTTGAATAAATTCCAATAGTTGTGTTTCTTTATTTTCTGGTTTTAATGAAAATATGATTCTTAATTTTTTATGTTTAAATAATCTTTTTGTTTCTATCTTATTTTCTGTATCTTCCTGTATTATTATTTGATTGTTGCTACGTTAATTCGATTTTCTAAAAATTTGAAACCATTTATAGGTTCTTCTGGTGAGGAATGAACAGTGTCGGTTGTTAAACTTTCTAGTTCTCTCTCTATATCTTCGACGTTATTTAATAAACTATCTACCGATTCGTTTGAATGATTTTTAAAAATTTTTAGATTTCTTGTGAATTTGCGAGATTCATAAATATTAATTTGGATATTTGTATTTTTAAAAATATTATTTAATAATTGAATTAATTTAGATTCTTCTAAGTTGTCTAATCCACATGATAAATATGGCATGTTGATTTCAAATAAATAATTTTTGATTAAATAATCCCTTAGAGAGATAAGACAAGATTTTAAATGTTTTAAATTAACGTTTTCTTTATAGGTGTCTTTTGTATACAAATGTAAAATTACTTTATTTTCAAAATTTTGAATAATTATATTTTGGTTTTTGAAGTTATTCTCGCAGTACTTTTTACTAGCAAATTGTTCATCTATTTGTAAGGCTAATCCTTTATCAAAACGATTATCTTTATAAACGCAATGACAAAATATATCTGTTTCAGTTACATCTCCGGTTACATAATTAATCTTGAAAGGTTCTCTTATTCGTGATAGGTAATCAGCAGTTTTGTGTTTAGTATGAGTAGTATATGATAAATTTTCGTCATCTTTTGCGAAGAGTTTTGGGAAGAGTTTAGGATATTGTTCTAATAGATTATTAATTTTTTGTTTTTGGGTATTTTTTAAGTGTTCTGATCGAAAATTTAATTTACAAAAATTTGATTCTGACATTGGAATAAATGGGAATTCTATATTTTTTATTTTCATTTATTGATTAGCAAAATTTATTTCGCATTTCAAGTCTTTTAATATATTTATACCAAATAATAAATCGCAATTTTTATTAAAAGTATCAATAAAAAATTTATGAGGTTGATTAAAATTTTTTCAAGTTATGGAATTTATGCAATGTACTTTTTAATTGGCTGTTTTAAAGGTCAAATTCTCACTTACAATTTTTGGTTTATATAATTTTGACATATATTCGCTAATAAGATTTACATCTGATCCTGAGTCTATTAATACTTTATAATTTGATAATTTCATAACTGGAATATTATTTGTGATTGAAGTCATAACTATGTTACTTGACTTAGGGGCTCTATGAACTCTAAAAAATTATTATCGTTTGAGTAATTTTCAGAATCTGGATTTTCGTCAAGATTTAGATTTTCTTGAGAATATGTTTAAAAATTTTCGGGTTCGTATTCGATATTTTCTTGTAAATAGTTTTGTTTTATTGTTTGTGTACTCATAGGAATTGTGGTTTTTGTTATTCCGGACATAGGTTGAGGTTTAAATTGTTGTCTAGTTCTAACAACATTATAAGCGTTTTGTCTAGGAGCAAAAGACGTGTTTGGTTTATTAGAATTCTGTTGAACATTTATAGGTTTGGAAGGGAAATGTTGCCCTGGGAATTTTTGTGGAATGCTTTTTGCGATTGTTGAGGATTGTCTGATCTTAACAATGGACTTTTAAAAGTTTGAAGTGCATAATTATAATCATTTGTTAGTAAATTTTCACACATTTCTAATGTAGTGGGGTTGTTGGTAATAAAAGATCCTCGGACGTGAATTGGTAATAATGTAATGAAATGTTTTACGACTAATTCTTGTATTTCATTTATTAATATAGTTTTCTGAGCTGTATTATAAGGTAATACCTAAGTGAACTTTTGATTTATATTTTGCAAAATCATTTTTAAATTGTATTAAAGTGTCATATATTTTATTCATATTTTTAATATTTAAAATTTTTAATAAAATAATTTCTTTAATGAGTTTATCTTCAAAATTTTCGGATAAATATCTTTTTAAATCTGTCCAGTCTTTAAAAATATTTTCGTTAATCAGATTTACAGCTTTATCTGTTAATTTACTTAAAACTAATGAAAATACGTATTTTGTTTGCAATGCATTAATAATTGTTGATTGTAAAATTTCGTAGAACAAATCTACTTGTATTATAAAATTTGGTTATCTATTTACATCACCATTATATTCAGGAATGACACTAGCGAGTAGCAGTAGGGTAATTTATTGTTTCTTTTGTGAATGATACATACATAGCAGTATAAAAGAATTGGTGATTTGTTTTAAAAATGGATAACGCGAACGGATTTAGTGATAGTGAATTAGTGGACATAGTGCTAGCATATGGAGAGGCGAGACAAAATGCGAGACTTGCAGAGCGTATTTATGCGGAACGTTTTCCTCAAAGACAGCATCCTTACCACCGTATGTTTGTTGGAATTACACAACGCCTGCGTGACACAGGATCTTTGCGACCTAATCGTGGTAGAGAGGGAGGCCCTAGCCAAGTAAGAAATCGTCACATTGTTGAAGATGCAATGTTAAATGCCGTCCATGCTGACCCTACACTTAGCATAAGAAGAATAATATCACGACTTTTACATGTTCCACATTCCAGTGTTTGGAAAACTATTCGGAATCATGGTTATTATCCGTACCATTTTCAAAGAGTGCATTGATTACTACAAACTGACCATCCAACTCGGGTAAATTTTTGTGAGTGGTTTCTATAACAACATGCCCTAAATCAAAATTTCACCTCGCACATAATCTTCTTTGATGAAATAAATTTTACGTGAGACGGAGTTTATAATTTTCATAAATCACATCACTGGGCATCCGCATGTTATTGTAAGAAGCAATTTCCAGCAGCGATTTTCTTTGAATATCTGAGCTGGAATCATAAATGGAACGTTACTTGGTCCCTATGTTCTACCAAATAGAACGAATGGTGCAAATTATTAATCTTTCTTGCAAAATAATTTGCCGGAGTTATTGGAAGATATTCCCTTAAATGTACGGCAGCATGCATGGTTCCAGCATGACGGTGCACAACCGCACTTTACACGTAATGTGCGCCACTACTTAAGGCTGCGCGCTTGGCAAAATTGTAATATAGCACTATGTTCTTAATTTTTTTTCTCAGAATTGTGAATATATATAAAATCCAAAAAATATATCACAAAATAAAGAACACTAGCTGATTTTAATAATATATTTTCAAAACTTTTATATTATATTACAAAGGAGGAAAAAAAAGTTGAATTAATTAAATTCTGAAGTTATTATTTTCAATATCAGAGCACTAGAATTACATATGAAGCATTTTATCCTAAAATGATTATATCACTGGAATCAGTAGATAATTGTTAAGATAGCTATGTAGATATATAAAATTTCATGAAATTTTTATTTTTTTGAGAAAATAAGCAAACAATAGATCAATGTTAATTTTGTAATTTAAAAAAAAATGTATTATATATTGTCCGTTTATATTTAGAAAAACAATTATATATTCACTACATAGATCTTTGATTCAAGAATCACATATATTTTTTGTATTTTTTTTAATGAGAAATACAGCGTATGAGTGCTCTGAGATAATCTTTCAATGTACTAAGATAGGAGAATGTAGTTCACACTTTTGTCACCACGTGCCGCATGACATTTGAGCTGTCACTGAGATGTCAGTAGAATATTAGGCGGAGTTAGAGACGGTGCTCAGTTATTTGAATTGGTTTAGAAGAGGAACTAGGTGAAATACGAATTTTAAGGTTTACAACGTTGTGATATTAAATCAAATCGATAATTTATTCCGTCATAAATTTATATCACCTTATACCGAATTACGGATAAAGATAATATTATTTGATTTTGTTCAAATATCTATTTGAATATAAAAAATATGGGATTCCAGTTTAGGCAACGAAAAAGAAATAGAAGAGCTAAAACAGCACGTAAAGTCAATTTTGAAAGGTAAAGCAAAATAAAAATATGCTAGATATTACATGATTATCACTAAAAACTGCAACTGCAATCCATTTTAGAAATGAAGCTCGGAAAAAATGTTTGGATAATCAAAATTATAAATTATCAATAGAAGAAAATAATGTGTAAGTAAATTTGTCACATATTTCTTTATTTAATTTTTTCTACCTTCCTGTAGTGACGATTTAATTATATGAATTTCAACAATACAAGGCATCTTCGTTATGTGAGCGCTAAGCGGCGAGCACTGTTGGCGCGATTGTAAATACAACTTTCAACAATGAAACCCAAATTTTGTTCAAGATTTAAAACGGCCCCTATTTTGCCTTATTTTATTGTTTAAATACATTTGGAACACGAATTATTTATTAGATAAAATTATACAATAATTAATTATTCATTAATATTATTATCGCAAACGTCTTTTTGATCCTACGAGTATATACCACTTACAAACTGAGCAATAGTAGTTGTATCATGTAATATTTTGGATTGTTAATAATATTGTTCCCTGTCAGTTGTCATGCACATGTATCACTCAGCGAGAGGTTTCGCGTTTAAATTAGTAAAATGATAAATTTATATGTAGTAGAGGCCACTTGTAATTATTTCAATTTTATTTTTATTACACAGATGTACTGCAAGTACAATGGAAATTTGTGATACCGATCCATCAAAAATTGGGAATGAATTATCGTAAGCATTATACATTAATAATAATTTTAAAAGGTACATGATTTTTTTATTCATTTAGAGATATTAGTTTTCTTTCCGAAGATAGTATAACAGAAATTGAAAATCACAAATTAGTCTTCGAAATAGATAAATCTACCAACTTTGACAGCAGATCTATTATAAGTGGCAACAGAATTGTTGAATTGGGATATGTTTTAAATTGGGCTCTTCAACTTCAAAAATCTCATGACAATATTTGCACAGGCGGTCGTCTTTATGTACATCATGAAACACGTCATGGTTTAATTAGCACTATACATTTTAAATGTACGTCGTGCAATAAAGTTTTAAAAAATCTACCGAAGATCCGACAAGACCCATTTCTGCGTATGGTTGCAAATAAAGGCAGCAATAAATTTAATAATAAAAAAAGCAGACAGACTTTCGTCTAATGAAACAAACAACCGTGCCGAATTGTTTATGAGTTATTTAGCAAAATTTAATTGCGGAAAACGACTAAATTTAACACAAAGGGGAAACTTTCAAAGAAGGTGCGTGTTGACAGGTTTAAAATATCAAAAAGGTAATATGTGGTAATATAGTCCATGGAAAAACCGACATAAACAAAGTCCAGGTAAATATTTTCGAAAATCTATGTCTGAAAATAAAATATCGGGAAAAAGTCGAAAGAGATTATTTGACAATATAGACCATACTCCTAAGTCCACGTCTCTGCTAGACACAGATTACGGGCCAAATGCAGATGATTTCATTGTTGAGAATGAATTAAATAGATTATGTGATGAGGAAATTTTAAAATACAAAGTAAGAGTAAATAAATCAGTTACGAATTATTTTATATCAATTGTGGACATTTTACAGATAAATAAGGATCAAATAAAAATTATCGAAAGGCAATCAGTAGGACAGCATGGTAATTTGATATACGACACTGAACGTGCCAACAGACTAACAGCATCAATTTTTGGCCGTGTTTGTAAAAGACGCTCCACAACATCTTGCCATGTTTTGGTACGAGATTGTTTATATAACAATCATATTACCACCAAATATATGGAATACGGTTTGGATAATGAATATATTGCTATTCGCATGTTTGGAAACCAAACTAATAAAAAGGTTATTCCTTCGGGTTTATTTATAGATGAAGACCATGGATATCTAGCAGCAAGCCCCGATGGTAAATGTTACATATACATTCCTAATTTCATTAATAAATATATTGTATTTTTTCTTATAATATTCAGGTTTAGTAATTAATGAAAATGCTATCGTTGAAGTGAAGTGTTTCGGTTCACTACACGATAAAAGAATTTCGTTAGAAGAGGCCTGTAAAAATTCCAATTTTTGTCTGGAATTCAAAAACGCTAACATGAATTTCAAATTGAAACATAATTATTATTATCAAGTAATAGGAATTAAGATTGCATCTTTAAATTATTTTTCTGAAAATTATGAATTTCATTTCAGATCCAAGGTCAATTACATATCTGTAGAAAAGATATCTGCTACTTAATCATATTTGTTGATTAGGAAACGCCTGTTTATATTCTAAACATTGAAAGAAATGATTTATTTTGGGAAGAGCGTATGAAAGAACAGCTTATTCATTTTTACAAGAAGTGCGTTTTTCCAGAAATAGTTTTAAGACGAATTCAGAAGGGGTTTAAATGTAGAGAACCTATTTAGAATTGACCTCCATACAAATGAATGAACGCACACATATTTCTAATCTCTATGTTCGTTTATCAAATTTAAAATATTTTAAGGAAAGGTTCTTCATAAATTTGTACAAATGTATATATACTTTATTAAATAATAAAAAAATGTCTCATAAATCAAGTACTAACGAAATTTTCAAAAATCCAAATTTCTTAGCGTTAATTATCACTTCAAGTTTATGTATTGCTATCAAAATCTAATTATTTCATAGAACAAGAATAAATAATAAAATAAATAAAATAAATAAATAAATATATCATCACGCCTTTTACCCATCACTGGGTGTGGCACTCTGCCTAAGCAGATTTCGGTAAGTGATATATTTTGTCGCGTGAAGTGCGGTTACCAGCCGTCAAATCACGGCCTCCAAAGATATTAGTGGAGGAGGAGCCACAGGGGTAGATTTTTTTAAATTGGTGAAAATTGTTTGTCGGCTGTGGGGATCGAACCAGGGTTCTCAAGATCCACAGGCCGCCTCGATACCACTGAGCCACCTACCCCATTAAAAATAACACTATTAATTGTAAATAAATGTTTAATTATCGAATTTATTTTTCTTTTTTATACGAAACTAATAATATTTTCCATAATATTATCCGGCATCCCATTATCCATACCGACAATGCACCTGAGAAGCAATAGAGACGTTTTGATTCTTGATACACATGCACATGTAACGTAACAGTTAGTGGGGGATGCTTTGTTCTGATTGGCTGCACTAAAGCAAGGACGCGTATACTCACACATGCACAAATTTTATACTGTGCTGCCATCAGTCGGCTTAGAAATGAAATAACATACCTATCCCGCGATAAGTTGATAGGACGTGGTGGTCCTGTACAATGGCCTCCTAGATCTCCAGATCTAAATCCATTAGATTTTTATTTTTGGGGCTATTTCAAATCATTAGTTTATGATAACCACGAAGCTCCTGAAATTCTGGAACAACTGAGGGAACGGGTTGAAATCGCTGGTAAGTTTATAACAGATCATAATTCGTTCAACGAAGCTTGCAGCGTGTCTTTAATTCACCGTGCTGCATTATGTATGGCAGAGAATGGCAATAATTTTGAGCAATTTTTGTAAAAATTATTCGAATTGTATGTGTTTTATTTATTTTGACATGTCAATTATTTTGAATACATAATAAACTATAATTATCGTTTCATTAAAAATAATTAAATTTTGTTTGTTTATTTTACCAGTATTATGTAATTTAAATTGTTGATTACCTACTTCATTGTTTGTGTTTAATAGGAAAGCGAATCCAGTGCAGTAGTACAAAAACTGTTTTAGGTAAACAACCCTTAATTTTTCGAATTTAAAAAAAATTCTTTAAGATTCGTAATCAGCATATCAAACAACATATAACATTAACGTATGTACTCGAAGTTATGAAATACCCTGTATATATATATATATATATATATATATATATATACATATATATATATATATATATATATATATATATATATATATATATATATATATATATATATATATATATATATATATATATAGTTAGACTATACTTATATTGCTTACTTTAGTAAATAGATATGCTTTTAACGTTAAGTACGTGTTACAATAGCAATTATTAAAAATGCATGAAAGAAATCGATTTAATTCTTTAGTTCACACTTCATATAACAGATGTCGCTATCAAGTCTGTTCTACTTATTTGTTTTGATTTGATATTATAGAAATCAGCATATTTGTTTCATTGTTTATTTTTATTATGCTAGGGTCTTATCTACAAAAAATACTATCGTTTATTAATAATATAAATATTGTACTTTAGAATAGTACCTACAATAATTAAATTGATTAATTTCTCATGCAAGACTAGCGACAACAAAAATGTCAATATTCTAAAATAATATTTTAAACATTACAAATAAATGTTAAATAGATAAAAGTAATAATATGAAAGTTTATTTATATAATTTTTACTATTTTTACATTATTATATAACCCAAAATATAAATAATGAAAAAAAAGAAAATAGATACCTGTCAAACCTAAATTACAGTACGCAATATGAACGACGTACAAATAATGTTTTCGCAATGGCTGCAGTGTGAGTTGGGTTTCTATCGGTTTTCAGCACAACGTGTGGCGACGCCTGCAGTCGCTGTGGAGCGTCTGTTCGTCCGTCCGGTTTCATGTGCGCTCGTTACGCTCGTCGCGACGCCCGCGCGGCTACGACGCTGAACTCCGTTCACCCAGGTTCTGTTGAAAACAAAGCGCATACGAAACATCAATGTGCGTATCGAAACGTCCAATAACCGCGTCCATAACATTCTGAATTTAATGTCCATATCTAGTGTAAGAATAAAAATTATTTGAGCTGTGTTTTTGTTACTAAATATGTGCTTCTTCAATGTGATTCCTACTTACAAGTCTGTGTTTTATATAACAATATAATAATAATATAGTAAATAGTATATTTAATATAAACATAGTTGGTTATATTTTTATAAAATATAAAAAGCGTTTTTCTGCTAATGAATGTTCGCCTTTTGTGCGCAATATTTAAATGTTATATCGTTGTGCAAAATAGATTTGATGTTATTAAAACGACAATAAAATATTAATATGTCTGTGGAAGATAATAAGGATACACAGAAAAATAAGCAACAAGAAGCTAACGATGTAAAGTCGCCTAAAGATAAGAAATCAGTCAGAGTGACAATAGCTACGCCCTATACAGAGGTAATACCTTTTGCGAATTTTATACCTCCGTGTTCTATTGTTCTTTCCATTATGCGTTGCATATAAAACTAATTTTTAAAGTTTTCATTTATTTATGAACATGACTATATTAAGTAAACAATGAGAATAAAAATATTTATATCTACATAAGTATTATTTTAACTCAATTTATTTATTGTAGAATTAATTTACAATTCCTTTAATTTTTATTAAAGCAAAACCTACTATAGCTTCCAAAACCATACCAGTATATTTAGATTAACTCTGCTTACGAGTATATAAATCACAGCAATTTTCTTAATACAATTTATGCAAGGCATAATTATAATCGCAAGTAAACTAACAACAAATATATACATGGAGATAGTGTTCATTTTATCATAAGAGAAAATATTTCTTCATACCTGATATATTATCTAACTATCCAATCAACAAAACTATTTCCATATTTAAGCAAAAAATTAAATTCATTGGCTACTTGATTACCTCTTAATAATTTATAATTTATTGGTCATGTTAATTAAATTTAACAAAAGAATAAATTTTAAATATGTAATTTTCAAACGTAAATTTATACATTCACTATAACATATGAACTCATATGAACTGTTATTGAACAAAGATTGGAAGAAATTAAATTACACACTTTAGTGTGATATTTTAATATCTAAACTAGAATTCATTACCTGTAACAAATTCTCTACTGATACATCCTAGTTAAAATACAGCGTTAAATTTTATCTACAATACACTTAGTTGTCCCACAGGGATCTCGCTTAGTCCGATTTTAGCAGATTTGATGTTTCATCTGAAATCTCAAGTCATCCTGTTTTCAAATTACTTTTCTATTTTAGATACGTAGACGATATTTTTTGTTGTCATCCTACTGACCAAATTGGCAATATTTTAATAAATTTATTAGTTTTAATTCGTCAATTCAATTTACTTTAGAAAAAGAAAAACATAATAACATTAACTTCCTTGATCTTACTATAATTAAAGAAAACAACAATTCCATAACCAAGTAGTACAATAGTGGACGCTATTCAAATTTTAACTCCTACAACCCTGTTGAATATAAAAAAGCATTTAGGCATAATATAATTGACAGACCTTACTCATTATCTCATAATAAATTTTTGGTTGATAATCTTAAATTTATTAAAATAACAATTATACATTAACATTTTTAAACAAAACTATAGAGAATGGAATTCAATCATTAAATAACGTAAATAATTCTAAATTACCAGTTAACAAACAAAGACAAAAATATATCTGTACCATATTATAAACATCTAGAGAAGTTCTTGAAAACAATTACTAGTGAGTTAAACTTAAGTATAGCCAATAAAACATCTTCTAGTACAAGTGAATTTTCATCCAACTTGAAATCTAAAATCGATAAAGAAAAATTAAGCAACGCAGTCTATAAAATTAAATGTTCAGATTGTAGTTCTACACATACAGGCGAAACCAGACAATATATAGGTAATAGATTAAAACAACACCGTTATCACCTACAAACAGGTAACATCAACCCTAGTGCTATTTGTGAACATGCTTTTACCAATAATCATATACTTCATTTTAATAATTTTAAAATATTACAAGCTTCTTCTTAGAAAGCTTAGAAATAATCTAAATCCTAATTTGTTCATGTGAAATCAGGTTATCAAGTGTTAAATTTACAATATCAATTTGTTTTTGCACCATTTTGAATTATAATTGATCATCTTGTCCTTGATTGACCTTAGTTTGAAATATAAAATTTTTGTTAGTTGTTTTGTATTACGTTAGTTGACATTGTGTTACCAGTATCTCGTCTTTTCCTTGACTCCTTGAGGTGTACACCTGAAGCATGTATTTTAATTTTCTATTTCGGCTTTAATCAACATGTAAGTTAACTTTCCTATCTTTTTGATAAGTTCATAAAATTCTGTTAACTTAATTAATATATTAATTTTTTCTTTTGTATAATTATAGCTCGATAATTGCCGAAATTAATGGCCGAATTGTTACTGATTAAATGAAAAATTGAAGTTTTTGAAACTTTTCCGTTTTATTTAATGCCCGAAATTCAATCAACAAAACTATTCATAAAAAAACTAAGTCTAATAAGTTATTCAATTTTTTTTCCAAAATTTGTTAAATTTCTACTAAACATATATATTTTTTAATTAATTGAAAATGAAATATAAGAATAAAGCTCAACATCGTTGAACAGAGAAAAAAACTAATTAAATATGCAATTTTCAACTACCTGTTCTATTTAAAATAAAATTGTAAATATTACACAAGAAATCTCTATAATTGAATTTATCGAACATTATAAATTGTACCCATCAATATATAAAGCATTAGAAATTCAAATCTATCTACCTTCAACCACATGCACTATGAGAAGATCATTTAGTAGGTATTCTAAGAAAGGTCAAAACATGGATCGGCTTACGTATGATGAGTCTTGATCGGGATATTATAAAGAAAAATTAATGTGATTCCATTAAAAAAGTTACAAATTAATTATCAAAAATGCAAGAAGTTGGAGGTTTGCCTTTAATGAAATTTCCTATATTAGAAGGAATTTTTGAGTAGGTATATTTTTTTCGTATTTTTAAAATTTACTAATATGGACCTACATATTGTTCAATAAACTTATTATTTATATAATTTTGTAGTAATTTATCTCTTTTATAATCTAAGAATCTAAACTAATATTTATAGTTTATTGTTTTCTGAACTTTGCTCTAACCTCTCCCTGAAAAATATCCTATTGGTGCCCATGATTTTGACACTGTCAATTTTATGAAGAAAATATATAATATACTCAGATGATAGTTGATTTCTTTATCCAAAGAACTTTTACTTCGGCCAGACAAATAAAATACATAAAAATTTAACTTACAATTTATTTTCTTAATTATTATGTCATATTAAGATATGATATATTTATACCGTTGAATTCAGAAAAAAATACTCTAATTAAAAAAAATCTCTTTTATTTAAACTAAAATTCTTAGTAACACAGAATAATAATTGTAATAATAAAAATAAAAGATTACAATCTGTTTATAACTAAAATAGCTGATTCAAAATCTTACAAAATACTATTATTTATTTATTTACCCGAGCGTTATTTATTTACCACGATCATATATATATATATATATATATATATATATTTAAGGCTTATAAGTGACTAGCTTATAGCTCCCGAGTTTATTTTTAAAGTTTACGACAAATCACACATTGTCGACAGGCGGATTCGAACTGACGAACCTTGGTTCGGGTGACGTCACAGTATGTTAAGAGTTGTGCCTTTAACACGCTCGGCCACCGCGCCTATTATATATATATATATATATAAAACTGGTTTATTTGGCGTCATCTCACATGTTCACAATCGAGAAGTCTGTAGAAAGTACTAGTAACAAGTGAAGATAGAAAGGCAGCGCTTTTTGGGAAGTAGGCAGTTCGTTGGAAGATACCTTACAGTGTGTTTGAAAATAATTTGATCGTCGTAAATAAATAACGCTCGGGTAAATAAATAAATAAATAATAGTGTTTTGCTCGGATATGGTAAAAAACATGATTAAGGTGTAAGAATTTGAATCAGCTATTTTAGTTATAAACAGATTGTAATCTTTTATTTTTATTATTACAATTATTATTCTGTGTTACTAAGATTTTTAGTTTGAATAAAAAGTTTTTAAATAATCGCGTGGTATTAGTGATAAACATTTAAAATAATTAAATAAAGAAGAAAAAATCTATGTTGCAAGATCGTCTCCGAGCAGTTCTATTGCAAGAAAGTCTAGATCCATGTGTTTCAAGTCTAGGCTGATATACAAGTAATAATAAATGTGAAAAAACTTCTGATAACTCTAGAAGTTTGGAGACGAAAATATAAGAAAATTTCAAAAATCTAAAGGAAGAACTTCTATAAAAATCTAGAAGCCTTGAGACGAAAATACTAGAAAATATAGAATAAAAATGCAAGATAATTCCAAAAATCTAAAGGAAGAACTTTTAGAAAATTCTAGAAGCCTTCAAACGAAAATTCAAGAGAAATCTAGATGCCCCGAGACGAAAATGCAAGAAAATTCTAGAAGCTTTGAGATAAAAATGCATGAAAATTCCAAAAATCTGAAGGAAAAACTTTTATATAATTCTAGAGGCTTGGAGAATGAATTAAAAGAGGATCGCGAAGCGCTGTCCAACAGCGTTACCAACAAAATACAAGAACTGGAAAAAAATTGCAAGCTCTCGAAAATAAGAGTGATAGTTTAATTATAATAATAATAATAGTTAAACGTTAAACATTATTTATCTTAAATGTCTTAGTTCATTGCAAATTTCGAAAGTTTTGAATTAATTTAGCGATGACTATAATTAAAAAATCTGAAACTACAAAAGGATTATAACTCAGATTATCCTTTACAACTCTTAAAAAATCACAACAATCGATCGAACCGTTCAGATGGTAGAGGTAAATAAAAACTTGATAATAAGCAGATAAAACTATATATTTCAACTCAGTCTGTTTAGTATAATGTTCCACAAACTGTAAATTTTATTCTGTTAGTGATTTAGTAAAGCCAAAATATTCCTAATCGGGCGATATACAGATAAATTGTGAATAAGGAAACATTTATTATCATTTTTATAAATAAATTGTTCTGTTGACTAACCTTATGTTACTTACATGTCCAGGAATTGGTCGTGTCTACTCCGAGCCAGCGCAATTGGCGCGGCATCCTCATTGCGCTACTGGTGATCGTGGCAGTTCTCGGCCTCATTGTGTTCAGCATTGTCCTTGTCTCACCGCCAGAAGAAGGTCCACGTGTGAAAGGCAAACGACCTGAATTGGCTGAAGTACTTGGCCCTGGATTCAGATATAAACGCTTCAACGGAACTTGGATATCAGGTATATGCATATCTACGAGTCTATTGTAAACCAATTTAATTTGGACGCACAGGAAATATTATAATAAAATTTTATAATTTTGTAATAAATAAATATAATTAAATTTCAAGCATCTTCTAAACTGTATTTCATTTTGGTTAAATATTTAAGGTTAGAATTTAAATTACTGTCTACAATCGTCAAATTTAAAACTATTTTGTTTAAAATATCGTTACTTAAAAAATAGGTAATACATCCCAATATTCTAAATCACCTTAATCCACGTAAATATTTTGTTTGATTTTAACATATTACTAAGGGAGCTAATTACTGTTCTATCAATCCAATGCCAAAGTAATAATCATACTCTCATTTGTGGTAACTTCAATGTAGATTTTATGAAAACCACCAAAAATTCTGCTGTGAATTTATTTTACTTTTTGAGTTTTTACCATTTGTTTTCGACTATTTCAGAATAACTAATACATCATGCAACCAGATTGGCAATGTTTTTAGTAGTATTCTTCAATTAACATGTAAATACATAGATTCGTGGAATCTCGCGGTCTATCACTCTCTACTAGTGTCTGTTTAGATGACCAAGTTATTAGTCACGAAAATATTATGCGCAATAAAAGAATTTTCAATGTCTCTAACAAATCATATTTCTGTCATTTGTTTAACTCTCTGTCATTTACTCTTTCAGCGACTTTAATAATTTAAAAATGTGTACTTCCCTGGAGGGTTTCATGCATTGCTTTGAGGCGGCATTTCCTGTCGTAAAAAAATCTAATTTAAGCTCAATCCTAGGATCAACGATGAAATTTGAAATTGTTATATAACATTCATCTAACTTACAATGAATTTTAAAAACATATGGTCGATCATTAACAATACCACAGATCTTCGTGATCAGGGGCGTATCTGGGGTACTTGGCGCCTGAGTTCTAAAGCATAATGTGGCGCCCCGGGGCGTGCGCCGCAGGCAAAAATTTTGGAGCACAAAAATGCGATATGGTACTCAAAATACGTGGAATTTTATGCTCTACGATACTATGCGAAACTTGCGTGTAGATTTAGAGCAATAAGCAAACTCATGATAAATAATATGTTATTCATCTTAGCGTAGAATAATACAACATTGTTTGTCTAGAAAAATAACTATTTTTTAAATAAATATTTTATTATATAGTTTCTCATAAAATTAAATAAAAATACAAAAGAAACAAAAAGAAATTTGTTCACTACATAGGTACATTCTAATATACCTAAACCTAATTAAAACTATATAGTTTACATTTTACAATTGCATATAATAGCACAAACAATTATACAAATAACAAAATAACATATCAATACATGTAAATTAAATTTACAATAAAAATACTTAAATACTCATAACTATACCGCGCGTTCCACGTAAAGGTTGGCATAGGGAAATAACATGGGAAAAAAGGTTTTTGTAAATAAAAAGTGTCCGGTAAAAAATTATGGTATAATATTGCACATGACCATACTAGACCTATCCACACACATTATTTCATACAGATTATTTCATTTTAATGCCACAAATTAGAGAAATTAATGAAAATAGTTCGAGAAAATCGCCTACTAATTATGATTTTTTGTGACAGCTTTGTCATAGAATTAGAAGCTGTCACTATAACCGTCAAGATTTGTTGTGAATATTAAGAAATCTTGACAGTTAACTTTATATTTCAAACATTAATCACATTACTTCGCGATCTTTTGTAATTAAAGGCCTTAGTACGATAGTAGGTATCTACATTTGGTATTCATTTAATTACTTTATTTATTTTACAAATAATATTAAGACGTAGTCTTTGTGTTCTTTTAATATACTCATATTTATTTTTTGCCGTCTGCCGCCCTTTTATGCTGGCGCCCGGGTTCTGGGAACCCCAAGAACCCTGGGTTGGAACGCCCCTGTTCGTGATAGAGCAAGCATCCCAAACAGTTTAATAAAAGCAAATAGCTCTGTGGTCTCTAGTTCTTATATTGCTGACGTGTTCAATGAGCACTTTAACACTGCGGTATTGTCTAAAATCCGGAATACTTCCCTGACAGCTTAAATCATCCAAAGTTAATCCGGTAATTAAAAAGAAAGATAGAGATTGTCTTGAAAATTACAGTCCTATTTATTTATTTTCGAATGATTGATTTATTCTCGATTACGTAATTTCCTAAGCAAGTACAACATTCTTGATTCATCTCAATTTTTCTTTACGCCAGTAAAATCAACTCGCAACTTGCACTATTTTCCGGTCTCAGTAACATTTTTATTCATCTCGATATTCGCAAATTTAATGCTGGCGTCTACTTTATTTGAGCAATGCGTTCGATTCACTCAACCACGATATTCTCATATATAAGCTTAAGTCCTATGGAATTCGTGGCCCTTGACTGAATGGATTTCTTCTTATTTTAACTGAACGCTTGCAGCTAGTCAATATAAATCTCAGTGGTTACGAATTTGAATCTGATCCTTCGCCTTTATAAACCTAGGTTCTTCAAAAAATATTCTTGCATTTTTCTTCATCTATTTTAATAATCTTCCGACATCATTTCGAAATGCTCAAACTTCTCTGTTTACTAATATTTCGACAAATAGTAATGTCTGTGAATTACGATCTATCCTTTAAGAAAATGTAAATACTATGATTGATTGGTGTACATCAAACACTCTAAAATTAGGTGATAATAAAACTTGATTAGTGAGACTCAAATTAAAGAAAAGCTCATCGTCTAAGCTATCCATTGAAGTTTCTTGTACGCTTGTCTCGCAGTTTCCTGCTATTAATTTCCTGGGAATATTCAATCAGTCCGATCTTAGATAGCTCATGCATACTGACCTCATTGTAACCAGATTTTTCATACTCTAAAACTCGATTATAAGATGCATCGTAGGCTTACCTTGCAGTTCTTCTTGCAGCAATCTTTCTTAAAATTTAAAATCTTAACCCCACCTCCCATTTTCATATTGTATTCGGCACTATACGTATGTTAAGAAGAATCAATCTAATTTTATTGAGTCCACTTAACTTAATGTTAACTATGAAACCAGAAATAAACACCAACTCTATCTGTCTAAACACAATTCTCAAGCTTTTCACGAGAGCTATGTTACAACTGCTTGAATGTCAATTAGTTTTAAAAATCCAATAATACAATACAATGATCGTTCTGATGCTAACTTCAGATCGCATGATACATATTATATTTTTAATCAATAAGCAAATTTTTATTTCAATTGTTTTTTATTAGAACAAAAATAAGAAAAAAAATTAAAAAATTAATGTCAATGTCAAATTACGTCCAATATGAGCAATAAAAAAAATATCTATAATTTAATACGCGTACAAGGATGTCATGTGGTGCCCACATCAGATTTTCCTATTTTTGATAGGAAGTGAAAAAAAATGTATGCGTACCTGTGAAGAAAGTGTAATTCTTCCTTCTGATCCATTATATCCGTTGATTTTCTGCTCGAAAATTAAACGACATATTTAGGAAGAAACATATTACTTTCTTCCCTTGATACAAATAACTATTAAATATGCGGAATTAAAACTTGAGGAATATATGAATACTTTTGTATTTTATAAAATATGTAATAATTTAATCATAATGGCTGGTAGCACAAGCTCTGTTTTAACATGTTAGAGATAGCTAAAACACTCAAATACATTGCTCTTAAAACAAGCAAAAACAGAGCTTGTGCTACCATCCAATGATTTTAAGAATGATTTTAAAGGGGCAGATAGTTCATTGGAAATGGCATGTATATTTGAGAACCCAATTTCAATTCCCGCAGCCGACAAACTTTACTACACATTAAAGTTACCCGTACAGGGGGAGCCTTGCACTTACAATTTTGGGAGTCGTTATTTGACGTTGGTAACCGCATTTTACGGCCGAATTATATCACTTACCGACATCTTCTATGGCAGTAACGGACAAAAGACGTGATGTTATATTTATGATTTTTTTTAAATTATGAAAATTAAAAAACCAAATATTATTATATCAGGTAATTGTTCAGCATTTTGCCGTATTTTGTTCAAATTCTATAGAAACTTTTAAAACAAATTTTCGCGGTTACTAAATGAATAAAATTAAATAATTATAGGCAAAATTCTCTATGGGCGACCATGATCTAAACTAGTTCTGTTTCACTTCTTTATAGACGTACGTGAGAACAATAACGATGTTAATGATATTACATATAACATCACAGCGTCAGTACAAAATCAATGTCATAGAAGATTGTTTCCTACAGAACCAAATAAATAACAAATATAATAGTTTATGAATTAATAAACATATAATCAGCTAATAAAATTTAAAAGAACCATGCGTTCCTATAATAATTATTTCCTATACATGTGTTAAGTAAGGTATTGTCCAATTAGAAAAATAATTTGGGGCAATTTTTTCGAGTGAATAATACCTCCTAGCATACGTGTATAGTTTAATACCTCTCAATAAATAGAAAAAAAAAATCTATATTAAAAAATTCAAGGAAACTTGCTTATCGATATTAGAATAATTTTGTTTATTTTATTGATTATTTAAACGAGTAGAAGTGCAAAATATATTATTTCTTTTATGGTGTAAACGTTCCAGTGTGCTCCGATATGTATACTTCGGAGGACATTTGTGCCAAAAGACATTACAGAAGAAGCTGAAACAGCAACATTTTATTTATTACCAGACAAATAAAAAAAACCTATGAAAAAGGGTACAAGTATTTTGACAACTGAAGAAAACTTAGAAATGTTCACGGTATAAATGAGAATGTCATGCTGAAATATTTTTATGGATTCGGTAATACTCTTAAAGTGTCAACATTATTTAATACTGAAATCCACTTTCCTGGGGTAGGTATCAAGTCGGCCTGTGGATCTTGAGAACCCTGTTCGATCCCCACAGCCGACAAACATTTTTTTCACCAATTAAAAAAATCTACCCCTGTGGATCCCCCTGCACTAATATCTTTGGAGGCCGTGATTTTACGGCTGGTAACCGTACTTCACGCGAAAAAATATATCACTTACCGAGATCTGCGTAGGCAGAGTGCCACACCCAGTAATGGGTAAAAGGCGTGATGTTATATTTATTTATTTATTTTATTTAAATCCACTTTCAATGTCTACGAAAATGTAAACATATAATAATAATAAAATATTTTATTATGAAAAATTTTGTCGAAGTTGTTCTGACACTTAACCTTTTCGTTCCAAAGAATGTTACAATGTTAATAATATTTTATTTATAATGAATATGAAAATACTCATAATTTTAAATATGTATAAATTAAAGCATGCTAATATGAAAATGGAGTTGAGAATAAAACAATAACTATTTTACGAGAATAAATGAAGTGGATCATGTCGCTTAATGAGAATGAAAGATAAATATGATACTAATAAAAATTATTTATAACGTTTAGAAAATGATGTGATGGTGAGCGATTTAAAGTTATTAGAAATCTTATTGTTTGTATGAAGACAGTTGTTATGGAACCGCTCCACAACCTTAATTCTAATTAGTTTATTAAATTAAATTATAATTTGTCTTAGTCTATATAACTATATTATACATAGTTATCTTATTTTAGGTTGTTCTATTCATGTATTTTTAAGACGTAGTTAGATATATTGCTTTGACTTTTTAACCATATCTACAAGTATCCCGTGACACTTCTAGTTGTAAAAATACTAGCATCTGCAATTCGTTTCGAGCAATTCGAACCCAAGTTGTTCTCTTTTAAAAGATATTTTTATTGCTTGTTACAATTGTATTTTTTCTTTGTAAAGATGTCTTTGTCCACGATTCCTAGATGACTTCCCTTCACACAGTCTCTCCTAAATTTCTTTTATACAACATTTTGAACACTTGAACTTGAACTTGATCCACAGAATTCGAAGCAAAAACATATAAAATCAACTTCACATATTTCCAACTCAATTTTATTATATTATTATTTGTATGTCATTTGTTGTTAAATATATATATATATATATATATATATATATATATATATATATATATATATATATATATATATATATTTTACCAATTTAAAAATGTGTTACTCGACGTAATCAGCGGCGGAGCCACACGGGGTGATTTCCCGTAACAAAAATCTGGTGTCAGAAGTGGGATTTCTGAAGACTTGGACAGCGATACAAGTTGAGTTCTAACTCTTAAACTGCAGAAGATATCCGAAGATCTCCAGTTCAACGTCGTACCAGTCGGCTGATCAACAGGACAACGGAGATGATCTACATGTTTCCACTACGCTATGGTTTACTGTGAGTACATACTTTAATTTGTGTTATTCGTTATACAGCATCCTAAATCATAAATCAATACCAAATCCAAACTTATATCCAAAATCTTATACTAAAATCTAATTCAAAATCAAAACCAAGTTCATTTCCAAAACCTAAATCTAAGCAAAATCCTAAAGAAACAAAAATTCCAATTCTACCTCTAATTCAAAATCAAAACCAAATTCATTTCCAAAACCTAAATCGCAACAATCTAAGCAAAATCCTAAAGAAACAAAAATTCCAATTCTACCTCTAATTCAAAATCAAAACCAAGTTCATTTCCAAAACCTAAATCGCAACAATCTAAGCAAAATCCTAAAGAAACAAAAATTCCAATTCTACCTCTAATTCAAAATCAAAACCAAGTTCATATCCAAAACCTAAATCGCAACAAATTCAAGCTAAATCCTAAACAAATAAACAAAAATTCCAATTCTAAATCTTATTCGAAACCAAAACCAAGTTCATATTCAAAATTCAAAATCTAAATCAAAATTCGAAATCTAAATCAAAATTTGAAATCTAAATCAAAACTCAAAATCTTAAACAATATTCAAAATCTACATTCTAAATCAAAATTCAAAATATAAATAAAATTTTAAGAATCGAAATAAATTTCAAACTCTAAATCAACAACACAATTTTACTAAAAATCTAAATAAATTTCAAATTCAATATCAAAAGAAACTTCAAAATTTTATCTAGATTAAATCTAAATTCTTCCAAATCCTAATTAAAATATTCATCATATCAATTTAAATATTAACTAAATAAAAATAAATTTTATTTAAAAATCAATTTTTGAAAATTCATAAATATCATGGCAGAATCATTTGATTATTTATTCGATATAATTACTACATACGACGGCAATAAAAATAATTTATGTACGTTCCCAAATAATTGTGACCGTGCTATGAGCTTAGCAAGTTATGATCAAGTACCAGTACTTTTTCATATATTCAATGCCAGTTAGAAGACAGAGCAGAGATCGTCTGCGAAGACATAAATTTCAAAAATTACGACGAATTCAAGAAATTTCTTAAATTTGCAGCTTCACAAAATTCTATATTATTTATTTATTCTAAATATTGTCAACTAGTAGAAAATGAAAATAAGAAAATTAAAAATTTAAATAACGAAAATAATTCCAACATCAGTGAACTGCAAATTCAAAATACAAATTTACGAACAAATGAAATCAACAAAATAGAAATTTTAAATTATGAAAATAATTCTATCAGTGAACTTCAAATTGAAAATACAAATTCTCATACGAATGAAAAGAAGAAAATTGAAAATTCAAATAATGAAAATCATTCTAACATCAGTGAACTTCAAATTCAAAATACAAATTCTCAAACAAATGAAAATAAGAAAATTGAAAATTTAAATAACGAAAATCATTCTAACATCAGTGAACTTCAAATTCAAAATACAAATTCTCAAACAAATAAAAAGAAGAAAATTGAAAATTCAAATAATGAAAATCATTCTAACATCAGTGAACTTCAAATTCAAAATACAAATTGCCAAACAAATTAAAACAACAAAATTGAAAATTTAAATAATGAAAATAATTCAAACATCAGTGAACTTCAAATTCAAAATACAAATTCTTAAACAAATGAAAACAAGAAAATTGTAAATTTAAATAACGAAAATAATTCTAACATCAGTGAACTTCAAATTCGAAGTACAACTTCACATACAAATGAAAACAACAAAATTGAAAATTTAAATAATGAAAATAATTTCATCATAAAATAAATAAATAAATATATCATCACGCCTTTTACCCATCACTGGGTGTGGCACTCTGCCTAAGCAGATCTCGGTAAGTGATATATTTTTCGCGTGAAGTGCGGTTACCAGCCGTCAAATCACGGCCTCCAAAGATATTAGTGGTGGAGGAGCCACAGGGGTAGATTTTTTAAATTGGTGAAAATTGTTTGTCGGCTGTGGGGATCGAACCAGGGTTCTCAAGATCCACAGGCCGACTCGATACCACTGAGCCACCTACCCCATCATCAAACTTAAAATTCAAAATACAAATACGCAAACAAATCAAGTTGATATATCAAACGTTCAATCAATCAAAATAACTGCACGAAGCCTGGAAAATCAAATAATTTCATCTATTATTCCTTCACAAAATCAAAAGACATTTAAATTATTTTCACAAAATAATACATCTAAAAATTTATCTAATAATATAAACATATCTAACATTAATAAAATTAAACAAAAAACTAAAACTTTTTTATCAACAAAGAAATCCAAATTATTTTTACAAAATAATACATCTAAAAATTTATCTAATAATGTAAACGTATCTAAAATCTATAAAGTTAAACAAAAAACTAAACCTCCTCCATCAAAAAATACATCTAAACTATTTTTGCAAAATCACGCATCTCAAACAATAAATCCTCTTTTTCTTAAAATGCAAAAATTCTAAAAGGATATAAAAAATTATATAATTTGGCAAGGAAATAAAATACAAGTTCTTAACCCTAAATGGTGGACTACGCACCATTTTTCCTCAAAATTAAAATTAAAATCTCTACAAAATTTATATAATTATAAAATGTGTATAAATGAAACAAAACTAAATCCTAAAACTGATAATAATAAAATCAAAATGTATTTTTCTATTCCACTAAATAATTATTACAAAGTGATTTGATTTCTCCACAAAAATTCCATCAATATAAATTGAAGAACTACAAAAATGTATACCCTATTTGTAAACATTTTGAAAATTCTAGAAGAAAATCTAAAAACTATAACTTACAAAATTTCTTTCCAAGTATAAAAATATAGCGATTTATCTCAATTTATAAACCCAATTTCCTTTAAATAAATAAAAAACCCTATTATTATAATTTTATATCATATTTTATATAAATATTTTACTCATATATCTCAATTTTATTATAATTATTTTACTTGCTTATCTTATTTTTGATTATAATTAAACATATTATACCCTTTCCAATTTCACACCCTGATTCCAACTCTAGTGCATTAATCCAACTCACTATTCCTTACTTAGCTGTCTCGACTAACCGATTAGTGTATGGGCCACTCAAGAACTTAGATTATTGTAAATCACTGAGAAATACATGAGGTCATCATCAGGGATATGCGTCCGCATATTTAATCAATGTAACACCAGGTCACAACGCACCAATCGCTCCACTAGCCATCGACGCCATCGAGAGAAGAAATCGCTCTTCCACCACCAGCCAGGCCGACCAGCCGCCGTTCCACCCGCGAAGGTACCCCTCGACCCAACATTCAGAACAAGGAAAAGCTCTCGTACCTGCGTGCATTCCTCTAAGGGGGAAAGTGTTATGGAACCGCTCCACAACCTTAATTCTAATTAGTTTATTAAATTAAATTATAATTTGTACATACATACATACATACATACATAACATCACGGTATACCCCATTAAATGGGGTAGCAGGAACCCGTCAACATTCTAATCCTGACACACGATACTCGATTCGACCACATTAACACTTCCTCCATACAAACTCTTTCTTTTCACACAACCAAAATCCATCAACACACAACAAACATTCATCCATTCGCTAGTGTACACTGCGCTTGTTTCTGAAGATGGTCTCCACACAATTGCAGGTAAACACTCGAAACATCTAACCAATTAATCTAAAATTAAGAATCATACGCTTGTCTTCATTCATCATATGTATCCCGCAATTAATTTTCTCCAAACATTCCTATCCTGACACACCACTTTTGCTTCAACCACATTCATAATTCTTTTCATACAAGCTCGTTTATTCTTCACGCTCAGAATCTTTCGCTCACGCAACAACCCTTCAATCATATTCATCCACTTGTTCCTAGACCGTCCACGCAAACTTTCACCCTCAATTTCACCAACATACACCTGTTTCACCAATCTGTCATTCGACATACGTTCTACATGACCAAACCATCTCAACTGACTTATTCCCACTCTTCTAACAACATTCTTCCCAATCTCACATTCATCATACACCAATGTATTCCGGACACGATCTCTTCTAGTATATCCACACTCATCCCGCAAATATCTCATTTCCACAGCAGTTATACGCCGTTCATGTTTCTTCATCCATACCCAACATTCACTACCATACATCAACGTAGGCACTAACACACCATTATAAACACTCAATCGAGCATCTCTGGATACATTCACGTTCTGAGTAAAGGTTCCCAGAGCACCCAATATCTTACATCCAGCAGATACTCTTCTTTCAATCTCTCGATCAATACGTCCATCCCTCGAAAACACACTCCCCAGTTATACAAACTCATTTACTGACCCAATCTCACACCATTCACCGAAACATTGCAATCAGTCACCAAATCACTCTTCTCAAACACTAACACTTTACATTTATCAACATTCAGTAATAGATTTAAACCTTTTCCTACTTCAGTTATACTTAGAATCATTCTTCTCAATTGTTCTTCAGATTCACCCATTACAACTACATCATCCGCATAAGCTAACGCAGGCACTACACTGCCACCAATACGTACACCATCCGCCCCATTCAGCGACTTTCGTAACAACACATCCATATATAAATTAAACAACCACGGGGACATCCCACAACCTAGTTTCACGCCAACATCTATAGAAAACCAATCACTCAATCTACCATCAACTCTCACCGCAGCCTCGCTATCTTCGTATAATGCACGAATCGCTCCCAACAAATTACCATTTCTACCGTACTCTAGAAGTACATCCCACAGAATAACTCGATGAACACTATCATATGCTTTTTTAAGATCGAGAAAGCCACAGAACACCATCTTGTTCTTAGCAAGTGATTTCTCAACAATCATACGAAGAGAAAACAATTGATCTACACACCCTCTCTCAGGCAAAAATCCACCTTGCATATTACTCAACTTGGAGATTGTTAAGATTCGTACCTTGTGAATAAGAATCTTCCCGTACAACTTCCCTACCACACTCAACAAACTTATCGCACGGATATTAGTACAATCACTCGAAATACCTTTGCCCTTAAATAAAGGACAAATGATAACACGTTTCCAATCATCAGGAGCTACACACAGTTTCAAACAAAATCTAAATAAATAAACTAACCAATCAAATAATCTCTCACCACCATACTTCAACATCTCATTCGTTATACCATCCAAACCAGGAGCTTTACCATTCTTCAAACATAACAATGCAAAACTAACATCACTTTCATCTATATCCCATTCATCACTTCTAACATTTTCTCTTGAATTTTCACTACAACAATTCGATCCATTTACGCTACCATATAAACCTCTAAAATACTCACACCATCTATTTCTAACGTCTAATTCATTTCACAATAACTCACCATTCGCACTCTTAATCGCTTTTACCGCCCTTACATTACCACCTCTCAATCTCTTCACACTCAACCAAAACATTCTTTTATTCATAGTAAAATCATTCGTCATTCTTTCACTCATCAAATCATCAAAACGCGCCTTACTTTCTCTCACTACTCTCTTAACATGTTTATTTAACCTTTTATATTCTAGCAAACATTCATCACGTAAACTTCCAGGCACATCTTTTACATGTAGAAATCGCAAATACGCTCTCTTTTTCTCTTCCATTGCTTCTTTCACTTCATCATTCCACCATGCATTCCTTGGACAAGAGACTAATCTGGATTCACCACAAACTTCTTTTGCACATTTAAGAACTGTATCCTTAAATTTCATCCAAACATCATTTATGCTGCATTCAAAATTAGGCTCACATACAGGCAAAGATACATTGATTTTCTCAACAAACATATCTCTAATATCCTCATTCTGTAGTACACTAGATTTCACACGAAACATTTTTTCGGTGCCTTTTACCCTCATTCGCCAACATTAACCCAGACGTATACGCGACACCACCAAATAATGATAATTCGTACCCAATTCAGCCCCACGCTTCACACGCGTATCCACAACTAAACTTCTTAGTCGTTCATCATACAAAATAAAATCAATCACACTCCGCCTATTCTCCCTCACATTCTCCCATGTATACAAGTGAGCTAATTTATGTGTAAAGACAAAGTTGGAAACGAAAAGATCACGCTCTAAGCAGAAGGATACTATTTTCCTACCGTTTTCATTCACTCTCACATCACCATATTTACCCAATACATTCCCAGACATGCTTCTCTTTACTCCCACCCAACCATTCAAATCACCACATACGATAACTTTTTCACCTGGATCACACGAATTAATCACACTATCTAACAAATTCCAAAATTGATCTTTCTCAAGATAACTTTCGGATTCAGTTGGGCCATAAACTGACACAACGAAGATTCTATGAAAGCCTACCTTAAGTCTCAGCCAAAGAATTCGCGATGAAATATAACTATAATCTCTTACAAACGGTTTCATCCTTTCACTAACAAGCACTCCTACACCATGTTTTGCCCGTTCATTCTCTGCAACACCCGACCACAAGCAAAACAATCCATCTACCTCTTCTTCATTACAGCCTTTCCTACCTTTGTCTCGCTCATACACAAAACATCTACATTATACACACGCATTATATTCACCAATTCATTTTCTTTTCCATTTATACCCCTAACATTCCACGTACCAAACTTACATTCATCTAATTTCGCCCATTTATTCCTCATTAGAACAAAAGATAAAAGAAATAGGGTTCTCTCGGTAAAAGAAGAAGAAGTTAAGGTAGCTTACCAGGCTTATCCTTAACTATAAAAGAAAGGAAATAAATTACATTCACACACCTGTCAAATGTCAATCACACCTAAAAACAAATCATAATTCACCGTATCTAAGCGTAACTAATATAAACAACTAACGATATGAAATACTATATACAAGACAAAAAAAAAAATAATTAAACTATTTTGAAAATCAAAGATAATACTTATCTTAGTAAAAGGATATGCACAAATTCTGGTGACAATCAATAAATATTAATCCAACTCAAAATAACCAGTCAAAAACCAAAATTAAATCCTTATTTGACGGACGAGTGTTGTTTATTGTGTTGTCTTGGTTATAACTTATTATAATTTGTCTTAGTCTATATAACTATATTATACATAGTTATCTTATTTTAGGTTGTTCTATTCATGTTTTTTTAAGACGTAGTTAGATATATTGCTTTGACTTTTTAACCATATCTACAAGTATCCCGTGACACTTCTAGTTGTAAAAATACTAGCATCTGCAATTCGTTTCGAGCAATTCGAACCCAAGTTGTTCTCTTTTAAAAGATATTTTTATTGCTTGTTACAATTGTATTTTTTCTTTGTAAAGATGTCTTTGTCCACGATTCCTAGATGACTTCCCTTCACACAGTCTCTCCTAAATTTCTTTTATACAACATTTTGAACACTTGAACTTGAACTTGATCCACAGAATTCGAAGCAAAAACATATAAAATCAACTTCATATATTTCCAACTCAGTTTTATTATATTAATATTTGTATGTCATTTGTTGTTAAATATATATATTTTACCAATTTAAAAGTGTGTTACTCGACGTAATCAGCGGCGGAAACACACGGGGTGATTTCCCGTAACACAGTTATAACTGAAACTTCGCTGAGCGATGAGCTGGAATATGTATATTAAAATGGATTACTAAGATTACTTTCGTGTAAAGATGAGCGAAATGAAATTTTATTAAAAGGATAAGATGGAAATTTAGCTGTTACTACGCGATGCAACAAGCAAGCAAGATGGTATATTCTACGTTGCTGCATATTTAACCATCAAAATTATGAAATAAATGCACTTATAGAATCACGCTTCCTCAACCGCAACACAAATCTCACGCACATAGTTTGCACCCTCTCTATTCGTTGTGTGTAACGTAATGTAAGGCAGTGACCATAAATGACGTCACAATAATTAAACACAGAGAGTACAAGCGAATCCGCAAGAATAAATTTATGTTTGGTTGACAGTATAAAACGGTTTATAAACAGATTTTTCAGTGCTAAATATTCTTTTTAAGTAACAAATTTCCAATCTCACTGTCAAATAGTAAACCCAGATTTTTATATTTTTCTACAAACCCGAGCCTGATATTGTTTAAATGAATATTGATCTTATTACTAACTAATAAATCTTTCCTCGTGTTCTTATTACCAAACAACATTACTGCACATATTTTTTCATTTATGACTAAACAAATATTGCTTGAATAGTTAGAATTATTTGCAGATCATAATTAATAAAGATCATGGCCTGCTCGTAATCAGCTGGCAAGAAAGGTAAATAAATTTGAGTGTCGTCATCATATATGTGTATATTATTTACAATGTGAGATAGCTTTAAAAAGATCAAAAGTATAAAGGGAAAAAATACTGGCCCGCAAATTGATCCTTGCGCAACATCCTGTAGAATATTTAAAGATTCAGATGTATTGAACCCACTCACTACCGTCTGCGTTTGATTGGTACAATAACTGGCTATTAATTGTCTGCTACTAACATCGAATCCAAGATGTTTTAATTTCGCAATTAATAATTCATGATTGACACTGTCAAATGCTCTGCTATATCATCAATAATTGTAGCAAGCGCAGATGTACTAAATCCTGCTCTAAATCTGAACTAAATTTCAAGGAGAAAATTAACGTCCTTAATGTAATCTGAGATTTGTCTAGACAATGCTTTTTCAAAAATTAACGATTATGTAGGAAGAATACTAATAGGACGTATGTCACTGTAAAAGGTAGGATTTTATATTTTGGGAATGGGCTTAATTATAGCAGTCTCCCATAAATCGGGAACTGTAGAAGACAAAATTCATGAATTAATTAAATGCGTTATCTGAGGTAGAAGTGAAAATACAATAAGCTTAAGCATACATATATTTATGCCATCTGCACCCATAATATTGAAATGAAGAGATTTAATAATACAGTGTACTTCTTCTTCTCCTGTGACATGAACTGTGAAGGCATATATGTATATATGTATATATATATATATATATATATATATATATATATATATATATATATATATATATATATATATCTTTTCTTCTGATGGCACTACAGCCCAAATCGGGCCTGGGCCTACCGGACACACCGAGCCGCAGTTTTTACACTGCCGTATTGCCGGTTTTCGTAGTCAAATGCTACATTATTTAAGATGTATAAGTGACTAGCTTATAGCGCCCGAGTGTGATAAATACATGTAGCTGTATTTTATATTTTACGACAAATCACACATTGTCGACAGGCGGATTCGAACTGACGAACCTTGGTTCGGGTGACGTCACAGTACGTTAAGAGATGTGCCTTAACACGCTCGGCCACCGCGCCTGTATATATATATATATATTTTGTTTCACTTCCATGGCTATTTGATATTTTGAACGTAATTTTTAATATTTTTGTATTTAATTTCTGTCGTTACAACGCATGTAAAAGTAATTCTGTTTATTGATTTAGATGCAGAATTTTATGCTCTACAACATTTATTTGAAGTATTTTTGGCTAAAATAATTTGGGGAACAATGCGCACGGAAAAACTGTTTTTTCATGTTAATCGCCTATGTACACAGGTATGATGTTCCACCCGATATATATATATATATATATATATATATATATATATATATATATATATATATATATATATATATATATATATGTACATATATATCCAAAACAACAGAATAAACAACACTCGTCTGGCAAATAAGAAATTAATTTTGGTTTTTAGCCTGAAATTTTAAGTTGAGTTGCTATATATATTACTTGTCACCAGAATTCATGCATATCCTTGTACTAAGATAAGTGTTATCTTTGATTTTCACAATAGTTTAATTTTTTGTCTTGTATATTTTCTTTCATATCGTTATTTGTTTATATATTAGTTACGTGTTTAGATACGCTGAGTTATGATTTGTTTTTAGGTGTGATTGACATTTGACAGGTGTGTGAATGTAATATATTTCTTCTTTATTTCATAGTTAAGGATAAGCCTGGTAAGCTACCTTAACTTCTTCACTTTTACCGAGAGAACCCTATTTATTTTATCTTTGTTTCTAATGAGGAATAAATGGGCGAAACTTGATGAATGTAAGTTTGGTACGTGGAATGTTTGGGGTATAAATGGAAAAGAAATGAATTGGAGAATATAATGCGTGTGTTTAATATAGACATTTTGTGTGTGAGCGAGACTAAGAGGAAAGGCTGCAATGAAGAAGAGGTAGATGGATTGTTTTGCTTGTGGTTGGGTGTTGCTGAGAATGAACTGGTAAAGCATGGTGTAGGAGTGCTTGTTAGTGAAAGAATGAAACCGTTTGTAAGGGATTATAGTTGTATTTCATTAAGATTTCTATGGCTGCGATTTAAGGTGGGCTTTCATAGAATCTTCGTTGTGTCAGTTAATGGCTCAACTGAATCTGAAAGTGATCTTGAATAAGACCGATTTTGGAATTTGTTAGATAGTGTGATTGATTTGTGTGATCCAGGTGAAAAATTTATCGTATGTGGTGATTTGAATGGTTGGGTAGGAGTCAAGAGAAGCATTTCTGGGAATGTATTGGGAATGGGTTTGGTGATGTGAGAGGGAATGGAAACGGTAGGAACACAGTATCCTTCTACTTAGAGCGTGACCTTTTCGTTTCCAATTCTGTCTTTAAGCATAAATTAGCTTATTTGTATACATGGGAGAATGTGAGCAGGAATAGGCTGAGTATGATTGATTTTATTTTGTATGATGAACGACTAAGAAGATTAGTTGAGGATACGCGTGTGAAGCGTGGTGCTGAGTTGGGTACGAATGACCATTATTTGGTGGTGTCGCGTATACGTCTGGATAACTGTTGGCGAATGAGGACGAACGGCATCTAAAAAATGTTCCGTGTGAAATCTAGTGTAGCACAGAATGAGGATGTGAGATATGTTTGTTGAGAAAATAAATGAATCTATGCCTGTATGTGAGCTTAATTTTGAATGCAGCATAAATGAAGTTTGGATCAAATTTAAGGATACAGTTCTTAAATGTGCGAAAGAAGATTGTGGTGAATGCAGAGCAGGCTCTTGTCCAAGGAATGCATGGTGGAATGATGAAGTGAAAGAAGCAATTGAGGAGAAAAATAGCATATTTGCGATTTCTACATGTAAAAGATGTGCCTGGAAGTTTACGTGATGAATGTACGCTAAAATATAAAAGGTTAAATTAATATGTTAAGAGAGCATTGAGAGAAAGTAAGGCGCGTTTTGATGATTTGATGAGTGAAAGATTGACGAATGATTTTTGTATGAAAAAAATAATGTTTTGGTTGAGTGTGAAGAGTTTGAGAGGTGGTAATGTAAGGGCGGTGAAAGCGTTTAAGAGTGCAAATGGTGAGTTATTATGGAATGAATTAGATGTTAGAAATAGATGGTGTGAGTATTTTAGAGGTTTATATGGTAGCGTAAGTGGATCGAATTGTTGTAGTGAAAATTCAAGAGAAAGTGTTAGAAGTGATGAATGGAATATAGATGAAAGTGATGTTAGTTTTGCATTTTTACGTTTGTAGAATGGTAAAGCTCCTGGTTTGGATATTATATCGAATGAGATGTTGAAGTATGGTGGTGAGAGATTATTTGATTGGTTAGTTTATTTATTTAGATTCTGTTTGAAACGGTGTGTGGCTCCTGATGATTGGAAACGTGCTATAATTTGTCCTTTATTTAAGGGCAAAGGTAGTTCGAGTGATTGTACTAATTTCCGTGCGATAAGTTTGTTGAGTGTGGTAGGCAAGTTGTACGGGATGATTCTTATTCAAAGGTACGAACCTTAAGAATCTCTAAGTTGAGTAATATGCAAGGTTGAGAGCGATTCGTACGAAGATAGCGAGGCTGCGGTGAGAGTTGATTGGTTTTCTATAGATGTTGGCGTGTAACAAGGTTGTGGGATGTCTCCTTGGTTGTATAATTTGTATATAAATAATTGTATGGCAGAGTTGTTTATATTCAATAAGGTAATATTTATGTCTTCCTAACAAATTAAACAATCAACTTGAGGAAAGATATCACCGAATGTCACTTCAAGATTAGTGATAAAATCAATCACATTGACGGACGGAGGTCTAGATATTGTACCAAATGCGAATTTCTTACTATTAATTTTTAGAAGTATCCAACACTGATCAAGTGATGGCGTACTATAACTAATCTCATTATCATAAGGAGGCACATATTTTACGAGGCACGATTTTTAATACACTCAAACACCATCACTTCTACCAACTCTATCTTTTCTATAAAGCTTATAACCTTGTATAGTAATATTATTATTGTCATTAATATTATTTAGCCATGTTTCGCTAAAACATAAAATATCAACATCATTATCTAAAAGCATATCTTTAAATTCGGCAAAGCGAGATGACATACTCTTTCAATATCCAACTTTCATCATTCTCTAAACTAACCAAAATTAATTACTTTACAAAATACGAGAGAGAGAGAGAGAGAGAGAGGGGAAAAATTATAAAAGGCAGATTAAATTTCAATTAAAAAAGCAACCAAGCAAAACAAAAAAACGAAACCTACCCTGTGTAGTTTCAATGAGCACTCACCGTGCGTGCATCAAGGTCAGCAATATACAAAGTTAATACTTATTAATAAATCAATTCATTTGCACGAGTATACAAGTAAAGTCCGCAAAAAACAATTTAGATTTTAATGTCATTGATTTAATAATATATATATATATACATATATATATATATATATATATATATATATATATATATATATATATATATATATATATATATATATTTGAAAGGAGCGTAACCTATATGGACTCGTGTTGCAGTGTAAAATCAACACAAGAAAGAGATAGTCATATCCAAATCGTTGAAGTGGGAAAAGGAAAGGTGATACATACCACGTGCTGGTTGACAAGAACACATCGCTGATAGCTGAGTAAATGTAAATAGAAGCTTTGAAAAAATAAAATTAATGTTAAAATTTAATTTATTTTTATAATTTAAATTTAACTTATGAATTATGATATATGTTGTTAAAAACCTATTTAAAGGGAAAATAATTATCAAATATATGTTAAGGAATAAATAAAGGATTAATGTTTTACTTATTTTATAAAATCATATAAACTACAAAAAAGTATGAATGACAAATATTAATATCCTATAAAAAGTATATATTTTATTAAACAAATATTAATGTACTAAGGGGAAAAACAAAAAAATAAAACTATTCTTATTATGAAATAACCTAATTATAAATTATTGATTTTTAAATCAAATTAATTTACTATATCAGTGCAGAATCCTATCCTTTACTTCATTTAATGTTTAATTTTTATGCTGGAGTCTAATTGTAAAATATATTTCTAATATGTTATATGCAATTTGAATTAAATGATTATTTAAAGAACCTTGATCCAATATATGATCATTTAAATTTTGAAATATATTTTTAAAATGTGTATATCTCATACATGAAAAATTTATTTATTAATGATATTACCTCTATAGATATTTTTCTTACATTCTTTTTTACATATACAGGGTGAGTCTGGGAAGACGCCCCCCCCCCCCCCCCTTTAACTTTTTTATTATGAGTAATAGAAAAAAATGGTTCATATGAAAGTTTTATTATTTTAAATATACTATTTGATGGCAGATGTAGATATTTTTTATAAAGTCAGGTTTACAAGATACGACTATCAAATTTTATTTTTTAAATAGCAACCTATAATTATTTTACCTGTTTCTCGAAATCTGGTAAAAATCCTCCTCAGTGATCTTAAACTCGGTTGCCGACGATATATTTAAATAGCAACCTATAATTATTTTACCTGTTTCTCGAAATCGGGCAAAAATCCTCCTCAGTGATCTTGAACTCGGTTGCCGACGTCTAGGAAACCGCTCCCGGTAAATTCTTTTTGCCCTTCTCATGATTCCAGTCGATTCACCAATTATTAGAATCATATCTATTAATTCTTCTTTCGTAAACATTTGCCGACAAACAAATTTTCACCAATTTAAAAATCTACCCCTGTGGCTCCCTCTCCACTAATATCTTTGAGGGCCGTGATTTGACGGCTGGTAACCGCACTTCACGCGACAAAATATATCACTTACCGAGATCTGCTTAGGCAGAGTGCCACACCCAGTAATGGGTAAAAGGCGTGATGATATATTTATTTTATTTTATTTGTAAACATTTGAAAACGTTTTTTTTATTGTTTGCAAAATAAGTTAAATAAAGTAACCAGCAAATGTATACTTTTTTGACATTAATTTAACACTGTTACATTTTGTTTATTTTCACATATAATATTTGTATAAAAATTATTTCTAGTATTTCTCAATTTTCTTATTTTTCTCGAATTTTTTCAGATACATTAATAAAAACTAATACACCGTTGAAAAGAGAAAAAAATGGCGGTTTTTATTTTAGTAAAATAATTATAGGTTGCTATTTAAAAAATAAAAGTTGATAGTCGTATCTTGTAAACCTGACTTTATAAAAAATATCTACATCTGCCATCAAATAGTATATTTAAAATAATAAAACTTTCATATGAACCATTTTTTTCTATTACTCATAATAAAAAAGTTAAAGGGGGGGGGGCGTTTTCCCAGACTCACCCTGTATTTATGACATCCTTAGATGGTTTAGTTAATCCTTCTTTATTTTATTTTTTTAACAAAAATAATAGTGTATTTCTCTCAGTTAATGATGCACAGCAGATATCACAATTGAATGATTTTATTAATTTTATTGACATAAATCCTGCAATATATTCAATAACGACCGCGTGTATTCTGGAAATATATCCGGCACATCTATATGGAATTCATCAGCTATTTCAGAATTTAAAATATCTAAGTTATTACTTAACTTTTTCTGGCACTTGATACTTTCGAAATACTTGTTTCATCCTGAGCAAGTCAATTTGCTGTTTCTAATTTTTGTAATTCTACGTGAATAAGTATTTTTTTGTAAGCAGACTCAAACTTAATAGCAATAGGATTATTATTGAATCCTCCCCTAGATCTTATATTCGACAGAACATTCCAATGTGGTCCTGACTTGGTATGTAAGTTAAAAGACAAGGTAGATTTTTTTTATAAATTATGTGATCTCGAACTAAAGCTTCTACACTGGTTGACCCTAAAAATCCTGTTTTCCTTTTGGTTTCTAAAATCTTTGTGCCGTTTACATCTTTTAGACCATATATGTAATCTTTATTTTTTTTAATAATCTACTACATATGAAAAATTAGAGATGTGGGTTTTTAAAATAAATTTTTACTTAAACTGTTTCTTGGATTTAGAAAGTCAAAAACGTTATTAACGTTTCCACAAAATGTAGAAATAGCCTCTGCTCCTTGAAACTGTACTAATTTCAAATCTTTGCAACAATAAAGTAAGACATCTGCTTCACTAGCACTAAATGTCTGTACAGCCAGCTCTACTTTCATTTTCTCTTTATAATAATTTAGATGTCTTGCTCGAATTTTTGTAAATTGTGATCTTTTTGTAATTTAACTAATAGTTTAAAATATTTCCAATTTATAACTTTATTGTTACCATCATACAAAATGTCGTAGTCCCCTAAACAGTTGCGTATCAATTGAATCATGTGACAAGGGTCTAATAAAATTTATATCGAGCATTTTGTAATTGGATGAGAAAAAAATGTTTTTTAATTAGAAATATTTCTTACTTCAGCCCATAGTATATTTGTCATAGAAAAATTAGTCGCAGTACCATCGAAAGTTAACGAAGTAATCACAACTCCTATATCGTAAAGCAATTTTAAACAATTATTCACTAAACATGCTTTTTGTGCTGCATTAATTCCATTTATAAGAAAATATGCGATTGGTACTTTCCAACGACAATTAACTGCTATTAAAAGAAATACAAGAGCAAAAAATTATAATATTTTTGTATAAAACTCGGACAAATTGTCCCACAAGAACAAATTCTAAACTACTGAGCGCGTTTCTGCCCACCACCACGTGCCTTATTTGTTGTTTCTGTCGCTCTGTGTGTATTACAACTATTTCTCTCCAAGCTCCTTTCATACATTATTAGTCTTTTCACCTCATTTAAAACGTCAAGTCTTGCTCGTGTAAGATCTTCACGAAACGCAATACTCGTTCCTCTTAGTTTTTTTATTATTATTAAAAATAAACGAACGGTCGTTGTACCTAATGAATTTAATCACGGCACTTATCTTTATGGCGGACTCCCAACCGGTGACATCTATCTATAGATGAGTGGTTCAAATTGATGTTTAACTTCTCTTGCAAAATCTGCTGGACCACGGCATCAAAAAACAAAAAACTTGATTGTCTTGGGTACTCCGAATAAACGAAGACAGATCCTACGGCCATATTGTTGAAGTATGTCGATCTTTTCAGTAAACATCTCAATCTTACGATTTTTGCCTCTAGTTGTTGCTGGAGGATTAGCAACTGATTCGAAAGAGCATCAAACTTTTCAGCAAGTACATTCTCCATTTTTACTGATCCTGCTTCTACCACTTTATTAATGAACTCATCAGAATTTATCAGTCATTCATAGACTGCTTCACTAGGATTGCGAGTTCTTATTTCTGAGCGCGGTGATCATTTTAAATGATTGAGGTGAAATGATTTGGATACCAATGAAAAAAAAAATATTTAGAGAAGTTACTTAACACGCACAGCGGACACGTGTACACTCTGTCACTCTATTCGGTATACTTCTGTTTCGTTTGTTTATTATTATTACATTGCAGCTTTATTAAGTTAATGGCATACCTCAAAGAGAAAAACTGAATATATAAGCCAGAAAGGTAAAAACACTAGAAAGCAGTGACGGAGTTTGGAGAGAGAGCAAGGATAGATAGTTTCCTCCCGCACCCTAAATTTTTAACTATCAGGATCAAATCATTTAAAATGTTAAAGTGTCTTACCAAATTTTTTAATCAAATGTAGATTTGTCAGGAATTTTGTTTAAATAAAAAAATCTGATGTGGACACCACATGACTTCCTTGTACGCGTATTAAACTATAGATATTTTTTTAATTGCACATATTTGACATAAAATCTTTTATTTTTTATTTTTTGTTCTAATCCATAGCAAACTTAATTAAAAAAAACACACAAAATATATACTATTTAAATTTAGATATCTCGCTTATGCAAAAGGATAATTTAAAAATTCTTAATGTGCTAGACGCAGAATTTAATTCTCTAAAACTTTTATTTGAAGCATTTATTTCTAAAATTTAAATAATACCATTTTTTTCAAGGAAAACTGTTAGCAGCTTCATGTAATGTGCCACTTCCGGTTAGTGTATTTTAACCAAAATCTATTATATTATTTCCATTGATATAGTAGTCTTATATACCAAATTTGGAAAGTTTTAAATTATATTTGAATATAGTTTTTCATGAAAATCTATTATAGGCTTCAAGTAAAGTACCACTTCCGGAAGTTATATAATGACCAAAAAGGGAGGTGCACAACTAGATGTTATAACAGTCCTAAATATAAAATTTCAATTTTCTACGGCTTACCGTTTTTCAGTTATGCGAGATACATACGTACATACGTACGTACAGACGTCACGACGAAATTAGTCAAAATGGACTCAGGGAGGGCCAAAATGCGTATTTCCACTGAAATCTGAGAACCGAAAATTTTCGCGATAACAATACTTCCTTTACTTCGTACAAGGAAGTAAAAAGTATTTTTAAATAAAAATATAATTTTTAATTAAGACAATTTCGGGGAAAACTCAAATTCCAAGATTTTTAAAGCCACAGTCGGGAAATTTTTGACAATTCCAATTTAATTTGTTCTTATAGATTTATCAGGAACTTCATAGTCGGGTAACTCTAACCCTTTTAGTCCTTTTTTTGCCTGTGGGCTATATATAATACATTTTGCTTATGTTTGGTATCTGTATGACTCAATTAAGTATTTTTTAAAATGAATAGTCATTTTTGTATTAAGAGCCCAAAATGAATGTTTTTCTGTTACATGTAAGAATGTCACTTTTAGTCGAGACAAAAAAGTCAATCGAACGCGCAAAAAATATACGGATTTATCCCACAAAATAGAAATAGTTTTGATATAAGTGAAAAAAAATTAACACTACGATAGGTCGTTTCGTGGGGATTGCGCAGAGGAAAATAAATGTGGAATGAGTACAGAGAGATAATGAAGAAAGTAAAAAATGAGGCAATGTTGGAAGGAAAAGTTACGGACAGGAAAATAGGGACATTTGCAGACACAAATAGGAACTATTTTAATAACCAAACTATCAAAATAATGTACAATAGTAATCATGAATAAATAAATTTAAATAAACCAGAATTACAAAACAGAATTCATTTATAGTCAAAATAAAGAGGATATAAATTGATGTGCAAGAATACAAATAAATAAAGCGTAATTCATAAAAATACTTAGTGACAAAATTTTGCTGGTAGCAATACAAATTCATTCTCAGTTGGAATAATAGTGAAAAGCGTATGCAGACAAGCTGAAATAATACTGATTATTAGCACTAAACACTTGATCGAAATTGTTGATGCGTATAACAAAAAAGCAAATTGTGTAAAAACACGTGGCCGTAAGAGGCATACAGGTTAGTTATAAAACGTTCGACTGTTGCACAGCGAAAGCGATTTACAAGTGAAGTTGGTAAAATTTACAATAATTAACAGAGAAAAAAAAACTAAATCTAAATAGTTTGGTGTTAGCGCTCACGTGATAGCGCTGGGTGTTGGTGATGAACCGGTGAGCAGCTGAGGAAGCAGGGGCGTCTCAACATCCTGCCGGTCAAAACCAAGTTTTCAGGGTTGCGGAAGAGGGCACAGCTACACCACCGGCCTGGAAAGAATGCCCGAAGCAGTCCTAACATCAGCGACTCGTACCACGCCATCACGACCTGGATGCACGTTGAGGATGCGGCCCAATTTCCACTGCAGTGGTGGTAGCAACTCATTTTTAATGAGAACGAGCTGGTTGGGTTCCAGGTTTGGTGCCAAGCGCGTAATCTTCATGCGCTGTTGCAGAGTGTTCAGGTACTCGTTGTGCCAACGTTTCCAGAACTCTTGCTGGGTTCGCTGCAGCAACTGCCAACGATTGAGGCGATGCTCGGGTTCATTGAGGTAGTCCCTGTCAGGAAGACATACAGCAGCTTCTAAAATTATAAAATGGTTAGGGGTTCATGCATGTAGATCATTTGGATCAGCAGAATGTGGGCTCAGTGGTCTAGAGTTCAAAATAGACTCTATCTGGCACGACAAAGTGTTGAATTCTTAAAACGTGAGTATCTGAGAGCCTATAACACGTGAAAGGTGGAATTTAACTGACTTGATACCGGCCTCCCAAAGTCCACCGAAGTGCGGAGCAGAAGACGGGTTTAAATGCCATTGAGTACCGTTGGAAGCGAGTTGATTGGCAAGATATTCATTATAACCACTGGAGGCGACGAATTTTTGTAAGTCCGTGAAATAACTTTTAGCACCAACGAAATTAGTGCCGGAGTCGCTGTAGATATGAGAGCATCTACCGCGTCTAGCGAGGAAGCGACGGAAAGCGAGAATGATGCAAGATGCAGCGCTTTGGTTAAAAAGCATACGAAGAGACAGAGGTATGCTTTAATTGATTTAAACCCTTTCTGTTACGTGAAATGGACCACCGTAGTCCACGCCTGCCACATCGAAAGGTTTTAGTTGTATGACTCTGTTTGCGGGCAAGTAAGCCATTTGTGGGTATGGTGCAGCGGGATTGCATCGAAAACATTTTATGCATTTGGCTCAGTAGCTACGAATGACGCGACGAGCAGCCAGGATTCAGAACTGTCGATTTAAGATCGCTTGACGGGTTCTAGGTGACGGATGCTGATATATATATATATATATATATATATATATATATATATATATATATATATATATATATATGGGTGATTCACAACTTAGAGCAAAAAATTAAAGGGTATATTCTGTACGACGTGCTGATCATGAAACAAAAAGAAGTTGTGAAACAGCCTGTATGTATAAATAAACATTTTATTAATACTTTATTCAATAATTAAATAATCATAATAATAATTAAGATGAGGTATATAAAATATATTTTGTCTACTCTTGTTATTAACATGTTAATTAACGTACTGCGCTAAATAAAGTCTTAATCACATACTGACAAGCTGTGGCTTCAAATGTTTTAATCACGGCTTGAGATATTAAATACGGGATGAAATTAGTTTGAGACATCTGTCATTGTATCTTACTTTTTGCTATATATCTATATATATATATATATATATCTATATCTATATATCTATATATCTATATATCTATATATCTATATATCTATATATCTATATATCTATATATCTATATATCTATATATCTATATATCTATATATCTATATATCTATATATCTATATATCTATATATCTATATATCTATATATCTATATATCTATATATCTATATATCTATATATCTATATATCTATATATCTATATATCTATATATCTATATATCTATATATCTATATATCTATATATCTATATATCTATATATCTATATATCTATATATCTATATATCTATATATCTATATATCTATATATCTATATATCTATATATCTATATATCTATATATCTATATATCTATATATCTATATCTATATATCTATATATCTATATATATATATCTATATATCTATATATCTATATCTATATATCTATATATCTATATATCTATATATCTATATATCTATATATCTATATATCTATATATCTATATATCTATATATCTATATATCTATATATCTATATATCTATATATCTATATATCTATATATCTATATATCTATATATCTATATATCTATATATCTATATATCTATATATCTATATCTCTTTATCTCTATATCTCTATATATCTATATATCTATATATCTATATTTCTATATATCTATATATCTATAATAATAATATTTATTTTGCCATCTGGAAAAGTGCCAATACAAAAGATTGACAATAAATAAAATAAATAAATCAGTACATAAGTCCCCAGTAACTTAAACTAGCACAAAAATATTTCATTGTACACAAGAGGTGTGAAAAAAAAAATAGATAACATAAATAAGTTATCATTTCTGAATACATCTGAGTGATTAACAGCGAGTTCTTCTAAAAGTATTTGCAAAGCCATTAAGGGTGCGATAATCATTCATTCAAACAAAAACTTCGAATTTTGAAAACAGTTAAGGTAAAGTAAAATAAATCGTTTATTTTTTCGGGTGTAAGATTATTGAATAGGTCCACAATGTTTGTGTCAGTTGCATTTTCAATGTTGTACTTAAATAGATACTGTTCTCTTATGCTTTGGTATATAGGACATTCAATAATGAAATGGTATAGAGCTTCTAAAGTTTGCTTGTTGCAAATTGTACACAATTCGTCACATTTTAGGTCGTATTTTATGTTTTTATAATAAAACTTAAAGGCATGCTTATGAGAAAGTCTAACTTGACAAATAGATTGGATCTTAACAATAGGCAGTCTCATTTTTAAATAATTTTCTGTACCTGGAAACAGTTTAAGTGTTTTGTAATGTAAATTGAAAGAAGAGTTTTTTAGAATTTCAAAATCTTGTTCTAGTAACATTCGTTTATAAGTTGAAATTATTTCTTGAATTTTCGTTTTGTTAATGAATTGATTTTTCCAAGTAATTTCAAATCCTAATTGACAAAGGAACTTTTTCAATTGAGAACACCAGTTATACTCTAACTTATTAAATTTCCAATTGTCCAGCTCAACCAGTCTATAATATAATATTTTCGGTAGTCTATTGTTATTCATTTTTAAAATTTTGGACCACCAGCCTAAAACTCTTTTCAATATTTCGATAGACAGGTGGGAGATACCTGTTTCAAGTCTGATATAAGTATTTGGAGTATTATTAGGAAGACGTAGTACACGTTTCAAATATTATAACTGGCATTTTTCAAGTGAGTTTTCTTGCGATGGACCCCAAATCTCTGCTCCATAGAGAGCAGTCGCATTTATTATAGAGTTTAATAATTGTACTTTTTCCTCCCAACCCTCGGATTTACCTTTACAAAGTATGTCTTTGACCTGGTGTGTGGCAATTATAGTTTTTTTCTAATTTTCGTTAACTGTAAGTAGTTAAAATTACTAACGATTTCTATTGGAGAATTAGCATACATGAAAGCTCTATTGATATGTTTGGGGCGCCCTTTAAAAAATTGCAGAATTTTAGTCTTCTGAACGTTTACTTCTAGTAAGTTTAGAGTAGCGTATTGATACAAAAGATTTAATTTGTTTCTAACATCTGCTGGTGAGTAGCAAAGAAGGACTAAGTCATCAGCGTATGCTAGTAATAAAACTTCATTGAATCCATCTATATTTATACCTCTGGCGCCCGACTTTTGAAGGTAGGACCACAGGTCGTTTATAAATAAGGCAAATAATATTGGGGATAGAATCTCCCCTTGCAGAACGCCCTGTGTGACTGCTGTAGGACCCGTAAGATTTCCGTTTAATTTAATTTGAATTGTGGCGTTTTTGTAAAGATTTTGTAATATTCTCAAGATTTTTGACGATATACCAGATTTGTATAGTTTATGCCATAAAATGCTATGATCAATAGAATCACATGCTCTGCGAAAGTCTACAAAAATTGCGTAGGCATTATGCTTTTTTAATCTTAGTTGTAAATGAGCAGCAGAAGCCAAACAGAAAATATTATCAATAGTGCCCCTGTTTGTTCTAAATCCCGATTGACATTCGTGTATTATATTATTTTCTCCGCACCAATTCTGTATTCTACTATACAAAATCTGAGTAAATATTTTACATATCGAATTTATAAGAGTTATTCCCCTGTAATTTAAAGGGTCGGTGCTGTCACCTTTTTTGTATATAAAAAAGGAATGAATTTGTGACCACGACTCGGGAACATTTTCATAAGTCATTACCTTGTTGTATAAGTTTAATAAGTAGTATTGCCATTTGGGGCTTAAATATTTGTAGAATTCATTGTTTAAACCGTCTTGTCTTTACTTGGGGATTTGTTGTTACACATAAACAAACTTAATTGTAGTTCATTTAGATCTATTGAGGAATCAAACACAGGGTGGAGGCAGTCGTGGAAATTGAGAAAAGGAGCAGGATTATGGTTGTATATATTATTTTAAAATACTTCCCAATCCTTAAGTTCAACGTCATTAGTAAGTGTATTCTTTTGTTTCATTGATCTTACAGTGGACCAAAATTCTGTTTTATTTTTTGTATTTGAAAGGGCTAGTTTTAATTCTTTGAAATAGTTTCTCTTGCATATTTGAACTATATTAACATAATTCTTTTTATAAGTTATGTAATTATTGAGATCAAGTTCCGATAAACTTTTGTGATACTTATTTAGACTTATTTTACATATCCTTTTTTGATTAACACATTCCTTGTTATACCATGGTTTGTGTTGCCTACCCCTGCGAGTGAAGGAGTTGGGTTTTTTAATTAAAATCATATCCGAATTTGATGCCGATTCTTTTATTGCAGTTTCTAAATTTTTAGCTAAGTTGTTTACATTATCATCATTATAGTATATAGCATTTGAGCAATCTAAAATGTGTTGATACTGCACTATTTTCTGGACGTTGAACTTAAAGTTTGTTATGTAGTTCGTGGTATTTAAGGCATTTTTACAGTTAGATTTAGGATTCACCACATCGTTTATTTTCATCATCATTATAATCACCTGAAAATCATAACATTAGTATTGTAATTCATTCTTGACTACATCTCATCCTTTTTTTTGTACTTACCTTATGTCTGCTCTATTTCTGTTCAATCACCTGTGTTATCATTTAGTCATCTGTCAACATTTCGCCTTCACCTTCTTTTGATATCTCTGGTGCTGCACAACGGCAAGTCAGGACACTAGTTATTTACGGCAGCGTATGCAACTGTTACTGCTATGCTGTCGTACAATTCGACGATTGCAGGGGTAGATGACACTTTTTTTTGGTATTTAACTTGAATTTACTTGTCGCCGGAAATGCGTTGAATTTTAACGGTTTGAATAAATTTTTTTCACTGTTTAACCAGTTTTGAGCGAGAGAGCTGTGCGACATTTTTTTGCAAATTCGCGATATAGTTTAAAAACTAAATTGCCCAGTTTACTGGATCAGCGTCGCTACCGCTCCAAGAGAATAATAATTAAAGTAATTATTAATACGGAATATTCCGGATCATTGTTCGCTTCATAAAATTCACTTCAAGCCGCATACCAACTCAGGCTTTTCATTTTCATTCCTATTCTCATTTTTTATGGTTTATTTTTTTCTCCTGACTTTCCGTTGTGTGCGTTGGTTTCGCATCTCACACTCATACATTCATCGTGTTGAGCTGCATTTCACGTCACGCATCTCATCGTTTGTTCCGGGGTCTTCGTGCTGTTGCGACCGAGTCAATCCTGAGGAACAACCTTGGATCCTGTTACGTCACGCTCCTCCGTGGACGGACCGCACCCAGTCATCGCCCACCGGCAGCGTCCTGGCTACCCTCGGCAGAGAGAGCACAGCTAAGCCTTATCATTTTATTTTACATTACTGTATATTTATTGTTATTTACGCTCAGTACTCACGACTGATAATTCTTACCTGTATCGCTATTGTAAGAAGTCTAGTCAAGCTACGGCTGTTGGCACCATTTAGTTTATTTATTTATTGTTGCACCAGTGTTGTGTAGCTCGTGCTTCGTGGTAGTAGTAGGATTGATTGAGAGTTCAGTATTGTCGGCTACCGTCGTATACATCGCAGGTACCTCCGATTCATCGACGTTCGTTGCGCCGTATTGTTTCAGTTTTATGCCACGTTGGCAACAACAACGATCCTACGTGCTAGAGTGGACACAGCGCCCCTTCACTACGCTTTACAATCCGTCATCTTCTCCGGTGCGTGTATCCTTGACTGGATTTTCCCACGTCTCGTTATCCTGTCGAGTAACTGGGTTAAAAACTATCACGATCATTATTTTTGTTTGTATACGTTACCTTCAATATATGTATATTTGTGTTCAGTATACGACTAGTTTGCTTCCCCACCGATACTTAGAAATCGTTTTAGCGCCGAACCCGTCCGTAGGTTTTGACGATCACTCCTTCGTCGAACTGTTGAGGCACAGATCGTCTGGCGCCCCGAGCTTTTATCACATAAAATTGTCGTACCCACACCGACTTCGACTTGAGCCTAGCCGAGGTTCGACCGGACGGGTGACGAGGCCCACAACGCGTGAGCATCGTTATAATCTCTGGGATGCGACGCTCACCGAAGTTTATTGTACATATACTATGCTGTGAATTTGATAAAGTTGGAGTAACAGAAAAAGAGGATACATTTTCCAAAGAATTAATATTACCCCACGCTAAGTCTATTGTGCTCCTGCCATTGTTGTTTAAGAATGTAAACTTACCAGGTATGTCGTTTTTGGTTCTGCCATTTAGTGTGTAAAGCCCTAGGTTTTCCATGCATTCTATTAATTTGATACCTCTCGGATTTGTCATTAAGTGTAACGCTTGCCTGGTTTCAGATACATTTGTTGAGGAGAAAACTTCCTCTGATATCTGGTTGAGCTGGCCAACATGGGCATTAAAATCGCCTACTACTAAAATTTTGTGTCCGTAGTATAATTCTGAAATTAATGAAAGCATGTCGTTAAGAATTTCAATACAAGAAATATTTAAACTTGGTTTCATATAAGTGAAAACAATAATCAAATTAATTTCATTATGAATTACTTCTATAACAAGCCATAAAGAAGAAGACTCTATTAACCTAGTTTTAAATTCACAGACATTTCTAATACAAATTAACAAACCGCCACTTGCGCGCACGGCGTCTTTCTCTTTAATACTTTGCACTGAAATGAGCACTTATAGTTAGACATAAAGTTTGGAAAAAATATAGAATCACTAGTATGCCATGTTTCGCATAGACATATCAGATCTCCTTCTGCTAATCTGGATTCTGATTCAAAATCTAAATTGTTTAAATTATTTATCCCATTTACATTCCAGAAAATTAGAGAGAGATATCTATATATCTATATATCTATATATCTATATATCTATATATACAGGGTGAGTCTGGGAAGACGCCCCCCCCCCCTTTAACTTTTTTATTATGAGTAATAGAAAAAAATGGTTCATATAAAAGTTTTATTATTTTAAATATACTATTTGATGGCAGATGTAGATATTTTTTATAACGTCAGGTTTACAAGATACGACTATCAACTTTTATTTTTTAAATAGCAACCTATAATTATTTTACTAAAATAAAAACCGCCATTTTTTTCTTTTTTCAACGGTGTATTAGTTTGTATTAATGTATCTGAAAAAATTCGAGAAAAATAAGAAAATTGAGAAATACTAGAAATAATTTTTATACAAATATTATAGGTGGCTATGTGAAAATAATTTGTTTTAAGTTGTTTTTGTTACTGAATTTGTTGCTTTAGTTTGTTAAGTTGTATAACACTGTTACATTTTGTTTATTTTTACATAGCCACCTATAATATTTGTATAAAAATTATTTCTAGTATTTCTCAATTTTCTTATTTTTCTCGAATTTTTTCAGATACATTAATAAAAACTAATACACCGTTGAAAAGAGAAAAAAATGGCGGTTTTTATTTTAGTAAAATAATTATAGGTTGCTATTTAAAAAATAAAAGTTGATAGTCGTATCTTGTAAACCTGACGTTATAAAAAATATCTACATCTGCCATCAAATAGTATATTTAAAATAATAAAACTTTTATATGAACCATTTTTTTCTATTACTCATAATAAAAAAGTTAAAAGGGAGGGGCGTCTTCCCAGACTCACCCTGTATATATCTATATATCTATATATCTATATATCTATATATCTATATATCTATATATCTATATATCTATATATCTATATATCTATATATCTATATATCTATATATCTATATATCTATATATCTATATATCTATATATCTATATATCTATATATCTATATATCTATATATCTATATATCTATATATCTATATATCTATATATCTATATATCTATATATCTATATATCTATATATCTATATATCTATATATCTATATATCTATATATCTATATATCTATATATCTATATATCTATATATCTATATATCTATATATCAGCTCAATTGTGTGATGGCAACTTGATCCTTCAGTGTGAAAGAGATTGGATTTTTCCATTTCTCAATTACTTGATCTGGAAGAGTTTGTCACTTGACCAAAACCAATCAGATTGACACATAGAGTAACAGTACTCTGAATCAGTCTAAAAGCGTAATTTACGCTAGCGCCTTCAAGAGCAGCTTCTTCAGCGATATCGTTTTGTAGTATTTTCACGATTTACAAGAATGTAGTTTGTATGGTTCGTGTGTGTAGGTTAAAATTACTTTCTTTTTTGTTTGGACAAGCGAGTCTAAACTGAAGATATTTGAAATCCCTAGGATTGCACTGTAGAAATCAATGCATGAAAGTACAATTTGCTAAACATCGACAGAAAAGAGATACTGCAAAGCGAAGTAAATGGTGTCCAGTTCTGCAGAGTATATTTAACACGAGGACTATAGTGGAAATGAATGAGTTTCTTTGTTAACACGTTGACTGCCAACTACGAGATAACTCGTAGCTTGCGTTCTTTGCTAGGACGCCAACTACGAGTTATCTCGTACTGTGTTTACTTACCATTTTCGCGCAGCTACGATTAAACTCGTAACATATCAGTGCTAATATGGATGGATGGCTTCTGGGAAGAGAACAAAAAATCAATGCTAGCTACATGAACAGAAATTTTATTAATAAATAAACAGAAAATATAATTATAAAAACTTTATTCAAAATCAAGAAGTAAAAGAATATTTTTATTGTTTGTGAAACTTTTTAAAACAATCTTCCACACAAATGTAATATAATTAGAGTTTTTAATAATATAAAATGATTAAATGAAATTGGCTTTTTAGACCGGAATTCTGAAATTGCCGTGGCAGTCAACGTGTTAAAAGTGAAGGCAAATCCAATATTAGTGCCTGTCTTTGATCCGCCAGTAAACATATGTTTATACCCATCATAAGCTTGTAAATAAAATTTAAAAAATTACGATCGGCAATTCATTTGACTAAAATAGTATTTGATATTAAAAGAAAGAAGTTTGAAAAAGCGAGCGTGTAGAATATTTGTTTTTCAATCATCGATATATTTAATATATTTTATACATGTCGTGTTTGATGTCTATTAGAAGGGTTTGAGAGTTATTAAACAAAATTTAAAAATATTAATGTTACGGTTGGAAATTATAACAATATAATATAATTACTACTGAACTTATATTAATAGACTTTCATGAAACTATAAACAAAAATAGTTTGAGACAATGAGTTGAACTTTAATCAATAAAGCATTTATAGCTTTGGCGAGAGATTAGCTATTACTGACAAAGTTCATCCAAAGACCTGACTTCAACTAACTACTTAATCACTAAAGTATTTCTAGCTTTGACGATTAATTACCGACCAGGTTCATCCAAAGACCTGGCTTCAAAAAACTATGCTCGGAATAACCAGAAGGGTGCTGAGTATCTAACGGGGAAATGTATTAGGTGTAAATCCTCGACTTTATCAATGACTAAGCGACAGTTCTTTCTAGAAGGAATATAATTTGCATCATCTTGTCGTCAGAACAAAGACCTACTGCAGACGCTAAATAAGCAAAAGTCAATCTATATTGTTTATTGTTCAGGCAATTATCAATTAAAATAACAATAAATTCTAAGTAATTAACGCTAGAAATATGTTCATTCTAAATAAACAATAATAATTTAGTCTACATCTCATCAGCTAAAAACAATTACGAATGTGTGATGAAACGCATGAGACGCGATACCGCCTTGTTACAATATAATATTATTGTCTTCATTAAGAAGATTCGAGCAAATCTCACGAAAAAATTAATTTCAAATTTTGTAATTATCACGAAGGGTACGACTGTTCTAAATATTTAAAAATGATTCACCAGCACTTTCTTAGATAAACGCTTATAAAATTGTCATTTTCAACATTCTAATACATAAGCTCCTATGGTACAAACATTACCGTAGTGACTTTTATTTATTTGATATTAATCGTTCCACTTTTAAAGAACAATAAACAACAAAATTGAAGAGTCGTAGTATATTATAAGTTGTTTATAATGCTTTTTATTGTTCAAAGTAACCTAAAAATTTAAATTTTCTTTTCATTTTTCATTGATACTAGCGGAACAGATGAAGAACGATTTGGCAACATTGCACAAGACAGTTGATATAAAGGAAAAAAATAGGTTTCTAATATAAAGAACAATTTTTTAATAAGCAAAATAATATTTCAATTATTTATATTTGTAAAGTGTCCAACTTAACATGAACTTGTCAAATGTGGTTTCTGGGTCTTGTAGATTAATTCGTCGAGCTCGAGCTTCATTAGTACTGCCATCGTTGTTGTCACCGGCGAGTCTTTTAAACGGACTAGCAACATTGTATTGATGCATTGGGGCCCACCGACGTCTTTGCAGTTCGTTATTGGCAGCGCAAACTACGCACTTCTTGCACCACTCCTTTACTTCCTCCCGACAATTAACTCAGTAAAATAGTTCACGCAGCTTCATAACTCCTAAATGTCCTCCAGCAGTTACATCATGAATCTCCTTTAGTACCTTCGGTACTCTTTTTCTGGAAATTATGATCTGCATCTTCTGCTCCTTAGACTCAGGACCTTCCAGGATACGTTTCAGTACGATTTCACGGTTTTCGAGTGTCGTGCAACTTCTTGCCAGGTTGGTTTGCGGCCTTCTTTCTTCCATTCCAGTAGATGTTTCAATTCCGGATCAATTTCTTGGTCTTTCACAACTTCTTCCGTCAGCCAATAATTGTCTATCACTGTGGTCCGTAACACTGGGACGACTCTGTTGCTGTGCGCAGTCGCCATTTTGTTGATTTCATCTTTGTCGGTTTCTTGAAATTATTAGGTCTGATGATGGTTTTTGTCGCACCTGTATTGCCAGCAAAGAATGTGATTTCCTGTCGATCAACTCATCAACAAAAATGCTATTCACTCTAGGATATAGGGATGCAACATGTCCAGTTAGCTTCAGGGCACCTTGAGAATGGATAGTTGTTCGCCCCCTTGCGTCGACCTGCTTTAGTTTATCCATTGTCTTGTTCTTCATTTGTTCCCCGCAGCGGCTTTGCACATGCCCCAGGAGGTTGATTCTGTATCTTGCGTGACTACTTGCGGCACCCATACTAACACAGATATGTCACATGCATATAGTAAACCATCTATCGGACATTTAAACAACTAATGGGTATGACGTCACTTCTTGCGAGATACGCAAATATAGATGCGTGACCTCCGTAGGTCCTGTTTCTTACTTGCGACACTACCTGTCTCATTCTAACATTATATTTGTCTTTTACTTTCTTGTCATTTTGCGTTATCAACTCCATATCTGCCATAAAGTTTATTCAAATTTGTATTTGCTCCTCTGTACCGTTCATATTACGTTTTCTATCTTCTGCCATAATAAAATCGTATAAAAAAAACTACAAAACGATGTTGACAAACAATGACATGTGATTGCAACTGACAGTTCTAGTTTCAAAACCATTACCAACACTAAACTTGGCGCGAAAACGTAAAGCACGGAATTCCTTATGCTCGACACCAGAAAAGTATCGGTGACGTCATACATTGTACTAACGCAAATTTAATCACGCAACTGCTCACGCAACTGCTCACGCAAGATACAGAATCAACCTCCAGTTCACCGCAGTTCCAACATCGAAGTTAATTTTCTCTTGGCAATATCTCAGTCAACACATGCCGTACTGTCTCCTCTATAGACTCTCTATGTTTTTCCTCCGCGCCCTCTATTGTACGAATATTGCCTTGCCATCTTAAAGCAAGTTCTGCTGCCCCGAATTCCAATGCACTGGCAATGACCTGATTACTCGAACGAGACAGAATCAGGGCCCGCTTGGTTTCATTATCCCGGAGACCATCAACGAATCCTAGCACAGTCAGTCGTTCTAACACATTTTCCGGGGTGTCAGGATATGCTAGGCGAACTAGACTAGCGATGTTAAATTCATATTCTTGATGACCTTCAGTTGATTTCTGATACCTATTCCTCAGCTGCGAGTAATACACTGGCTGCAGATGTGCGTCTCCATAACACATTTCCAAGCGTTTAACAAGTAGCTGATAGTTATGTCGCTCTTCTGGAGGAATTGTTTGCAATATATCCACTGCGTTACCACGCAGCGCAATGATCAAGGCCGTTGCCTTCTCAGATGATGACCAACCATTAGATACTGTGGCAGCTTCGAATTGAGCGTAATAATTAATCCAAAATACCTTGCCATCAAACTGTGGTGGTTTCATGTGGACTCTACGCAATTATTCTTTCCCCTCTGTCACTAAATCTTCGACTTTTCCATTATTCAATGACTGTTCACTTGATGGCGTTTTCTGAATCGAGTCATTAATTTGTTTGACATTTGGCTGTTCGTGATTCAATGACGGATTCAATGTTGCCAATCTTGCCTCGATTTCTTCTTTAACATTTCTAAATTTGTTTTCAAAATTTATAGAATGTTCTTCAAATTTTTAAATTTTTTGTTCAAATTTAGTTTCCAAATTCGTTTCCAAGCTTCTGGAACTTTCTTCAAATTGTTCAAATTTTGTTTCTAATTTGGCTTCCAAGCCTCTAGTATTTTCCACGGTATACCTGGAATTTTCTTCTAATTTGGCTGCCAAACTTCTGTACATGGAGTCCAAATCGCCCGGAATTTCGAATTCGTAAGTATCCGCTACTTCACCAGCTTCAACCAAAAATTGACGAAGTTGTTCTTGAAGTATACTTTTCTTGCCTACAGTGTCCATTTCACGTTCTTCTAATTCTCTCTTGAGACCAGGAGCCTGATTCTGTATCTTGCGTGACTACTTGCGGCACCCATACTAACACAGATATGTCACATGCATATAGTAAACCATCTATCGGACATTTAAAGAACTAATGGTTATGACGTCACTTCTTGCGAGACACGCAAATATAGATGCGTGACCTCCGTAGGTCCTGTTTCTTACTTGCGACACTACCTGTCTCATTCTAACATTATGTTTGTCTTTTACTTTCTTGTCATTTTGCGTATGACAAACAATGACATGTGATTGCAACTGACAGTTCTAGTTTCAAAACCATTACCAACACTAAACTTGGCGCGAAAACGTAAAGCACGGAATTCCCTATACTCGACACCAGAAAAGAATCGGTGACGTCATACATTGTACTAACGCAAATTTAATCACGCAACTGCTCACGCAAGATACAGAATCAACCTCCAGTCACTTTTAAATAACTTAGATTTTCAATTTTCGAAACCCATTTTGATTAATTTGCACTTAAACTTCACTTGTAATTCACGAAACACAACCCTAACACCTGACATCAGTTGTAACGTTTATTACCATTTCGGATTCGGTGAAGTTTATTATTAAATAAAACACAAACAATCAAAACACTAACAAAATATTTATTTAAAACGAAAATAATGTAGTATAACTACTAAGACATATATTTATTTACAACACGTATTTATATTCACATTTAAGTATTTAGCAACGACTTGCACTGTTCACACTTCAAATACAGAATGCCTGTTGCTGGTTCAAACTCTCTCTGTTATACTGAAACAGATTCTTCTCCAATATTACAGAGCTTCTGGAACGCGCTACCGTCATATATCGATGGTTCCAGAGCAAACAGGTCCAAACTTGTCTCGTATTGCGAATGAGATAGCGCTAAACGCGCAACAGACTACGATGTGTCGACTATTCCAGAGGGAACAGGGCCGTACTCGCTACAGTATTGAATTTTTTTAATATTTCGTTATTATATGTTTATATTAATAATTATTGTATGTATTAATATATTAATTTATGACTTTAATAAATAAAATATATATTTTTTACGTTTTCTGTGTCTGTGTTTTATTTCAGAAACATATCAGTTAATTGACAGGGGTGGAGTGCGTAAAATTATTTTCACACACAGGCGACACATTCATACCCTAGGAATGCCACTGTGTGCAGTAACAATTAAAACAAAACAATGTGATATTACTATAACAAAAATGAGCGAAAAACGCGATTTTGACTCTACTCCACCAGACGTTTCTGCAGTTGCAAATATTGCTGTGTCAAATTTATTGCCAGAAAAAGTTAAACATAAATATAACGCCCAATATGACAATTTTCTTCGATGGTGTGCAAGCATAAAATCAAGAAATATACTGAGAACGTTCTTTTGCCGTACTTCTGCAGTAAATCTGAAACAGATGGGTATCGATTAATGAAGTCAAAACTGAAAAATTTATAAATTAAACAAATTTATAACCGAAGCTTCAGATAATAAATTATTATATATGAAAGTAAGCCAGTGGTTCTATGCATTATTTGTAAATTTTTATTAAAATGTATCTGTTTCTGTAGATTGTGCTAATATTCGATGTTGCTGGCGCAATTAATAAAAGACAGAACTTTCACTAACAATTAGTAACAGTGCCATTGATTTAATAGACATATATCGTAAATACCTATGTCAATTTGAGACCTATAAATTGTGAACATCGCCGTATTGTCATAAATTATTTTCCTGGTAGCAGCACAAGTACAAAACAACCAATAAGAGTTAATAAAATAGGCAAAATTCCTTTTGAAATTGCTACGTATCTGAAGCAACTTTGTTTGTGGAAGCAGGAGGTGACATTACCAATCATATCGTCATGGTGGATGGAAATCCACTTGCGTTGCTTAACGATGTATTAAAAATAGTTTAAAGAATGAATTGGAAGTACCCAAAACAGTTTTAGGAGGATATTTCACAACGGAGAAAAGCAATACTCATGCTGAAAAAAATTGTACGAGTAATAAAATTACCGACGCAAGTAGTTCACGCAATTATATTGTCTTATCTTATCAGTTGACAATGGGTGGAATAAATATAACAAACTACAGTAATTGTATTATTCATTCAAATATTTAAAAATATCTACCTTTTCAATATTTAGACGTAATAAAATTGTTTCAAACCATATGATATTGTATTTTTAAAGGAGTGCAGGAATAATATTATTTTCTACAATAATTTTTTGATATTTAGCAACAAATATCATAACTGAAGATTTGTAGGATTTATACAAAAAAAGTGTTTCAAAGAGAAATCGATTAACTGGTTTAATTATTCATTACTTTGAGAATTAGACTATAACATTGCAAGGATCGAAAGGCAAATATAATTGCGTGTAGTCAGTACAGAAATGACATGAACCGTATTTTATTATTTGATAGAGCGGTTATTTTGCCATTATCAGTTGCTTGCATTGTGTCATTTATAAGGACCGGACTAAAAGAAACCAAAAAAACAGAAGAAGGTACTTAAAAAAGCATAAAATTTAGACAAAAAAGAATTAAAAAGTCATAAAACTATCAAAAAGACAAAAATTTGAAAAATAACACAAATATTATTATAATTAATAACAATAACTTATAAAGTTTTATTTAGATAAAAATACATTTTCAAACAAAACTTTTATAAAATGAAAAACTAATAAAATTACATTTTATTTTCATCAAAAACACATTTTTAAACAAAACGTTTATAAAAAGAAAAACTATCGAAAAATATCGAAAACAACTGATTATTAAATGCTGCTCTAAATGTTCCATTGAAAAGTTATATCTTCTGTCACTTAACATATTTTTGTAAGCTGAGAAACTTCTTTCTACGTCGACACTTGTAATTTGTGCAAATTTGAATTTTGTAATTATACCGGGATCCATAATAAAATTGGGAACATGTTCATCATTTAAAATTAATGCAATTTTTCGTAAAGTGTCGAATCCTTCATTTTTACGCAGAACGTCGTTTAATTTATCTATAATGATTTGACCAATATGTCCAGGTACAATATACGTGTTATCTTTAAAATCTTTAATGATATGCACTGCAGTAACTAAAGGCAAATTCTGCTTCTTAAGCGATTTTATTGATCCACTTACATAATTGTACTAATTTTTTTAAATTATCTAAGGTATTTTTGTAGTAAATAGCGGCATCTAACCGTGTTCCCCATCTTGTTAGAACTGGTTCCGGGGGTAATGGGGTTTTTGGCAATCTATCTCTAAACATATCTACCCTTAAAGGAGCTTTGACAAATATTTGTTTGCCAAATTTTATTAATTTATTTACTAACATGAACTGCATGATTAAGTCCGTGCGGTAAGCACGTGCAATGAATTAAATTCGGATAAAAATTTTCATATTACTTGCAGGTTTTACCATGTATGCCGCTGCATCTGACAGTAGGAGTAACATTTTATCACTCGGTACCGGCTTCGGCAAGAAATACTGGATCAATTCGTCGTGAATAAATCTTGTTTATTGTATTATTATTTGTTTTACTTAATTCTGTCGTACTTATTAGAAAACTTTTTGACGAATCTTCATCATTTAATATTCCGATTATTAAATTTACCACGTATCGTCCGCATACATCTGTAGTTTCGTCTACACATATCCATATATAGTTATTTTCAATAATATTTCTTATTTCGTGAATAACTTCTTTGTACACTGAACTAACATAATTTTTGCGAATATGGCTTTCATCTGGAATGTGCAATGCGCAATATGTTTCTAAAAACGTTTTGAAATATTTGTTTTGCAATTTATAAATGGGTATATTTGCTTTTATCAAAGCTATGCAAAGATTAAAATTAAATTTTGATTGTTCCGTATAGCCGGAAGTAGATGCCATAGATTGCATAGATGTGCCAATAGTTTGTTGTTTCTTAGTTTGAGTTTTAATTAATTTAAGTTTTTCCTGGTGCAACGACGTTTTCACATGCTGATTTATATAGTATTTCTTGTCACAATGAATCTGTTAAATGAAAGTAACGTCAACACAATAATTCTAATTGTAATTGCAAATAAAACTTACGATTTTTGAACACGCTTGGCAAAATAATTGTTTGCGTTCGTATTTTAATTCCTTGTATTCTTTGATCCATTCCTCTACGTTAGATTTTTGTATTGGCATTTACTACGAACGCACTTTACACTGTCACACGAACAACTTCAGCACAACGGAGTGAGTGAATTTAAGACTCGACGCAAATAAAAACGGGGTCTCCCCCGTTAGACGATACAACGGGGAATTACAAACTACAAATTCATTAACTTGTGCAATGGCGCAGCAAAATTTATTGTTTCTATTAAATAAATTTTGAAAAATTCACATCAAAAGTAAAAAAGGCTCTAAATAGACATAAAAATAATAATAGGCATGAAAATTGAAAAAAAAAACAAAAAAGGCATAAAAAACTTATCTTATTACTTTTTATTTGATTCGTACTGATTTTTAAATAGATTTTGCATGCCTTAAATATTAAGCATAAGCATATTTTCTATAAATCCAGTCTATAGTCATTTATGTATATAATAGCAGTAGATGTCTTTGGAGGCCGTGATTTGACGGCTGGTAACCGCACTTCACGCGAAAAAATATATCACTTACCGAGATCTGCGTAGGCAGAGTGCCACACCCAGTGATGGGTAAAAGGCGTGATGATATATTTATTTTATTTTATTTATGTGCTTTTCTGAAATCGGATTGTATATGTGATAATAATTTATTATAAAACGGAAATAAAATTTTAATCAAACCTTTCTAGCACTTTAAATAAAACAGGTAGGATGCTTGTTGGTCTTAAATCATTATAAATAGACGGGTTTTTGTTTTTTGCGATGGAAGTGATTAGAGAAATTTTTCCCAAAGAGGGTATTACAGGACAGAAAAAATAAATGACATACACAGATTTGTCATTTGAATAGATTATCCATTAACTCCTGTAGCTTTACTTTTGGTAGAATTAACGCATTAATGCACTTCGGAATCGTTACAGATATCAAACATGAAACCAAAAGACTCAGAATACAATTTCGTAGTTTGATTTTATGTAAAAGCTTGGGAGGTATATTATCAATAGTGCATTGATCCGTAAAAAACTTATATTCATACTGTCCGTTCACAAACATATCCATTATTATACCAAAAACGATTTAACAATGAAAGCTATTGTTAAACTGTTTTTGGCAACTTTTTATTTTGTAATATTGGTACTACTACGCAGCCATACGTTAAATATCATTTCAAAATAATAACCTCAAATATTTTTAAATGTTCTTACATAACAATTTTATAATTTATTTATGTTACACTGTACAACAGGAACTTAATCCCAATTAAAGTACAGGATCCGTACTCACCGAGCCGCAGTGTGGTAGTTCATATAATTTTTAGCTTGAGTGAGATTCGAACTCGGGATTTGACTTTTTTGAAATAGTACCAAACGATTATAACGAGAAATGTCAACATTGTCACTAACATATCTTCCGAAATATCAAATTCTTCCATCATTTTCAAAACAAAAAAAAACAACGCGATTGACCTTTAAAATAAAGAAACCATATCCTTGGCAACGCAACGCCAAAGTTTATTAATACTTACGCAATACTATAATTATAATTATTATTAATTAAAATTAATTTTATATATTCTAGTGAAAAATAAAAGTTTGTATTTTATAATAAATTACTGTTTTAATATGATACCATGATAATTAAATTAGACATCTTGTCTCTCGAGGGCTGCCACATTTCTTTGATGCACATTATAATTATGATTATCTTATACATAATTATTATAGGTACATTGTTTTCACCAATAGATACTCGTAAATCCAATATGTTTATTTCGGGGAAACATTTCACTTATGCTTAGTGTTGAACTTGGATCCATATTTGAAAATATATGTAATATCAAGGATACTGGGTTTTATTATATTATCAGAATAGCTATTTATGTATTAAGGGCGAAATAATATAGATTCTGGCCCGAGGAGCAAAGTTTAAAACCCGACGCGAAGCGGAGGGTTTTAAATGCATCGAGGGCCAGAAATATTTCGCCCGTAATACATACAATGTTTTTTGCACAACCGAATCAATTCTTTTTAAATATTTTCTTAATTTATTAGAAGCAAAATTTATGTTTCCATCAAATTAGAAAACACAGTCGGCTATTCTTTTAATAAGTTGCTACAGTGATGAAACAAAATGAGAAACAACAAAGTGAAAAATATAGTAGCTGTCATTCGTCTAAACCAAGATGAGTGAAAATAATAAACATAGTGTACTAGAAGTAATTGTATATGAAGCAGAAAGGGCAGAACAAGACTTGTTGCCAAGGAAGTCTAAAATTTTATATGAAAAGGCCTATAAAGAATTTTTAAAGTGGTGCGATCAGAAAAATATTGTTAATAATTATACAGAAACTGAACTTTTGGCATATTTTGTTGAAAGATCCAAAACTTATAAACCTTCCTCTCTTTGGAGTCATTATTCCATAATAAGGACAAGTCTAGCAATTAATAAGAATATTATGATAAACACATTTTCAAACTTAATTGCGTTCTTAAAAAGAAATTCTAATGGCTTCAAACCGAAGAAATCTAATATTCATTGTAGAGAAGATATAACCAAGTTTATAAAAGAAGCGTCGGATGAAACATATTTAATGATCAAAGTAAGAATTTGATTTGTTACAATTTTTTCGTTCTCTAATATTACTTTTCCATTAAAGGAAGCTTTAATTCTGGGAGTGGCAGGAGCCTATCGAAGGGAAGAGTTATGTATGTTATTGACTTCAGACATAGAAGATGCAGGATCAGTTTTAATTATAAAATAAGAGAAACAAAAACAAATAATAATAAATAATAAAATTGAAATCGCCAAAAAAAATTACTGAATCTTACAAGAGTGGAGGTGAAAGTTATAGTACACAAAATATGATTTCCACGGAGGGTATTAAAATAGAGAATTGTGTCAATTGTAATATAACATTAAATATTAATAAAATGTAATGTATTTGTGCTTAACATAAATTGTTTAATGATTATAGGATGCGAAAAGCCCTAGGGCCATAAAGTGCTCTTTATGGCCCTCGGGCTATAAACAGTATCATTATAAACGTCAACCAGAGGTAATAAATTGACAATTACGCTTGGTTGTGCAAAAATTGTTTTATTGACGCAATATTATATTAAGGGGTAAGGCCACTCTAGACAAGGAAAAAAAGGGTAATTTTCAAGATTTTTTTTAACGAAATCTAAACGTGCTGCTTAAGATCTGTTTTTGGATCTTAATTTAGTGCTCTTTAAACTTTATTTAAAAAAATTTTTGAAAGAAAATATTCAAAATTGTCGTCAGAAATTTAAAAAAATGGCGGCTCCTCTCGGCGCGTAGGGCAAATCGGGCGAAAACATTCCGGGAACAGCAATAGACCTGGATCAAAAAGGGATATGTTTTCTTAATCTCTGATGTATACTCTAAAAAACTACGGGCTGGATTTGGAAAATTTAGATTTTTAACAAAATGGCGCACGTTTGAAAAAAAAGTTCATTATTCGGGACTAAATTTCTATATAAAAACGACCATAAAAAACGAATGAAGCAATTAAAAAAAAAATCCCTCGTAGTTTTTGAGTATTTTATATCTAGAATAAGAAATAAAAAGATTCAGCACGATCCATCAATTAGTATTTCAGATTTCTTTTCGCCCGATTTTGAAAATGATTTCGAGAAAAACGCGTTTAAAGTTTCGAGTCATGTAAGTTAGAGCACCCGTTCCCATGAGAACCGCCGACCGCTGCACATTCCAGGCACAGTCACCACTCTCTTTCCCCACAATATGTTATATTATACTATGTGTGCATAAGCACTTTTAGCACAACCTGTACTCTGTATTCACATTTGTAAGTCAGTTACTGTTGAGAGATTGAAGTATCAACTTGTATGGAATATCTAATGTAATCTTTCGTTGTCAAATAATAAATAATTTTTTATTGTAACCGTAAATCACGTTTACGTTACTGGCGCAGTCGGTAGGATACTCAGACGGATTATTGATTAATACAAATATCAAAAAATCACGTTTCGTTTCAACGATTAACTGAGTATTAAAATTTTCAACGAAAAATCGTCGCAAAGACTCTGTCACATCGCGAGTGAATATCGTGTAAAAAGAGATCTTCAGAAGGCCCTGCTGTACACAAAAAATCCAGCTCTATCACGCTACGAGAGAACATCGTACGAGAAGAGACCGACGGAAGCCCAGCTGTACGCAGAACGCCGGAAGCCGACACCAGTCCACGGAATCGTCACGGCCGAGCCCATGGACAAGTTGATGTTTATCCTGTAAGTACTTATGTCTATCAGTGATATCATTCAACTAAATTTAGATTCAGATACGGATACAGATTCAGTTGCTTCCAGTAATTCATCCCTTAATAATAATCCTATAGAAAATAACATTGAAACTTTATTAGAAGGATTTAATAATTTAAATATAAATATGGCTACTCCAGTATTGAAAAAAGAATATTTGGATATGATTCCCGAATTTCACGGGGACCCTAAACTCTTACCGCGATTTATTGAAATCTGCGAAAAGTTATTAACTAAATTTTTTAATACAGTAGAACCGGGAGACTTTCAGAATGAATATCTGTTGTCGACCATTCTTTCAAAAATTAAAGGCGATGCTGCCGTAAACTTAGCTAGTTCCAACTTTAGCTCATGGTCTTGTATAAAATCAGCCCTAGTAAATTCTTACTCTGATAAAAGAGATTGCTATACTCTCGGAATAGAACTAACAGAATTAAAACAAAATAGTGAAACACCTTTCGATTTTTACCATAAAATACAAGATTTACTAAACTTACAAATTTCCTACGTCACTTTAAATAACTCAGGTGACGAAGCTTTAGTACTTGCCGAATATTTCAGGCAGTACGCACTGCGAATTTTGCTTCGCGGTTTAAAAGAACCACTAGGTACACTCATGCGCACAAAAAATTCTAAAGATATGAACCAAGCATTGAACATGCTCACCAACGATTTTCAAATTGAAAGTTGTTTACGCGCACAAAACAAAACACACACACTACAAAAACCAAAACATTTCATTCACACAAACACACATCTCAGATATCAACAACCACAACTCAGATACACACCAACACAAACACCACAATTAACATACCAACCTAATCCATATCCTCAAAATTCAATAAATAAACCATTTAACCAAATTCAATCATCCAAACAAAATGTTTTTAATCCAAATCCCAATAGACAATTCCCAAATCCTACTCCAATGAGTGTCAGCACTCGACAATCATTCGTACCCAGACCAAGCCCATCAGGCTACAACAATCAAGCTCGACCGCAACAATACACACGACATTACCCCCAAACACAACCACGACCAAACGAACAATTGTATAACACAGAAATTACGGAATATAATGACGAACAATATTACGATGAAAATAACGCTCTTATCTACGAACCAGAATCAGACAACGATAGCCAAGAACTTGAACAAAAATCTAGCTCGAGTAATTTTTTAGAACTCATAGCCTCGGAACAGAATTTGAATTAATGAACTTAACTAACAATCAAAGCGAATTACCATTCATTATTTACCCCGAACAAAATTTAAAAGTCCTTCTTGATACAGGTAGTACACGCTCTTTTATAAAACCGAATATCGCACACAAGTTTTTCAACAACAAAATTCAAAATGATTCTTTTAAAATTTCCACCGCACATGGTACATCCACTGAAAATTCTAGTTTATTTATGCCATGTTCAAAATTATTTAAAAAATCAGACACTATGCTCAAATATCATCTTTTCGACTTCCATGATCAATTTGACATATTATTAGGACTCGACAACCTTAAAACAATAGAAGCAACCATTGACCTAGTAAACGATAAGATAAGAACACCGGCATGCGAGATAAACATTCACTATCATCAGCTAAAGCCGCGTCCACACCACGTACAAGTAACACCTAAGTCTGATAAAATAATAAAGCTTCATACTAACTGCATTAATAACGCAGAAGTAATTATTCCAAAATCCCAATTAAAACGTATCCCACCACCTAATCTCGAAATTAATACTAACGACACGGAAGACACGAATAATGACGCTTTCTTTAAGTTTATGGAAGATTTTAATAAAAAATTTGAGAATGACAATGAATCCTTAATTGTTGAACACGACGACATACCACATAATATCGAAGAACTAGACGACTCTGACGCAACAATACACTCTAACCCTGAACACCCTGTCATCGGTATTCCCATTATCGAAAGCCCCGTGAATGTAGGAAAAAATCAACTTATATTTTCGGAAGTTTTACATTCACCCGCTAAACCTAAATTCATCAAACTACACACTGATAAAATGAGACTTCAAGTACAAATCTCAAAAAGTAATTTCGAAAAAGATATAATAAATTTTGTCAAAGAATTCGTGGTACCCAAAATAAAATACTATTTATATTTCGAACAACCAATTTATGAGCAATTTAGTGTAATCTTACAGAAATATTTCAAAAACTCAGAAATACATTTTGTTAAATGTAATATAAAATTAATAGACTTAGAAAATCAAAATGACATCTCTGACACGATAAAAAACTATCACGAGGGTAAAACAAATCACAGAGGTATTCACGAAACTTATAACCAAATTAGAAAAAAGTATTATTGGCCTAACCAATGTAAAGACATTAACGATTATATAAACCAGTGTGAAATCTGCTTAAAATCCAAATATGAGCGCAATCCCATAAAAACTAAATATAACATCACTCCAACCCCTAATAAACCCTTTGACATAATTCACGTAGACACCTTAAGTTTAGAGAACTGTAAATTCCTTACAATCATAGACGCCTTTTCTAAATACGCTCAAGCATACCAAGTCACATCAACAAACGCAATTGAAATATATAACAAACTCACAAGATTCTTCTCACATCACGGAATCCCCAAGTTAGTTATATCCGACAACGGCCCAGAATTTAAAAATAATATCTTACGAGAATTATTCATTTTACATAAAATCGAAATTCATTTCACCAGTTCACAACACCCAAACTCCAACGGCCCTATAGAACGATTCCACTCCACATTAATTGAACATATTCGACTTTTTAATTTGCAAGAAAACCAAAAAAATGAAATTATAGAAAATAAAGTTAATTATGCAGTATTAGCTTACAATAATACCTGCCATAGTTCCACGGATCTTAAACCAATAGATGTAATCAACGGACATTTTGATACAGATTCACCTTTAGACATAGAATTAGAGAAAAGAATCACGCAAGATTATATTCAAAATCACCGCGAAAAAACGAAATTAGTATACCAAAGCATTAACGAAAAATTACAAAATAATAAAACTAACTTAATTGAAAAACTTAACGAAACTAGAGAAAACCTACCCAAAATCCCAGAAACAATATACGTACACAATAAACAGAAGGTAAATAAAACAAAGCAGCCAAAATTCAAAAAAGAAAGAATCGAAACAATTAATCAAAATCTAAAAACTGCAAAAATTCACACTACAGATAATAAAAAACAGCCCAAAATTCATTTGTCAAATATTAAGAGACCTAGAAAAATAAATAAGAATATTAATACAAATTACGATCTACCAGGTCCATCTACCTCACGTACACCTACGGACTAGAAATAAAAAACATTACACAAAACACTGGACTCTTGCCACTCAATTTAGGGACGGCAAAATTACAGAAATCAACACACACTTTTTTACACTTCTACGACCTACAACCCATCCTCGATCAGTACAATAATTTAAAAACACAACACAACAATCTCAAACACACAATTTACATAAACAATGTTAGCCTAGCAGACTCTATTAACCACGATAAAATAATTAATTATATAATAGAATCAATAGATGATAAGTTTAGTCACTTAATTGTTAATTACGAAAAACCTAGATATAAAAGAGGAATAGTAAATGGATTAGGATCCATTATTAAAGTAATTACAGGAAATTTAGACGCGGAAGATGAGAAACGATATGATAAAATTTTAAATCACTTGAAAACAAACCAACACAAATTAATCGATCAACTAAAAAATCAATACTCCGTTAACCATCAGTTAATAGGAGAATTTAATCAAACTATTGTAACAATAAAGCATAATGAACAAGAATTAAAATCAAAAATTGAACAGTTAATGCACATAGTTATTGATGGAACTCAGCAATTAAATAAACTAGCCATTCACGACATTTACAATCAACTAAATACCGTATTCAGTATGATTTTTAGTACTCTACAAGACATAGAAAACTCATTAACTTTTTGCAAATTACACACAATGCACCCTAGCATTATAAAATTGAACGATTTCTATTTGGAACTAAATAAAATTTATAATTATTATAACAATGAATTTCCTTTAGAGCCAACATTCAAAAATATGTTAGAATTTGAAAAATTAATAACAGTTAATTGCAAACTAAATTCAAACAAAATTGTATATTTTCTAGAAATCCCTATTAACTACGAAACTGATTTCCAACTATTTCACCTTATTTCCATCCCAACCAAATACCAGACTGAATATGTAACCATCATACCAAATAAAAATTATTTCTTAAAAACCTCTGATGGTCATATCAAATCACTGAACGGCGCATGCACAAAAGGAAACATCTACCAATGCCCAAACAAAATAGATGAGATCAATGACGATACTTGCGAGAAGAACATCATATTATATAACAACAATAATAATTGCCAATACACGAAAGTAACCATAAAGAAAAATCATATAGAAACTATAGAAGAAATAAACCAATTCTTAGCAGTTTTACCAGAGTCAGAAACAATTCACGCATCATGTCAACAAGGCGATGAAATTAAAAATTTAAAAGGAATATTCCTAATAAAACAAGATCAATGCCAACTAAAATTTAAAAACCAAATTTTAAAATTTCGAGACGGTACTTTCGGCAAACCAATTATCTTAGAAGATTTCCAAATTAAGCTAAACACCAGCCAAATTCCAACTATGAGTATCGACATCCAAAACATTCAAGATCTGAAGTTACCTATAAACAAGTTCGAACACATCAACGCAAATTACGACATCGAGGCAACAAATTACGCCCTTATAGCTCTATATGTCATTGTTTCAATTACTAGTACAATTATTTTCGCAGTTTTTGCCAAAAGAAGGTTCTTTCAGAAGAAGAAACGACCATCCAAGGATCAACCCATAGAACTTCAGCCAGGGCCTTCACCCCGAAATCATCAGTTGAACATCCCCGACGATATTCCATTCTAAGGAGGGAGGAGTTAGAGCACCCGTTCCCATGAGAACCGCCGACCGCTGCACATTCCAGGCACAGTCACCACTCTCTTTCCCCACAATATGTTATATTATACTATGTGTGCATAAGCACTTTTAGCACAACCTGTACTCTGTATTCACATTTGTAAGTCAGTTACTGTTGAGAGATTGAAGTATCAACTTGTATGGAATATCTAATGTATTCTTTCGTTGTCAAATAATAAATAATTTTTTATTGTAACCGTAAATCACGTTTACGTTACTTGTATATATATATATATATATATATATATATATATATATATATATATATATATATATATAAATACTAGTACTAATAGATATATGCTTTTTTTCCTCTGAAATACCTCCGCGCGGCATTTAAATTAATTGTCCCTTATTCCTAAGGGTTCAAACTATAATTTAAGCAAATAAAAAAAATATGCATTTTTTTAAAATTCTAGAGTGGCCTTACCCCTTAATAGTCTAAAGCACACAAAATTTGTGTAATATTACTAAAGAATTTAAAATACAATAGTACCACCATAACTTGAAATTAATTCTAAAAAATGAATCATTGTGGTTTGTGCTGATAGCGACCGTTTACAGCATAGTATGTTGCATAATAGTTTGCAGCTTAATTGAGTTGAATGGACATTTTGATAATATCAAATTTAAAAAGTAAATGAAATCTTGATTTTCTAAGTTTTGAATGAACTTTTGTTTTGGGTCGACAAAGATAACGAAACAATATTTAATTTTATGTACTATTTTTTATTTTTAACGCATAAAAGTAACAAATTACTTTAAACGAGCAACGAAAAAAAATTTCTAATTTTCTATTTTATTTTCACTTCACAATTCTGATAGGTTCCCAAGTAGGCATAAAAAGCAAAACTTATACTTATTTCTGAACTGTTATATATTTTATTTAGAAGTTTGTAATACTATTTATCTACGACCATATATGTAACTAGGCCATTAAATCATTTTGCAAGAACAGTAAATGCTTGTTTATGGTTGTTAACGGTTTACTGCACTAGTTAAGTAATATATATATATATATATATATATATACATATATATATATATATATATATATATATATATATATATATATATATATATATATATATATATATATATATAAAAATTACAATTACATTGCCCGTGAAATTACTGCACTCACCGGGGCTCGTGCGCAACTTTTTCACTCGCACGTAATGTGCTTGTTACAATTCTCATTATGTAATATACTATTAACAAATGTTTAAATTTTGGCAGGAAATTAATAGTTATTTATGCAATTATTGTTAAAAACGTCACTTTATTACACGAGTGGCAAGCTTGCAATAAAGTACATAATAAAACTTATGCATACGAGTTGCATAAATTATTTTTTCTATTATAGTTATAGCTGCTATTTATACTAATGTACTTATTACATTACAAAAGTTTTATTGCATGCCTACAAAATAAAATCTTTTTTACACTTAAAATGATTCCGTAATTACTCATTTTACGCATAATCGTAGAAAAAGGAAACTTATATTACTTTGTTCCTATTTTTTATGCAGCGGAAGCAATTAAATCTAGAATTGCATTACGTTCCATCTCGTGCAAAAATAAGATAAAACTTGAATATCTACATTTTTACCAAATCAACTTGAATAAAATAATAAAATATTGAAATTTTATATGATGAATAATGAATAAATATGTTAACTTTAAATTGATTTTTCATTCTCGTTTACAATACTAAAATGTTATCATTATTTATTCTTATGAGAAATTTCTCATTTTAAGGCGCATTATTGTAACTAATAAATTGCGACACTATGCACGTTGTGTGTGTTCTGAACTTGAACTGCATCGTATCTAAATCTCTATTAATAACCTAAATCTAATTGATCTACATTTTCTACGAATATTATATGTGTAAGATTAAAAATAATCAAATTAAATTGATTTTTTGTGTTTAGATCGTTGGTCATCTATTGTAACTAAAATAGATTTTTTTAATTCATGATCATTTTGATTCAATCGCATTAAAATTGTTTTAATTTTATTTTCAGACATCGATTTCTAAATTTAAAGATCGCCCAGTCCTACTAAAAATGTTTGTTGTCACAGATATTTTATTTGGCGACGATTCGAACATATTGGGGTTGTGACTTTGAGAGCCCGGGTTGATTCCTACAATCGAAGAACAATTTTCACCACATAAATTTTTTTCCTGTGGTTTTTCCTCCACTAACCGTGAACATAGGCCGTGATTCGATGGTTAGTAACCGCATTTCATATATCACTTACCGAGATCTGCTATGGCAGAGTGCCAAACCCATCATGAGAAAGAGGCGTAATGATATATTTATTTAATTTGAATCGTTTCAGCAAATAATATAAACAAACATGAAACTTGTTTGTAAGATCTCATTGCAATCATGAAATTAAATAAATGTGACAACCAAGATAATCAAGCCAGATAACTTATTTTAAATGATAAGGTACCGTGTGATAAAATGGCGCATGTATAAAAGTAGTCAAAACTTGTCTTCCATTTTTTCATCGTGTAAAAAAAAAGCTGTGTGATAAATGTTACTCGTACGAAACGGTCTTTATAGACTATATTTTAATTTAGACCGTACAAATATGAAAATTGATTGAAATGGCTCTCACATGATGCGATAATAGAATTTCTATTTTATTTATAATAATCTTATTATTTTAATCAAATAGTTGTTTGGTTTTATTTCCATGTTTCGGTATACTTCGCCAGGAAAAAATAATAAATAACAAAAAGTAACTATAAACAAGTATCTAAGTAACAAGTAAACAACCATCATAGTTGTTCATGTTGTTCTTGTTCTTGTAAATTTCAATAGCTTCTTTGATTAATCGACCATTCATATATTTAGGCCGGCCTATGATTATTGTGTCTTCAAATTGAATTTTGTATAAAAATTATATTACATGTTGAGCAAACGAAAAATTATCAGGGTAATTAAACTTTATGGAACGCTTTTACTAACTCTTATGAAAATTCACAATTCACAAGGAGTACTATTTATTTCAGAAGACTTATGAGGTTCAATATCTTTGCACTCTTCAATACTTGCTGAAGTTTAATGTGAGGTGAAAAAGAAACTGATATTCTTTCTTGTTAATATTCGGCCTATTTTTTCTGTAACATTTTCTACAAATAGCAAAGACTCGAAAATTATATTCGAATTGTCGACGTCTTTATCCTTTTCTTCAACATATCTTGTTTTTCTAATATGCAATACTTTTCTAGTACTTGATTTCTCGTAGCCATTCATCATAAATATTTATTCAAGTCTGTTCTCATCTTCTTGAATTTTATCTGTGTGGCAAATGGTCACTGCTCTATTAAATAAACATTTTACTATTCCAAATTTCTAAGCCCGATGATAATGTGACGAAGTATGAATATACTGATTTGTATGGGTTAGTTTTCTGTACACAGAATAGCGACATTATTCTTTTCAAAGAGAATATCCAGAAAAGTGATAACAGTATTTTTCTCCACTTCCATAATATTAACTATTCTTATTAATATCGTTAAAATGTTTAAGGAATGCGTACAAGTTATTTTGTCCATAGCTCAAACAAAATATACATCATCCACATAACAAAACTACAGACAAGGTTTTAGTAAAGAAGTTTCGAGTGCTTTCTCTTAAAAAAAAATCATATAATAATTTGCAATCGCCGGAGAGATAGGAGAACCCATAGCTATAGAATCTATTAGCTTGTATTATTTATTTTTGAAAAGAAAAAAAAGAAGTCAAGCAATGGTGAAAAAGTTTAATAATATCATTTGAGTGTATCGTAACGGCGAGATAAATAAAATTCACAGAACTAAAACCAAAACAATGTTTTATTGATTATGAGTTTTGAATAATTTTCTACATATTATCTTTATCTTTTGTTATAAGCATGGATTTGATTCTTTTTTCCAATTACTCAGTTGCTCAGTATATCTTTAAATATAAAAAAATAATGATTGCATTATGATGTTAAATAATGTAACAATACTTAGAAACAATTTATATTCTTTACTGAATTCTTTCTGTATTTTTCAGATACAGAATTTGTATACCGAGATGTGGATGGAGGAATCTCTGTTTACAACGCAGAAAATCTGACGTCTAGAGTACTTATGACAAATACAACATTCGTAAGTACAACCTGTTTAATTAAATAATAATACAATATTCAACGAGCGTGTAATAAAATCTATTACCTCCTAAGGAAAATGTTTGCAATACGAGCTGTAGGCTAGTGGCGTAGTTTATCCGAATGAATAGGTAATGGCTGTTACACGCGGGTTCGATAATATCTTTTTTCTATGACTATTCAACGAGAAATTACACTTTTAAGTCTAGATAAGTCCGATGAAAACAATAAATATTAGAAGAAATATAACACGAATGTTTAGTTGCACTGTTATAGTAACAACGATGTGTTTCTAAATGATAAATTATTATTCACGACTGCGTTGTTATAATTGCAAAAAATACTAAAAATGTACTTACATGGCAATTCTGGCACGAGGAAATCCATATTGTTGAGCACATCTTCACATCTTATTTAATTTCATGATGAAGATTCTGATAAAGTTAAATTGTTCCCTAGTTTTACTCATTTCATTTTTGATACTTTCTAGAGGCTATATTTCAAAATCTAAACGAGATATGACTATGTGCTAAAATTCAAATCATACTCTTAAAATGGTGGCAAAACAAATAAATAACGAAAATTTTGCTTATTCAATTCGAATATACCGTATAGCTTTAATTTTAGCGAGACTTGTGAGATTCTAGCGCGAAATCAAGGTGACGGTAAATTTCATGCGGGAGCGAAAATAAGATCAATATTTCTGATCGAAAATACGGCGACATTAATATTTTCTATATCTTGCCTTATCTCACCTCGCGTGCGACACTATTTCAACTTATTTGTGTTTCAAAATTAAAAGGTAGGCATATTATAATAACTGCTATTTGATTGGCAAGCTGTGTGTAATAAACCACATTATTTGTCAAGAAACATATATATATATATACGTACAAATAGTACCTTAAGAAGCCCGGGATATTCTTGGGGCGTTGTTCCACCCACTCTTTGTAGTTCTGATAGCGGAGTATACTCAGTGATTTTGGGTACATATATTTAAAATTAGTAGTAATTCCTGTCGAGGGGAAACATTTTCCTTGATTTGTGAATTTTATATGTTAACTATAACTTGTGTAGCCCGAATATGTTTATATAGAATTCGCTATCTTACGTTCATGTTCAGCCCGACGATGTTGCCAGTTTTTATCCAAATACGGCATCGCCTTTGTTATTGAAGTATGATTCAATAATTTTTATGCGTATGTTAAAATCTGTGTCCATTGGTTTGCATGTGAGAAGAAGGAAATTTAACTTTTAAGCATATGATAGAAATCAAATACGATATTAAATTTAAAAGTATAAAAATGCAATGCCTTATTTATTAGCTTCTCCGCCACTACCAAATTTGGGGGTGAGTTGACGGCTGGTAACCTCATTTTACGCGAAAAAATATATCACTAACTGAGATCTGCTATAGCAGAATGCCACTCAAAGTGATAGATAAAAGGCGTAATGATTATATTTATTTATTTTTTTGCAAAAAGTATGCATAGAAAAGTAGTTTTTTTGTTTTAAGACAAATATAAATAGTAATATTATGTTTTTATTTTATGTATATTTACATGTTAAAATAAATGTAAAAATCTAAAGCTAAGACCTAACTAACAAAGAATTTAACCCCTAAACCTTAATAAAAAAAATCAAATCTATAAACATATTTTGAGAACTAAACTTTCACCCTCAGTAGAAAAGGAAAAAAATCAAGATTACACGACTTGTGAACCAAATCAGTGGTCAAGATAGAAACCAATTTGCCCAAAAGGTCCCATACCTATTTATATTAAAACGAAGCAATCCATGTCCGAAAAATTAATAAGCATAACGCGTAAGTCAACTAAAAACTAATTACCTAAGAAATCAAACAATTTCTTGTTAGGTATGGGACCCAGGTCAAAATTAATCAACCAATGTTTATTTTTAAATATGTTTATAAATTGCATTAAACAGTTAGACGCGATTGAGAGTATAAACATTTTTCTTGGATACGGCTCATTGCTTCGTTTTGGTATAAATAGGTATGTCCCCTTTTGGGCAAATTGGATTCTATCTTGACCACTGATTTGGTTCACAAGTCGTGTAATCTTGATTTTTTTCCCTTTTCTACTGAGGATGAGAATTTAGTTCTCGAAATACGTATCTAATTTGATACATTTATTAAGGCTTAGGGATTAAATTCTTTGTTAGTTAGTTCTTAGCCTTAGATTTCTTACATTTATTTTAGTTTTGACTTCCCGGTCAAATGAATTAAATACCTACCTATTTTAAACTCAAAACGAAAATAAAATTAATCAACGCGGATATCCTTTTCTTAAAAAAATTTAAACTAAATTCAATCTTTCCTAAATTCATTAAAATAAATCTTTTAAAAAACTGTAAAATACCGGAAACTATAATATAACACGTTAAACGTAAATGGTTAATCAATGAAATAAAAATTTTGTACGCTAAACGCAATAAATTAGAAATAAAAGTTTGCGACCTACATTTAATATTAACCAAAAATTTAAATAATATTGACTGTCAATCCTGGACAGCATTTGACAATAATTTACATGAAGTCATTCATCATAAACTCAATAACAAAATTATTAAAATAAACAATAAATTTCAAAATCTTATTCCTAAAGCTGTCATTAATAATAGTAACATTCGCGAAGAATTAATAATAAATCAATCGGAAGAATAGTTTAACATTAATGAAGTTAACTTACTTAATAAAGGTTTAAAATATGCGCTTAATAATAAAGAAACACCGTTAGAATAATTTATTGCCTCTATTGAATCTAATATTAAAAAGTTTGATAACTCCACTAAAGAATATATAAGAAACGCGTGTAAAATACAAATTGCAGACAATATTATAAAATTCGGAAATATAATTTCGATTAATACGGAACATAAAATTATTAAAAATTTAAGAAAACGGGACGTATTTTATTTAAAAGCGGATAAGGGAAATAAAATTGTAATTATAAATAAGTTAGATTATTTTGAACGGGGTAATAACTTAATTAAAACCTGACCTTATAAAGAAATTAAAAAACACAATGATAACGTCGTTAATTTAATTAAAGATTGTCTTAATTTAATTTCTAAACAACTAAACTATAGTATAACAATTTCTAATCCAGTAATACCAAAAATGTACTGTCTCCCTAAAATTCATAAACCCGGTAATTCAATGCGACCTATAATTTCGGGAATTAATTCACCTACTTATTTACTTTCTAAATGGCTATTTAACCAATATAAAAATTTACCGGTTCAACCTAAAACATTTGCGGTAGATAATTCAATTCAGTTTATTAATAAAATTAAAGACCTTAAACTAAATGAGTATGAAATATTAGTATCTTTTGACGTTAGTGCCTTATTCCCTAGTGTTCCTATACCGCAAACCTTAGAATACTTGAAATTACATTTGGAAAACAATAACGTAGAAGCAGTAAAAGTAGAAGAATATTTAAAATTAACTAAAATCTGTATGGATCAAAATTATTTCCAAATTAATAATAAATTTTATCAACAAACATAGGGAGCAGCAATGGGTAATAGTTTATCTCCTAGCTAACTTATTAACTAAATTGATTAGCGTTTTCCCTACAATAAAGTTCACAATTGAAAAAGAGAATAATAATAGGTTACCATTTTTAGACGTTTTAATTATTAGAAACAAAGATAATTAAGAATTTTATGTTTACAGAAAAGGTACTAACACCAATTGATTCATTACTTCAGACTCTAACCAGGCCCGTCTCAAGTATATTCTGCGCCGGAGTGTCGGGTGGTCATTTCGCGCCCCAGCTCTTGTCAACCAAAAATACGCAATGTAATTTTTAATGCTTTATTTATTTATTTCTCAAAATTCTTAAATTATACAAATAAAACAATAAATAGTTCAAATTAAAAATCAACACTTTTTTCAATTTAAAAGCCCGGAAAAAATGCATCAGTAATGTTTTATTTTATATTATTATTTAATAGGTACCAATTTATTCTGATTATTATTATTTATAATATATATTTTAAAAAATATTCAATTATATAATATATTAAATAAAGAAAAGGCTTCAGAATCCAATGTTTTTATAAAATATTTATTTGTGGACGTTTCGAACAAAAATATTAGCTCATCATCAGCACCTTAAAATATAAATACCATAATTATAATATAAAACTAGTAAATTAAACAAAATGTCAAACCTTTAAAAAACGTAAAAATATAAAACAATATTTGTAAAATGTCAATAATTTAACTTTAAAATTATCTTCATTACTGTACGTTCAGTCGAAGTCATATGTTAAAAATTAGTTCGTGGAATGATTCCCTATAAATCAGAACTGTGTCGCTGTAGACGAAACCCGTTGTCAATGCCTATCATAGATATAGGAGTCTTTGGGATCGATGCTACGTTAGACACTATGAAAGAAGAATTCGGTTGAAGCCATACGTCGGACACAGGTGACGTGGTGTAGCGGTTAACATCTCTGCCCGGCAAGCGGAGGGTCCCTGGTTCGAATCCAGGCGTCATCCGAATTTTTCTTTCATAAAAATTTAACTTTATAACACATAGAATTTTGTATACAACATTTTTATATTTAGATTTTTAAATTTTGTTCTTAGTTTGTGTATAAACCGAATTAATATTAGTGAAGTTAGTAGTTATAATTTTAATATCGCAATTACTAATAGTTTTTCTAATTCCAGATATTAATTTGTTATCAAAAGGAATAATAGCTACAACAAATTTATCTTCATTATTTGGTAAATTAATTTAAAAATTATTGTTATTAGTCTGTCTTATATATGTTTTTTTATAAATGATGGAGGGTAACCATTACGAAATAAGATGTTATTAATAAATTGTAAATTTGAATTGTGATAACATGGTTCAGATAGCTTAAAACAACGGTCAACTAAAGCAATTACAACACTCTTCTTGTATCGTATATAAATATAAGAATGAAAATTGAGATATCTACCAGATGCAGTATTTTTTCTAAATCAATTCGTATAAATTTTATTATTAGATTTAAATAAAGTGACATCCAGAAAATTAAAAGAATTATTAAATTCATGCTCAATTGTAAAATTCAAGCCAAAATTATTGATGTTATGGAAAATAAAAATCATAGACTTATTTTAGAAACGTTACATATAAATTTACACCATGATACCTCGATTAATTATCAAACTGATGCGTATAATAATTTAACAATTTAATTTTTATATATTTTATTTTAATTTTTTTTTTCTATTTTTATTTTTCATATGTATCTTTTTTGTTATTATTGACATTTTACAAATATTGTTTTATATTTTTACGGTTTTTAAAGGTTTGACATTTTGATTAATTTGCTAGTTGTATTTTAAGGTGCTGATGATGAGCTAATATTTTTGCTCGAAACGACTACAAATAAATATTTTATAAAAACATTGGATTCTGAAGCCTTTTCTTTATTTAATAGATTATTATTATTATTATTCTGATCCATTAGCAACTCGAATCGCTCATTTAATTTCGACTTGGCCGTGCCAAGTAAATAAACAAAAATTATATTACATTTTTTCATTGGGTCTAAAATAGGCTCATCTGTAGCCTCGTAATTAAAATGTCTTTTTCGGGGACGTGGACGAGCAGTTTCGGTAATTGTGCGCGATATAACAAGTGCCGAAAGCGGTATGAGGTGTGTTTAATAAAATAATTTATTATTGGTGCCTATATTTTTATTTTGTGCATGCATTTGACTTAACAAAGTGTACGAAACGGTGCAATGACGTTGTTATTGAATTACTTAGGGTTTAATGAAATATCGAAATTTATAGAGCTCGGCCTGTGTGCGCCCCCTAGGACTCTGCCCGGGTGCGCCCGCACCCCTTGAACTCCCGGGTAAATACGGCCCTGACTTTAACCATCACTGGCAACATAAAACAGCAGCACTTACTTTTCTAGTTAATTGGTTAATAAACTGTCCTTTAAATAAAACAAGATTTAACAAAGAATTAAAATATATTAAACAAATTGCCATTTATAACGGTTTTTCGGATAAATTAATTGATAAACGTGTCTCTAAATTCAAACATAAAAAAGAAATTTAAAAAAATAGCACATTTAGTTCGAATAAAAATAATAAAATTATTTCTTTACCCTATGACTCAGTCTCTCGAAGTTTAAATAAAGTTTTTAATGATTTCGATATAAAAATCACTTACAAATCTAATAATACCCTTAAAACATTATTAGGTAATCCTAAAGATAAAATTGAACTCCTTCAAAATTCGGGAATTTACCAAATTTCGTGTAATGATAGTGATAAAGTTTACATCGGGGAAACTCAAAGGCAATTAATAACAAGATTTAAAGACCATATAAACTACGTTAAATACGGTAATCCGAAAAAATCGAGCGTAGCAGAACACATATTTCATAATAATCATAATATTAACTCCGATAATTTAAAATTACTAAAGGCGGTATATAGTATTAAACAGTTAGACGCGTTTGAGAGTATAAACATATTTAAAAATAAACATCGGTTGATTAATTCTGACCTGGGTCCCATACCTAAAGTAAATTGTTCGATTTCTTAGGTAATTAGGTTTAGTTGACTTAAGCGTTATGCTTATTAATTTCTTGGACACGGCTCATTGCTTCGTTTTTAGTATAAATAGGTATGTCCCTTTTGAGCAAATTGAATTCTATCTTGACCACTTACTTGGTTCACAAGTCGTGTAATCTTGATTTTTTTCTCTTTTTACTGAGGATGAGAACTTAGATCTCGAAATACGTATCTAATTTGATTCATTTATTAAGGCTTAGGGGTTAAATTCTTTGTTAGTTAGTTCTTAGTCTTAGATTTCTTACATTTATTTTACGAAGTATAGATGTTGATGAATCAACATAAACAAAAATTCAGAGACAAAAATTGGGTAAAAATAAAAGCTTTTGTGTACAATTGTTATAAATAATTTTTGTGTTGTTTTACATTTGTTGACTGTATTAATATAACCGCACTTCATGCGAAAAAATATATCACTTACCGAGATCTGCTTAGGCAGAATGCCACACTCAGTAATGGGTAAAAGGCGTGATGATATAATATTTAATATAAATTTTATTGTTTTATTATTTTTAGTATTTTATTTTATTTAAAAATGTGTAGCTAATGTAACAAACATATTATAAACGAGTGTGTGACAATGTAATTGCTTTTTTGTATTTTTTTTTTTTTGCTTAAATATAAATCATCTATTTCAATGATTAACTTTTTTATTTAATTTTTTAATTCATATTTATAGAAAAATAAGTTATCTTGAAGCCCTCGCCAAAAACCTGTAAGTGAGATATGTATAGAAATAATTTGAAAAATTTGATGGTGTAAATTGAAAACATATGTTTGCAAGTAGTTTTATTTATTTATTTATTTGATTACGCTGCCCGACAGGCGAAGTTTCACAGTATTTGGATTCCGTCATCAGCTTAATCATAATTCACGTAATTGCAAAGCAACGTTGACAGTTATCACATATGGGCTGCACAAGATGCAGAATATATCTTTTTATATACATATACGCAAAGAGACATCTACAGTGAGATCTGGTGAACTATTCCGTATGTTTATATGGGTAAATGTATCGTTATCGAGCCCAACTCATATTTCTGCAATATATTCCTATTATATGATTCATTGGAATAGTGCTGATATACACGTGAAACGTTGTTTAGCCCGCATGAGGGCTGAACAACGTCGTTTCGGGCTGAACATAGTACTATATATATATATAAAATGAGCCGCACAATAACCGTTTATATGTATATACAGGATGAGTCTGGGAAGACGCCCCCCCCCCCTTTAACTTTTTTATTATGAGTAATAGAAAAAAATGGTTCATATGAAAGTTTTATTATTTTAAATATACTATTTGATGGCAGATGTAGATATTTTTTATAAAGTCAGGTTTACAAGATACGACTATCAACTTTTATTTTTTAAATAGCAACCTATAATTATTTTACTAAAATAAAAACCGGCATTTTTTTCTCTTTTCAACGGTGTATTAGTTTTTATTAATGTATCTGAAAAAATTCGAGAAAAATAAGAAAATTGAGAAATACTAGAAATAATTTTTATACAAATATTATAGGTGGCTATGTGAAAATAAACAAAATGTAACAGTGTTATACAACTTAACAAACTAAAGCAACAAATTCAGTAACAAAATCAACTTAAAACAAATGTTCAAAATTACGACCATGTTCTGTAATACAAAAATTTAAGCGTTGAACGTGATGTGTTCGAACATCTGCCAGCATGTTTCGCGAAATATTTTGGAAAGCAATTCGAATACGCTCTTTCATGTCTTCTGCATCTGTAGGTATCTTCTGGTAGACAAGATCCTTTGGCTAATGTCAATTAAATCGGATAAATTCCTTGTACTGACATGAGGATTTTCGTAAACAGAATCCAAAACCATAATTTCGGTTTCTTCATTTACTATAATATTAGATGTATTTCGTTTTGGTTTTTCTACTGAACCTGTTTCTCGAAATCGGGTAAAAATCCTCCTCAGTGATCTTAAACTCGGTTGCCGACGTCTAGGAAACCGCTCCCGGTAAATTCTTTTTGCCCTTCTCATGATTCCAGTCGATTCACCAATTATTAGAATCATATCTATTAATTCTTCTTTCGTAAACATATGAAAACGTTTTTTTATTGTTTGCAAAATAAGTTAAATAAAGTAACCAGCAAATGTATTCTTTTTTGACATTAATTTAACACTGTTACATTTTGTTTATTTTCACATAGCCACCTATAATATTTGTATAAAAATTATTTCTAGTATTTCTCAATTTTCTTATTTTTCTCGAATTTTTTCAGATACATGAATAAAAACTAATACACCGTTGAAAAGAGAAAAAAATGGCGGTTTTTATTTTAGTAAAATAATTATAGGTTGCTATTTAAAAAATAAAAGTTGATAGTCGTATCTTGTAAACCTGACTTTATAAAAAATATCTACATCTGCCATCAAATAGTATATTTAAAATAATAAAACTTTCATTTGAACCATTTTTTTCTATTACTCATAATAAAAAAGTTAAAGGGGGGGGCGTCTTCCCAGACTCACCCTGTATATATATATATATATATATATATATATATATATATATATATATATATATATATATATATATATATATATATATATATATATATATATATATATATATATATATATAATTTAATGGTCGTAGAAAAAACATATTCTCTATTTTTATTATTTGGTATTTTTATGATAATAATTCTATTACTCGTATTTCAGAGGCAGTTGGACGCTGTTAATTTCAAAGTATCAAGTGACCTGCGATTTGTACTTCTTATATCAAAAGTTGTGCAAGTTTACACATATACAACACTTGCAAAATATCACGTTGTTGATATTGCCACAAGACAAAATTTTCCTCTGTCTTACAAGGAGGACGATGACACCGCACCATTTCTTCAGTATGCAACATGGTCTCCAGATGGCATAGCTATCACTTTCGTTCATGACAATGATGTGTATTATAAACCCAGAGTAAACGGTTCTTTAATTTGTCGAATTACGAGTTCCGGTATTCCAGGAGTAATTTTTAATGGTATTCCGGACTGGTTGTACGAACATGAAATATTGAAAACAGACCATTCATTATGGTTTTCCAACGACGGTAAATATTTAATGTTTATAACGTACAATGACACAGTTGTTGGAGAGTATAAATATCCCTGGTATGATAGTACAAATCCAACTGCAAAATACCCTCTAATCCGAGCTGTACGATATCCTAAAGCCAATACTGCAAATCCTGAAGTAACAGTCAACGTTGTAAATTTAAAGAGACCTAAATATTTGTTTCCGTCTGCTGTTAGACCAACCAATAGTGTGGAAAGTGATAGTTATATAACTCATGTGGCTTGGTATTTTAATCATCAAGTAGCAGTAGTCTGGTTAAACAGAAAACAAAATATGTCGGTAATTGCAACGTGCAAATCTCCAAATTTCACTTGTACGAATCTACATATCGAAAAAGCAGAATGTGGCTGGACAGAACCGATTATTCATCCAGTATTTTCCCGACATGGTGGTCAAGGTCTCGCACGACTACCGGTTAAAGACGGAGATAAAGGGAACTACATGCATGCATGTCTCATACAATCAGGAACAGTTATTCCAATTACACATGGGCCATTTGAACTTACACGTATTTTAGCGTGGGATGAAGATAATCATATAATTTATGTAATGGCAACTGGAGAAACTGATCCCGCTCAAAGACATTTATATAAAATAGGAGATACAAATTCCAGTCAGCCATGGACCTGTATGACATGCATGACAGAAGAATTCAATGATACTAATTCTGCAGTTTACGTTAAACCAACGAATGCTTCCAGTTCAATACAACAGAGATGCAATTATAATCACATTACATTTAGCCAATCTTATCGTTTCTACGTACAAGAATGTTGGGGACCAGACATACCTTCTATTTACTTAGTAGAAACATCTACAAATTATCGAATAGCAGAACTAGACTACTCCATTAACTTAAGAAAACGAATTGCAACATTAGCTTCTCCCCAAATCAAGCGTATTGGGGTAAGTTGTATTAATTATTTACGATACTAGTACGTACAGTTAGTCTTTAGTTAAGAGCGAGTCAAAGTGGAAAGACTAGAGAAACGAATGTTCAAGACCGGCGAGTGACTAAAGATGCTTTAGTTTTGTGTAATAGACAATATTTTATAACTCGGTTTATATCTCGTAGAACTTTCAAGATCACGTACGTAGATGCGGCTTGATTCTACAGTTGTAAGTAGTAAGTAGATATATAGAGTGTTTAAAAAAACATATGGGAATTTTATATTATGGAATCGACAAAAAATATAAAATAGAAAAGTGTTACTTCTCTTAATACCAATAAAACTGTAACAATAATTTTCAAAACTCGAATAGTTGAAATGTATTGTTATACATTGTTATAATAACACAAATAAAACACGTCAATTTAATATTGAGAAAATCTAATTAATGAGTATTTATATGATTTTTGGCGGCAGACGGAAGTCAGACCGAACGTAATCAAAGCAGCAACTATCAGTGAATTAATAGATGCGTAGCAAGAAAAGAAAAATAACATCTTCATAAAGGAATTAAAGTTAGCATACAATTCGAAAGAGGATGTAAAATAATTTTTCACTGAACAGCTTCAATCCAAGTACAAATTAATTACACACACACACAAAAATAATTTGTAATAGGATAAATGACAAACTGGAAATAAAAACTATAAGGTTAAAAAACAAAAAAAATCAGAAAAATGCATCACAGAGACGATCAAACAAACAAAACGGAATATACGACTACAGCGGGAGTAGGATGCTTAATAAACAAAATACTGGAGCAGTCAATAACAAAATGGAAATGTGTAATCGAAATTATATATATCCAAAATAACTTCAGGGGATGATTACAAACATTTCTTGCATTTTGTTAATCTCTCTAGATTGTAGTTAGTGAATTGAAAAAATGTTATTATTGAACAACCGGTATATAATAAATATAATTTCATGATTGATATGTGGGTTTTAAGAGAAACAATATTTTTTCTATTCTACAATATTTTGTCAAATCAATAACACTTTTTTCAAACACACTTTATAGTCATCTCATCTATTTCGATACATTGCATATACAATACAGTTCACTGGATGCGCAACGAGGATCTTAGGAATTCCACGATCTATTAGTCGAGCTATATGCAACTGAATACATCAGTAAAAAAACCAAATTACTAACACAATAATTAGATATTAAAAATCAACTAAAAGTCAATTTTAAACACGGTCGTAGATAAAAACATTCAATTCCTACATAATATCACAAAATACACATATATTTTTATGTAAGAAGATTTCATTTGTAGCATCTTACTAAAAAAAATTAAGCGCAATAAAATTCGGTTAGACCTCCAGTAGCTTGCGACATCATAGCAATATATATCAGTACTATAGTTTAATATAAGCAGTTGGTTTTAATTTTTAAATAATTTCGAAAAAAAATATTAATTATAAAATACAAAAAATAACCTGTTTATCATAATATTTTTATAACTTTAGATGTTTTCAAACAAATTTGTGAATATGGTATATTAAATTTTTCTTTAATTAAAAGCATTTAAAATATTTGTTTTCTAAAACTGAATATTATTAAAAAAATTATGATGATGATCTGATTTAATATAAATATAAATTATTTCTATATCTATCTATATAATAAATATAAACAAATTGAAAATGTAGAATATAAAAAGAGTTCAAATGTCTACCGTTTATTCTTTAATTCTATGAGTCTTTTAACCGGACTGATTAAACTTTAAAATTAGTTACCTGTGTTTAAACGTTCGGTCTCGAAAACTTTGCGTAAATAGTTCGAAGCACGCCGTTTAAACCCATGACATCAATATCCCACAAAAAAAAACAATATCGACAACGCTTCTCACCACAATGTTCTTTGCGTATGAAATTTGTTCTGTATTAGTTTATTTTGCGGTGTCGTTCACATTGTCAATAAGTGTAGGAAAAATATAATAGATGGCGCTAATAAATGCTATCAACTAAATGATTAAAAAAGAAGCCTTTACAACGATTTAATGCAATATATGAAACAATACACACACAAAAAAATACAAACACTATAATTACTATATCAAAACAATTACAATCTCTTACAATCTCTTATATCTCTTACATGATAATGTTATATTTTACTGATGTTAAATATAATTGAAAGCATTCCTGTTTCTTAGGAACTATTTTAAGAAGTTATCCTTATATAAATACCGGGTGTCCAAAAAACAGCCCCCCCCCCCTAACAAAATATTTTTGAAGGTAATACAGTTATTACAGTTATAGAAACCGAATAAAGAAGCGTATCATCCTGTATATTTTTCAAAATTTAGATACTAATTTTAAATATAATTGAAAGCATTCCTGTGTATCAGGAACTATTTCGAGAAGTGAACTTTATATAAATACCGCTTGCCGAAAAAATATTTTTAAAGCAATTACATTCGTATTAAAAAACGCATCAAATTACATAAAAATTAAAATATTTTATTTACAATGTATCTGAAAGTAACCCAAACTTTATTTTAAATGATATAATCCTGTGTATTTATCAAATTTAGATTCTACATATCAGTTTTAATTCAACCATGTATAATATATGCATTCAGCAGTAAAATACAGCGTATAATACAAACTAAATTCAAAAAACTATTTAAATATCTACGAGTAAGTTGCATTTGGAAATAATGGATATAATAAAACAAATTCCACTGTTAGTTAATTTAATTAGAAAAGGCCATCTGTGTATTTAAGAAAATAGCAGGCATTTTGAAAAAAATATTTAAAGCTTGTATTGAATTTAATATGTTTATTTCATTTAATATTTTTGTTAAAATAAAGAACGGTTTTTCACTTTCGGTTTCACCGGAAATATTTTATTTTTTATGAAGGTTAACGCGTTTTTTGTTGAAGTTTCTAAATCTGTAATATGAATTGATTTAAAAATATATTTTTTTGCGGGGCGAACCTTTTTTTTTGGGTCACTCGGTATAAAGATCATTTACCAATTTATAGATGGTTTATCCGATTTGTTTTAAACTTTTTTCATTGGATAGAGGTCGAACATATTTCAGTGCCTGCTTTGATATTTGTCATTGTATATGTCACAGTTTTAATTACATATTCCTTAAAATTTACAAATTTTAAAGTAGTTTTGAAATAGGTTATGCAAATTAGAAGACTGAGAGGCCTTTTTTGTACTTAAACATTAAATTTTTGAAGTGACAGTTCACTATAATGATGTTTATGTTATAAATATTGTAATACCACATGACGTTATCTCGCTCTATTATTCTTTCGACAAACCAACAAAACAATACTCGACCATTTGCAAATCAAATAAAGATGATATCTCGTGTAAAGTAAAATGCAGGTTGTCCCAAATTAAGTGGATTACCATTGGGATCTCGGAAACTATACCTCCGGAATTATAAAAAATATAAGAAAATGTTTCATATTAAAATTACATAATTTGATGATGTAAACTTAATCGTGATGTCAGATTAAAATCAAAGACGACGGTGTCCAAAATATTAATTGCAATTTTCGTATTTTTAATGGACGCCATATTAGTTTTTCACCTAGTTGAATACCATGTTATTTCTCTCTTTTTAACGATATGTACATATTATTATATGTTTTAATGAAAGTTTATTAAAAATATTAATTATTTAAATTTTAAATCAAATCAAACAGGCTTCAAAAGAAGTGCAGGTATCACTGCTTCACGTAGTTCTTCGTTATTTTAAATATTATTGCTTATATACACCATACACTTTATCTATTATAATACCTAATAAACAAAAATCAAAAGGCATTAAGTCTGATAATCTGGTTGCCAACAAATTGAGTATGTTATTTACAATGATTCTTTTATTGAAACGATGATTTAAATCATTAATAACATTTCTAGCATTGTATGTAAGATGTATCACATTGTACTAATGTTGAAAAAGTTAATATTTAAACAAATTAATTACGTAATAGTCAACTTCACCATTTGATAAATTCACAAACAAATATCTACTAATTTTATCATATACCTGAGATATATATATTATAGACAGTTATAATAAATTTAGTTTTCTTGTTACCTGCTATTCAGTTGTATTTGTTTTAAAGCCTATTTGATTTGATTTAAAATTAAATTTTAAATAAACTTTAATAACAGCATATTTTGTTATACATCGTTTAAAAAAGAGAAAAAAAAACAGACTATTTAATCCCGTAAAAATTCAATATGGCGACAATTTAAAATTAAAAAGGTGCAATTAATACAAGTCCATCTTAAATTTTATACAGGCATCACGATTAATTTTGCAGCATCAAATCATGTAATTTTTATATAATACATTTTATATATTTTTTATAATTCCGGAGATATTTGCCTTTTTAAAATGCCGATTTAAAGTTTGTTCGGAATAACTTTCAAACTATTTCAAGTTCCCGGAAAACGAGGCCGGGTATCGCAACGTCGGAGTTCTTGAAACGGCGACCAATGTACCCTAAACGATTCCGGGATGTATACTATGTTCAAAGATACTTCGTTATGGCCCTCTCAGCGGGTCTATTGTTAGGGATTTAAGCTTGATTTATAGGGGTGCAAGGACAGGTATGTATTCAGTATTTCCCAATTTAATTTTATTTTTATATATATTATAATAATGAAACAGAGAATTTTGTACAAATATTATTATTGATACCTAATGAAGCAAAAAAAAATGTTACATGAAAGTATCATTGTATAACAATTCGTCATTTAGTTAAATAATGCAAATAAACAATAGTGTCATACATAACAATAAATACAAAATATTACACTGCTATACATATGTAATTATTCGACAATATCATTGTCACTATCACAATCCATTTCACTATCGTCACTTGAGTCTTGAATATTTATAATAAAGTCTTTAGTAATGTTATTAATATCAATATATTGATTTTCTTAATCAATCACATGACGCACACTGTTAGCCCAATTTTCTGGTGTTATATTGTTCATTTCTCTTATTATTAATTCGATAACATCGTCACTTACAGTCGGTGATGTATTGTTCCGTCTTATATTGCATTTTAATTGCCCCCAAATTAATTCAATTGGATTAAAAATACAATAATAAGGAGGCAATCGAAGTACATCGTGTCCAAATTGTTTTGCTAAATTGTCACACACATATTGTTTCACAGGGGGTTTAATTTGAACAACTTCTAACAATTGTTTTTTATTATATGATTCTTCGAAGTACAGATCGTTGTTAATTAAATATTCCTGAATTTCGGCCTTCTTCATGGAATTAGATGGTATTTTCGCGCTTCGCCGCGAATGGTAACTGGCATTATCCATAACAATAACGCTATTTTGCGGCAAATTCGGCAGTAAATTATCACAAAACCACGTCTCAAAAATATCAGCACACATATTGTCATGATAATCTAAATACACATTTTTAGCATTATGGCCAGCTAAAAATCGCGCACCATTTATCCACCCTTGATCACTTCCGGCATGAAGTATTATAATTCTCTTGCCTCGTGCTGGTGGAACATCGATTGCATAATCATTTGTACCGTCTGTCCAACTTTTTGGTACTGTGTCGTGGGAGTCAAACCAAGTTTCGTCCAAATATATTATCGGACGATTCTCAGCACGATATTTTTTAATTTCTCTTAAAAATTTGAAGCGCCATTCGCGTATTCTTCGACTCTCCATTATTGTTTGCCGTTTATCAATTTTTTTAAAACGAAAACCGATTTTATGGAGAACTGAATGCAAAGTAGTGAAAGAACAATTTATTTCACATTTATCGTCTTTGAGTCTCTGATACAATATGCGAATAGACGGCAACATTTTTTCGGCATACATTGCATATATTTTGCGTCGAATTGTATCTTCTTGAAAAGAATTCACTATTCTCGAATTACCTGCGTCACGCCTTTTCTTTCTAGGTCTCACTCCACTTACTATATCACGAACAGTATTGTACGGCACTTTCGTCATTTCTGATGTTTTTATCAGAGCCGAATTTTTACCTTCACTATCTTTTTCTTTTAAATAGTTATACACATTTGAAACTATTTCTTTCGCTTCTTGCGGCAAAAATGTCCGTTTAATTTTATCACAATTTTCAACTGGTAAAACATTAGTATTGTCTTCTTCAAATGGTCGCCACATATTAAATACGTATATTGTTGACCTCTGTACGAAAGTTAGTATTACTACTGATTTTAAATTTTTGAAAACTCATTTATATACCTACTCAGTAAGTATGCCTTTGTTATCTTATTTTCCCTAATATGTAATAATACCGGTTTAATTTTGCGAATTAATTATTATTTCAAGTAAATCTGAAATACGTAATCCGCACAGAGATTAGAGATTTCCGAATTTAAATATTTTGCAATCCTACCCTGAGCGCCAACAGGTAGAATCTCTTACTGTGTGCGGTTCAATACAGGCTTAGTAAGTTAAAGCCATAACGGAATATCTTTGAACATACTATATCTAGTGAATTTCCTCGCGGTGGCACGCAAAAGTCATTACTCCCGCCAGCGCCAAGTGATGGATTAGGTGATCGCCGAAGCATGGTATGGTACGGTAATTACTGGAATGGTTTGCTTACCTGAAGATCGGTGATAGAGACTTACTGGATGATGCTGTCGTAGGTAGCTTATTATAAGGACGATGCTCTTTTGACTGTGTCTGATTGTCTGTCAGTGCAGTGTTTATACTGTAAAATTAATTAAACGTATCCGGAGTTATTGTATTAGGTTCGTTCTATGTAATGGGCCGGTTTTGTAAAAAATGGAAACTGTGTTACCCGATTCGTGATCTGGTTTATTATACTATTAAGAGATGTGTCTGATATTCCCGTGTCCGTATAGTAGTTTTGTACTCATCGAAGTCGAGGTTCGCGAAATAATTGCATTTGAAGTTCCGCGATCTAATTATGGTGTATTTTTACTATTGTGAGGAGCACTCCTCTTCACATTATTTCAAAATCTATCGTGTTTAGTATCAAATGAATGGTCTTTTATAATGTTCGTGTGCAGAATTAAAAAAAAAATCGATGTCAATTGTTTTAGCAACAGTACTTTGAAATCTATCTTATTTGGTATCAAATGAAATGTCCTCCGAGGGGCTCACGTGATGAATTTAATAAAAATTAATCGTCAATAGTTTTAACGAAAATACTTTGAAGGCAATCATATTTGGTATTAAGTAAAAGGTTTTTGGAAGGGCTAACGTGCATAATTAAAATCAGTTATTGTGTTAGTTTAAAAAAATCAATTCATATAAATCGACCTTCAAAAGTGAATTCTACTTCAAAGTGCGTGCAGCCAAGTTATTAATCAAACAAAATATTGTAGCGAGTACGGCCATGTTCCCTCTGGAATAGTCGACACGTCGTAATCTGCTGCGCGTTTTGCACTGTCTCATACGCAATACAGAGACAAGTTCGATCCTGTTCTCTCCGCGTCATAACTCTATATTGTTCCAGAAGTTCTGTAATATTGTAGAAGAATCTGTTTCAGTATAAAAGGGAGAGTTTGGGCCAGCAACAGGCATTCCGTATTTGAAGTGTGAACAGTGCAAGTCGTTGCTAAATTCTTAAATGTGAATATAAATACGTGTTGTAAATAAATATATGTCTTAGTAGTTATACCACATTATTTTCGTTTTAAATAAATATTTTGTTAGTGTTTTCATTGTTTGTGTTTTATTTAATAATAAACTTCTCCGAACCCGAAATGGTAATAAACGTTACAACTGGTGTCAGGTGTTAGGGTTGTGTTTCGTGAATTAAAAGTGAAGTTTAAGTGCAAATTAATAAAAATTGGTTCGAAAATTGTAAATCTAAGTTATTTAAAAGTGACTGATCTCAAGAAAGAATTATAAGAACGTGAAATTGGACACTGTAGGCAAGAAAAGTATACTTCAAGAACGACTTCGTCAACTTTTGGTTCAAGCTGGTGAAATAGCGGATACTTACGAATTAAAAATTCCGAGAGATTTGGACTCCATGTGCAGAAGCTTGGAAGCTAAATTGTAAGAAAATTCTAGAAGCTTGGAAGCCAAATTAGAAGAAAATTCTAGAAGTTTGGAGCCCAAATTGGAAGAAAGTTCCAGAAATACCGAAGAAAATTCCAAAAATCTGAAAGAACTTATGGAAAATTCCAAAATTTTAAAGAAAGAACTGTACGAAACTTCCAGCCAATTTAGAAGAAAATTTCAGACGCTTGGAAGCTAAATTAGAAGAAAGTTCTAGAAGCTTGAAAACAGATTTGGGAAGTAAATTTGAAGAAACATTTTCAAAATTTGAAGAACATCGAGAAATTTGAAAGAAAAATTTGAAGAACATTTCAAATTTTTTGAAGAAACATTTAGAAATGTTAAAGAAGAAATAGAGACAAGATTGGCAACATTGAATCTGTCATTGAATCACGACCAGGCAGATGTCAAACAAATTAACGACTCGATTCAGAAAACGTCATCAATTGAACAGCCATTGAATAACGGAAAAGTCGAAGATTTAGTGACAGAGGGGAAGGAATCATTGCGTAGATTCCACATGAAACTACCACAATTTTTTATCTTGGCCTAATTATTACGCCCAATTCGAAGTTACCGCAGTATCTAAAGGTTGGTCGCCATCTGAGAAGGCAACTGCCTTGCTAATTACGCTGCGTGGTGACGCAGTGGATATATTGCAAACAATTCCTCCAGGAGAGCCTTGATTTCCTCTCGTGCGAGTAACCTGTTCATTGCCTTGGCCATCGCATTGGAATTCGAGGCGGCAGAACACGCTACATGACGGCAAGGCAATATTCGCACAATAGAGGGCGTAGAGGAAAATCACAATGAGTCTATGGAAGAAACAGCACGGCGTGTCTTGACAGAGATGTTGCCAAAGAAAAGACAACATCGATGTAGGAACTGCGGCAAGCTAGGGCATGTGCGAAGCCGCTGCGGGGAACAAATAAAGAATAAGGCAGCGGAAAACTAAAGTGGGTCTACGCAAAAGGGCGAACGTCGATCCATCATAAAGAAGCCCTGGAGCTAACCGGACATGTCGCATCCCTACAAACTAGACTAAATAGCATCTTTGTGGATGGGTTGATCGATGGGAAACCACATGTCTTACTGATTGATACAGGTGCGACAAAAACCATCAATATACCTAATCGAAACCGATAACGATTGAATCAACAAAATAGCGACTGTGCACAGCAACAGGGGCCGCGGCTACCATCTATGGAGAAGCAGACATTATTATCACCATCGGAAATACACGAATTAAATACCGAGCCGTGGTGAAGACGAATTTATTCTCGGGATAAACGCAAATGGTTTAGAACTAAATTTAAAACGCGGTATACTTAAGATCAATGGTGAAAAAATAGTTTTACATCCCCAAGGAGAAGACACAGTATTTAGCTGAAGATACGGTCGTAATAAATCGAAGTGAGATGATTGTGGATGCTCACCTGAAACGTGAATTTCTAACAGAATGTACCATGATGTTAGAAGCAGAAAATCATAATGAAACGACTACTCGAGGAACACTGATGGGAAAATCTCTCGTTTATACTGAAAAGATAGTAGCAGTTCGAGTAATGAATATTATTATCAAATTCACTAAAGAGGGGTACTATCTTAGGACACTGTTCATCAATAACTTCGATTATCAAACGAACATCCGTTACATAAAATCCACCAAAGATGCTCGTACTTCCCGCGGAACTGGCCAATTTACTGTCAACATCTTGCCAAGAATTAATCCCGGATCTGAATATCAGAATGAGAAATTTAATAACGAAATATCAAGACGTTTTCGACACCAGCAGTGGGACCAACATAGTCCAGCATCAAATAAACACCGGCGATGCACGCCCCATCCACCAAGTACCGAGAAGATTACCATTGGCCAAGAGAGAAGAAATTGAGAAAATTATTCAAGACATGGAAAAAGAAGGTGTCATCGAATCCTCAAGCAATCTGTGGGCCTCACCAGTGGTGTTGGTAAAGAAGAAAAATGGGTCAATACGATTTTGCGTGAACTATCGTCAACACAACAACGTGACAAAGAAGAATATCTACCCGTTGCCCCGAATACATGACACATTGCATACGCTGACCAAGTTGAAAATATTCTCAACATTGTGTTTGAAAAGTGGGTACTGGGGGGTTGGAATGGTACCAACGGATAAAGAGAAAACTGCGTTTTCTGTGGCAATTTACATTAATACCGTTTGGGCTCTGCAATGCCCCTGCCACATTTGAATGAGTCATGGAAACAACAGCACCAGTCCTGAGTTATCCTCTACCCAAAGGGGACTTCATTTAGGATACAGATGTCAGCAATATTGGAATCGGAGCCACCCTATCACAAATCGGTCATCGGCTACTTCAGCAAAACTCTGTCGAAGCCGGAGCGTAACTACTGCGTCACCAGGCGCGAATTATTGGCAGTACTTAAAGCCGTTGAACTCTTCTACAAATACCTGTATGGAAGGAAATTCCTGGTGAGGACTGATCATGCTGCGTTGAAATGGCTGTTACAATTCAAGAATCCGGAAGGGCAGGTAGCAAGATGGATCGAACGGCTACAGGAATATTCATCCAGCATAGGGCTGGAATTAGTCGACGCATTATCAAGACGACCATGCTTAGAAGACTGCAAACACTGTACCCGTGTGGAAGAGAAGTTCGCTCCAATTTTACGGACCACAGTGATAGACGACCATTGGCTGACTGAAGAAGTTGTGAAAGACCAAGAAGTTGATTCGGAATTGAAATACCTACTAGAATAGAAGAAAGAAGGCTGCAAACCAACCTGGCAAAAAGTTGCACGACACTCTAAAACCGTAAAACCTGGGCGCAGTGAGACTCCGTTGTTATTGAAGATGGACTACTGAACCGTATCCTGGAAGGTCCTGGGGCTACCGAGCAAAAGATGCAGATCATAATCCCCAGGAAAATAATACCTGAGGTACTGAAGGAGATTCATGATGGAACTGCTGGAGGACACTTAGAAGTAACGAGAACAGTTCAGAAACTTTGTGAACGATTTTACTGGATAATTGTCGGGAGGACGTAAAAGAGTGGTGCAAGAAGTGCGTAGTTTGCGCCGCAAGTAATAGACCGGAAAGCCCTAATGCGTCAATACAATGTTGGAAGCCCATTTGAAAGAATTGCAATCGATGTGGCTGGTCCATTTCCCCGACAAAGGAAATAAATACATCAAAGTGGTCATGGACTACTTCAGCAAGTGGGTTGAAGCTTATGCCTTGCCAAATCAAGAAGCCGCTGTAGTAGCAGAAGAACTTGTTAACTAATGGTTCTGCCGATTCGGGGTACCGTTAGAACTACACTTCGACCAAGTTAGAAACTTCGAGTTGTCTCTGTTCCAAGCGATCTGCGAGCTATTGAACATTCGCAAAACAAGAACAACTGCTCTACACCCACAGTCAGATGGTATGGTTGAACGCAAGAACAGGACCATCAATAGACATCTCACCAAGGTTGTCTCCGGACACCAAAGGGACTGGGATTGTCATCTACCAATGTTCCTGTTAGCTTATCGATCCATGAAACAACAGGACAGACTCCGGCTAGCATCGTCTTTGGTCATGAACTGCGATTGCCCTGCGACTTGAAGTTCAGCAGCAATCCAGGTGAAAATTTGGCTGGCGAAGATTTCGTCACCGAACTTCGGAAGAAGTCAAGGCTGAGAATGGTGGATATCAAGCCGGGGACCTGGTTTGGCTATACAACCCACAGCGTCGCCGTGAAATGTCCCCAAAGCTACAGAACTCCGGAGAAAGTCCCTACGAGGTACTGAAGCGAATAAATGATGTCTTCTATCGAATTCGGAAAAGGACTGTAGGAAAACCAAGAGGGATTAATTTAAATCAATTGGCTCCTTTTGCCGGTGACAAGAACGATGGCAACGCCAACGAAGCTCGAGCTCGACGAATTAATGTACAAAACTCGGAAACCACCTTTGACGAGTTCATGGCCTCCTATTCTACGGGTCATAAAGTACGAAATGGTGTGATAAAGGAACAACAGCGAGACTTATTCAAAGTGCCTACAGAATACTCATTGGCGCATTGTGTGACCCAAGATCTACAGATGTCTCGAGGAATCGCCGTGGCTTTTAAGAAAAAGTTCGGTCAACTTGAAGAATTGCGGCAACAACATGCAGGTGTCGACACAGTGCTACAAATAGCCGACAAACAGTCGAGCCGAAACAGAAGCATTTTTTACCTGGTGACCAAACATCTGTCCCACGAGAAACCAACTTATCGCGCCGTCTGGGACGCCCTATGTAATCTATGAGGTGTGCTGCTCAATAAGGATATTCTTAAACTAGGCCGTGGCCTTGATGAATTGATCTGGATAATTGTAAGAAAAATGCTGGAAACTGTTTTCCAATATACTACATTTTGTTTTTTGTTTTAAATAAAAATTTTGTTAGTGTTTTAATTTTTTGTGTTTTATTTAATAATAAACTTCAACGAACCCGAACTTGTAATAAACGTTACAGTATTGAATATGTTGCAAAAAGATAAGTTATACTTAATAAATTATTTACAAGAAGAAATTTATTGGAACACAATATACTTGCCCGAAATGTGATCATTTGACGGTTATGTCTGCCTTTCATAAGTCTGATTCTCACTAGCTGGCAATGCCATGATCAATCGGCCAGAAATCATCATTGTACACAGTCGCAATTCCTGGTTCTCTATTTCGAAATTGATATTATAGAAGTTCTTTCGATCACTTATTTCTAGGTTCAAGAATATCTCCAAAAGTTTGATCTTTTGTCCATATTTTCTCAATTTTTTGCACTTTTTTAATTTCTTTAAATTTGCTTGTTATTTTCGCTACTTGTCATTAATGTATTTGAAATACATTTTTCTGTCCACTGGTTTATATATTTATTTTAAAATTGACAAGTCCACTATTCTGCACTTTTTCAGAATAAAATATTAAATTAATGACATTAACCAAAAAATGGATGATATGATCTTTATATTAAATGTTCTTTGCGCCAAAAATCAGTTGTGAAAGTCATCCCTGACATTATGCAGGTACAAACTTTTTCTGAAAATTACAAAATCATAGTATTGATTGCAACTTTATTTCAATTCCATGACTAACTTATTAAAGTGGGCTCGTGCAACCTTTTACGTGAAATGGAGAAGTCACAAAGGACTGTACTGTTGCCACCATTAAGCATCTATCATACAGGGGGATGGGAATAAACACCGGTAAGAAATATGTTGGAGAAATGCCAGGAAATGATGCATTTTATAAAAATTTGGCTTTTCGGGCAGATTATTCTAGTTTTCATGTAGGTACGTGCGTTTATGCCCATTGAGATTTTTTTAGGGGTGGAGGTAAAGTTCAAAATACAAAAGTAGGTGCATAGTCTGAAAATTATTAAAAAAGTATAATAAGTATAATAAATAATAAGTATAGTGAACAATATGTAGGTTCATATTAGTACTTCAATAAAAAAATAAGAAAACTTTTTAAAGTAATATTTCTATCAATTTTGGACGTTTCAGTAAAGGCAAATATCAAATTTCTTACATTTTTAAAAAATTCATTTATAATCTCAATGAAACCAAATTTTTTGTTTTTTGTTTATACTATTCCGATGGCGACTCATCATCCATAAGCCAATCTTCGCAAATATTGGAACGAATCTGTGTTTTGACTCTTCTTAAAGTACTAAATAATAGTGCACATAGTTAGAGATAAACATACTAGAATTAGATGTTCAATTCTTGTGTAATATTTGCAGCTTCATTTGAAATACAATATCAAAATTTATCAATTTTATAGTAATAATTAATTTGATGAAATAGTTTAGTAAAATCACTATAATCGTAGTTTATTCGTTTCAAATTAAACAGGTGCAAATTATAGATACAATATGCTGTTTAAATAAAAATCACAAACAGAATTAGCTTCATAAATTGCACGATATGTACACGTATTTAGCTAATTTAGACATTTTTAATGCAAAATAAAAATTTTGTGCAACGCTAATAAATATCTGAATAAAAATTACTTCTAAATCAAAATTCCTGTGATTATTAAATATATTTAATAAGTTTTTGTTCATCAAGTATATGTACAAAAGTACCCTGCAAAATGTTACAGGTTCTAACCGACAGGGAATCAAGGACTGTTTTAATGTCTATGAAATTTTCTGAAAATAATTTAATGCTTTTATATTTTGTAGGCCACCTTGTTTCACTTTATAAAGTAACATTAGAAACAAAATTTCTTCGCAAAGTACTTTCTCTATAAAACTTAATAACGTCTTTAATTGTTCTAGTAATGTGGATATGTATCGCGAATCAATCTTTGAACCTCATTATTTTTCCTACATTGTTTAATAATAATAATAATTAGCCTAATTTGTATCCATGTGGACAAAGGCCTCCTCCAGTTTTGTCTATTTTTCTTGGTCCTGCGCCGTTCTCGGCCATGTGTCACCAATACAATGTCGTCCTCCCGTCTCTTGAATTGTCCTCCATTTCTTCTTTTCTTGTCTCTTGGTATACACCTAGTTAATTGATTGGTCTACTTCTCGTCACAAGCTCTTTGAATGTGACCCGCCCATCGCCATTTCATTCATCATATGTAAGTTTCCATATCGCAAACTTGTGTAGTTCTTCTCAGCTCTTAGTCAACTCTGTCGCTTAGTGTCACACCAATCATGACGCGTTCCATATTTTTTTTGAGCTATTTTTAGCTTATCGTAGGATAGGGATGGGAGGATGCTTTAATTGAAGATTTTCATTTTTTTTTTAAATGAGCAGTTTGATTTGAAAATATTTCAGGCTCCAAAACTTCTTCCACGAAGAATTCTTTTTTGTATCTCCAGGTTTTCTCTATGCTGGAACCTTATTATCTGTAAAAGCTAAGTACAGAATTATATTGTATTCTTTAGATTTTTGAAGCAACTGCTTTGTCGGTTGGTTGGACTCTAGGACAGGTTTGATTCTTCTCAATATCACTGTTGCAAATATTTTGTAAATGTTTGATATAAGAAATATCGATCTGTACATTGTTTAGCACTCATTAAAACCAAACACTCTTAATTTAAACATGTCTAAATGACATGTCACAAAATGAATGAATTGCAGAAAATATACATGTATAATCTAATTTAACAAGCGGAACAAATCCTAAGAAATTTTCTGATATCTTCATGCCCTTAGCAGATGCTTCACTTTTCTCTACGCATCGAACACCCACATAGAGTTGTTTGATGGCAGATATAGCAGCCATTTTATCAGCAAGCAAAGGAAAGGCAACTACAAGTACATTGTCATTAATAATTTTGTTCCTAGATTATTATTTCGAATGCGATGAGATGTATATTTTGTTTCTGTTTTTTTAGTGCCAGCTTCAAAATGTTCTTGTAAAATATTATTTGCTATAATTTGCTTGTGGGTATCAGAACAGACGTACATGAAACATCTTTTCTTGAATTTACTTTTTTGTTCTTATGCAGTGGAAGTAGTTAAAGGTTTAAAACATTAATGGGTATCAAGTCGGCCTGTGGATTTGAGTACCCGGGTTCGATTCTCACAGCCGATAAACAATTTTCATTACATTAAAACTATCCACGTGGCTCTTCCTCAACTAACATCATTGGGGGCCGTGATCTGACAGCTGATAACCACACTACATGCGAAGAAATATATTACTTATCGTTATCTGCTACGGCAAAGTGTGACGCCCAGTATTGGGTAAAAGGCGTGATGATATATTGATTTATTTTAAAATATCATCTACTTGAACCTAGATTGCCAAAAGATTTTGAAAATTGCCTTCATTTGAATACCTTCCGCGCAAAGCCAAGTCATGGGTTCCACAGAAAATTATTATAGAAATAATTAGATCTAATTTTTTTTTCAGTTCTTCTGAATTAGGTCGCCCACAGCCTGATTCAGTTGAACCGAATTACTATTTTTATTTGAAATCATGTTTGAGAAGAGTTTAGATTTTGATAAGTTTCTTCTCTGTGGTATTTCGATCTGTCATGCATCCGAGCTTGTTTATGAAAATCCTTATATTTTGGAAAAAAAATATTAATAAACGAATTTTAAAAACCTCTGTGGACTGCTTGTCTACTTTTTAAATTTTTTATGTAAACTTGCAAAGAGTTTTAATTCAGCCAGTCAAAACGAAAATATCTTTTATTGACACCACCAGCAATATCGATCTTAAAATATCCCGGATTAGGTAAATGAAATATCATATGGATTTTTTTTTATCTGTTATACGTCAAAATAATTTCCTAAATTGGTTAATAAAGTTGATATATTTGTTTTCATTTCAATTTCAACTGCCACGAATGTAAAATTAATATTATTTTTTTGCAGAGCAACAGAATCTCTTCCAAAAATTAAGTGATATAAATTAAAACTCGTTGATAATTTGTTACATTGTATACACTATAAGATATTCATACGCCATACGCGCGCGGCTGAATTTCTACATGCATCTACATTGTATTTTACGTAAGTAGTGTTATTGCCGTATACAAATTTATACTGTTTCTCGATTTGTTGCACACATCCTATTTTATGCAGAGAATATCCTAAAGATATTTTTACAAATAGTTAGATAATTGTAATTTTTATGCGATAGAAGGCTAATAGTTATAAAACATGAGCATAGAAGAAGGGGGGGGGGGCAAGTGCCTCCTATTCCCTCCCACAATCAATGGGCGCCCAGTCTTTTTAAAATTTTTAAATTAAGATTTGAAAAATTACAATTGTTTCTCAAAAATAGTCTTGGCCGCTTAACTTTTCTTTAATGCACACAAACGATCATTTCACGTCCTAGATGCACAAATAACAAATTTTAGCCTGCTAAGCTCCCTTTTAGATGTATTATTTCTTTTCTTAATTAGTCTCTTAATTTCGAATATTTGTAAATGTTCTAATAAATAGTGACGCTTAATATTATATTCTTGAAGAACACAAATGCTCTCCTAACTAATTAAACAAATAGGCTTTTTTGTAAAAATATTAGTCCGTGATTGAAATATTGAAAATGTAAATATTAAAAACAAAATTATTAAATTACGAGTATATCTTGTATTATAAACAAATTCACTGACATCATATCCAAACCATTCGACATGACAAAATATTCGTTTCTCTATCTTTCCAAATTAAAAAGTTATCAATTAGTATTGAAATTATATTTTTATATACATATCTATTCTGTAAAAAATAATTTATTTATTCTATTAGATTGAAATTGAAGACAAATATCGAGCACAGGTTAGATTACTATATCCACCTGGTCTTCGAGAATATGAGGAAGTAACTTTTCCACTTATACTACTCGTGTAAGTAATTCTAGTAGTTCCATTCCGAAAATATGTATTTATTGTTGCTGTTTTATTTTTGTTCCAGTGATGCTAAACCAGGATCTCAATCAGTATCTGCAAAATGGGAAGTTGGTTGGCCTTGGTACCTGGCAAGTAATCGGAATTTCATTGTAGCTCAAATTGATGGAGGAGGCTCTGGATACCAAGGAGAAAAAATGCGTAGAACGATACAAAATAAGTAAGTAGGGTATTTCGTAGTTTCATTCAATTAAAGATTATATTACGATATCTCGTATATACAACAAGATATGTCACATTTGTGAATAAAACACAACAGTTCGTTCACTTCGTAACTCAGAGCTCTAAAGACTATCACAAGACAAATTGTTTTTAGTTGCGTTCGTTATATGAATATATATATATATATATACAGGCTGGTGACTCGCTCAGCCGGTCATAGGACTTTAACATGGGAAATCAGTTTTTTGAAATTTCCTGCTCCCCTAATTATTTTAAGCAAAAACGCATCAAATAAAAGTTTTAGGGTATCAAATTCTGCATCTAAATCAATAAACAGAATTACTTTTACGTGCTTTGTAGCGACAGAAATTAAATATGAAAATGTCGAAAATTGCGTTAAAAATATTGATAGCCATGGAATTGAACAAAAAAATAAATAAATGCTTGACGTTTTATCTGTCAAAACATGAACGTTTCACGTTGTGACAGTTACAATGGCAAGCTCGATCAGCGGTTTTGTCACCCAATGACTTCTTTCTGTCGGGTCATTTAAAAAAAAATTACAAAAGTAGGCACCCAAATGTGGATTCTCTAAAACAAAGAATTGCAGAGGAATTCAGGAATATTACAGTCGGGCAGCTATCAAATATGCGCCGTAATTTTTACGAAAGACTTGGGCTCTAGACTAGAATATGTATTTATTATGTCCATTATAGTTTAATTTTGTTATAAATAAATTTTTATTCTCATTAAAATTAAATAAATAAACTGTTTACTTGTCTACTTTATTATGAATGTTTTATAAAATATAAATATTTTTTCCTGTAGGTCCAACGTCAAACGTTGACATTTTATCTGTCACAACGGCAAACGTTGATGTTTTGACAGATAAAACGTCAAACATTTATTGATTTTTTTGTTCAATTCCATGGCTATCAATATTTTTAACGTAATTTTCGACATTTTCATATTTAAATTCTGTCGTTACAAAGCATGTAAAAGTAATTCTGTTTATTGATTTAGATGCAGAATTTGATACCCTAAAACTTTTATTTGATGCGTTTTTGCTTAAAATAATTAGGGGAGCAGTAAATTGCAAAAAACTTATTTCCCATGTTAAAGTCCTATGACCGGCTGAGCGAGTCACCACCCTGTATATATATAAAAATTATAATTTACTATGTTACACAAACTATTCTTGTATATAATAACAGAGACAACATTAATTGTCATCCAACACTTGTATATTTGTATCACAACATGTCGTCTTGGTGAATTTTTGTCTCTCTTAAATAATTTTTAACAAATTGTATATTGGAAAAAATATTCTAAATATAAATATTTAATTAGATGTAGATTGTACAGTGACGACGCGTCATACTATGAATTTGAAAAATTGATTTCAATCCGACAAACTGATTTTCAACACATTAAAATTGCCTCTATACCTCCCCCTGCTAATATCTTTGTGGACGTCATTTGATGACAGACTACTTACAGAGATTTGCTACGGCTGACTGCCACAACGTTACCACCTAAAAGAATTGATTCGCCTAAAGAACCAAAGTTATACTATTTATATATTTCAATTCTACTTTAAGTAGAACGGGGGCACCAGTCCTTAACTGAGCTGTTTGTTGCACCTCATTCGAATTTAAAACAAAAAAAAAAACAAATTTTAAAGTAAAAATAATTTACAAGAATCGATATTTAGGTATAGTCACATCAGATTTAGACCGACTAGTTTTATTTTCCAGTAAATCTTTCTAGTTTATCAGATCATTTGTTTTACCTGCTCGATGAGTCCTGTACTGTAATAGGAATTAAGTTCCTGTTGCCCAGGGTAACATAAATGAATAACTAAATAAAGTATTTTCAAGAATTGAAAATCAGCTATATTTTAACACCACTGTCAAAAGCATAATAATGTAATGTGTTTCTCTGGTTTTTAAAATCAGTCAATCATTTCGTACACATTTCAGCACACATATGGAATCAAAAGAATAAAAAAGGGAGACCTTTATCCACAGGATGAAGATAAACAATACTAAGAATTTAATTTTCATAGTTTTTTTTCGTTAATATCATTATTATCAATAAGAACGCAAAATACCTTGTAACTAGTATCTTCTACTTTATAACTGTTATTATGAATGAAAAAATATTGGATATTAAACTTAAATAAATAAATAAATATATCACCACACCTTTTAGCCATTGCAGGGTCTCTGTCACTCTGTCACTTATGTGGATAAGGCCTATCAAGCTTGACATATACATCATGAATACAAAAGCAGTGTTGGCCAAAAAAGAATTATTATAAACTATTCCCAAAATATCTAAATATGATTTAATATGTATTTCGTCCATTAGGAGAATTGTGAATAGTGAATTGACATATGGATCTAATAATCACACAATATGACAAATAGTCAAAAATTCGTATATTTTAACATTTCGGAAAGATATGTTCCCAATGTCAGCTACAAAAAAAAATCTATCAAAAATCAACCAAAACAGTAACAAACCAATTCCAAAGGATAAAATACGACAATAGTTATTTACGTAACCAGTTATGAAAAGGTTGATATTGTTTGACGAACATAATATTTGCCAAAACGAGCGAAAAGAGTTTTGCAAATTATGTGAGTCAAACAATATTACGTTTTCATAACGTATTACGTACAAAATTTTATCTAATTCCGCTAAAATAATTTTTAAAATACATAAAATTCTAGGTCTATGACAGCTCAGTATATTTCAAAATCAATAAATAAATTTACCAAAGCGTTGCCGTAAAAATTAATAAATAAAATGTTTAAATTGAAAGCTTATGTCATCATTGAAAATGAGTTCTGAATCCAAGATAGACCTTCCTTCTGATATCGAATAATCTGCTAATTTGGCCGTGAACTGTTTAATAGCAGAAAAATTATTAAATGTACATAGATCCTAAAAATTTTATAAATAGTTTTTTTCGTTATTTGCAAACATTTTTGAGAAAGTTTAAACTGTCAACATTCATTACGTAATTAGTTATGTACAGAATTCCTTACATAACTCTCGAATGACAGTTATGAAGAAAATTACATTTCATAACCTCAAAAATTGCTGTAAAACAGGACTTTTTATAACGGAATTAGGAAATAAATAAACTCAATGAAAACATTAAGGGTTAAAAATTTTAACAAGAGTGCCGGTGGAACAAACATCTGGTCTCGTCAGTAAAAACTTTGCGATTATGATAACAACAAAAGACAACCTTGGGCTTAATATCCTTAGAAGTAGAGCAGCGATGTGTAACATATCATCAAAGTTGGTACGTTGATTGACATTTGCATTACTATTTAAGTTAATAAATAACGATTATGGGGTAGTTGGCTCAGTGGTATCGAGTCGGCCTGTTGATCTTGAGAACTCTGGTTCGATTCCAACAGCCAACAAACAATTTTCATCAAATTAAATCTACCCCTGTGGCTGCCTCTCCACTAACAACATTTGGGACCGTGATCTGACGGCTGGTAACCTCATTTCATGCGAAGAAATATATCACTTACCGAGATCCGCTACGGCAGTGTCACGCCCAGTAAAGGTTAAACGGCGTGGTGATATATTTATTTATTAAATAAAGATTTTTTCATAAGTCATTTATAATTATTAATTTCAGTGACAGCAAAATGTCTGTGTCGTGTAATGGTTATAATTTTTTATTATATACAAATGTTTGAGTGGCGTTTATGGCTATATTAATAGCAACGATCGTGATACACAATCTTATAATTAAAAATTAGTTATTTTCACAACTAGAAATTAAACATGAGTTTAATAAATTTAATTGAATAAATAATTAATATCAATTGCAAGAAATTGTAGTATCTAATATTTTTGTGCTTACTTTAACTGTTTGAGATTATAAATATTTTTATTTAATTATTTTTTATATTGTCACAGTAATAATTTAATACACAACTTAAATGACACAATGTTTCTTTTATACACATAATTATTTTTTTTATTTGGATTTTAATTTACAACTAGCCGTGGACTAATCAGCAAATTTGATATTACATTACAATACTTAAATATTATGTTATAGCGTGTTGAAGGTAGCGGTCCGTCGAAGTGAATTAACATTCATGTATTTAGTCCATGGTCAGGTCAAGAGGTTTCTTTCTTGAGAGTCTTCTTACTTCATCCGTGTTATTTAGCAGATTGTTCTGGTGGTTGTTTAGTCTGGTGTTGTATTTTCCGGAGAAATATTTTATTTGTTCTTATCTTCAGGTCTTTGTGTAGCATGTCGTTTCTGACGTACCATGGGGCATCCGCAATGGTTCTTAATGTTTTGTTTTGAAGTCGTTGAATTTTGTTAATATTTGTCTTCTTAGAGCAGCCCCATAGCTGGATGCTATAGGTCCAGATTGGTACCAGTATTGTTTTGTATAGCAGTATTTTGTTTTGCAGTGTTAGTTTCGATTTACGACCTATTAACCAGTTTATCTTTTTGGTTTTGATTTGTGTCTGTTTTTTTGCGTCTACACTGAGAGAAATGGATATTTGGAACAAGTGTAAATATCTTTAATTTAATTAGAAAATGTGTTTAAAAAAGTGACAAGTACACTGTATATTAAAAAATATAATGTAAGTATATTTGAGAAGATATTTTAGAAACAAGCAACTATATATTTGATTTTAATATATTTCTATATTAGTCTTTAGTAAAATATATTTTAGAAGTAAGTAACTATATATTTGATTTTAATATATTTGCATATTAGGCTTAAGTAAAATATATTTTAGAAACAAGTAGCTATATACTTCATTTTAATATATATGTATATTAGTCTGTAGTAAAATATATTTTAGAAACAAGTAACTATATATTTAATTTTAATATATTTGTATATTAGTCTTTAGTAAAATATATTTTAGAAGTAAGTAACTATATATTTGATTTTAATATATTTGTATATTCGTCTTTAGTAAAATATTATCTTTAATATTAAAGGTAGATATATTAAAACATAGTAGATAATGTGTTTGAAAACATATATATATATTATAAATAAAAAAACAAATAACATTATGTACAAATATTTTACATATTTATATAACTAATATAATTATGCAAATATAACAAAGAAAATATAAACATATTCTGTTGAAAGTCAAAAAATATCTTAATTTACTTTTATGTAACATTTAGTATTGTTACTTACGTTATGTTTAACATTCCGTATGACTTAGTTCATTATCCAAAGTGGAAACTGATGGATACTGTACATCAAATGGTGTGTCAATTTCGAAAATTTTTTGCTGCAAATACATCCATATTTGCTTTGTTTCAGACGGATAGTTACAATGCAAGGCAAAAAATATTTTGAAACAAGAGTCTACTGCGGTTACGGGAGTTGTAACATTGTATAATACGTTATCAACTGATACATAACACGCCTCGAAGTTCTCTATATCTCCTACTATAGCTATAAAGGGTTGTATAGTATCTCCTGATTTTTTACATTTCTCACGCCTGGCATCTATTTTTGTTAGATATTCTGCAGCGTTCTGAAAATAACAACATAATTATGAAAATAAATTTTAGAATAATATAATGTATATACGTACTTGTACAATTAAAACGAAACTTTCTTGGATTTCTAGCTTCGATGCTCTTATTTTTTTCGATATGAGTGTAGTTGTTATTACCGGAAACATGAACGGTAATAATGTTATAGCATAAAATTCGGAATCTGCAAAACACATATAATTTATGAATTTGTATCAAAGATGCCAGTATACAAATATTTACTTTTTATTACGATATCCTTGTCTAATTTGTTCTTTTCGCGGGCTATTTTAATTATTTTTTGGGAAATTGCAGGCCATTTTGAAAATAAATTGTTCGTTTTAGTGGGATACAATTGATTAAAATCATTAAGAAGCTGAAATATTATAAATGTAAATTATTTTCTTTATAAATCTATAATTTATTCTTACTAATTTATATCCAGTCCCCTGTTTCAATGCTGGAAATGCATTCATGTATTGATACGGATCAGATTCTCGTAAAATATTTACTCGTTCCTTAAAGGTCTTTTTAAAATATGTTTCTATTGTCTCGTATGGATCTATATTATGTTTCAAATAATTGATATATATTTCAATATCTGCTTCACTCTCCGTTATCGTTATATCCGTATCTGTAATGAATATTTATTTATTGCAATACTATATATAAAAATATGGTTAATATAGTTTACCTGGTACAGATACACTGGATTCCTTTTCATTGGATTCTGTTAATAAATCTTTGTACTTAAATTTTAAATTTATGTACCTACTCCATAACTTTCCACGAGCAAGAATTTTTGGAGAATTTTGTGATTTCTTTTTATAAGGTATATAATATGTCTGCGATATTTCTTTTAAAAATAAGTAACTTATTTCTCTTGCTAGGAATAAAAATGAAGAGGCAGATATTCTAGAATAAATACAGAAATGTTACATTAATAAGTTGTCATTCATACTTTACTTAAAGTAAAACGTGATAAAAATTGTATTACCTATGATCCGTGCTATTGTGAAATAAATGGTCTACTGTTAAAGATGCTATTTTTTGTCGTTCAGAATAACTTAGTATTTGATTTTTTTTTCGTAATAATGATTTTCCGTCCAACGATTTATTTAAAAAATCTTCTAAACCCTGTAATAACATTTATAATTTAAAATAAACAGAAGTAAATATAAATGCATGTTTTTTTTCTAATCCGTGAACCAATAAAAATTAAAGATTAGAACATTAGCGTCTAGATCACTTTCAAATTAACTTACAAGGGGGAAGACCGAAGCGCCTGGTAATGGCTCCAGCTCTGGTGGTGGTCTTTCATGTATAGGAATTGGAACAGGTGCCAGTGCAAAATTTTCATCGTAAAAAACATTGTTATTTGATGCCTCGTTGATAAAATCAACAATATTTTCCTCATTCAGACTCAATGTCGTGCTCGAGCTAGTTGAACCCGGAATTGATATAATTGAATTAAAAAAATTTAAATTGATAACCTCTTTATGAAAATAGTTTTTAAATTTTGCACCGAATTTCAGTCTTAAACCAATTTGTGGAATTAGTTCTTTAATTGTACTATCATCTAGTAATTCCATTGCAGTTTCATCTACTCCTTGATCTAAAATTAAAAAATTGCAAAAATTTTATGAAAATTAAACTATAGTCTTATTTTTTATAAAAGCGAACTGTTGATTAAGATAGGACCGACATTAGTTTATTTCCATACCCAAAAAACCAGGTTTGTTCCCAAGAAAAAAACCGGCTTTTTTCCTCCATCACATCTCTAATTATAATAATGCATTGATTTCATAGGCTCCCACAAAAAAATTACATCCTTATTATTTAATGTTTGTAAAACCGACTGCCTCCGAGGCGACATTAACTTCGTTCTTATAAAAAAGAAACTATAAGCAATTTATTTACTTACTTTTAAATGTTTCTTCTAGGATTTCAAGTCCCCACTCTTTTAATAAATTTTGCACAAACAGATCCATATTCTTCGCAATGCACAATATAAAATATTCACAATGAGAGCTATTTACTCATTTAATGCCGAATGCTCTTACTAGGCTTTGCAGACAAAACAAACGATATAATCCACAAATAAACGACGCAGTTTATTCATGAATAAGTCTTGACTCGTTCACTGCAGGGCTAATACCGATGTGAACACTAAAGAGTGCTACAGTGCATGAACTGCGTAGAAAAATAATTAGTCATATGAGACAGTATATTTCATTTAAGTATATTAATATTTTTATTGCAAATTTTATTCTCTTCATTTTAAATATATATTAGCTAAATCTTAGTATATCTACTACTTGATTTTAAGAATACAGTTACATTGTATCAAATGAAACGTATATTAAAATTTAATATACTGTTTATTAAAATTTAATATACTGCATATTTAATTCAACAAAATTTGTATCTTTGACGAACATATAAGTAAACAGTTTTTCTAATGTAAGTATATATTATACTATAATATTTATTTAGTATAAAATATATTTATTCTTATGATAACTTTATTAAATATACAAAATATAAATTTTTAAATACACGATTTATTTGAAATAAAACAATTTTTTTTAAATACATGTATATGTTTATTTGTATCAAATAAATTAATTTAAGTATATAATTTTAAATATCCATTTCTCTCAGTGTACGTGTTTCCTCCAGGTCATCCTTCTCTCTAGGTGCATTCCAAGATATTTAATGTTGTTAATTTCTTTGAGGGCTCTGTTGTTGAGTGTGACTTCTGGACATGTTCCCTTTTTCATGGTAAAAGTTATATGCGCTTATTTTTCTTCACTTATTTTTATGCGCCATCTCATCTAGGGCTCTTTTTTAAGTGTTTAGAGGCTTCTTTGGGATCTTCATGTGTTGCCAGTATTGCAGTGTCGTCTGCATACGTTGCTATTGTTACTTTGTTATCGTTTGGAAGGTCTGCCGTGTATAGAAGGTACAGTACGGGGCCGAGAACGCTTCCTTGTGGTCCTCCTGCTTGAATGGGGTATATTTTTGAGTGTTGATTTTCATGTGTAACTTGGAAGTGTCGTTCTGTCAGGTACGATTTTAGGAGCAGATAGTATTGATGGGTTAGATTTTGTTTGATTTTGTGTAATAGTCCTGGGTGCCAGACTTTATCGAACGCTTGGGTTATGTCTAAGAATGCTGCGGAGCAGTATTTTTTTTCTTCTAACTATGTTTCTATTTTATTAATTACCCTGTGTACCTGTTCGATGGTTGAGTGTTCATTTCTGAACCCGAATTGATGTTCAGGGATTAATTCGTTTTCTTCAAGTTCGTACTTCAATCTCTTTAGCAATAATTTTTCAAACACTTTTGATAGAGAGGGGAGGAGTGAGATTGGTCTGTATGATTTCAGTTCGTGATTTGGTTTACCTGGTTTTAATAAAAATATTACCTGGGTTAATTTCCAAAGTATTGAGTAATATTGTAGCCTTAGTATGGCATTGAAGATATGATACACATAAAATAAAGACAACATATACACCACAATGAGAGACGTCGGTCGTAGACATTTTTTATTTTAATATTATATTTATATGCTATTACAAATACAAATAACATATATATTTATATTTTATATTTGGATAATTATGTGTATTTACATTTTTCTACGTAATAATATGAAACCTAATTATAAAATTAAAGTTCAGAAGTTATCTACTTGTTTGTTTAGGATTTCTTGTAGGTTTCGGTTTTGATAATATATCCTTATTCTGTACATTTGACCTAAATTCTTTAGTATTTTTTTTTCGTTTTGGTCTTATTAAATGCAATTCAATGTGATGCTGAGATAGCATAACATACAAAATGTATCTTTTTATAAATATGCGGATGATGTTGTTGTAAGGGGTGAATCTGAAGAACAATTGAGGAGAATCACTCTAAGTATAGATGAAGTAGGAAAAGATTTAAATCTATTTCTGAATGTTGATAAATGTTAAGTGTTAGTGTTTGAGAAGAGTGATTAGGTGACTGACTGCAATTTTTCGGTGAAAGATGTGAGATTGGGTCAAGTAAATGAGTTTGTATACTTGGGGAGTGTGTTTTCGAAGGATGGACGTATTGCTGGATGCAAGATATTGGGTGCTCTGGGAACCTTCACACGGAAATGGTGTTAGTGCCTACGTTGATGTATGGTAGTGAATATTGGGTATGGATGAAGAAACATAAATGGCGTATAACTGCTGTGGAAATGAGGTATTTGCGGAGTGTGTGTGGATATACTAGAAGAGATCATGTCCGGAATACATTGGTGTATAATGAATGTGAGATTGGGAAGAATTTTGTAAGAAGAGTGGGAATAAGTCAGTTGAGATGGCTTGGTCATGTGAAACGTATGTTGAATGACAGATTCATGAAACAGATGTATGCTGGTGAAATTGAGGGTGAAAGTGTGCGTGGAAGACCTAGGAACAAATGGATAAATATGATTGAAGGATTGTTGCGTGAACGAAAGATTCCGAGCGAGAAGAATAAACGAGCTTGTATGAAAGGAATTATGAACGTGGTTGAAGCAAAAGTGGTGAGTCAGGATAGGATTGTTTGGCGAAAATTAATTGCGGGATAAATGTGATAAATTAGGACAAGCGTATGATTCTTAATTTTAGATTTATTGGCTAGATTTTTCGAGTATTTACCTGCAATTGTGTAGAGTTCACCTTAAAAAAAGCGCAGATAGATGCTTCCTTCTTTTCTTATCTTTTTGATTAATTTTCTGTTTTTCCTATAGAGTGTCCAACTGTAATTGTGTGAATTCAGTTATAAAACAAGCGCTGGCAGATATTCCCATTCTTCCTCATATTTTTTTCTTCATTTTCAGTTTTTACTATACAGTGTCTAACCGCAATTGTGCTAAATGTATTTTTAAACAAGCGTAGGCGATGCTGCCTTAATTTCTTTATAGATTCGTTGTTAGAGAAGTGGGTGTAAGTGAAGATTTATGAAACAGGTGTACAGGAGTAAATGGATGGATGTGAATGAGGGTTTATTGCGTGCTCGTATATATACCGGGTGGAACATCATACCTGTGTACATAGGCGATTAACATGAAAAAACAGTTTTTCCGTGCGCATTGCGCCCCAAATTATTTTAGCCAAAAATGCTTCAAATAAATGTTGTATTCTGCATCTAAATCAAAAACAGAATTACATTTACATGCATTGTAACGACAGAAATTAAATTAAAAAATATTAAAAATTACGTTTAAAATATCAAGTAGCCATGGAAGTGAAACAAAAATAGATAAATGCTTGACGTTTTTCTGTCTATTTGATATTTTACCCCCGACAAATTAATCATTCAATAAAATTCATACAAAAAGCTCCATACCTATTGTTACGATTTAATAATAAATAAACAATTGTACATTTCAATGAAACGTTTATTTCTTATCCCACAAAAACACAATTACATAATAATTGTAAAGTAAGACGGCAAGTCACGTCGACATTCGCCTCCAAAAATGTTTATCGTAGCACCTGCAATATTTATTACAGTTTAAAAAAAAAAAAGTGATATCAAAAATTTTAGTCAAGTCAGTTATTAAAATCTCTCAAAAAACAATATCATTGTAAGGGACATGACAAGAGTTACGCAGATGTCGCCCATCTCATAAGAGACATAACATGCAAAAATTTATAATATTGTTTTAATAAACAAAAAAGGAATACCTTTTTACAAGCAAAACGACTATTGGTTTATGGAAAAAAAAACAATAGTCGTTTTGATGGGCGACATCTGCGGAAGTCTTGTCATGTCCCTTACAATGATATTGTTTTTTGAGAGATTTTAATAACTGATTTGACTAAAAATTTTGATATCACTTTTTTTTTTTTTAAACTCTGTAATAAATATTGCAGGTGCTACGATAAACATTTTTGGAGGCGAATGTCGACGTGACTTGCCGTCTTACTTTACAATTATTATGTAATTGTGTTTTTGTGGGATATCATTTCTTTTTTATATAAAATAAAGAAGATAACAAGAAAAATATAACATTTATAAAATATTTAAAACATTTTTTTTTTATTTACTGACATAATATATAATGACTTACCGTCGGAGGCGACCGCCTCTCTTGATATATAAGAATATCTAACATATATACAGCAAAGTTATAAGTTAAATTAACAATGAGGTGCCAAGTCAAATGTTGAATAATACTAACGAGTAATTTGAATTAAAGTGTCGACAAAGAGTCAATGCCACGCCACCGAATCCCACTCCACCGATATTCCACGCGCCCGATTTTCCACGCCACCGAAAGTCCACCCGGCCGAAATAGTCTCCCACCACTTTTGTCCACAACACCGAATGTAGTTCTGTCTCACTTTATCATGGAATACGTCAGAACGATGACGATATTTGGTGATGTCACGGGTGGCGTATAAGTTTAACAAGTTGTTTTCGTTGCCAATAAATTTGATTTGTAAGTTGCTGTATGAGAATAATTTCGAAGTACCTTCAAATTCCTTAGGGCCGGTTATACTAAGCTTAGTTAAAAAGTTATTCATTATTTAGCATTTTTAATTATCCATTAAGTCAAAATTGTGTTATAGGAAATTAAAATAACTGACGATTTTTCACAATGAAAATATTTTAAGAGAAATTAAATGTTAATAAAAGTGAGGTTATTCAGTATTTTGACAATATAATTGTGTAAAACTGTCAGTTGTTTAATTGTGTACTTTTTCTTAAATATATTATCATTATTAATACATATGACATCGTCTTATTTAACTTCTAATTCAGGATTAAAGTTAAACGTAAACTCAAAAACTACATTTAATAAGACAACGAAATAATTCCTATTAAAAATAATGTATGATGAAATTTAATTTAACTTTAGAATATCCTGGGCTGCAAATGGAACCGGCTCTTTTTTTAGAACCCCGAATCGATCGTTCATGTAGAATCAAATCGACTATGTGAACCAGTTCGAACAAATATCTAAATATTTACAGCAAATAATATGTACATTAAGATGGGAAATTTCAGACTCCGCTCTGATTCAGATATGCATTACATTTCGTTATTATGCTACATTTCAAACAATTTTTAGAGATTACTTAAACGACCATAAATCAACCAACATGTACCTAATGTACTTGTATATATAGCAGGTCTGCGACAACAGTATATCAATTTTGACAGTTACTTTATTTGTCAGATTTACTTGATTTAGTTGCTAAGTAAAATATAATCATAGATTATTTTCTTTTCTGAGATTGACCCTTAATTATTTTGGTGCAACTTAACTATATTTCATAAAGTTATTATCTAATAGACAATTAGTATTGTTTCGGTGCAACCGGTCCTTAGACCAGTTATTGTTAACTGGTTTCTGTAATTTAATTGTGAAGCATCACGTACCTCTTGTAGTTGCTAATCAAAAATATTATCAAAATTAACATGTGAACCAAAAGGATGCAGTTAGAAGTGAAATATTTTCAAGATAAGTTTATTTTAATAATAAGTACATTCTTTAACAAATAAAGACATATTCTAAATTAATAAACACCTTTTTGCCCAAAATAGGTATGTAAGAGGACCCTCTGTCTTCAAAACACACTGGAAATTGTTATGTTTGAAGATATGGTACAGTTTTTGGTATTTAATGAGTTTCAGCTCCTGTTTGAATTGGGCCACATTCTCTTGAAATTTATTGTATTCTTTTCAACTCTATTTGTTACCAAGTTGAAGATGAGCCATGTTTTAGGCTCGAAACGTCATATTATCCTATAAATACATATGCAAATGAATTCCTTAATCCTGCCTATTTCAAATATTTTACTGTTACTTCATTTGTTAAGCACTTCTTTAGTTTACTGAAAGCAACATTAATTTCCATGGAATACTGTCATATATTTCCCAAAGCTGAAAGTAAGAACGATTTCCAGTAATTATCGTAACTGCTCCAATATTATAATATATTATATTATAGGTTACGTGCAGTTAAGTGATGAAGGCAACCCTTGTACAACGTCAAATTTTTGACGTTTGATGTTTGCTTTTTTCTGATGTATTATCGTACATATATTTTGCTTGTGTTATTTGTTAGACTTCCTTGGTTGTTATAAACAATTTTAGTTGCAGATTACTACAAAAAGTTAAAAATGTACATTATTTTCAACAACTGAAAAGAGCGCCCAAAATAGCTTTCATTGAAAATGGCGCTTCGATCGGATGCTATAATTTTATTTTGCACTGATCAGTAACAAAAAATGTTTATAATAATTAAGACGGACAAATAAATAAAAGAAGCACAAGAAATAAAACATAATACATCAGAAAAAATAAAATATCAAATTTTGACGTTGCACACTAAACACCTGTTCACGCTGTTGTCATTTTCTGTGAAACTTGTCTTCGTAGCGGAATCAGATAAACTAATTAATTGTCACGATTAACGTTTATAACTTAAATTTCCTAGATTAATCTCTAGATTAACAACTAGTTTCATTCTCACGATTAGCGTTTAGAACTAAATTCCCTAACTTTGACAGATAAGTTACTAGAATCTTCATTGTCACAAAATTAGCCATAAATGTCAAAATTGCGATGAGTTAGAACAACCATAGGATTAAGGTGATTTGTTTGACATTTCAAAATTCATAACCTCAAAAAATAAATATCAGATGACAACAATTTTTTAATTGTTGTATTTCTATTTATGATTTCATTTGTTTTCTTTATATGTGTATTTTCATTTTTAGTCCAAAATAAATTAATAAGGAGATCCAAATCGAGTATCCAAGATGATTACTCAAATTTAAAATAAATTTGACTAGAAGCATGTAGAAAAGAATAACTACTTTCTATAATATCTATATCACATATTCGTACAAAAAATAAATAATAGTTAAAATTTCTTTTTAACAGTCTTACTTATAAAAGATACTCGGTGAATTAGTTGTTTAATGCTAATAAATGATATTTAAAACATTTCCGAAAATAAATTGAGAAAAAGAAAACAGCTGCGTATTAATATATGTTTTTGATATTTTACTCTGAACTACGGATTCTTGTTACTGTTGTAATGAGGCTTAATTAAAGGAGTCATTCATCTCGGTTATAAATATATTCAATTATCACTCTGTACTACAACTTTTCTCATTACTGACTATATACTTATTCATAGCTTGTGTTATAATTAAGTATACGTACACTACAAACAATGCCTTTTAAATTTTCTGCCGGTCAAGTATTATTTCCATATTATCCTAATAACATAAATGTTTCTAATCTAAAAAGAATCACAATTAACACTCATAAGAAGAAAAATTTAGAGTTGCCGTGTCATACTGCTTGGACTCAGGGCTCAAGTAGGATTCAACTTCACTTACTGCCATTATTCAATGGATATTTATTTCTTCAGAGTGTATTAGAATGTCTTACTCATAATTATTACGGGATCAAACAGCTTTATATATAAAGTAATAATATGGACTTTGGACGAATCTTTATTATACTATTCTATTAAACCAATGTACTGGAATTTTGGGACTGATTTTTCTTGATTTAGTGGACTGCCTACTGACATTTGTATTATTTTGATGTTGACAGTTTTGGAGATTAGCAGGTTTTTGTTTAACAATAATATTGAAATCTTAAAATATGGTAGTTATCCTTGAAAGTTCAGTCATTATAATGATAAGTTCATCAAAAAATATTTGAGCACAATTAGACTAAAAGTTAAACAGGATAATTGATTAAATTTTAAATATGTAAGACGTTAGTCATGGCAATAATTATCATGGCAAGATTTACATTATATGTATCAATATAAACGTCATGTAGTGCCAGTCTGTTATTAGAGTATTTATTTCAATATGGTTTATTATAATTTAATTAAAAAAACATTAAATAGTATGTTCATTCATTTATGAAAAATCCTCCAACTTTTGTTGTAAACCGCATGGCGTATTGCGAATAGTATGCATTTTGGTTGATTTAAATCAAATAAATTGTAATATAAAATCTATCAGAAATTTTATTAATTTGTTGGCTTTATAGATAGCTTAAGGAACTTATAACATAAATATATGCCACATGTTTGAGGTCGAATCAAGTTTGAAAAAATCTATTCAACTAAAAACTAAGCTACCAGACAATGATTCGTTTTAAACTTGCAATACTTATGAAATTGTTGTATTATACCTAAATATTTGAAAATGTGACAAAATTTTACGTTTTAAGTATTTTTATTTTGTTTAATACAATGTAAGGAATTTGTAGAGGTTTGTAGATCGCAAGATAAGAAAACGAAGAGTTTTTAATCACAAACGAAACTATTTATTTCAATCAAATATTACATTGCCATTACGAGACTAACAAAGGAATTGAAAAAAACTAAAAAAACAACAAAAGGTGGGTGCGTCCACTTACTTATAAGGGTAAATTTGTGAGTTATTTTAACAGAATTCAATATTTAGAGATAAATCTGCTAGGAACTTTGTCTTAGTTCTTCTATGAACTCGTTCAACATACTGTATTGATGTAAAAATTACAATAAATTAATCATAGATCGTTGAAAATAGAGATTCAATAACACCGTCCAACACGATTTTTGTGATTCGGTTCTCTTTACCAAAAACCGGTTCAGATTAACCTAAAATGAAGGAAAATCAATGTCAAAGTGATACTGATTTGTTTTTACGACCTGGAAATCAATTTTATGGAATTTTAGACTTTATTTGTATGTTTTACGCTATGGTTGCTTTGGATGACCAATAATAGTTGTAAAAGTTCAGCATGAACCCCTCGTACGATTAGAAGACACTACAGATCCCAGCTGAAAGAAAATGGCTTTATTATAAAGCTAGAGCGTTATAAAAATATGATTTTTTTATGATTTTACCAGTATTTTGCGATAAAAATTGCTTTTATCAAATCAGTATCACTTTGACGTTGATTTTCCTTCATTTTGAACAGTGTTTTTGTAAAGAGAACAGAGTCACAAAAAAAAATTCACAATTTGTTATATTGTGTAATATGTTGGTATAAAATTTGTCTCTCCTTATATGAGGTAAGACAGAGTCAGTCTTTTATTTATGAACACATTTTAAGACAATATTTTTATGTAAGTAAATAAATATTTTATGCTAAATAATAAGTATATATTTAATTGTTAAAACAATTGATATATACATGCTATAAAATTTTGATCTCGTAGACAAAGAATAATATACAAGTTGTGCGAATATATTGTAGATTGGGCTCGTCTTACAAAGTTCTTTCTTCAACTGTCAAATATTTTGATCTCAAGTACAGAGAAAAGTATTGTATTAAATCTTCAATTCTGCATTATTTGATGTCATAATAAAGTAATTGGATTCTTTTGTATATATAATTGTTTTGTTATCTACAATCAAAATATAAAATTATTTAAGAAATACTGGTACAAAATTAATTTTCCTGACTCCATTACTTATTATTTAACTGATTTCTGACAGCTACCTTTTTTTTCTGGGAATATTATTTAGTAAAATTTCTTCATTACTCTTCAGTTATTATTTTATATATCAAGATATTTTTTATGAATATAGGAAACCTAAAAATTTAGTTTTTTTTCAGGATTGTTTAGTAAGTAAAAGACAAGTTTGGGTTTACAAGTATTTATATATTTTTCATTAAAATATACAATTAGTTTATCTGATTTTTATGATTCCGCTACGAAGACAAGTTTCACAGAAAATGAATGGATAATTAAAAATGCTAAATAATGAATAACTTTTTAACTAAGCTTAGTATAACCGGCCCTCATCTGTGGCGCTACAGACCGAGATCGGTCCTGGGCCTACCGGGCACACCGAGCCGCAATTTTGACACTGCCGTACTGCCGGTTTTCGTAGTCGAATGCTACATTATTTAAGACGTATAAGTGACTAGCTTATAGCGCCCGAGTGTGATAAATACATGTAACTGTATTTTTTATATTTTACGACAAATCACACATTGTCGACAGGCGGATTCGAACTGACGAACCTTGGCTCGGGTGACGTCACAGTATGTTAAGAGATGTGCCTTAACACGCTCGGCCACCGTGAGTAAGACATTCTAATACACTCTGAAGAAATAAATATCCATTGAATGATGGCAGTAAGTGAAGTTGAATCCTACTTGAGCCGTGAGTCCAAGCAGTATGACACGGCAACTCTAAATTTTTCTTCTTATGAGTGTTAATTGTGATTCTTTTTAGATTAGAAACATTTATGTTATTAGGATAATATGGAAATAATACTTGACCGGCAGAAAATTTAAAAGGCATTGTTTGTAGTGTACGTATACTTAATTATAACACAAGCTATGAATAAGTATATAGTCAGTAATGAGAAAAGTTGTAGTACAGAGTGATAATTGAATATATTTATAACCGAGATGAATGACTCCTTTAATTAAGCCTCATTACAACAGTAACAAGAATCCGTAGTTCAGAGTAAAATATCAAAAACATATATTAATACGCAGCTGTTTTCTTTTTCTCAATTTATTTTCGGAAATGTTTTAAATATCATTTATTAGCATTAAACAACTAATTCACCGAGTATCTTTTATAAGTAAGACTGTTAAAAAGAAATTTTAACTATTATTTATTTTTTGTACGAATATGTGATATAGATATTATAGAAAGTAGTTATTCTTTTCTACATGCTTCTAGTCAAATTTATTTTAAATTTGAGTAAACATCTTGGATACTCGATTTGGATCTCCTTATTAATTTATTTTGGACTAAAAATGAAAATACACATATAAAGAAAACAAATGAAATCATAAATAGAAATACAACAATTAAAAAATTGTTGTCATCTGATATTTATTTTTTGAGGTTATGAATTTTGAAATGTCAAACAAATCACCTTAATCCTATGGTTGTTCTAACTCATCGCAATTTTGACATTTATGGCTAATTTTGTGACAATGAAGATTCTAGTAACTTATCTGTCAAAGTTAGGGAATTTAGTTCTAAACGCTAATCGTGAGAATGAAACTAGTTGTTAATCTAGAGATTAATCTAGGAAATTTAAGTTATAAACGTTAATCGTGACAATTAATTAGTTTATCTGATTCCGCTACGAAGACAAGTTTCACAGAAAATGACAACAGCGTGAACAGGAGCCTGATTCTGTATCTTGCGTGACTACTTGCGGCACCCATACTAACACAGATATGTCACATGCATATAGTAAACCATCTATCGGACATTTAAAGAACTAATGGGTATGACGTCACTACTTGCGAGACACGCAAATACAGATGCGTGACCTTCGTAGGTCCTGTTTCTTACTTGCGACACTACCTGTCTCATTCTAACATTATGTTTGTCTTTTACTTTCTTGTCATTTTGCGTATGACAAACAATGACATGTGATTGCAACTGACAGTTCTAGTTTCAAAACCATTACCAACACTAAACTTGGCGCGAAAACGTAAAGCACGGAATTCCCTATGCTCGACACCAGAAAAGAATCGGTGACGTCATACATTGTACTAACGCAAATTTAATCACGCAACTGCTCACGCAAGATACAGAATCAACCTCCAGGTGTTTAGTGTGCAACGTCAAAATTTGATATTTTATTTTTTCTGATGTATTATGTTTTATTTCTTGTGCTTCTTTTATTTATTTGTCCGTCTTAATTATTATAAACATTTTTTGTTACTGATCAGTGCAAAATAAAATTATAGCATCCGATCGAAGCGCCATCTTCAATGAAAGCTATTTTGGGCGCTCTTTTCAGTTGTTGAAAATAATGTACATTTTTAACTTTTTGTAGTAATCTGCAACTAAAATTGTTTATAACAACCAAGGAAGTCTAACAAATAACACAAGCAAAATATATGTACGATAATACATCAGAAAAAAGCAAACATCAAACGTCAAAAATTTGACGTTGTACAAGGGTTGCCTTCATCACTTAACTGCACGTAACCTATAATATAATATATTATAATATTGGAGCAGTTACGATAATTACTGGAAATCGTTCTTACTTTCAGCTTTGGGAAATATATGACAGTATTCCATGGAAATTAATGTTGCTTTCAGTAAACTAAAGAAGTGCTTAACAAATGAAGTAACAGTAAAATATTTGAAATAGGCAGGATTAAGGAATTCATTTGCATATGTATTTATAGGATAATATGACGTTTCGAGCCTAAAACATGGCTCATCTTCAACTTGGTAACAAATAGAGTTGAAAAGAATACAATAAATTTCAAGAGAATGTGGCCCAATTCAAACAGGAGCTGAAACTCATTAAATACCAAAAACTGTACCATATCTTCAAACATAACAATTTCCAGTGTGTTTTGAAGCCAGAGGAGTCCTCTTACATACCTATTTTGGGCAAAAAGGTGTTTATTAATTTAGAATATGTCTTTATTTGTTAAAGAATGTACTTATTATTAAAATAAACTTATCTTGAAAATATTTCACTTCTAACTGCATCCTTTTGGTTCACATGTTAATTTTGATAATATTTTTCATTAGCAACTACAATGCAATTACAGAAACCAGTTAACAATTGCTGGTCTAAGGACCGGTTACATTGTACCAAAATAATTAAGGGTCAATCTTATAAAAGAAAATAATCTATGATTATATTTTACTTGGCAACTACATTAATTTTATTGGAGATACATTAAGTAATCAAGTAAGTCTGACAATGATAGTAACTGTCAAAATTTATATACTGTTGTCACAGGCCTGCTATATATACAAGTACATTAGGAATACTTCTACATGTTGGTTGATTTATGGTCGTTTAAATAATCTCGCAAAATTGTTTGAAAGATTCAGAGCTGAAACTGACATTTTCAATTTAAATGTACATACTCATTTGCTGTAAACATTTAGTTAATATCTGTTTGAACCGGTTCACATGGTCGGTTTGATACTACATGATCGTTCGGTTCCAGGTTCAAGAAAAAGAGCCGGTTCGAATAGGATATTCTAAAATTAAATTAAATTTCATTATATATATTTTTTTCATACGAATTATTTCGTTGTTTTATTAAACGTAGTTTTTGGGTATATTTATTACGTTTAATTTTAATCCTGAATTGGAGTCTAATGAAAACGATGACATATTATATATTAATAATAATAATATAATTAAGACAAAGTACACAATTAAACAATTATAATATGTCAAACTACTGAATAACCTCACTTTTGTTAATATTTAATCTCTCTTTAAATAATTTCATTGTCCAAAATAGTCAATTATTTTAATTTAATTTGCTATAACACAATTCTGACTTAATGCTAAATAACGAATAACTTAGGGCCAGTTGGCCCTAAGGAATTTAAAGGTACTTCGAAATTATTCTCATATAGCGGTTTACAAATCAAACTTATTATCAACGAATACAACTTGTTGAAATTATAACCTTTTTGAAAATAAAAAATATATATTTTTTTTCTTTGATACCTACCTATTTCATTTGATGCATTTCCGTCAGTTTAATGTCAAATTTACATGTTCAATTAAAATAAAACTGAAATTATCAGTTAAATTAGTATTAACTAATTCATAAATTGTCATATTTGTTATTTATTTGGTTTATTGTAGTATATTACGCCATCTATGAGATAAATTTTGTACTGACTAAGTGACGCCACCCGTGACATCACCAAAAATCGTCATCGTTCTGACGTAGTACATGATAAAGTGAGACAGAACTACATTCGGTGTTGTGGACAAAAGTGGTGGGAGACTATTTCGGCCGGGTGGACTTTAGGCGGCGTGAATAATCGGGCGCGTGGAATATCGGTGGCGTGGGATTCGGTGGCGCGGGATGCTTCGTCAAAAGCGATGCCATAATATGCATTTTAATTTTAACAGTTCTTCGTTTCAAGCAGCAACTCTTATTTAAATTTTAAATTAAGTATCTACTTAGAAGTATAATAACAATGCAGTTTGATTCTGAGAATAGTGTTCATATATTATAACAATACTGTGATTTGTAACAATGTATTAGCTACAACAATAGTTAGATTGGTACAACATTGTATTGGCTACAACAATATTTTAATCCATTGCAACAATGTATTAATAATAATAATAGTTTTATTGATTGCAACAAAGTATTGACTACAACAATATTATAGTTGATCACAACAAAGTACTAATTACAATAATAGTTTTATTGATTGCAACAATATATATATATATATATATATATATATACGTGTTTGGGAGTAGTTTGAGGAATCGAAAATGGCGCGTATATTTTTAATTGCATTATAGAACATCTCTCGTAACAGGTGATATACAGCGATGATACACGATTATTTTTATGGATCTGAATTTGAATTATGCAAAATTGTGTACACAGGGTACACCTTTGGGGAACCTATGCCGGTAGTACAGAAAACTAAATGAGTAATGTTTCAATGTTTCTACTTTCTACCAATAGATTGAGATATATTCACATTGTATTCTGTATAAGCCTAAATTAAACCATAACAAATTAAATAATTTTTGCAAAAAGGAGGGAATATTTAAATTTTATGGTAAGTAGGTATAAAGTTCATGAATATTGCCAAATTTAAAGTGTAAGATAAACTAATGAAAACAAAACCAACTTATAAAGATAGAATATACTTCTGATCAGTATAGTTTCTATTTAATGAGAAATAATAACAATTTCTTATATTTTCAGTGTTGGATTCTACATTATTTATATCTACAAATTAATAGTTTATTTAGAATTTTCGTGAACCAGTTAAACCTGAAAAAAAATTAAAATCTTCTGATTTAAAAATAAAACATATAAGAACTGTATCCCCATATAGTAGCAGTAGTTCGTACTGCCGTAGGAAAGAGTGAAAAACATTTAAAATGACATTTAGCTATTATATTTGATTGATTAGCAATATTATTATCAGATCACATAGAATATACATAAACAAATGATGTTTAAGTGTTCATTAATTAAATTTATTCATTTGTTGAATTAAAGTAACGCGATTCATTTAAATCAATTGTAAAAATACATAAATAAATGTGGTTTTAGTATTTATAATCAGTTGTAAAATGTACTGAAATATTTAAAATGACTGTCACGCACGCTAGAGTGGACCAAATGTTTTCCGAATAGATGATACCTTCTCGTTGGCAGGTCATTTCAGTAGCTATGGTACTTTGGATTGTAGCATACCGTGTTTTCGCAGCTGACTATTTTTTTAATGTTTCGTTACGTATTTTCAAATGGCAATGTACCAGTAATGTATGAAAACAATAAATTTTGAAATTCGTTCAAAATAAGTATCTAACTGTCGTTTCAAAACCATCATACCGGATCTTGTATTTGATTTTTTAACAGTAATATTATAAACCGGATATTTGTTTGTCAGTTCACATATAATATACATAAATTGATTGTGATTAAGTATTCATAAGCAAATTAATTAATTTCTTGAACTAAAACAACGCGATTCATTCAAATCAATTGTAAAATGCGTTGAGTAATTTAGCTATTATTTTAGATTTTTTAGCAATATTATTAAAATCAATGAGATTTTTATCAGTTCACATAGAATATACATAAATAAATGATGATTTAGTATTCATTTGTTATTGTTATTAATTCCAGCATACTTTGTCAAGCTAAATGGACATTTGTTAAACAAATTGTCCTTGAAATGTTCATAAAATAGTGAAAATATATGTCGTTTTAATTAAACCGCGAAAATATGGCATCCACGTAATAATAATTATTTTAGGGAATTTCATAATTTGATTGTTATTAATAATATCCAATACCTACTCCAGCGTACTTTGTCAAGCTGAATGGAATTTTTTTAAACAAATTATCCTTGAAATGTCCATAAAATAGTGAAAATATGTGTCGTTTCAATTAAACCGCGAAAATATGGTATTCACGTAATAATCTTGATATTAGGGAATTCATAAATTGATTGTTATTAATAATATCCATTACCTACTCCAGCGTACTTTGTCAAGCTAAATGAATTTTTTTAAAAAAAATTGTCCTTGAAATCTTCATAAAATAGTAAAAATATGTGTCGTTTCAATTAAACTTTGAAAATATGGCATCCATGTAATAATCTTTATTATAGGGATTTTCATAATATGATTGTTATTAATAATATCCAATACCTATTCTAGCGTACTTTGTCAAGCTAAATGGACATTTGTTAAACAAATTGTCCTTGAAATGTTCATAAAATAGTGAAAATACGTGTCGTTTCAATTAAACCGCGAAAATATGGCATCCACGTAATAATAATTATTTTAGGGAATTTCATAATTTGATTGTTATTAATAATATCCAATACCTACTCCAGCGTACTTTGTCAAGCTAAATGGATTTTTTTTAAACAAATTGTCCTTGATATGTCCGTAAAATAGTGAAAATATGTGTCGTTTCAATTAAACCGCGAAAATATGGCATCCATGTAATAATCTTTATTTTAGGGAATTTCATAATATGATTGTTATTAATAATATCCAATACCTACTCTAGCGTACTTTGTCAAGCTAAATGAACATTTGTTAAACAAATTGTCCTTGAAATGTTCATAAAATAGTGAAAATATGTGTCGTTTCAATTAAACCGCGAAAATATGGCATCCACGTAATAATAATTATTTTAGGGAATTTCATAATTTGATTGTTATTAATAATATTCAATACCTACTCCAGCGTACTTTGTCAAGTTAAATGGAATTTTTTTAAACAAATTGTCCTTGAAATGTTCACAAAATAGTGAAAATATGTGTCGTTTCAATTAAACCGCGAAAATATGGCATCCACGTAATAATAATTATTTTAGGGAATTTCATAATTTGATTGTTATTAATAATATCCAATACCTACTCCAGCGTACTTTGTCAAGCTAAATGGAATTTTTTTAAACAAATTGTCCTTGAAATGTCCATAAAATAGTGAAAATATGTGTCGTTTTAATTAAACCGCGAAAATATGGCATCCACGTAATAATCTTATTTAAGGGAATTTCATAATTTGATTTTTATTAATAATATCCAATACCTACTCCAGCGTACGTTGTCAAGCTAAATGGACATTTTTAAAAAAAATTGTCCTTGAAATGTCCATAAAATAGTGAAAATATGTGTCGACTCAATTAAACCTTGAAAATATGGCATCCATGTAATAATCTTGATATTAGGGAATTTCATAATTTGATTGTTATTAATAATATCCAATACCTACTCTAGCGTACTTTGTCAAGCTAAATGGAAATTTTTTAAACAAATTGTCGTTAAAATGTTTATAAAATAGTGAAAGTATGTCGTTGGAATTAAGCCACGCAAATATGCTGTTTATGTAATAAACTATATTATAGGACACATTAATATAATATCAAATTTGTAACAGTATTATAAACTAATCAGTATAAAGTAGAATAATTTTTGAAACATTTAATGACTCCACCGGAACTTGAACCCGAGTCCAGTGATCGGATAATTCGAATTTGAAATAATCTGTCATCCGATTATTGAAATAACCTACATAATTCGATTATGAAGTTCTGTAATTTGAATTAAAAATAATCGGCAAAACAATTGAAACATAAAAATATCGATTCTTTATCGATTCATGTTCAGCTGACGAGTGTCGAGTGATGAGTAAAGACAAACAAATTTCCCAAAACAGGAGCCAGGTCAGGAGTTAGGAGGTTTGGACCAAGATTCAGAACTTGATGAATAAAAAAGAAAATTTAAAGGAAACATATAATTGCTTTTAAATACTTTTGGTTTTACGACAAAATCTATAAAAAAATAAGACAGCATTCTATGATATTAAAAAAAACAACTGAATTAAAAATAAAAATTGCGAATTCAAGAATACAATATAATTTAAATTTTTTCCGAGCAAGTCTGTTTCTCCTGTTTTTTTAACTACGTTCATTGACTCGAGCATAGTCGAATCGACACAAGTGTTAAGCGCAGCTATTTTATTTTCTAGATCGAATGAAAAATAAATCGAATTGTCATCCGATTATTAAAATAATCAAATCGTTAGACTTCGATTATGCCCGTCACTTTCTTGGTATCGTGCCTTAACCAATTATTGGCAGATGGAGTCCGGTGAATAATAAATTTGGGCTCTACCCAATTGAATTGTTAGATGATATACTGTGAATTATGATTAGGGCTGGGAAAAATAATCGATTATTAATTGATTATTCGATTAATCGATCACTTATTTTATTAATCGATTACTTTATTAATCAATCATTTGATTTAAGAAATTAATATTCATATTGTGCTATGTTTATTACTAGATTACCACACTATTATTTTTCACGCAACAAATATACTATGTATAAACAGTATATGTATATGCGGAGTAGGGGGAATTCCCGAGTTATCTGCACTAGGCGAGGACACGGACAAGACAAACATTGTAGATTACGCCGTATGTGAGTGGATCAAGTAAACAATGACATACTATGTACGTGGCGATCTGGAGCTATGCGTGATGATTCATTAAAAACGCTGTGAATGAGTCCTTGGTTCGCATTTTTTAAATTATTGTCTAAATGAAATAATTTTTAGATCACAAATTAAATAAATTGTTAAATTTTTCCCACAATGTTATTTGTAGAAAAATAAATTTCGTATTCACAAATAATTAACATAAAAATAATATTATTGATTGATGATAGAAAAAAATACGCGTACCTATCGTTTTTACTTCGGTAATACGTATGCGAATAAAGTAATATTAATCGATTATTTTCAATAAGTATTGATTATTGATAAACATAATCGAACAACCCTAATACGGATCAATCCAAATTTTAATAATTTGCCAATTTTTTACCAATTTAATATTGTCTTTATAATTATAATGGTATTCACTTATTTATCAAAATTATATAGTGTGATACAGGTTTTATTTTGTCATAAAATGAAGGAAAAGTAGTAAATTATATTAACCATGAAACTTCTGAACAATTGGCCATCATGCTTCTTCTACTTCATCAAAGATGGCAGCATGACTAGAAGTTTGAGGACCTGTCTGTGAAATTTGAGGAACTTCCCTGAAGTGCCTAAAATTCCTTAAACTGATCTCATTTTTATATAAAAGTTCCTTGAAGTGTACAACAACACGTATATATATATATATATAGGAAAAATATAATATAATTTGTTTTTATGTAACAAATAATCTATATTGCGCTACAACTATTCCAACAAAATAAGTACAAGAGTCTTAAACTTCCTGCAATATTAGTAAATAAGCATCTTTAGAGTTTTTTGGCCATATTATTTTACCAACATGACTATCTTTTACCCATGATTTTTGTTTTCTGATTACACACGCATAATGACCATCATCAAATGATATTCCGTGATAAAATATTGCACTACAAACTTTATATTTTTTGCCTTGTATTTTGTATGTATCTAGCGAAACTCCTTTAATTTTGTTCGTAGTTATAATTTCTTTCATCTCATGTTCATTATTTTCAAATGCATTTATTTTTAAAAATAATAAAGTATTAACTGAATTTACTTCAGTTTTTCGAAATAAGTATAAATGTCCACATTTTTTACAGGGTTCCTGTATAGTGTATACGATCTTTCTTCGTAAAATTTGTGTCAATAAGAAATTGCAAATTAACGCTTTTACTATCACTAGTGTTCTTGTTTGTTAAAATCAAAACGGTATTATTCGCTTCATACTGTGTTGTATCTGCATAATTATTATTGAAACAAGTATTTGTATATTTTATCTTATGTTGCACATTTTTTTCAATTTCAGTGAATTTACTACATAGATTAACTAAAAATTCTGCTGCATCGTGTTGTAATGATTGCATGTACTTTCAATCTACAAATTTTCTAATCATTAATACATCAACTACTTTATTATTGTCGTTATAGTTTTTCAATGATTTATAAAATATATTTTCTTTAGACAATTGCAATATTTGTTTTTTTATCACATCATTATTAAATAGACATTGAATAACCGAATTGGCATAACCAGATTTCCCGTCTTCATTTTCCAGTCCACGTAATGATATCATATCACTTATTTTTTCAACATTTTTTGTATCATAACTCATAATCTGACAGTTTGCAATTTCTTTCGAAACAATCCAATTTTGATCTATTACTTTTCCGAAAGAATGTTCGTTTACTCGAATCTGGGATAAATCAGATCGGTAGATCTTCTTCAATCTATTGTATTCTATTATTGCATCGGTACTTACTGTAACGGAAGCAGGATCAAAATTAATTAAATGTAAGCCATTTATTGAAGTAACTCTTGATAAAGCAACGTACACCTTTTTTTTTTTTTTTTTTTTTTTTTTTTTGGTAGGGTTGGAGAGAATGCTTTATGCATACCCGAAGCTGCTGCCTAGGCAGCGCAGCTCCCCCAACAGGGTCTGGGTTATGTGGGACTCCTAAGTATGGCTACCCACTAAACTCTCCCGTCCCTTCGTAGTCCCTCTCATCCTGGAATTGCTTATTCAGCATTACTTCGGGATTGAGAGTCTTTCTGTGTCTTTACCGTTGTCTTTCTTTCTCCCTTTCGATATCCTCTTTCTTTTCCATCACTACCTTGCAGAATCTGACGACTGCATCCCAGGCTTCGATACTCTGTAGCATTTTCGGTATGAGGTTCTCTATATGTACTTCGCCTATCACACTTTCCAGTTCCGCCCTTTCCGTGTGCCAAGAATTGCAGGAAAACATGGTGTGCTCCGCCGTATCGTCTTCTTCGCCACAGTGTAGGCACGTCGCTGTTCTTTTCTTACCAATCCGGCACAGATACGACTGAAAGCACCCGTGCCCTGTAAGGATCTGTGTTAAGTGGAAGTTGAGGTCGCCATGTTTCCTGCTTATCCATTCTTCCACATTGGATATGAGCCTCCAAGTCCACCTTCCGTTTTGGCTGCAGCTCCAGCGTCTCTGCCACTCCTCTTTAATATGCGAAGCTCGCTCGTTCTTATTTCTATATGTCTTCCTGCCTCTAGCCTCCAGGTCTATTGGAGGGGTACCCGCGATCACAGCAATCGCGTCCCCAGACACAGTTCTATACGCAGAACAGATTCGTATTCCGATCTTTCTTTGCACTCTGACCAGGCAGGTACGGTGACATTCTTTGTCTAAGGTATCTGCCCATATAGGTACCGCATACATCATAATGGAGTTCGCGACCGACGCATAGAGTTTCCTTTTACAGGATCGCGGGCCTCCAACATTTGGCATTAGTCTGGAGAGAGCATTTACCGCCTTCTCCGCAGATGCCCCAGCTTTCTGGACATGTCTGCCGTGGTTATTACCTCTAGCGATAGTCATGCCAAGGTATTTAATCTCCTTGGATGGTTTGATCTTGACGTTTCCCACCTTAAATTCCACCTTAGAGGTTTTCCGCCAGCCAACTAGTATGACCGCCTCCGTCTTTTCAGGTGCTAGCCTTAGGTGGTTTTCATTCAGCCACGTACCTATTTGTTCGCAGCATCGGTTGGTTGTTGCGACAAGTTCATCCGCTGTCTTAGCGGTCACCACCAGTCCCAAGTCATCTGCGTACGCTATTTTCACTACGCCCTTCGGAGTACTGATCCTTAGAATGCCGTCGTACATTACATTCCAGAGCAGGGGTCCAAGAATCGAGCCTTGTGGAACCCCTCTCGTTACTGGGTACCACTTGCCGTCCTTGGTGATAATGTACCTCTGGCTTAGGTAAGACTTCACCATATTTGTGAGATATGGCGGGGTGTTCCTCTTTTCCAACGCCCTTATTATTAGCGGCCACGACGCCGTGTTGAAGGCGTTTCGAATGTCAAAGGTCGCAAGTGCACAGATCCGTCTTTTGCGGACAGGGGCACTCTTAACTTCCTCCGCGATGTCCATTACCTTTTGGATGGCGTGCACTGTGCTCCTGCCCTTTCTAAAACCGAATTGGTTTTCTGACATACCGTTTCCCTCCTCCAGTATGTTTGATATTCTTGCTTGTAACACCAGTTCCAGTACCTTTCCCATAGTGTCTAGGAGGCATAAAGGCCTGTAGCTTTTGGGCATGTCAGGGTCCTTTCCTGGTTTCTTTAGCAGTACTAATTCAGCTCTTTTCCATGCCTCTGGGAATTCGCCCTTCGCAAGGCAGTCATTCAGGATGCTCAGCATGGTGACGGGGTCGTCCATGACGAGGTCCTTGATGACTTCCGGGGGAACTTTGTCAGGGCCAGGAGCTCTTTTCGTTTTAAGTCTACCCACTGCGACCCTTAGTTCTTCGGGGGTAACAGTCGGTATGGTTTCATTCACCTCTGCCTTATTCCAGGCTATGTTATCATCCTGTGGGAAAAGTGTACCAATTATGACCTTGGTCTCGTCTTCGGTTAGCACCGGCAGAGGTTCCCGGATTTTCAATCTTCTTGTGGCAATTTTATATCCCTGCCCCCATATATCGCCGTTTAGTTCCTCACATAGTCTTTCCCAGGCGTCTCTCTTAGCGCCAGCAATGGCAGTCCGTAATGTCTTTCTGGACTCCTTCGCCATCAGTCTCAGTTGTTCACACTCCTGTGCTGTTTTTCTGGCACAAGCCCGTACATGTTTGCGCCTTGCTGCCAGCGCTTTCTTCCTCAGCTCGGCTACCTTTTCGGACCACCAGTACACCGGAGTGTGGTGTTCTGTTCTTCTCCTTGGCAGTGTTCTATCACAGGTTTTTATTATTCTCTTGGTTAATTCGGGCACACTAAGTGGGGGCGACTGATATCTCTTCTTGTACTCCGCAATGAGTACTTCCCTGTTATACCCTTTCATGCTCCAGCCCTTAACTTTGCCTTTAGGCGCCCGGGTACTCAGGTTTGTCTCTGTGACAACATATTTATGCAGGCTCAAGCTCTCCTCCTGCAGGGTGCGCCAAAAGAGCCCACCCCGCACAGTTTCTTCATTTACCCATGTCAGGTCGATGCATGATGTGCTAGCTCCCCTTTCAAACGTTATCGATCCGTCGTTTGCAATTAAAAGATCTAGGGACGCCGCCCATTCCATGGTCTTCTCCCCTCTTTTATTAGTGACTGTGCTGCCCCAGCACACCGAGGCGGAGTTAAAGTCCCCAGTTATTATAGTCATACCCCTCCTCCTTCTAGCTCTAATGGATAGTTCCAGTTCGTCGAGAAATTCGAAATATTCTTGATCAGGTCTGTTCGGGGAGAAGTAGCAACTATACACTATTTTATCCCCAATCCTGACCCAGACGTACCCATTTCCTCCTCCTTGTTCATTTGGGGTAAGTCGTAACGTTTTAATTTGCGCGTCGTTTCTGGAGTCTGCGAAGCTTCCAGGTCCCATGTTGGGTGTGGGCTCTGTAATGCACAGGATGTCCGCATTCGCTCTTCTGGCTGTGGCGTACATAAGGTCCTGTGCGGCCCAACTTCTTCCTACGTTAAGCTGCAGTATCTTGAATGTTAGTCCCTACCGCCGCCTCCGGGGCTCTTTTCCGCTCCGTGCGCTTGCTTCTTTGGGCATTCTCCAGGGCCTTTTCGTACTCCGGGCATTTAGAAGTGCCATACTGGTGCCCCTCTATATCGCACGTAATACACTTGACAGTGTCCGAGTTGCATGTCGAGGCCTTGTGCCCCTGTTGTGCGCATCGTCTACACTTTTCGCCTTTATCAGTTTTACCCGTGCACCTCGCACTAGGGTGACCAAACCCGTAGCATTTAAAGCATCTTGTCACTTCGTACCATTTTTGGACTTTACTGCTTGTCCATCCGATCTTTATTTTGCCGCCGTTGTGCGCCTCCAGGGCATCAATACATGTCTGCGCAGTGGCAATGAAAGCCGTTCGAAAACCAGCGTAAGATGCCTTAATATCTGTTATTTTAAAGGGTTTATCGCCTAGTACGGCTCTAACGGCGTCAGCAATATCGTCTGTGCTGGCGCCCTCCTCAATTTCCTTGATCATTACGGTCTTAGGTCTACTGTCCTCGTTTAGAATCCTGGTGCCAATTTGGAGGGACTCTTGGATTGTAGATCTAAATTCGTTAATCTTCTGTTGCCCTTTCGGGATTTCAACAATTACTTCGCCCCTTCTGGATTTTTTGAGAGCACTGACCTCGATTCCTATTTCCTGGGGTTTTACTAGTTCCTTTAGTCTTTTGGTAACGTCCGCATAGTTAGACCCCACCGTGGATATAAGGATAGCATCTGTTTTCCTTTCCTTTTTCCTTGGTTGTAGTGTATCTGGGATCGTCCCCTGCATGATCTCTTTAGATTTACCGCGAGTCTTTTTCCTGTTCTTCGGTCCAACTATGGCGAACTAGCCTGGTTCGGCCTGCAGCGTGGTCCTGTTGTCCTTCGATCCATTGTTTCCGTTGTCCTTGTGTCCTTTCTTTTTCATCTTTGTTGTGGGCTTCGGACCGTAAACATATATTTCCACATCTAGGTCTCGGAAAACCACTTCTATCATTTTCCGGACCATACCCCAGTTTAATCTCTTTCTCCCGCAGTCCAATTTTGGCATTGCCACGCGGGTGTGTCCGTTTTCTTCCAGTTTCTGTCTTAGTAGTTTTAGGCAGTTAAACATAGACTCCTGGTCGGGATTGCCTTCCTCATTTCTTTTAACAATGACACAGTACGAGTGTCTTTCGTAGCCGCCCTTTCCGTCTGGTCTCAGTAGATCGGTCTTGCTACTTATGTGTGTTACTGTTCCCTCCAATTCCTGGATTTCTGGTAACGCTAGATATCCAGCCATGGAGCCTCCTTCATCCCTGTACAGGTCTTCAGTCCCGTGGACAACGACATGGTCCTGCGGGGCACATTTGTACTCCCCTTCAGCATAAATGGTTTTCTGGTACGCATCCGGCGCCCAGCGTTCCCATCTTAATTTACTGGTTTCAAAGTCCTTATAGTCATTTATATTTTTGCATGCCTCTGTAATCTGTACCGTGGTCAACGCTTTGGAATCCGTTTGCGTGCCAAACTCTCTACTCGTGGTTTCCGGCCTGGTATTAGCCGCTCTATCTACTTGTCCCATTTCAGAGCTAGCTTCCAAATTGTGCCTGGCGCTTAGCACTCCGTCCAGGGCTTTAGCTAAATCTTTGACGCATGCCCTAACTTCAGTTGAGGATTTCGTCTCAGTTTGTCTACTTATGAGCCTTTCCAGCGCCTCTGCCAGTTCAATACTTCTGACTAGGTTAGCGTCAAGCTTGCTCCAGGCATTGGCGCTTATGGGGCATATATCCTTTTCTTTTCCTATCTTCGGGTTAGCACTTGTTTCCGCGGGTGGAGGGGCTGTTCCTTCAGCGTAGGTATACGCCGTTGGGTGGCTACCCTCCAAGATAAGCCTTACTGGGATTGGCTTCCCGGTCTCACTCTTCGTCGCTTGTTTTTTCCCTCCGTCGCTAGGTTCGATGGGGGACGCTGTCTTCCTTTTCTTGCCTGTATCATTATCGGGGGAGTCCTCAACGATGAGTACTTCCATCGGGGAATTAACCTTGGGCGGTGTCCTCTTCGTCTGCTTCGTCCCTGCCGACCTTTTCAGCAAGTCCTGCTCATACTTATTTCTTTCTGTTTTCTCCCTCACTTCCCTTTCTGCCTTACTTATTGCACCTGTCCTCTTTCTTTGTGCTTTCGGGGTGTCTCTTAGGGGCGTGTAAAACACTTCTTTCCCAGTATCCTCCAAGCCTAGTTCTTCCAAGATGTCGCCCGGGTGAGTTGAATGGTCGTCATCCCATTCAATTCTCAGTACCTGGACAGTAGGGAGTCCGGTGAGAGCGTATGCTCCCTCTCTTTCATGTTCCGCTGCCTCGTGGTCGTCCTCAGGAATCCGTCCGCCAGAATTTCTCTCCTGCTTCGCACCGCATGTAGAACTGCCATCCGGCCGCGGCAGGCCGGCCTGGCTGGAAGTAGCGAAGGCTTCTTTGGGCCACCTTTTCTAGGCCTTTCCCCTTCCGGGGGGAGCAGGCCGTCCCTAAACAGGGCTGCTCCGTCGTAGCGGGTCAGGCCGGACGAGGGTTATCGCCATTCCCCTCGAACGACGTGTTATTCCGCTACCGCTGGTGTGCCAGGAATTAGCTAAGGGCTCCCAGGCTAGTCTACCCTGCCCCCACCGCCTATCCTGATCGCCACCAGACTTGTCCGTGTTCCTCTCCATGTTGTTATTCTTGTTTCCATCCTTCCTTATGCATCCGCTCGTAGTCCTGTTCGTAGCCTGGTCGTCTATCTTCGGTGCAGCCGCCCGCATCGGGTCAGCCGCTGCACCAGGTGAACCAGGCAGCCCGACTTCCGAGGCGTTACGGCCTGCCGCGTTACCTGGTTCGCCGGTTGGGTCCGTTCGTTTCCCCTCCGGAAATACATCCCTCGGGTACTTATCCCCCCCACCACGAAAAGGTGGACCCCCGGGGGGGAAGCAACGTACACCTGGCCGTAAGCAAACATACTGTTCCCAGCGTCAATGACAGCATTTTTCAAACTTAACCCCTGCGATTTATGAATTGTAATAGCATAACTGAGACAAATGGGAAACTGTTTTCTTATAACAAATGCTCTATCAATCATTTCAAATTTAACATTTACTTTTTCTATAGAATACTCATCTCCTGATGATAATTTGATTGTAATTTCTGATATGTCATTTTTATTTTCAGTGTTTATTTTTACACAAGTAACGACTCCTACTGTACCATTAACTAATCTTTTATGACGTCAATATTCCTTGTGATCATAATTTTTGCACCGATTTTTATAGAAATAATTTTTGGTAAACCACCTGACCTAGAGCAATCGGTATCGTCTGATTTTAAAGCTTTGTTTACTTTTTTTAATAAATAACGCGGACAATCTGTTGCATCATCAGCGATTAATTTTATTACATTAGACGAAATTCTCCCCAACATTTCAGTGTTCAAAATTTCGCACATATGTCGTGTAGGAAGTAAACATATGGCATCGAATGGTAAAGTATTAATAAAGTTACATACAGTTATTAAATTTTCGTTAATACTAGAATTTGGCAAATCTATTTTTCTCAAATTTATTGACGTAATATCACTGCTAGTAAGAACGCCTAATCGAATCCGAGAAAGCATTTGAGAATACGTTAAATCATCCTTTTGTCTCATATTCAAAGTCAATTCATCGTAATGAAATAATTTTTGCCAAAGATTGAAATTACCAAAAGAACCGATATATTTATTAATTTGTGCCTGAGTGAGTTGTATATACGCTGGATTATCGTTCACTGGAGGTAATTGGAGTAAATCTCCAAATAAAATTATATGTTTCCTACCAAACCAACCATCGTCAATATCAGTTGTGTCAAAAATTTCACTTAATCGAAGGTGAATATACATAAATGTTATATTTGATATCATTGATACTTCGTCAATGATAATTAATATAGTATTTTTAAATTCCTCTCTTAACTTCTTAAGAACCAAATCAGATAATGGTCTATATTTAGGTGTCCCACCATGTTCAACTGGTAATTGTAATAATCTATGCAATGTTAAACCCTGGACATTGTATGCAGCTATCCCAGTAGGAGCAGTAACTGCAACGCGTTTTTGTAATCGTTGTTTTATCCAACACCTAAGTGTATGTATAAGGTAACTTTTTCCAGTACCTCCTTCACCACTAACGTATAAACGCAAAATGTTTTTATCGCTTTGAAAAGATTCTGTCACATTATCAAATATACGTTTCTGATCTACATTTAATTTGGGTAACATTTCCGCGACATCAATATCTTGTACAATGTCATCAATATTTTTAAAATTCTTCATTGCTTCGTCAACTTCAATTGGATTACATTCCAAAACATTATCATCGTCATTTCCTCCATCCTGTTGATCTTCGTTAACTTTATTTTGTATTAGTTCTTGGACATGATTAAATGCAGTTTGAATTTCTATCAACTTCTCATGATACTTTAATGCTTCTGGGAGCTCGTTCTGTAAACTTTTAAATGACTCTGCATAAGTAGGGTAGTTATTTTTTAAGTCTTCCATTTTTCTCCATGGTTTAGATAATAACAATATCGAATGAAAATATTTTTCTGGCTGTATATTAAAATTATAATTATAATGATTAACAAGAGCTGGTCGTTGGCGCTCTTTTAAGTAAGCTTGATTTTTTAATTTGTAATATTTTATGGTAGCGTCTTTAGGTTTTATTCTGGTATAATCAAATAATGTTACAAAGTCATATAAACAACATAATTCTAGTTCAGTTGGTCTTTGAGGATAAAAATCATCAACAATATTTGAACAAAAAATATCAGTTGATTCTGTATGTAATAATTCAATTTCTGTTCGGTTCTTCAATTTCTTAATTCTTATTTCATTCGTGTCTACCCATTTTATTGTAGTACGTGGATCAGTTCCATACAAAGATATTCCTAGCAATGTATCAGCTGCTTCTAAAGCTCCACATTCTCTATTCGTTAATGAGCGCAATGCAAAATTCCACAATCTCGAACCCAACGAAGATGATGATTTAGTAATGTTTTGAAAAGTATCGCATCCCATATTACTTTTTTCTCCTTTAGTTTCGTATTTAGTAATGTACCACGTTATTACCCTTGATTTTTCTCCACAAAATTGAATATCCATGTTTCCTTCCCAAGCTGTTAAAATAACTGGATTGTAATTATTGATGAATCTCTCTTCTTCACTTCTAGGAAGATCGTACCGTCTGCTTTTACTTTTTAATGTTCTTCTGCCTGCAATGGCCGTAACAGGATCTCTTAATATTAAATTTTTTGTAACATTTCGAGGAAAAGAAAATCTACAAATTCGACGACATTCATTACCTTTTTTTTTGTTCGAAGACAATAATTATTATGATGGTGCTTCTGGTGAGAATGCACTCGTTGATGTAAAATTGGGGAAATTCTGCAAGTTACATATTTCAATATAAAATCAGCAAATTCATCATTCGTAGATTCGCCCAAAATCGGTGCATCTTTCACCCATAATAATAAATGAAAATGTTGAGTTCCCCTGCTTTGATATTCTCGTCTCCAAAAATAATGTTCTATTGCACCTATAGGATTATCGTCAGAACAAAGAAAATCCAGCATTGTCTGAAATTTAATGTCGATAAATCTAGACGCGGATACAGGATCAGCAGCTATTAATTGTGAAGGCGAAAGTTTATCCATTTTCGGTTTGTTAATATCCCGAATATATTTAATTAAATCCGTCCATAACCATTCAGCAGGACTTAATGTTAGAAACCACGTAGCTGGTCCATAATTATCAACCATACATCGAAGATTACATCTTGGTACTTTCCAAAATTGCTCCGTATTCCTTAGTCTCGAAAATACAGTATTTAAATTGGATTCTAACTGTGCTTTAGACAACAGATCTAAATATACTCCTGCTGTGTAACATTCTTTGGGATTTACAATATTCATCTTATGATAAATACCTGCTTTCAATTGACGAATATTAGTAAGATGTAATAAAAAAAATATATACTGTATGTTTAGGCGGAATTGAGGATGTTTAGACATTAATTTAGCTTTAATGAAGTCAAAATCCGTTAATCGAATGCCTCGGTCCGCATATTGGCCGTTTTCACTATAAGGATATAAATCAGGAAAGCAAAGTAAATCCAGTGATTTTAATCTATTATCTAAAGATTTATCTTGTATTTTGAGCATTTGATAGAGATTTGTTGCAGTATCATTAGTTCTTTTTTCATTAATTGGATAAATTGTACACTGTTCGTAAAATTCATCATTTTCGGACATTTGCGTTAACATGGCATATTGATTATTCAATTTATCATCACTATGATCAATTTCATTATTTTTATTTACACAGTTATTCATGCAATCATTTTCTTGTGATTTATTTGTATTATCTCCATTAATATTCTTGCCATGACTATTAATATGAAGTACATTTCCTTGATTAAGATTATTCACATTTGTTTCTGGTTCATCATTCTCTTGATCAGAAAATTCTGTTTCAGCCATGTCATTAAATAACGCTTTATGATTACTAGGTAAATGTATACACTTATATTCTGGATTGTGATCTTTCAACCATGATAAAGCCTTGGAAACTTTTTTTACATCTACTAATTGTTCCCAAATCATATTAAATTTATTTGGTATTCCACGTACTAAAATGTACAATTCGTGTTCATTATTTATTGGCTCAGTATCTGGACATATTTTTTCCAGAGTTTTTTCAATTGGCAAAGGTAAATGAAATGTCCGGCCCTTTACTTTTGATATTGTTTTTTTATATGGTAAATGGTTATTTGATACCGTTTCTGTCTTTTGGATAATTTGAAAAGCTTTGGCTCGCTGAATTATTATTTTTTCATATTCATTAAAAAAATTTATCTCGTCAGGTTGTTTTTTAACAAAAAGATTATTTAAAATGCACGTAGGTGGAATACTATTTATTCTGAATTTTTGCAAACAATAATTACATACATAATCTGTTTCGTTAGCATCATCAATTAGCCCTTCTTGGTTAACAAACTTCATCAAATCTAACCAAGGCTTTGTATCCAAAGGTTTGCGAAATCCATATACATCGGTAATATTTCTTCTGGAACAAAGTTTATCACAAGAAATACATGAATAAATTGGTACATCTTCTGATCGTTTATACAGTGCTTCGAAAGCATGTGAAAAAGACGATCTGATAATGTCTTCGTTAAGTTCTATTTCCGAACTGTCGTGTTCTGTCGTAGTTAAGTTTTCTTTTATTTTTTCAGATATTTTCTGTAAATCGTCCAAGTTACTACTATGTAAAGCATCATCTATTGCAATAATATCATTTATTAGTTTATATATAGTACAGACTAATTTCTTAACATATCGAACTTTCGGAAAATGTGGCGATAATATAAGCGTCGAAATAAATTGTGCTTCGCATGATCGAAAATTTACGTAACAGCTGTACGGGTGTCCCAACTTCGATGGATTCGAATGAGGACCATTGCAACTTTCTACATAGTGTTTAATTTGTTTAACATTTAATATACGTTAATTCATATAAAAAATGTTCGTAGTATTCAATAAATCTATATCAATTTTGCATAATAAATTGTTACAATGCCATGATTAAGTTTCTTTTTTCTTCTGAGGAAGTAAAGGCAAAATATTTGTTACTTGACCAAATTCATTACAAACGAAATTCTGTATAGTAGATTCCTTTTCTTCGTCTCTTAATGCGATATTATCACCCATTGTTGATTCATAATCTGTGTGTTTACCTATTCGCATCAATTCTAAATGATAAGCAGTCTCCCCAAAATAAGCTTCTGTAGAAGCATTGTGTTTGGATGCACCACATAACGCGGCACGTTTTTCTTCTATATTCACATGTTCGTTTACATTTTTTATTAATAAATTATTTTTTATAATACTTTCATCTGCTTTTTTCTTTAAGCAATTGAGTGTTCTTAGTAGACGGCAAACATTGTCTTTTCTACCAATCATGCACCATTTAATTATATTTTCAGCAGCAATTCGTTTGTCTATGCCAGAGTTGAAATCCGAAGTCATTTTATTAATAACATTTGTGATGAATAATTCTTTGTATTCTGAAATCTTAAAAGTAGTTAAAATGGAATCAACTTTCTTTCCTTGCAATGTCTTATTTTTTAATTTTTTAACTGTATGATACGTCTTTTTTTTGTTGCAAATTGCTAGCTTATTACGTGTATAGTACTTTTTAACAGCAAGACTGTTTTTTATTTGTCTTGCATTGCGTTTTTTGCGATTTATATCAAATTGCATTTCAGAAGGTTCTGACTTTTTACTTAGCATTTCATTTTCATGATAACTATTTTCATTTTGTTCATTAAATTCAATTTTGCCCAACTTCAACTTTCTGCTCTGTATTTCATTATCTTGGAAACTGTTTTTTCGTTTTTCACTTTGAATGTAAATTGCATTTTAGACTGTTTCAACTTTTTGCGTGACATTTCACTGTCATAACTATTTCTGCGCTTTTCACTTTGTATTTTCTGATGATCTAGATTTAACGATAACTGTTCATTGCTATTAGTCACGGTTGAAGTATTCCTGTACAATATACCATCACTACATTCTGTTTCAATATTAGAAAGTACAATAGATTCAGTCATATTTTCTTCTCTATTATGTATATTGGTGTTTTTGTCAATGGAAACATTATTGCAGCTATTTATAACGATAGGCCAATTAACTGATAGTGAAGGTTCTGTCTCCACTGGGAAATGTTCTATCGTATGGTTTACCAAAATGTTTAACAAATGAATTCGCATTAATGCATGATCATATATAACTGTTTCTGGTTTTAAATTAAATAAAAGTGACACAGCAAACGCTATTGCAAACACACCACAATCGAAATAATTAGGTTGTTGTTGTACCTTCATAAATAGAATTGACTTATCATCCAAACTGGGATATAATTTTCTTAGAATTACTTTTTGTTCATTTCCTAAAGAATAAGAATTTAGAGAATCATAAATATATACATTATTAGTATCATAATAAGTACATATCCAATGGCTGGGACAATTTATTATTTGGATATGATTTTTGCCTGGAGGAACAGGTTTAATTTTTTCAGGCATCTGTAGAATTAACGGGTCATAAGGTAAAAATGTAGTTAAACAATGCATCATAGATGTAAATACTGTCATATGTCTATCAGTTAGCCATTTATTAGATATTATTTCTTGTTTATCTTCTTCAGATAGCAATGTTAATTCTAACTTTCGGAATCCCTGCCATGTATACAGTGGTTGGGTAGCTCTGGGAACATATTGGCATAGAACAGTTTTGTCGATATTACTTGACATATAAATTTTGTTTTTGCCAGGTAATATTTGTGAATATTGAATTGTAGATTTACCTACATTTACTTTCTCATACTCAATTGGTTTGGCATGCTGAACATATTTTTTATCAATATCAGAATTACTTTCAGTGTTGTCTGACGGTTTCCGTTGATTTTCTTTATTTTTGGGTAAGCTAATTGTCACAGATTGTTCTTTTTCATCCAACAAATTTAATTGTTGAATTGCTGGTTTCTCAAAAGTAAATGTACTTCTCGCTGATGTTTTCACAGAAATAGTTGCATTCAAAGAATTTTCGGAACGTTTTTTACTTTCTAGTAACATTTGTGCATTGCGTAAAACTATACGCTTTTTGTGTAATGCACGTACTTTCTTCCTTGTATTTGCATCGTAACGTCTTTGCAAAGCTACAGCCAAAGGCAAAACTGAATAACTGGGATAGTTCTGATCTTGTGGGAAATGTTCAATATTTGATGTTGAAAGAATCTGTAATAAATATTCACGCATCAAACTGTGATTATACTTTATTTTCTCCGGTTTTAATCCATGTAAAATAGAAACTGCAAACGCTATTGCATACACTCCACAATCAATATTATTTGGTTGTCTTTGTACCATTGGAATCTTAACATTTTTTAAATTACAATAAGGGAAAAGCTTTTGTAAGCATATTTCAATTTCAGGAGTAAGTATTTGTTTATTTAAAGAATCGTATATAAAAATAGATTTAGTGTCATAATAACAGCAAACAAAATGACCTGGTGTATAAATTATTTGAATATAATCCTTATCAAGAGGTACAGGAGTAATGATATCGGGATTCTGCCATATATACGGATGTTGAGGAACAAAATACGATTTTTGGCTTATGAGAGTATGGAATATAATTATATGTATTTGTTCCAAAGTTTTATTATTTATAATTGCCAATATGTCTTCTTCCATTAACGTATCAATGAGACATTGAGTACTAATCTGATTACTGAAAGCCATGTTTCAGATAAAACTATTGTACTAATGAATGTATTACTTTAATTAATTATCTATGTTGTTAAATAAATAAGCGTTATAGGGTAATCAATAAATAAATAATGGGTTACGGGCACTCACGTGACAAACACAGCTTTTTGGGTACAAATGTCAAAAAATCAGCCAGTGATCACTGCGCCACTGTGTTGAATTTATCGTTTGTCAACACAAAAAACTTTAAACAATTGTTTACTGCCAAAGTGGTCACTACGAAAGAATCTCCTTTCAAATCTCGTCCCAAAAAATAGTTACTTATAAAGATGGCGCAGTGATCGCTGGCTGATTTTTTGACATTGGTACCCAAACAGCTGTTTTTACGTCATTTTGTCACGTGAGTGCCCGCAACCCATGGTACTTTGTAGTATATTTTATCACAATCGAGTTTTTATTAATAGTAAATATGAAAATACAATACAAATGTAATTTATTTATACAGTACGATTTTGGATTTCACAATTTGTTAATGTAGTTTGTTAATTGCACACAGTGTACCCAGCACTCGAAAAAAATCGTCCTGATTTTGGAGCAATTTGCTCGAACAAGAATTAACAAAATTCTTGGACCCAAAAAATGCTCAGACAAATTCAACAAGAATTTAGAACTGTCAACATAAAAAATCACCACAATCTGAAACAGAAAATCAGTATATAAGTTTTGCAATACCATGAAAGTTCTTCTGTATATATCATGATGAATATGGGTATAGTGCGATGAAGTATATTTCAAACTTCAGGTAGTGTTTATTACAGGTACATCAGTATACATTTTTAATGAATTAAATGTATAATTTAAGTGTACATTTGTCGGTGTAAAAACCTTGCTAATTTGTCGCTTTTACATTGAAAAAATACCTACTTTACATCTCATTACATTGATTGAAAATAAACTACTGATAATAAATAGCTGACTTACGTACCAGACAGTTCCAGATTCCAGACGTTTCCGTTTGTTTTTTTTCCATTTTGGCACCGCAAACAAGTCGAAACAACCAGGACAATGACGTTTTGATTCTACGATGCAGTACAAACATCGCGAACAACGCCGCGACACAAACAAAGCGTACAACCTGCGTGAAAAGAGGTTACGGTGACTGGTAAACAACACAAACACCGCGAATAAACAACGAAAGAGGTTAGTTATTAACCTGTCATAAATAATATAATGCCCAAGCGTGCCATCTATCGGGATTCGTAGGAGTTGGACAAATTTTGTGTTGAACGCACCACCTGTCGGAAATCCCGGGAACTGGACAGTTATGAGGAAACGCGAAATGGACACTTTTGATAGATGACAAGTTGAAATTGTCTTATATTGTGAACCGAGTGTGTTTTAAGTGAACAAATAATTGCCAGAACGATGAAATATGGTATTTCTATACATATTCACTACAAAATATTACTTTTTAATGCAGTATTTTTATAAATATACATAATGATAATACAGATTCCATTCTCCTTACTGTATATAATAGAGTGCGGTCGTGACTTGCCGTCGGAGGCGGCCGCCTCTCTTGATAGGGTTGGTCATGTAAAAATTATAACCTATCTATTATAATTCAAATATCAAACAATAATTCTCTCAATAAAATAATCATTAGAATTTATTATTACAATAAATATTCAAATAAACCTCCATTTTCAGCCAAGCAATAACCAAGTCTATTGTAGAAGGAATGTCTTACATTAGCGAGCTGCCTATTTGTGATTAAGGCGCACTTATCCACGATAGCTTCTCTCAAAGAATTAATATTTGGGTGGCGTTGCTTATAAATTTTACATTCAAGATGACCCCATAAAAAAAAATCGCTAGGTGTTAAATCAGGAGATCTGTCAAACGTCAAGCATCTATCTATTTTTGTTTCACTTCCATGGTTATTTGATATTTTCAACGTAATTTATAATATTTTATATTTAATTTCTGTCGTTATAACGCATGTAAATGTAATTCTGTTTATTGATTTAGATGCAGAATTTTATGCTCTACAACATTAATTTGAAGCATTTTTGGCTAAAATAATTTGGGGAGCAATGCGCACAGAAAAACTGTTTTTTCATGTTACTCGTTTATGTACACAGGTATGATTCACCCGGTATATATATATATATACAGGCTGATTATGCGAAGACGAACCCCCTCGTAACTTTTTATTATAAAAAATAGAAAAATTTTCTTCATATGGAAGTTTTACTATTTTAAATATACTATTTTATGATACATATAAAAACCTTTTATAAAGTCAGGTTTACATTATACGACTATCAACTTTTATTTTTCAAATGGGAACCTAGAATTATTTTGTTAAAATAAAAACCGGCATTTTTGTTCTCTTTTCAACGATGTATTTGCATTTCTATATATGTCATAAAATAGTATATTTAATATACTAAAACTTCCATATAAAGAAAATTTTTCTATTTCTTATAATAAAAAGTTAAGGGGGGGGGGGAGGGTTGTCACCGCAGAATCACCCTGTAATTGTAACGTTTATTACAATTTCGGGTTCGGTGAAGTTTATTTTTAAATAAAACACGAGCAAATTAAAACACTAACAAAATATTTATTTAAAACGAAAATAATGATTTATAACACTTATTTATATACACATTAAAGTACTAGCACTGTTCACACTTCAAATACAGAATGAATCTTGCCGGCCCTCTCCCTTATATGCTGGAACAAGATATTCTAGACTATTCGAGAGCTTCTGGAACACTGTACAAGCAGGACGCAGAGCGAACAGGTTCGGATTTGTCTATTTCGTATGAGACAGCAGTGAACGCGCTGTAGACTATGACGCGTCGACTGTTCCAGACGGAACAGGGTCGTACTCGCTACAATATATATATATAGTGAATTGGAAATAAATGCTTCACATTGTAAAATTTATTCAAATAAATCATCTGCGTCAATATCGGCATCGTTTTTATTAGTTAATTTGCAGCAAGGTAATAGGTATTCTTTATTTTGTATAATATAAAAATTGAAATGAATCCATTGTTGTTTTAATAAAGAAAATTTGATTTGTAACGAAATTAAAGTTTGATCTATTATGCAGATATAAAAATTTTCAGGATTTACTATATTTTGATCATCATGTTCATAATCAAATTAAGTAGTTTTATCGTTGTCTTAATGGCCTCGCACTACTAAATTCAGTTTTTAATTGCAGAAAAGTTTGAAATTTTCTGCAATTAATTTCAAATTTTCAGCAATTTTCGTAAAACTAGCATCAGATCGATAATTTGTTAAAAACTAATTTGGTTCGTTTCATTTAAGTTGCAAATTTGTAGTTGGAGATTGAAGCATTTTACTCACAAAATTTTCTTGATTTAAAATATCATACCATACTTGAACGCAGAAAATAAATGTAAATGTATTTTTTTTTAATAAAGTGAGTGGAATTTTTTTCATGGCGGTTAAGGTACATTGCTGTTTGATGCTAGTCATTAAATCCCAGAATAAATCTATTTTGCTGAAAGGTTAGAAAAGTTCACAACACAAGCAATAAACATATTTTTTGTAATCGAGTAAATCAACCAATTACTATTACATTCTTCGCCATTTTTTAAGTTTCTCTTATAGGAACGCATCGGCTCCTTTGGCGTCCTGACGCCTGTGTTCGCGAACACACTAGACACATGGACGCGCGCGTCCCTGTAATCACTTAAATCTTTCACCTCCTGTGTTCCTAAATAGTCAGTCTTCCTCATAATAACATGTAAAAAAATACGAACGTCTAGAAAGTTCGATTATCTTTATTGTTACAGACGCAATGTTTGTTATATGAGTAATAAATCATATTAAAAACATATGAGTCATTTAATTAGAAAGCTATTATACAGACACGAGTCAATTGGTAATAAATACATTTCTCCATTTAGGCTAATTAATTAAGTCTGGCTTGGGGCTAAAGACATGGTCATTTTCTACTAATAATAAAGCAATAATAAACGAAATACGTTGTTGATGTTTTCTTTGCAAATATGAGCAGCGAAACAAATTGATCAATATGTGGCTTGTACCACAAACAAATCGATTAACTTAATTGCCGAACCGTTTGACACGACATATACAATAAGTATATTATTAAATTGTTTAATTAGAAATATTGAGCTATTACTACTTTCTAATAATATGTACTTTTCAGGTTAGGTTCAGAAGAAGTAACTGATCAACTCACAGTTCTAAAATATCTCATCAAGACTTTTAAGTTCATAGATCAAACAAAAGTCTGTGCGATCGGCAAAGGATATGGAGGATATGTGTCAGCCATGATGCTTGCACAAGATGATGAAAACATAGTAAATTGTTCAGTTAGCGTCGCACCCGTCGCAAATTGGCAATTTTATAGTAAGTAGTAGATAATCAATATATGTGTATTTATTTTATTCAAGACACCTTTGGAATATCAAGAATTATAATTTCTACGACTTCTGTTAAGTTAGACAAATATTGCCAAATTATCATTTTAATCATTTTGTTTTTCAAATGTATAGGAGCGCACATGTGAGAAAAGTTTTGTTATCTTTTCTTTGAAATAAGTTTAATTACTTATCAACTAAATATTTAGAGGAGATGACTCACTTGCCATTCATAGTCTGAAGGATTAATTGCAGTTTTCGAAAATTTCGCACAGTTAATTACTACCAGACGCGTTCGACACATGAAAAAAATCACTTGCTTACCTTAAGCAGTTGAATCCATTGTCTCTGTAGTTCAGTTATTTCTTATTTCACAAACTTTATATTATATTATATTTGTACACCACAATTAACGCAATTTTCCTCCCACGAGCGTGAATGGCCGCTCGGCAGCCGTATGCGCTGTATGTTGAAGTGTGTTTCAATATATAGTATATGGATTAGCGGATGCCTTTAGTATCACAGCGCTATGCTCAGCGACCAGCGTTTCCCATATGACCAAGAAGATAAAAGAGTGCTTTAAAAAAATAAAATAATTCCTTGCACACAGTGGTTTACTTGCTAGATTCTATTTAAAGCAAATAAGTACAAGGTATTGATGCAATAGAATGACTATAAATAATGTGGGACGAAGTGATTATAAATAATTAAAACTAATGACAAAAATAAAATAATAGAAACCACATTTAAAGAAATTGATAAAACTAACCTAACTTTATACTAGCTGTATTATAATGTAAATCAAATATTAGAAATATTTGATAAAATAGTTTTGTTAATATAGGTGCGTTCTGCAAAAAGTCTTGTACAGTGCAATGTAGTGGGCAGTTAATAGTCATGTAACTTTTGTGCAAATACTGCATTAAAATAATATCCGAACGCTTTTATGTTAAAAGTAAATGAAGCTGTCAGTTAAATTATTGTTATTATTAATTACAAAATTATTTGTAATTAATACAAATAATTTCGTAAGCTTTTACTGATAGCATCGAAGAGCATCAGAGAGCATCGAAGAGCTCTTTGATAAAACAAAAGAACACAGCCGTCATTGACATAACATAGAGGCTCCTCTACTTCCATTGAAGAGCTCATCGATGAAACGAACATATCTCATTTCACTCGTATCTTTTGTGTGTCATTTCACGTTAACGTCGGTTTGCATTTTGGTTTTTCTTTGTCACCTTTAAGGAGCATCTATTTTTCGCCAATGACGAGAGCTCTTTGATACTCTCTGATGTTCTTTGATCAGGTATTAGAAAGAATTGTCATTTCATTCATATCGCTAGAACTTGCTTTATAAACATTACAATCATAAACTAATGCTGTCCCTGCCATTGTTATCACTCTGTCACTTTTAATTTAAACGCTAAAAGTATCGTGCAAATACAATCTACACTGGCTGAGGGCAAGGTACATGGTTTAAGAATCTTGCGTACTACACGACATTTACCGAATGCCACTACTTGCGCACAGTATATACAAACTGGAATAATGGTACGACTTCGTTGTAAAAAGTTTAAAAAGTATACAAGGTGTTGAATTACCGAACGCACCTTATGTATATGCTATTATTGCACTGGTACAGAATGAAAGGGAAAAGTAGGGACAGGTGTTTGAGTCTGAAGGGTGCATTGTACTCGATGATGTTTGTAATTGCACGTGTAAGTGGGTTAATAAGTATTTGTGACATGTATTTTTTTTGTTGACAAATTGTTTATCTATTCATGTATATATTTGTACTGTCGTGTAAGTCTACGATTCTATAATTGCGATCTATGTTATTAACTATGCAGAGTAAAAAGTTTTGGGATCCTATGTAATTAATGAAAGGGTAAGAAGGCTTCAGAATTTCTTTAATGTAGAGTATATTCTTTGTAAATTGAAAACATAAGTCATCTTCAGCTAGAACTATAGAACAAATAAGTTAAATTCAATAAAAAGTAATAACAACATACCTTGTACTTGAGTGTAAAAATAAACATAAGTAATAACAAATTCCGAGTTGGCATTCGATAGTAATTAGAGGTTAGTAATCTCTTGTCAGGAGTCTAAGACGCGTTGGTAAAATGCATGGGTATGCTGTAAATGGTGATTATGAGAAATTAAAGTAACAAAATTGTTATTAGTGTACATACCAAGATAATAAACAAAGTAATTTAGTGGTATACATTGATAACAACAGTCGATAATATTATCCTACGTTTGCAAGTCAAAAGTGAAATGGCTCGAACGGAACAATAAAGTAACTAGTGTGAACAAAAGTCACTAGTAGTGAAGACCAAAATATGTAAAAATCCCTAAAAAGTTGGAATACATGGATAACATGAACTGTGATGACTGTCAATTGAATAAAAATTGGCTTCCGTTGATTCAAAAATTTTAATTATTTGTTTACTTGTTGCTTAGTTACTTGTTTATAGTTACGTTTTGTTATTTATTATATTCTATTGCCTAACGAATATACAGGTTTAGTATATCGAAGTCAAAATAAATTAAATTTACTGAACTTAAACTTAAAACTCTGTTAATTATGAAATATGAGTTCAGAAAACTTTTTCCATATGTGATAATAAAGGTAATTTTTTTTTTACTTTTTGAAGAAGTTGCAACCCCGAAATAGTTATTTTTGTATTAATTGCGTAAAATGAGTGTTTTATGTTGTGCGTGAGAATGTTACTTTTAGACAAGACAATAAAAGTTATTCGAACGCGCCAAAAAACAAGAATTTTATAAGAATAATGAACGTAGACACTTGATGTAGTTTCACAAAAAAAAATTATTAACAATAAGTTTATCGATTCCGGCTTATTAGGCCATCTTCAGAACCAACGTTCTGAAGATGGCCTAATGACTGATTAAAATACAAGTTACACACAGTTTATATAGTACAGTGATTAACGGTAAAGTTCATTTACAAAGATCTTAATAGTATTTGAATGAAACAAATCCAACTGGTCATTGAGGACATTTAAGCCGCTATGAATAGCTTTCTGAATTTCAAATGCTTCTAAGAAGTTCATTCTACGTCCTTTAATGGTAAAGTGTAAAATTTCCAGATTATCAATGTTGCAGGTGTGATTTTTTTCATTCAGATGTATCGCCATATTGGGGTCAGTTTTTTTTAAATTTGAAGGATCTCATATGTTCATAAAACCTAATCTTAAAAGATCTCCCTGTCTGTCCAATATAAATAGCGTTACAATCGTTACAATTTAGTTTATAAATACCACTATTATCTAATATATCTTTTACGGTTAATTTGTTATTGACTAAAATATGCTTAATAGTATAGTTGTTATAATAGGCTGCATTAATATTAGAATTTTTTAGTTGATAACCTATGTTGTTACTGATATTGTTTACAAAAAACAATTTACAATATGGTTTACACTCTGAATTTGAAGAATGATCTCCGTAGATTTTATTGAACATGATTTTCTTGTTCTTCTTAGAAATTAACTTATCGATGATACAAGGGTTGTAACCGTTATTATAAGCTATTTGTTTGATAGTATTGCGTTCTAAATTAAAGTTAACTTTAGTTAAAGGAATATTTAACAGTCTGTGTACATAACAATTTAGGGAAGACATTTTAATATTGTTAGGATGGTTTGAGTGTGCTGGTATAATAGTGTCTGTATAAGTAGGTTTTCTATAGATTTTATATTCAAAAGATGATTTTAACCGTTTAATAGTGATGTCAAGGAAATTTATCTGGCAATCCTCTTCTTTTTCAATAGTAAATTTAATGGCTTTATTGTGACTATTGAGAAGTGATACTAATATTTGTAATTGTCTGTCAGAGCCTGAAAAAAATCACACCTGCAACATTGATAATCTGGAAATTTTACACTTTACTATTAAAGGACGAAAAAGCATTTGAAATTTAGAAAGCTATTCATAGCGGCTTAAATATCCTCAATGACCAGTTGGATTTGTTTCATTAAATACTATTAAGATCTTTGTAAATGAACTTTACCGTTAATCACTGTACTATATAAACTGTGTGTAACTTGTATTTTAATCAGTCAACGTTCTGAGGATGGCCTAATAAGCCGAAATCGATCAACTTATTGTTAATAAATAATTTTTGTGAAACTACATCAAGTGTCTACGTTCATTATTCTTATTCATAATGTTTCACCAAGTGCCAACGGCTCATACTTTTGATATTACAAGAATTTTACCCACGAAATATAAACAACTGTAAATAAAAAAATAATACAATAGTTATTGATTTATTTAAGTGAAGGAAAACAATCAACAATAATATTAATTTGATACTATTGATGTGCTGTAACTAATGAAACCTGACAACAAATAATTTTGGAGCGTGCGCGAGATTATCATTTTGCGCACTAGAATACGAAACATTACGCAAAATACTCATTTTGCGTACTAGGATGCAAAATAATGCGCAAAATACGCGTTGTCATGATAATGTAAATGATGAAAAAATCACGTACTTCGCGTATTGATATTAGTGAGAAAAAATTAACATTTTTTGACAGTTGTAGAAAAAATAATTATTTGTTACAAATATATTATTTGTAAAAAGTACCTTCAAAATTTACAAGTTACTTAAACATGTATTTAGCTGTAGCTTCGCTACATTTTTAAAGTGTAGCAGTAGCTATAGATTCTCTAGTTTTTCTTTAAATAGCCTGCTCAGCTCTGGTTGTTCATAGTATAAAATTTGTTGGGGTTCAGGAATATCGGTGATTAACCATCCGCCGATTTAATAAGTCTGCCACTGACGCTAACTTGGGTTACGTCCGCGGCAAAACAGTGGGGGATGGATTAAATATCAACTTTCACTTTGAGTTACCTAATGCTAGACGGTACTGTGTTTAGGATGTATACCAAACAGAAAATGGGTGCGGGGAACTATCACATTCTCAGCCACCTTTGATAGAATGTTTAGGGCACTGATCGGGTGAAAAACTTATGAAAAGTTTATGGTTTTTGGATAGGGATAACTGACAGTTTTCCAGAATGCAAGGAAGTAGTGGAGTTTAATTATGGCTTTTATTAAGTAGGTAAGCTAAACATGAGCTTTACGTGCCAGAATATGCAGGACAATAATTTGGGAATTGTGCCAGGACCATACGCTTTATATATGGTTGGGAATTTTATAATGTTAGCTAGCTCGGAGGATGGTGTCCTGGTATCATATGTTTAGCTAGTATCAGTGAAAAAGATACTATTGTTGTGTGATAGAGTAGAGGTAGGTTTGGAAGATTATTTGAGTATTTGTGCAATGTGTGATTTTAAAATGTTCTGATTCTTTAAATATGTATTTTGTGTTGTTAGTATATCCATATGTATTAGATATACCTTGCCAAAATTTTCTTTTATTATTTTTGTGGATGTATTCAGATTATTTTACAGTTTAATGACACGAGTGTGCTATGTTCGTGATTGTCTTTGTGAATGTGTCAACCTTGGTGTTGAAGGTGTAAATTGAGTTTTGTGTGAGTTTATTGTGATGTGTTTGTCAAGTGTTGGTTTTAATTTACTCTATTGCAGCTCCATGTTGTGTCTGCCGCATTGAGATCGCAAACTAACAGTACTTTTCAGCCAATGTGTAAACGTGTCTGAAGTTCGTGTTGACAAAATTTGTTGTTTGTGTATATTATTTCACCTACCTTGGTTCGGATGCTGTTTGAATTTCAGTTGTAAATGTTAGTATTAAATTAAATGTTGTAAGAGTTGATAGTTTGCAGAAATGATAATGAGATGAGTGATTGTGACCATGACATGATTTTAGAGCTAAAGAATTTTTTTTATATAAATAACAACACTTTATCAGTACACGTCGGTTTTCATGGTCGTGATGGTTCCTGCTGGTGAAGTTTAATTTAATATCCGCGACCTAAATAAATAGTTCCGGGTTCAAATTTCAGTGGTGGCTAACGATTTTTTGTAAAACATTGATAATATTAACAGTTAAATTGATATAGTTGTTATATCTGCTTATCAATATTATTTGATCATTTCAACGATTTCATACTTCAAATTTCACTATTAAGAATAATAGATATTAAGTTTTCTTATAAAACTTGTTGATATTTTTATTACGAGTATTATTATGCTATATAAATTCTTAATATAATATTTTGTAACACGAGCAGAGCTAGGTGAATAAGTCAATCTTACCGGACTGCGTCAATTGTAACACGAAAGGAATGGATGCAGTCTTGAAATTTTATTAGCACATTGTTATCAAATATTTTTATACTTATTGTAACACGAAACGCTATAATTTTATATATGAGGATGGAAACAGAATTATTATTTTAAATTAAATTTTTATTAATTATAATACTTAATTCACGCATCTAGTTTAAAATTAAATAAAACGCGAACACCGCGTGGTGTGAAGATCTACATCTTCACGCTTTGAGTCGATGGACGAGACTGATGGTTTCCACCAAAAAACACTTGCTGTCCTGGGTACGATACCCACATCTGGAATCCATCCCCCACACATCGGGGTGGACACAGATGTCTCAAGTGTTTTGGTTATGTAGTCTGACACTCTGACACAGTAGATAACGCGAACATGAAATCTTGGTGGAATTCTAAGAATATTAACTGTAACTGCCTCTTTTTATAATTTAATGCCCTATATTCGAAAACCAAAAGATCTCACACTCAGCCTTAATGGCACATGTGGTCACGAGTGTCAAATTACACGAAACCAATCTTACCTAAATGCAACATAACAACAATGAGATAGCTCATATTGTTACAATTTTATTATCATAAAATAAATCAAAATCTCGGTCGTAGAATATTTGATCCATATTTGTTTTATTTATAAAAACTGCGAAAAAAATCTAGACAGCTTGGTATTGTTGAAAATAGAAAATAAAAGTTTTAACTAACTATTCGATCTATTAAAATAAAATTGTCTTCCCCCAATTGACAGAAGAAAGTGATACTTTTCATTCCTAGCGAAAAAAATAATCTTTCTCTCCTATGAAATGAAAATAAAGCCAGATCCACGGCAACTGGAAAACAACAGTATGATTTGACATTAGTGAGTCAAGAGAATAATATATATCACCTAAATTTCTAATTGTTTTCTGAATAATTTTATTTTTTTAAATTAATTGGTACTGTTGCACAACTTTCATTACATAATGTTTATTCATTATTGCAAACTACCAGTCCGGTGGCACAAAAACTATTATCTCTAAGGAGTAAGCGATTATTTTTGCGAATTTTGGAAACAGCATTTTCGTTATTATTTGTTTTTGCAATAATTTTGAAACATTCTGCATGTATACCTTGTGAAACATATATCATTCTTTCCTCTGGTGCCACGTTCGGTAAGAATAGTCTCATTTTCTAACCTTGATATACCAAATATCCATTAATATCTAATGACAAGAAAATTTTGTCAAATATTATTTTCGTGTGCAACTTTGTTGTGAATTAAAATAATTTGAAAAATATTACCTATTTAATAGTTTCACTCGTATCTAGTACCCAATGAATTATTTTACTTAACCTAATAATAATTAATAAAGTTAATGATATAAGAAAGCTTAACATCATTAGGTACAAATTGAAATATATTTTTTATTTAAATTACTACATTTAAACTATGAACTGATGAAAAAATATTTTATATTAAACTATATTATAAACTTGTTTATGATTTAGTGACCATAAAGTACTAATTTTGTGTACTAGTTCATTAAATGGTACTTTATACAACATATGGATGTCATACATTTGTTTACTAAGGCACCTAGATATCTGAATGTTTCCATTTTTTCGAAAGTATGTTATACGTACCACATTTAAAGTTGGCCATTATTCTATCTTTCTTATTGCAGCACATGTATTTAGTTTTCTCCACAGTCATTTGTAACCTTTTTTTCTTTGCTTCTTCCTCCAGCTTCAGTACTATTCTTTCTGGTTCCCTTTTACTTCTTGAGATAATTACTAAATAATCTGCACACGCTATAAGCTGTGATAAGTTCTTGTTCATCTGTCGTACCCCCATATATGCTTTTAATTTTTACATCTAGTACCAGAGTGAAGAGCATTACGGATCATGCATCCCCTTACTCCTTTTTTACTGGTATTTTCTCTCTTGTGCCATTCTCCATGCCTATGACTGTATTTGAGTCTTTCATAGTTGTATCCACTAGGGCTCTCATTAAATGTGCATTTTCAACTTATGTCCATAGCTCTTCTCTGTTATTTGTTTCACTATATGAATTACTTCAACTGTCGATCTCCCTTTTCTAAATCCGTATTGATAGTCTCCAAGCACTTGATTAGTATATTTTTGCAGTCTTTCTTTTACTATCGCTGTTAATATCTTATATATTGAGCAGAGAGATACTCCTATATTTCCTACAGTCGGCCATGTCTCCTTTCTTTAGTATCGGAATTATAACCCCTTTCTTCGATTCGTTTGGCATTTGCTCTTCTTTGCAGATTCTCCGAATTAACTTATTCTTTTGTTACTCGTTTCCAACTTCTTTTATCAATTTTGCCTTTTTCTCGTCACACCCAGCCGCTTTATTGTTCTTTAGCTTCATTATTGCCCCCTTCACTTCTTCTTCTCTGGGTTCTTCTACATTTATGTTCTCTACTATTTCTTTTATATTTATGCTTCCTTTACGTTCCTCCTCTTCATATAGCTCTTCAAAGTGTCTCTTCTATCTTTCCTTTTTTATCTTACCTATATTCTTTTTCTTTTTTCCTATCATCATATATTTGAATATAGTGCTCTTATTTTTACACTCATTATTTATTATATATTAAATGTTTCACGTGACATTGCACCATAAAAATATTGACAGAATTAGTTGTTACGCCATCAGTTTGGCTGCGTATTTCTACAGAAAAACCAAGTTAGTATAATTGATGATAAAAAATTATAAAAGAACTGATAGTCGTTAGAATTAAAATTAAAAATAGTAACAACTATTATTAGTATATTAGACTGCTTGCCAATTGTTTTTCCTAAATGTCATTAGAAATTTCTTGTGTTTGATATTAAACTAAAGAAAGTTTTCGAAAAAAATAAATTAAATATTGTGAACAATAGATTGTCAATTATTTTTTCTAAAAGTCATTAGAAACAAAAATTATAATCGATTGATTGTCAATTGTTTGTCCTAAAAGTCATTACAAATCGATCATGTTTGGTATCAAATAACAGATTTTAAAGACACTTTTGTCAATTGTTTTTCACAAAACTTAAACAAATATATATCTTGTTTGGACTCAAATTAAATGTATTTAAAAGATATGTCGATCAGAATGGTCTTAAATTGTAACCAAGTAATTGCTAATTGTTTTTTCTAAATATAATTAGAAACCAATCAATCCTATTTGGTATCAAATTAAAGGTTTTGAGGATAGATGTCCAACAGAATAGGTAATTTTTATAGTATGAATGCTCGATTAGGCGGTGTATATAATCTAAAAAAACTTTTCGTCAGAGTCCGCGGAGTTTTTGAAGTACTGTCAATAAAATAATTTTCATAATAAAATATTAAATTGTACACTAGAGTCCTTGAAAAAACCTTACATTTCATGCAAAATACGATAAGACTCAAAATATTCCAGAATAAAATTGTTAAAACAACACTAACTAATAAAGAAGATAGATATTCTGTTTTCTCTATATTTACAATGTACATCTGAAAATCTTAAAAACAAAATGTCAATTTGACAAAACTTTTCTGGACAGTAATAAACAATATACCGTGGCAATGTAACTATGAAAAAAAAGATACTTTAATATAAGATGTAAAGCAGAACTGACAAATTTTCTTTTCAAAAGTTTTAGGAGTCTATTGAAGAGCTCGTGTTTCAATTTTAGAACATTTTTCTATCGGAAAAAGATTTATTACAAGCGCTTCAAAATATATCGTATTTAGTATAAAAAAAACATTTCAAAGGGTTTATGTTCAAAATTGAAATTTTTTTATCGCTAATAATTGTATAGGGTAGGTGGCTCAGTGGCATCGAGTCGGCCTGTGGATTTGAGAACGCGTACATTATTAGATCTTTTAAAAGTATTTAATTAATTTCATGTGGACTATACTTTCTACAATCTGAAATACTCAAATGGCACTAAATAGCCAGTAGTGTTTAGTATCAAATTATAGGTTTTGAGGATAGATGTCCACATGAATAGGTACCTTTTAAAGTACAAGTGCTTGACTAGGTGCTGTATAAAGTCTAAAAAAATATTTATCGTCAGAGTCTGCAGAGCTTAACTTGAGGGTCGGTAAAACCGATTCGACCGTTAGTATACAAAGAAATATTAAACTTCAAAATCTTTTAAAAAAAATGTTTATTTGATATCAAGCACTTTCACTAAAACTGTTGCCGGAAAACTGAGGTTAATTTCATTAATAACTGCGCAGAATATTTAAATATTGTGATTGACAAAAGTTATTAGAAACCTATCATATTTGTAATATAATCTTTTAAACAGATGTCGATAAGCCATTATTTAATTAAACTGTTTAGCAACCTATCGTTTTACTTATTTAAATGAAACGTCTTTTGGAATTCTCACAGTGCGTCAAAATCTAATGTATTTGGTAGCAAGTTAAAGGTTTTGAAAGTAGATTTCTAGCAGAATACTTAAAATTGGTCATCTACTAATTGACAATTGTTTTTAAAAAGTCATTAGAAATCCTTCCTGTTTGGAATTGAAAGGCTCGTGTGCAGAACTGATAAGATTTTGATGGGCGAAATTTTTCGCTCGGACATTATTTCTGACAGTTCTGCTTGATATCATCATTAAAATCACGGAAATTTAATAACAATAAAACAAAACTATGGGGAACTGGCCTGTGAATCTTGAGAACCCTGGTTCGATCCCCACAGCCGACAAACAATTTTCTCCAAAATTAAATCTAGCTCTGTGGCTCCCCGTCTCTAATATGTTTGGGGGCCGTGATTTGACGGCTGATAACCGCACTTCACGTGAAAAAATATATCACTTACCGAGATCTGCTCAGGCAGAGTGCCACACCCAGTGATGGGTAAAAGGCGTGATGATATATTTATTTTATTTATTATTTACTTAAAACAAAACTATTGCTAATTTGAGCTTGCGACACATGAATGCATGTATACTTGGTCAGAACATGAATTTAAAATCTCTAAAATCGAAATCAATTTACAAAATCAATCAAATTTGTCTAGAAAGTATAAAATCTAAATGTCAAAAATGGACCGTTATTCATCTTTAAAAATTCCGATTTCACATGCATAGCATTCTTCGATCTTTGAAAGTTTAAAAAGTTTAAAATTAATTTAACGAGGGCTTTACCAACTCTTACGAAAGTCTCTATGGAGCCTGAAAAATAGTTATTTGTGTATTAACCGCGTAAAGTGGTTCTTTGTTACTCGAACACGGTAATTGTAGCGCGAGCCGAAGGCGAGAGTTGCAATAGTAGAGGAACAAAGACACTTTACGCTCGTGATACACACATAATTTGTTCTACGATTGCATCTTAAAATTATTAAAAAACGTATATGTACTGAAAATAAATTCGTTCTGTCAACTGTCAATATGACAAGTTTCTGTTTTATTTGTTTACCTTGTAACTATTGAAATAAGCGCGCATTTCATCTTTTCTCGATTGTTCCACAGAAAACGACATCTTTACGATAACAAATGAGAGCGTAATTGTCAACTTTTCATAGCAATCGCTCAAAAAGGTTATTTTTTTCAAACTTAATATTTAATGCAACACATATTTGGTGGCTTAAATGAAATATCTCTTTACTCACATTCATCTTGGCATCTCTCTTCATTAACTTTAATTATATATAAACTAGATACGTTTTTAAAATGACTTTTGTGAAAAAGAAATCAGTCGGTTATAATTTTGACTATTCTACTATAAATCTCTCTTCAGAACCTTTAAATTTTGGGAAAAATAATAAGCAATGAAGTGGATCATTATTTTTAATAATATCACTCGAAATCTCTTTTAAAACCTTTCATTTGATACCAATCACGAAAGATTTCTAATAACTTTTTTCTTCTTGTTAGATTTAGTGTAAGTGAGTTAAGTGATTTAAACATGTGAAGTGTATATTGAATGTAAGATTAATTAAACAAGTGTATATGAGCAAGTAGATGGATGTTATCACTGAAATATAATAATACTGGAACATTGAAAATCAGAGCCTAGAGAGTCGTTGAACCATCTGGCTTTATTGCACAGTCCGCTTAGAAAGTTATTAGAGCGCTCGATGGAGCAACCCAGTTCTAACCTAATGTTGAAGGGAATGCAGTCAGAGAAGTAAAATGGTTACTACATATGTGGGAATTATTTAATATACATCCTTTCTGTGGTACAATATCAAGCCACTTTTCGACAAGACTGTATAACATGCGATGTCTGGGACAATAAGCAGGCGCAAAAGTGTTAGAAAAAGAAGAGTTGCCCTACGACATCTATCTGTCTCAGTCATGTTTATCCAAACAAGTTAGCGTACCAGTATTGATATTTGAGTGGATGTGATTGAAGGTGATGAAAGATTCCGAATGTGAAGTATGAATGAGTTTGTATGGAAGAAAAGTGAATGTTGTTAAACCAAGGATGAAAATGTTTGACGAAGACTGATTCTTTGATAAATCTGGTAAGTGAAAGTTCTGCGAATATTTCAGGGGATCGTGCTACCTTATTTGCTGGAATAAAGCGTAATTTTTACAGGCAAGAAATAATTTTTAACACATTAAAATTATCCCTGTGGCTCCGCCTTCACTTACGGGGTTGTGATTCGACAGCTGGTAAACGGTAGTTTATGTGTATAAATATATCACCTACCGAAACATCCACCCAGTAATGACGTGATCATATTTTTATATTTATTTTATTTATAACATAAAATATATCATTTCGTTTCAGACTCTAATAATATGAATGTACTATTTTCGCGATATCTATAATAAAATAAATAAATAAATATATCATCACGCCTTTTACCCATTACTGAGTGTGGCACTCTGCCTAAGCAGATCTCGGTAAGTGATATATTTTATAAATCTATAATGTACAATCATTTAATTCACATTTTAAATTATTCTGCACGATATTACTTAAAATCTATTTGATTTTATATCGAACACAATGACTTTTGAGATATATTATTGACGATCAGTCAGTTTTTAAATTTAATTAGCTAAAAACATGCCTTTAAAATCCTTAATTTGATATTAATCATGATAAGTATGTCACGGCTTTTAGAAATACAAGTGACAATTAGTCGATAACAATTTTTGTCTTTGGTGTTCGACATCTCTCTCAAAATCTTAAATAGCAAACAAAAGCTGTTTTTAAGTAATTTCACGAAAACAATTGTCAATTGAAAAATTTGGATTTCTGCAAGTATGTCCTGTACCTATACATTGCTGCGGTCAAATTTTCTTAATGTTAATTCCGAAGACATTTTGGTTGCTTTTTTGGCAATTTGGTGTTTTGTCTCAATATTTTTAAATAAACATGAAAACAAAAGGGACCAAATCTTTAATCCTCTCATATCTAAATCAATTCCACCAGAAATGTAAATAATTGTATAAATAATATAAAATAATAATGTCAAAAGTGGCAAACGTTATTTATCTTACAAGTACAATTGCCTATTTTAAATGCGTATCGAACGTGTAAATTTTTTGCATTTAAAAACTCTTTCAATGTTCTTTCATATACGTGATACTGAGTAGTTTAACAGAAAAACAATTGTCGATAAAAAAAAATGAGTTTGGAGTATTTTGGTCTAGTGGGACAAATACATGTTCAACATCATACTTTATTTCATTTATTAAATGAGATGCTATTTGATGTAATTGGGATTGGTTTTTAAAATCAATTGCGTTTGCGTTTAAACCAATCTAGTTCTTATAATAAAAAAAATAAAGTTCATGTGAAATTAAATTATAAACAAAAAAATTGGGAAACTTGCCAGAATTTGAATCTGGTTGACTATGATATATAACAAGAAAGAGGAAAAAATGGAATAAACTCAGTTTTTAATCACAAACGGCCAAGGTTTAGTTGGTTAAAGCATATGGCCGGAGTTTATAGTACATTTAATTATTTATAATTATGTTACTAATGAAATAAAAGTATAAACACTGCCTACAAATAATCATTTATTAATTAGTTATTATGTAGGTACCTAGTGTATTGCTTTATTTTTATTTTTTTAAATTAAATGTACTATTAAACCAGTGACACTAAAAATGTTCGCTGGGAATGAAATACCTTAATTTATGCGAATTTCAAAAAAAATATTTTTGTTCTATAATCAGTATATCAAATTATACCGGGTGTAACACGAAAAGTGAAACATAGGCGTTTAACATGGTAAATCAGTTTTTCCGTGCGCATTGCTTCTCTAATTATTTTAGGAAAAAATGTTTCAAATAAATGTTGTAAAGCATAAAATTCTACATCCGAATCAATAAACAAAATTCATTTTGACTACTTCATAACTGCAGAAATTAAATTTGAAAATTCACATAATTTCAATTTAATAGTTATAGCCATGGAATTAAAAACAAGAGATGAACAAATGCGTAACGTTTTATACGTCAAATTATTAGTATTTATTTTGACCAACTGTGATATTAAATCAATATTAGGGTTTATTATTATCAAAAATGAATAATTATTCAGATGAAGAAAAGTTGCAAATAATTAAATGGCATTATTCTGGCCATAGTTTACGACTAATTCGTGACTATATTAGCGCTATTTGGCAGCATCATGATATTACTAGTACGGCAACTATTCAGAGGTTTATAGTAAAGTTTGAAAAGACAGGAACACTAAATTTCAAGAAAGAAATAAATGAAAGAATTTATAACAATGTAGAAAATATTCTTGCTTTAATAGAACTGGAGCCAACAATGAGTGTGCGGGAAATTTCCAGAGAACTAAATATAAATTTAATGACAGTGCATATAATTCTCAAAAAACATAAATACATTCCTTTTAAATTTCAAAACCACCAAAATATTTTGGAACGAGATTTTGAACTGCGTGTCTCATTCTGTGAAATAATGATGGAGAAATCAAATTGTGATAGAGAATTTTTAAGTAGTATTTTATTCACAGATGAATGCACATTTACCATGAATGACGAACCAAACTGTCATAATTATCGGTACTGGTCACAAAATAATCCACATAATATTGTAGAATCGAGGACACAATATCGTCATTCTGTCAATGTGTGGGTAGGAAGTTTTGGTGATAAAATCATTGGCCCATTCTTCATTCAACGAATAAATCAGCATCATATTTTAATTTATTAATTAATGCTGTTGGACCACAAATTGTTGAAACAAAGAAAATGTGTGGTTCCAGCATGATGGCTGCCCTGCACATAGCACTAGAGAAGTTGTGGAATATCTAAACCATGTATTTCCTGAAAGCTGGATAGGACGAAATGGACCAGTTAACTGGCCAGCACGGTCGCCAGATTTAAATCCGTGCGATTTTTTTTATGGGGCCATTTAAAATCTTATGTTTATAAAAAAAGATACCAGAATTTAGAAGAACTTAAAAATGCTATATTACAAGAATGCCAGAAAATAAATAATCGACAATTAAAGAATACTTGAGAAAGCTTCTACAACAGATTAGGTTATTGTTTAGCTCAAAACGGTGGACTATTTGAACATCTAATTTAAAAATTTAAGAATATTTAGTTTGTTGATGTTTTTATTGAATTAAATTTATGTTACATTAATTAATTTGTTAAATAACAACCTACCTTAAATATTTTGCCTTATTATTATTAAATTTTTATTTAGAAAATAAATATTTAGTACGTAAAAATGATTTTGACAATTTATTCTGACATTGACGTATAAAACGTTACGCATTTGTTCATATCTTGTTTTTAATTCCATGGCTATTACTATTAAATTGAAATTACGTGAATTTTCAAATTTAATTTCTGCAGTTATGAAGTAGTCAAAATGAATTTTGTTTACTGATTCGGATGTAGAATTTTATGCTTTACAACATTTATTTGAAACATTTTTTCCTAAAATAATTAGGGAAGCAATGCGCACGGAAAAACTGATTTGCCATGTTAAACGCCTATGTTTCACTTTTCGTGTTACACCCGGTATATGTCATTAAAGTTTCGTGTAGAGGTATAGAAGCAACTTGTATATAATTACATAGCTATTTGTAAAAACCTATAATAATAATAATTAAATATTTTGTGATGAACGCAATTAAGTTGTAGGTTTGATTTATATGAGTTTGAGTGTTGAGTAATACATAAACAATTTGATATTAACGTTTACGAAATAAAATTAGACAGGTTGTTTAACTTCCCCTGTCATACATTCCTGCAATTATTTTAATCTTAAAAGTGAATAATATAGATAATGACAGATTTATAAGCATTTAATTTCATATACAATCAAGCAATATGCTAGTTAATGCTTTGTAACAATTTAAAAAAATTAGTTTTATACAATGACTAGATTTTCACATTTGATATTTTGTTGAGCAGATTTTCAAAATTTTGTTTAATTTTAAATAATTCTTATTAGTATAATCTTACCTTTCGAATTTTTCATATTAAAATAGGACTGTACTTTAAATTATGTACTATTAACATTTGACGGCCAATTTAAACAGCGAATAATCCATATTTGCTAATGAAAAAATTTAAATCCAGAAAAATCATAATGTACATTTATTTTAACTGCGGCAATTTCAGCTTTCAAATATATTGTTACCATCAAATTGGGTACAAATTATTTAAATTAAGAGAAAATCGTATAAAAAAACATTAACGATGAAGAGCAGGTCAAGTGTACTTTGTATAGGCAAATTAAACATATAATTGAATTAACAACTGAAATTCTTATAATTAGTTTTTTTTTTAAGTAAATACTTAATGAATGTAAGTCAAGTATTTTTTTTCTGTATAATTTATCTTATAATCTAATGTATACCAGTTTTAATCTTTAAACTAATTGATTTAAGGATGATGAAAATTTAATTACAGGCCAGATTTCGTATTCCGATTTATACGAGATTTAAAATGTTCATATATTAAATTAAGAATCATCAAAATCTTTTTGAATTTGGATATAATAAAATACAAAAATAATGCATAAAAATAATTATTCAATATTGCTTTATTTTATTATATTTCTATACTTTCGGAATAGTTATTTAATAAACAAATATTAACTATTCTACAATGATGTTATAATAATTGAGTCCAGTAGTTTATGTAAAGATTAAGTTACCTTGAACTTCCAGAATATTTTTCCATTTACTCTATATTTTCAACCGCACACATTGTGTCGTGCGGCCGCTGACCGAGCAAATGAACGCATAATCGTATCTATTATATTTCATCAGTCAAACACAAATCAATACACTTATATGCATTTTACAACATACTGAGGACAAATTTTAATTGATTTTACTTTATACTTTACACAAATTTTGTTAAATTAATGTTTTGTCTTAAAACTTTTAAATAAACATGAATAACTTTCAACGTTATATTCATCTTAACAGTATCAATATCAAATATATACCAATGTTTGCAATCTGTTATTCTTAATAATTTCTGAAGTTTTTATTTAATTTCATGAGTCAATGGCATCGCAAAAAGTTAAATTTTAAATTTGGTTTGAATAAATACAGGCAAATATAAATTCGACAGCAAAGTCAGTTACTATTAAACCAAGTTTAAAATTTAACTTTTGGCGCTGCAACTTACATAGGTACTTTTATGCAAGGAAATGTTAATTTTCCACATTAATCATGTTTCTCCTTTTTATTAACACATTGTGTTTATTTTTATTACAGATTCGTATTTCACAGAAAAATATATGGAAGACCCTAGCGCGTACGAGAAATCTGACCTGAGTAAAAAAGCAGGAGATTTGGCTGGAAGACACTTTCTTTTAGTCCATGGAACAGCAGATACTGTGGTAAAACCGCAACATGCCATGATCCTTGCCAAAGCTTTAGTTGACAGGGGTGTACTATTCAAACAATTAGTAAGTTCCAAATAATTTAATTCTTTCTTAAATCTAATCAAACATAGTGAATTCAAATATATAAAGCGAAACAAGGGGCCTTTTGTTCAAAAATTTTGTTAATCATACAATTCTTATTTTGTTATGCGGTGCGCTGGTTTACGTTATAACGTAGACATCTGTGCAGTCCCAGGTTCGGATCTGCCTGTCGGCAAATGAAAAAGATTCTTGTGGTGCAGAGTAACAAATAAAATATAAATATAATATAATAATGTATACACAAACAATACTGCGTCTTAACTTTATATTCGCTCATTTCGTTTCATGGCCCATCTAGTACTTTGCTATGATATATGGATGTCCTCTTTTGTAATGTTATCTACGTAATATTTAGGATAACCAGTAGCGCTCGATGGAGCTCCTGTAGAGAAATATTAAGACAGTGGTGCAATTTATAATATACGTTAAAAAATTTATTTATCACCCTCGTCGCAAAGTGGAAGCTACACTTCGCCAAGAACATCGCATTTATTGTTTTAGTTGGACAGAAAACACATTTTACCTGGTGAAACAACGTTGGCTTTACCTTTCGATTTTCCTGATACAATACTCCCGAAACTTTCTATCTATTTATACTTTAGGTATACTATGTAGGGAGATGAATAAATTTGTACTTAATTCAATACGTAATTACGAACTTTAATGTTAAGAAATACATTCAATTTAAAGTTAATTTTATGACAGAAAAATTCGGGTGTTGCCTGAATTCGAACCAGGGACCTTCTGCTTGTCGAGCAGAAATGCTAACCGCTACACCACGGCACCCAAGTACGAAGTATGGTGTCAGAATTCTTCTCTCGTAGTGTTAAATGCAGCATCGATCCCAAGACTCCTATATGATACATATTGACAACGGATATCATCTACAACGCCACATATTCTAATTTAAAGAAAATCATACCACGAATATTTTTTTGTTATATGACATGACTGAAAGTACAGTGACGATGATAAATTTAAAGTTACATTTATGACAAAAAAAATCGAATGACGTCTTTATTCAAACAAGGGACCTTCTGCTAGCCGGGCAGAGATGCTAACCGCTTCACCATGGCACCCAGGTACGAAGTATGGCGTCAATAGAATTCTTCAATTTATCATCGTCACTTTACTTTTAGTCATGTCATATGACAAAAAGAAGACAAAAAATGTTTGACATGATATATTAAATCTCGTACTAAAATTCAACAATGCGCATTAGTTGTCGGTGTTTTAAAAATGAATCAAACGTGAAATCGCATATTATTTGTATTTGTTAGAATGATTAGAAAACGAATTCATAAACGAAAATTATGGTATTGAAAGTGGTCAGATAGACGACAAATATGAATGGATATTTTAAATATATTTTTAAAATATCAGGCTGATTCACAGATTAGCTGCTAATATTATTTTTAGTCATATTAATCGGCCCAAAATTTGCCACATCTTTTTAAACGATAAATAAATAAATATATCATTACTCCTTTTACCCATTACTGGATGTGGCACTCTGCCGTATTAGATCACGGTAAGTGATATACCAACCATCAAATCACGGCCCCCACAGACGTTAGTGGAGGTGGAGCCACAGAAGTAGATCTAATTTGGTAAAAATTGTTTGTCGGCTGTGGGAATCAAACTCCGGTTCTCAAATCCACAGGCCGACTCGATAGCATTAAGCCATCTACCCCATCTGTTTAAACGATAATAATACAAAAAAATGATGTAACTATTGAAAAAATTCATAGTTCTAATAAGAATAATTTTAGGTTAAAATAAAAATGGAACTCAAAATTTAATCTTTTTTATGAAACATCCTAGAATTATAAACAGAAAAAATACAGTGTATATGACTCGTTAAGGTTAGAATATAACCGTGTTTCAGTAGGAGAAAATTGAAACATTTATAATGTTTGGTATTGAATTTTGATATTTTATACGAATAAGGTATGTTCTTGAGGAAAATAAAATCCACTTTAAATGTTAAATAAGTCTTTCAGAAACAGTGATTACAATTATATATTTGAAAAAATATAGAATGCAACTATCTTCATATAAAACATGAGTTAATGGAATCGAATCGAAAACTCATGCTGAAAACACTTCGAGTGCAATACTACACACTTTTAACAAGAGTTGCATACTATTTTTTCTACTATCAAGATGTAATAGTGGCCAATGTATGTGGCTGTACAAAAGCCACTTTGGCAGTAACACGCGAAAAACAGGGCACAACGGCCTTAATTCGCGCAGAGCCTAACTAATATTAGAGGGAACACTCCCAATAATAGTTCTAACGTTTTAACGAACAATCTCGAAGATGACAGACGAAGGGATATCGGATATTAACAACAAGGGAAAATGTACTTTAACTTCAACCAACCTTAACAGCTGTAGATGATGGCAGGCTATTCAGGAGTCATCGGCGGCTGGTGGGTCTCGAAGTCATCTGAGTGTCAACGAATGACAAACACACACACAACACTAGGGTAGTTTGGATAGGTACACTATCCTCAAGAATCACAACCAGTCTTCTATTGAGTTTAACAGTATTTATTATAAATATATGATATATAGTTTACACAACACAGGACAAACAAATACAGAACTTGAGCACTTGCTCGTAATTAAATTATAGCAATATAATTTAATTACTACTGAACTTAAAACAGAAGTTCAAACAAACTATAAACCAAAATAGTTTGAGACGATGAGTTGAACTTAATCACTAAAGCATTTCTAGCTTTCCCGAGTGATTATCAATCTACTGACCAGGTTCTTCCAAAGAGCTGTAGTCAACTCAATCACTAAAGCATTTCTAGCTTTCCCAAGTGATTATCAAACTACTGTCTCGGCTCATCCAAAAAGCTGGCGTCACAACAGGTGACCCGCATCCAAGAGCTCGAGACAATTTAATCACTAAAGCATTTCTAGCCTTTACAAGTGATTAACAACAATTTACTGATCAGGCTCCAGCTCATCCAAAGAGCTGGAGAGAACTTTTACAATAAACTTACTAATCAGGCACCAGCTCATCCGAAAAGCTGGCGAGAACTTTAACAATAAACTTACTGATCAGGCACCAGCTCATCCGAAGAGCTGGCGACCACTGACTAAGCTCGGAGCAACCAGAAGGGTGCTGAGAACTTACGGAGAGATGTATTAGGTATCTTTATCAATGACTACGCGTTAGTTCCTTCTAGAAGGAATATAATTTGCATTGTCTTGTCGGCAGAACAAAGATCTACCGCAGACGCTGAATAGGCAAAAGTCAATCTATGTTGTTTATAGCTGAGGAAATTATCAATTAAAATAACAATTAATTCCAAGTAATTGAAGCTAGAAATATGTTCATTCTAAATCAACAATAATAATTTAGTCTAAAACTCATCAACTATCAACAATTATGAATGTGCATGATGAAACGCATCAGCCGCGATACCGCATTGTTACAAAGATATAACTAACTATACTGAATTTACTAATGACATTATGTACATTATCTTAAATTATATACTTAGGTTTGTGTCTCGGCAATTATTTTATCACACAGATGCCATTACCAGCGTGGGACAAAACGTTTTATCGCATACTGTGTGATAAACAGTCACTTTTGCACTGAAATTAAGTACATAATGACTTTTTCCGTGATGGTAGAAAAAAAATATAAAACAGTGCATCAAGAAAAATATTTTAAAATTAAATATCTGAATTTTTATGGTGCAATTTTATAAAACGGAGACTTGGCCAAACTTATAAGATGGCATCTCTAGATAATATTGCCCTACTAAGTTTTCATTGTGTTGTGTCTTCTGAGTGTATGTATGGGTGTGTAAGTAAAAAACCGGTGAAATTTAATGTAAATGTAATTCTTTAAATGGAACTTATTTGTCTCAGGTACCTTATACTGTTCTTATTTTTATATTTGATGATATCAAACCATTTTTTTTTTACTAAAGAGTGGATAAATAAACACAGATTTTTTTGGAAAAAATGCTTAAAAAGCCTTATAATCTTGTAAAAAAAAAGATTAAGATGAAAAAAAGTTGGAAAGGATAGGCCATTAATAGTCAAACTATAGAAAATTAAACATACATTTCATGAATTATATTTTAAAATATAATACAGACCGAAACAATAAGCAAAAACTAAACTTATTCTTGTATAAAGCGATGTTAACATTGTTTTCTAACAGCATACGTATTGATAAGAATTGAAATATGTAACATAGGAAATATAATGATATTTTATAATAAGATGACTGTGCTTCTCTAAGTACTTCTTTCTTTCTTCTTTTGATGGCACTACAGCCCAAATCAGGCCTGGGCCTACCGGACACACCGAGCCGCAGTTTTTACAATGCCGTACTGCCGGTTTTCGTAGTCGAATGCTACATTATTTAAGGCGTAGAAGTGACTAGCTTATAGCGCCCGAGTGTGATAAATACATGTAACTGTATTATTATTTTTATATTTAACGACAAATCACACATTGTCGACAGGCGGATTCGAACTGACGAACCTTGGTTCGGGTGACGTCACAGTATATTAAGAGATGTGCCTTAACACGCTCGGCCACCGCGCCTTCTCTAAGTACATTAGACCAGAAGTGTAAATCCAAAAAATGTTAGATATTAAAAACTGCATCTAATGAGTATCTGCTTTTACACAATTATTTTATATGGAGGAGTAACAAACAAACGAAAAATGACTTTTATAAAGAAAATTGTAGCTTTAATTTGACAAGTTCATTAAATAATTTAAATTAAATTGCTGAACTGATATTAATAATAAATTATGCTTGAAAATGTATTGTTATATTTTATTCCATATAATGATAACAATAATAATACAAATTATTTTGTTTCGTTGTTTTACACAGTGATCTCAATTCCAAATTTTCTTTATAAAAACCATTTTTCAAGAAACAATTGAGCAACAAATAGATGTTCATCAGATGCAGTTTTTACTACTTACTATTTTTTTGTGTTTACACTTTTGGTATAATTTTATTGTCATATTAAAAAAATACCATCGTATTTCCTACATTACTTATTTCAATTCTATACCCAGTATAACACTGGCTAAGTTAACTGGCATCATATTTTTTTAATTTTTACAATATATTTTATAGACTTTCATGCCCCTCGATCACTGAAAAAAATAGTTTCTTTACTGATTTTTTATTTCGTATTTTATCTTTAATTTATATCTTATATCAACGGTTTATATCAATAAATTTGGGCTCAATGAATGCTGGTTTATATTCAGCACATCTTTTGTATTTACAATTTTATTCTAAAATTTCATGGAAAACTTACCGCCAAAGAAAAATTTTACCATGGTGTTTCTTATAGATTAAAACTCGGTATAGCAGCTAATATTGTAGAACTAAGAATCATAGAAAAAACTATTTACATAATTGATATTTATCTACACACAAATATAAAAATATTAAATTAAAATTTAAAAAGCTCGAGGAATAAAAATTTATTTGAAAAAAGTATAAAATACAAATTAATATTAAATCACCAAAAACGCATACAACAATATCTATTAAATAACTTCTCTTGGGTGTAAAAAAAGATTAAAATCCGCTCCCTAATTATAACAATTGAAGACCGTACGTTCTAAAATATTTAAGTTCCAAAATTTATATTTTGAAGTAAAGAATATTTTTTAGTTCCCTGATCTATAAATTATTCCAAGTATTGCGATGGAAATTTTTTCCAAGATAGAGTTCACATTTTAGACATTACTGAACCCAAAAACACACTCACAATTAGAATATCACTTTATATGCGCTTTGAATGGCATATCTCACAGGTGGTTTTTATTTTCACATATGTTCTCGTAGGTCAGTAGATAATGGCGAAAACCAGATTTTGGAAAATATTATCATTCTTGATTATTTCATAAACGGTTGAAAATGAAAAAAAAAATAAACTATTGCAACCAAACTAGTGACGTAGACAATTTTTTTTTTTCGAAAACTGTCATATAAAGTTAAAATTTACATGACATCTATCAACTCGCGAAATGAATGTTTTTTGTCTACAGAACGCAAAAGACTTTTGCATGCAGGATGCAAAAGTTTGTTGCATCCTGTAATTTTTTTATAGAAGAAAGGCTCACAATTTAATAAAATTTGTCACTTTATTTTTTTGCTTAGAAACAATACTTCTATTCTTAAACAAAATTTATATTTAATGTTCCAATTAAGCAATTATTCATATTTATCCCGCTTGAGGAAGCTAACTGGTGTACTGGAATAGTTTCTTGCGAAATGCAATGCGAATCCCAATAAATCGCAGAAAAAAATTAGAACGTTTGTTTGGTTTCTATTGCCAACCAGCTGTCAATTGATGATTAGAGAATACCAGATTTGATAGCAAATATATTACATACATTGTTGTCATGGAGACATTAGATGTCACATTAATTAATCCTAAACGTCCAAATTTTGTCATTACATTATTACTCATTTTGGGACATAGTTTTCGAAAAAACGTTGTTTGATACTTGATTGCGAAATTTCGCGATCTAGAATCAAAAATAACTATTTACAGAGGCACATTTTTGAAAAATGATATTCATCAATAATGAGTGTGCTTAATATAGATGTTTTGTAAGTGAGCGAGACTAAAAGTAAAAGCTGTTGTGAGGGATAGGTGGATGGAATGATTTGCTTGTGATCGAGTGTTGGTAATATTGAACGAGCGAAATTTGGTATGTTAGTAAAAAAATGAAAATGTGATTGCTTTTATTTTGTATGGTCAGCAATTCAGAAGATTTGTGTGTAAGTCGTGGTTCTGACTGGATAACAGATTCTACTATTTAATAGTGTACTGAAAAAATATTTTAAGAGATTTTCATTGTGTTGTGTAGGTGAAGATGTTAGAGATATGTTTGTTGAGAAATAAATGAATTTTTACCTGATTGTGAATCTAATTTTTAATGCAGCATAAACGATGATTGTTGATATTTAGGGATACAGTTCTTAAACGTGCAAAAGACGTTTGTGGTGAATATTGATTAGACTTTTGTTTGTACAATAAAGACGTAAAACAAACTAGAGAAAAATAGAACATACCTATTTGCGATTTTTATGTGGAAGTGATAACCGGTAATTGCAATATAAGAGGTTAAAAATAATGTGCCAAGAGAGTAATGAGATGAATGATTTTATATGAATACAAGAGTGTGAAGAAATTGAGAGGTAGGAATATAAAGGCAGTGAAAGGTTTATAGAGTATCATAAATAGAACGAATGTTAGTATAGAAAATATTAGAGTTGATGAATGGGATATAGATGAGAGTGATGTTACTTATGCATTGATGCATCTGAAAACAGGTAGAGCTTCCGATTTGGCTGGTATATCGGTAGGAAATGTGTTGTAATTTTTTCCTTTCTTTAAATGCAAAAGAAATGTCAGCGAATGTACTAATTTCTAAGTTCGCCGAGTGTGGTACAAAAGTTGCACGGAAATGCTCTTATTTACAAGTAGAGGTGTTTTTTATCTAAGACAGGATGTGTAGATACAATTTTTCTATTCGTATAATTCTTGAGAAGTAACTTGATATAAACAAGAAATTGTTTCGTGGGTGTCTCGATCTTAAGCTTCCACTACTTGCATTTATTTTAAGACATGTCTGTTTGCAAGTGGACTCTAAATTCTCAACTTAAAATATGCATTTTTATTCATCAAAATTATTATTATAGATTTGCTACGTGGAAATATTTCATGGATTATGGATACTTTGCTAGTTCAAAAGACCTTTTTTATAATCTTGATCCCAAAATTCGATTTGCATTATTTACATACTTTTACCTACTTTTGTGTATTTACTTTTTATACTGTAACAAACTGAAAATAAACTTCTGTATTAGTAGCAGTTAATGAAAATATTACTTTATTATTTGTCAAAAATTTATTAATAATGATAATGTTATAATATAAAAATAGATGATAAGTTTTCATTAGAAAAACATTAAGGACAAATGACAAGTAAGGGCTCAAGACACAAAAAACTTATTTTAAACGTTTTCATATTTTCACGCGATCAGATCTGAAGTAAAAGTAGAATTTTTAAATAATTTTTATGCCAAAAGTTGGTTTGCATTATTTACATATTTTTAGCTACTTTTGTTTATTTACTTTTTATATTGTAACATAAACTGAAAATAAACTTCTTTATTAGTAGCAGTTAATGAAAATATTACTTTAATATTAGTCATAAATGTATTAATAATTTGTAATATATAAATAAATAATACGTTTTACAATAAAATTAAGTCTTCTACTTTACTTTCATAGGAAAAACATTGAGGACAAATGACAAGTAAGTGCTCAAGGCACAAAAAAACTTATTTCAAATGTTTTCAGCTTTTTCACGGGATCATATCTGCAGTTTTTTTTCTCTTAAAAAACAGGGTTATATCCTGACCTTTTAAAATAAATTATATAAAAATTTATTAAGAAAAACTCGCACAAACTTATTTTGCGATAGACATATAAGCATAATATCATTTGTAAAATCACACATAGATATAGTACTATCACCGTTCGTGTAACGTAGGCATGAGAAAAAGAATAAAGGAAATGCAGGCAAATTCGCTTACTCTCTAAGAGTTATACTATATTTCAACGGACAAAGAGAGATTGAGGGAAAGGGAGTGTGTGCGCGCACTCCGAAAACTAAAGTCCACACCGTTCGTGTAACAACCTCGTTAGCTTACTACTCAACAGCTCAAGCACGCTCTGCCTCTGTCCGTATATCTCCATATTTCTCAGTCTGTAATTCCGTCATATATTTCGTAACGCATTCGCCAACTTACTCCCTAACTTCCCAGCGCGCGTAACGAGGTTTTATATCAAAACATAATAACTTAAATGAATTAAAAAACACAGCACCCACTTTAATTAATTGATGACCATACTAAATCAGGAAGATATCTACAGTGCCGGATGATGTAGCGGAAGATGAAAAAAACATATGATCGGTGTTCATTGAAATACTTTGTATTATGTACCTCTACAGTACGATATAAATGCTAATTTGTTGCAAGTTATTCCTGCGTTATATAAAGGTAGTGAGGCTGCGGTGAGAATTGATGGTAGATTGAGTGATTTGTTCAGTAAAGATATTGGTACGAAACCAGATTGTGGAATGTTTCTTTGGTTGTTTAAATTATATATGGATGTATTGTTACGAAAGGTGCTGAATGAGGTAGATGGTGTACTTATTTGCGGTAGTGCAGTATCTGCTTTTTCGTATGTGGATGGTGATGAATCTGACAAGCAATTGAAGAGAATGATTCTAAGCATAAATGATTTAGTGCAAAATATGAATGTGTGATTGAATGTTAATAAATGTAAAGTGTGTAAGTGATGAATATTTTGGCGACGAAATACAATGTTTCGGTGAATGGTGTGAGATTGAGTCAAGTGAATATATTTGTATATTTGGGTAGTATGTGGCAGAGGGATGAATGCGTTGATGTAGAGATTGAAAAGACAGTATATGCGGGTTTTAATGTATTAGGTGTTCTGGAAACCTTTCCTCGAAACGGGAATATCCAAAGATGCTCGAATGAGTGTTTATAAGGGTGTGTTAGTGCCTACTTTGATGTAAATGTGGATGAGGAAACATGAACGGCGTATAACTGTTGTGGAAATGAAATATTTGCGGGGTGTGTGGGTATGTGTGTGTGGATATACAAGATGAGATTATATCCGGAATACGCTGCAGTGGCGGTGCTTTCATAATGTCAATTGAATATTGACCTTCAAAAATACTGAAAAAAGCCAAATAATATATATTTTGCAATAAAAAACAGTGAGAATATTAGTTTTGAATTGAATAGTTCTTTACACAGAATCAAAGTATTATTTTTTATTTTTGTACATGTACAAATATATCTAAAATTAAAAAAAAATTCTTAATATAAACTTTTATAGTTATTAAAATATAAATTGACCTCCCTGTAAATTTAACCACGAGCCAATACTGATACGTTAACATATGACGACTGTACCATAGAAAATAATGTTATTAGTAGGGTAGGTTAAGGTAAGAGAGTTGAGATAGTTTGAGCATATGGAACGTTTGTTGAATGAAAGACTGATGAAACAGGTCTATATTAGTTTAATTTAGAATAAGAGATTGCATGAGCGACTACGAATAAATACATAAATATGATTTAAGGATTGTTGCATGAACGAAAGACCTCGGGTAAGAGAAACAAACGAACTTGTACTCGTATGAAGGAATTATGGTTAAAGCAAAAGTGATTTGTCAGGATGGGAACGTTTAGCGAAGATTAATTTACCTTCAATATGGTATAGTGGCTCAGTGCTATCGAGTCGGACTGTGGATCTTGAGAACCCTAGTACGATCCCCACAGCAGACAAACATTTTTCACCAACCCCTGTGGCTCTCCTTCCATTAACATCTTTAGGGGCAGTTATTTGACGGCTGATAACTGCACTTCAGATGAAGAAATATATTACTTACCGAGATCTGCTACGGCAGAGTGCCACACCCAATAATGAGTAAAAGGCGTGATGATATATTTATTTTATTTATACATATGTTTACCTTTAATTGTTTGGAATTTACTTTGAAAAATAAGCGCAGGCCGACGCTCCCTTCTTTTTTATCTCTTTGATTCGTTTTCAGTTCTTACAATAGAGTGTCTTAACTGCAAATGTATGAAATTAACTTTCAATAACAAACGCAGGACAATGCTTCTTTTTTTATTTTCTTTTTTCATTCGTTATTAAGAGTGGGCGTGAGTAAGGGGAGATGATTTGATTAAGTTGAATGTACATCGAATAAAAGATTATTAATGAGGAAAAAGATAGTCGGAATTCGGACAATAAATAATCAAGAACTCATGATATTTTTCGTTAACGTTTCGGTTAATTTATAACCATCCTCAGAACTACAAAAGTTATATAAAATTAAAACATGTGATACAAAAATATTTTTGAAATTTTAAACAATAAATGTACGTACAACAAATATCATATCTTTACAATTCCACAATGGTACATGAATAGTATACAGTTAAATTGAAAATTATAAGTAAATCTAAACAACATTCCAGCTCAGGATTACAGTGTTATACAATAGTTATTTGTGTATTAAGAGCGTAAAGTGATTCTTTGTTACTCGAGCACGGTAATTGCAGCGCGAGCCGAAGGCGAGAGCTGCAATAGTGCAAGAGGAACAAAGACACTTTACGCTCGTGATACACACATAATTTTTTCTACGATTGCATCTTAAAGTTTTTAAAAAACGTAGGTATACGTCTAAAACTAAATTCGTTTTGTTAACTGTCAATATGACAAGTTTCTGTTTTGTTTGTATCCCTGGTAACTATTAAAATAATCTTTTTCGCGCGTTGCCATTGGAAACGCGCGAATTTAACGTCTTTTTCGCGCGTTGCCATTGGAGACGCGCAAAAAAGATATTTTTCGATTGTTCCACAGAAAACGTCAACTTTACGATGACAAATGAGAGCGTAATTGTCATCTTTTCATAGCAATCGTAGAAAAAAGAATGTACGAACAGGAACAACTGAGTGACTGAAGGTCCAACTAAAATGAAACACCTGTGGAGGGAACAAGCACTATTGCCAATACAGTGTAAGGAAAAAAAAAACAAAACAAGTTGTCAGAGAAATCACGTAGATGGCGAGAATATACACATTGGTCAATTATTTAAAAATATTAATATATAAATTACTCAAATTTTCTATATCAGTTCTTAGGTTTACAGTATTTTTATCTAATTTGATATATATCATTTCTAAAATCAACCTTTTTTGTAAATGTTGTTCGTTATCTAAAATCTTGACATTTTTAAAATCAAAGTCGTGTCCTGGAGGTTGATTCTGTATCTTGCGTGAGCAGTTGCGTGATTAAATTTGCGTTAGTACAATGAATGACGTCACCGATTCTTTTCTGTTGTCGTGCATAGGGAATTCCGTGCTTTACGTTTTCGCTCCAAGTTTAGTGTTGGTAATGGTTTTGAAACTAGAACTGTCAGTTGCAATCACATGTCATTGTTTGTCAACATCGTTTTATAGTTTTTTAAACGATTTCATTATGGCAGAAGATAGAAAACGTGATATTAACGCTACAGAGGAGCAAAAACAAATTTTAATAAACTTTATTGCAGATATGGCGTTGATAACGCCAAATGACAAGAAAGTAAGACAAACATAATGTTAGAATGAAACAGGTAGTGTCGCAAGTAAGAAACACGACCTACGGAGGTCACGCATCTATATTTACGTGTCTCGCAAGAAGTGACGTCATACCCATTAGTTTTTTAAATGTCCGATAGATGGTTTACTATATGCATGTGACATATCTGTGTTAGTATGGGTGCCGCAAGTAGTCACGCAAGATACAGAATCAGGCTCCAGGAGGTTGATTCTGTATCTTGCGTGAGCAGTTGCGTGATTAAATTTGCGTTAGTACAATGAATGACGTCACCGATTATTTTCTGGTGTTGAGCATAGGGAATTCCGTGCTTTACGTTATCGCGCCAAGTTTAGTGTTGGTAATGGTTTTGAAACTATAACTGTCAGTTGCAATCACATGTCATTGTTTGTCAACATCGTTTTGTAGTTTTTTTTATACGATTTTATTATGGTAGAAGATAGAAAATAAATTTTAATAAACTTTATGGCAGATAACGTTGAAAACGCAAAATGACAAGAAAGTAAAAGACAAACATAATGTTAGAATGAGACAGGTAGTGTCGCAAGTAAGAAACAGGACCTACGGAGGTCACGCATCTATATTTGTGTGTCTCGCAAGAAGTGACGTCATACCCATTAGTTCTTGAAATGTCCGATAGATGGTTTACTATATGCATGTGACATATCTGTGTTAGTATGGGTGTCGCAAGTAGTCACGCAAGATACAGAATCAGGCTCCTGTATTAAAATGGTGTCGTGTTAAAGCAGTTTTATCAATATTACCTTTACTTTTACAATCATATATATATATGGTTCTTTACTCTACTTTTTGAAAAAATAAAAAACACGCAAGTTAAGAAAATTAACAACCTATGGTCAAAATACAATGTTATAACTAACAGTAACTGTGATAAATGTATTAAAAATTTAACGAAAGAACAAATACCTGAAAATTGTAAATCATTACTTGCTTTTGGACCTAATTTTGCTCTTACACCAAATAATGATGAATTACCAATTATTAAAATAATAACAGATGTTGAATGCAGCGGCCAATAGTTGTTGTTGATTTGTAACGAATTGACGTATTGATGTCACTTTACAATTCACTTAACAACTAAACCGAGTATTTGTAGCTCAAGTGGTAGAGCAGTCACCTAGCGAGTGAAAGGTTCTGGGTTCAAATCCCGGCGAATGCTCATGATTTTTCAAAAATTCTAACAAATTTACTAGACAGACATAGATGTCGTATATATATATTTCTTAATTTATTTTATAATTCTAATTGTTATTTAATTTTTATTATTATTTTGCAAGCACTAGACATTAACATTATCTTACTACCTTTCTGCTTCCGTTTGCTCACTACAGGATTAAGAACATTTTACGTGTAAAGCTGATTTCTTTTTCATATTGGTAATATTCATATACTTGCTTCCTAAGAATACTAAAAAAAAACTCTTAGTCGTTCCACTTCGAAAAATGACGCTGTTCATGTGTTAACTGGGATAACGATTTCATTTTAGTTTCAAAATATTCAGGAGATTATATCAAACAGTTTCAGGTATTGTATGATTCATAAAATCATTATTAGGGACAGAAATAGAACAGATTGCTGAATATTTGAGACAAAAAATGTACCACGAAGCAATTTCGTGTGATAACGTTTTAATGAGGTGCGTAAAAACAAAAACGTTTAAATAAAAGTCGTTAAGCTTTTTTTTCAAACAACTTAAATTTACTTGTTTTACGAGATTAATATTAACCATTGTACGGGTGATGAACTTCTGCAGTCCTGGTATTATTACTTTAACAACAACAAAAAACTATCAATTAATGTTAATTTACTACTTCTTTTTAAATTTTCTTCTCAATAATGATATAGTATTACTGCATTTTTTACCCCTGCCTTGTACACACATTGAAAAGAAGGAAATATCTTCTCGCATATATTCAAATATGAATTTTAAAATCAGTTTACGAGGGCTGTTCTCTAAATGTTGATCTTAATATAGTAAAATACGGTATTTCATTTTGAAAATTTTATTACATTTTCTCAAAATATTTCCTGCAGTAAAACAACTGTGATTAAAATAAACAGATTTACAGACTAGCAAAAAGCTAATGCCATATTTACAAAGCTTTCAATAATAACATACCTGAATCAATACAATTGTCATTAATAATGTAATAATAACTATCTCTTAACCTGCTTTTACGTCGTCTGTTGACACCTCTTATCTGGTCGTATGACAGATGACAATCCGCGTCAGGCGACCAAGTTTGGCGCGAAGTACAAACTTACATATATATATATATATATATATATATATATATATATATATATATATATATATATATATATATATATATATATATATATAATATGTTTACTTTAAATAAATAAATAAATTTTACCTATTACTGGGTGTGGCACTCTGCCGTATTAGGTCTCGGTAAGTGATATATTTCATCGCGTGAAGTGCAGTTACCAGCCATCAAATCGCGGACCCCAAAGATGTTAGTGGTGGGGAAGCTACATGCGTAGATTTAATTTGATGAAAATTGTTTGTCGGCTGTGGGGATCGAACCAGGGTTCTCAAGATCCACAGGCCGACTCGATACCAGTGAGCCACCTACCGCATCTAAATACTGTTTAAATACTGTATTTTAATTGTTTTTTTTTAACGTTTATTTTACCAGATCAATACACACAGTATTATACATGGTAGTGTTCAAATAATGTTTAACTAATACATCACAATATAATTAATTATAACATCATACATTTATTATTTGTTAACGTGTTGAGGTCATTTGTCTTTATTCATCTTCTTCGCTTGTGGTGAGTAGGCCCTGTGCCAGTCTCTTCTTTAATCGTGTGGTTTCGCTGCGTTGTCCTAGCTTATAATAGGTTGCTCCTGGACATAAATGGATTGTATATATATATATATATATATATATATATATATATATATATTTTGGTTAATTTTGTTACAAATTCGTTTATGGGAGATATTCCTAGTTCTTTAAGTATCTGTTGATTTCGTATATACCAAGGAGCGTTGGTTATTATACGTAAAATTTTGTTTTGCATGATTTGTATTTTGTGTAATAGTATTTTACTTGCTGAGTACAATAAATTACATTCATAAGTTATAATTGGTCTCAGTATTGTTTTGTAAATTAGTAATGAGCATTTTAGTTTTAATACCGACTTTCTATTTATTAGTGGATAAAGCATAGCAAGTCTTTGGTAGCATTGTTTAAGTTTGGTTGTTATATGGTATTTCCAGGTTAGTTTTTTATCTAGGTATATACCCAAATATATTACCGCGCTATCGTCAGGGTTCCATGGTATCATTTTCTTTTCTATTATCAGTTGTGCTGTTGGCCGTTGTCTTCTAAGAGTAAATATTTTTGCTTCACATTTGTTTGCCTTTAATGTGAGCGACCATTTTTTAAACCAGTTCGATATATTATTCAGAAAAGTTTGTAGATTTTCTGCGGCTATGTCTATATTTTTGTTTTGGCTTATTATTGCTGTACAGGGATGTGCGTGTAGTCTACTGCAAGTAATCTACGCCATTTTCTACGTGTAAACAATGATGTAGTCTACGTCTTCATTTTTCATGTAAACAATGTAGACTATGTAGACAATGAAAACACCTGTGTTCATTTAAGTCAGATTAGAAATTTTATCCCTAGAACTAGGGAATTTTAAATGTTGTTAGAGATTTTTATTTTTATTCTAGGGATTACATGAAAAAAAATTAGTTGTGCAGGGCAAAACGTTCAAAATTTGTCAACTGGTTACTGTTAAAAATAGCGCCAAAGAAAACTCCGTCTGGTAAGATGGCGCGTTGATCGATTAAAAAAATATGACAGTTCGCCCAAGACCCAAGACAGACATTCGTCTAGTAATGTATGAGCACTTGCTTTATTAGTTTTATTATATAAAGACCGATAATGACCCGAGCTCACGAATACGAATACATGTAATAGTTACAAAAGAATACATTTAGGTTATGTTGAATTTTACAACTGTCAAATTCATTATCTACATTGTGTACATTGTCTACGTCGCTAGAATTGTCGACGTATTGTCTACGTGTAGATGTAGACAATTAAAGATTACACGTAGATGCACATCTCTGTTGCTGTATCGTCTGCGAACATTGCAACATCACAAATTTGGGTCTTCGGAAAATCATTCATGTATATATTAAATAATATTGGTCCAAGAACGGATCCTTGCGGTACTCCGGCATATATCGGTTTCTGATCTGATATTGTTGCATTGATTTTGACAGCAAATGTTCGATTTTCGAGAAATGAAATAAATATTTTTATTAGATACTGTGGGATGTTTAGTTTTAGTGTTTTATGTTTGATTCCATCGATCCATACTTTATCAATTGCTTGTGTGATATCTAAAATGGCGACTGCTGTATACATTTGTTTTTCATATCCTTTTGTTATTATTTCTGTCACTCGTGTGCAGAGATGTGCATCTACGTGTAATCTTTAATTGTCGACATCTACACGTAGACAATACGTCGACAATTCTAGCGACGTAGACAATGTAAACAATGTAGATAATGCATCTGACAGTTGTAAAATTCAACATAACCTAAATTTATTCCTTTGTAACTATTACATGTATTCGTATTCGTGAGCTCGGGTCATTATCGGTCTTTATATAATAAAACTAATAAAGCAAGTGCTCGTACATTACTAGACGAATGTCTGTCTTGGGTCTTGGGCGAACTGTCATATTTTTAAAATCGATCAACGCGCCATCTCACCAGACGGAGTTTTCTTTGGCGCTATTTTTAACAGTAACCAGTTGATAAATTTTGAACGTTTTGCCCTGCACAATTAATTTTTTCATGTAATCCCTGGAATAAAAATAAAATTCTCTACCAACATTTAAAATTCCGCAGTTCTAGGGATAAAATTTTAATATGACTTAAGTGAACACAGGTGTTTTCATTGTCTACATAGTCTACATTGTATACATGAAAAATGAAGACGTAGACTACATGATTGTTTACACGTAGAGAATTGCGTAGATTACTTGCAGTAGACTACACGCACATCCCTGCTCGTGTGAGTTGATGTATGGTTGAGTGATTTTTTTTAAACCAAACTGTATTGATGGTATGAGATTATTTTTGTTTATGATTTTTTTAAATCTTGATTGTACGACTTTTTCAAGAATTTTAGCCATTGTTGGTAATAGACTTATCGGTCTGTAGCTTGAAGGTAAAGAGTTTTCTTTTCCTGGTTTCGGGAATAATATTATGTGAGCATGTTTCCAGGTTCTAAGGAAGTATCCAAATCGGAGGCAGGAGTTAAATATTTTTGTTAGAATTGTTAATGCTTTTTCAGTAATATTTTTTAGCACTTGTCACGGTTTTTTTTTTGGTATTCTTCAGTTTTGTTTTATTTCCATGCTTCCGTACGTTTTTGTTGTTGTTATTTTTCCTTCGCCGTCAAATTCCTAAAACTTAATTATTGATTAGATATTGACCGATTAGATCCTTCTGATACTTAGCTTCAGTTAGATTTCACTCTCTTTGCAGTATTCATTTAGTAGTAAAACTTAAATTCATTTCTCTTGTTTCGTTGCTTTACTTTTTTGGTTAGGTACGTTGTTTTGTTGTTTAGCTGTCAGACAATTAGTGGCCGTTCGCAGCGAAGTTAGCTCCGGTTTAAATGTTCGAGTTCTTTAAATAAATAGTTTATTTGTTTTCTTCTTTAGGTAAATTTTATTCCAAGTACAATATTTATTTTACGCTTATTTATTTATTTCAAATTTGTCATTTTTTTTGCTAATCAACACAATCATCATGTCTCGGTCGATAATAGTGTTTCCTAGTTTTGTTTCCTTACCGACACCTCTCAGAAGCTAGACTGAGGCTATCTTCGTCTTCGCGCATCGCGCTCTCTTTTTGGCAGAATTCCACAGGTTCGATTTCGAACGCATTCATTCTTTTTTTGTCTTTTTCGAACGACGTATGTTGCGGAAGTGTTAGATTTTGAATATTGGAAGTTGGGCTAGTTCAGTTATTATTTCGGCAAACCTGTTTTGTTTGCGAATACCCTTGTGGGGATTACCGATCTAGTTCCATTTAGGGAATATTGCAGTTTAGGTTACTGCATTATTCATCGGAGTTGTTCCGGATTAAGTTTCCAATAGGAAAGGTCACACATATTCTGCCACTTCAAGGCCGCCTAAGAACTCAGGTAAAGAATTCTGTTCGTTGTTATTGAATCTGCCTTTTTGTCAAGTAAAGTTAGTTCGTTCCGTAGTTTTACATGGTAATAATTGCAGTCTTTTGGTTTTAGGCTTTTTGCGTCATCTTTTTTTACGTCCTCTGTTTTTACGTTCGTTTTTGCGTCCACTTTTGTTACGTTTTGACGCTTACGTTTTGACGCTTACGTTTTGACGTCTTACGTTTTTATCTTACGTTCACGTTTTACGTTCTTACGTGGGTACGTATTACCTGTGGTCCATGCTGTGTTCCGTGTCCCTGGCATTGCCTTGGAGGATTCCTGTGAAGTATTACTAAGGGATTAAAGCCCAGCAGTTTGGGAGAAGAAAAGAAACCACGTGTAGCGGAAGTGACGTTGCATGACGTTCCCATTCCACGTGATTGTCCGCCATTCCGCCATCTTGGGAAGTGACGATTCTGGACATCCGGTTGGCATATCGAATTGTCACTGCTGCCATCTTTTCCGTTAGCGCCTGGACGCCATACAGCTAAGCCACAATCTTTTGTTTTTATTTATTCATTTTTCTTGTAATCATTACGTTGTGTCGTATTTGCGATTTATGTATTGTAATTGTTATACCGTGGCTTGTGTGCCTTCTGCTCACGAGATTAATTGAGTTAAGGATTATCGAGTTTACCAATAGTAGATACAGAATAATTGTGAAAATCCAGTTAAGAATATTTTGTTGTAGAATCATTTGTAGTGACGTTGTTGTCACCTACGAGGTGTGTCGCTTGTGCGATGCGATAGTTATTAGGGTCTGCGATTCTGTAGTCACGTACGTTCGGTCGCGCCGCGTAAACGCATTCATTGGCCAGTGAAACGTCTTACGTCTGCATACGCCGAGTCACTTTAGCACCATTTTAGGTGTCGACGTCGCCGCAGTCCTAGTCGCTACCGTGAGACATGGCGCCCCGCCTTCGTCTATGTCACTATACGTTTTGATCTTAAGTGGATTTACGATCCAGCTATCGTGTAGCAACGACTATTGTGTCCTGTATAACTTACTCGTTAATTGCGTTAATATATTATTAATTTCCCGCATTCTCCTTTTGTTATTTGAAGTATTTGAAACCTCTCGTAGTCCCGTCCTGGGAAGTATCCCGTACTTTGTCGGCCGTAGTACTTTTGTTGAACCGGTCGCGGCTCAGGCCGGCTGGCGCCCATTCATTTGTGATTTATCACCCCTTCTCCGACTCACTCCCATCTTCACTGAGTTTAGCCGCGGTTCAACCGTTCCATCCGGGTTCATCATCCAGGGAGCATCAGGTTGATTTATTGTAGCACAAAGGAATTTTGCGTTACAAATTTTGGCGCCCAACGTGGGGCCTGAGAATTTTGAGGGGCGATGAGAAACGTGGGGCGATGAGAAACGTGGGGCCTTGCCTTGTAAATTCGCGTTGCCTTGTAAATTCGCATTGCCTTGTAAATTCGCGTTGCCTTGTAAATTCGCATTGCCTTGTAAATTGTCATTGCCTTGTAAATTGTTATAAGCTGTTATAAGTTGGGGTTAAAATTTAATTGGCACCCTATACGTTTGGCTTACTTGTGCCTACTTTGGATAACTTGTGTTAACTTTTTGCTTACTTTTGCCTACTGTAGCCTATTTTTTTGCTTACGTTTGCTGCATAGTTACGTGAGTTTTGTTTCAAGGGAATTCGCGGAATTAATATATTTTGTGAGCTAGGGATTGACAAATTCTGACAATATTTTTGTTGCTGTTGTTGTATTATTGTAGATTGTTGTATCTATCTATTACCGTCACTGTCTTTGAACAATGGAGATCAAACAAAAGCTTCCAGACCTCATTTGCAAGTTAGTAGATAGTGAAGGCCATGGCAAAGGCACCTGGCATGCTCAAAATTTAAAATTAGGCCCAGCTCTTCCCAACACATAGAATTCTGAAAATTAGTCGATTAGTAGTTATTTATCTTCAGACATTTTTAAAAAAAAAAAAAAAAAATTTATTTATTATTTTATTTTTTGCGATTTCTCATTATGAGATAAACTTTTGCAAGTTTTCCTCAAGGAAGTGGAGGGGGAGTTGTCACGGTTTTTTTTTTGGTATTCTTCAGTTTTGTTTTATTTCCATGCTTCCGTACGTTTTTGTTGTTGTTATTTTTCCTTCGCCGTCAAATTCCTAAAACTTAATTATTGATTAGATATTGACCGATTAGATCCTTCTGATACTTAGCTTCAGTTAGATTTCACTCTCTTTGCAGTATTCATTTAGTAGTAAAACTTAAATTCATTTCTCTTGTTTCGTTGCTTTACTTTTTTGGTTAGGTACGTTGTTTTGTTGTTTAGCTGTCAGACAATTAGTGGCCGTTCGCAGCGAAGTTAGCTCCGGTTTAAATGTTCGAGTTCTTTAAATAAATAGTTTATTTGTTTTCTTCTTTAGGTAAATTTTATTCCAAGTACAATATTTATTTTACGCTTATTTATTTATTTCAAATTTGTCATTTTTTTTGCTAATCAACACAATCATCATGTCTCGGTCGATAATAGTGTTTCCTAGTTTTGTTTCCTTACCGACACCTCTCAGAAGCTAGACTGAGGCTATCTTCGTCTTCGCGCATCGCGCTCTCTTTTTGGCAGAATTCCACAGGTTCGATTTCGAACGCATTCATTCTTTTTTTGTCTTTTTCGAACGACGTATGTTGCGGAAGTGTTAGATTTTGAATATTGGAAGTTGGGCTAGTTCAGTTATTATTTCGGCAAACCTGTTTTGTTTGCGAATACCCTTGTGGGGATTACCGATCTAGTTCCATTTAGGGAATATTGCAGTTTAGGTTACTGCATTATTCATCGGAGTTGTTCCGGATTAAGTTTCCAATAGGAAAGGTCACACATATTCTGCCACTTCAAGGCCGCCTAAGAACTCAGGTAAAGAATTCTGTTCGTTGTTATTGAATCTGCCTTTTTGTCAAGTAAAGTTAGTTCGTTCCGTAGTTTTACATGGTAATAATTGCAGTCTTTTGGTTTTAGGCTTTTTGCGTCATCTTTTTTTACGTCCTCTGTTTTTACGTTCGTTTTTGCGTCCACTTTTGTTACGTTTTGACGCTTACGTTTTGACGCTTACGTTTTGACGTCTTACGTTTTTATCTTACGTTCACGTTTTACGTTCTTACGTGGGTACGTATTACCTGTGGTCCATGCTGTGTTCCGTGTCCCTGGCATTGCCTTGGAGGATTCCTGTGAAGTATTACTAAGGGATTAAAGCCCAGCAGTTTGGGAGAAGAAAAGAAACCACGTGTAGCGGAAGTGACGTTGCATGACGTTCCCATTCCACGTGATTGTCCGCCATTCCGCCATCTTGGGAAGTGACGATTCTGGACATCCGGTTGGCATATCGAATTGTCACTGCTGCCATCTTTTCCGTTAGCGCCTGGACGCCATACAGCTAAGCCACAATCTTTTGTTTTTATTTATTCATTTTTCTTGTAATCATTACGTTGTGTCGTATTTGCGATTTATGTATTGTAATTGTTATACCGTGGCTTGTGTGCCTTCTGCTCACGAGATTAATTGAGTTAAGGATTATCGAGTTTACCAATAGTAGATACAGAATAATTGTGAAAATCCAGTTAAGAATATTTTGTTGTAGAATCATTTGTAGTGACGTTGTTGTCACCTACGAGGTGTGTCGCTTGTGCGATGCGATAGTTATTAGGGTCTGCGATTCTGTAGTCACGTACGTTCGGTCGCGCCGCGTAAACGCATTCATTGGCCAGTGAAACGTCTTACGTCTGCATACGCCGAGTCACTTTAGCACCATTTTAGGTGTCGACGTCGCCGCAGTCCTAGTCGCTACCGTGAGACATGGCGCCCCGCCTTCGTCTATGTCACTATACGTTTTGATCTTAAGTGGATTTACGATCCAGCTATCGTGTAGCAACGACTATTGTGTCCTGTATAACTTACTCGTTAATTGCGTTAATATATTATTAATTTCCCGCATTCTCCTTTTGTTATTTGAAGTATTTGAAACCTCTCGTAGTCCCGTCCTGGGAAGTATCCCGTACTTTGTCGGCCGTAGTACTTTTGTTGAACCGGTCGCGGCTCAGGCCGGCTGGCGCCCATTCATTTGTGATTTATCACCCCTTCTCCGACTCACTCCCATCTTCACTGAGTTTAGCCGCGGTTCAACCGTTCCATCCGGGTTCATCATCCAGGGAGCATCAGGTTGATTTATTGTAGCACAAAGGAATTTTGCGTTACACACAATATTTGGTATCAGATCGTGTCCAGGGGCTTTTTTGTTGGGTAAGCTGTGTATAAGTGAGTGTATTTCGTCTGTTGTAGTTTTCTCGAAATCGTACGCATTTTGTTCCCTGGTATTATTTGCATATTGCTCTAATGTGTCATTTATAATTGTCAAACTTTCTTCGTTTGTTGGTGTTTCAAATGTGTTTTCTAAGTGTTTTGATAGTGCTTCTGATTTTTCTTCGTCAGTTACGTAATATTTTTCGTCAATTTTTAGTGCAGCGATTGGTTGTGATTTCTTCATGATTCGTTTCGTTGCTTGCCACATATGTGGGCTACCTGGTTTTATTTCTTCCACGTATATTTTATACAAGTTTATGCGATAATTGTCTATCTCCCATTTTACTTGTCTAGTTAGTTGATTTAGTCGTTGTTTATATTGAACGTCCCGTGTATTTTGCCATAATCGTCTGAGTTTTGACTTTTCCTTAATAAGTTGTACAATATGATTTGGTACATATTCTTGGTTATTTGTTTAATTGTTGCATTATGTGCGGCGTGCGTAATTGATTTTGTTAGCTGTTCTATTTCTGTGTCTATTTTATCGGGTGTGTGTATTTCTTTTACTTGTCTAAGTTTATTATCTATTATAATTTTTAATTTTTCGAAGTTTATTTTGCCTGTGGTTAATTTTGAAGAAGGAGTAATGGGATTAATGATTTCAGTTAATGTTATGATGATAGGAAGGTGGTCAGAGTCTAATTCGTGAATAACATTTTGTGTTATGGGCTTTGTGAACTTTCGTGTTAATGTGATATCTAATATGTCTGGTTGATGATCGTCTCGGTAAGGAAAATATGTTGGTTCCGTTGGCGCCTGTACGAGTATACCTAGTTGGGATGTGTAAGTGTTTAGTTTAACTCCATTTGGATTATCGGTTCTACATCCCCATGTGGCATTTTTACAATTAATATCTCCTACTAATATTGTGGGTGTATTATCACTAAATATATTTTTTAGATCTGATTCTTGTAGTGTTTTATTTGGTGGCTTATATGCTGCAATTATTTTTATTTTATTTTTGTTCCCTGTGTATATATGAATGGAGGTTGCTTGAAAGGACTGTAGCGGGGGAAGTGTATTAGCGTAATGTTTTATTTTGTTTCTGATAATGATTGAGGCTCCTCCTGACGCTTCTTCTGAGTTTCTGTCGTACCTGTATACTGAGTACCCAGTGACTCGGAATGGTTCATTTATTTGCAGATGTGTTTCGGTTATACTTGCTTCTAGATTCTTATCTATGTACTCATTTTTTTGTCTTTTTATTCCATTTGCATTAAAATTCATTATTGTTATTTGGTTTATTATTTGCTGGTTATTTACTGGCATTTAGGAAAATTGTTGTGAAAAGGGATATAAAGAAGGATTTTATTTGTTCTATATAAGGAGTGATGAGATTAATAATTGATTGTAGTATTGTAGGTAGTGTGGTCTGTTCATTATTATTATTTTCTGGGTTGGAGGTGTTATATAAGGGGGTGGATTTTCTGTTATTAGATGTTCTGTTTGCGAAAGAGGATGGATTGTTTGTTGTTTGGGTCGGTGTCATAGGGTTTTGTGATATTTGTTGATCTTCTACGTGAGTGGTTTGGCGGTTAGTATTTTTTAAGTTTTTATTTTCTTTTAGGGTTTTGTATATCGGGCAGCCCTTATAGTTTGCAGGATGACTGCCTCCGCAGTTAATGCATTCTGGGTTTTCGTTTTTTTGTTTCGAGCATTTTGTGTAATGATGATTTTGTGAGCATTTTACACATCTCGGGTCTAATATACAATAGTTTTTGGTATGGCCGTAACGTTGGCAATTAGTACATTGAGGGACGTCTTTAGTTTTCCTTCTTGGTTAGACTACTACTATGATGTGAAATAGTTTTGTCATATTGTATATTTCTTTTTCTGTATCGTTATTCGTGAGTTCAGCAACACATAGGGGTATTGGGTATTTATCTTTGTTTAATAGTCTGGTGACTTTTAATACTGGGTATGTTTTCTCTATTAGTTCATTTTTTATTGTGTCTATACTTATTGAGATTGGTAAGTTTCTTATTACTACGAATAGTACATCTTTATCTGGGTTACGATACGTATAATATTTAACTTTTTGTTCATCATAATATTTTGTTACTGAGCGATAATCTTCTATAGTTGTTAGATTTATTCATAGTGTGTTGTCGTTTTTAATTTGAGTTGTAAAGTCTTTATTAGCTTTTTTTTATATCACTTATGATAGCTTCATAATTATTTACTTCGCGCAAGTAAATGGGAGGAATTTTTGTGATTTCATGTTTTTCTGTGTCTTGTTTTTGTTCATTTTGTTCTGGGTTGGCAGTATTTATTACTAGTTAGTAATGTGTTCGTATCTAATACATATGTTTTGTGTGTTTCGCTAAAGGTTTCTGTGTCTATGATTTTACGTTTTTTTATGGCATGAGCAGTGGGAGTCTTACCTCCAGTGTCGCCGCCGTTTGTCTGTGAGATGTTCTGTAGCCTTGATGACCCTGGTTGGCTGAGTGGCATTTTACGAGTACTCTCCGAAGAGAGACTCATAATTTTATTTTCTCATCTTCTTCTATTTGTTTTGTTTTTCTATGTGTAAGAGATAATAGATTACACACTTTGAACGCCTTTTTGATACGCCTATGGCGCGTTTATCGTTGTGAGACAGGTTGATTAGCACGTCTGTACTGACTCAAAAATGTGCGCACGACACTATTTTAATTGAAAAAGATAACATTTAGATAGGTAATAGTATTAAAACAAGTATTTTAATAATAGGAGAAAGAAGGACAAATTTGAGTATTTCTCATGCAAAGTAAGTAATTAATTTACAAATTAATCTAAAGAAGGAAGGCAACGATCTTTCTTTCTTTGGTTAAGCTTTTATATTATCTATTTTATAGATCATAGAATCCAAAAGCAAGTTTGATATTTTATAGTGATGCAACGATTTCTATTTTTACGAGTACGATTACGATTATCGCTTTAGATAATCACCGATTACGATTACGATTATTTAGTACAAATAGGTTAAATTAAAAGTATTATAATAAAAATCAATAATTTATAGTAAAATAATATTAAAAACTTATATATAACAGATTTGTTCTAATAAGAATAAAATAATTTTATCTAGCAGTTTAATATTTTCCATCTTTAACTATGTGACACTATTTATGGTCCTTACATTACAACTTATGATGTTAAAAGGATTCAGAAGGTATATAACTGCTGTGTGAGGTTTATCTTTGGTTTAGGTAGAAAAGAACATATTAGTCCTTATATGCATAATTTGGAATGGTTAAACATGGATCAGACAATAATTCCTCATTTTGCATGTTCAGCTCATCGTATTCTGCGAAACAAATCTCCTCCTTATCTATACGATAAATTATCCGTTCGATCCCCACAGCAACAATTTTCACCAATTTAAAAATCTACCCCTGTGGCTCCCTCTCCACTAATATCTTTGAGGGCCGTGATTTGACGGCTGGTAACCGCACTTCACGCGAAAAAATATATCACTTACCGAGATCTGCTTAGGCAGAGTGCCACACCTAGTAATGGGTAAATGGCGTGATGATATATTTATTTATTTATTTTTTGTACTGACCACCATAGCCGTAATCTAAAAAACAATCTTAGATTTCACAGTTACTTATTTATTCCCTACTCTACTTAATAAATTCCCGCTCCATCTACCTACAGACTGCCACGTTCACTAAATTTATGAGGAAATTATTGCTGGATGGTGTCACCTGACTCTTTTGATTCATTCATTTATGTATTGTGTATACTATATTGCTTTGTTAATGAAATGGTTTTGTTTCTTTCTGTTAATATTTTCTATTTGTATTTTATGTTAAACGCTCTTTTAGTTCGTTACCATACCTGTTAATATTGCCTTGTTTGCATTGTTACATATAAAATTTAAAAAAAAAACTTGTTGTTCATGTAAATAAATGACAGAAAAGTTAAGTGTATATTTATATATCTATATAATTAATCTAATAATCAAAATTAACCATTGGCAAATTTTTATTTAGGAAACATAATAACTGCTGGTTGGTTGGAGATAACGTGACTGCTGCACCAGTATTTGCACATGCGATCAAACATGTTTCTTTAACTGCGCACATCTTATTAATCGTAGATAATATAAATATATCATCACGCCTTTTACCCATTACTGGATGTGGCACTCTGCCAGAGCAGATCTCGGTAAGTGATAATAATCGACGATTACGATTAATCATAAAATGCTTATAATCGGCGACTACGATTAATCTTAATCGTAATCGTTGCATCACTAATATTTTATAGAAAAAAATAATGAGGCAATTTTAATAAACCGGTGTATCTGCTATAGGTATAGGTTCGGTTCAATATTTGTTATTTTATTATTATTTTTAAAAATATGTTTTGTTCTTCTACATTTATATTTATTGAAAATAAATCCAATTAACTATATTGCACTAAGGGTCAATTAACTAAAATTTCATACGAATTAGAATTAGGTTGTGGGCACACACGTCACCAACATAAACATCGTGAACGCTGACTGGCAGGCAGATCAATGGCTTCTTCCTCTTCTTCCCTCTACATCAACCAGCTCTATTTCGATTGGGCGCTAATTATGTAATATGAGTTTATTTGGGCGCTATTTTGAAAACAACTCTTAGTTCATTGTTAAAATTTAGTTATAATAAACTTTGTATTTCTGTTTGTCTCGTTTCTCATAAAATTTAGAAAATATAAATAAAGAAGACATACTTTGTAACTATTTATTTATTCAGTTTTATTAATACAATTCTAGTGATAATTTTTAAATGTTTTTCTTATGTTTATTATTACAAAAAAAATATTCCTACCGATATGGTGGAAAAATATTCGCATTCACAATTGCGCCAGGAGGTCTAAAATTTCAACAATATTATTAACAACAATTTCATCGATATCTATTATAAATGGATTGCGTAGAAATATTCGCATTCACAACAGCGTTAATCAAGACTGATGAGGAATATAATGTATATGAAAATAAATTAGGAATATTTTCGATATAACCGGGCAATGTAATATATTATGTAATATAATAATAAAAAATACTTTCAACACTTACGAAAGCCGTTTATGTTAAATAATAATGTAAAACATTTCATTATTTGCATTCTCAATAATTAGATAACAGTACGTAAAAGTTTTTTAAAAGCCTTATAAAACTATTTTAAATAATTACCCTCTTAAATAAATAAAAGTACAAATATTCTTGTTGAACTTTCACATTTTACCGAGCAATTTTGGAAGCAGATAGCAACAACCTTGCAATCATATTTATCCATTTGTTCCTAGTTCGTCCACGCAAACTTTCACCCTCAATTTCACCAGCATACACCTGTTTCACAAATCTGTCATTCGACACGCGTTCCACATGACCAAATCATCTCAACTGACTTATTCCCACTCTTTTAACAACTTTCTTCCCAATCTCTCATATTCATCATACACCAATGTATTCCGGACACGATCTCTTTTAGTATATCCACACACACCCCGCAAATACCTTATTTCCACAGCAGTTATAAGCCGTTCATGTTTCTTCATCCATACCCAACATTCACTACCATACATCAACGTAGGCAATAACACACCATTATAAACACACAATCGAGCATCTCTGGATACATTCACGGTCTGAGTAATAATTCCCAGAGCACCCAATATTTTGCATCCAGCAGATACTCTTCTTTTAATCTCTCGATCAATACGTCCATCCCTCGTAAACACATTCTCCACCGCAGCGCTCTCATTGGCTTCATCAGATGTAGAACTACTCACTTTCTTATCAAGCATAGACGTTGGTAGCACCTGTTCACCAAAACTTACAGTCTTCTCTACAGTTTCAGTAGATTTTATTTTAAAGTGTTCTTCATTTTTAAAAATGACGTCATGACTTCTTATCACCTTATTTTGCCCAGGAAGCTACACTCTGAATCCATCCTTCTCGTCACTCTGTTCCAAAAACTCTAAAATGCTCAATACTTGGAATCTTTATCTTGACCAAAGTTCTATAAGAGATTTATTTTTTATTATGGTAGACCCTGTTCGATTCAATACAAAGGCAGCAGTGTTCACTGCCTCTGCCCATAGTCGAATAGGCAATTTTTTGGCGTGTATTAGCGAACTTCCACTTTATACTAATGTGATTGTTACAATTCTCGTTATGTAATGTATTTTTTCTATTTCCGTCAGGAAATAGACGTTTTATTTCACTTATTTGAGTTAGGTAATGAACTGCATTATTTAACTAGTGAAATAATGAGGTAACATAGCAACAGATATCTTGGTAGACGAATTTTGATGTGTTATTTTTTTATTTTTTGAATTTATAACTGTCATTAATATGCCAAAATTTCAGAATTTCAAAAACGCTCTTTCGTATTTAAAGAACGGAAGTAGAAAAAATATTGTATGAAACTAGTAAGGAAATAGGTTATTACCTTACTTATGTGTTTACATAACTCGGCTACGCCTCGTTCTGCAAATTTTATGAGTTTCATAAATAGCTAAAATGATATTTACTAGCAGTCATTGTATGGCTTTCATGTTCTCTGCAAATATATTTTCGTTTACTAAAAATACACACTATCACACAAGATTTGTATTTTTTTGTCTTACTTTATATTTGTTCCGATGACAAATTTACTTCTTGCCAGACAGACATATGGATTAATTACCAGGACATTAATTAAATTCCTAATGATATTTCACATTAATCAGTGACACCATTTAAGCTGTAGTGGTAGCAAAAATTTGGATGCTAGGCTGGGAATCTATAGTGAACCAATTAAGCTTTTTAGTATAAAGTAGGATAACAAAATGATTAATAAAAATAACAATAGCATTCTAAAAATGTTTTTACCGAAACAATATAAACGTAAATCATTATTTTATATTTTGTTTTTGTTTCAAGAAATAATTATTAGTAGTATATTACAGAATTTTTATTACATAAGAACGAACTCTTAGGCATACGGTGAAACTTATTTAAACTTCGGAAGAATAAAATAATTTACACTTTATGGTTTCACATTTGTATTCATTAATTAAAATGTAACGACAGTTTCGTCTTGGTGGACATCTTCCAATAACTGAATGCAAGAGCTTAGTATACGGTGTTTATAATATGGTAATTAAGGATTAATCACTTATCTAATAATTCATAAAACAGGTTTTGGTGAGTTTACTTCTTTCTTAATCGAAAATTAAACAGATTAACACAAATACAAATTTCACTTGTGACAAAGAACAGAACAATGCTATTAATTATCTTGATTAAACAATACAAAAAACTAACAGTTATTTTACTTTCAAAATCTACCGAACGCCGACTTTTGCTGACGCTATAATCCCATACAATTCAAATCAATTTACTTCTATCAAATTACGTGTCAGAAAGTAATGGTTTTAATATAAACTACAAGGTGATTCAAGCTAAATAAAAAACTTACATAGTTAAGTAGATCTATTGTGACACAAAAGATCTTAATGTTAATCCATGCTTGAATTACTTTAATCACATACCAAACTTAACGGGGATAATTATATATGAACTCAAAAAATTAATATTAAAACAAAAGTCTCAAATTTATCGAATTTAGGTAAACAGGATATATGAAATACAATGCAACATAGTAGTAGTTTTGAGAGTCATATATAAGAACATTTTAAGTCTGTAAAACAATTATTAAATAACGCCACAAGTTTTTCCACATATTAGAAAACGCTTCTGATGGTAATTTTCAAGTATTACACGTAGCCAACATGAAATTAAGATTGAAATTTTTGGAAAATCTTTCCATTAGGAAACAACTTTAGATCAGGCAGATGTAAGAGTTTCTCCCTGCTTAATATAGGTATTATAAATAGACTGCACTAAATTCTTGTATTCAATTGTCTAATCATGATTACGAGAACGACAAGATCGTTATCAGATTTTAGATTTAGTGTAAAATTGCAATCGGGTCGACTTCGCCGACCTCAGCTAGTCTGCGCACCCTGAAGAAAAGTATTTTTTAGGCTTGTTATTTTTTACACCACCTAGTCCAGTATTGATGTTTTAAAAAAAATACTGTTTCCTAATTTTTAGATAATGATTGGCTAACTGAAAAAGTATATTTCCAATAACTTTTAAGTCAAAACATTAATAAGCAGTGAATAATTTTACTTCATTTTACTGGACCTCTTTTCAATATTTTTAATTTGATAACAAACATGATAGATTTCATTTAAGTTTTGGGAAAACAATTGACAATCAGTCAGTAATAATTTTTTACCATTTTGCTCGAAATATCTTATTAAAATATTTTATTCGATAGCAAACAAGATAGATTTCTAATGACTTTTACAAAAAAAAAATGACAATCAGTTGATCACAATGTTTAATTATTCTGTTCAAAATCCTTCTTGAAACCCTTTAGTTTGATATTAAACATGGCAGATTTCTAATGACTTTCAAGAAAAATATTTGATATTCAATCGATTATAATATTTAATTATTCTGCTCGAATTCTCTCTTTGAAACATTTCATTTAACATTAAACATGACAGATTTGTAATGACATTAGGAAAACACAATTGACAATTAGTCGATAATAATTTGTAATTATTTTGCTTGAAGTTTCTTTTGAAAATATTTAATTTGTTACCAAACACATGTTGCTAATGACTTAAATATAATATAATAAAACAATTGCATATCAGTTGATCACAATTTTCAATAATTCTGCCCAAAAGCTCTCTTCAAATCCTTTAGTTTGTAATACTAAACACGATAGATTTCTAATGAGTTTTAGGAAAAACAATTGACAATCAGTCGATTATAATTTTTAATTATTCTGTTCGATATGTCTCTTAAAACTTTTCATTTGATACCTTACACAACAGATTTCTAATGAAATTTGCGAAAAACAATTAAGCATCAGCCGATGTAATTTTTGCACGATATGTATTTAATAACTTTTAATAATTTTGTTCGAAAGCTCTCTTTAAATCATTTAGTTTGATACCAAGTACGATGTTTCTAATGACTTTTAGAAAAAACAATTAACAATCAGACGAGTATAATTTTTAATTATTCTGTTCCAAATCTCGCTTCAAAACATTTTATGGTTCTAATTACTCTTAGAAAAAAACAATTGGCATTTAAGTTGATCACAATTTTTAATAATTATGTTCGAAATCTTTATCCAAACCGTTTACGTAGATATCAAACACAATAAGTTTCAAATGAGTATTAAAATAAGTGACAATCACTCATATTATTCCTACAATATGCATAAAATATTTCGAAAGTACTCTCAAAAATTTAATACTTAAATAATATATAATTAAAAATGCGACATGTCCACTGTGAAATGTCAAATCGACTGTAGATGTTTTCCTTAAAAATCTTCAATCCACCACACTGTTAGTTAATTTTACTCCAAAAACGCAGGTTTTTAAGAAAACTACTAGCACATCATGTGCATGAATCTTAAACTATCTAAAGGCACTCCCAATGATAGACATCTATCTAATGAAAAAAGTTTCAAATTAATGGAATTATCCGTGTTGGCTGTGTAAATGAACAAATGACAGTGATGAATCTATACATGTATATATACATAAAAATATCCTACGGCTTTTAATATATGGATTGCCTTATAGTATATGGACTAGCAATCTGCCCGGCTTCGCCGTGCCCCACGCTAGGGCAAATTTTAATTTTTTAAATTGTTTCTAATGCTCTTTTGTATGACACCAAACACGGTATGATTCAGAATACTTTATGTTTGAAACATTTGACGATCGTAATTTTTAAATTTTTTATTTCATCAGATTGTGCTCTCAAAAATCTTTCCTATAACACTATAAAAGGTGTGATTTGGAATACTTTATGTTTGATACAATTTACAATCGTAAATTTCAACTTTTTCTGAAGCTTGGTATAATTCGGCAAACATTTTTGGCAATATTTTAAGTTGGAAACATTTGTTCTATTATGATGGGCCTTATTTTACATAAAAATCTTAAATATTATCCAACATGTATGTAAATATATAGGGCGGTGATCGCGATACCGGAACATAGGATTTTAACATGTAAAATCATATTTTTATAATTACCTGCATATATTCAAATAAATGCTGTAGAGCATATAATTCTACATTAAAAGCAATAAACATAATTAATTTTGCATGCTTTATAACGACAGAAATTAATTGAAAATGTTGAAAATTAGCTTAAAAATAGGGATAGCCCTAGAAATAAAAGAAAATTAAACAATAATTAACGTTTTATCTATCACCAGAAAAATATTGCCTGTTTTATGAATTCATATTTAGTATTTAACTTAAGTAAATTATAAGAAAAAATAGTGGATAATTACTCAATTAGTGAAAGAAATTAATATCTTAAGTTATATTATCGTTGTAATAGTTTTAGAATGTGAGTGATATATTTGCGGATTCATATTCTCACGAAAAATTGTGGATGAGTGCAGAAAAATTACAAACCTACAATCAAAAATATGAAACGCAATTTTTATCACAGACTTGGATTTTGTTTGGCAAATGGATATTTATTTAGGCATATTAATTTAAGATAATTCTGAATTTATTCTGTATGAAATTTAAAATATCATAAAAATTTATAATTCAAAATTATTTTTTCTTCTCACAATTTTATTTCATTTTTAATTGCATTATTTAGCATGTAAAATTAATTCTTCTTTTAATGTAGAATTTTATGCTCTACAGTAAAGCTTTTTTCTCTAAAATAGAGACGCAGGAAATTATAAAAATATGATTTACATGTTAAAGTCGTATGTTCCGGTGCCGCGGTCACTCCCCTGTATGTGTCTAAAAGAAATACTTGTATATTGAATTCTCAGTAAATCAGTGTTGAGCCCCAAATTATACAATGAGACTTTGTCCCACATAAATTCTCAACGTTACATGGGACACGCTACACTTCCATCCGCGTGGTGAAAAGATTGGGCAGGGGGCGGAGGGGCAGTGCTTATATAACATTTTGCTCTGTATTACATTGAACCCTATAGAGCCCCAAAAATTATGTTCTTCATCTGTTGAAAGGTCCTAAAATTGTAAATTTATTGCGTTATCGATAAAGTCGGTTGACGGTATCAAAATGGACTGAGCGGATTTTGAAAAATTGTAGTATTTGATTATCTTGTCTAAATTCTAGAAGATTCAAATATTATTCTTAGGTTGAATATTTGATACATAAGCTTTTATTTTCCAAAAATCTTGCTTAATATTTGCCTACGACGTTTTAAGTGTATTCTTTAAGTATAGCGATGATTTGTCTCCCTTCTTATACATTGATATTAGGAAACTTAAATTGCAATCTGAGGACATAATTTCAGTCTAAATGTGTCCCCTTCTATGTGTGAATCAAGTTCTGATACTAATATGCTAGTAAAACATAAATTAATTTAACATAAGAAATATTATCTCTAGTATTTCTAGCAGAAATAGAGCGCGCTGGCCGACAGAACGCAAGAAACGATTAATATTAATCCCTGAAAAAATTATTACCTACGATATATATTATTGTTAAAAAAATACAGGTTCATAACATTTATTTGAATGTTTTTTACAGCCACTTTTCTTATTGCAAATAGTTACCTTGTGCTTAATTTTTTTATTTTTTTATTGAGCAATATTTTAATGAGCAATTTTTTCATCCTCTAAATATAATATTTTCTATCAGGTATATAATACTAGAAACTGATTCGATGTGATTTTAAACATTTTAATACAAAATTCAGATTCCTGGTAATACATGAACAGCATAATTTTTTGATATTCAGACACTTGAGCGGCGGTTTTTTTTTGTATTCTCATGGAAGGAGAAATCAAATACAAACTATGTGCAAAAAAAATGTATCAAGAAGCAAACGAGTCTTGGCCAAGAGCACGATTAATATTCAAATTAATATATCAAAATTCGGAGATGTGAAATCTTACGGCGTGGTTTTCGATGAGTGGCATAGAACCTCTCAAAGCACAGTTGCCGACTGTTGCTTGTAATAATGTTATAAATAGCGGTTCCCAATCTATGGTCTGGTAACATCTAAGGGGATCGATCCAAAAGAAATTATTTTTTGTTAACAAATGTTTTATATTATAAACTGCTTTAAAATAATACCACATGCTATTACAGACAGGCAAAGCATTTGCACGTTGAATGTGTATGCCACATATTAGCGTACCGTCTTTCATCGCTCAAATGCATTTCCTTCTTTTATTGTGCATATTATAGTTCTACAATGAATGTACATCGCTCAGTTCTACTAACACATTTCTCATATGAGCTGCTCACTTCACTAATAGTTCACGTACCGGATACACAATCCTCTTCACAGGGTTCTGCGATAATTTTCAGATTATATGAATCCTCTGCATTTAAAAGATTGGGAATTGTTATTTTAGAGCAATTTGTACAAACACTACATATATGATTTTAATTTCAGATTTACCCAGATGAAAGTCATACATTTGAAATGTCTCAAGTACATCTATATCGAGAAATTGATCAATTTTTCGATGACTCATTTGGTCCGGTTAACTTCGACGACTGGGAAGCAGATGGTGGATTTTTCATACAATAAATATTGTCTTCATTAATAGCATTCCTTTAATTTACAACTCAGTCACAAATCCTGCCCTGTCCCTTCAATTTTCCTTTTCAGTAAAAAAGAAATTGGATAAACATCATCATAGTAAATGCTATTTATGACAAAATCGTGAACTATGTTACTATACAAACAAATAAAGAAACTAAATTAAAATATTTAAATTTCTATGAGATTTTTAATACGGACGAATTAAGAAAGTTTAAATTTTGAACAATTCACATAATAATGTAATTAAGATTACGATCATAATTATTAAATGAGCTACTTCAGTCACGTTCAAAATTCGAACTTTTTGTACACAATCTGGCATAAATGTTATAATTAATTTAAGAAACATGGCGAAAATAAATTTTTATTAAGCTGAAAATCTTGCGACATTATTAAATAGCTTATAAAAACATTGTATTCAGCATGGCCACGGTAATATAAAAATTGGTAGATTTTTTGTAGAAATTTTATCGTGTCAAAAATGTCACATTGACATTTAAAATTTGTTTTTTATTATCAATATAATTTACTTTATATAAGTTGCCATGCATATATTATTCTCTCATAACTTGATTATTTTAAGCAAAATATAAAAACCTAAATTATCTTTACCTTTTGTGTTGGTGTCGTAATAGTTTTCTTACGGAATCTGCCCTGGAGCAAATAATATCCGGTAATTATTTATCGTGCATCCCAACAACGTACTCTGCACTCGTATTCCACTTGTGTTTTAATACATTGTTGGGATGCACTAGAAAACTTTCGAAAAGAATCATTGCTCTAGGGAGATTATAAGTGAGAATAATTTGAATAATTGTCATTTAGCATAAATAACAATAGAACATGTATTACTATTAATTTTACTTCAAGTCATATTTTATATACGGATATCTTATTTGCGTTATATAGAAAATACAGTGATAAAATTTTTATATTGCGTATTTTTTACCGTAATAATTGTTAAATATGTAATAATTGTAAATGCAAAATAGATTTTCATTCACGAAATTGACTCAAAAAAGATACTATCTATGACGATCACCGCTGTTACGCATATATATTAAAGATTTCAGATAATATGCATATTCATTGCAGTGTTCATAATTATTAGATATTTAAGACGACCTAGGAACAAATGGATAAATATGATTGAAAGGTTGTTGCGTGAACGAAAGATTCCGAGCGAGAAGAATAAACGAGCTTGTATGAAAGGAATTATGAATGTGGTTGAAGCAAAAGTGGTGTGTCAGGATAGGAATGTTCGGCGAAAATTAATTGCGGGATAAATGTGGTGAATAAGGACAAGCATATGATTCTTGATTTTAGATTCATTGGTTATATTTTTCGAGTGTTTACCTGCAATTCTGTGGAATTCACTTTTAAAAACACGCGCATCTGCTCCCTTCCTTTCTTATCTGTTTGATTAATTTTCTATTTTTACTATAGAGTGTCCAATTGTAATTGTGTGAAATTAAGTTTCAATAACAAGTGCAGGAGGATGCTCCCTTCCTTCCTCATCTTTTTTTCCGTCATTTTCAGTTTTTACTCTACAGTATCTGAATGTATTTTTAAGCAAGCGCAGGCGATGCTGCCTTCATTTCTTTATAGATTCGTTGTTAGAGGAATGGGCGTAAGTGAAGATTTACGAAACAGGTGTACAGGAATGGATGCATGTGAATGAAGGTTTGTTGCGTGATGATGGATTTTGATTGTGAGGAAGGAAAGAGCTCATATGGAGGAAGTGTTAATGTGGTTGTGAGTATCGTGTGTCAGAAAGAGAATGTGCTACCCCGGTTAATGGAATATAGCATTATGTTATGTATGTATGTAAGATATTATACGCATTATTTATTTATTCGTATTTATTTACTTATTTATTTATGAAACTAAGTTAGAAAAGTATAGGATTTGGACTCACCAAGCCGCAGTGTGGTAGTTCATATAAGTTTAGCTTGAGTGAGATGCGAACTTGAGATCTTCTGATTCGAATGTCGTAACGCTACCACAGCTGCGTACTGCCGGACGCTGAAGCTTCTTGTTAATATGAGTTATAACGTTAGCCAAGACTTAAGGTAATTTAAAGTTTAACTAAACCTTTAAATATTAATAATTAATAAATAAGCAATTTTGTAGCTAATATGGAACATTCAAACTGGATAAAATAAAATACCTGTGGTCCTATGTACTAGCATCATATTACTCTGAGATAATATATATATATATATATATATATATATATATACCGGGTGTAACATGAAAATTGAAACATAGGCGTTTAATATGGCAAATCAGTTTTTCCGTGCGCATTGCTTCCCTAATTATTTTAGGAAAAAATGTTTCAAATAAATGCTGTAAAGCATAAAATTCTACATCCGAATCAATAAACAAAATTCATTTTGACTACTTCATAACTGCAGAAATTAAATTTGAAAATTCACATAATTTCAATTTAATAGTAATAGCCATGGAATTAAAAACAAGAGATGAACAAATGCGTAACGTTTTATACGTCAATGTCAGAATAAACTGTCAAAATCATTTTTACGTACTAAATATTTATTTTCTAAATAAAAATTTAATAATAAATATTTTTTAGATTTATTATTTAAGAATAAAAAAAATAATAAACTCGATAAAATATTTAAGATAGGTTGTTATTTATTTATTTATGTTACGCTGTACAACAGGAACTAATCCCAATTACAATACAGGGTCCGCACTCACCGAACCGCAGTGTGGTAGTTTATATAATTTTTAGCTTGAGTGAAATTCGAACCCGGGATCTCCGTATTCGAATTCCATATAGCTATCCACACCACCGTACTGACGGACAATTAAATATTTAACAAATTAATTAATGTAACATAAATTTAATTCGATAAAAACATCAACAAACTAAATATTCTTAAATTGTTAAATTAGATGTTCAAATAGTCCACCGTTTTGAGCTAAACAATAACCTAATCTGTTGTAGAAGCTTTCTCGAGTATTCTTTAATTGTCGATTATTTATTTTCTGGCACTCTTGTAATATAGCATTTTTAAGTTCTTCTAAATTCTGGTATCTTTTTTTATAAACATAAGATTTTAAATGGCCCCATAAAAAAAAATCGCACGGATTTAAATCTGGCGACCGTGCTGGCCAGTTAACTGGTCCATTTCGTCCTATCTAGCTTTCAGGAAATACATGGTTTAGATATTCCACAACTTCTCTAGTGCTATGTGCAGGGCAGCCATCATGCTGGAACCACACATTTTCTTTGCTTGTTTCAACAATTTGTGGTCCAATAGCATTAATTAATAAATTCAAATATGATGCTGCATTTATTCGTTGGATGAAGAATGGGCCAATGATTTTATCACCAAAAATTCCTGCCCACACATTGACAGAATGACGATATTGTGTCCTCGATTCTACAATATTATGTGGATTATTTTGTGACCAGTACCGATAATTATGACAGTTTGGTTCGCCATTCATGGTAAATGTGCATTCATCTGTGAATAAAATACTATTTAAAAATTCTCTATTACAATTTGATTTCTCCATCATTATTTCACAGAATGAGGCACGCAGTTCAAAATCTCGTTCCAAAATATTTTGGTGGTTTTGAAATTTAAATAGAATGTATTTATGTTTTTTGAGAATTCTATGCACTGTCATAAAATTTATATTTAGTTCTCTGGAAATATCCCGCACACTCATTGTTGGCTCCAGTTCTATTAGCAAGAATATTTTCTTCATTGTTATAAATTCTTTCATTTATTTCTTTCTTGAAATTTAGTGTTCCTGTCTTTTCAATATTTACTATAAACCTCTGAATAGTTGCCGTACTAGGAATATCATGATGCTGCCAAATAGCGCTAATATAGTCATGAATTAGTCGTAAACTATGACCAGAAAAATGCCATTTAATTATTTGCAACTTTTCTTCATCTGAATAATTATTCATTATTGATAATAATAAACCCTAATATTGATTTAATATAACAGTTGGTCAAAATAAATACTAATAATTTGACGTATAAAACGTTACGCATTTGTTCATCTCTTGTTTTTAATTCCATGGCTATTACTATTAAATTGAAATTACTTGAATTTTCAAATTTAATTTCTGCAGTTATGAAGTAGTCAAAATTAATTTTGTTTCTTGATTCGGAAGTAGAATTTTATGCTTTACAACATTTACCTATTTGAAACATTTTTTCCTAAAATAATTAGGGAAGCAATGCGCACGGAAAAACTGATTTGCCATGTTAAACGCCTATGTTTCACTTTTCGTGTTACACCCGGTATATATATATATTATTAGGATAACGCGGTTTCATGACTAGTGTATAGTACAAGATAATTATAATTAGAGTAGGCGCGAGAAACCAAACTTAGGGTCTCCTTTACGTGTCTGGATTTGTTCTTATCATAGTCTCGTCCCGGTCTTAACTACATAAATCTCGTCTTGGTCTCAATTTTTGACGTTTCCAGATCAAATTGATATAATATATACAATAGAATATTTCTAGTAAATAAATCAAATACTCAAAATAATCAATGAAATCAGAAAAAAAAATCTAAATAAATCTACTGAAAAACAAATTGTATTGTTGTATTGTATTGTATTAAATAAATTATGATTATAAATTAAACATATTTACCCATCTATTTTATAATTAAAAATATTATTACTACTGAAATTTATTTGAGCTAAATTTAGAACTTTCAAAAATAATATATTGTCATCGAAAATAACTGTTAATTGAATTTTTAAACAGAACGGTAAAAACCCTTAAAGCCTCATTAAAATAAATACTCAGAATCCTAAAGAGTATCACAGCGAGATACGATACTAATGAAACTAATTATATTTCTTAATAATTTTTACTAGAAATATTGCACAATATAACTAACAAAATTAGCTATGGGTATAGTTAATATGAAAATTAACTTAAGTCTATCGTTATTATACCTGTTATTTGAAATTTCTAATAATTATAATATACTTGTAATAACTGGAGGCATCAGTTAAAATTTATAAAATCTGAAATCTTCAGTTATTATACATAGTGACAGCGATCCTATATAAACATAGTCAGTTAATTTAAAAACGGGCCATAAGCATTTATTTAATGTAGAAAAATCAGTGTTTTCTTTCTCAAAAGTTCATACATTTTTCTATATATAACTTGAAATTAATTTTATACAGAATAGATAATTAAATTCTACATATAAGTTAGTAATTACATTTTTTTATTTAACATTTACAAGTCTAGTTTATAGTTTTTTTAACCTCTACTTTATAAGGATGGTCATGCAATAGAAGAAATTAATTATTGTAATTATGTCGTTTTATATCTATGAAAATTCCGTAAAATAATTTGGAAAAAATTAAACAATTCATATTTTTATGCTTAAATATTGGATGGTGTGTGGAACAAAATCTGTTTTTATTAAGCAAAGTAATTTTAATTTTAAAATAGTTCTAAGAACATATAAAATAATACAGAGTTTAACACACGAATTAAGTCTTTATTTAATGACCGTAACAGATAAATTGGATGAATGTAATTTTTATATTAATTATTTTAGTAATCTTCCATTCTACGTCAAAAATATTAAGTCTGTTGTGAAAGTTGATCTTAAAACATTAGTCGATATTGGTAATATTAACATACTACTATGTTTTTATTTTTTCAAATTTGAAAATTAAGTCAAATATCCTTTATAATCGTCAAAAATAATGTTACATTATTAAAAAATAAAATGGCGAGAATTTTATTAAGTCCTAATTGGACAAAATGCTTCTATATTTTTGTACTGTCGTTTAAATACACTCAACACACAACTTTTTGCCAGCCTAGACCCAATACGAGCTGCTTCTAAACAATTTTGCCGTACACAAAATCAGTGTATTTGGATGAAGGCACAAAAAAATGAATCATGACACTGAAAATTATTTTGAATATTTATAACATAATTTTAATTTAAGTAAATTTTTATTAAATGTTTCTTATTTTTGTTTCCTATATTATTATATTATAAAAATGTATTATTCCGTTAATTAATAAAAGTTCGCGTTGTCTTAGTTAATTGTTTTATTTCCAGGCACAATAATGATTAATTATTTTTCGTCCAATTAGGGTATAATTAGGTGTCCGCCTTTTTTGTAATATAATATATCATAAGGATTATTTGATAGGAACGTAAAGTAAATTTGACATACTTTTCAATTTTTTATATATATATATATATATATATATATATATATATATATATATATATATATATATATATATACTTGATTGACTGCTTTCAACCGTCCCTGTTAATTTTATAATTAATGAGAATTATTTATTGAATGAAAACATGGCCTGCACAATTTATCTTAAACTCAATGGCTAGTAGCACAACCTTTGTTTTTGGGTGCACGGTTTTTACAAGTCAGAGATAGCTAAAATACAAAAATAACTGCTCTTAAAACAGGCAAAAACAGAGCTTGTGCTACCAGCCATTATGATAATAAGTAACAAAATTATTTTGTGATTTTTATTTTTTTTACTAGGTAAAATTTAGTCATTTATATTTTATAAAACATTCAAAATGAAGTAGGTATTTATTATACAAGGGGTATAAATTACAGATTTTAGCTCAAGTTTGTGTCCGACGCGCAGCGGATGGTTACGATCACATCGAGCGCTAAAATCTGTTATTTACCTCATGTATAATATAATATGTTTTTCTATAACCACTATATTTTTTTTTAATCAAAGTAAATGTGAAACGCAAAACGTATTTTAAAAGAGTACGTTGTTACTTGTTCTAATGTTATGGCATTTGTCAACCGTTATGTTCGTGACAAAGGTGATAAAAGACAAATGTAGTTAATTTGAAATTGTTGTCAGCTAAATGTATGAAATATAGATATGTATATATATATATATATATATATATATATATATATATATATATATATATATATATATGTATCTTCACAGGAGCACATATTAATAAATTTCAAAAAAAAATTGTTAACAAAAGTAAGTTTTAATGTTTTGAATTTATTTCATTCCATGCATATTTGTGATATATATATTGATTTAGGTTGTTCTAATTTTGGAATAGCGAAGCATGACGAACTCAAGAATTAAGCCAAATGACACTAGATGATGTAGAAGATTCAGGAATGGCACTAATAGTGAAAATTACTGAAATGAAAAATAATGTACAATGGAGATTCGTTGTCACTGGAGAATATGTGAAATTTTACCAGTAGTTAATTCCACTAAATCTTCAAAACAGACCCAGATAATAAAATTTGTACAGACCATAATAATCGTAATTTTAAAATCTACAAAAATTTCAATTAATTTTTTAATTTCATTATTACTAATAACAATTGTAAAAACTGTAAAAATGTATACCTGTAATCTTTAAGCGATAAAATAATTTCTGACTCAAGGGATAGAAATAGTCGTACTTCTATCCCTTGAGCTAAAATCTAGCGTTTTAACAAATGACAGAAGGTATAAAACGTCATCATTTCATATAGGTTATAGACAAAAAGAATTTATTTATTTTTAATATTAGAATGTTAATAACAAAATTTAATTATGTAATAAAAAAGAACATAAGAGTTACAAATTTTCATCAAGATCATATGTTCAAAAAAATCTCCATTGTTCGCCAAGCATAAGCCAAAGCAAAATTTCGCCGTATATTTTTACTTGTCGGTTTGAGAATCAACATTTGGGTGCCTAACATTTTATTTTTTAAATACTCCCACAACAATAAATTATTAGGTAACAAATCCGTTGACGGAACTGGCCAGTTTATTGGTCCACCATGACCTATCCAACAATTTGTGAAACCTTGATTTAAGTAGGACGTAACTATATTAGTCAAATGAGCTGGACAGACGTCCTGTTGAAACCAAATAGTATTATCCACTGCAATGTTGTCAATACCAGGTCCAACTTCAGTCGGAAGTCATTCAAGATATTTATTGGCATTTAGTCTCATATTAATAATAAAAAAGGTACTATAACATTATGGACTAATATTTCTATTCAAACATTAACCGTCGCATAATATTCTTCCACTTCAACTTATACAGGTGCAATATAGTTTTGTTTTTAGCGTATTTCTGACACGGACCATATACTGGCCCAAATGTTTCTTGATTGTAATAATCACTAGTATTGTAGACCTAGACGGAATAGGTCTATCAAGATACAATCCATTATCTCGTATTTCGCTAACGCTTTTGCCATTATAGCACAATTTTAAAAAAAATAATTTTTCTACTAATTGTATAAATGAAAACCATGTTTTCATTCAATAAATAATTCTCATCAATTATAAAATTGACAGTGACCGTTACATGCAGTTAATCAAGTAGCCAAACAATAACAATTGTTTACTTGTCTACTTAATTATGAATATTTTATAAAATAATTTATGTCTCTTATACTTTTGCGCTAAAACGGCCAGGAAAGCAGGATATTACATAAGTATTATTTTACATGTTAAACGCAGATGGTCGGCCGAACCGGTCACCACCTGTATATAACTAAATTTTTTCTGTAAACATATATTAACTTCTCCGCTTCTTTAATTATTGTTTCATTATACAAGTTTATTACAATGAATTTTTTTTTGCTGTTCCCAAAAAGCTTCCTCCGCAGGTAACTGGTTTTCTTGCTTAATGGACAAAGCAGTCCTGCATGTACATAATAGATATTTATAAAACGAAACATAAACAAATTAGTACAAGACTATTATAGTGCTTTCTTAGATGTCGGTGAATTACAATAAAGCATTGTAATATCTACTTATAGATCTAAAAGATTTTTTGTATATTCATTAATCGTATAATCTGTCTAGTTGTGATATTTATTACTTATTTTAAGGCATATGTCCGTGATTTGACAAACTTTTTTTAAATGGAATCATATATAAAAATAAAAGTACTTTCCGGTCGTTAAAATAATAACCGAATCTTTTTTTTTAATAATACAATCAAAAATATATATTATGTATGACATGCGGAAGATTCATATGGTTGGCGAACTGAATTTCCTGCATTCATATGAAAAACTGCATTTTCCATTTTATCATAATAGTTCCTTATTTGTGTACTATTATTATTATTATTATTATTATTATTATTACTATTATTATTTTTATTATTATTATTATTTGCACCTACTACCACAATAGTTTATTATATAAAATTACATTTAGTGCTTTGTAAGGAGTAGGTTAATTACAACAAAACACTGAATCTATTGTATATAATATAAATATTTATTTATTTATTTGTCAAACAATTCTTCACACTGTTTTTATATTAATTTCCATAGCACAATGATACAACGACATAAGCAGAAATTAAAAGCAACATAACATAATAGGAATGGTTTAGATAAGAAATCACGTAGAGTAATAAGTTATGTAAATGAATATCAAGGCTTGGATATTTTATATAATTAGTTATTAACTAATTAAATAGAACATTCAAATCTATTTATCCATCTATTCAATTCACTAACATAATAGTTAATAAAATCTCGACAATTCATTATCGTTTATGTGATGACCAGAGATGTGCATCTACGTGTAATCTTTAATTGTATACATCTACACGTAGACAATAAACAATGTAGACAATGCATCTGAAAGTTGTAATATTCAACATAACCTAAATTTATTCCTTTGCAACTATTACATGTATTCGTATTCGTGAGTTCGGGTCAATATCGGTCTTTATATAATAAAACTAATAAAGCAAGTACTCGTACATTACTAGACGAATGTCTGTATTGGGTCTTGGGCGAACTGTCATATTTTTTAAATCTCACCCGACGGAGTTTTCTTTGGCGCTATTTTTAACAGTAACCAGTTGACAAATTTTGAACGTTTTTCCCTGCACAACTCATTTTTTTTTTCATGTAATCCCTAGAATAAAAATAAAAATCTCTAACAACATTTAAAATTCCCTAGTTCTTGGGATAAAATTTCGAATCTGACTTAAGTGAACACAGGTGTTTTCATTGTCTACATAGTCTACATTATTTACATGAAAAATGAAGACGTAAACTACATGATTGTTTACACGTAGAGAATGGCGTAGATTACTTGCAGTAGACTACACGCACATCCCTGGTGATGACCCGAATTGTCGCGTCCCCGCTATCTCTTCCTAAGGCGATGCGGATAATATAGTCACTACTGATTGTTCTCGTCCTCATTCAGCTTCATTGACTAAGGACTACAGCAAAAAACAAAGATCTTCGCCAGACAGGTGCTAAAGTACACAGCATGATATCTGTCTTACACAATGTACGCATGTGCCTGATCTTGACAAAATATAAACTTTAGAGTTGTTCTTGTTGCAATTACATGTTCATTATATTTGATGAAAAATTAAATGTTGATTTGTTGACGGTACAATATATCGAAATTTATAACTGTTACAAATCATGTTATCTTTGTATAATATTATGTACTGATATTTAAATGTGACACCAATGCCAAATTTATGTTAATTAAATTTATTAAATAAATAACAAATTTACTAGTCTTTAATTATTGAATCTTACCTTATATCTATAAAATAATCACATTGTAACATTCAATTTATTCGTTTACCCGATTTTCCTTTTTTCGTACCCTTCTGTTTTTTTTAATTTAGTAGGTTACAATGTTCAATACAGGATGGCATCAGAGTTCAGAATAGTTGCAATTTTTGTATAGTTGGTAATTTAATTTAGGTTTGTAATTAAGCAAAACACTACAAAAAAGATATTCAAAAGATACCGCGCGGTATGAATAACAAGTGCAAGTGGCGGATTATTATAGGTATACGAATATCTTTTTAATTGCAAACCAATTATTTATTGTCTGCATTGTAAATCACTATTTTGTTAGATTTCGTAAATATTGCCACAATGATCGATTTCGCGTTACTTTGCCTGTACTTAAGTGACCGTTGCCAGTGCAGTTCGGTATTAAGGAGTATCAAAGTTGAGTCACCACCTCGTCAGCCATTGGAAGATCTACTGATTCCCGCTTGACTTCAGAATCGCTTCAGATTCCTCTATACTCATTTAAAAATCATAATTAAGTGCGTCCATACTCATGTGCTCTGCCCCTCTTAAGGGCCAAAAACTTTTATGTACTGAGAGCTGATTTTAACAAGCATCCTAACACATAAATGTATCATATTTACGGTTCTACTCAGTCATTGCACAATAGTTTAGTATGTGAATTTTTTCACCGCGCCGCCTATATGTTTACCAAGTTTAAACAGCGCCATTTTAATAATCTTTTATAAATTCAATAGTGCTCGTAGTATATTTAAAACTACATTTGATTTATCTTCTTTGCATGTTTTTAATTATGTGGATCCATATACTAACAGTGGCATCTCGTACATTTTATAATAACGCAGGCAATGACAAATAGATAGTAAGTAAAAATTAAATAGTAATATGTCGTCCATTTTATATCTATTTATTTATTTATGAACCGTTTCAACGGGATACAACAATTACAGGATGATTATCTATTACAAAACATTAAATAATCATTGACCGAAAGTCAACGTCGAAAATTAAAACGATATTATTAAATACTTTCATTCGATAAATGACTAACATTAAATTAGGAAATATTAAAAAAAATGTTAATATGTAAATTATGTATCTTGAACCTGTTGTTTCATTACATTAGTCATAACATCATCTAGCATAGGTTGCACATTTAGAAGATAAGATAAATGTAAATTATGTATCTTGAACCTGTTGTTTCATTACATTAGTCATAATATCATCTAGCATAGGTTGCATATTTAGAAGATAAGAGAAATGTATAAATAGGCTAGTTTAGTGAATAAGCACGCTCTTTGTATCGTAGACTCTGCACAGTCAAGTACTGTGACTCATATGTAACCATATACAAATTATAATAAAGTTATAATATTAATAAAGATTTTAGTATTCTTTTTAAAAACATAAAATCGAATACTCAAAATTTAATTGGCGCAGTCGGTAGGATTAATAGCTTCGAAACACAATAAAAAAAATTGTGTGGTGAATTTTTATCCTTTACCAAGCAAAACCTACAAAAATCTACGAAAACCGGTCGAACAGGACCCATCAGGCCGCAAAGGCACAACGTTCGTCTACAAGATTCACGTACTCGAGAGTGCTGTTCCGAGATCACGTCGACCAATCCACTAGGAAGACTTGCTGTTCCGAAACACGTCACTCATCAGAAGCACTTGCTGTCTCTACTAGACAACACGAAAACTACGAAAAAGAAGCCGCAACAGAAGATGATGTTCACAAGAATCATCATAATCACAATCACGATACAAATGTAAGAATATCTTTATAAGTTTGTAAAACATTTATATTATAATACTCAGGGGTATTTCTAGCTACGACTAGTAATAAAAATACCGAGACCCGGCACAGGTCAATCACACACATAATACAACTTATGTCAGAAAGCGATAGCTCTGAATCAATAGAATCAGACGATTCCTTAACACCGTTACCAACAACTAAATATATCAAAATTAAATTAAAACCTAGTAGATTAAATCGCATAACAATGGCTACCACAACTGTACAAGAAATAGAAATGTATCTCAAAACAATCCCATGTTATAATGGAAATATTAAAACATTAAATAATTTTATAAAACAAGCCACAAAGATTATGGACATTTTTAATACACTAGAACTCACTGCAAATCAGCGAATGTTTGCATTCAGCATGATAAAATTAAAACTCACTGAACAAGCAATAGAAATTACAAGTAATAACGAATTTGCAGAATGGGAAGATTTAAAACTATATCTGACCACAAACTTTGTAGACAAGAGTACATCAGAAACACTGATGATAGAACTCATGGATACGAAATTTTCAAAATCAATAGAACAAACTTTGAAAATAATGCTTGAAAAATTTTCACTTTACAAATCAAAAATACACTTAACTAATTATTCACAAGATCAGAAGAACGCAATAATTCATGAAAACCAAAAATTTATAGTAAAAAGATTTATATCTCTACTACCAAATCATGTTAGAGGATCATTCCTTATTAAAAACCCTACAACTTTGGAACAAATAGAATTAATGATTAAAAATGAATTTAACTTTATTAATACGTATAATCAATCACCTATGTTGAGAAACAATGTAGAAAGACCAAAATTTGGCAATGGGCAACCTCCACAAAAGTTCCCATCACAAACATTCCCATCAACATCATTTAATCCCAAACAACCACCTCAATACCAGAGAACTAACCCAAATTTTGCACCTAGACAAAATATAAAAAATTATTATGAGACGAAACGATTTAACCCAAAACCTATGACACAACAAACACGAATCACACAACCAATGTCTACACAAACAATCAGACAAAATAATAACATAGAAGAAGTAGACTTAGACGAAATAGATTTCGATATGGACCAAGAATTTCATAAACAAATAGACGAAGAGTTAAACAACGAAAGATTAGAGAAAGAAAAATAAAAGAAAATCTATGAAGATTCTTTTTTAGATTTAGAGACACAGATAGAAGTGATACAGTAGTAATGTCTTCTATAACAACGAACTTACCAGCATTAAAAATTAATCCATATGTCATACTGTTCGATACAGGCTCTTCAATAAACTTTATACACCCGGATTTAGTAAAACAATTTAAAGTAAAAACATATAACGAAAAATTAACTTTTAAAACAGTAAACGGAAAATCTAATTGCGATAAATATACAATAATAAAAATTCATAAAAAACCTTTAAAATGTTATGTTTCTAAATTTCATAAAACATATAATATATTACTCGGAATAGAAGCATTTAAAATATTAAATATACAACTAAACTTTAAAGACAATAAAGTAAAATTAGACGATAAAATATATAAATTAGAAGAATCAACAAATTTAAAAGCAGAAACAAATAATATACAAATTAGAAATAGTCACTTAGATAATATAGAAAAAAGAGAGTTAGATAAACTAATAAACACATACACAGATCTGTTTCCAAACGAAAACGAAAACCTAACCTGCACTACCACCATAGAACACAAAATTCACGTAACAAATGAAACGCCGGTATACACAAAAAATTACCGACTTCCACAAATTTACGAAAAAGACATCGAAGAACATGTAAAAAAATTATTAGATAATAAAATAATACAAAAATCATTTTCACCCTGGTCATCCCCTATTTGGATCGTACCAAAAAAATTAGACGCTTCAGGAAAACAAAAAACTAGAATGGTAATAGATTTCAGAAAACTAAATTCAGTAACGAAAGATGATAAATACCCAATACCTAACATTGACACGATATTCGATCACATCGGACCCTCCGAATACTTTACAACCCTAGACCTACATTCAGGATTCCACCAGATAAAAATGAATAAAAATGATAGAGAAAAAACAGCTTTTTCCACAAGTTCTGGACACTACGAATACATTAGAATGCCTTTTGGACTTAAAAACGCACCTGCCACATTTCAACGAATGATTAATGAAGCATTAGGCGAATTAATTAATAAAATCTGTTTAGTATATATGGACGACATTATAATATTTGGCAAAAACTTAGAAGAACATTTAAAAAATATAACACTAGTATTCGAAAAACTACGTCAAGCAAATTTAAAAATACAAATAGATAAGTCAGAATTTTTACAACAAGAAGTTAAATTTTTAGGATATAAAATTAATCAAACCGGACTAACAACAGATGAAAAGAAAATAGAGACAATAAAAAATTTAAATTTACCAAAAACACAAAAAGAAATAAAACAATTCTTAGGAACTTTAGGATGGTATAGACGATTCGTACCTAATTACGCAAACTTGACAAAACCTTTTACACAATGTCTAAGAAAAAATGTTAAAATAGATATAGATGATGAAAATTATAAGAACGCATTTGAACAATGTAAAAACACATTAATAAAATCTCCAATATTACAAAACCCAGACTTTAACAAAGAATTTATATTAACTACAGACGCAAGCGACTTTGCAATAGGCGCTATATTAGCACAAAAAACAGACGAAAAATAATTACCTATATGTTATGCCTCTAAAACTTTAAATAAAGCGGAACAGAATTACAGTACAATAGAAAAAGAACTAAAAGCAATAGTATGGGCAGTTAGAAATTTTAGACCATATATTTACGGACGGAAGTTCACCATAAAAACAGATCATAAACCTTTAATCTGGTTATTCAACATGAAAAACCCGAATCAAAAACTAATTAGATGGAAAATAGAATTGAGTGAATATAACTTTGAGATAAATTATTTACAAGGTAAAGAGAATGTTGTTGCAGACCTACTATCCAGACAGAAACCCAAATTTAAATTAAATAATTTAATAGGAGACGTATTAGAACAAAATCCCATCGCGCACTGTATATCAAAAAACTGCGAAATGTCACGAGGTCTGGCGGAACAAATAAATTTAAAATATGAGTGCAAAGACTTTTGCAAAGAACGAAATAATAAAAATATCATTATTCAAAAAATAAATAATAAAATAATATTTCACCTAATTACAAAAATAAATCATTTTGATAAACCATTATTAAAAAATTTGGACAAACCTTTAAAAGAATTAAGAGATTACATGATTATAAATGAACTACCTATAATAAACATCCCAAAATTAGGATGCGGTTTAGACAAATTAGAATGGGAAAAAGTAAGAGAAAAGATAAATAAAATATTTGAAGATACTAATATAGAAATAAACGTTTTCACATTACCCGACGTTAACCATAACGAAACAGAAAACAGTAGCGAACAAAATAATATAGATCAAGAAGAAGATAACCAAACGGTACACAGCGCAAATGAGAATCCCATAGCAGGAATAAAATATTTAGATGAGAGAATTAATATAGCGGATAATCAAATAATAATTTATAAAGTAGACAGGGATACTGAAATAAAAATAGAAAAATATTTTGACAATAAAAAACAAAGACTTATTTGTAAATTTAATAAAGTAACTTTTAAACAAAATGTTATAGATTTTATAAAAACTTATCTAACCCCAAAAATTAGATATTTAGCCTTATTTCAAAAAGATTTAGATAAAGAAGTTTCAAAAATATTACAAGAAAATTTCCAACCAAATTCTATAAATATCATAGCGTGTACAAAATTAGTAAACAACGTAGAAAATAACGAGGAACAATTAGAAATTATACATGACTTTCACACAGGCCTTACAAATCATAGAGGAATTTCAGCCACCATAAGAGAATTAAAAGAAAAATATTATTGGCCAAACATGAATAAAGACATTCAGGAATATATAAACAACTGTGAAACGTGCCGATGTAATAAATATGAAAGAAAACCTATAAAAATAACCGACAATCTTACAATAACACCAAGCACACCATTTGAAATGATAAACATAGACTTGTTATCACTAAATAAAGAACCTTACTTGACAATATTAGATCAGTTCTCCAAGCACGCACAGATTATCAAGGTCGAAAATAAGAGCGCAAAACAAATAACAGATAAATTAAGAATATACTTTGAAACATACAAAATACCTAAGGAAATAATAATGGACAATGGTACAGAATTTAATAACACATTAATGAAAGATCTCTTAAGTAAAAAGAAAATTAAATTACATATAACTTGTGTTAATAACCCTAAAAGTAATGCAGTGGAAAGACTTCACTCAACATTAATAGAACAATTGAGAATATTACACTCAAGACCAGACACTAAAAACATAGCAATGTCAGAAAAAATACGAATGGCTACATTAGCGTATAATAATACAAAACATAGTACAACACAACTCAGTCCAGTTGAAATACTTTACGGAATATCAAATGAAAACATTTTTATAAAAACAGACCAATCCAAAATAAGAGAAAATTATGAAGAACAACAAAGGAAAATTAAGCATATTATTAAAGATAGAATAGAAAGAGAAAAATTAAAACGAAATACAGAAAATGACAATCCTTTAGAATTAACAGATAAAGTATATGTTAAACAGAATCCTAGAATTATTCATAAAATAAAGAAACCAATATACAGAAAATATTCAGTTAAAAATTATAACCCTTTATTAGGAAAAATTAAAATATTAGATAGAAAGAACAGAAGTAAAAATATAAAAATAAATCAACTAAAAATTAAATAAAAATTTCAGATGTCAAGGACAAATTCAAGATATCTCGAACAATAATGGATTCCACCTTGCCGAATTAGGTGAATGCAAAATCAAGACTGGTGAACAACTAATATACTATAACTACAACATAAATCCCATCTATGAAGAATTCCTAAAATTAAGAACAAATAGAGATAATTTATTAAAGAATATAAAACCCTATAATGAAACATTCCAAACATACATTAATATTTTAAATTATAATTATTTAGACTTAAATAATCAAATTCAAAAACTATTTAATAAAAGACAAAAACGCGGACTTATAAACGGATTAGGCTCCATTGTTAAATCAATAACAGGAAATTTAGATTCTACGGATAGTCAAAGATATGAAGAAATGTTTAATAAATTAAAAACAAATCAGGAAATACTACAAGGACAGAATGATGAAGTCATTAAACATAATAAAGATATGACAAATAAATTTAATACACAACTAGAAAATGTTAGACACAATGAAAAAGAATTAACACATCAAATTGAGAACATAATTCAGGCTTTAAAAGGAAATTTAGATTGGAAATTACAAATAGATATGGAAAGTAAATTTCAGAAATTAATATTAATAATAATGAATTTAAATGAATTAACAAAACAAATAGAAACAAGTTTAACCTTTTGCTCATTACACAAACTAGACGTTAGTATAATATCTTATGAAAATTTAAAACAAACTACACAAAATAACGACATTTGGAATTTAAACGAACTAATAGAAACCCATTGTAAATACTATAACGGAGAAATATACTTTATAATATCAATACCAACCTTCTCCCAAGAATCCTTCAAATTAAACCAGTTTACCCCATTACCAATGATTCAGAATGATAGATTCATAATAATGAGTGAACCTCAACAATTATATTTCACACAAGATAAGACTTATAAAATAAGCGAATGTAGTTATATTAAGAATAAATACTTGTGTATTACACAATTTATAGAAATAAGTAAATGTATGGGAAATATACTAGATAAGCAGAAGGATGATGATTGCAAATACCATAATATTGAGAAAAAGAATACTTTTGAATTAATTCAAAATACAAATGAACTAATTATGATTAGTCCAAATAAGCAAGAAATTCAAATGAACTGTAACGAAATAAAAATAAAAAGAAATATTCAAGGAATCTATAAGATAAAAATTAACCAAGAATGTCAAATAAATAATTTCACATTTAAAAGAATTCTACAAAAATATAAAGAAATTGAATTTAAAACATTTGAGAAGGAATTAATAAGTTCAAAATTTAATGATACTAAATTACAGAATATCTCCGATATTATATTAAATGAACCGAAAATTATAAAAATAAAAGAAATCAAAATTGAAAATAGCAGTCATCACTCTTATATAATATATGTTATAATATTTATATTAATAAGTTGTTATATTTTAAGAAAATATGTATTACCTAAAATAAAATTATATAGAAATGAAAGAAAATTAAGAAAGGTAAAAACAGTAAGAAAAAAGCTAAGTGAACTAGCTATGCAAGAACAAATATAATGAAAAAACTAAAAGGGGAGGAATTATGTATTTTGAACCTGTTGTTTCATTACATTAGTCATAACATCATCTAGCATAGGTTGCACATTTAGAAGATAAGATAAATGTAAATTATGTATCTTGAACCTGTTGTTTCATTATATTAGTCATAATATCATCTAGCATAGGTTGCATATTTAGAAGATAAGAGAAATGTATAAATAGGCTAGTTTAGTGAATAAGCACGCTCTTTGTATCGTAGACTCTGCATGGTCAAGTACTGTGACTCATATGTAACCATATACAAATTATAATAAAGTTATAATATTAATAAAGATTTTAGTATTCTTTTTAAAAACATAAAATCGAATACTCAAAATTTAATTTGTATATATTGTATATATATATATATATATATATATATATATATATATATATATATATATATATATATATATATATATATATATATATATATATATATATATATATATATGTTAGCTTTTTAAACACCCAAAAATTAAAACAAGTTATGATTAATTTGTAAACTTTTATTTCCAATGCATCTTACTGCTACTGCAGACCAAACATGAATGATTCAGTAATAATAAGATTATATACAATAGCGTTGACTACATCATTAGCGACAGATTATAAACAATAGCTCCGATTCACAAACGGGTGACGAAAGCATCCATCTGGGGGGCTAGAGAGGACTCAGCGGGCCCAGCGTCATCCCGATAAATGGCTAACACGGCCATTCTGCAAGTGGTGCGTCCTCGTACCTCATTATAGAAGGCTGTCAACAGAAAACAAATAAGTCACCTAGAAATTAATTTGTACCAATAGCTGAGTGAAACTGTCACCGGCCAATTATTATTCTTTTTTTTACTTTCTTGTTATCATTGTGGGATCGCCACCAGATGTTTATTTTAACGGTTCTGTCATTTCTTTTTATTTTAGCGGTACTGCCGCTTTTCGTTTCATTATTTTAGCGGTCTGCCGCTTTTCGTTTCATTATTTTAGCGGTACTGCCGCTTTTCGTTTCTTCACGTTATCCTAACGGTACTGCCGTTTTTGTTGTTTTAGTGGTATTGCCGCTCACTTTAATATTTTAGCGGTATTGACGCTCTATTTAACATTTTAGCGGTACTGCCGCTCTTTTTAATATTTTAGCGGTATTGCCGCTCTCTTTAACATTTTAGCGGTACTGCCGCTCTTTTTAATATTTTAGCGGTATTGCCGCTCTCTTTAATATTTTAGCGGTACTGCCGCTCTCATTAATATTTTAGCGGTATTGCCGCTCTCTTTAATATTTTAGCGGTATTGCCGCTCTCTTTAACATTTTAGCGGTATTGCCGCTCTCTTTAACATTTTAGCGGTACTGCCGCTCTTTTTAATATTTTAGCGGTATTGCCGCTCTCTTTAATATTTTAGCGGTATTGCCGCTCTCTTTAACATTTTAGCGGTATTGCCGCTCTCTTTAACATTTTAGCGGTACTGCCGCTCTTTTTAATATTTTAGCGGTATTGCCGCTCTCTTTAATATTTTAGCGGTATTGCCGCTCTCTTTAACATTTTAGCGGTATTGCCGCTCTCTTTAACATTTTAGCGGTACTGCCGCTCTTTTAAATATTTTAGCGGTATTGCCGCTCTCTTTAATATTTTAGCGGTATTGCCGCTCTCTTTAACATTTTAGCGGTATTGCCGCTCTCTTTAACATTTTAGCGGTACTGCCGCTCTTTTTAATATTTTAGCGGTATTGCCGCTCTCTTTAACATTTTAGCGGTACTGCCGCTCTTTTTAATATTTTAGCGGTATTGCCGCTCTCTTTAATATTTTAGCGGTACTGCCGCTCACTTTAATATTTTAGCGGTATTGCCGCTCTCTTTAATATTTTAGCGGTACTGCCGCTCTCTTTAATATTTTAGCGGTATTGCCGCTCTCTTTAACATTTTTGCGGTACTGCCGCTCTCTTTAATATTAGTCGTTTTGTGGGATTGCCACATTGGATAATTGGTAAGTGCTTGCATCAACAATTTTCAAGTTATACCAGACAAATTAAACAATGAAATCGAAATATATTATTTTAATTTTCAGACAGGATCGCTGTATAAATATATATACCGGGTGTAACACGAAAAGTGAAACATAGTGTTCCTGTCTTATCAAACTTTACTATAAACCTCTGAATAGTTGCCGAACTAGGAATATCATGATGCTGCCAAATAGCGCTAATATAGTCACGAATTAGTCGTCAACTATGGCCAGAATAATGCCATTTAATTATTTGCAACTTTTTTTCATCTGAATAATTATTCAGTTTTGATAATAATAAACGCTAATATTGATATAATATCACAGTTTGTCAAAATAAATACTAATAATTTGACGTATAAAACGTTACGCATTTGTTCATCTCTTGTTTTAAATCCAGACACGTAAAGGAGACCCTAAGTTTGGTTTCTCGCGCCTACTCTAATTATAATTATCTTGTACTATACACTAGTCATGAAACCGCGTTATCCTAATAATATATATATATACCGGGTGTAACACGAAAAGTGAAACATAGGCGTTTAACATGGCAAATCAGTTTTTTCGTGCGCATTGCTTCCCTAATTATTTTAGAAAAAAATGTTTCAAATTAATGTTGTAAAGCATAAAATTCTACATCCGAATCAATAAACAAAATTCATTTTGACTACTTCATAACTGCAGAAATCAAGTTTAAAAATTCACGTAATTTCAATTTAATAGTAATAGCCGTGGAATTAAAAACAAGAGATGAACAAATGAGTAACGTTTTATACGTCAAAGTTAGAATAAATTGTCAAAATCATTTTTACGTACTAAATATTTATTTTCTAAATAAAAATTTAATAATTATAAGGCAAAATATTTTTTAGATTTATTATTTAAGAATAATAAAATAATAAACTCTATAAAATATTTAAGGCAGGTTGTTATTAAATATTTAACAAATTAATTAATGTAACATAAATTAAATTGAATAAAAACATCAACAAACTAAATATTCTTAAATTGTTAAATTAGATGTTCAAATAGTCCACCATTTTGAGCTAAACAATAACCTAATCTGTTGTAGAAGCTTTCTCGAGCATTCCTTAATTGTCGATTATTTATTTTCTGGCATTCTTGTAATATAGCATTTTTAAGTTCTTCTAAATTCTGGTATCTTTTTTTATAAACATAAGATTTTAAATGGCCCCATAAAAAAATCGCACAGATTTAAATCTGGCGACCGTGCTGGCCAGTTAACTGGTCCATTTCGTCCTATCCAGCTTTCAGGAAATACATGGTTTAGATATTCCACAACTTCTCTAGTGCTATGTGCAGGGCAGCCATCATGCTGGAACCACACGTTTTCTTTGTTTGTTTCAATAATTTGTGGTCCAACAGCATTAATTAATAAATTCAAATATGATGCTGAATTTATTCGTTGAATGAAGAATGGGCCATTGATTTTATCACCAAAAATTCCTGCCCACACATTGACAGAATGACGATATTGTGTCCTCGATTCTACAATATTATGTGGATTATTTTGTGACCGGTACCGATAATTATGACAGTTTGGTTCGCCATTCATGGTAAATGTGCATTCATCTGTGAATAAAATACTACTTAAAAATTCTCTATTACAATTTGATTTCTCCATCATTATTTCACAGAATGAGGCACGCAGTTCAAAATCTCGTTCCAAAATATTTTGGTGGTTTTGAAATTTAAAAGGAATGTATTTATGTTTTTTGAGAATTCTATGCACTGTCATAAAATATATATTTAGTTCTCTGGAAATTTTCCGCACACTCCTTGTTGGCTCCAGTTCTATTAAAGCAAGAATATTTTCTTCATTGTTATAAATTCTTTCATTTATTTCTTTCTTGATATTTAGTGATCCTGTCTTTTCAAACTTTGATATAAACCTCTGAATAGTTGCCGTACTAGGAATATCATGATGCTGCCAAATAGCGCTAATATAGTCACGAATTAGTCGTAAACTATGGCCAGAAATATGCCATTTAATTATTTGCAACTTTTCTTCATCTGAATAATTATTCATTTTTGATAATAATAAACCCTAATATTAATTTAATATCACAGTTTGTCAAAATAAATACTAATAATTTGACGTATAAAACGTTACGCATTTGTTCATCTCTTGTTTTTAATTCCATGGCTATTACTATTAAATTGAAATTACGTGAATTTTTAAATTTAATTTCTGCAGTTAGGAAGTAGTCTAAATGAATTTTGTTTATTGATTCGGATGTAGAATTTTATGCTTTACAACATTTATTTGAAACATTTTTTCCTAAAATAATTAGGGAAGCAATGCGCACGGAAAAACTGATTTGCCATGTTAAACGCCTATGTTTCACTTTTCGGTGTTACACCCGGTATATACATATATATATATATATATATATATATATATATATATATATATATATATATATATATATATATATATATATATATATATATATAAGTTAGCGAACCACTATTTCCATAGAAGACGCTGAATCCGCAAGAATCCCCACTAGTAGCTGTAGTCATATTTCATTTTTTATGTTAGATTCTCACAATGTAGTTAGTTAAGAATTGACCTCTGTTTTTTAAAGATCTACTTTTGAATGTTTATAATAAATATTCACAGCCACAATACTGGCAACCACAACACCCACAAACACAACATTCATACCCAGCACAACACTCACACCCAGCACAAAGACAAAATCATAATTTTGCAACAAACAAACCTCCAACACATAACGCGAAAACAAATGTTTTCACACCACAATTTAATTCACAGCAGAAATTTCCCAAGCAGACGCCTATGAGTGTTAGCACGACACACACATTTACACCAAGATCCTTTTTTAGAACTAGTAGCCTCGGAAACCGCATAGAATTCATTAATTTGTCACAAAATCAAAGTGAATTACCCTTCATCATCTTTCCAGAATTTAATATTAAAGCGTTCATTGATACAGGCAGTACGCGTTCGTTTATAAATCCAGAAACTGCAGAAAAATATTTTAAGTTAAAAATTAAAAACGATCCGTTTCAAATAACAACAGCTCATGGAACTTCCACTGAAAAATTTAGCGTTTTGTTACCATGTTCAAAATTATGTAATAAAACTGACATTATATTAAAATATCATTTATTCAACTTTCATAATAATCTTACTCGGATTAGATAATTTAAAACTGTTGGAAGCAAACATTGATTTAGCACGCGACAAAATTATAACACACACACAAGAAATTCAAATTCAGTATCACAAAATAGTACCACATCCTCATTACATAAGAATTCCATCAAATTCAGAAAAAGTTACAAAATTGTACGTAGATAACATCGCAAATGGAGATGCGCTTATTTCTGAGACACATGTGAATAACTTGATAATACCAGAAGGCATTGCAAAAATGCAAGATCATCAAATTCTGTACCCGCTTATCAACATCAGTGACAATGACCTGATTATAAAATCTTTTAATCGCATTCAAGCTCAGTCTTTAGAAAATTTTGAAATAAATAATTTAAATTTTAATAAACAATATTCAAAAAAATCTTTTGATCTTAACAAAATTCGAACAGAATACATGAATAGCAAAGAAAAATTAGCCATCTCAAAATTATTAAAAGAATTTTCAGAAATTCTTCATGATGAAAATAACGCTCTAACTTTTACGAACGAAGTAAAACATAAAATCCGTACCAAAGACGAAATCCCGACATACACTAAGAAATACCGATACCCGGAAATTCATAGAACGGAAGTACAATCACAAATAAAAAAAATGCTCGATCAAAAAATCATTAGGTCATCCCATTCACCCTGGTCATCCCCAGTGTGGATCGTACCTAAAAAACTTAACGCGAAAAAAGAAATGGAGAATTATTATCGACTATAGGAAGTTGAACGATAAGACTATAGACGATAAGTACCCCATTCCCAACATAACCACTCTACTAGACAAACTCGGCAAATGTCAATATTTTTCAACAATCGATCTAGCATCCGGATTTCATCAAATTGAAATGAGTAAAGAAGACATTCAAAAGACCGCATTCAATACAGAAAACGGACACTATGAATTCTTAAGAATGCCATTTGGTTTGAAAAACGCACCCGCGACATTCCAACGAGTCATGGATAACGTTTTAAGAAATTTAGGAATGAAATTTGCCTAGTTTATCTGGATGATGTTATCATATTCAGCACCAGTCTCCAAGAACATGCTAAGAGTTTAAGATCAGTATTCGATAGATTAAAGAAAGCCAATCTCAAAATTCAACTAGACATGTCTGAATTCTTTCGAAAAGAAGAGGCTTATTTAGGGCATGTTGTTACACCCTCTGGCGTAAAACCGAACCCCGATAAAAATATAGCTATCAAAAACTACCCTATTCTGAAAACTACCAAACAAATAAAAGGATTTTTAGGCCTCCTAGGATACTATCGGAAGTTTATAAAAGATTTCGCTAAATTGACAAAACCACTAACCAAATGTTTAAAAAAAGGTGCTGAAATCAAAATTAACGACCCTGATTACGTAAATTGTTTTAATATCTGCAAAAATCTTTTAATTAATGAACCGATACTTCAATATCCCGACTTCACTAAATCTTTCAATTTAACTACCGATGCGAGCAATTTTGCTATAGGTGCAGTTCTTTCACAAGGACCTGTAGGTTCAGATCTCCCTGTTGCATATGCAAGTAGAACATTAAACGAATCGGAGCAAAATTATTCTACAATTGAGAAAGAACTACTCGCGATTGTCTGGTCAACAAAATATTTCAGACCGTATCTTTTTGGCCGGAAATTCAAAATTATCACCGACCATAAACCACTACAATGGTTATTTTCGCTTAAAAAACCAAATTCTAAATTAGTACGTTGGCGGCTTAAATTAGAAGAATTCGATTTCGAAATATCTTATAAAAAAGGCTCGTAAAATAAAAATGCTGACGCTCTTTCTCGTATCGAATTAAATGTTAAAACAGTAGAACCCGGTACCGAAAATCTTTTCGATTGGTATATCGAAAATTTTGACGAAACATTCAATACAAACAACGATTCGCAATCTATGATTGTAGAACCAGACGATACTCCAGACTCAGACTCAAACTCAGACACAAACAACACTGTTCACTCAAATTTAGAAAATCCCATTATTGGACTTCCAATAAGTGAATCAGCTGTTAATGCAGGTAAAAACCAAATAACTATATCGGAAGTATTACATTCACCCTCAAAACCTAAATTAACTAAATTGCACTCGGATAAAATGCGAATTAATATACAATTATCTAAAACTAATTTCGAAGCAGATTCAATAAAATTTATTAAAGAATTCGTAGGTCCAAAAGTAAAATATTATTTATATTTTGAACATTCTGTTTATGAACAATTTACTAAAGTCTTACAAAAATATTTCAAAAATGCGGAAATAAACTTTGTAAAATGTAACACAAAATTATTAGATGTAGAGAATGAAGACGACATACAAGAAATAATACAAAATTAACAAACGGGCAAGACCAATCACCGTGGAATTCACGAAGTTTTCAACCAATTAAAGAAAAAATATTACTGACTAAATCAAATCAAGACTATCACAGATTACATTTACCAAGTTCGTTTAGCCTCAAAATATGAACGAAACCCAGTCAAGCCGAAATTAAACATAACACCAACACCGATCAAACCTTTTGACACTATTCATATCGATACACTCAGTTTAGAAAATTGTAAATTTCTTACAATAATTGATGCTTTTTCAAGATATGCGCAAGCATACAAAATTAGCTCAAGAAATGCAATTGAAGTGACAAGTAAACTAACAAAATTCTTTTCTCATCATGGCATTTCAAAATTAATTATCTCAGATAACGGAGTAGAATTTAAAAATTGTTTATTGAAAGAATTGCTAACTTTACACAAAATCGATATACACTTCACTAGTTCTCAACATCCAAATTCAAACGGTCTCGTGGAAAGGTTCCACTCTACTCTTATTGAGCATATTAGATTATTTAATTTACAACAAAATTTCAAAAACGAAACAATCGAAGACAAAGTTCACTATGCTATCCTAGCTTATAACAACACAAGTCTCACCGCGACCGGATTAAAACCAATAGAAATAACAAATGGTCACTTAGAAACAAACTCACCCCTTGACGTAGAGCTAGAAAAACAAGAAACACAAGATTACGTGCAAAAAACACAAAGATAAGACCAAATTAGTCTACCAGAACATTAACGAAAAAATGCATAACACAAAATCAGATTTGATAAATAAATTAAACGAAAATCTTGAAAATTTACCTAACATTCCTCAAACCGTTTTTGTACACAATAAACAAAAAGTCAATAAAACAAAACAACCAAAATTTAAGAAAGAAAAAATTAAGACAATAAATCAAAATTTAAAAACTGCCGAAATTGAGACAAATCCTAATGACAAAAAACAACCAAAAATACACCTGTCAAATATAAAAAGACCAAGGAAAATAATTCATAAAAATTACGCTATTCCAGGTCCTTCCTGTTCACGTACTCCTACGGATTAAACATCAAGAATATTACACAAAACACAGGACTACTGACAATAAAAGTAGGACTAGCAAAACTACAAAAAACCACACATACGTTCATTCACTACTACGACCTACAACCACTCTTTAAACAATATGACAGTCTGAATACACAATACAACAATCTCAAACAAACAATTACAAACAATAAAATAATTTTGAAAGAATTTGAAAACGATGACAAGATTATCCAATTTATTCAAAATTCTAATGACGAAAAAATTAGTCACTTATCAGTACACTTTCAAAAATCTAGATCAAAGAGAGGATTAATAAATGGACTCGGATCCGTAATTAAATCCATAACGGGTAATTTAGACGCTGATGATGAAAAACGATACAAAAATATTCTAAACCATTTACAAAACAATCAACACAAAATAGACAATCAATTAAAACATCAATACTCTGTCAATAACCAATTAATCGATTATTTCAATCACACAATCGACACTATCAAACAAAATGAGATAATACTCAAAAAGAAAATTGAACAATTGGCACATATTGTTATCGGTGAAACCCAAGATCAAGAGAGATATTTTTTAAAAGAAATTTTTATTCAACTAAATACTTTACTAACGTTAACTCTTAATACTTTGCAAGATATAGAAAATTCTCTAACTTTTTGCAAACTTCACGTTATGCACCCAAGTATAATAAAAACTAATGATCTGTATGTAGAATTGAAAAAAATTTCAAAATACTATAATCATGAATTACCTCTCGAACCATTACCGGAAAATATACCAGAATTAGAAAAATTCATTACTGTAAATTGTAAACTCCAATTAGATAAAATAATTTATTTTATCGAAATTCCTATTAATTATGAAACAGATTTCCAATTACTTCATCTCATTCCAATACCTACCCGATATCAGTCTGAATTTGTAACAATTATACCAAGTAATGATTATTATTTAAAATCAATCGATGGTCATATTAAAGCTCTAAATGGCGTATAATAATTACCAATGTCCAAACAAAATGTCAGAAGTAGATGACAACTCCTGCGAGAAGAATATCATGTCAAGAAACAAGAACGAAAATTGCGAGTACTTAAGAATAAATATTAAACGAAATCATATAGAAACTTTAGAAGAAGCGAATCAATTTTTAGCCGTACTTCCTAAACCTGATGTTATTCAAGCTTACTACTTAATACTTCGCAAATACCAAAAATGACAGTTGACCTGAACTTCATCCAAGAATTAAAAATAACAATAAACAAGTACGAAGAAATAGAACAAGATCAAGACAACAATAACCTCATAAACTACCCCACGATAATATTATACGTAATTATTATCATTGCTGGTGTAACAAGTCTAAGTCAGCACAATTAAGACATACATATTAAGTAACTTCAATAACTGGGTCATGGTGTGACATGTGTAATATATAAACAGTATAGTAAAGTGTAATACTTATTTTGCTGACTTAGCATTGTTTTAATATTATATAAGGAATGAATATTATACTCGGAGATAGTTAGTGGAAAAGGGCTGACCGGTTGGGCCAGCAGAGTAGAGTGTAAACCCGTTAGAGTCAACACATCAAGGCTGTATCGAGTAGTGCTGTGTAAATGTATGTAAACCTATTTATTAAATATATTTATACTTTTATACTTAAATACTTGCGTCCTTCAATCTGACAAGAACCCGTATATTATTTGCTAACTCTCGTCATAACCAGAGATGTGCATCTACGTGTAATCTTTAATTGTCTACATCTACACGTAGACAATACGTCGACAATTCTAACGAGGTAGACAATGTAAATAATGTAGATAATGCATCTGACAGTTGTAAAATTCAACATAACCTAAATTTATTCCTTTGTAATTATTACATGTATTATTCGTGAGCTCGGGTCATTATTGGTCTTTATATAATAAAACTAATAAATCAAGTGCTCGTTCATTACTAGACGTCTAGACGTCTTGGGTCTTGGCGGGCAAGCTGCCAAATTTTTAAAATAGCGAATCCTATTTTTTTCCATTAGCCCATTGGAGTACAAGAAACATGTTGATTTATTATGGAAATACATGAAAAAAATTAGTTGTACAGGGCAAAACGTTCAAAATTTGTCAACTGGTTACTTTTAAAAATAGCGCCAAAGAAAACTCTGTCTGGTGAGATGGCGAGTTGATCGACTTTAAAAATATGACAGTTCGCCATTAAACAGAAACTCATAGACCAGACATATAAGAAACTTTTCGTCTAGTGCTTGCACCGTTTATAATTCGCAGTTATTGTACTTGCTCTATTGGTATATCAAATTTAAAATGCCTGGCCCCGGAAGAAACAAAAATAAGTGTTTTGATGAACTAAAATTTAAGTTAATCAAAGAAAACAACAGATATTGCGCAGTTTGTTTATTGTGTAAAAAAACTTTGCAAAACACAGCTGCTTCACGTTTAAAATCACATAGGTAAGCATATTATTATTATTATTATGTTCCACAACATATTGTTATAAAAGTTTATTATTTTCAGAAATACTTGTCCATTATTGCACAATTATAAAACGGAAATACATGAATCAGATCCTGGTTCTAGTTCTAGTATATTAGGTACATCTAATAGCAGTAGCAGTGTAGATGTTAATGAAAACAAAGACGAAGTAAGTAGTATATTGCTACTTTGTACGTAGTAAAAGCTCAATAATATATCGAGTGCCACCAAGGCCAAGCATGTAACGAAGTATCATCATCAGCTTGGATGCTCGTGTCACTTAATGTCATGTTTGAGTGTATTTTTTAACCAAACTATAACTAATTTTTATATAAACTCATCCCATAAAATAATAAATAGCTAAAAATCAGTTGTTCCTTCTAAAACGAATTATTAAAATTTTATAATAAACCAGTTTCGATTCAACACATCAAATAGCACGCCACGGGCTTGCACTCGCTTTATAGTAAAATATATGTTTATATTCATGCTTCCTATTTCGGTTTAGTATTTTAGTTTCATTATACATATAATATTTGCAAATTAAAATGTGCACACGTTTTTCTAGATATGGGAAACCATGGAAGTGTTAGAAAATGGATCGGTTATATCCGCCGTACCAACGAAGAGTGCCAGTGCCAGTAGTTTGTCAGACGCATGGTCCTTTCTATCAAGCATAAATATACCAGTCTGACGTAGAAGATATACCTATATTATCATCTAAGAAACGATCATCATCTTTAGATACTGTATCAGAATCAAAATCAAATACACCAAAAAAATCCAAAAAAATGTCGAATTTCTTGGACACTATAACCACAAAAGAAGAGACTGAGCTCAATGATGCTTTGGCAAATTTTATTTTCGGCTGCAACATTCCTTTGATTGCTGTTGAATCAATTCATTTTAAGAACTTAATTAAAAAATTACGTCCAGCTTATTTCAAAATACTACCGGGAAGAAAATCTGTATCTACAACTCTATTAGATAAAACTTTTGAAAAATGTATTTCAAATGCTCGCAGTTCTGTAAAATCAGATTCTGTTTTGTTAATAGATGGGTGGAAAAATTCATCTAGCAATACAAAAACTGTAGTATGTATGATTCACTGTGCAAATGGTGTGAAAGCTTTCTTAAACGCCTGGGATGTAACAACTGTATCAGAAACTGGGGAGAAATTGGCAGATATTGTATACGAATCTATAGATATGGCTAAAAAATTATACAATACAAATATTTATACCGTAGTCTCAGACAATGCTAGTGCTATGTTGAAAATGAGTAAACTAGCAAATCATGTCGTTTGGCACAGTGCATGTAATAGTCATACTGCGAATTTACTTGCAAAAGATGTTATCGATAAAGCATGTACAGAAAAAGTGATAATTATATTAAAAGAATTTAAACAACCTGGGCTAGAAAAATTGCTTATCGACAAAGGAGGCCATCGCATTAAACTTGCATGTGAAACTAGGTGGTGTTCATATCGAGATTCTTATTTGAGTTTGTTGAATAACTTGCCGTTTATGAAGCAGGTGGCTGCAGCAGCTGATGCGAAGTTTTTAAAAATTAAACAAAATGTTACTAATTTAATTTTTGACAATGATTTTATAGCCATTGTACAAGAAAATTTGGAGCTATTTGATCCTATCTGCAAATTAATTAATACATGTCAAAGGGCTGACACATCAGTAGCAGATGCAGTTGAAGAATGGCTTAATTTAGAAATTCCAGAAAAATTTAAATTACGTTTTAAAAATAAAATTGAAATGCGCAAAGAAATGGTTTTCAATATTTATGCTTTAACTGCTCATTATTTACACCCGCAATATGACAGCAATAGACTTGAGCAAAAATATAAAGAAAAGGCTTATTCATTCTTATTTAAAAACTTGAGTGGGCCAGGAATTGAAGAATGGGACAGCTTTAAAACTCGCACTGGAATTTTCAAAATATTATTCGAAAAAGAAGTCAACAAACCTATTGTGTTTTGGAACATGGCTGCACTATATTATCCAGTTCTTTCTACACTTGCTATAAAATTATTGCAAATACCTGCTAGCTCCGCTCAGTTAGAACGAGTATTTTCAAACTGGGCGCATATTCATACTCCTATAAGAAATCGACTATCATTTGATAGATCAAAGAAACTTATGCATATTTATTATACTTTAAGAGTTCAGGATGAAAGTTTAATCTCAATTAATGATACTGAAAATGAAAATATATAAAATATTTTAACTTGGTTCAAAACTGTTTAATTATAAGTTTTCTTTATATTTAAAAAATTGGCTGTTCAGATTAGAACTTTGTTTTTTTCACTAGAATTTTATTTAATTGGAATTATACATAGTTATAATTATATGAAAGACAAATTATTTTATGATTTTTGTGTGTATCTGGATATTACGATACCGCTTTATTATATATGTACGATTAATTTAAATTAGGATTATATGCCTTTATCTGTAGTTTTAAAGGTTTTATATATAAATAACTAATTCAATTACTTGTGACGTGACCTGTGATTACACATTGTTCTTATTATATACAAGTATATTAATATAAAATAAATAATAAGTTAAAAAAAATATAAATAAATATATCATCTCGTTTTTTACCCATTTCTGTTTAATGGCGAACTGTCATATTTTTTAAATCGATCAACGCGCCATCTCACCAGACGAAGTTTTCTTCGGCGCTATTTTTAACAGTAAGCAGTTGACAAATTTTGAACGTTTTGCCCTGCACAACTAATTTTTTTTCATGTAATCCCTAGAATAAAAATTAAAATCCCTAACAACATTTAAAATTCCCTAGTTCTAGGGATGAAATTTCTAATCTGACTTAAGTGAAGACAGGTGTTTTCATTGTCTACATAGTCTACATTGTTTACATGAAAAATGAAGACGTAGACTACATGATTGTTTACACTTAGAGAATGGCGTAGATTACTTGAAGTAGACTACACGCACATCCCTGGTCATAACGAGGAGGGTTACAAATTGGTGGCAGCGGTTTGGGATATCGTGTCAGATCAGGGTGAACAAAAAGGAAAAAATAATATTTTTTTTTTTTGTTACATTCGCGGAGGCCAAGTATTATAAGTTTTCGTTGTTTATTTTCTGTGTCTGGTATTTTCCGTCTTTATTACTTATTATAACATGGGTAAACCCGGGGATATACCGGGAAGTAGCAGCGCGTCGGACCGAACCACAATACAGACGACGATTAAAACAGAACTAGAGACATTGTTCGCTGCAAACAGGTTTCAATACAGTGTGGCGGCGAACGTACTAGATAACTTTACAGGGCAAAATCCTTCAGAATATTTCGCTAAACTTAAAATTCGGGCGGAAATTGAAAATTGGTCGGACACAAACACAGTAGACTTGGTAAGACTAAAACTGACAGACGACGCATTTGACTTTTACATGTTGACTCCAGAATTACACAGTAAAACGATAACATTGAAACAATTTAGTAAAATATTGACTGAGCGATTCTCGAAAAAACGACAACCAGGCCAGATCTATCGCGACTTGACGAATTGCGAACAGAAGATCGGTGAAAACGTCCAAAATTTTGCACAAAGGCTAAGAAAACTCAAGAAAGAACTAATATCGGAAGAAAATATAGAAGAAGAAGTGGTGGCGAAGATATGTTTAGAACAATTCAAAATAGGGCTACGTCAATAAATCCGTAGATACATTAAAATCATGATGGACTCCCGAGATGAGCTCACATTCGAGCGAGCGGTAACAATGGCTGAACGAGAAGAAATGGAAATAACGCGAGTAAAAATGGAAAATGTAGAAATCGGAGCTGTAGACAGAAGAACAACCAACGGCAAGGAAGTGAAAAAATGCTTTAATTGCGGAGCTACAGGCCATTTCAAAAGAGACTGCAAACAAATGGAAACGTGTAACTATTGCGGAAAGCCAGGCCACAGCATTGCTGAATGTTGGAAAAGAACAAACAAGAACAATTATAACAGGAGCTACAACAATACACATAGATACCGAGATCCACCACCGGAAAGAAGCAATAGATATAACTGGAATAATGGATATCGAGGAGAAGAAAACACAAACAGGTTCACAGAGAGTTCACGCTATCAGTCTAATACGTCACATTTAAACGGGCAATCCCTCTCGCATGCGCCCCGTCGCGGGAGGTATTAGTATATTCAGGTCAAAATTTTAAACAAACAGTAATTACTCAAATTAGTCCAAATTCAGATTTCAAATTAAAAGATAGTCCAAATTTTGTATTAGCATTGGTAAACAATAAAATTTTAAAACTGTTAGTAGACACAGGGTCAGCTGTTTCATTAATTAAAAGAAAATTCACAAAGGGGCAAATAGAAGCGGAGAATGTGGGAGCATTAACATCAATATCAGGTTGCGAGATAGTATATTACGGAACAACAAATGTAAATTTCTGTTTTGAAAATTCAAATATTGCATTTAATTGTGTGGTTTGTTCAGACAACATAAAGTTAGAAGCAGACGGTCTTTTGGGTCGTGATTTTTTTAAATGTTTTAAAGCCAGCATAGACTACGGCACGGATGAAATCACGTTAGGTAATATGCGTATAAAATTGTTAGCGGACAACTCGAACCAAGAAGTGCTGACAGCAGCAAAAGTGGAAACAATGCACGATAACGTCACGGAGCCAAGTAGCGCAGTTGAGAAAGGTCAGGAAGTGCAAGCTAGCAACATTCCGATACCTTTAAAAATGGGAGAACTTAATAGTAAAATGCCGAAGATAAACGCAAAAATTCAGAAGTCGGAAATCAGTACCCTAAAACAAGAAAAAAATGGCACAAAAACCAGTGAAGTGGTTAGGTTAAAGGATACAGTTACGATTCGACCAAACTGCGAAATAATGTGTACAGCCGTTCAGAATCTGGGTAATACGGAACACGATATTTTAATGGAACCAGTAGAGATCCAAATACATGGCGTTATGGCAGCAAGGGTGCTAGCTAAAGCACAAAAAGAAATACCTATCAAGCTTGTGAATATAACCAACAAGGAAATGGTTATTCAGAAAAATACGATTGTGGGAAAAGCAGAATTATTCAATGAAAAGAAGTTAAAAGAAGAATATAGAGATGCAGAATGCAAGTTAAGGAAAATAGATGTATACGGAATACACAAAAATAAGGGTCCGCGCGATATTGAGAAACAATTGCAGTTAGAGTATCTGCCAGAAGATATAAAACAAGAGTTACTGGTCTTATTGAGAGAATACGAGGATGTATTTCTATGGGAAGACAGCAAACTAGGATGTACACATAATATAAAACACAAGATAAGCACGGGAGATGCACAGCCTATAGCAAAAGCACCATACAGAGTACAGACAAGGAAAATGAACCAGCAACTGAGACAGAGAAGAGTAATGAAGATACCGGGACGAACACACAACAACAGGACAATAATTTTCTAAATTATCTATTAGTTTTACAGGACTTGGCAAGCAGACAAATTTCAAAACAAATAGCACCACAAACACCCACCACACCATATCACACGCGAAGCAGAGGGCCAGTTCAAGACCACCCCTGGATCTTAACACCAGGAAGACAGTAGCTTCTTATTTTGTTACAGATAAAAGCAACTCTACTCTTGACTGCAGAGGGCCGAGCACAAACATCATCACCGTGGCTCTAAAGGACGTGGAGGAGTAGTATCAGTAGTATTTTTTTTTGTTTTGTTTTGTTTTTTTTTTTTTGTTAAAAAAAAAATAACAAGGAGTTATGATTCAAATATTTAGTAAACGAATTACAAGACCACAAGAATGTAATTAGCAAATTTAAACAGCACTATTCCACTAGCATAGTATGCAGTAAGCACTTTAATTAAAAATAAGTTAGGGTACGTAGGGCGAGTCATGGGTGAAGTCTCTAAAGTTCTCCATGACTCCGTTGACACATATTTTACAGGAAAAAGCAGAGCAGATAGATTGCAGTCACCTTGCGCCGGCTCTGTATTACGTAGAAAACACATGGCTAGATTACAGTCCAGAATTAACACAGAGCATCGAACCGGAAGTCTTGGAGGTGCAGCTGGAGCCGCAGTTTAAATTCAAGCCCTTGTACGATATCGGCAATGCTGGCATATACTCCAAGGCGGAGATAAAATCAGCGCAGGACGCGTTAATTTTTGGACTGGAACGACAAGCCATCGCCAACATCATAACAAGGAGGGTAGTGGGGAGAGACACAGCAGACCAAGGCTTGTCTACTCTCGACTTGTTTACGAAAGGAGAGTTACAGAGCCTGGCCATGTCTACTGTCAAGCAAATGTGGGGTTGGTTCTCCAGTCTGGGTATGTTTATGTCAGGATTCATCGGGGTTTACACGATTTTCAAAATTTTTAAATTTACATTAGACGCACTTTTGAATGGATATTACTTGTATAGTACGATAGGATGTACGTTTGGACTAGCAGCTTGCTTGTGGAATGCACTGACGCATGTGGTGCTACACAACCACCACAGGAAGGCGCGATCAGCAGAGCATGAGCAAGAACTGGAAACAATCGTTGTAAACCGTGATGAGGAAAAGGAAATACCCGGGGTTGTAACACCTAGTGCGCCCCCTGTAGAACCAAGTCCGAAAAATATGTGGCAACTTTATAGATAGAATAGATATAAGTTATACAAGTTTTGGGTTGTTAAATTTGAAGGAGAGACCACTCTTCACCACAGTTTTGAGGGAACCGACAGCTACAGCCAAATAAGAGATGACGTCACCGAGAACCAAGGACAGCAGAAGGGCATGCAGGGCAGGGCAGAATAAGGGCTAACGAACCAAAAAGTGCATGTCGCAGCCAAAGGTGCAGTCCATGACTCGGTAACGATGTGGCATCATTCAAAGGAGGAGGAAGACTCATCCCATGGTGATGAACCACGCATCCAAAGAGGCTGAGTACAGTGTCCCAAAAAAATATTTAGATATACAATCGTGTGAAGTGTAGTGGTCAATAGAGACACTAAGTTCTAGATTTAAGGAAATTGTGCCCCTTTGCGGAAGCAAATTTCAAAGAAGGGAGGAATGTAACAAGTCTAAGTCAGCACAATTAAGACATACATATTAAGTAACTTCAATAACTGGGTCATGGTGTGACATGTGTAATATATAAACAGTGTAGTAAAGTGTAATACTTATTTTGCTGACTTAGCATTGTTCCAATATTATATAAGGAATGAATATTATACTCGGAGATAGTTAGTGGAAAAGGGCTGACCGGTTGGGCCAGCAGAGTAGAGTGTAAACCCGTTAGAGTCAACACATCAAGGCTGTATCGAGTAGTGCTGTGTAAATGTATGTAAACCTATTTATTAAATATATTTATACTTTTATACTTAAATACTTGCGTCCTTCAATCTGACAAGAACCCGTATATTATTTGCTAACTCTCGTCATAACGAGGAGGGTTACACTGGCATCATCGTGACGATAATTTACGGAAGAAAATGGCTTTCAAAATCCAAATCAATCGAACGTCCAGACCTTCAATCGAGAATATCAGCCAATAAATCGAACCTGATTCTTCCCGATGAAGCTCGATTTTAAGGAGGGAGGAGTTAGCGAACCACTATTTCCATACAAGACGCTGAATCCGCAAGAATCCCCACTAGTAGCTGTAGTTATATTTCATTTTTATGTTAGATTCTCACAATGTAGTTAGTTAAGAATTGACCTCTGTTTTGTAAAGATCTACTTTTGAATGTTATAATAAATCTTTGTGTGAAATAATTATTTTTTTAAAACTCGAATCTCAATTCAAGTTTCGTAATTTATATATATATATATATATATATATATATATATATATATATATATATATATATATATATATATATATATATATATATATATATATACAGGGTGAGTCTGGGAAGACGCCCCCCCCCCCCCCTTTAACTTTTTTATTATGAGTAATAGAAAAAAATGTTACATTTTGTTTATTTTCACATAGCCACCTATAATATTTGTATAAAAATTATTTCTAGTATTTCTCAATTTTCTTATTTTTCTCGAATTTTTTTAGATACATTAATAAAAACTAATACACCGTTGAAAAGAGAAAAAAATGGCGGTTTTTATTTTAGTAAAATAATTATAGGTTGCTATTTAAAAAATAAAAGTTGATAGTCGTATCTTGTAAACCTGACTTTATAAAAAATATCTACATCTGCCATCAAATAGTATATTTAAAATAATAAAACTTTCATATGAACCATTTTTTTCTATTACTCATAATAAAAAAGTTAAAGGGGGGGGGGGCGTCTTCCCAGACTCACCCTGTATATATAAACTTGTAGAATAAATTAACTAAACCAAACACAAAATATTTAATTTTCAATCAACTTGTTTATAGTAACCAACACATTAATAATAAAACATAAATAGTAAATTATAATATTTCATAACAACCTACAATATAAAATAAACCTAAACCTACTTCTTTCCTTTACTTATATGCCATGTAAATAAACAGTATATATATATATATATATATATATATATATACATATATATATATATATATATATATATATATATATATATATATATATATATATATATATATATATATATATGTATATATATATATACAGATTAAGGTGTGGCAACGAAGAAACCGAAAATAAATATTGGTTGGAAGATGAAAATCGGAAATGCAGACTCTGCACAGAAGGACAAGGAACACAAATACATTTATTGTATAATTGTAGGAAGCTCCAGAGACAACACTGCAGCCAATACCACATGTTAAGTGAGGACGGGGTGGCGGAACATGGTTTAAAGAACTACAGAAAAAAGAGAAATGAAATGAAACAAAGTGTAACAAAATGATTTTGATTGTATCCCACAACTTACAACAAAATAGAATAAAATGTACTTTAGTTCTGTAAACAATTCAAAGCTACAAGCATATATTAAATAATAAATAATATATATATATATATATATATATATATATATATATATATATATATATATATATATATATATATATATATATATATATATATATATATATATATATATTTCCTTCTCCCTTACAATATTCTTCAAAAACTTGTTCAACAAATATTACAACACTGTAACAAACAAATGTCAAACTCTTTTACAACATGTCAAATATTCAGTTCATTTGTTTAATTTTCCAACGCAATCTACAAAAAATTTGAATAAATTTTGAATTTCATTTAATTAATATCTCGTGAACTATTCACATTTATGTAATGAAATTTACTTGATAGGAAGCGTTTTTAATTTCTGAACTATTTTTTTTATTTACGCTTTTGCTCTAAAGTGAATAGGTAAAGAGATACAGCAATATTTAAAAAATAACATTGAAATCCCTATACGCCACATATATATATATATATATATATATATATATATATATATATATATATATATATATATATATACATAATGATAACTTTTAATAGACTGCTCAAGAGAATAATTATGTAAACCTATTTATATTTATCAATCAGTAATTAATAAATGTCCCCAGGCTAAAATACTACAAACATGTTAATTATCTGAGCAGACCTGTTAAAAGTTATCATTATGTTTACATGTACTGATTGTGATACTGTATTTAAATGGAAAAGTGCCCTTAGTAGACATCGAAACTCCATACACGGAACTCGACACTTTCGTTGCGGTAAATGCAAGAAAATATTTAAAAGAAGTGATCATTTGAAAAGGCATGCAATAAGGCATCAATCTAAATTTAATAGTGGACTATCTAAGATGAGGCATCCGGCTTCAGATACTAATTACAATAATTGTAATCAAAGTACTTCAACTTTAACACTTGCTTCGGAGATTCAGCTTGAAGACAACTACAATCCCAATGACACAGTTGACCGTTTAAGATTACTTCACGAAATATCACCAAACTATAATAAAATTTAAGTATATAACCTCAATTTTTGTGATAATGGTGGTTAGAAGGATATATATATATATATATATGAGTAACATGTGGGTAAGATGAGGAGGGGGTAACATGAGGTTAACATGAGGTTAACATGAGGTTAGCATGAGGTTAACATGAGGGTCATATTTAGATATTATTAATTTTGGTTAAATTAATTATTAGCTTATATCTGATAAACTGCTATTATAGGTATATCCGTCTGTCTATTAGTTGATAACCTTTTTTCCTGCATTTCAAATGTCTCTCATTCTATTCTTAACAATCTAGTTCAGTATTTATGTATTTGCTACTAAGAGCTAAATGTACTGAGAAGAGATTCTTCTACTTAATCCGGCTTCATATTATATTTTGGCATTCCCCCAGTTTTACATCTAGATAAATTAGGTTTGTAGATATCATTTGGTAACTCTTATACCCTGTCGGTAGAGGAACAAACTTGCTAAATTTAACCCATAGCATATTGATGTGATTTTAATTTTATTACGAGACTTGTCGGAGTAGGTCGAGAATGCTTTTATTTAAGAAAGTAAAAATAGCTTTGTCACATGAAAATATGGTTTTATTGAGAAAATATGTCAGAACTGTGTAAATAACAACGATAACAATTGTAATAATATCCATGACGATATTCTAACGAGGCCAACTGCTACAATTTATAATATATTGTTGCACATTTGTTGAAAACAAGCCAAAAGTTATATTGATTAATTTAATCACACGAATTATGATATCTGTATTTTAATTATGATATCTGTATTTTGATTATGATATCTGTATTTTGATGACGAAGTGTTTTATTATATTAGACAATGGTTCCATTGTCTGACTCATACTTCTTTGAACTATGTTATGATAAGAGAATGATATATAAGCTTGAAAAAACTAGATTAGAACACTCTTGTACTGTTGCTGAACGTATTCACGTCAGTTGTAATTAGATTCTAAATAAATAAAATATAATTTTCAAAACGAAAGAATTTGTATTTTTTTCCTTAAATACAAATCGAAAATTATAATTGGCGCAGTCGGTAGGATGCCAAAAGAGTTTTAAGCAAAATAAATAAATCTCTTTCGATCTCCATCGATTTATTTGGCATCCGAACAAGAATCTATGAGCGAAACACCAGCTCAGGCCTAAACAGTGGCCCATCAGAGGTTGAACAACCCATCTCTAACCATCATCCAGGCAAGCAGTCAAGGAGGACCAGGACAACACACATTCGCTGACTCCATCTCTCCGGGAAACCAGGACAACACAACTTCGCTGATCCCGATTACCAGAGAAAACCACTAGAAAATCTCTAGCTGATTCTCAACAAACATGATTATCTTGTTAATCATCCTTTTACTTCAACTGTAAGTAAAATATATGTAACAAAATACACTAAAGGGTTTTGAGGAAAGGCTAACGCTTTTAAGAATCAAAACGAGCCCCAGCACAAGGCATAACACAAATTATAAACCTAAATATATTACACAAAAGGGGTGTCTCTAGTAATAACTAGTAATAAAGACACCGAGGAACCGGCACAGTTCCACACACATTACAAATCATATGTACAATAGCGATAGTGAACCAGAATCAAACCCATCAGATTCTGATTCAGAAACAAACCAAACACCTAGTGTTATAAGAAATTTAATATTAACGCCCAGTAAATTACAACTCAACTCAAAAATGGCCACAACCACAAACAACGAAATTCAAATGCTCTCTAAAGGTATCCCTGAATACGACGGTAATATTAAAGATCTACCATATTTTATAAATACTGTAGACGAATTTATATTATGTTTTACAGGAATTGTATTGACAAACGTTCAAAGAATATTTTTATTTCAATTAATAAAAAATAAATTAAAGGGACCTGCAAAAACATATCTCTCAGAGAATTCATTTGCTGATTGGCCAACATTAAAATCATTCTTACAACTAAATTTCGAAGATAAAACAACAGCCGAAACTTTATTATTAAAAATCATATACAATACCAAAAATAACAATTCCGATTTGTTTCTCAAAGACATCACTAATAATTTTAATAAATATAAGAACAAAATCATGCTAACACAACATCAATTAGTAACAAAAAACGCAATTATCGCGGAAAATCAGAAAATCGTAGTATCTCACTTCATAAATTGTTTACCTCATCTCATTCGAGGATCCTTCACGGTCAAAAATCCTAAATCTCTTGAAGAATGTGAGCAGCTATTAGTAAACGATTTTAATTACGCCCAACATCAATCTCCCCTAAGGAGATTTGAAAACCAAGTAAAAACAACACATAATAACATACAGAAGAATACACCACCACAGAAATTCCCGGCACAAATGTTTCCTTCAAAACCAGTCACGATTCAAAGACACTTTCAACCACACGGTAGGAATAACTTCGGCAGACAAAACATAGTAAATGACATAAACACAAGAAGGACATTTACACCTCAACCAATGTCCACACAAACTAGACAGACCGGCCCAATGTCAACACAGACAATCATACCAAGACAGAATTACCAAACAGACATCGAAAACGACGTAACAACCACTAATGAACCAAATAACGAATATAATGAACAACAAGAAGACGAAACAGAATTCGCCTTCGAGGATTTTCAAGACACATTGGTCGAAAACGAAGATACGTAATGGCTAATTATCAAAATTCGATCCCGATATTACACGATCACGACTCCATTATTCTAATTGACTCTGGATCAAACATAAATTTCATATCACCCGATTACGCAAAATCAAGAAATCTTAAAATTAACAATCAAGATAAAATTACCTTTCACACAGCAAATGGAAAGAAAACACTTACAAATTCAGTTAATCTAAAAATAAATAAAAAATTATTTAAGTTTTATATTACAGACTTTCATTATTTATGTAATCTATTATTCGGTATGGATATATTAAAAGAACTAAATATAACACTAAATTTTAAAACAAATGAAATCTATTTTGAAAACAGAAAGATGAAATTTACAACACAAAATAAACTCAATAATAAACTAAACTATATACAATTTAGAGATCAAAATCTAGATATTAATAAAAAACTAAAAATTGCTAAATTACTAAAACAATACGAGGATTTGTTCCCCAAAGAAGGAGAACAACTCTCCGCCACTAACGTCACCACACACAAAATTCACACCACAGACGAAACACCCATATATACAAAAAACTACAGACTACCCCAATGTTATGACGAAGATATAGAAGAACACATTAAAAACTTATTAAAAGCACAGATCATTCAAAAATCTAAATCACCATACAACTCACCTATTTGGATAGTACCAAAAAAAATAGATGCGTCAGGGAAACGGAAAACTAGATTGGTAATAGACTTCCGAAAATTAAACCAAAAAACCAGAGAAGATAAATTCCCTCTTCCTAATATAGACGACTTATTGGATAGAATAGGAAAACCAAAATACTTCACGACTTTAGATCTCCACTCAGGTTTTCACCAAATACCCTTGGAAAGATCGGACAGGGAAAAAACGGCTTTCTCCACACCATCTGGACATTATGAATACACTAGGATGCCTTTCGGCTTAGTAAATGCACCGGCATCATTCCAACGAATGATGAACGAAATATTAAAAGAATATATAAATAAAATATGTCTCGTCTACATGGACGACATAATCATTTTCGGATATACTGAACAAGAACATATAGAAAATATCACAAAAATATTCGAAGCACTTAGAAAAGCAAACCTTAAAGTCCAAATTGATAAATCTGAATTTTTTCAAAACGAAGTCGAATACTTAGGATTTGTAATATCATCCGAAGGTTTAAAACCCAATCAAAAGAAAATAGAAGCAATAAATCAAATCACCATCCCAAAAACTAGTAAAGAAATTAAAAGTTTCCTAGGAAAACTTTCTTGGTACCGAAGATTTATTCCAAATCTCGCGAAAATAATAAAACCTTTCACAAATAGCTTAAAAAAGGGTTCACACATAGAAATAGAAAATGAAGAATATCAGAAAGCCTTTAAACACGTGAAACAATTAATATCAAACCCACCTATATTGATATCACCAGATTTCTCTAAACCATTTATACTAACTACAGACGCCTCAGACTTCGCCATGGGAGCCGTTTTGTCACAAGTACAAGAAAACCAAGAAAAACCTATAGCATACGCCTCAAAAACATTTAACTCCGCCGAACAAAACTACTCTACTATAGAGAAAGAATTAAAAAGTATCGTCTGGTCAATAAACAACTTTAAACCTTACCTTTACGGTCAAAAATTCAGAATAAAAACCGACCATAGACCTTTAGTATGGTTATTTAATATGAAAAACGGTAATCAAAAATTAATGCGTTGGAAGATCGAACTCGGAGAGTACAATTTCGAAATTGAACACATCATGGGAAAAACTAATAAAATTGCAGACTTTCTTAGTAGACAAAGAAATCCATTTAAAATCGTAGAAAAAATAGGAGACGTAACTGAAACAACAATATTTTCACACTGCATATCACGAGATTATGCTATGAGTCAAGGACTCGCACTCCAAGTAAACCAAACATATAATAGTAAAAAATATTGTCAAAATTATATAGATCAAAATTCTCAACTAATACCACAAATTATAAACGGCAAAACTATATTACACTTAGTTACTAAGCAGAAATGCAACGACTTACCATCTGTAAAAAACTTTAAAAAGGCATTAATGGAACTTCGAGATTACTGCATCAAAAATGAATTGTATGAAATTAATATCCCAAAACTTGCCTGCGGCTTAGACCAAATGGACTATAAAGACTTAATAAAATATTTAAAATTAACCTTCACGGAAACTAATATCCTCGTGAATATCTATTCATTACCACAAAACTTCCTTACCAGCGATGACACAAACGCAACAATACATAGTTCCCCAGAAAACATCGTAAACGGTATAAAATATAAAGAAGATAGACTGAATATTGCCGATAACCAAATTATATTCAAAATAGGAGAATATTCAAAATTAAAAATAGAAAAACTACCTTTCGAAACAGTACAACCTAAACAAAGAATTCATATAACCTTCTCAAAGAATAATCTAAAAAACGAAATAAATAATTTTCTGAAAGACTATTTAGTACCTAAAGTTAGATATCTGGCTATATTTAATGACGAACTGGATAAAGTAATATCTCAAGAACTACAGAAAAATTTCGAACCAAATTCTTTAAAATTAATCGGAGTAAATAAATTTGTACAAGATATCTTTACAATAGATGAACAAAAACAAATTGTAGCTGACGATCATAACGGATTTAGAAACCACAGGGGAATATTGGAAACAATCAGATACCTGAAGAAGAAATACTACTGGCCAAAAATGGTACAAACTATCCAAAATTTTATTAATAATTGTAAAATATGTAAAGAAAATAAATACGATAGAAAACCTATAAAAATTCATGAAAATTTAACTATAACTCCGACAAGACCTTTCGAGACAATTAACATAGACATACTATCATTAAATACTCAAAAATACCTCACAATATTTGACCAATTTTCCAAATTCGGACAAATAAAAGCAATAAATGTTGATTCAGTAAACGTATTAAAAGCATTAAAAGAATATTTCGAGACATATACCCTACCAAAATTAATCATTATGGATAATGGACTAGAATTTAACAACGAATTACTAAAAGATTATTTAAAAACATTAAATGTAAAACCCCATTATATTTGTATTAACAATCCAAAGAGTAACGCGGTCGAAAGATTTCATTCGACATTAATAGAACACCTTAGACTAATTCAAAATAACGAAGAATTCAAACATCTTAATCAAAATGAAAAAATAAAGAAATGCATACTTAGTTACAATAACTCAAAACACACCATAACCGAAAAAACTCCAACAGAAATAATATTTGGAGAGACACATGAGTATAAATACCCCAAAGAAATACGAACTAACTCTGAAATGATACAACAACATCTGAAAGAACAAAAAGAATTATACAAAATAATAAATAATAAGATACAACAAGAAAAAGAGAAACGTCACCAAGAGAACATAAACCCGTTAGCATTACCAAAGGACGTATACGTAAAAGAAGAAGTAAGGAGAATACAAAAATTTAAAAAACCAATGTATATAAAAAGCAAAGTCTTAGCATATAACCCAAAATTAGGTATTGTAAAAGTCGAGAAACCATATAAACAACGTAGTAAAACCTTAAAGAAAATTAGAAACATACGTATCAACAGAATAAAATTATAACTTTATCTCTGTTCCCAGTGCGCAGGGTCAACAATTGACAGACATAACACACGGCAACGGATATCATCTGACAAACCTAGGATCGACACACATTGAACAGGAAAAATTACATACATACTTTTACTATAACGTAACACCTTTATACGAAAACTTTAATAGAATAGAAACTATAATTAACGAACGCCTAACCGAAATACACACAGTTCAACACATAAACCCAAATTATATACAATTACTAAATTCCACCTTTGAAAATACACAAGAACAATTAAACAAATTAAAACTTAACAAAAGAAGGAAAAGAGGCTTAATAAACGGTTTAGGAAGTGTTATAAAATCAATTTCCGGTAACTTGGACAGTTCAGATGGTGAACGATATGATAAATTATTTGAGACTATAAAAAAGAACGAAAAAATTTTAAGTAATAATGAGAATAAATTATTTAAAAACTTAAAAGAAGTAACGGAACAATTTAATATACAATTAGAAAATATTAAAATAAACGAAAAAGAAATGAAAAAGGAACTAACCTTTATAAAAGAAATTTTGAAGAAAAATAAACTTTGGGAAACAAAAATAGAATCTGAAGGAAAAATCCAGTTAATAATAAATATTCTGAACAATATCCAAAATTTTGCTATACAAATTGAAACTAGTCTTACGTTCTGTTCCTTAAATAAATTACATTCAACTATAATTTCCATGAATAGACTCCAGAACTTTATCAAAAATCAAAATATCTTTGAAATTATGTCACTTATAACAACTCACTGTCAATACGATGGACAAATGATCTACTATATTATCGAGATCCCTATTATGAGCACCACCGTATACCCTTTATATCAATTTACGTCAATACCTTTTATGAATAACACAAAAATGTATATCCTTGATGAACCCAATATATTGTATATTAATAAAATGAATAAGAATATTATTGTCAATAACTGTGTTAGAAATAAGAATTATTATTGTAAAACTGATAATGTAGAAATAAAGAAATGTATTAATGATTTAACAATAAGATATAAAAATGATGATTGTTCTTACTTGTTAATGGATAATGAAAATAATATCGAACAAATACCAAATACAAATGAAATCATTATAATAAGCCCAATTTTACAAAATTTCATAATTTATTGTAAAAGTAATGAAATTCACAAAAAGATAATAGGAATTTACAAATTTAATAACGATCAACAATGCACATTAAATAATTATCATTTTGAAAAGATAGAACAAAATTATAAAGAATTAATCTATGAAGGAAAAATTGATAAAATAAATGGGTTAAACGTTAAAAGCAGACAATTAATCGAATTGCATAAAGTAAATAATACTGAATATCATTTGGAAGAAATACAAAATTTAAATTTAAAGAATAACGATCATCATCTTTTTATTATATATTCCTTTATAAGTATAATGATAATTAGTTATATATGTTTTAAGATTTATAAGTATATAAAAGAAAGAAAATTGAAATTAATTGCTTTAAAAGATTTAGAATTAATAAAGACTCACCCTCTCGAGTAATATAATAAAAAACTTGAAGGGGAGGAATTATGATATCTGTATTTTAATTATGATATCTGTATTTTGATTATGATATCTGTATTTTGATGACGAAGTGTTTTATTATATTAGACAATGGTTCCATTGTCTGACTCATACTTCTTTGAACTATGTTATGATAAGAGAATGATATATAAGCTTGAAAAAACTAGATTAGAACACTCTTGTACTGTTGCTGAACGTATTCACGTCAGTTGTAATTAGATTCTAAATAAATAAAATATAATTTTCAAAACGAAAGAATTTGTATTTTTTTCCTTAAATACAAATCGAAAATTATAATTCACGTTTACTACATCTGCATCAGTTGGCGTAAAATTTGCTGTCATGTAGATGATGACTCATTGTAAGCGAATTTTACTGAATCCAATAATGCCAGTATGATGAACTAGAAATATACTAGTTTAATAAAATGGTTTACTTTATATACACAGCACTATTTTATTAATGTGATAGGAAAATGAAAAAGTTACAATACAGTTTAATATACACATATTTATTTGACATAATATATACATTTTATAACATAATAATTGTATAATTAATTATATTAATTAGAGTAGGGGCCTTTTATTTTCTTCAGAATTCTGGCGTGATTATCAGTTAACTGTTGGTCGTAATCAATCTTCCCCCAGGGGCTGTTTAATCGTTTTGTCCTGTCTGCATGATGCAGAACACAAATGTAGTCTATTTCTTTATTAGCTTCTACATTGTATATTTTTCCTTATTTTAAGTTATTTTTGCGGTATATCACTCTCGCCGAAATAATCAGCCGAACACTGTGATTGTTTATATTTATTATAATACCCCATCATACGAAACTCAACCTCGTTCCTTGGAGTTAAATCAGTCTTTGCTGGAGAAAATAGAAAATCTTCGGGGTCTACGCCGCAGTGTTTTTTAAGTACTAGTATATTAGGATCGAACAGTTCGCCATTCGCTTTTACACAAAAATAAAGTGCAGGAAATGGTGTAAAATAATGCCGCAGATACCCCATAACGATATCCGGGGTGTACCCCAACTTTCTTGCCTCATCGCAATACATTAGTGCTGATGGTAGGCAGGCGAACTATTGCTCCAAAAGCAAATATAAGAAACGCTGCTACGCGAAATATTACACCTATGAGGGTACAAACAAAACAAACACCTTACAAATATAATAATTAGAATAATATTGAATAAAATAATGATTCTAAAAATAAAAATAAATACGTAGAAACTACTATCGGTATGCCGAGTACAAGTAAAATACAAGAAAATGAAAACGAAAAATTTATCAGGCTCGAGAAACAAGAATTTAATCTTTAACAATAAATGCAAGTAACTACCATATATAAAAATAAATAATTTTAAAGTATTATTAGATACGGGATCAGCACAAAACTACATACACCCCAAGTTAATAAAAAATGATACAACTAAATATTTAGAAGATTTCACTGTATATACGTGCAATAAAAAATCACCAAGCACGGAAGTCACATTCTTACAGTATAAAAATTAAAATATTAAAAGCTACATATTCGACTTTCATAGACTTTAACATACTAATAGGAATACCAAGAATTGAATTACTAAGACAAAATTTGACTTTATAAAAAAAGAAGTAACATTTTTAAATAAATTTAAGTATAAATTAGAATATCTAAACCAGGAAGGTAATGAAAAATATAATATTGAACTAAAAAACCAAATAATCCGCGATGAACAATTGCTAGAATCAGAAAAGCAAAACTTATCCAATATTTTAAATAAATATAAAGATTTAATATTACTTGAAAACGAAAGATTAGCCTTTACAAATAAAATTAAACATAAAATAAAAACAACCGACAATATACCAGTGTACTCAAAACGGTACAAATACCCGGAAATTTATAAACAAGAAGTTGAAACACAAATGGAAAAAATGTTCACCTTGGTCCGCACCAATTTGGATAGTCCCCAAAAAACAAGATGCGTCAGGTAAACAAAAATGTAGAATAGTGTTTGAATATCGTAAACTAAATGAGAAAACAATAGACGATAAATACCCGATACCAGATATCACTGATATTCTTGATAAATCCGGGAAGTCAAATTATTTCACTACAATTGATTTAACCTCAGGAAGGCATCAAATTGAAATAGATCCCGATGATATAACTGCATTTTCTACTAATATTAGGCATTATGAATTCAAAAGAATGCCTTTCGGATTAAAAAACGCACCTTCTACTTTTCAGAAATTAATGAATTTTATATTGAAAGATTTAATAAATAAAATACGGTTTGTATATCTAGATGACATTATAATTCTAGGACCTTCATTACAAGAACTCTTATATTGAAAAAGTATTCCAAAAATTGCGAGAAGCACATTTAAAAATTCAGTTAGATAAGTGCGATTTTTTGAGAAAATAAGTCGCATATCTTGGACATATTATAACCTCATCAGGAATAAAACCAAACCCTGATAAAATCAAAGCAATAAAAACATTTCCAATACCTAGAACAACAAAAGAAATAAAATCATTTTTAGGACGCTTAAGCTATTACCGGAGATTCATTGATAAATTCTCTAAAATTAGGAAACCATTAACTAATTGTCTGAAAAAAGATCAAGTAATTGATGTAAATAATAAAGAATATGTAGAATGTTTCGAGAAAAGTAAAACTCTACTATCAAACAATCCTATACTACAGATCCGGATTTTTCCAAAGAATTTGTAGTAACAACAGACGCTAGTCATTACGCATTCGGCCCTGTACTTTCGCAAAGAGATAAAAATAATAAAGCTCTTAATCGCGTACATATCAAGAACTTTAAATAATCACGAAATAAATTATAGTACTATTGAAAAAGAACTACTAGCAATTGTTTGGGAACAATTTCGCCTATATATCCTCGAATATAAATTGAAAATATAACAGATCGCCGTCCCTTAGTATGGTTAAACTCACTACGAGAACCAAATAAAAAAATTATTAGATGGAAATTGAAACTAGAGGAATTCAATTACACAATCGAGGATAAAAAAGGTTGCCAAAACGTTGTAGCCGATGCATTATCGAGAATAAAACTGCAATTTGAAATTAAGTATAAAAACAATGTGTGTATTGGAATCAATAAATCACTTAGTACATTGAGTATCAAAAGACTTGAGTATGTCAAAAGACTATGCTTTGCAAGTTAAAACAAGATATTCCTTTAATGATTTATATAATTTAGATAATAATAATATTCAAAATAAATCAAGAAAAACCAACAGAGCAAAATATAAAGACATGTTTATCAAAATTATTAGAAGACTTACAAAATGATATAACAGAATTAGATTTACCACGTATATGTTTAGGACGCGATCAAAAACCTTGGAAAGAAATAGAAAAATTAATAAAAGAAGTATTTGCTAATACTTCAATTATTTTTAATATTTTTTAGAAACCACGAAATAAATTATATTTAAATAGTATAGACAACGATAACGACTCCGTAATTATAGAAATAGGGTCGGAATCTACAGAAACAGCTCACTCAGATGACGAAAGCCCAGTAAATGGATTAACATATTTAGAATCATGTATAAACACTTGTAAAAATCAAATTATCGAAAAAATAATAAATCTGAAGTAAAAATTGATAAACTATTTGGAAATAAAATAATGAGAATATATTTATATTTAAATAAAGTAAATAGCAATAAAACAATTATAAGTTTTATAAAAGAATATTTTCAACCCGGTATCAAATATTATTATTGTCTAATATCAGAAAAATTTAAATAAATTTTTAACGCCGTACTACAGACATATATTTTCTCTGGAATTTACAGGCTTGTATAATGTAAAACAATGGTAACAGATGTTGAAAATACAAACGAACAACAATGATTCAAAATTATCATAAATGAAAAACTAATCACCCCACCGTGGAATAATTGAAACACATTATAAATTAAAAGCCAGATATTATTGGCCGAATATGATTAAAGATATTCAAAATTTCATAAATAAATGTAATGTATGCTAAATCACAAAATACGAAAGAAGACCAATACAAGCCCAGCATATTCTTATGTCCACAGTAAATAAACCCTTTCAAAAATTATACATTGATTTGCTATCCCTAGAACAAATAAAAATTTTAACAATCGTAGATTCATTCTCGAAATTAGCTATGGCATACATAGTAAAAGATAAAAACGGAATAGCTATTTTAAATAAATTAATAAAATATTTCACCCACTTTATTATTCCGAAAGAATTTACTACAGCTAACGGGCTAGAGTTTAACAATAAAATGATACAAAATTATTGACACTTAATATATTAAATAAATAAAAGACTTCAGAATCCAATGTTTTTATAAAATATTTATTTTTGGGACGTTTCGAGTAAAAATATTAGCTCATCATTAGCTCCTTAAAAAAAATATAAAACAATATTTTAAAATGTCAATAATAACAAAAAAAAAAACTTAAGGAAAATAAATATTCACTACATATCAATAGACAATCCAAAAAGTAATGGAATCGCCGAACGTTTCCACTCGACACTAATCGAGCAAATGAGAATTATAAATCAAAATCCTTATACGAAAAAGCTAAGTTTAAAAGAAAAATTAAACTACGCGCTTATAGCATATAATAATAGTATACACTCTAAAAGAACACCTCTAGAAATAATTCATGGAGATAATTATAATTTAAGATTTAAACCGGAAGAAATTTTTGTCGATGAACATTTACAAAAACACATAGACATGTTAAAACAAATAAATGAACAAGTGAAAGAAAATATAAATAAATATAAATTAAAATATGCAAAACCGCAAGAACAACAATTTAACATCCCTAAGGCACATGTTAAAATACATAAGAGGAACTCGGGCAAAATAGAAAAACCTAAATTTAAAGAAATTAGCGTAAAAGATATAATTCATGAAAGAGGTCAAATTGTAGATGACCAAAATAAAAAACATAAAGTAACGAAATTAAAGAAACCTCGTATTGTTAGAGGATAATCTCATTCGGGATAATATTATCACACATTATCCAAGATGATAAAAACACGGGAATCAACATCTTAGATTTAGGATCAGTCCACATGAATGTAAATACGCAAGTAATACCATTAAAAATATCGCTAAAAAGAAGTTTTGAACAATTTGAATTGTTGGAACAAAATAGAGTCGGACTATATGAAAAATTAAAGAAATATAAGTTTATTGATCAAATTACTAATAATAAAAATATTCTCGAATTATTAATGGTTCATATAATGAAAAAATTAAAATAATTAATGAAAATAATAATATTTTAAATAAAAAATTAAACACTATCCAAAATGAAATTGGACATCAATGTCATCAGAACACAAAATATCATAAGCGAATTTATTTAAGTAGGTCAAGAATTATATTTCTCACTTATTCAATTAGAAGAAACGTTAACTTTTTGTAAATTAAATATTTTACACCTTGAAGTAATAAACCACGAGCAACATATAAATGAAATAAATAATATAGAAAATAGACATTTGAAATCAGTCATACTTAATAACATTCAAAATAATAACATGTAGGACTGCAACTGAGATATGGCAGATGCTGCTGAGTATCTAGGAGCAAAGGTCTGGACAGAGGGTTGACAGATTGATGAAAGAATTTTTCAAGGTAACTAAAGATCTCTGTGAGAGTATAGCCATGCATATACCGGAATTTCAGAAAACTTTTCATAAGTTGAATGACGAATTAGAACGTCTGGTGATAAACAAACTACCATACTTACTTCTAATGAGTAGAATAATGTGTACATTACCTGTTGAGTACTTCGAGTTTAAGAGTGTGTGGAAGATCATCAAGATAGAATACAGAATAGTAAATCTTCTTCTAGAGGGATTATGTTTAATTATGATGAGGTCGCCTAGCAAACACGGTGAAGCTATTGCTCTAGTTTGTAATAAACCTAGAGATAGTGCAGATAATCATAAGTAATCCAAGATAAAATGTTTAAGTGTGTCAAGTGCCACAAAACTGGACATTTTTAAAAGGATTGTCCTTTGAAGCCAAATCAAAAACAGGATGACACGAAGTATCAAAAAGGCAACTCACAATCACAAGGTGATGCGTTTGTAGCCCTGTCGGACGTCACAGAGTCAGATGCTTGGCTGGCTGATTCTGGGGCTAGTGTTAATCTTTGTAAAACCAGAGAATGACAGGTAAATTAAGAAGAATTTGTACATTCAAAAGCGATTCAGTTTGGAAATGACCAAATTATTTTGTCCTATGGTCAAGGAATTGTAAACGTGCAAACAAAGTCAAATGCAAAATGGGAGAAAAACCATTTGGAAAACGTTTGGTTTACACCTGATATTGCAAGAATTTTATTATCTGTTGGGAGAGCAATTAAGAAAGGTTTAATTTCACTGCTGACTTAGATAGTTGCGCACTACAAAAAAGAGAAGCAACACGTGTGACTGGAGTTATGACAAACAATGGGCTATACTATACTAAATATGCGTGTATGTATGCCTGTACAAGCCATGTTAGCAATTAAAATGTCATTTCAAGTGTGGCATGTGTGTTTATGTCACCAAAATAAGAATCATGTGAGAAGTGTGCTAAAAAAACATAATATTGAAGTGAGTTAAGTTACTGAATATGAGGAATCATTATGTGCAGGCTGCGTCATGGGTAAACAGTTAAGAGCTTCATTTCATGACAGAACAGAGCGAACCGTTCCTCCCGGTGGATTCATGAGTGCAGATCTGTGTGGTCCGATGCAAGTCAGTTCGTAACGCAAAGTACTTTCTGTATTTAAATACCAATTTTTCAAAATATTGCCGAGTCATTTTTTCTACATGAAAAAAGTGAAGCAATTGATTGTATAAAAATATTTTTTCAAGAAGCTGTGACGGGAGGAATACGTATCGAGTGCTTACTTATAGACAGTGAGGCAGTGAGTTTTACTAGAAAACATGGTATTGTTTTTCGTGTGCCTACACCTCACACTACCGAGCAGAACCCCACGGAGCGGTAGAACGTGAAAAATCGCTAATACATGCCAAGAAATTGCCTATTCAACTATGGGCAGAGGCAGTGAATACTTATCAATCTCCAAGAGACTAATGAAGAAGAGGAATTGCCACCTGAGGTCTTTGCTACACCAACAGGAGACGGGAAAAGATATCCATTGAGGGAAAAAAGTATCCATAGGTGAGAGGGAGCAATAAATTGTGAGCTTGAAAGTTTGAAACTGAATAACACTTGGGGTTGGACGATCGTCCTAAAGAAAAAATTGTTGTTAAAAAAATTGAATACAATAATTCAGATTTAGTAACTAATATATTAAATAAATAAAATGCTTCAGAATCCAATGTTTTTATAGTATATATATATATATATATATATATATATATATATATATATATATATATATATATATATATATATATATATATATATATATATATATATAAGTTATAATTTTGAGTAATACAAAATTATTTTAAAAAAGTTTATTTCACAAACACAAGAGCTAGATGTTGCTCGTACAAAGTATAGAACTGAAGTAATACAAACTTATAATCTATTCTATTTCATACTACTTATCTCTTTTCCAAGAGTTTAGATTATATTATGTCGATTAGTCATTTTATGAGTGATGCAACTCTTTATTGTTCTTATGAAATTTTATGAAATACGGGGTGTGTCCTTACATAACTTACATATAAATTAACTTTTAAGTTTTGTAAATTCTGTAGACCGATAGATGGAACGTAATTCTTAAGAAATTGTTTAGTAAATAATTGATTCCACTTACCTTGTTTGTGTGATCTCTGGACACTACACTTTAAACTGGCGAAAGGATAGTGATTATTGAAAATTAAATAAATGTAACAAATTATAATAAAACAAAATATATTTATTTAATGACAAGAATGAAAAATTAGTTAAATATTAAGTTTAAATATATATATATATATATTTTTTGTTCATATCTTGTTGTTAAAAATTCATTAACCTTCAACACAAGCTTGAGATATTTTCGTTGATACTCCTCAACAGCTAACGTTTCATTGTCTAGATCATCATTTGTAATATTACTGTTTTCTAGCATAAAACTAAACATATTCTTATCTGTTAATTCCAGTTCTAACTGTTTCTTTTCTAGAAGATTTAAATTAGCTTTTATTTCATTTTCATCTGGATCAACTGCCTTTAAATCATTTGCCAATTTATCATGGATTCTTGTAAATGCTATCCTTATAGCTCTTCTGTTCCTTTTTCTTCTTCCATCTTAATTACAACCAAAATATGTATATCCTAACTTTTTCCACGAGGTCCTGTCACGCTCGCCAAATTTTAGGTAGAATTAAAAAACTTCGTGTAGTTATTTTCCTATTTTATTGAATTAACTTTCTTCTTTACAAAATAAATATTTTTTTCTATATGTCAAAATCAAAATTCCATTAACATTAAACAAGTGATAATTTTATTTCAATGTCACCAACTCTAGATACTAAAAATTCTTACAATGTTCTCAACACACACATTAAATAGTTGCCGTGGAGTTATACGACATTAATTAACTATGGCATCTCTAAAAGAATTTATATCTTCGTGCCTTTTTTAATAAATTTGACTTATTATGTGACCAAATAAAAAATAGTCACATGGAGCAAGATCTGGAGATCTAGCAGGCCAGTTAATAGCACCTCCTCGCCCAATCCAGCGTCTAGGAAATGCTAAATCCAAGTATTTTCGGACGTTCCTATTATAGTGTGCTGGACATCCATCTTGTAGGAATCAGACCTCTTGATTTGGGCGCGCAACATCCTCTATTGCGGGACCAATATCATTCTGCAACAATTCCAAATTTGTGGAATTTAGATTTCGACATATTTCTATCGGACCAATTATGTGGAGACCCAAAGTTTGTAGAAAAACTTCTGAAGTTGAAGAATTTTGTGCTAAAGCACTTGTGTTTTGAACTGTGACCTTCCCATCTACTTTATAATCATTCATAATCCGCCAGTACGGTGGTGTGGATAGCGATACGGAATTCGAATCCAGAGATCCCGAGTTCAAATCTCACTCAAGCTAAAAATTATATGAACTACCACACTGCGGCTCGGTGAGTGCGGACCCTGTACTGTAATTGGGATTCAGTTCCTGTTGTACAGCGTAATATAAATAAATAAATAAATAAATAAAATAATTGTTTTATGGGCAGGTAATTTCGGACACATAAGTGTTAAATGTCGTTCCTCACATATGATGCATTTAATTGGTGTTTTACATTTCCTCGCCAGATGACCGGGCCTTAAACAATAATAAGAACATTTTTTATTATTGATTATCTTACGTTTTTCTTGTAAGTCCATTTTTTGAGCTCTAAAACAATCTGAACTCTTATGTTTCTTCTCACAAAAGATACAGCTTCTTCTGTCAGCCTTGTTTGTATTTAGTAGAACAGCTGCTGTCGGAAATTCTTCTTCCTTTTCAATCATTTTATTTTTTCTTCATTTCTGATCATTATTTAGTCCAAAACCGGCTGTCGCTAGAGTTATTCTCTGCTCATTTTCAACTTCAGATCGTAGGAAAGTCATGAGCTTTGTTAGACGACTTTTCATACCCGCCGTTTCTTGATTCTCATGCTCACTTGTACTAGGATTTCTTTGCCAGGCTCGTAGCAGTTCCTCAGGCAAACACAACTCGACCAATGGGAATAACATGGTTGCATATTTGTCAGATGTAACCCCGAGCGAATCCAACGCTCGTAATTGTGCTTCTAACTTATCATACAAAGAGCACAGTGAAACTGTTTCATTCTTATCTATTACATTTTTTAAGATCAGCATAAGAAGTTCACGTACATAAACCTCTGCCAACATATCGTCCCGACCAAAACGATTTTTTAATCCCAGTATTGCTTTTTCGTAATTATCACCAGTCGGTGGAAAACTATTTATGAAGTCGCTCGACTTCCTTCTACGGTCGCTTGTAATAGGTATTGAAACTTGTCTTCCTGAGCTAGCTCTCTATCTTCGTGGATTTTCTTAAATAAGCTCCAAAAATGTAACCATTCTTTTTTATCTCCGTTAAATTTCTTCAGCTCAGTTTGTATCTTTTCTGATTTATGTTATTGTTACCAATTTCTATTTTTTGTTCATATCTTGGTGTTAAAAATTCATTAACCTGCAACACAAGCTTGAGATATTTTCGTTGATACTCCTCAACAGCTAACGTTTCATTGTCTAGATCATCATTTGTAATATTACTGTTTTCTAGCATAAAACTAAACATATTCTTATCTGTTAATTCCAGTTCTAACTGTTTCTTTTCTAGAAGATTTAAATTAGCTTTTATTTCATTTTCATCTGGATCAACTGCCTTTAAATCATTTGCCAATTTATCATGGATTCTTGTAAATGCTATCCTTATAGCTCTTCTGTTCCTTTTTCTTCTTCCATCTTAATTACAACCAAAATATGTATATCCTAACTTTTTCCACGAGGTCCTGTCACGCTCGCCAAATTTTAGGTAGAATTAAAAAACTTCGTGTAGTTATTTTCCTATTTTATTGAATTAACTTTCTTCTTTACAAAATAAATATTTTTTTCTATATGTCAAAATCAAAATTCCATTAACATTAAACAAGTGATAATTTTATTTCAATGTCACCAACTCTAGATACTAAAAATTCTTACAATGTTCTCAACACACACATTAAATAGTTGCCGTGGAGTTATACGACATTAATTAACTATGGCATCTCTAAAAGAATTTATATCTTTGTGCCTTTTTTAATAAATTTGACTTATTATGTGACCAAATAAAAAATAGTCACATGGAGCAAGATCTGGAGATCTAGCAGGCCAGTTAATAGCACCTCCTCGCCCAATCCAGCGTCTAGGAAATGCCAAATCCAAGTATTTTCAGACGTTCCTATTATAGTGTGCTGGACATCCATCTTGTAGGAATCAGACCTCTTGATTTGGGCGCGCAACATCCTCTATTGCGGGACCAATATCATTCTGCAACAATTCCAAATTTGTGGAATTTAGATTTCGACATATTTCTATCGGACCAATTATGTGGAGACCCAAAATTAAGGCCCACATATTAATTTTTTGAGGATATATAGAAATATTAATTCTTGGATTTGTAGTAGCCCAACAACGTGTGTTTTGAACTTTCGTTAGCCTTGTTTTGCACATCTTCGCAAAATTCTCTTCTACTTTCTTCGTTATATGGAAAAAATATCTTGATGACATTTCATTTTGTAGGAATAATAAGATTTTTTTTCTAAATACTGTAAACGATGCTATGATGGACTCCCAATTAATTTGCAATAAATCTAGTGCTACACAAAGGATCTACATTTATCAATCCTAGAACCCTTTCCTCTAACAACGCACGTTCTTCTGTTCTTGCCAAATTGCGATTTCCGAGCTCATGTGTACTTTTCGTGAATACAACTGCCGTCTTTAAATTTTGCCACTAATTTAGCAATTGTGGTTGCATTTGGAATCGGTCGATCCATAAACTTAATAGATTAGATTGATCAGTTCGTTACGAGTGCGCGATTTAGAATTTGATTTTATTATTTTTTACTCTAACTTTTATTTTGGTCAGATTGGTTTATATATATATATATATATATATATATATATATATATATATATATATATATATATATATATATATATATATATATATATAAATTTAATTATTACAAAAAGAAAAGAAACCAATCTGACCAAAATAAAAGTTAGAGTAAAAAATAATAAAATCAAATTCTAAATCGCGCACTCGTAACGAACTGATCAATCTAATCACCGACAACGAACTGCCCTCAAAACGGGGTAAAATCTGGAACTCTAACTGTCAGTTTGGTGGGAGAAACAACTAAAAAAAATACCTACCCGGGGGGGTAGACACATAATTTAGTCTTTCTATACCCACGGAATTTAAACGATCTCGGGGGTTGATCTTTGGTCTCCCGGGTGACTTGGGGTGGCAATAAATAGAGCAGCATACTAAACAGTCAGGCTGCAGCCCGTCGTAAAAAATAATAACTGTCACCAGAGTATCGTATTCATCCGCCGCTGATACCGCTATGTGTATTATCATAAAAAATTAATTAATCCTCGAGTAGCAGTGACGACTGAACACGATAAACTCTAGCCTGGGGTTAACTGTGCGCGCCCGCTCAGCCAGATCCCAATGTTGATCTTGAATACAACGGCATCACCATGTTTCAATTCACCGATTTCTTCAATTTTTAATGAAAATAAATATCGTTACCTATGATTATTTTGTTTTGATTTCTTGCCAGCGATTTATTTGTCGTTTCTGACGTTTTGACTTGACAATTTGTAAAATTTGTTTATTTACACTAATGACGAGCGTATTTTTATAATAAAAATATATTATGGAGGAAATAGTTACTTAAGAGTGCGACATCAATTTTCTATTAAGTTTATGGATCGACCGATTCCAAATGCAACCACAATTGCTAAATTAGTGGCAAAATTTAAAGACGGCAGTTGTATTCACGAAAAGTACACATGAGCTCGGAAATCGCAATTTGGCAAGAACAGAAGAACGTGCGTTGTTAGAGGAAAGGGTTCTAGGATTGATAAATGTAGATCCTTTGTGTAGCACTAGATTTATTGCAAATTAATTGGGAGTCCATCATAGCATCGTTTACAGTATTTAGAAAAAAAATCTTATTATTCCTACAAAATGAAATGTCATCAAGATATTTTTTCCATATAACGAAGAAAGTAGAAGAGAATTTTGCGAAGATGTGCAAAACAAGGCTAACGAAAGTTCAAAACACACGTTGTTGGGCTACTACAAATCCAAGAATTAATATTTCTATATATCCTCAAAAAATTAATATGTGGGCCTTAATTTTGGGTCTCCACATAATTGGTCCGATAGAAATATGTCGAAATCTAAATTCCACAAATTTGGAATTGTTGCAGAATGATATTGGTCCCGCAATAGAGGATGTTGCGCGCCCAAATCAAGAGGTCTGATTCCTACAAGATGGATGTCCAGCACACTATAATAGGAACGTCTGAAAATACTTGGATTTGGCATTTCCTAGACGCTGGATTGGGCGAGGAGGTGCTATTAACTGGCCTGCTAGATCTCCAGATCTTGCTCCATGTGACTATTTTTTATTTGGTCACATAATAAGTCAAATTTATTAAAAAAGGCACAAAGATATAAATTCTTTTAGAGATGCCATAGTTAATTAATGTCGTATAACTCCACGGCAACTATTTAATGTGTGTGTTGAGAACATTGTAAGAATTTTTAGTATCTAGAGTTGGTGACATTGAAATAAAATTATCACTTGTTTAATGTTAATGGAATTTTGATTTTGACATATAGAAAAAAATATTTATTTTGTAAAGAAGAAAGTTAATTCAATAAAATAGGAAAATAACTACACGAAGTTTTTTAATTCTACCTAAAATTTGGCGAGCGTGACAGGACCTCGTGGAAAAAGTTAGGATATACATATTTTGGTTGTAATTAAGATGGAAGAAGAAAAAGGAACAGAAGAGCTATAAGGATAGCATTTACAAGAATCCATGATAAATTGGCAAATGATTTAAAGGCAGTTGATCCAGATGAAAATGAAATAAAAGCTAATTTAAATCTTCTAGAAAAGAAACAGTTAGAACTGGAATTAACAGATAAGAATATGTTTAGTTTTATGCTAGAAAACAGTAATATTACAAATGATGATCTAGACAATGAAACGTTAGCTGTTGAGGAGTATCAACGAAAATATCTCAAGCTTGTGTTGCAGGTTAATGAATTTTTAACACCAAGATATGAACAAAAAATAGAAATTGGTAACAATAACATAAATCAGAAAAGATACAAACTGAGCTGAAGAAATTTAACGGAGATAAAAAAGAATGGTTACATTTTTGGAGCTTATTTAAGAAAATCCACGAAGATAGAGAGCTAGCTCAGGAAGACAAGTTTCAATACCTATTACAAGCGACCGTAGAAGGAAGTCGAGCGACTTCATAAATAGTTTTCCACCGACTGGTGATAATTACGAAAAAGCAATACTGGGATTAAAAAATCGTTTTGGTCGGGACGATATGTTGGCAGAGGTTTATGTACGTGAACTTCTTATGCTGATCTTAAAAAATGTAATAGATAAGAATGAAACAGTTTCACTGTGCTCTTTGTATGATAAGTTAGAAGCACAATTACGAGCGTTGGATTCGCTCGGGGTTACATCTGACAAATATGCAACCATGTTATTCCCATTGGTCGAGTTGTGTTTGCCTGAGGAACTGCTACGAGCCTGGCAAAGAAATCCTAGTACAAGTGAGCATGAGAATCAAGAAACGGCGGGTATGAAAAGTCGTCTAACAAAGCTCATGACTTTCCTACGATCTGAAGTTGAAAATGAGCAGAGAATAACTCTAGCGACAGCCGGTTTTGGACTAAATAATGATCAGAAATGAAGAAAAAATAAAATGATTGAAAAGGAAGAAGAATTTCCGACAGCAGCTGTTCTACTAAATACAAACAAGGCTGACAGAAGAAGCTGTATCTTTTGTGAGAAGAAACATAAGAGTTCAGATTGTTTTAGAGCTCAAAAAATGGACTTACAAGAAAAACGTAAGATAATCAATAATAAAAAATGTTCTTATTATTGTTTAAGGCCCGGTCATCTGGCGAGGAAATGTAAAACACCAATTAAATGCATCATATGTGAGGAACGACATTTAACACTTATGTGTCCGAAATTACCTGCCCATAAAACAATTATTTTATTTATTTATTTATTTATTTATTTATTTATATTACGCTGTACAACAGGAACTGAATCCCAATTACAGTACAGGGTCCGCACTCACCGAGCCGCAGTGTGGTAGTTCATATAATTTTTAGCTTGAGTGAGATTTGAACTCGGGATCTCTGGATTCGAATTCCGTATCGCTATCCACACCACCGTACTGGCGGATTATGAATGATTATAAAGTAGATGGGAAGGTCACAGTTCAAAACACAAGTGCTTTAGCACAAAATTCTTCAACTTCAGAAGTTTTTCTACAAACTTTGGTTGCAAAACTGATAGGTAAGAATGCTACCAGATTTGTTAAAATATTAATTGATACTGGATCACAAAATTTTTATATTTTGGATAAAACGGCAAACGAGATGGGATTTTCAAGTACTAGAAAAGAAAATCTGAAACAGGTTTTATTTGGAGGGATGGAAACGGTAAGTCAAACACATAATCGTTACGAAATATGTTTGACCGATATGAATGAGAAGTACAAATGTATACTAAATGTAATAGATCAACCAACGATAGTAAAAGATATACCTCATGTAAAAAATGGTCGTTGGATGGAAGAATTATGTCAAATGAATATTCAAGTAAGTGATAATGGGATTGTAAAGGGTGAGATAGAAATCTTATTAGGAGCAGACATTGCTGGTTACTTATTCACGGGAAGAAAAGAGAATTTAAAGTGTGGATTAGTAGCAGTGGAAACTCAAGTTGGTTGGACAATCATGGGAACTACACTGAATGAAAGAAGAGTTATATTGTACCGCCATGACAGTTGTAAATGAGGCACAAATCTGTCAATTATGGGATTTAGATGTAATAGGAATAAGAGATCCTATAGAAGTTAGACAAACAGAAGAAAGAGACATAGCTGCGATAAATCAGTTTAGGAAAACAATTACGGTTAAAGCAGATGGAAGATATAAGGTTCAACTAGCTTGGACAACCGACTATTTAGAGCTTCCATCAAATTTTGAAATCGCAGAGAAACGTCTCAACAATACTACTAAGAAATTAAAAGAACAAGGTTTATTCGATGAGTACGGTCACGTTTTACAGGATTGGGAGATAGAAGGTATAATAGAAAAAGTAGAAAACACAGAAGAACAGTATGTACATTATCTTCCTCATAGAGCCGTCATAAAAGAAAATAGCACAACGAGAATTAGACCCGTTTTTGACGCTTCGGCAAAAATGAAAAATTGTCCGTCTCTCAACGAACTTCTAGAAAAGGGACCAAATATGATTGAATTGATCCCGACAGAATTATTACGTTTTCGGTTGGACGGAATCGGGGTAATTTCAGACATTAAACGAGCCTTTCTACAAATTGAAGTGAACGAAGATGATCGAAACTTTTGACGTTTTCTGTGGAACAAAAACAATAAATTGGTAATTTTTAGACACACGTGTAGTGTTTGGAGTATCAAGTAGTCCGTTTTTATTAGCTTCTGTTATTGAATATCATTTGAAAAAGACTTTATACGAACTAAATGAAGATTATACAGAAGAATTATATTCGAAAGAAACATTGCAAAAATTAATTAACAGTTTTTATGTAGACAATTGTATTACAAGTGTACGGAATATACAAGAATTGAATAAATTTATAGGTGAAGCACGATGTGTTATGAAAAAGGCATGTTTCGACTTACGTGGTTGGGAACATTCTTCTGATTTAATGAGCAAGGAGAACCCAGTTTCATCAGTGCTTGGACTCAAATGGAATCGCGAATCGGATACATTGGAAATAAATCTTGATTTTTTAAATTCGTTGAAGCTTGAGAGTATCACAAAAAGAACAATTCTGTCTATCTCTCATAAACTATATGATCCAATAGGATATCTTTGTCCCTTAATATTGTTTCCTAAGTTAGTGTTACAGGATACCTGGGCAAAATAGATTGGATGGGATGAAGAGGTGGGAGAAGAGGTAAAGAAGAAGTTTAAATACTGGGTTAGCGAATTGAAGCAGCTGTCCGAGGTGAAGATCCACAGGTGGCTGGTCGATGAAGAAGATAAACATATTTTTTGTGACGCGAGCCAAGCTGCCTATGCTACAGCTGTGTTTCTCAGAGCTGTTACCAAAAATGGCGTAAGTGTTCGACTGCTACAAGCCAAGACGAGAATCGCACCCCTAAAAAAAATACAATTCCCCGTCTAGAACTTCTTGCTGCAACGGTGGGAGTTAGATTTACTCAAGAAATTAAGAAAAGTGACGAAAGGTTAGAGAAGATATCAAGTACTTATTGGGCCGATTCGACAACGGTACTAATGTGGATAAAGAAGGAAGAAAATCGAGAAGTTTTCGTTAGAAATTGTATTCGAGAGATTCGGCAGTTTTTAGATGAAAAGGAATGGCGGTATGTAGCCAGCGAAGAAATTTTGCGAACATTCCTTCAAGAGGGTGTACTGTAAAGAAACTAATACAAGAAACATGGTGGGATGGTACAGCCTAGCTGAGACTACAACCTGAAGAATGGCCAGATAAAAGGTCAGAAAACATAGATGAAGAAACAGTTACCACTTTAGCTACAAGAAAGAAACATTTTAATTGGTATTATAGTTATTTTTCATAGTACCAAAAAATAGTCAGAATGGTGGCCTGGATTAGACGATTTTATCAAATTGTAGACATACTAATAAAAAAAAGAAAGAAGAACTCTCGGTAGAAGAAAAGTATAGTCAAACTAATTCAAGAAGAATCATTCAACTAAGAGAAGAATAGTATACCTATATATCAAGATGAAGAAGGTATTATACGAGTGAAAACTAAGATCACACTAAAGCAGAATACGGAAAATTTCAAATGTCCAATGTTGTTACTTTCAAATCATACAGTGGTAAAATTATTAATAATAGATCATCAGAGAAGATTGGGACACGCTGGTACTCACATATTCTTAAATGTCATTCGTGAAAATTTTTGGATAACCAGAGGTCGAAAATGTATACGAAATATTTGTAAAAAATGCGTAATATGTAGAAGACAACATGCAAAAAGAATTGAAGTTGCACCAGGTCCATTACCTATTTATAGGATGAGAAGCGCGTTATTATTTGAAATAGTTGGAATAGACTACACCGGCCCGTTGTTATTAAAAGGAGGTATGAAAGCATGGGTCTGTTTATTCACATGCGCCGTTTATCGCGCAGTTAATTTAGAATTAGTAACATCACTTTCTACCGAAGTATTTGTACAAGCTCTTAGACGGTTTTTAGCTCGAAGAAGAAGACCTACAACTATCTAGTGATAATGGAACCAATTTTGTCGGTACTAAATATGCGCTCACACAAGTTGATTGGAAGAGAGTCCAAGAATTTGCTACCATTCAACGCATACAATGAAAATTTAACCCACCTAGTGCAGCATGGCGGGGCGGGTGGTGGGAGCGATTCATTAGAGTAATGAAAGACCTGTTGAAGAAGATGCTAGACAGAGCACATTTATTTTATGAAGAGATGAATACTTGTTTATGCGACTGCGAAGCAGTGATGAACAGTCGTCCGATAACTTATTTATATGACAGAGATCCTGAAATACATCAATTAACGTCTGCAATGTGTTAGAAATAATAATAAATACACACAGCAGACCGATGGAATCGTCTTTATTATATCTCAGCCAAAATATTACAACAAACACGTATTAAAAATGCAATATGTATCGGTTGACTCGCCACACAGCCCTTCCACGAACGCCTTTCTTAACCCCACTTCCTCCCTCTGCCGGTTTTTCTCCCACCGTCCAGCCTCCGGAAGTGTTCGAGGCTGCCGTTTTACCGCGCTGGGGTCGAGGTTAAGGCGGGGATTTTAACACTCGGCCATCCTGGATGCTGGTCGTCCCCGATCAGCCTGCAAGTCCGCCGAGTAGCGTTGGGGTTGCCGTCGTTGACGCGAGGATTTTCTGAGTGGTGCGGCGTCGTGGATCGGGTCAGCGTCATCCAGCCGCTCCTTCACCGGTTGCCTGCGCTGCTGCTGGTAGGGAGGATTAGGAGGAGTAAGAGGGATATTTGGTTGGGGATCGTCGTTTTCGGAACTGCCGTCGTCGGAACTGCCGTCATCGGAACCGTTTGGACAGCGTCAGGCCTTCAACTGGGATGCATGAGCCGTGGACGCGTAACGGCGGCCTTCCTTCGAATCTAGATCCGCCACCCGGTAAGTGTCACTGGGCAACTTTTCCATCACCACCAGTGGTCCTCGGAATTTCAGCTGCGTTTTGGTGGGCTTGCCAGTGTGTTCGGGTAGGCGACGCATCATCACCAGCTCGCCTGTCTCGTACACCGGTGCTCGATGATGCCTGCGGTCGAAACTCGCCTTCATCTTCTCCTGCTGGTTTCGGATAGTGTCACTAGCCTCCGTCTGGACGATCTGTGGTGATCTCCATTCATTTTTCGACACCGACGCCTGTCGTTCTAATCCATCATGGAATCGGGGTTGGTATCCGTGTAAAATCTCGAAGGCTGTTCTGCCTGTGGTCTTGTTTGAGGTACAGTTAATGTCTCTTGCGATTTTATCTAGATGACAATCCCAGTCTCGGTGCTCTGGGTCTTGGATGGCGGCCGTGATCATCGGAGCCAACGTCCGATTAACCCGCTCTACTTGCCCGTTTGCCCTCGGATGCTGGGATGCGTTCAATGTGTGACGGATTCCTCGAACCTCGCAGAATTGTTCGAATTCTCTCGAGGTAAACCCGGTGCCGCGATCTGTGATCACCCTCTCCGGGAGTCCACGTTTCAAGATCACATCTTGGAAAGCTTTCAAGATATCCTCGGTGGACGTTGTCGCCATCGGATAGAGCTGCACGAATTTTGTCAAGTTGTCCACGACTACAAGGAGCTGTGTATTTCGCCGTTTGCTAGGCACGTACGGTCCGACGTGATCCATGTGTATGGTCTCGAACGGTCGCGATCCTGGTGGTATTGGATTGAGCTGACCCGGACGCTTGCCTCCGGGGGTCTTGAGTAGCAAGCAATCAAAACAGGCTTGGATATGCTGCCGGATGTAGCATCGCATGCCAGGGAACCAGTAGTGTGTTTGGACTTGCGCTACAGTCTTGTCAAGTGCGAAATGTCCCATCAGATCGTGACATTTCACGACGATGGCCTTACGATTCGTTTGCACACACGGTGCTGGTGAAGCTCTAGTCCCTGCACCTGGTTCTTCTCTTCAGTAGTGCGGTCATTCTCGGCTTTCTTCAAAATGTTGATCTTCACCCGCAGCTCCGGATCGCCATGTTGCATCAGTAAAATCTGATCACCGACTGAAAGGCTGAGACATACTTCAACCTTTTGCAAAATTTCGCTCAATATGTCGGCGGCGTCTTCTGTGCTGGCCCGGCTGAGCGCGTCTACGTGGGTCATGTGGACGCCTGGCCGGTGCCGGACATCGAAGTCGAATTCTTGGATCAGCATCATCCATCGAGCGATTTGTGGGTTTGTGGTCTTTTTCTCATTCATAAAAACTAGAGACTGACAGTCCGTCACCACCGTGAATTAAATGCACAGTAGGAACTGCCTCAAACGTTCCATACACCATAGCCATCAGCTTCAGCTTGCTACTATGGTACATCTGCTCCGTATGTGTGAGCTTTTTGTTGACGCAGTACACCAAGTGCCATCTTTCTTCCGAATCTCGTTGCATCAGCATGCCAGTCGGTATCCGCCGCTGGATTATACAGACGGAGTACTGGTTCGCTGAGCAACGTCAGATTCAGATCTTGGAACGCAGTTTCTTGTTCTTCATTCCACGCGAATATCGCGTCCTTCGCGGTCAACTGGCTAAGCGGTTTAGCCGTTGTGGCGCAGCGCGGAATGAAACGACGGAAGAAACCTACCAGACCCAGGAAACGCCGCACCTCGTGTGTATTCTTTGGAGCTGGGAAGTTTTGGATCGCTGTCAGCTTGCGCTCGCCAGGCTTGAGCCCATCCGCCGATACTCGGAAGCCAAGAAACTCGACCTCCCGGCGTCCAAACTCGCATTTACTAGGCTTCAAAGTCAAGCCAGCTCTCCGCAGCGCCTCCAGGACTTGCTCTAAGCGTTGCATCATCTCCTTCCAGTCGCTGGCGGGAATGAGCAGATCGTCCATGTAGCACAGGGCGACTCGATTCCGCAGGTTCCCGAGGGCGAGGTGCATCAGCCGCGTGAACTCGAACGGTGCGTTCGCTAACCCGAACGTCATGCGCTCGAACTGGCCGGTTTCATCGGGCGTCACAATTGCTGATTTCTCCTTGGATTCCTCACTCAGCGGGATCTGTAAATAGCCGTGTGCTAAATCAAGGATCGTGAACAATCTTGCTTCGGACAGTTGTTCTAGCAGCTCATCTGTGTCCGGAATCGGCCAGGATTGTTTCTTGGTCTGTGCGTTCAGGCGCCTGTAGTCCAGCACTATCCGAGGTTCTCCACTCTTCTTCCAAACCACCAGCACGGGGCTCGCGTATGGTGACTTGGTGCTGCTGATTATCCCGCATTCGCGCCACTCTCTCACGGTGTCTGCGATAATCTCTCTTTCGGGCCTTGTTGTTCGGTAAGGCTTGCAGCGAACTGGTGTGCTGTCTTCCGTCTCTTCGATGGTCATTTCTGTGAGTGTCGTGAGGCCAAGTTCGGTCATATTTATGGCGAAGCAGTCTCGGAATCTGATCAACAGCTGCTGAAGTTGCTCGCGCTCTTCGGAAGTTACAGCGTCATCAATCTTGATCTCACTCAGTTCTTCTTTCTCGTTGTTCTGGTGCTGTTCCGGAGTCATGCTGAGCATGACCTGTTCAGCTTGTGCTACTACCTGGCCCTCTTTGATTATGACGTCGTGATTTGAATAATTGACAATTGGCACTTCGATCTGTTTGCTCTCCGATGCCGGCTGGAATTGGACGTTTCTGCTGGATTCCATGGTTGGGAGTGGTCCATTGCCTGGTAATCTAACTTGTATTAGATTCACACTGTTGGGTGGCAAGTTTACATCCTCCGCGGCTCGCAGTGTCGCACGAGTAGCGGCATAAGATTCTGTCCGGTGAAATTGGAAATTGGTTGCATCGCTGATCTTCAGCACGTCTCCGATCTTCGTGTAGGTTACGTGAGGCAGTTCGGTCCAGGTGCGGCCGATGATGACTTCCACCGGTTGGGCTTGATCCGGCACTACTAGAACTTCAATATCACCAATTACTCCGTCCACGCTGATTTTTGCTCGGGCACTTCCGAGCGTCGTCATTACGGCGGCTGTGGTGTCCCCGAATCCGTATATTGGATAGTGGTTTTTAGTCATCCGCAGACCGGCTTGCAGAGCTACAGTGGCTCGCACCACGCAGCTCGAACTTCCGGTGTCGATGAGGCCCTGGAATCTGCAATTATTGATTTTGACATACTTGCCAGCGTCTGCGTTTGGAGTAGAGACAAGATAAGTGCCTGGTGGCTTGCTTTGGGGGCAGTCTCGTTGCAGATGACCTTCCTGTTGACATGACCTGCAAGTCATCGGTCGCTTCTTCTCAGGGCAGTCCCTTGCCAGGTGAGAGTACTGGTTGCAGTTGTAGCATCGTCTTTCTAAATTTTTCGGGCAACTCGTTGACGATGCTGGCGGCGGTGTTCTTACTTCCTGTTTTGGCTCTTCTTTCTTCGGAGCTTCACGTCGCTGGTTGCGGCTGCTGTTGCCAAAATATTGCGCCCGACTCTTCTCCACTCGTTCGCACCGTTGGATGGCATCCAACAGCGCATCTTCTTCCGTGAACGCTTGACTCACCAGCTCGGTGCAGAGGGTTCTCGAACGTAAACCCGTCAATATCTGCTCTTGAGCTTCGGTGAATGACAGCCCAAGATCCCTGCACAGACGCATTTTAGAGTAAACATATTCTGAGGTCAACTCACCCTGTTCTTGCACTCTGGATGTCATGCGTTCCCATTTCTCCGGCAACGAGCCTTCCCGAGCGAATGATTTCCTGAATTCAGTCTCGAATTCGCTCCATGACTTGATTCTCTCACACCTTCCTAGATACCATTCCTTGGCACCTTTCGTCAGATGTAGCCTGGCCGTCTCTAACTTGAACGCATCCGGCCATCGATGGTTATTAGCAGTGCGAAGCAACGACTCTAACCATGCCTTCGCCCGACCTGCTCCATTCTCGCCATCGAAATCTTTAATCGACGCGGACAAATCGGGCATCACGCAGTAAGTGACGGCTGTCGCTTCTTCGGTACTTGTAATGTTTTGGGGTGATTGGCTGCGGATGTTCATCGACTGGTGCATGGCTGTCATATTCAGCATCATTGTTTCCATCATTTTCAACATGGCCATCTGTATGTTGTTTGCGTCACCCTCCGGCCATGCCCCGTCATCTTGGTTTCGTTGTCCCGCGCTATCGATGTTATTGTCTTCTGAAACCTCGCTATTTTGTTGACCATCAACCATGTTTACGCAGGCCGAACTTTTACTTCTCGTTATCACCATAAGAATATTTAAGTCAATGTTCGCGCTTTGGTAGCCTTATTTCACACAGAGTTCTCTACCACAACACAATTTCACACAGTTTACCTTGTATCACTTACGCGTTCACTGAGCACGAATCCCACTTCTGAGTTGTTAGAAATAATAATAAATACACACAGCAGACCGATGGAATCGTCTTTATTATATCTCAGCCAAAATATTACAACAAACACGTATTAAAAATGCAATATGTATCGGTTGACTCGCCACACAGCACTTCCACGCACGCCTTTCTTAACCCCACTTCCTTCCTCTGCCGGTTTTTCTCCCACCGTCCAGCCTCCGGAAGTGTTCGAGGCTGCCGTTTTACCGCGCTGGGGTCGAGGTTAAGGCGGGGATTTTAACAAATGTTTCTAGTAGAGATTCAAGAGATTGGTATGGTGGATCTAGACCTGGTGGAAGCCAAGTATTTGAATAAACGGTTGAGGTATCGACAAAAATTAAGAAATGAGCTACGAGAAAGATTCAGAATCTTGGACAATTAATACAACCTTTAAAAAGCACAGGAAATTTTAAATCTATTAAAGTAGGAGATATCGTTTTGATAGGCGATGATAACGTCAAAAGGATTAGGTGGCCACTGGCAAGAATGATAGAAGTTATCTCCGGAAAAGATGGAGTTGCGAGAATTGTGAAACTAAAAACTAATAGAGGCAAAATCCTCAGACCAATACAACGAGTTTATCCACTTGAAGTTTCTGAAGAAGATAGAGAAAAATCTTAAACAAAGAAGAAAAGCCGAAAGTAACATCTCTCAGAATAAAGAAAAGAAGACTACGGTAACAGGTTCGGGAAGAATAGTACAGATTCCCAAGAAATTAAATGATTTTGATTTAAATACTTAAGTTCCACAATGCTGCCAACTCTAGGTGGGAGTGTTAAGAACATTGTAAGAATTTTTAGTATCTAGAGTTGGTGACATTGAAATAATATTATCACTTGTTTAATGTTAATGGAATTATGATTTTGACATATAGAAAAAAAATATTAATTTTGTAAATAAGAAAGTTAATACAATAAAATAGGAAAATAACTACGTGTAAACAATCATGTAGTCTACGTCTTCATTTTTCATGTATACAATGTAGACTATGTAGACAATGAAAACACCTGTGTTCACTTAAGTCATATTAAAATTTTATCCCTAGAACTAGGGAATTTTAAATGTTGGTAGAGATTTTAATTTTTATTCTAGGGATTATATGAAAAAAAAAGAGTTGTGCAGGGCAAAACGTTCAAAATTTGTCAACTGGTAATTGTTAAAAATAGCGCCAAAGAAAACTCCGCCTGGTGATCGATTTTAAAAATATGACAGTTCGCCCAAGACTCAAGACAGACATTCGTCTAGTAATGTACCAGCACTTGCTTTATTAGTTTGATTATATAAAGACCGATAATGACCCGAGCTCACGAATACAAATACATGTAATAGTTACAAATTTAGTTTATGTTGAATTTTACAACTGTCAGATGCATTATCTACATTGTTTACATTGTCTACGTCGCTAGAATTGTCGACGTATTGTCTACGTGTAGATGTAGACAATTAAAGATTACATGTAGATGCACATCTCTGGTTGAAATACGCCTTGTAAACGAAAAATGTTTATTGCAGACTCTAATAACGTAGAAATCGTGTTTCAAGTTGAAATACGCCTTGGGACCATATCTCACCTAAAGTAAATGGTAGAATCAAACTTTAACCAAACGTAATGTTTGTACCTAGGGTAAAGTTAAAAAGTTTAAACAATTTTAAAATATCACTATATTTAGGCGAGTAAACGAAAAATGTTCGTTTCAGACTCTAAAAACGTAGAAATCGTGTTTCAATTTGAAATACGCCTTGTAAACGAAAAATGTTTATTTCAGACTCTAATAACGTAGAAATCGTGTTTCAAGTTGAAATACGCCTTGGGACCATATCTCACCTAAAGTAAATGGTAGAATCAAACTTTAACCAAACGTAATGTTTGTACCTAGGGTAAAGTTAAAAAGTTTAAACAATTTTAAAATATCACTATATTTAGGCGAGTAAACGAAAAATGTTCGTTTCAGACTCTAAAAACGTAGAAATCGTGTTTCAAGTTGAAATACGCCTTGTAAACGAAAAATGTTTATTTCAGACTCTAATAACGTAGAAATCGTGTTTCAAGTTGAAATACGCCTTGGGACCATATCTCACCTAAAGTAAATGGTAGAATCAAAACTTTAACCAAACGTAATGTTTGTACCTAGGGTAAAGTTAAAAAGTTTAAACAATTTGAAAATATCACTATATTTAGGCGAGTAAACGAAAAATGTTCGTCTCAGACTCTAAAACCGCAGAAATCGTGTTTCAAGTTGAAATACGCCTTGGTACCATATCTCACCTAAAGTAAATGGTAGAATCAAACTTTAACCAAACGTAATGTTTGTACCTAGTATAAAGTTAAAAAGTTTAAACAATTTTAAAATATCACTATATTTAGGCGAGTAAACGAAAAATGTTCATTTCAGACTCTAAAAACGTAGAAATCGTGTTTCAAGTTGAAATACGCCTTGTAAACGAAAAATGTTTATTTCAGACTCTAATAACGTAGAAATCGTGTTTCAAGTTGAAATACGCCTTGGGACCATATCTCACCTAAAGTAAATGGTAGAATCAAACTTTAACCAAACGTAATGTTTGTACCTAGGGTAAAGTTAAAAAGTTTAAACAATTTGAAAATATCACTATTTTTAGGCGAGTAAACGAAAAATGTTCGTCTCAGACTCTAAAACCGCAGAAATCGTGTTTCAAGTTGAAATACGCCTTGGTACCATATCTCACCTAAAGTAAATGGTAGAATCAAACTTTAACCAAACGTAATGTTTGTACCTAGTATAAAGTTAAAAAGTTTAAACAATTTTAAAATATCACTATATTTAGGCGAGTAAACGAAAAATGTTCATTTCAGACTCTAAAAACGTAGAAATCGTGTTTCAAGTTGAAATACGCCTTGTAAACGAAAAATGTTTATTTCAGACTCTAATAACGTAGAAATTGTGTTTCAAGTTGAAATACGCCTTGGGACCATATCTCACCTAAAGTAAATGGTAGAATCAAACTTTAACCAAACGTAATGTTTGTACCTAGGGTAAAGTTAAAAAGTTTAAACAATTTGAAAATATCACTATATTTAGGCGAGTAAACGAAAAATGTTCGTCTCAGACTCTAAAACCGCAGAAATCGTGTTTCAAGTTGAAATACGCCTTGGTACCATATCTCACCTAAAGTAAATGGTAGAATCAAACTTTAACCAAACGTAATGTTTGTACCTAGTATAAAGTTAAAAAGTTTAAACAATTTTAAAATATCACTATATTTAGGCGAGTAAACGAAAAATGTTCATTTCAGACTCTAAAAACGTAGAAATCGTGTTTCAAGTTGAAATACGCCTTGTAAACGAAAAATGTTTATTTCAGACTCTAATAACGTAGAAATCGTGTTTCAAGTTGAAATACGCCTTGGGACCATATCTCACCTAAAGTAAATGGTAGAATCAAACTTTAACCAAACGTAATGTTTGTACCTAGGGTAAAGTTAAAAAGTTTAAACAATTTGAAAATATCACTATTTTTAGGCGAGTAAACGAAAAATGTTCGTCTCAGACTCTAAAACCGCAGAAATCGTGTTTCAAGTTGAAATACGCCTTGGTACCATATCTCACCTAAAGTAAATGGTAGAATCAAACTTTAACCAAACGTAATGTTTGTACCTAGTATAAAGTTAAAAAGTTTAAACAATTTTAAAATATCACTATATTTAGGCGAGTAAACGAAAAATGTTCATTTCAGACTCTAAAAACGTAGAAATCGTGTTTCAAGTTGAAATACGCCTTGTAAACGAAAAATGTTTATTTCAGACTCTAATAACGTAGAAATTGTGTTTCAAGTTGAAATACGCCTTGGGACCATATCTCACCTAAAGTAAATGGTAGAATCAAACTTTAACCAAACGTAATGTTTGTACCTAGGGTAAAGTTAAAAAGTTTAAACAATTTTAAAATATCACTATATTTAGGCGAGTAAACGAAAAATGTTCTTTTCAGACTCTAAAAACGTAATCGTGTTTCAAGTTGAAATACGCCTTGTAAACGAAAAATGTTTATTTCAGACTCTAATAACGTAGAAATCGTGTTTCAAGTTGAAATACGCCTTGGAACCATATCTCACCTAAAGTAAATGGTAGAATCAAACTTTAACCAAACGTAATGTTTGTACCTAGGGTAAAGTTAAAAAGTTTAAACAATTTTAAAATATCATTATATTTAGGCGAGTAAACGAAAAATGTTCGTCTCAGACTCTAAAACCGCAGAAATCGTGTTTCAAGTTGAAATACGCCTTGGTACCATATCTCACCTAAAGTAAATGGTAGAATCAAACTTTAACCAAACGTAATGTTTGTACCTAGGGTAAAGTTAAAAAGTTTAAACAATTTTAAAATATCACTATATTTAGGCGAGTAAACGAAAAATGTTCATTTCAGACTCTAAAAACGTAATCGTGTTTCAAGTTGAAATACGCCTTGTAAACGAAAAATGTTTATTTCAGACTCTAATAACGTAGAAATCGTGTTTCAAGTTGAAATACGCCTTGGGACCATATCTCACCTAAAGTAAATGGTAGAATCAAACTTTAACCAAACGTAATGTTTGTACCTAGGGTAAAGTTAAAAAGTTTAAACAATTTGAAAATATCACTAGATTTAGGCGAGTAAACGAAAAATGTTCGTTTCAGACTCTAAAAACGTAGAAATCGTGTTTCAAGTTGAAATACGCCTTGTAAACGAAAAATGTTTATTTCAGACTCTAATAACGTAGAAATCGTGTTTCAAGTTGAAATACGCCATGGGACCATATCTCACCTAAAGTAAATGGTAGAATCAAACTTTAACCAAACGTAATGTTTGTACCTAGGGTAAAATTAAAAAGTTTAAACAATTTTAAAATATCACTATATTTAGGCGAGTCAACGAAAAATGTTCATTTCAGACTCTAAAAACGTAGAAATCGTGTTTCAAGTTGAAATACGCCTTGTAAACGAAAAATGTTTATTTCAGACTCTAATAACGTAGAAATTGTGTTTCAAGTTGAAATACGCCTTGGGACCATATCTCACCTAAAGTAAATGGTAGAATCAAACTTTAACCAAACGTAATGTTTGTACCTAGGGTAAAGTTAAAAAGTTTAAACAATTTGAAAATATCACTATATTTAGGCGAGTAAACGAAAAATGTTCGTCTCAGACTCTAAAACCGCAGAAATCGTGTTTCAAGTTGAAATACGCCTTGGTACCATATCTCACCTAAAGTAAATGGTAGAATCAAACTTTAACCAAACGTAATGTTTGTACCTAGGGTAAAGTTAAAAAGTTTAAACAATTTTAAAATATCACTATATTTAGGCGAGTAAACGAAAAATGTTCATTTCAGACTCTAAAAACGTAGAAATCGTGTTTCAAGTTGAAATACGCCTTGTAAACGAAAAATGTTTATTTCAGACTCTAATAACGTAGAAATCGTGTTTCAAGTTGAAATACGCCTTGGGACCATATCTCACCTAAAGTAAATGGTAGAATCAAACTTTAACCAAACGTAATGTTTGTACCTAGGGTAAAGTTAAAAAGTTTAAACAATTTGAAAATATCACTATTTTTAGGCGAGTAAACGAAAAATGTTCGTCTCAGACTCTAAAACCGCAGAAATCGTGTTTCAAGTTGAAATACGCCTTGGTACCATATCTCACCTAAAGTAAATGGTAGAATCAAACTTTAACCAAACGTAATGTTTGTACCTAGTATAAAGTTAAAAAGTTTAAACAATTTTAAAATATCACTATATTTAGGCGAGTAAACGAAAAATGTTCATTTCAGACTCTAAAAACGTAGAAATCGTGTTTCAAGTTGAAATACGCCTTGTAAACGAAAAATGTTTATTTCAGACTCTAATAACGTAGAAATTGTGTTTCAAGTTGAAATACGCCTTGGGACCATATCTCACCTAAAGTAAATGGTAGAATCAAACTTTAACCAAACGTAATGTTTGTACCTAGGGTAAAGTTAAAAAGTTTAAACAATTTGAAAATATCACTATATTTAGGCGAGTAAACGAAAAATGTTCGTCTCAGACTCTAAAACCGCAGAAATCGTGTTTCAAGTTGAAATACGCCTTGGTACCATATCTCACCTAAAGTAAATGGTAGAATCAAACTTTAACCAAACGTAATGTTTGTACCTAGTATAAAGTTAAAAAGTTTAAACAATTTTAAAATATCACTATATTTAGGCGAGTAAACGAAAAATGTTCATTTCAGACTCTAAAAACGTAGAAATCGTGTTTCAAGTTGAAATACGCCTTGTAAACGAAAAATGTTTATTTCAGACTCTAATAACGTAGAAATCGTGTTTCAAGTTGAAATACGCCTTGGGACCATATCTCACCTAAAGTAAATGGTAGAATCAAACTTTAACCAAACGTAATGTTTGTACCTAGGGTAAAGTTAAAAAGTTTAAACAATTTGAAAATATCACTATATTTAGGCGAGTAAACGAAAAATGTTCGTCTCAGACTCTAAAACCGCAGAAATCGTGTTTCAAGTTGAAATACGCCTTGGTACCATATCTCACCTAAAGTAAATGGTAGAATCAAACTTTAACCAAACGTAATGTTTGTACCTAGGGTAAAGTTAAAAAGTTTAAACAATTTTAAAATATCACTATATTTAGGCGAGTAAACGAAAAATGTTCATTTCAGACTCTAAAAACGTAGAAATCGTGTTTCAAGTTGAAATACGCCTTGTAAACGAAAAATGTTTATTTCAGACTCTAATAACGTAGAAATCGTGTTTCAAGTTGAAATACGCCTTGGGACCATATCTCACCTAAAGTAAATGGTAGAATCAAACTTTAACCAAACGTAATGTTTGTACCTAGGGTAAAGTTAAAAAGTTTAAACAATTTGAAAATATCACTATTTTTAGGCGAGTAAACGAAAAATGTTCGTCTCAGACTCTAAAACCGCAGAAATCGTGTTTCAAGTTGAAATACGCCTTGGTACCATATCTCACCTAAAGTAAATGGTAGAATCAAACTTTAACCAAACGTAATGTTTGTACCTAGTATAAAGTTAAAAAGTTTAAACAATTTTAAAATATCACTATATTTAGGCGAGTAAACGAAAAATGTTCATTTCAAACTCTAAAAACGTAGAAATCGTGTTTCAAGTTGAAATACGCCTTGTAAACGAAAAATGTTTATTTCAGACTCTAATAACGTAGAAATTGTGTTTCAAGTTGAAATACGCCTTGGGACCATATCTCACCTAAAGTAAATGGTAGAATCAAACTTTAACCAAACGTAATGTTTGTACCTAGGGTAAAGTTAAAAAGTTTAAACAATTTGAAAATATCACTATATTTAGGCGAGTAAACGAAAAATGTTCGTCTCAGACTCTAAAACCGCAGAAATCGTGTTTCAAGTTGAAATACGCCTTGGTACCATATCTCACCTAAAGTAAATGGTAGAATCAAACTTTAACCAAACGTAATGTTTGTACCTAGTATAAAGTTAAAAAGTTTAAACAATTTTAAAATATCACTATATTTAGGCGAGTAAACGAAAAATGTTCATTTCAGACTCTAAAAACGTAGAAATCGTGTTTCAAGTTGAAATACGCCTTGTAAACGAAAAATGTTTATTTCAGACTCTAATAACGTAGAAATCGTGTTTCAAGTTGAAATACGCCTTGGGACCATATCTCACCTAAAGTAAATGGTAGAATCAAACTTTAACCAAACGTAATGTTTGTACCTAGGGTAAAGTTAAAAAGTTTAAACAATTTGAAAATATCACTATATTTAGGCGAGTAAACGAAAAATGTTCGTCTCAGACTCTAAAACCGCAGAAATCGTGTTTCAAGTTGAAATACGCCTTGGTACCATATCTCACCTAAAGTAAATGGTAGAATCAAACTTTAACCAAACGTAATGTTTGTACCTAGGGTAAAGTTAAAAAGTTTAAACAATTTTAAAATATCACTATATTTAGGCGAGTAAACGAAAAATGTTCATTTCAGACTCTAAAAACGTAGAAATCGTGTTTCAAGTTGAAATACGCCTTGTAAACGAAAAATGTTTATTTCAGACTCTAATAACGTAGAAATCGTGTTTCAAGTTGAAATACGCCTTGGGACCATATCTCACCTAAAGTAAATGGTAGAATCAAACTTTAACCAAACGTAATGTTTGTACCTAGGGTAAAGTTAAAAAGTTTAAACAATTTGAAAATATCACTATTTTTAGGCGAGTAAACGAAAAATGTTCGTCTCAGACTCTAAAACCGCAGAAATCGTGTTTCAAGTTGAAATACGCCTTGGTACCATATCTCACCTAAAGTAAATGGTAGAATCAAACTTTAACCAAACGTAATGTTTGTACCTAGTATAAAGTTAAAAAGTTTAAACAATTTTAAAATATCACTATATTTAGGCGAGTAAACGAAAAATGTTCATTTCAAACTCTAAAAACGTAGAAATCGTGTTTCAAGTTGAAATACGCCTTGTAAACGAAAAATGTTTATTTCAGACTCTAATAACGTAGAAATTGTGTTTCAAGTTGAAATACGCCTTGGGACCATATCTCACCTAAAGTAAATGGTAGAATCAAACTTTAACCAAACGTAATGTTTGTACCTAGGGTAAAGTTAAAAAGTTTAAACAATTTGAAAATATCACTATATTTAGGCGAGTAAACGAAAAATGTTCGTCTCAGACTCTAAAACCGCAGAAATCGTGTTTCAAGTTGAAATACGCCTTGGTACCATATCTCACCTAAAGTAAATGGTAGAATCAAACTTTAACCAAACGTAATGTTTGTACCTAGTATAAAGTTAAAAAGTTTAAACAATTTTAAAATATCACTATATTTAGGCGAGTAAACGAAAAATGTTCATTTCAGACTCTAAAAACGTAGAAATCGTGTTTCAAGTTGAAATACGCCTTGTAAACGAAAAATGTTTATTTCAGACTCTAATAACGTAGAAATCGTGTTTCAAGTTGAAATACGCCTTGGGACCATATCTCACCTAAAGTAAATGGTAGAATCAAACTTTAACCAAACGTAATGTTTGTACCTAGGGTAAAGTTAAAAAGTTTAAACAATTTGAAAATATCACTATTTTTAGGCGAGTAAACGAAAAATGTTCGTCTCAGACTCTAAAACCGCAGAAATCGTGTTTCAAGTTGAAATACGCCTTGGTACCATATCTCACCTAAAGTAAATGGTAGAATCAAACTTTAACCAAACGTAATGTTTGTACCTAGTATAAAGTTAAAAAGTTTAAACAATTTTAAAATATCACTATATTTAGGCGAGTAAACGAAAAATGTTCATTTCAGACTCTAAAAACGTAGAAATCGTGTTTCAAGTTGAAATACGCCTTGTAAACGAAAAATGTTTATTTCAGACTCTAATAACGTAGAAATTGTGTTTCAAGTTGAAATACGCCTTGGGACCATATCTCACCTAAAGTAAATGGTAGAATCAAACTTTAACCAAACGTAATGTTTGTACCTAGGGTAAAGTTAAAAAGTTTAAACAATTTGAAAATATCACTATATTTAGGCGAGTAAACGAAAAATGTTCGTCTCAGACTCTAAAACCGCAGAAATCGTGTTTCAAGTTGAAATACGCCTTGGTACCATATCTCACCTAAAGTAAATGGTAGAATCAAACTTTAACCAAACGTAATGTTTGTACCTAGGGTAAAGTTAAAAAGTTTAAACAATTTTAAAATATCACTATATTTAGGCGAGTAAACGAAAAATGTTCTTTTCAGACTCTAAAAACGTAATCGTGTTTCAAGTTGAAATACGCCTTGTAAACGAAAAATGTTTATTTCAGACTCTAATAACGTAGAAATCGTGTTTCAAGTTGAAATACGCCTTGGAACCATATCTCACCTAAAGTAAATGGTAGAATCAAACTTTAACCAAACGTAATGTTTGTACCTAGGGTAAAGTTAAAAAGTTTAAACAATTTTAAAATATCATTATATTTAGGCGAGTAAACGAAAAATGTTCGTCTCAGACTCTAAAACCGCAGAAATCGTGTTTCAAGTTGAAATACGCCTTGGTACCATATCTCACCTAAAGTAAATGGTAGAATCAAACTTTAACCAAACGTAATGTTTGTACCTAGGGTAAAGTTAAAAAGTTTAAACAATTTTAAAATATCACTATATTTAGGCGAGTAAACGAAAAATGTTCATTTCAGACTCTAAAAACGTAATCGTGTTTCAAGTTGAAATACGCCTTGTAAACGAAAAATGTTTATTTCAGACTCTAATAACGTAGAAATCGTGTTTCAAGTTGAAATACGCCTTGGGACCATATCTCACCTAAAGTAAATGGTAGAATCAAACTTTAACCAAACGTAATGTTTGTACCTAGGGTAAAGTTAAAAAGTTTAAACAATTTGAAAATATCACTAGATTTAGGCGAGTAAACGAAAAAAGGTCGTTTCAGACTCTAAAAACGTAGAAATCGTGTTTCAAGTTGAAATACGCCTTGTAAACGAAAAATGTTTATTTCAGACTCTAATAACGTAGAAATCGTGTTTCAAGTTGAAATACGCCATGGGACCATATCTCACCTAAAGTAAATGGTAGAATCAAACTTTAACCAAACGTAATGTTTGTACCTAGGGTAAAGTTAAAAAGTTTAAACAATTTTAAAATATCACTATATTTAGGCGAGTAAACGAAAAATGTTCATTTCAGACTAAAAACGTAGAAATCGTGTTTCAAGTTGAAATACGCCTTGTAAACGAAAAATGTTTATTTCAGACTCTAAGAACGTAGAAATCGTGTTTCAAGTTGAAATACGCCTTGGGACCATATCTCACCTAAAGTAAATGGTAGAATCAAACTTTAACCAAACGTAATGTTTGTACCTAGGGTAAAGTTAAAAAGTTTAAACAATTTTAAAATATCACTATATTTAGGCGAGTAAACGAAAAATGTTCGTATCAGAATCTAAAAACGTAGAAATCGTGTTTCAAGTTGAAATACGCCTTGTAAACGAAAAATGTTTATTTCAGACTCTAATAACGTAGAAATCGTGTTTCAAGTTGAAATACGCCTTGGGACCATACCTCACCTAAAGTAAATGGTAGAATCAAACTTTAACCAAACGTAATGTTTGTACCTAGGGTAAAGTTAAAAAGTTTAAACAATTTTAAAATATCACTAGATTTAGGCGAGTAAACGAAAAATGTTCATTTCAGACTCTAAAAACGTAGAAATCGTGTTTCAAGTTGAAATACGCCTTGTAAACGAAAAATGTTTATTTCAGACTCTAATAACGTAGAAATCGTGTTTCAAGTTGAAATACGCCTTGGGACCATATCTCACCTAAAGTAAATGGTAGAATCAAACTTTAACCAAACGAAATGTTTGTACCTAGGGTAAAGTTAAAAAGTTTAAACAATTTTAAAATATCACTAGATTTAGGCGAGTAAACGAAAAATGTTCGTTTCAGACTCTAAAAACGTAGAAATCGTGTTTCAAGTTGAAATACGCCTTGTAAACGAAAAATGTTTATTTTAGACTCTAATAACGTAGAAATCGTGTTTCAAGTTAAAATACGCCTTGGGACCATATCTCACCTAAAGTAAATGGTAGAATCAAACTTTAACCAAACGTAATGTTTGTACCTAGGGTAAAGTTAAAAAGTTTAAACAATTTGAAAATATCACTATATTTAGGCGAGTAAACGAAAAATGTTCATTTCAGACTCTAAAAACGTAGAAATCGTGTTTCAAGTTGAAATACGCCTTGTAAACGAAAAATGTTTATTTCAGACTCTAATAACGTAGAAATTGTGTTTCAAGTTGAAATACGCCTTGGGACCATATCTCACCTAAAGTAAATGGTAGAATCAAACTTTAACCAAACGTAATGTTTGTACCTAGGGTAAAGTTAAAAAGTTTAAACAATTTGAAAATATCACTATATTTAGGCGAGTAAACGAAAAATGTTCGTTTCAGACTCTAAAAACGTAGAAATCGTGTTTCAAGTTGAAATACGCCTTGTAAACGAAAAATGTTTATTTCAGACTCTAATAACGTAGAAATTGTGTTTCAAGTTGAAATACGCCTTGGGACCATATCTCACCTAAAGTAAATGGTAGAATCAAACTTTAACCAAACGTAATGTTTGTACCTAGGGTAAAGTTAAAAAGTTTAAACAATTTGAAAATATCACTATATTTAGGCGAGTAAACGAAAAATGTTCGTCTCAGACTCTAAAACCGCAGAAATCGTGTTTCAAGTTGAAATACGCCTTGGTACCATATCTCACCTAAAGTAAATGGTAGAATCAAACTTTAACCAAACGTAATGTTTGTACCTAGGGTAAAGTTAAAAAGTTTAAACAATTTTAAAATATCACTATATTTAGGCGAGTAAACGAAAAATGTTCATTTCAGACTCTAAAAACGTAGAAATCGTGTTTCAAGTTGAAATACGCCTTGTAAACGAAAAATGTTTATTTCAGACTCTAATAACGTAGAAATCGTGTTTCAAGTTGAAATACGCCTTGGGACCATATCTCACCTAAAGTAAATGGTAGAATCAAACTTTAACCAAACGTAATGTTTGTACCTAGGGTAAAGTTAAAAAGTTTAAACAATTTTAAAATATCACTATATTTAGGCGAGTAAACGAAAAATGTTCGTATCAGAATCTAAAAACGTAGAAATCGTGTTTCAAGTTGAAATACGCCTTGTAAACGAAAAATGTTTATTTCAGACTCTAATAACGTAGAAATCGTGTTTCAAGTTGAAATACGCCTTGGGACCATATCTCACCTAAAGTAAATGGTAGAATCAAACTTTAACCAAACGTAATGTTTGTACCTAGGGTAAAGTTAAAAAGTTTAAACAATTTTAAAATATCACTAGATTTAGGCGAGTAAACGAAAAATGTTCATTTCAGACTCTAAAAACGTAGAAATCGTGTTTCAAGTTGAAATACGCCTTGTAAACGAAAAATGTTTATTTCAGACTCTAATAACGTAGAAATCGTGTTTCAAGTTGAAATACGCCTTGGGACCATATCTCACCTAAAGTAAATGGTAGAATCAAACTTTAACCAAACGAAATGTTTGTACCTAGGGTAAAGTTAAAAAGTTTAAACAATTTTAAAATATCACTAGATTTAGGCGAGTAAACGAAAAATGTTCGTTTCAGACTCTAAAAACGTAGAAATCGTGTTTCAAGTTGAAATACGCCTTGTAAACGAAAAATGTTTATTTTAGACTCTAATAACGTAGAAATCGTGTTTCAAGTTAAAATACGCCTTGGGACCATATCTCACCTAAAGTAAATGGTAGAATCAAACTTTAACCAAACGTAATGTTTGTACCTAGGGTAAAGTTAAAAAGTTTAAACAATTTGAAAATATCACTATATTTAGGCGAGTAAACGAAAAATGTTCATTTCAGACTCTAAAAACGTAGAAATCGTGTTTCAAGTTGAAATACGCCTTGTAAACGAAAAATGTTTATTTCAGACTCTAATAACGTAGAAATTGTGTTTCAAGTTGAAATACGCCTTGGGACCATATCTCACCTAAAGTAAATGGTAGAATCAAACTTTAACCAAACGTAATGTTTGTACCTAGGGTAAAGTTAAAAAGTTTAAACAATTTGAAAATATCACTATATTTAGGCGAGTAAACGAAAAATGTTCGTTTCAGACTCTAAAAACGTAGAAATCGTGTTTCAAGTTGAAATACGCCTTGTAAACGAAAAATGTTTATTTCAGACTCTAATAACGTAGAAATTGTGTTTCAAGTTGAAATACGCCTTGGGACCATATCTCACCTAAAGTAAATGGTAGAATCAAACTTTAACCAAACGTAATGTTTGTACCTAGGGTAAAGTTAAAAAGTTTAAACAATTTGAAAATATCACTATATTTAGGCGAGTAAACGAAAAATGTTCGTCTCAGACTCTAAAACCGCAGAAATCGTGTTTCAAGTTGAAATACGCCTTGGTACCATATCTCACCTAAAGTAAATGGTAGAATCAAACTTTAACCAAACGTAATGTTTGTACCTAGGGTAAAGTTAAAAAGTTTAAACAATTTTAAAATATCACTATATTTAGGCGAGTAAACGAAAAATGTTCATTTCAGACTCTAAAAACGTAGAAATCGTGTTTCAAGTTGAAATACGCCTTGTAAACGAAAAATGTTTATTTCAGACTCTAATAACGTAGAAATCGTGTTTCAAGTTGAAATACGCCTTGGGACCATATCTCACCTAAAGTAAATGGTAGAATCAAACTTTAACCAAACGTAATGTTTGTACCTAGGGTAAAGTTAAAAATTTTAAACAATTTTAAAATATCACTATATTTAGGCGAGTAAACGAAAAATGTTCGTTTCAGACTCTAAAAACGTAGAAATCGTGTTTCAAGTTGAAATACGCCTTGTAAACGAAAAATGTTTATTTCAGACTCTAATAACGTAGAAATCGTGTTTCAAGTTGAAATACGCCTTGGGACCATATCTCACCTAAAGTAAATGGTAGAATCAAACTTTAACCAAACGTAATGTTTGTACCTAGGGTAAAGTTAAAAAGTTTAAACAATTTGAAAATATCACTATATTTAGGCGAGTAAACGAAAAATGTTCGTCTCAGACTCTAAAACCGCAGAAATCGTGTTTCAAGTTGAAATACGCCTTGGTACCATATCTCACCTAAAGTAAATGGTAGAATCAAACTTTAACCAAACGTAATGTTTGTACCTAGGGTAAAGTTAAAAAGTTTAAACAATTTTAAAATATCACTATATTTAGGCGAGTAAACGAAAAATGTTCATTTCAGACTCTAAAAACGTAATCGTGTTTCAAGTTGAAATACGCCTTGTAAACGAAAAATGTTTATTTCAGACTCTAATAACGTAGAAATTGTGTTTCAAGTTGAAATACGCCTTGGGACCATATCTCACCTAAAGTAAATGGTAGAATCAAACTTTAACCAAACGTAATGTTTGTACCTAGGGTAAAGTTAAAAAGTTTAAACAATTTGAAAATATCACTATATTTAGGCGAGTAAACGAAAAATGTTTATTTCAGACTCTAATAACGTAGAAATCGTGTTTCAAGTTGAAATACGCCATGGGACCATATCTCACCTAAAGTAAATGGTAGAATCAAACTTTAACCAAACGTAATGTTTGTACCTAGGGTAAAGTTAAAAAGTTTAAACAATTTTAAAATATCACTATATTTAGGCGAGTAAACGAAAAATGTTCATTTCAGACTAAAAACGTAGAAATCGTGTTTCAAGTTGAAATACGCCTTGTAAACGAAAAATGTTTATTTCAGACTCTAAGAACGTAGAAATCGTGTTTCAAGTTGAAATACGCCTTGGGACCATATCTCACCTAAAGTAAATGGTAGAATCAAACTTTAACCAAACGTAATGTTTGTACCTAGGGTAAAGTTAAAAAGTTTAAACAATTTTAAAATATCACTATATTTAGGCGAGTAAACGAAAAATGTTCATTTCAGACTCTAAAAACGTAGAAATCGTGTTTCAAGTTGAAATACGCCTTGTAAACGAAAAATGTTTATTTCAGACTCTAATAACGTAGAAATCGTGTTTCAATTTGAAATACGCCTTGGGACCATATCTCACCTAAAGTAAATGGTAGAATCAAACTTTAACCAAACGTAATGTTTGTACCTAGGGTAAAGTTAAAAATTTTAAACAATTTTAAAATATCACTATATTTAGGCGAGTAAACGAAAAATGTTCGTTTCAGACTCTAAAAACGTAGAAATCGTGTTTCAAGTTGAAATACGCCTTGTAAACGAAAAATGTTTATTTCAGACTCTAATAACGTAGAAATCGTGTTTCAAGTTGAAATACGCCTTGGGACCATATCTCACCTAAAGTAAATGGTAGAATCAAACTTTAACCAAACGTAATGTTTGTACCTAGGGTAAAGTTAAAAAGTTTAAACAATTTTAAAATATCACTAGATTTAGGCGAGTAAACGAAAAATGTTCGTTTGAGACTCTAAAAACGTAGAAATCGTGTTTCAAGTTGAAATACGCCTTGTAAACGAAAAATGTTTATTTCAGACTCTAATAACGTAGAAATCGTGTTTCAAGTTGAAATACGCCATGGGACCATATCTCACCTAAAGTAAATGGTAGAATCAAACTTTAACCAAACGTAATGTTTGTACCTAGGGTAAAGTTAAAAAGTTTAAACAATTTTAAAATATCACTATATTTAGGCGAGTAAACGAAAAATGTTCATTTCAGACTAAAAACGTAGAAATCGTGTTTCAAGTTGAAATACGCCTTGTAAACGAAAAATGTTTATTTCAGACTCTAAGAACGTAGAAATCGTGTTTCAAGTTGAAATACGCCTTGGGACCATATCTCACCTAAAGTAAATGGTAGAATCAAACTTTAACCAAACGTAATGTTTGTACCTAGGGTAAAGTTAAAAAGTTTAAACAATTTTAAAATATCACTATATTTAGGCGAGTAAACGAAAAATGTTCGTTTCAGACTCTAAAAACGTAGAAATCGTGTTTCAAGTTGAAATACGCCTTGTAAACGAAAAATGTTTATTTCAGACTCTAATAACGTAGAAATCGTGTTTCAAGTTGAAATACGCCTTGGGACCATATCTCCCCTAAAGTAAATGGTAGAATCAAACTTTAACCAAACGTAATGTTTGTACCTAGGGTAAAGTTAAAAAGTTTAAACAATTTTAAAATATCACTATATTTAGGCGAGTCAACGAAAAATGTTCATTTCAGACTCTAAAAACGTAGAAATCGTGTTTCAAGTTGAAATACGCCTTGTAAACGAAAAATGTTTATTTCAGACTCTAATAACGTAGAAATTGTGTTTCAAGTTGAAATACGCCTTGGGACCATATCTCACCTAAAGTAAATGGTAGAATCAAACTTTAACCAAACGTAATGTTTGTACCTAGGGTAAAGTTAAAAAGTTTAAACAAATTGAAAATATCACTATATTTAGGCGAGTAAACGAAAAATGTTCGTCTCAGACTCTAAAACCGCAGAAATCGTGTTTCAAGTTGAAATACGCCTTGGGACCATATCTCACCTAAAGTAAATGGTAGAATCAAACTTTAACCAAACGTAATGTTTGTACCTAGGGTAAAGTTAAAAAGTTTAAACAATTTTAAAATATCACTAGATTTAGGCGAGTAAACGAAAAATGTTCATTTCAGACTCTAAAATCGTAGAAATCGTGTTTCAAGTTGAAATACGCCTTGTAAACGAAAAATGTTTATTTCAGACTCTAATAACGTAGAAATCGTGTTTCAAGTTGAAATACGCCTTGGGACCATATCTCACCTAAAGTAAATGGTAGAATCAAACTTTAACCAAACGAAATGTTTGTACCTAGGGTAAAGTTAAAAAGTTTAAACAATTTTAAAATATCACTAGATTTAGGCGAGTAAACGAAAAATGTTCGTTTCAGACTCTAAAAACGTAGAAATCGTGTTTCAAGTTGAAATACGCCTTGTAAACGAAAAATGTTTATTTCAGACTCTAATAACGTAGAAATCGTGTTTCAAGTTGAAATACGCCTTGGGACCATATCTCACCTAAAGTAAATTGTAGAATCAAACTTTAACCAAACGTAATGTTTGTACCTAGGGTAAAGTTAAAAAGTTTAAACAATTTGAAAATATCACTATATTTAGGCGAGTAAACGAAAAATGTTCGTCTCAGACTCTAAAACCGCAGAAATCGTGTTTCAAGTTGAAATACGCCTTGGTACCATATCTCACCTAAAGTAAATGGTAGAATCAAACTTTAACCAAACGTAATGTTTGTACCTAGGGTAAAGTTAAAAAGTTTAAACAATTTTAAAATATCACTATATTTAGGCGAGTAAACGAAAAATGTTCATTTCAGACTCTAAAAACGTAATCGTGTTTCAAGTTGAAATACGCCTTGTAAACGAAAAATGTTTATTTCAGACTCTAATAACGTAGAAATCGTGTTTCAAGTTGAAATACGCCTTGGGACCATATCTCACCTAAAGTAAATGGTAGAATCAAACTTTAACCAAACGTAATGTTTGTACCTAGGGTAAAGTTAAAAAGTTTAAACAATTTTAAAATATCACTATATTTAGGCGAGTAAACGAAAAATGTTCGTATCAGAATCTAAAAACGTAGAAATCGTGTTTCAAGTTGAAATACGCCTTGTAAACGAAAAATGTTTATTTCAGACTCTAATAACGTAGAAATCGTGTTTCAAGTTGAAATACGCCTTGGGACCATATCTCACCTAAAGTAAATTGTAGAATCAAACTTTAACCAAACGTAATGTTTGTACCTAGGGTAAAGTTAAAAAGTTTAACAATTTGAAAATATCACTATATTTAGGCGAGTAAACGAAAAATGTTCGTCTCAGACTCTAAAACCGCAGAAATCGTGTTTCAAGTTGAAATACGCCTTGGGACCATATCTCACCTAAAGTAAATGGTAGAATCAAACTTTAACCAAACGTAATGTTTGTACCTAGGGTAAAGTTAAAAAGTTTAAACAATTTTAAAATATCACTAGATTTAGGCGAGTAAACGAAAAATGTTCATTTCAGACTCTAAAATCGTAGAAATCGTGTTTCAAGTTGAAATACGCCTTGTAAACGAAAAATGTTTATTTCAGACTCTAATAACGTAGAAATCGTGTTTCAAGTTGAAATACGCCTTGGGACCATATCTCACCTAAAGTAAATGGTAGAATCAAACTTTAACCAAACGAAATGTTTGTACCTAGGGTAAAGTTAAAAAGTTTAAACAATTTTAAAATATCACTAGATTTAGGCGAGTAAACGAAAAATGTTCGTTTCAGACTCTAAAAACGTAGAAATCGTGTTTCAAGTTGAAATACGCCTTGTAAACGAAAAATGTTTATTTCAGACTCTAATAACGTAGAAATCGTGTTTCAAGTTGAAATACGCCTTGGGACCATATCTCACCTAAAGTAAATTGTAGAATCAAACTTTAACCAAACGTAATGTTTGTACCTAGGGTAAAGTTAAAAAGTTTAAACAATTTGAAAATATCACTATATTTAGGCGAGTAAACGAAAAATGTTCGTCTCAGACTCTAAAACCGCAGAAATCGTGTTTCAAGTTGAAATACGCCTTGGTACCATATCTCACCTAAAGTAAATGGTAGAATCAAACTTTACCAAACGTAATGTTTGTACCTAGGGTAAAGTTAAAAAGTTTAAACAATTTTAAAATATCACTATATTTAGGCGAGTAAACGAAAAATGTTCATTTCAGACTCTAAAAACGTAATCGTGTTTCAAGTTGAAATACGCCTTGTAAACGAAAAATGTTTATTTCAGACTCTAATAACGTAGAAATCGTGTTTCAAGTTGAAATACGCCTTGGGACCATATCTCACCTAAAGTAAATGGTAGAATCAAACTTTAACCAAACGTAATGTTTGTACCTAGGGTAAAGTTAAAAAGTTTAAACAATTTGAAAATATCACTATTTTTAGGCGAGTAAACGAAAAATGTTCGTCTCAGACTCTAAAACCGCAGAAATCGTGTTTCAAGTTGAAATACGCCTTGGTACCATATCTCACCTAAAGTAAATGGTAGAATCAAACTTTAACCAAACGTAATGTTTGTACCTAGTATAAAGTTAAAAAGTTTAAACAATTTTAAAATATCACTATATTTAGGCGAGTAAACGAAAAATGTTCATTTCAGACTCTAAAAACGTAGAAATCGTGTTTCAAGTTGAAATACGCCTTGTAAACGAAAAATGTTTATTTCAGACTCTAATAACGTAGAAATTGTGTTTCAAGTTGAAATACGCCTTGGGACTATATCTCACCTAAAGTAAATGGTAGAATCAAACTTTAACCAAACGTAATGTTTGTACCTAGGGTAAAGTTAAAAAGTTTAAACAATTTGAAAATATCACTATATTTAGGCGAGTAAACGAAAAATGTTCGTCGCAGACTCTAAAACCGCAGAAATCGTGTTTCAAGTTGAAATACGCCTTGGTACCATATCTCACCTAAAGTAAATGGTAGAATCAAACTTTAACCAAACGTAATGTTTGTACCTAGGGTAAAGTTAAAAAGTTTAAACAATTTTAAAATATCACTATATTTAGGCGAGTAAACGAAAAATGTTCTTTTCAGACTCTAAAAACGTAATCGTGTTTCAAGTTGAAATACGCCTTGTAAACGAAAAATGTTTATTTCAGACTCTAATAACGTAGAAATCGTGTTTCAAGTTGAAATACGCCTTGGAACCATATCTCACCTAAAGTAAATGGTAGAATCAAACTTTAACCAAACGTAATGTTTGTACCTAGGGTAAAGTTAAAAAGTTTAAACAATTTTAAAATATCATTATATTTAGGCGAGTAAACGAAAAATGTTCGTCTCAGACTCTAAAACCGCAGAAATCGTGTTTCAAGTTGAAATACGCCTTGGTACCATATCTCACCTAAAGTAAATGGTAGAATCAAACTTTAACCAAACGTAATGTTTGTACCTAGGGTAAAGTTAAAAAGTTTAAACAATTTTAAAATATCACTATATTTAGGCGAGTAAACGAAAAATGTTCATTTCAGACTCTAAAAACGTAATCGTGTTTCAAGTTGAAATACGCCTTGTAAACGAAAAATGTTTATTTCAGACTCTAATAACGTAGAAATCGTGTTTCAAGTTGAAATACGCCTTGGGACCATATCTCACCTAAAGTAAATGGTAGAATCAAACTTTAACCAAACGTAATGTTTGTACCTAGGGTAAAGTTAAAAAGTTTAAACAATTTTAAAATATCACTAGATTTAGGCGAGTAAACGAAAAATGTTCGTTTCAGACTCTAAAAACGTAGAAATCGTGTTTCAAGTTGAAATACGCCTTGTAAACGAAAAATGTTTATTTCAGACTCTAATAACGTAGAAATCGTGTTTCAAGTTGAAATACGCCATGGGACCATATCTCACCTAAAGTAAATGGTAGAATCAAACTTTAACCAAACGTAATGTTTGTACCTAGGGTAAAGTTAAAAAGTTTAAACAATTTTAAAATATCACTATATTTAGGCGAGTAAACGAAAAATGTTCATTTCAGACTAAAAACGTAGAAATCGTGTTTCAAGTTGAAATACGCCTTGTAAACGAAAAATGTTTATTTCAGACTCTAAGAACGTAGAAATCGTGTTTCAAGTTGAAATACGCCTTGGGACCATATCTCACCTAAAGTAAATGGTAGAATCAAACTTTAACCAAACGTAATGTTTGTACCTAGGGTAAAGTTAAAAAGTTTAAACAATTTTAAAATATCACTATATTTAGGCGAGTAAACGAAAAATGTTCGTTTCAGACTCTAAAAACGTAGAAATCGTGTTTCAAGTTGAAATACGCCTTGTAAACGAAAAATGTTTATTTCAGACTCTAATAACGTAGAAATCGTGTTTCAAGTTGAAATACGCCTTGGGACCATATCTCCCCTAAAGTAAATGGTAGAATCAAACTTTAACCAAACGTAATGTTTGTACCTAGGGTAAAGTTAAAAGTTTAAACAATTTTAAAATATCACTATATTTAGGCGAGTCAACGAAAAATGTTCATTTCAGACTCTAAAAACGTAGAAATCGTGTTTCAAGTTGAAATACGCCTTGTAAACGAAAAATGTTTATTTCAGACTCTAATAACGTAGAAATTGTGTTTCAAGTTGAAATACGCCTTGGGACCATATCTCACCTAAAGTAAATGGTAGAATCAAACTTTAACCAAACGTAATGTTTGTACCTAGGGTAAAGTTAAAAAGTTTAAACAATTTGAAAATATCACTATATTTAGGCGAGTAAACGAAAAATGTTCGTCTCAGACTCTAAAACCGCAGAAATCGTGTTTCAAGTTGAAATACGCCTTGGTACCATATCTCACCTAAAGTAAATGGTAGAATCAAACTTTAACCAAACGTAATGTTTGTACCTAGGGTAAAGTTAAAAAGTTTAAACAATTTTAAAATATCACTATATTTAGGCGAGTAAACGAAAAATGTTCATTTCAGACTCTAAAAACGTAGAAATCGTGTTTCAAGTTGAAATACGCCTTGTAAACGAAAAATGTTTATTTCAGACTCTAATAACGTAGAAATCGTGTTTCAAGTTGAAATACGCCTTGGGACCATATCTCACCTAAAGTAAATGGTAGAATCAAACTTTAACCAAACGTAATGTTTGTACCTAGGGTAAAGTTAAAAAGTTTAAACAATTTGAAAATATCACTATTTTTAGGCGAGTAAACGAAAAATGTTCGTCTCAGACTCTAAAACCGCAGAAATCGTGTTTCAAGTTGAAATACGCCTTGGTACCATATCTCACCTAAAGTAAATGGTAGAATCAAACTTTAACCAAACGTAATGTTTGTACGTAGTATAAAGTTAAAAAGTTTAAACAATTTTAAAATATCACTATATTTAGGCGAGTAAACGAAAAATGTTCATTTCAGACTCTAAAAACGTAGAAATCGTGTTTCAAGTTGAAATACGCCTTGTAAACGAAAAATGTTTATTTCAGACTCTAATAACGTAGAAATTGTGTTTCAAGTTGAAATACGCCTTGGGACCATATCTCACCTAAAGTAAATGGTAGAATCAAACTTTAACCAAACGTAATGTTTGTACCTAGGGTAAAGTTAAAAAGTTTAAACAATTTGAAAATATCACTATATTTAGGCGAGTAAACGAAAAATGTTCATTTCAGACTCTAAAAACGTAATCGTGTGTCAAGTTGAAATACGCCTTGTAAACGAAAAATGTTTATTTCAGACTCTAATAACGTAGAAATCGTGTTTCAAGTTGAAATACGCCTTGGGACCATATCTCACCTAAAGTAAATGGTAGAATCAAACTTTAACCAAACGTAATGTTTGTACCTACGGTAAAGTTAAAAAGTTTAAACAATTTTAAAATATCACTATATTTAGGCGAGTAAACGAAAAATGTTCATTTCAGACTAAAAACGTAGAAATCGTGTTTCAAGTTGAAATACGCCTTGTAAACGAAAAATGTTTATTTCAGACTCTAAGAACGTAGAAATCGTGTTTCAAGTTGAAATACGCCTTGGGACCATATCTCACCTAAAGTAAATGGTAGAATCAAACTTTAACCAAACGAAATGTTTGTACCTAGGGTAAAGTTAAAAAGTTTAAACAATTTTAAAATATCACTAGATTTAGGCGAGTAAACGAAAAATGTTCGTTTCAGACTCTAAAAACGTAGAAATCGTGTTTCAAGTTGAAATACGCTTTGTAAACGAAAAATGTTTATTTCAGACTCTAATAACGTAGAAATCGTGTTTCAAGTTGAAATACGCCTTGGGACCATATCTCACCTAAAGTAAATTGTAGAATCAAACTTTAACCAAACGTAATGTTTGTACCTAGGGTAAAGTTAAAAAGTTTAAACAATTTGAAAATATCACTATATTTAGGCGAGTAAACGAAAAATGTTCGTCTCAGACTCTAAAACCGCAGAAATCGTGTTTCAAGTTGAAATACGCCTTGGTACCATATCTCACCTAAAGTAAATGGTAGAATCAAACTTTAACCAAACGTAATGTTTGTACCTAGGGTAAAGTTAAAAAGTTTAAACAATTTTAAAATATCACTATATTTAGGCGAGTAAACGAAAAATGTTCATTTCAGACTCTAAAAACGTAATCGTGTTTCAAGTTGAAATACGCCTTGTAAACGAAAAATGTTTATTTCAGACTCTAATAACGTAGAAATCGTGTTTCAAGTTGAAATACGCCTTGGGACCATATCTCACCTAAAGTAAATGGTAGAATCAAACTTTAACCAAACGTAATGTTTGTACCTAGGGTAAAGTTAAAAAGTTTAAACAATTTTAAAATATCACTATATTTAGGCGAGTAAACGAAAAATGTTCGTATCAGAATCTAAAAACGTAGAAATCGTGTTTCAAGTTGAAATACGCCTTGTAAACGAAAAATGTTTATTTCAGACTCTAATAACGTAGAAATCGTGTTTCAAGTTGAAATACGCCTTGGGACCATATCTCACCTAAAGTAAATGGTAGAATCAAACTTTAACCAAACGTAATGTTTGTACCTAGGGTAAAGTTAAAAAGTTTAAACAATTTTAAAATATCACTAGATTTAGGCGAGTAAACGAAAAATGTTCATTTCAGACTCTAAAAACGTAGAAATCGTGTTTCAAGTTGAAATACGCCTTGTAAACGAAAAATGTTTATTTCAGACTCTAATAACGTAGAAATCGTGTTTCAAGTTGAAATACGCCTTGGGACCATATCTCACCTAAAGTAAATGGTAGAATCAAACTTTAACCAAACGAAATGTTTGTACCTAGGGTAAAGTTAAAAAGTTTAAACAATTTTAAAATATCACTAGATTTTGGCGAGTAAACGAAAAATGTTCGTTTCAGACTCTAAAAACGTAGAAATCGTGTTTCAAGTTGAAATACGCCTTGTAAACGAAAAATGTTTATTTTAGACTCTAATAACGTAGAAATCGTGTTTCAAGTTAAAATACGCCTTGGGACCATATCTCACCTAAAGTAAATGGTAGAATCAAACTTTAACCAAACGTAATGTTTGTACCTAGGGTAAAGTTAAAAAGTTTAAACAATTTGAAAATATCACTATATTTAGGCGAGTAAACGAAAAATGTTCATTTCAGACTCTAAAAACGTAGAAATCGTGTTTCAAGTTGAAATACGCCTTGTAAACGAAAAATGTTTATTTCAGACTCTAATAACGTAGAAATTGTGTTTCAAGTTGAAATACGCCTTGGGACCATATCTCACCTAAAGTAAATGGTAGAATCAAACTTTAACCAAACGTAATGTTTGTACCTAGGGTAAAGTTAAAAAGTTTAAACAATTTGAAAATATCACTATATTTAGGCGAGTAAACGAAAAATGTTCGTTTCAGACTCTAAAAACGTAGAAATCGTGTTTCAAGTTGAAATACGCCTTGTAAACGAAAAATGTTTATTTCAGACTCTAATAACGTAGAAATTGTGTTTCAAGTTGAAATACGCCTTGGGACCATATCTCACCTAAAGTAAATGGTAGAATCAAACTTTAACCAAACGTAATGTTTGTACCTAGGGTAAAGTTAAAAAGTTTAAACAATTTGAAAATATCACTATATTTAGGCGAGTAAACGAAAAATGTTCGTCTCAGACTCTAAAACCGCAGAAATCGTGTTTCAAGTTGAAATACGCCTTGGTACCATATCTCACCTAAAGTAAATGGTAGAATCAAACTTTAACCAAACGTAATGTTTGTACCTAGGGTAAAGTTAAAAAGTTTAAACAATTTTAAAATATCACTATATTTAGGCGAGTAAACGAAAAATGTTCATTTCAGACTCTAAAAACGTAGAAATCGTGTTTCAAGTTGAAATACGCCTTGTAAACGAAAAATGTTTATTTCAGACTCTAATAACGTAGAAATCGTGTTTCAAGTTGAAATACGCCTTGGGACCATATCTCACCTAAAGTAAATGGTAGAATCAAACTTTAACCAAACGTAATGTTTGTACCTAGGGTAAAGTTAAAAATTTTAAACAATTTTAAAATATCACTATATTTAGGCGAGTAAACGAAAAATGTTCGTTTCAGACTCTAAAAACGTAGAAATCGTGTTTCAAGTTGAAATACGCCTTGTAAACGAAAAATGTTTATTTCAGACTCTAATAACGTAGAAATCGTGTTTCAAGTTAAAATACGCCTTGGGACCATATCTCACCTAAAGTAAATGGTAGAATCAAACTTTAACCAAACGTAATGTTTGTACCTAGGGTAAAGTTAAAAAGTTTAAACAATTTTAAAATATCACTAGATTTAGGCGAGGAAACGAAAAATGTTCGTTTCAGACTCTAAAAACGTAGAAATCGTGTTTCAAGTTGAAATACGCCTTGTAAACGAAAAATGTTTATTTCAGACTCTAATAACGTAGAAATCGTGTTTCAAGTTGAAATACGCCATGGGACCATATCTCACCTAAAGTAAATGGTAGAATCAAACTTTAACCAAACGTAATGTTTGTACCTAGGGTAAAGTTAAAAAGTTTAAACAATTTTAAAATATCACTATATTTAGGCGAGTAAACGAAAAATGTTCATTTCAGACTAAAAACGTAGAAATCGTGTTTCAAGTTGAAATACGCCTTGTAAACGAAAAATGTTTATTTCAGACTCTAAGAACGTAGAAATCGTGTTTCAAGTTGAAATACGCCTTGGGACCATATCTCACCTAAAGTAAATGGTAGAATCAAACTTTAACCAAACGTAATGTTTGTACCTAGGGTAAAGTTAAAAAGTTTAAACAATTTTAAAATATCACTATATTTAGGCGAGTAAACGAAAAATGTTCATTTCAGACTCTAAAAACGTAGAAATCGTGTTTCAAGTTGAAATACGCCTTGTAAACGAAAAATGTTTATTTCAGACTCTAATAACGTAGAAATCGTGTTTCAATTTGAAATACGCCTTGGGACCATATCTCACCTAAAGTAAATGGTAGAATCAAACTTTAACCAAACGTAATGTTTGTACCTAGGGTAAAGTTAAAAATTTTAAACAATTTTAAAATATCACTATATTTAGGCGAGTAAACGAAAAATGTTCGTTTCAGACTCTAAAAACGTAGAAATCGTGTTTCAAGTTGAAATACGCCTTGTAAACGAAAAATGTTTATTTCAGACTCTAATAACGTAGAAATCGTGTTTCAAGTTGAAATACGCCTTGGGACCATATCTCACCTAAAGTAAATGGTAGAATCAAACTTTAACCAAACGTAATGTTTGTACCTAGGGTAAAGTTAAAAAGTTTAAACAATTTTAAAATATCACTAGATTTAGGCGAGTAAACGAAAAATGTTCGTTTCAGACTCTAAAAACGTAGAAATCGTGTTTCAAGTTGAAATACGCCTTGTAAACGATAAATGTTTATTTCAGACTCTAATAACGTAGAAATCGTGTTTCAAGTTGAAATACGCCATGGGACCATATCTCACCTAAAGTAAATGGTAGAATCAAACTTTAACCAAACGTAATGTTTGTACCTAGGGTAAAGTTAAAAAGTTTAAACAATTTTAAAATATCACTATATTTAGGCGAGTAAACGAAAAATGTTCATTTCAGACTAAAAACGTAGAAATCGTGTTTCAAGTTGAAATACGCCTTGTAAACGAAAAATGTTTATTTCAGACTCTAAGAACGTAGAAATCGTGTTTCAAGTTGAAATACGCCTTGGGACCATATCTCACCTAAAGTAAATGGTAGAATCAAACTTTAACCAAACGTAATGTTTGTACCTAGGGTAAAGTTAAAAAGTTTAAACAATTTTAAAATATCACTATATTTAGGCGAGTAAACGAAAAATGTTCGTTTCAGACTCTAAAAACGTAGAAATCGTGTTTCAAGTTGAAATACGCCTTGTAAACGAAAAATGTTTATTTCAGACTCTAATAACGTAGAAATCGTGTTTCAAGTTGAAATACGCCTTGGGACCATATCTCACCTAAAGTAAATGGTAGAATCAAACTTTAACCAAACGTAATGTTTGTACCTAGGGTAAAGTTAAAAAGTTTAAACAATTTTAAAATATCACTATATTTAGGCGAGTAAACGAAAAATGTTCATTTCAGACTCTAAAAACGTAGAAATCGTGTTTCAAGTTGAAATACGCCTTGTAAATGAAAAATGTTTATTTCAGACTCTAATAACGTAGAAATTGTGTTTCAAGTTGAAATACGCCTTGGGACCATATCTCACCTAAAGTAAATGGTAGAATCAAACTTTAACCAAACGTAATGTTTGTACCTAGGGTAAAGTTAAAAAGTTTAAACAATTTGAAAATATCACTATATTTAGGCGAGTAAACGAAAAATGTTCGTCTCAGACTCTAAAACCGCAGAAATCGTGTTTCAAGTTGAAATACGCCTTGGGACCATATCTCACCTAAAGTAAATGGTAGAATCAAACTTTAACCAAACGTAATGTTTGTACCTAGGGTAAAGTTAAAAAGTTTAAACAATTTTAAAATATCACTAGATTTAGGCGAGTAAACGAAAAATGTTCATTTCAGACTCTAAAATCGTAGAAATCGTGTTTCAAGTTGAAATACGCCTTGTAAACGAAAAATGTTTATTTCAGACTCTAATAACGTAGAAATCGTGTTTCAAGTTGAAATACGCCTTGGGACCATATCTCACCTAAAGTAAATGGTAGAATCAAACTTTAACCAAACGAAATGTTTGTACCTAGGGTAAAGTTAAAAAGTTTAAACAATTTTAAAATATCACTAGATTTAGGCGAGTAAACGAAAAATGTTCGTTTCAGACTCTAAAAACGTAGAAATCGTGTTTCAAGTTGAAATACGCCTTGTAAACGAAAAATGTTTATTTCAGACTCTAATAACGTAGAAATCGTGTTTCAAGTTGAAATACGCCTTGGGACCATATCTCACCTAAAGTAAATTGTAGAATCAAACTTTAACCAAACGTAATGTTTGTACATAGGGTAAAGTTAAAAAGTTTAAACAATTTGAAAATATCACTATATTTAGGCGAGTAAACGAAAAATGTTCGTCTCAGACTCTAAAACCGCAGAAATCGTGTTTCAAGTTGAAATACGCCTTGGTACCATATCTCACCTAAAGTAAATGGTAGAATCAAACTTTAACCAAACGTAATGTTTGTACCTAGGGTAAAGTTAAAAAGTTTAAACAATTTTAAAATATCACTATATTTAGGCGAGTAAACGAAAAATGTTCATTTCAGACTCTAAAAACGTAATCGTGTTTCAAGTTGAAATACGCCTTGTAAACGAAAAATGTTTATTTCAGACTCTAATAACGTAGAAATCGTGTTTCAAGTTGAAATACGCCTTGGGACCATATCTCACCTAAAGTAAATGGTAGAATCAAACTTTAACCAAACGTAATGTTTGTACCTAGGGTAAAGTTAAAAAGTTTAAACAATTTTAAAATATCACTATATTTAGGCGAGTAAACGAAAAATGTTCGTATCAGAATCTAAAAACGTAGAAATCGTGTTTCAAGTTGAAATACGCCTTGTAAACGAAAAATGTTTATTTCAGACTCTAATAACGTAGAAATCGTGTTTCAAGTTGAAATACGCCTTGGGACCATATCTCACCTAAAGTAAATGGTAGAATCAAACTTTAACCAAACGTAATGTTTGTACCTAGGGTAAAGTTAAAAAGTTTAAACAATTTGAAAATATCACTATTTTTAGGCGAGTAAACGAAAAATGTTCGTCTCAGACTCTAAAACCGCAGAAATCGTGTTTCAAGTTGAAATACGCCTTGGTACCATATCTCACCTAAAGTAAATGGTAGAATCAAACTTTAACCAAACGTAATGTTTGTACCTAGTATAAAGTTAAAAAGTTTAAACAATTTTAAAATATCACTATATTTAGGCGAGTAAACGAAAAATGTTCATTTCAGACTCTAAAAACGTAGAAATCGTGTTTCAAGTTGAAATACGCCTTGTAAACGAAAAATGTTTATTTCAGACTCTAATAACGTAGAAATTGTGTTTCAAGTTGAAATACGCCTTGGGACTATATCTCACCTAAAGTAAATGGTAGAATCAAACTTTAACCAAACGTAATGTTTGTACCTAGGGTAAAGTTAAAAAGTTTAAACAATTTGAAAATATCACTATATTTAGGCGAGTAAACGAAAAATGTTCGTCGCAGACTCTAAAACCGCAGAAATCGTGTTTCAAGTTGAAATACGCCTTGGTACCATATCTCACCTAAAGTAAATGGTAGAATCAAACTTTAACCAAACGTAATGTTTGTACCTAGGGTAAAGTTAAAAAGTTTAAACAATTTTAAAATATCACTATATTTAGGCGAGTAAACGAAAAATGTTCTTTTCAGACTCTAAAAACGTAATCGTGTTTCAAGTTGAAATACGCCTTGTAAACGAAAAATGTTTATTTCAGACTCTAATAACGTAGAAATCGTGTTTCAAGTTGAAATACGCCTTGGAACCATATCTCACCTAAAGTAAATGGTAGAATCAAACTTTAACCAAACGTAATGTTTGTACCTAGGGTAAAGTTAAAAAGTTTAAACAATTTTAAAATATCATTATATTTAGGCGAGTAAACGAAAAATGTTCGTCTCAGACTCTAAAACCGCAGAAATCGTGTTTCAAGTTGAAATACGCCTTGGTACCATATCTCACCTAAAGTAAATGGTAGAATCAAACTTTAACCAAACGTAATGTTTGTACCTAGGGTAAAGTTAAAAAGTTTAAACAATTTTAAAATATCACTATATTTAGGCGAGTAAACGAAAAATGTTCATTTCAGACTCTAAAAACGTAATCGTGTTTCAAGTTGAAATACGCCTTGTAAACGAAAAATGTTTATTTCAGACTCTAATAACGTAGAAATCGTGTTTCAAGTTGAAATACGCCTTGGGACCATATCTCACCTAAAGTAAATGGTAGAATCAAACTTTAACCAAACGTAATGTTTGTACCTAGGGTAAAGTTAAAAAGTTTAAACAATTTTAAAATATCACTAGATTTAGGCGAGTAAACGAAAAATGTTCGTTTCAGACTCTAAAAACGTAGAAATCGTGTTTCAAGTTGAAATACGCCTTGTAAACGAAAAATGTTTATTTCAGACTCTAATAACGTAGAAATCGTGTTTCAAGTTGAAATACGCCATGGGACCATATCTCACCTAAAGTAAATGGTAGAATCAAACTTTAACCAAACGTAATGTTTGTACCTAGGGTAAAGTTAAAAAGTTTAAACAATTTTAAAATATCACTATATTTAGGCGAGTAAACGAAAAATGTTCATTTCAGACTAAAAACGTAGAAATCGTGTTTCAAGTTGAAATACGCCTTGTAAACGAAAAATGTTTATTTCAGACTCTAAGAACGTAGAAATCGTGTTTCAAGTTGAAATACGCCTTGGGACCATATCTCACCTAAAGTAAATGGTAGAATCAAACTTTAACCAAACGTAATGTTTGTACCTAGGGTAAAGTTAAAAAGTTTAAACAATTTTAAAATATCACTATATTTAGGCGAGTAAACGAAAAATGTTCGTTTCAGACTCTAAAAACGTAGAAATCGTGTTTCAAGTTGAAATACGCCTTGTAAACGAAAAATGTTTATTTCAGACTCTAATAACGTAGAAATCGTGTTTCAAGTTGAAATACGCCTTGGGACCATATCTCCCCTAAAGTAAATGGTAGAATCAAACTTTAACCAAACGTAATGTTTGTACCTAGGGTAAAGTTAAAAGTTTAAACAATTTTAAAATATCACTATATTTAGGCGAGTCAACGAAAAATGTTCATTTCAGACTCTAAAAACGTAGAAATCGTGTTTCAAGTTGAAATACGCCTTGTAAACGAAAAATGTTTATTTCAGACTCTAATAACGTAGAAATTGTGTTTCAAGTTGAAATACGCCTTGGGACCATATCTCACCTAAAGTAAATGGTAGAATCAAACTTTAACCAAACGTAATGTTTGTACCTAGGGTAAAGTTAAAAAGTTTAAACAATTTGAAAATATCACTATATTTAGGCGAGTAAACGAAAAATGTTCGTCTCAGACTCTAAAACCGCAGAAATCGTGTTTCAAGTTGAAATACGCCTTGGTACCATATCTCACCTAAAGTAAATGGTAGAATCAAACTTTAACCAAACGTAATGTTTGTACCTAGGGTAAAGTTAAAAAGTTTAAACAATTTTAAAATATCACTATATTTAGGCGAGTAAACGAAAAATGTTCATTTCAGACTCTAAAAACGTAGAAATCGTGTTTCAAGTTGAAATACGCCTTGTAAACGAAAAATGTTTATTTCAGACTCTAATAACGTAGAAATCGTGTTTCAAGTTGAAATACGCCTTGGGACCATATCTCACCTAAAGTAAATGGTAGAATCAAACTTTAACCAAACGTAATGTTTGTACCTAGGGTAAAGTTAAAAAGTTTAAACAATTTGAAAATATCACTATTTTTAGGCGAGTAAACGAAAAATGTTCGTCTCAGACTCTAAAACCGCAGAAATCGTGTTTCAAGTTGAAATACGCCTTGGTACCATATCTCACCTAAAGTAAATGGTAGAATCAAACTTTAACCAAACGTAATGTTTGTACGTAGTATAAAGTTAAAAAGTTTAAACAATTTTAAAATATCACTATATTTAGGCGAGTAAACGAAAAATGTTCATTTCAGACTCTAAAAACGTAGAAATCGTGTTTCAAGTTGAAATACGCCTTGTAAACGAAAAATGTTTATTTCAGACTCTAATAACGTAGAAATTGTGTTTCAAGTTGAAATACGCCTTGGGACCATATCTCACCTAAAGTAAATGGTAGAATCAAACTTTAACCAAACGTAATGTTTGTACCTAGGGTAAAGTTAAAAAGTTTAAACAATTTGAAAATATCACTATATTTAGGCGAGTAAACGAAAAATGTTCATTTCAGACTCTAAAAACGTAATCGTGTGTCAAGTTGAAATACGCCTTGTAAACGAAAAATGTTTATTTCAGACTCTAATAACGTAGAAATCGTGTTTCAAGTTGAAATACGCCTTGGGACCATATCTCACCTAAAGTAAATGGTAGAATCAAACTTTAACCAAACGTAATGTTTGTACCTACGGTAAAGTTAAAAAGTTTAAACAATTTTAAAATATCACTATATTTAGGCGAGTAAACGAAAAATGTTCATTTCAGACTAAAAACGTAGAAATCGTGTTTCAAGTTGAAATACGCCTTGTAAACGAAAAATGTTTATTTCAGACTCTAAGAACGTAGAAATCGTGTTTCAAGTTGAAATACGCCTTGGGACCATATCTCACCTAAAGTAAATGGTAGAATCAAACTTTAACCAAACGAAATGTTTGTACCTAGGGTAAAGTTAAAAAGTTTAAACAATTTTAAAATATCACTAGATTTAGGCGAGTAAACGAAAAATGTTCGTTTCAGACTCTAAAAACGTAGAAATCGTGTTTCAAGTTGAAATACGCTTTGTAAACGAAAAATGTTTATTTCAGACTCTAATAACGTAGAAATCGTGTTTCAAGTTGAAATACGCCTTGGGACCATATCTCACCTAAAGTAAATTGTAGAATCAAACTTTAACCAAACGTAATGTTTGTACCTAGGGTAAAGTTAAAAAGTTTAAACAATTTGAAAATATCACTATATTTAGGCGAGTAAACGAAAAATGTTCGTCTCAGACTCTAAAACCGCAGAAATCGTGTTTCAAGTTGAAATACGCCTTGGTACCATATCTCACCTAAAGTAAATGGTAGAATCAAACTTTAACCAAACGTAATGTTTGTACCTAGGGTAAAGTTAAAAAGTTTAAACAATTTTAAAATATCACTATATTTAGGCGAGTAAACGAAAAATGTTCATTTCAGACTCTAAAAACGTAATCGTGTTTCAAGTTGAAATACGCCTTGTAAACGAAAAATGTTTATTTCAGACTCTAATAACGTAGAAATCGTGTTTCAAGTTGAAATACGCCTTGGGACCATATCTCACCTAAAGTAAATGGTAGAATCAAACTTTAACCAAACGTAATGTTTGTACCTAGGGTAAAGTTAAAAAGTTTAAACAATTTTAAAATATCACTATATTTAGGCGAGTAAACGAAAAATGTTCGTATCAGAATCTAAAAACGTAGAAATCGTGTTTCAAGTTGAAATACGCCTTGTAAACGAAAAATGTTTATTTCAGACTCTAATAACGTAGAAATCGTGTTTCAAGTTGAAATACGCCTTGGGACCATATCTCACCTAAAGTAAATGGTAGAATCAAACTTTAACCAAACGTAATGTTTGTACCTAGGGTAAAGTTAAAAAGTTTAAACAATTTTAAAATATCACTAGATTTAGGCGAGTAAACGAAAAATGTTCATTTCAGACTCTAAAAACGTAGAAATCGTGTTTCAAGTTGAAATACGCCTTGTAAACGAAAAATGTTTATTTCAGACTCTAATAACGTAGAAATCGTGTTTCAAGTTGAAATACGCCTTGGGACCATATCTCACCTAAAGTAAATGGTAGAATCAAACTTTAACCAAACGAAATGTTTGTACCTAGGGTAAAGTTAAAAAGTTTAAACAATTTTAAAATATCACTAGATTTTGGCGAGTAAACGAAAAATGTTCGTTTCAGACTCTAAAAACGTAGAAATCGTGTTTCAAGTTGAAATACGCCTTGTAAACGAAAAATGTTTATTTTAGACTCTAATAACGTAGAAATCGTGTTTCAAGTTAAAATACGCCTTGGGACCATATCTCACCTAAAGTAAATGGTAGAATCAAACTTTAACCAAACGTAATGTTTGTACCTAGGGTAAAGTTAAAAAGTTTAAACAATTTGAAAATATCACTATATTTAGGCGAGTAAACGAAAAATGTTCATTTCAGACTCTAAAAACGTAGAAATCGTGTTTCAAGTTGAAATACGCCTTGTAAACGAAAAATGTTTATTTCAGACTCTAATAACGTAGAAATTGTGTTTCAAGTTGAAATACGCCTTGGGACCATATCTCACCTAAAGTAAATGGTAGAATCAAACTTTAACCAAACGTAATGTTTGTACCTAGGGTAAAGTTAAAAAGTTTAAACAATTTGAAAATATCACTATATTTAGGCGAGTAAACGAAAAATGTTCGTTTCAGACTCTAAAAACGTAGAAATCGTGTTTCAAGTTGAAATACGCCTTGTAAACGAAAAATGTTTATTTCAGACTCTAATAACGTAGAAATTGTGTTTCAAGTTGAAATACGCCTTGGGACCATATCTCACCTAAAGTAAATGGTAGAATCAAACTTTAACCAAACGTAATGTTTGTACCTAGGGTAAAGTTAAAAAGTTTAAACAATTTGAAAATATCACTATATTTAGGCGAGTAAACGAAAAATGTTCGTCTCAGACTCTAAAACCGCAGAAATCGTGTTTCAAGTTGAAATACGCCTTGGTACCATATCTCACCTAAAGTAAATGGTAGAATCAAACTTTAACCAAACGTAATGTTTGTACCTAGGGTAAAGTTAAAAAGTTTAAACAATTTTAAAATATCACTATATTTAGGCGAGTAAACGAAAAATGTTCATTTCAGACTCTAAAAACGTAGAAATCGTGTTTCAAGTTGAAATACGCCTTGTAAACGAAAAATGTTTATTTCAGACTCTAATAACGTAGAAATCGTGTTTCAAGTTGAAATACGCCTTGGGACCATATCTCACCTAAAGTAAATGGTAGAATCAAACTTTAACCAAACGTAATGTTTGTACCTAGGGTAAAGTTAAAAATTTTAAACAATTTTAAAATATCACTATATTTAGGCGAGTAAACGAAAAATGTTCGTTTCAGACTCTAAAAACGTAGAAATCGTGTTTCAAGTTGAAATACGCCTTGTAAACGAAAAATGTTTATTTCAGACTCTAATAACGTAGAAATCGTGTTTCAAGTTAAAATACGCCTTGGGACCATATCTCACCTAAAGTAAATGGTAGAATCAAACTTTAACCAAACGTAATGTTTGTACCTAGGGTAAAGTTAAAAAGTTTAAACAATTTTAAAATATCACTAGATTTAGGCGAGGAAACGAAAAATGTTCGTTTCAGACTCTAAAAACGTAGAAATCGTGTTTCAAGTTGAAATACGCCTTGTAAACGAAAAATGTTTATTTCAGACTCTAATAACGTAGAAATCGTGTTTCAAGTTGAAATACGCCATGGGACCATATCTCACCTAAAGTAAATGGTAGAATCAAACTTTAACCAAACGTAATGTTTGTACCTAGGGTAAAGTTAAAAAGTTTAAACAATTTTAAAATATCACTATATTTAGGCGAGTAAACGAAAAATGTTCATTTCAGACTAAAAACGTAGAAATCGTGTTTCAAGTTGAAATACGCCTTGTAAACGAAAAATGTTTATTTCAGACTCTAAGAACGTAGAAATCGTGTTTCAAGTTGAAATACGCCTTGGGACCATATCTCACCTAAAGTAAATGGTAGAATCAAACTTTAACCAAACGTAATGTTTGTACCTAGGGTAAAGTTAAAAAGTTTAAACAATTTTAAAATATCACTATATTTAGGCGAGTAAACGAAAAATGTTCATTTCAGACTCTAAAAACGTAGAAATCGTGTTTCAAGTTGAAATACGCCTTGTAAACGAAAAATGTTTATTTCAGACTCTAATAACGTAGAAATCGTGTTTCAATTTGAAATACGCCTTGGGACCATATCTCACCTAAAGTAAATGGTAGAATCAAACTTTAACCAAACGTAATGTTTGTACCTAGGGTAAAGTTAAAAATTTTAAACAATTTTAAAATATCACTATATTTAGGCGAGTAAACGAAAAATGTTCGTTTCAGACTCTAAAAACGTAGAAATCGTGTTTCAAGTTGAAATACGCCTTGTAAACGAAAAATGTTTATTTCAGACTCTAATAACGTAGAAATCGTGTTTCAAGTTGAAATACGCCTTGGGACCATATCTCACCTAAAGTAAATGGTAGAATCAAACTTTAACCAAACGTAATGTTTGTACCTAGGGTAAAGTTAAAAAGTTTAAACAATTTTAAAATATCACTAGATTTAGGCGAGTAAACGAAAAATGTTCGTTTCAGACTCTAAAAACGTAGAAATCGTGTTTCAAGTTGAAATACGCCTTGTAAACGAAAAATGTTTATTTCAGACTCTAATAACGTAGAAATCGTGTTTCAAGTTGAAATACGCCATGGGACCATATCTCACCTAAAGTAAATGGTAGAATCAAACTTTAACCAAACGTAATGTTTGTACCTAGGGTAAAGTTAAAAAGTTTAAACAATTTTAAAATATCACTATATTTAGGCGAGTAAACGAAAAATGTTCATTTCAGACTAAAAACGTAGAAATCGTGTTTCAAGTTGAAATACGCCTTGTAAACGAAAAATGTTTATTTCAGACTCTAAGAACGTAGAAATCGTGTTTCAAGTTGAAATACGCCTTGGGACCATATCTCACCTAAAGTAAATGGTAGAATCAAACTTTAACCAAACGTAATGTTTGTACCTAGGGTAAAGTTAAAAAGTTTAAACAATTTTAAAATATCACTATATTTAGGCGAGTAAACGAAAAATGTTCGTTTCAGACTCTAAAAACGTAGAAATCGTGTTTCAAGTTGAAATACGCCTTGTAAACGAAAAATGTTTATTTCAGACTCTAATAACGTAGAAATCGTGTTTCAAGTTGAAATACGCCTTGGGACCATATCTCACCTAAAGTAAATGGTAGAATCAAACTTTAACCAAACGTAATGTTTGTACCTAGGGTAAAGTTAAAAAGTTTAAACAATTTTAAAATATCACTATATTTAGGCGAGTAAACGAAAAATGTTCATTTCAGACTCTAAAAACGTAGAAATCGTGTTTCAAGTTGAAATACGCCTTGTAAATGAAAAATGTTTATTTCAGACTCTAATAACGTAGAAATTGTGTTTCAAGTTGAAATACGCCTTGGGACCATATCTCACCTAAAGTAAATGGTAGAATCAAACTTTAACCAAACGTAATGTTTGTACCTAGGGTAAAGTTAAAAAGTTTAAACAATTTGAAAATATCACTATATTTAGGCGAGTAAACGAAAAATGTTCGTCTCAGACTCTAAAACCGCAGAAATCGTGTTTCAAGTTGAAATACGCCTTGGGACCATATCTCACCTAAAGTAAATGGTAGAATCAAACTTTAACCAAACGTAATGTTTGTACCTAGGGTAAAGTTAAAAAGTTTAAACAATTTTAAAATATCACTAGATTTAGGCGAGTAAACGAAAAATGTTCATTTCAGACTCTAAAATCGTAGAAATCGTGTTTCAAGTTGAAATACGCCTTGTAAACGAAAAATGTTTATTTCAGACTCTAATAACGTAGAAATCGTGTTTCAAGTTGAAATACGCCTTGGGACCATATCTCACCTAAAGTAAATGGTAGAATCAAACTTTAACCAAACGAAATGTTTGTACCTAGGGTAAAGTTAAAAAGTTTAAACAATTTTAAAATATCACTAGATTTAGGCGAGTAAACGAAAAATGTTCGTTTCAGACTCTAAAAACGTAGAAATCGTGTTTCAAGTTGAAATACGCCTTGTAAACGAAAAATGTTTATTTCAGACTCTAATAACGTAGAAATCGTGTTTCAAGTTGAAATACGCCTTGGGACCATATCTCACCTAAAGTAAATTGTAGAATCAAACTTTAACCAAACGTAATGTTTGTACATAGGGTAAAGTTAAAAAGTTTAAACAATTTGAAAATATCACTATATTTAGGCGAGTAAACGAAAAATGTTCGTCTCAGACTCTAAAACCGCAGAAATCGTGTTTCAAGTTGAAATACGCCTTGGTACCATATCTCACCTAAAGTAAATGGTAGAATCAAACTTTAACCAAACGTAATGTTTGTACCTAGGGTAAAGTTAAAAAGTTTAAACAATTTTAAAATATCACTATATTTAGGCGAGTAAACGAAAAATGTTCATTTCAGACTCTAAAAACGTAATCGTGTTTCAAGTTGAAATACGCCTTGTAAACGAAAAATGTTTATTTCAGACTCTAATAACGTAGAAATCGTGTTTCAAGTTGAAATACGCCTTGGGACCATATCTCACCTAAAGTAAATGGTAGAATCAAACTTTAACCAAACGTAATGTTTGTACCTAGGGTAAAGTTAAAAAGTTTAAACAATTTTAAAATATCACTATATTTAGGCGAGTAAACGAAAAATGTTCGTATCAGAATCTAAAAACGTAGAAATCGTGTTTCAAGTTGAAATACGCCTTGTAAACGAAAAATGTTTATTTCAGACTCTAATAACGTAGAAATCGTGTTTCAAGTTGAAATACGCCTTGGGACCATATCTCACCTAAAGTAAATGGTAGAATCAAACTTTAACCAAACGTAATGTTTGTACCTAGGGTAAAGTTAAAAAGTTTAAACAATTTTAAAATATCATTATATTTAGGCGAGTAAACGAAAAATGTTCGTCTCAGACTCTAAAACCGCAGAAATCGTGTTTCAAGTTGAAATACGCCTTGGTACCATATCTCACCTAAAGTAAATGGTAGAATCAAACTTTAACCAAACGTAATGTTTGTACCTAGGGTAAAGTTAAAAAGTTTAAACAATTTTAAAATATCACTATATTTAGGCGAGTAAACGAAAAATGTTCATTTCAGACTCTAAAAACGTAATCGTGTTTCAAGTTGAAATACGCCTTGTAAACGAAAAATGTTTATTTCAGACTCTAATAACGTAGAAATCGTGTTTCAAGTTGAAATACGCCTTGGGACCATATCTCACCTAAAGTAAATGGTAGAATCAAACTTTAACCAAACGTAATGTTTGTACCTAGGGTAAAGTTAAAAAGTTTAAACAATTTTAAAATATCACTAGATTTAGGCGAGTAAACGAAAAATGTTCGTTTCAGACTCTAAAAACGTAGAAATCGTGTTTCAAGTTGAAATACGCCTTGTAAACGAAAAATGTTTATTTCAGACTCTAATAACGTAGAAATCGTGTTTCAAGTTGAAATACGCCATGGGACCATATCTCACCTAAAGTAAATGGTAGAATCAAACTTTAACCAAACGTAATGTTTGTACCTAGGGTAAAGTTAAAAAGTTTAAACAATTTTAAAATATCACTATATTTAGGCGAGTAAACGAAAAATGTTCATTTCAGACTAAAAACGTAGAAATCGTGTTTCAAGTTGAAATACGCCTTGTAAACGAAAAATGTTTATTTCAGACTCTAAGAACGTAGAAATCGTGTTTCAAGTTGAAATACGCCTTGGGACCATATCTCACCTAAAGTAAATGGTAGAATCAAACTTTAACCAAACGTAATGTTTGTACCTAGGGTAAAGTTAAGAAGTTTAAACAATTTTAAAATATCACTATATTTAGGCGAGTAAACGAAAAATGTTCGTTTCAGACTCTAAAAACGTAGAAATCGTGTTTCAAGTTGAAATACGCCTTGTAAACGAAAAATGTTTATTTCAGACTCTAATAACGTAGAAATCGTGTTTCAAGTTGAAATACGCCTTGGGACCATATCTCCCCTAAAGTAAATGGTAGAATCAAACTTTAACCAAACGTAATGTTTGTACCTAGGGTAAAGTTAAAAAGTTTAAACAATTTTAAAATATCACTATATTTAGGCGAGTAAACGAAAAATGTTCATTTCAGACTCTAAAAACGTAGAAATCGTGTTTCAAGTTGAAATACGCCTTGTAAACGAAAAATGTTTATTTCAGACTCTAATAACGTAGAAATCGTGTTTCAATTTGAAATACGCCTTGGGACCATATCTCACCTAAAGTAAATGGTAGAATCAAACTTTAACCAAACGTAATGTTTGTACCTAGGGTAAAGTTAAAAATTTTAAACAATTTTAAAATATCACTATATTTAGGCGAGTAAACGAAAAATGTTCGTTTCAGACTCTAAAAACGTAGAAATCGTGTTTCAAGTTGAAATACGCCTTGTAAACGAAAAATGTTTATTTCAGACTCTAATAACGTAGAAATCGTGTTTCAATTTGAAATACGCCTTGGGACCATATCTCACCTAAAGTAAATGGTAGAATCAAACTTTAACCAAACGTAATGTTTGTACCTAGGGTAAAGTTAAAAATTTTAAACAATTTTAAAATATCACTATATTTAGGCGAGTAAACGAAAAATGTTCGTCTCAGACTCTAAAACCGCAGAAATCGTGTTTCAAGTTGAAATACGCCTTGGTACCATATCTCACCTAAAGTAAATGGTAGAATCAAACTTTAACCAAACGTAATGTTTGTACCTAGGGTAAAGTTAAAAAGTTTAAACAATTTTAAAATATCACTATATTTAGGCGAGTAAACGAAAAATGTTCATTTCAGACTCTAAAAACGTAATCGTGTTTCAAGTTGAAATACGCCTTGTAAACGAAAAATGTTTATTTCAGACTCTAATAACGTAGAAATCGTGTTTCAAGTTGAAATACGCCTTGGGACCATATCTCACCTAAAGTAAATGGTAGAATCAAACTTTAACCAAACGTAATGTTTGTACCTAGGGTAAAGTTAAAAAGTTTAAACAATTTTAAAATATCACTATATTTAGGCGAGTCAACGAAAAATGTTCATTTCAGACTCTAAAAACGTAGAAATCGTGTTTCAAGTTGAAATACGCCTTGTAAACGAAAAATGTTTATTTCAGACTCTAATAACGTAGAAATTGTGTTTCAAGTTGAAATACGCCTTGGGACCATATCTCACCTAAAGTAAATGGTAGAATCAAACTTTAACCAAACGTAATGTTTGTACCTAGGGTAAAGTTAAAAAGTTTAAACAAATTGAAAATATCACTATATTTAGGCGAGTAAACGAAAAATGTTCGTCTCAGACTCTAAAACCGCAGAAATCGTGTTTCAAGTTGAAATACGCCTTGGGACCATATCTCACCTAAAGTAAATGGTAGAATCAAACTTTAACCAAACGTAATGTTTGTACCTAGGGTAAAGTTAAAAAGTTTAAACAATTTTAAAATATCACTAGATTTAGGCGAGTAAACGAAAAATGTTCATTTCAGACTCTAAAATCGTAGAAATCGTGTTTCAAGTTGAAATACGCCTTGTAAACGAAAAATGTTTATTTCAGACTCTAATAACGTAGAAATCGTGTTTCAAGTTGAAATACGCCTTGGGACCATATCTCACCTAAAGTAAATGGTAGAATCAAACTTTAACCAAACGAAATGTTTGTACCTAGGGTAAAGTTAAAAAGTTTAAACAATTTTAAAATATCACTAGATTTAGGCGAGTAAACGAAAAATGTTCGTTTCAGACTCTAAAAACGTAGAAATCGTGTTTCAAGTTGAAATACGCCTTGTAAACGAAAAATGTTTATTTCAGACTCTAATAACGTAGAAATCGTGTTTCAAGTTGAAATACGCCTTGGGACCATATCTCACCTAAAGTAAATTGTAGAATCAAACTTTAACCAAACGTAATGTTTGTACCTAGGGTAAAGTTAAAAAGTTTAAACAATTTGAAAATATCACTATATTTAGGCGAGTAAACGAAAAATGTTCGTCTCAGACTCTAAAACCGCAGAAATCGTGTTTCAAGTTGAAATACGCCTTGGTACCATATCTCACCTAAAGTAAATGGTAGAATCAAACTTTAACCAAACGTAATGTTTGTACCTAGGGTAAAGTTAAAAAGTTTAAACAATTTTAAAATATCACTATATTTAGGCGAGTAAACGAAAAATGTTCATTTCAGACTCTAAAAACGTAATCGTGTTTCAAGTTGAAATACGCCTTGTAAACGAAAAATGTTTATTTCAGACTCTAATAACGTAGAAATCGTGTTTCAAGTTGAAATACGCCTTGGGACCATATCTCACCTAAAGTAAATGGTAGAATCAAACTTTAACCAAACGTAATGTTTGTACCTAGGGTAAAGTTAAAAAGTTAAAACAATTTTAAAATATCACTATATTTAGGCGAGTAAACGAAAAATGTTCGTATCAGAATCTAAAAACGTAGAAATCGTGTTTCAAGTTGAAATACGCCTTGTAAACGAAAAATGTTTATTTCAGACTCTAATAACGTAGAAATCGTGTTTCAAGTTGAAATACGCCTTGGGACCATATCTCACCTAAAGTAAATGGTAGAATCAAACTTTAACCAAACGTAATGTTTGTACCTAGGGTAAAGTTAAAAAGTTTAACAATTTGAAAATATCACTATATTTAGGCGAGTAAACGAAAAATGTTCGTCTCAGACTCTAAAACCGCAGAAATCGTGTTTCAAGTTGAAATACGCCTTGGGACCATATCTCACCTAAAGTAAATGGTAGAATCAAACTTTAACCAAACGTAATGTTTGTACCTAGGGTAAAGTTAAAAAGTTTAAACAATTTTAAAATATCACTAGATTTAGGCGAGTAAACGAAAAATGTTCATTTCAGACTCTAAAATCGTAGAAATCGTGTTTCAAGTTGAAATACGCCTTGTAAACGAAAAATGTTTATTTCAGACTCTAATAACGTAGAAATCGTGTTTCAAGTTGAAATACGCCTTGGGACCATATCTCACCTAAAGTAAATGGTAGAATCAAACTTTAACCAAACGAAATGTTTGTACCTAGGGTAAAGTTAAAAAGTTTAAACAATTTTAAAATATCACTAGATTTAGGCGAGTAAACGAAAAATGTTCGTTTCAGACTCTAAAAACGTAGAAATCGTGTTTCAAGTTGAAATACGCCTTGTAAACGAAAAATGTTTATTTCAGACTCTAATAACGTAGAAATCGTGTTTCAAGTTGAAATACGCCTTGGGACCATATCTCACCTAAAGTAAATTGTAGAATCAAACTTTAACCAAACGTAATGTTTGTACCTAGGGTAAAGTTAAAAAGTTTAAACAATTTGAAAATATCACTATATTTAGGCGAGTAAACGAAAAATGTTCGTCTCAGACTCTAAAACCGCAGAAATCGTGTTTCAAGTTGAAATACGCCTTGGTACCATATCTCACCTAAAGTAAATGGTAGAATCAAACTTTAACCAAACGTAATGTTTGTACCTAGGGTAAAGTTAAAAAGTTTAAACAATTTTAAAATATCACTATATTTAGGCGAGTAAACGAAAAATGTTCATTTCAGACTCTAAAAACGTAATCGTGTTTCAAGTTGAAATACGCCTTGTAAACGAAAAATGTTTATTTCAGACTCTAATAACGTAGAAATCGTGTTTCAAGTTGAAATACGCCTTGGGACCATATCTCACCTAAAGTAAATGGTAGAATCAAACTTTAACCAAACGTAATGTTTGTACCTAGGGTAAAGTTAAAAAGTTTAAACAATTTTAAAATATCACTATATTTAGGCGAGTAAACGAAAAATGTTCGTATCAGAATCTAAAAACGTAGAAATCGTGTTTCAAGTTGAAATACGCCTTGTAAACGAAAAATGTTTATTTCAGACTCTAATAACGTAGAAATCGTGTTTCAAGTTGAAATACGCCTTGGGACCATATCTCACCTAAAGTAAATTGTAGAATCAAACTTTAACCAAACGTAATGTTTGTACCTAGGGTAAAGTTAAAAAGTTTAACAATTTGAAAATATCACTATATTTAGGCGAGTAAACGAAAAATGTTCGTCTCAGACTCTAAAACCGCAGAAATCGTGTTTCAAGTTGAAATACGCCTTGGGACCATATCTCACCTAAAGTAAATGGTAGAATCAAACTTTAACCAAACGTAATGTTTGTACCTAGGGTAAAGTTAAAAAGTTTAAACAATTTTAAAATATCACTAGATTTAGGCGAGTAAACGAAAAATGTTCATTTCAGACTCTAAAATCGTAGAAATCGTGTTTCAAGTTGAAATACGCCTTGTAAACGAAAAATGTTTATTTCAGACTCTAATAACGTAGAAATCGTGTTTCAAGTTGAAATACGCCTTGGGACCATATCTCACCTAAAGTAAATGGTAGAATCAAACTTTAACCAAACGAAATGTTTGTACCTAGGGTAAAGTTAAAAAGTTTAAACAATTTTAAAATATCACTAGATTTAGGCGAGTAAACGAAAAATGTTCGTTTCAGACTCTAAAAACGTAGAAATCGTGTTTCAAGTTGAAATACGCCTTGTAAACGAAAAATGTTTATTTCAGACTCTAATAACGTAGAAATCGTGTTTCAAGTTGAAATACGCCTTGGGACCATATCTCACCTAAAGTAAATTGTAGAATCAAACTTTAACCAAACGTAATGTTTGTACCTAGGGTAAAGTTAAAAAGTTTAAACAATTTGAAAATATCACTATATTTAGGCGAGTAAACGAAAAATGTTCGTCTCAGACTCTAAAACCGCAGAAATCGTGTTTCAAGTTGAAATACGCCTTGGTACCATATCTCACCTAAAGTAAATGGTAGAATCAAACTTTACCAAACGTAATGTTTGTACCTAGGGTAAAGTTAAAAAGTTTAAACAATTTTAAAATATCACTATATTTAGGCGAGTAAACGAAAAATGTTCATTTCAGACTCTAAAAACGTAATCGTGTTTCAAGTTGAAATACGCCTTGTAAACGAAAAATGTTTATTTCAGACTCTAATAACGTAGAAATCGTGTTTCAAGTTGAAATACGCCTTGGGACCATATCTCACCTAAAGTAAATGGTAGAATCAAACTTTAACCAAACGTAATGTTTGTACCTAGGGTAAAGTTAAAAAGTTTAAACAATTTGAAAATATCACTATTTTTAGGCGAGTAAACGAAAAATGTTCGTCTCAGACTCTAAAACCGCAGAAATCGTGTTTCAAGTTGAAATACGCCTTGGTACCATATCTCACCTAAAGTAAATGGTAGAATCAAACTTTAACCAAACGTAATGTTTGTACCTAGTATAAAGTTAAAAAGTTTAAACAATTTTAAAATATCACTATATTTAGGCGAGTAAACGAAAAATGTTCATTTCAGACTCTAAAAACGTAGAAATCGTGTTTCAAGTTGAAATACGCCTTGTAAACGAAAAATGTTTATTTCAGACTCTAATAACGTAGAAATTGTGTTTCAAGTTGAAATACGCCTTGGGACTATATCTCACCTAAAGTAAATGGTAGAATCAAACTTTAACCAAACGTAATGTTTGTACCTAGGGTAAAGTTAAAAAGTTTAAACAATTTGAAAATATCACTATATTTAGGCGAGTAAACGAAAAATGTTCGTCGCAGACTCTAAAACCGCAGAAATCGTGTTTCAAGTTGAAATACGCCTTGGTACCATATCTCACCTAAAGTAAATGGTAGAATCAAACTTTAACCAAACGTAATGTTTGTACCTAGGGTAAAGTTAAAAAGTTTAAACAATTTTAAAATATCACTATATTTAGGCGAGTAAACGAAAAATGTTCTTTTCAGACTCTAAAAACGTAATCGTGTTTCAAGTTGAAATACGCCTTGTAAACGAAAAATGTTTATTTCAGACTCTAATAACGTAGAAATCGTGTTTCAAGTTGAAATACGCCTTGGAACCATATCTCACCTAAAGTAAATGGTAGAATCAAACTTTAACCAAACGTAATGTTTGTACCTAGGGTAAAGTTAAAAAGTTTAAACAATTTTAAAATATCATTATATTTAGGCGAGTAAACGAAAAATGTTCGTCTCAGACTCTAAAACCGCAGAAATCGTGTTTCAAGTTGAAATACGCCTTGGTACCATATCTCACCTAAAGTAAATGGTAGAATCAAACTTTAACCAAACGTAATGTTTGTACCTAGGGTAAAGTTAAAAAGTTTAAACAATTTTAAAATATCACTATATTTAGGCGAGTAAACGAAAAATGTTCATTTCAGACTCTAAAAACGTAATCGTGTTTCAAGTTGAAATACGCCTTGTAAACGAAAAATGTTTATTTCAGACTCTAATAACGTAGAAATCGTGTTTCAAGTTGAAATACGCCTTGGGACCATATCTCACCTAAAGTAAATGGTAGAATCAAACTTTAACCAAACGTAATGTTTGTACCTAGGGTAAAGTTAAAAAGTTTAAACAATTTTAAAATATCACTAGATTTAGGCGAGTAAACGAAAAATGTTCGTTTCAGACTCTAAAAACGTAGAAATCGTGTTTCAAGTTGAAATACGCCTTGTAAACGAAAAATGTTTATTTCAGACTCTAATAACGTAGAAATCGTGTTTCAAGTTGAAATACGCCATGGGACCATATCTCACCTAAAGTAAATGGTAGAATCAAACTTTAACCAAACGTAATGTTTGTACCTAGGGTAAAGTTAAAAAGTTTAAACAATTTTAAAATATCACTATATTTAGGCGAGTAAACGAAAAATGTTCATTTCAGACTAAAAACTTAGAAATCGTGTTTCAAGTTGAAATACGCCTTGTAAACGAAAAATGTTTATTTCAGACTCTAAGAACGTAGAAATCGTGTTTCAAGTTGAAATACGCCTTGGGACCATATCTCACCTAAAGTAAATGGTAGAATCAAACTTTAACCAAACGTAATGTTTGTACCTAGGGTAAAGTTAAAAAGTTTAAACAATTTTAAAATATCACTATATTTAGGCGAGTAAACGAAAAATGTTCGTTTCAGACTCTAAAAACGTAGAAATCGTGTTTCAAGTTGAAATACGCCTTGTAAACGAAAAATGTTTATTTCAGACTCTAATAACGTAGAAATCGTGTTTCAAGTTGAAATACGCCTTGGGACCATATCTCCCCTAAAGTAAATGGTAGAATCAAACTTTAACCAAACGTAATGTTTGTACCTAGGGTAAAGTTAAAAAGTTTAAACAATTTTAAAATATCACTATATTTAGGCGAGTCAACGAAAAATGTTCATTTCAGACTCTAAAAACGTAGAAATCGTGTTTCAAGTTGAAATACGCCTTGTAAACGAAAAATGTTTATTTCAGACTCTAATAACGTAGAAATTGTGTTTCAAGTTGAAATACGCCTTGGGACCATATCTCACCTAAAGTAAATGGTAGAATCAAACTTTAACCAAACGTAATGTTTGTACCTAGGGTAAAGTTAAAAAGTTTAAACAATTTGAAAATATCACTATATTTAGGCGAGTAAACGAAAAATGTTCGTCTCAGACTCTAAAACCGCAGAAATCGTGTTTCAAGTTGAAATACGCCTTGGTACCATATCTCACCTAAAGTAAATGGTAGAATCAAACTTTAACCAAACGTAATGTTTGTACCTAGGGTAAAGTTAAAAAGTTTAAACAATTTTAAAATATCACTATATTTAGGCGAGTAAACGAAAAATGTTCATTTCAGACTCTAAAAACGTAGAAATCGTGTTTCAAGTTGAAATACGCCTTGTAAACGAAAAATGTTTATTTCAGACTCTAATAACGTAGAAATCGTGTTTCAAGTTGAAATACGCCTTGGGACCATATCTCACCTAAAGTAAATGGTAGAATCAAACTTTAACCAAACGTAATGTTTGTACCTAGGGTAAAGTTAAAAAGTTTAAACAATTTGAAAATATCACTATTTTTAGGCGAGTAAACGAAAAATGTTCGTCTCAGACTCTAAAACCGCAGAAATCGTGTTTCAAGTTGAAATACGCCTTGGTACCATATCTCACCTAAAGTAAATGGTAGAATCAAACTTTAACCAAACGTAATGTTTGTACGTAGTATAAAGTTAAAAAGTTTAAACAATTTTAAAATATCACTATATTTAGGCGAGTAAACGAAAAATGTTCATTTCAGACTCTAAAAACGTAGAAATCGTGTTTCAAGTTGAAATACGCCTTGTAAACGAAAAATGTTTATTTCAGACTCTAATAACGTAGAAATTGTGTTTCAAGTTGAAATACGCCTTGGGACCATATCTCACCTAAAGTAAATGGTAGAATCAAACTTTAACCAAACGTAATGTTTGTACCTAGGGTAAAGTTAAAAAGTTTAAACAATTTGAAAATATCACTATATTTAGGCGAGTAAACGAAAAATGTTCATTTCAGACTCTAAAAACGTAATCGTGTGTCAAGTTGAAATACGCCTTGTAAACGAAAAATGTTTATTTCAGACTCTAATAACGTAGAAATCGTGTTTCAAGTTGAAATACGCCTTGGGACCATATCTCACCTAAAGTAAATGGTAGAATCAAACTTTAACCAAACGTAATGTTTGTACCTACGGTAAAGTTAAAAAGTTTAAACAATTTTAAAATATCACTATATTTAGGCGAGTAAACGAAAAATGTTCATTTCAGACTAAAAACGTAGAAATCGTGTTTCAAGTTGAAATACGCCTTGTAAACGAAAAATGTTTATTTCAGACTCTAAGAACGTAGAAATCGTGTTTCAAGTTGAAATACGCCTTGGGACCATATCTCACCTAAAGTAAATGGTAGAATCAAACTTTAACCAAACGAAATGTTTGTACCTAGGGTAAAGTTAAAAAGTTTAAACAATTTTAAAATATCACTAGATTTAGGCGAGTAAACGAAAAATGTTCGTTTCAGACTCTAAAAACGTAGAAATCGTGTTTCAAGTTGAAATACGCCTTGTAAACGAAAAATGTTTATTTCAGACTCTAATAACGTAGAAATCGTGTTTCAAGTTGAAATACGCCTTGGGACCATATCTCACCTAAAGTAAATTGTAGAATCAAACTTTAACCAAACGTAATGTTTGTACCTAGGGTAAAGTTAAAAAGTTTAAACAATTTGAAAATATCACTATATTTAGGCGAGTAAACGAAAAATGTTCGTATCAGAATCTAAAAACGTAGAAATCGTGTTTCAAGTTGAAATACGCCTTGTAAACGAAAAATGTTTATTTCAGACTCTAATAACGTAGAAATCGTGTTTCAAGTTGAAATACGCCTTGGGACCATATCTCACCTAAAGTAAATTGTAGAATCAAACTTTAACCAAACGTAATGTTTGTACCTAGGGTAAAGTTAAAAAGTTTAACAATTTGAAAATATCACTATATTTAGGCGAGTAAACGAAAAATGTTCGTCTCAGACTCTAAAACCGCAGAAATCGTGTTTCAAGTTGAAATACGCCTTGGGACCATATCTCACCTAAAGTAAATGGTAGAATCAAACTTTAACCAAACGTAATGTTTGTACCTAGGGTAAAGTTAAAAAGTTTAAACAATTTTAAAATATCACTAGATTTAGGCGAGTAAACGAAAAATGTTCATTTCAGACTCTAAAATCGTAGAAATCGTGTTTCAAGTTGAAATACGCCTTGTAAACGAAAAATGTTTATTTCAGACTCTAATAACGTAGAAATCGTGTTTCAAGTTGAAATACGCCTTGGGACCATATCTCACCTAAAGTAAATGGTAGAATCAAACTTTAACCAAACGAAATGTTTGTACCTAGGGTAAAGTTAAAAAGTTTAAACAATTTTAAAATATCACTAGATTTAGGCGAGTAAACGAAAAATGTTCGTTTCAGACTCTAAAAACGTAGAAATCGTGTTTCAAGTTGAAATACGCCTTGGTACCATATCTCACCTAAAGTAAATGGTAGAATCAAACTTTACCAAACGTAATGTTTGTACCTAGGGTAAAGTTAAAAAGTTTAAACAATTTTAAAATATCACTATATTTAGGCGAGTAAACGAAAAATGTTCATTTCAGACTCTAAAAACGTAATCGTGTTTCAAGTTGAAATACGCCTTGTAAACGAAAAATGTTTATTTCAGACTCTAATAACGTAGAAATCGTGTTTCAAGTTGAAATACGCCTTGGGACCATATCTCACCTAAAGTAAATGGTAGAATCAAACTTTAACCAAACGTAATGTTTGTACCTAGGGTAAAGTTAAAAAGTTTAAACAATTTGAAAATATCACTATTTTTAGGCGAGTAAACGAAAAATGTTCGTTTCAGACTCTAAAAACGTAGAAATCGTGTTTCAAGTTGAAATACGCCTTGTAAACGAAAAATGTTTATTTCAGACTCTAATAACGTAGAAATCGTGTTTCAAGTTGAAATACGCCTTGGGACCATATCTCCCCTAAAGTAAATGGTAGAATCAAACTTTAACCAAACGTAATGTTTGTACCTAGGGTAAAGTTAAAAAGTTTAAACAATTTTAAAATATCACTATATTTAGGCGAGTAAACGAAAAATGTTCATTTCAGACTCTAAAAACGTAGAAATCGTGTTTCAAGTTGAAATACGCCTTGTAAACGAAAAATGTTTATTTCAGACTCTAATAACGTAGAAATCGTGTTTCAATTTGAAATACGCCTTGGGACCATATCTCACCTAAAGTAAATGGTAGAATCAAACTTTAACCAAACGTAATGTTTGTACCTAGGGTAAAGTTAAAAATTTTAAACAATTTTAAAATATCACTATATTTAGGCGAGTAAACGAAAAATGTTCGTTTCAGACTCTAAAAACGTAGAAATCGTGTTTCAAGTTGAAATACGCCTTGTAAACGAAAAATGTTTATTTCAGACTCTAATAACGTAGAAATCGTGTTTCAATTTGAAATACGCCTTGGGACCATATCTCACCTAAAGTAAATGGTAGAATCAAACTTTAACCAAACGTAATGTTTGTACCTAGGGTAAAGTTAAAAATTTTAAACAATTTTAAAATATCACTATATTTAGGCGAGTAAACGAAAAATGTTCGTCTCAGACTCTAAAACCGCAGAAATCGTGTTTCAAGTTGAAATACGCCTTGGTACCATATCTCACCTAAAGTAAATGGTAGAATCAAACTTTAACCAAACGTAATGTTTGTACCTAGGGTAAAGTTAAAAAGTTTAAACAATTTTAAAATATCACTATATTTAGGCGAGTCAACGAAAAATGTTCATTTCAGACTCTAAAAACGTAGAAATCGTGTTTCAAGTTGAAATACGCCTTGTAAACGAAAAATGTTTATTTCAGACTCTAATAACGTAGAAATTGTGTTTCAAGTTGAAATACGCCTTGGGACCATATCTCACCTAAAGTAAATGGTAGAATCAAACTTTAACCAAACGTAATGTTTGTACCTAGGGTAAAGTTAAAAAGTTTAAACAAATTGAAAATATCACTATATTTAGGCGAGTAAACGAAAAATGTTCGTCTCAGACTCTAAAACCGCAGAAATCGTGTTTCAAGTTGAAATACGCCTTGGGACCATATCTCACCTAAAGTAAATGGTAGAATCAAACTTTAACCAAACGTAATGTTTGTACCTAGGGTAAAGTTAAAAAGTTTAAACAATTTTAAAATATCACTAGATTTAGGCGAGTAAACGAAAAATGTTCATTTCAGACTCTAAAATCGTAGAAATCGTGTTTCAAGTTGAAATACGCCTTGTAAACGAAAAATGTTTATTTCAGACTCTAATAACGTAGAAATCGTGTTTCAAGTTGAAATACGCCTTGGGACCATATCTCACCTAAAGTAAATGGTAGAATCAAACTTTAACCAAACGAAATGTTTGTACCTAGGGTAAAGTTAAAAAGTTTAAACAATTTTAAAATATCACTAGATTTAGGCGAGTAAACGAAAAATGTTCGTTTCAGACTCTAAAAACGTAGAAATCGTGTTTCAAGTTGAAATACGCCTTGTAAACGAAAAATGTTTATTTCAGACTCTAATAACGTAGAAATCGTGTTTCAAGTTGAAATACGCCTTGGGACCATATCTCACCTAAAGTAAATTGTAGAATCAAACTTTAACCAAACGTAATGTTTGTACCTAGGGTAAAGTTAAAAAGTTTAAACAATTTGAAAATATCACTATATTTAGGCGAGTAAACGAAAAATGTTCGTCTCAGACTCTAAAACCGCAGAAATCGTGTTTCAAGTTGAAATACGCCTTGGTACCATATCTCACCTAAAGTAAATGGTAGAATCAAACTTTAACCAAACGTAATGTTTGTACCTAGGGTAAAGTTAAAAAGTTTAAACAATTTTAAAATATCACTATATTTAGGCGAGTAAACGAAAAATGTTCATTTCAGACTCTAAAAACGTAATCGTGTTTCAAGTTGAAATACGCCTTGTAAACGAAAAATGTTTATTTCAGACTCTAATAACGTAGAAATCGTGTTTCAAGTTGAAATACGCCTTGGGACCATATCTCACCTAAAGTAAATGGTAGAATCAAACTTTAACCAAACGTAATGTTTGTACCTAGGGTAAAGTTAAAAAGTTTAAACAATTTTAAAATATCACTATATTTAGGCGAGTAAACGAAAAATGTTCGTATCAGAATCTAAAAACGTAGAAATCGTGTTTCAAGTTGAAATACGCCTTGTAAACGAAAAATGTTTATTTCAGACTCTAATAACGTAGAAATCGTGTTTCAAGTTGAAATACGCCTTGGGACCATATCTCACCTAAAGTAAATTGTAGAATCAAACTTTAACCAAACGTAATGTTTGTACCTAGGGTAAAGTTAAAAAGTTTAACAATTTGAAAATATCACTATATTTAGGCGAGTAAACGAAAAATGTTCGTCTCAGACTCTAAAACCGCAGAAATCGTGTTTCAAGTTGAAATACGCCTTGGGACCATATCTCACCTAAAGTAAATGGTAGAATCAAACTTTAACCAAACGTAATGTTTGTACCTAGGGTAAAGTTAAAAAGTTTAAACAATTTTAAAATATCACTAGATTTAGGCGAGTAAACGAAAAATGTTCATTTCAGACTCTAAAATCGTAGAAATCGTGTTTCAAGTTGAAATACGCCTTGTAAACGAAAAATGTTTATTTTAGACTCTAATAACGTAGAAATCGTGTTTCAAGTTGAAATACGCCTTGGGACCATATCTCACCTAAAGTAAATGGTAGAATCAAACTTTAACCAAACGAAATGTTTGTACCTAGGGTAAAGTTAAAAAGTTTAAACAATTTTAAAATATCACTAGATTTAGGCGAGTAAACGAAAAATGTTCGTTTCAGACTCTAAAAACGTAGAAATCGTGTTTCAAGTTGAAATACGCCTTGTAAACGAAAAATGTTTATTTCAGACTCTAATAACGTAGAAATCGTGTTTCAAGTTGAAATACGCCTTGGGACCATATCTCACCTAAAGTAAATTGTAGAATCAAACTTTAACCAAACGTAATGTTTGTACCTAGGGTAAAGTTAAAAAGTTTAAACAATTTGAAAATATCACTATATTTAGGCGAGTAAACGAAAAATGTTCGTCTCAGACTCTAAAACCGCAGAAATCGTGTTTCAAGTTGAAATACGCCTTGGTACCATATCTCACCTAAAGTAAATGGTAGAATCAAACTTTACCAAACGTAATGTTTGTACCTAGGGTAAAGTTAAAAAGTTTAAACAATTTTAAAATATCACTATATTTAGGCGAGTAAACGAAAAATGTTCATTTCAGACTCTAAAAACGTAATCGTGTTTCAAGTTGAAATACGCCTTGTAAACGAAAAATGTTTATTTCAGACTCTAATAACGTAGAAATCGTGTTTCAAGTTGAAATACGCCTTGGGACCATATCTCACCTAAAGTAAATGGTAGAATCAAACTTTAACCAAACGTAATGTTTGTACCTAGGGTAAAGTTAAAAAGTTTAAACAATTTGAAAATATCACTATTTTTAGGCGAGTAAACGAAAAATGTTCGTCTCAGACTCTAAAACCGCAGAAATCGTGTTTCAAGTTGAAATACGCCTTGGTACCATATCTCACCTAAAGTAAATGGTAGAATCAAACTTTAACCAAACGTAATGTTTGTACCTAGTATAAAGTTAAAAAGTTTAAACAATTTTAAAATATCACTATATTTAGGCGAGTAAACGAAAAATGTTCATTTCAGACTCTAAAAACGTAGAAATCGTGTTTCAAGTTGAAATACGCCTTGTAAACGAAAAATGTTTATTTCAGACTCTAATAACGTAGAAATTGTGTTTCAAGTTGAAATACGCCTTGGGACTATATCTCACCTAAAGTAAATGGTAGAATCAAACTTTAACCAAACGTAATGTTTGTACCTAGGGTAAAGTTAAAAAGTTTAAACAATTTGAAAATATCACTATATTTAGGCGAGTAAACGAAAAATGTTCGTCGCAGACTCTAAAACCGCAGAAATCGTGTTTCAAGTTGAAATACGCCTTGGTACCATATCTCACCTAAAGTAAATGGTAGAATCAAACTTTAACCAAACGTAATGTTTGTACCTAGGGTAAAGTTAAAAAGTTTAAACAATTTTAAAATATCACTATATTTAGGCGAGTAAACGAAAAATGTTCTTTTCAGACTCTAAAAACGTAATCGTGTTTCAAGTTGAAATACGCCTTGTAAACGAAAAATGTTTATTTCAGACTCTAATAACGTAGAAATCGTGTTTCAAGTTGAAATACGCCTTGGAACCATATCTCACCTAAAGTAAATGGTAGAATCAAACTTTAACCAAACGTAATGTTTGTACCTAGGGTAAAGTTAAAAAGTTTAAACAATTTTAAAATATCATTATATTTAGGCGAGTAAACGAAAAATGTTCGTCTCAGACTCTAAAACCGCAGAAATCGTGTTTCAAGTTGAAATACGCCTTGGTACCATATCTCACCTAAAGTAAATGGTAGAATCAAACTTTAACCAAACGTAATGTTTGTACCTAGGGTAAAGTTAAAAAGTTTAAACAATTTTAAAATATCACTATATTTAGGCGAGTAAACGAAAAATGTTCATTTCAGACTCTAAAAACGTAATCGTGTTTCAAGTTGAAATACGCCTTGTAAACGAAAAATGTTTATTTCAGACTCTAATAACGTAGAAATCGTGTTTCAAGTTGAAATACGCCTTGGGACCATATCTCACCTAAAGTAAATGGTAGAATCAAACTTTAACCAAATGTAATGTTTGTACCTAGGGTAAAGTTAAAAAGTTTAAACAATTTTAAAATATCACTAGATTTAGGCGAGTAAACGAAAAATGTTCGTTTCAGACTCTAAAAACGTAGAAATCGTGTTTCAAGTTGAAATACGCCTTGTAAACGAAAAATGTTTATTTCAGACTCTAATAACGTAGAAATCGTGTTTCAAGTTGAAATACGCCATGGGACCATATCTCACCTAAAGTAAATGGTAGAATCAAACTTTAACCAAACGTAATGTTTGTACCTAGGGTAAAGTTAAAAAGTTTAAACAATTTTAAAATATCACTATATTTAGGCGAGTAAACGAAAAATGTTCATTTCAGACTAAAAACTTAGAAATCGTGTTTCAAGTTGAAATACGTCTTGTAAACGAAAAATGTTTATTTCAGACTCTAAGAACGTAGAAATCGTGTTTCAAGTTGAAATACGCCTTGGGACCATATCTCACCTAAAGTAAATGGTAGAATCAAACTTTAACCAAACGTAATGTTTGTACCTAGGGTAAAGTTAAAAAGTTTAAACAATTTTAAAATATCACTATATTTAGGCGAGTAAACGAAAAATGTTCGTTTCAGACTCTAAAAACGTAGAAATCGTGTTTCAAGTTGAAATACGCCTTGTAAACGAAAAATGTTTATTTCAGACTCTAATAACGTAGAAATCGTGTTTCAAGTTGAAATACGCCTTGGGACCATATCTCCCCTAAAGTAAATGGTAGAATCAAACTTTAACCAAACGTAATGTTTGTACCTAGGGTAAAGTTAAAAAGTTTAAACAATTTTAAAATATCACTATATTTAGGCGAGTCAACGAAAAATGTTCATTTCAGACTCTAAAAACGTAGAAATCGTGTTTCAAGTTGAAATACGCCTTGTAAACGAAAAATGTTTATTTCAGACTCTAATAACGTAGAAATTGTGTTTCAAGTTGAAATACGCCTTGGGACCATATCTCACCTAAAGTAAATGGTAGAATCAAACTTTAACCAAACGTAATGTTTGTACCTAGGGTAAAGTTAAAAAGTTTAAACAATTTGAAAATATCACTATATTTAGGCGAGTAAACGAAAAATGTTCGTCTCAGACTCTAAAACCGCAGAAATCGTGTTTCAAGTTGAAATACGCCTTGGTACCATATCTCACCTAAAGTAAATGGTAGAATCAAACTTTAACCAAACGTAATGTTTGTACCTAGGGTAAAGTTAAAAAGTTTAAACAATTTTAAAATATCACTATATTTAGGCGAGTAAACGAAAAATGTTCATTTCAGACTCTAAAAACGTAGAAATCGTGTTTCAAGTTGAAATACGCCTTGTAAACGAAAAATGTTTATTTCAGACTCTAATAACGTAGAAATCGTGTTTCAAGTTGAAATACGCCTTGGGACCATATCTCACCTAAAGTAAATGGTAGAATCAAACTTTAACCAAACGTAATGTTTGTACGTAGTATAAAGTTAAAAAGTTTAAACAATTTTAAAATATCACTATATTTAGGCGAGTAAACGAAAAATGTTCATTTCAGACTCTAAAAACGTAGAAATCGTGTTTCAAGTTGAAATACGCCTTGTAAACGAAAAATGTTTATTTCAGACTCTAATAACGTAGAAATTGTGTTTCAAGTTGAAATACGCCTTGGGACCATATCTCACCTAAAGTAAATGGTAGAATCAAACTTTAACCAAACGTAATGTTTGTACCTAGGGTAAAGTTAAAAAGTTTAAACAATTTGAAAATATCACTATATTTAGGCGAGTAAACGAAAAATGTTCATTTCAGACTCTAAAAACGTAATCGTGTGTCAAGTTGAAATACGCCTTGTAAACGAAAAATGTTTATTTCAGACTCTAATAACGTAGAAATCGTGTTTCAAGTTGAAATACGCCTTGGGACCATATCTCACCTAAAGTAAATGGTAGAATCAAACTTTAACCAAACGTAATGTTTGTACCTACGGTAAAGTTAAAAAGTTTAAACAATTTTAAAATATCACTATATTTAGGCGAGTAAACGAAAAATGTTCATTTCAGACTAAAAACGTAGAAATCGTGTTTCAAGTTGAAATACGCCTTGTAAACGAAAAATGTTTATTTCAGACTCTAAGAACGTAGAAATCGTGTTTCAAGTTGAAATACGCCTTGGGACCATATCTCACCTAAAGTAAATGGTAGAATCAAACTTTAACCAAACGAAATGTTTGTACCTAGGGTAAAGTTAAAAAGTTTAAACAATTTTAAAATATCACTAGATTTAGGCGAGTAAACGAAAAATGTTCGTTTCAGACTCTAAAAACGTAGAAATCGTGTTTCAAGTTGAAATACGCCTTGTAAACGAAAAATGTTTATTTCAGACTCTAATAACGTAGAAATCGTGTTTCAAGTTGAAATACGCCTTGGGACCATATCTCACCTAAAGTAAATTGTAGAATCAAACTTTAACCAAACGTAATGTTTGTACCTAGGGTAAAGTTAAAAAGTTTAAACAATTTGAAAATATCACTATATTTAGGCGAGTAAACGAAAAATGTTCGTCTCAGACTCTAAAACCGCAGAAATCGTGTTTCAAGTTGAAATACGCCTTGGTACCATATCTCACCTAAAGTAAATGGTAGAATCAAACTTTAACCAAACGTAATGTTTGTACCTAGGGTAAAGTTAAAAAGTTTAAACAATTTTAAAATATCACTATATTTAGGCGAGTAAACGAAAAATGTTCATTTCAGACTCTAAAAACGTAATCGTGTTTCAAGTTGAAATACGCCTTGTAAACGAAAAATGTTTATTTCAGACTCTAATAACGTAGAAATCGTGTTTCAAGTTGAAATACGCCTTGGGACCATATCTCACCTAAAGTAAATGGTAGAATCAAACTTTAACCAAACGTAATGTTTGTACCTAGGGTAAAGTTAAAAAGTTTAAACAATTTTAAAATATCACTATATTTAGGCGAGTAAACGAAAAATGTTCGTATCAGAATCTAAAAACGTAGAAATCGTGTTTCAAGTTGAAATACGCCTTGTAAACGAAAAATGTTTATTTCAGACTCTAATAACGTAGAAATCGTGTTTCAAGTTGAAATACGCCTTGGGACCATATCTCACCTAAAGTAAATGGTAGAATCAAACTTTAACCAAACGTAATGTTTGTACCTAGGGTAAAGTTAAAAAGTTTAAACAATTTTAAAATATCACTAGATTTAGGCGAGTAAACGAAAAATGTTCATTTCAGACTCTAAAAACGTAGAAATCGTGTTTCAAGTTGAAATACGCCTTGTAAACGAAAAATGTTTATTTCAGACTCTAATAACGTAGAAATCGTGTTTCAAGTTGAAATACGCCTTGGGACCATATCTCACCTAAAGTAAATGGTAGAATCAAACTTTAACCAAACGAAATGTTTGTACCTAGGGTAAAGTTAAAAAGTTTAAACAATTTTAAAATATCACTAGATTTTGGCGAGTAAACGAAAAATGTTCGTTTCAGACTCTAAAAACGTAGAAATCGTGTTTCAAGTTGAAATACGCCTTGTAAACGAAAAATGTTTATTTTAGACTCTAATAACGTAGAAATCGTGTTTCAAGTTAAAATACGCCTTGGGACCATATCTCACCTAAAGTAAATGGTAGAATCAAACTTTAACCAAACGTAATGTTTGTACCTAGGGTAAAGTTAAAAAGTTTAAACAATTTGAAAATATCACTATATTTAGGCGAGTAAACGAAAAATGTTCATTTCAGACTCTAAAAACGTAGAAATCGTGTTTCAAGTTGAAATACGCCTTGTAAACGAAAAATGTTTATTTCAGACTCTAATAACGTAGAAATTGTGTTTCAAGTTGAAATACGCCTTGGGACCATATCTCACCTAAAGTAAATGGTAGAATCAAACTTTAACCAAACGTAATGTTTGTACCTAGGGTAAAGTTAAAAAGTTTAAACAATTTGAAAATATCACTATATTTAGGCGAGTAAACGAAAAATGTTCGTTTCAGACTCTAAAAACGTAGAAATCGTGTTTCAAGTTGAAATACGCCTTGTAAACGAAAAATGTTTATTTCAGACTCTAATAACGTAGAAATTGTGTTTCAAGTTGAAATACGCCTTGGGACCATATCTCACCTAAAGTAAATGGTAGAATCAAACTTTAACCAAACGTAATGTTTGTACCTAGGGTAAAGTTAAAAAGTTTAAACAATTTGAAAATATCACTATATTTAGGCGAGTAAACGAAAAATGTTCGTCTCAGACTCTAAAACCGCAGAAATCGTGTTTCAAGTTGAAATACGCCTTGGTACCATATCTCACCTAAAGTAAATGGTAGAATCAAACTTTAACCAAACGTAATGTTTGTACCTAGGGTAAAGTTAAAAAGTTTAAACAATTTTAAAATATCACTATATTTAGGCGAGTAAACGAAAAATGTTCATTTCAGACTCTAAAAACGTAGAAATCGTGTTTCAAGTTGAAATACGCCTTGTAAACGAAAAATGTTTATTTCAGACTCTAATAACGTAGAAATCGTGTTTCAAGTTGAAATACGCCTTGGGACCATATCTCACCTAAAGTAAATGGTAGAATCAAACTTTAACCAAACGTAATGTTTGTACCTAGGGTAAAGTTAAAAATTTTAAACAATTTTAAAATATCACTATATTTAGGCGAGTAAACGAAAAATGTTCGTTTCAGACTCTAAAAACGTAGAAATCATGTTTCAAGTTGAAATACGCCTTGTAAACGAAAAATGTTTATTTCAGACTCTAATAACGTAGAAATCGTGTTTCAAGTTGAAATACGCCTTGGGACCATATCTCACCTAAAGTAAATGGTAGAATCAAACTTTAACCAAACGTAATGTTTGTACCTAGGGTAAAGTTAAAAAGTTTAAACAATTTTAAAATATCACTAGATTTAGGCGAGGAAACGAAAAATGTTCGTTTCAGACTCTAAAAACGTAGAAATCGTGTTTCAAGTTGAAATACGCCTTGTAAACGAAAAATGTTTATTTCAGACTCTAATAACGTAGAAATCGTGTTTCAAGTTGAAATACGCCATGGGACCATATCTCACCTAAAGTAAATGGTAGAATCAAACTTTAACCAAACGTAATGTTTGTACCTAGGGTAAAGTTAAAAAGTTTAAACAATTTTAAAATATCACTATATTTAGGCGAGTAAACGAAAAATGTTCATTTCAGACTAAAAACGTAGAAATCGTGTTTCAAGTTGAAATACGCCTTGTAAACGAAAAATGTTTATTTCAGACTCTAAGAACGTAGAAATCGTGTTTCAAGTTGAAATACGCCTTGGGACCATATCTCACCTAAAGTAAATGGTAGAATCAAACTTTAACCAAACGTAATGTTTGTACCTAGGGTAAAGTTAAAAAGTTTAAACAATTTTAAAATATCACTATATTTAGGCGAGTAAACGAAAAATGTTCATTTCAGACTCTAAAAACGTAGAAATCGTGTTTCAAGTTGAAATACGCCTTGTAAACGAAAAATGTTTATTTCAGACTCTAATAACGTAGAAATCGTGTTTCAATTTGAAATACGCCTTGGGACCATATCTCACCTAAAGTAAATGGTGGAATCAAACTTTAACCAAACGTAATGTTTGTACCTAGGGTAAAGTTAAAAATTTTAAACAATTTTAAAATATCACTATATTTAGGCGAGTAAACGAAAAATGTTCGTTTCAGACTCTAAAAACGTAGAAATCGTGTTTCAAGTTGAAATACGCCTTGTAAACGAAAAATGTTTATTTCAGACTCTAATAACGTAGAAATCGTGTTTCAAGTTGAAATACGCCTTGGGACCATATCTCACCTAAAGTAAATGGTAGAATCAAACTTTAACCAAACGTAATGTTTGTACCTAGGGTAAAGTTAAAAAGTTTAAACAATTTTAAAATATCACTAGATTTAGGCGAGTAAACGAAAAATGTTCGTTTCAGACTCTAAAAACGTAGAAATCGTGTTTCAAGTTGAAATACGCCTTGTAAACGAAAAATGTTTATTTCAGACTCTAATAACGTAGAAATCGTGTTTCAAGTTGAAATACGCCATGGGACCATATCTCACCTAAAGTAAATGGTAGAATCAAACTTTAACCAAACGTAATGTTTGTACCTAGGGTAAAGTTAAAAAGTTTAAACAATTTTAAAATATCACTATATTTAGGCGAGTAAACGAAAAATGTTCATTTCAGACTAAAAACGTAGAAATCGTGTTTCAAGTTGAAATACGCCTTGTAAACGAAAAATGTTTATTTCAGACTCTAAGAACGTAGAAATCGTGTTTCAAGTTGAAATACGCCTTGGGACCATATCTCACCTAAAGTAAATGGTAGAATCAAACTTTAACCAAACGTAATGTTTGTACCTAGGGTAAAGTTAAAAAGTTTAAACAATTTTAAAATATCACTATATTTAGGCGAGTAAACGAAAAATGTTCGTTTCAGACTCTAAAAACGTAGAAATCGTGTTTCAAGTTGAAATACGCCTTGTAAACGAAAAATGTTTATTTCAGACTCTAATAACGTAGAAATCGTGTTTCAAGTTGAAATACGCCTTGGGACCATATCTCACCTAAAGTAAATGGTAGAATCAAACTTTAACCAAACGTAATGTTTGTACCTAGGGTAAAGTTAAAAAGTTTAAACAATTTTAAAATATCACTATATTTAGGCGAGTAAACGAAAAATGTTCATTTCAGACTCTAAAAACGTAGAAATCGTGTTTCAAATTGAAATACGCCTTGTAAATGAAAAATGTTTATTTCAGACTCTAATAACGTAGAAATTGTGTTTCAAGTTGAAATACGCCTTGGGACCATATCTCACCTAAAGTAAATGGTAGAATCAAACTTTAACCAAACGTAATGTTTGTACCTAGGGTAAAGTTAAAAAGTTTAAACAATTTGAAAATATCACTATATTTAGGCGAGTAAACGAAAAATGTTCGTCTCAGACTCTAAAACCGCAGAAATCGTGTTTCAAGTTGAAATACGCCTTGTAAATGAAAAATGTTTATTTCAGACTCTAATAACGTAGAAATTGTGTTTCAAGTTGAAATACGCCTTGGGACCATATCTCACCTAAAGTAAATGGTAGAATCAAACTTTAACCAAACGTAATGTTTGTACCTAGGGTAAAGTTAAAAAGTTTAAACAATTTTAAAATATCACTATATTTAGGCGAGTAAACGAAAAATGTTCGTTTCAGACTCTAAAAACGTAGAAATCGTGTTTCAAGTTGAAATACGCCTTGTAAACGAAAAATGTTTATTTCAGACTCTAATAACGTAGAAATCGTGTTTCAAGTTGAAATACGCCTTGGGACCATATCTCACCTAAAGTAAATGGTAGAATCAAACTTTAACCAAACGTAATGTTTGTACCTAGGGTAAAGTTAAAAAGTTTAAACAATTTTAAAATATCACTAGATTTAGGCGAGTAAACGAAAAATGTTCATTTCAGACTCTAAAATCGTAGAAATCGTGTTTCAAGTTGAAATACGCCTTGTAAACGAAAAATGTTTATTTCAGACTCTAATAACGTAGAAATCGTGTTTCAAGTTGAAATACGCCTTGGGACCATATCTCACCTAAAGTAAATGGTAGAATCAAACTTTAACCAAACGAAATGTTTGTACCTAGGGTAAAGTTAAAAAGTTTAAACAATTTTAAAATATCACTAGATTTAGGCGAGTAAACGAAAAATGTTCGTTTCAGACTCTAAAAACGTAGAAATCGTGTTTCAAGTTGAAATACGCCTTGTAAACGAAAAATGTTTATTTCAGACTCTAATAATGTAGAAATCGTGTTTCAAGTTGAAATACGCCTTGGGACCATATCTCACCTAAAGTAAATTGTAGAATCAAACTTTAACCAAACGTAATGTTTGTACATAGGGTAAAGTTAAAAAGTTTAAACAATTTGAAAATATCACTATATTTAGGCGAGTAAACGAAAAATGTTCGTCTCAGACTCTAAAACCGCAGAAATCGTGTTTCAAGTTGAAATACGCCTTGGTACCATATCTCACCTAAAGTAAATGGTAGAATCAAACTTTAACCAAACGTAATGTTTGTACCTAGGGTAAAGTTAAAAAGTTTAAACAATTTTAAAATATCACTATATTTAGGCGAGTAAACGAAAAATGTTCATTTCAGACTCTAAAAACGTAATCGTGTTTCAAGTTGAAATACGCCTTGTAAACGAAAAATGTTTATTTCAGACTCTAATAACGTAGAAATCGTGTTTCAAGTTGAAATACGCCTTGGGACCATATCTCACCTAAAGTAAATGGTAGAATCAAACTTTAACCAAACGTAATGTTTGTACCTAGGGTAAAGTTAAAAAGTTTAAACAATTTTAAAATATCACTATATTTAGGCGAGTAAACGAAAAATGTTCGTATCAGAATCTAAAAACGTAGAAATCGTGTTTCAAGTTGAAATACGCCTTGTAAACGAAAAATGTTTATTTCAGACTCTAATAACGTAGAAATCGTGTTTCAAGTTGAAATACGCCTTGGGACCATATCTCACCTAAAGTAAATGGTAGAATCAAACTTTAACCAAACGTAATGTTTGTACCTAGGGTAAAGTTAAAAAGTTTAAACAATTTGAAAATATCATTATATTTAGGCGAGTAAACGAAAAATGTTCGTCTCAGACTCTAAAACCGCAGAAATCGTGTTTCAAGTTGAAATACGCCTTGGTACCATATCTCACCTAAAGTAAATGGTAGAATCAAACTTTAACCAAACGTAATGTTTGTACCTAGGGTAAAGTTAAAAAGTTTAAACAATTTTAAAATATCACTATATTTAGGCGAGTAAACGAAAAATGTTCATTTCAGACTCTAAAAACGTAATCGTGTTTCAAGTTGAAATACGCCTTGTAAACGAAAAATGTTTATTTCAGACTCTAATAACGTAGAAATCGTGTTTCAAGTTGAAATACGCCTTGGGACCATATCTCACCTAAAGTAAATGGTAGAATCAAACTTTAACCAAACGTAATGTTTGTACCTAGGGTAAAGTTAAAAAGTTTAAACAATTTTAAAATATCACTAGATTTAGGCGAGTAAACGAAAAATGTTCGTTTCAGACTCTAAAAACGTAGAAATCGTGTTTCAAGTTGAAATACGCCTTGTAAACGAAAAATGTTTATTTCAGACTCTAATAACGTAGAAATCGTGTTTCAAGTTGAAATACGCCATGGGACCATATCTCACCTAAAGTAAATGGTAGAATCAAACTTTAACCGAACGTAATGTTTGTACCTAGGGTAAAGTTAAAAAGTTTAAACAATTTTAAAATATCACTATATTTAGGCGAGTAAACGAAAAATGTTCATTTCAGACTAAAAACGTAGAAATCGTGTTTCAAGTTGAAATACGCCTTGTAAACGAAAAATGTTTATTTCAGACTCTAAGAACGTAGAAATCGTGTTTCAAGTTGAAATACGCCTTGGGACCATATCTCACCTAAAGTAAATGGTAGAATCAAACTTTAACCAAACGTAATGTTTGTACCTAGGGTAAAGTTAAAAAGTTTAAACAATTTTAAAATATCACTATATTTAGGCGAGTAAACGAAAAATGTTCGTTTCAGACTCTAAAAACGTAGAAATCGTGTTTCAAGTTGAAATACGCCTTGTAAACGAAAAATGTTTATTTCAGACTCTAATAACGTAGAAATCGTGTTTCAAGTTGAAATACGCCTTGGGACCATATCTCCCCTAAAGTAAATGGTAGAATCAAACTTTAACCAAACGTAATGTTTGTACCTAGGGTAAAGTTAAAAAGTTTAAACAATTTTAAAATATCACTATATTTAGGCGAGTAAACGAAAAATGTTCATTTCAGACTCTAAAAACGTAGAAATCGTGTTTCAAGTTGAAATACGCCTTGTAAACGAAAAATGTTTATTTCAGACTCTAATAACGTAGAAATCGTGTTTCAATTTGAAATACGCCTTGGGACCATATCTCACCTAAAGTAAATGGTAGAATCAAACTTTAACCAAACGTAATGTTTGTACCTAGGGTAAAGTTAAAAATTTTAAACAATTTTAAAATATCACTATATTTAGGCGAGTAAACGAAAAATGTTCGTTTCAGACTCTAAAAACGTAGAAATCGTGTTTCAAGTTGAAATACGCCTTGTAAACGAAAAATGTTTATTTCAGACTCTAATAACGTAGAAATCGTGTTTCAAGTTGAAATACGCCTTGGGACCATATCTCACCTAAAGTAAATGGTAGAATCAAACTTTAACCAAACGTAATGTTTGTACCTAGGGTAAAGTTAAAAAGTTTAAACAATTTTAAAATATCACTAGATTTAGGCGAGTAAACGAAAAATGTTCGTTTCAGACTCTAAAAACGTAGAAATCGTGTTTCAAGTTGAAATACGCCTTGTAAACGAAAAATGTTTATTTCAGACTCTAATAACGTAGAAATCGTGTTTCAAGTTGAAATACGCCATGGGACCATATCTCACCTAAAGTAAATGGTAGAATCAAACTTTAACCAAACGTAATGTTTGTACCTAGGGTAAAGTTAAAAAGTTTAAACAATTTTAAAATATCACTATATTTAGGCGAGTAAACGAAAAATGTTCATTTCAGACTAAAAACGTAGAAATCGTGTTTCAAGTTGAAATACGCCTTGTAAACGAAAAATGTTTATTTCAGACTCTAAGAACGTAGAAATCGTGTTTCAAGTTGAAATACGCCTTGGGACCATATCTCACCTAAAGTAAATGGTAGAATCAAACTTTAACCAAACGTAATGTTTGTACCTAGGGTAAAGTTAAAAAGTTTAAACAATTTTAAAATATCACTATATTTAGGCGAGTAAACGAAAAATGTTCGTTTCAGACTCTAAAAACGTAGAAATCGTGTTTCAAGTTGAAATACGCCTTGTAAACGAAAAATGTTTATTTCAGACTCTAATAACGTAGAAATCGTGTTTCAAGTTGAAATACGCCTTGGGACCATATCTCACCTAAAGTAAATGGTAGAATCAAACTTTAACCAAACGTAATGTTTGTACCTAGGGTAAAGTTAAAAAGTTTAAACAATTTTAAAATATCACTATATTTAGGCGAGTAAACGAAAAATGTTCATTTCAGACTCTAAAAACGTAGAAATCGTGTTTCAAGTTGAAATACGCCTTGTAAATGAAAAATGTTTATTTCAGACTCTAATAACGTAGAAATTGTGTTTCAAGTTGAAATACGCCTTGGGACCATATCTCACCTAAAGTAAATGGTAGAATCAAACTTTAACCAAACGTAATGTTTGTACCTAGGGTAAAGTTAAAAAGTTTAAACAATTTGAAAATATCACTATATTTAGGCGAGTAAACGAAAAATGTTCGTCTCAGACTCTAAAACCGCAGAAATCGTGTTTCAAGTTGAAATACGCCTTGGGACCATATCTCACCTAAAGTAAATGGTAGAATCAAACTTTAACCAAACGTAATGTTTGTACCTAGGGTAAAGTTAAAAAGTTTAAACAATTTTAAAATATCACTAGATTTAGGCGAGTAAACGAAAAATGTTCATTTCAGACTCTAAAATCGTAGAAATCGTGTTTCAAGTTGAAATACGCCTTGTAAACGAAAAATGTTTATTTCAGACTCTAATAACGTAGAAATCGTGTTTCAAGTTGAAATACGCCTTGGGACCATATCTCACCTAAAGTAAATGGTAGAATCAAACTTTAACCAAACGAAATGTTTGTACCTAGGGTAAAGTTAAAAAGTTTAAACAATTTTAAAATATCACTAGATTTAGGCGAGTAAACGAAAAATGTTCGTTTCAGACTCTAAAAACGTAGAAATCGTGTTTCAAGTTGAAATACGCCTTGTAAACGAAAAATGTTTATTTCAGACTCTAATAACGTAGAAATCGTGTTTCAAGTTGAAATACGCCTTGGGACCATATCTCACCTAAAGTAAATTGTAGAATCAAACTTTAACCAAACGTAATGTTTGTACATAGGGTAAAGTTAAAAAGTTTAAACAATTTGAAAATATCACTATATTTAGGCGAGTAAACGAAAAATGTTCGTCTCAGACTCTAAAACCGCAGAAATCGTGTTTCAAGTTGAAATACGCCTTGGTACCATATCTCACCTAAAGTAAATGGTAGAATCAAACTTTAACCAAACGTAATGTTTGTACCTAGGGTAAAGTTAAAAAGTTTAAACAATTTTAAAATATCACTATATTTAGGCGAGTAAACGAAAAATGTTCATTTCAGACTCTAAAAACGTAATCGTGTTTCAAGTTGAAATACGCCTTGTAAACGAAAAATGTTTATTTCAGACTCTAATAACGTAGAAATCGTGTTTCAAGTTGAAATACGCCTTGGGACCATATCTCACCTAAAGTAAATGGTAGAATCAAACTTTAACCAAACGTAATGTTTGTACCTAGGGTAAAGTTAAAAAGTTTAAACAATTTTAAAATATCACTATATTTAGGCGAGTAAACGAAAAATGTTCGTATCAGAATCTAAAAACGTAGAAATCGTGTTTCAAGTTGAAATACGCCTTGTAAACGAAAAATGTTTATTTCAGACTCTAATAACGTAGAAATCGTGTTTCAAGTTGAAATACGCCATGGGACCATATCTCACCTAAAGTAAATGGTAGAATCAAACTTTAACCAAACGTAATGTTTGTACCTAGGGTAAAGTTAAAAAGTTTAAACAATTTTAAAATATCACTATATTTAGGCGAGTAAACGAAAAATGTTCATTTCAGACTAAAAACGTAGAAATCGTGTTTCAAGTTGAAATACGCCTTGTAAACGAAAAATGTTTATTTCAGACTCTAAGAACGTAGAAATCGTGTTTCAAGTTGAAATACGCCTTGGGACCATATCTCACCTAAAGTAAATGGTAGAATCAAACTTTAACCAAACGTAATGTTTGTACCTAGGGTAAAGTTAAAAAGTTTAAACAATTTTAAAATATCACTATATTTAGGCGAGTAAACGAAAAATGTTCGTTTCAGACTCTAAAAACGTAGAAATCGTGTTTCAAGTTGAAATACGCCTTGTAAACGAAAAATGTTTATTTCAGACTCTAATAACGTAGAAATCGTGTTTCAAGTTGAAATACGCCTTGGGACCATATCTCCCCTAAAGTAAATGGTAGAATCAAACTTTAACCAAACGTAATGTTTGTACCTAGGGTAAAGTTAAAAAGTTTAAACAATTTTAAAATATCACTATATTTAGGCGAGTCAACGAAAAATGTTCATTTCAGACTCTAAAAACGTAGAAATCGTGTTTCAAGTTGAAATACGCCTTGTAAACGAAAAATGTTTATTTCAGACTCTAATAACGTAGAAATTGTGTTTCAAGTTGAAATACGCCTTGGGACCATATCTCACCTAAAGTAAATGGTAGAATCAAACTTTAACCAAACGTGATGTTTGTACCTAGGGTAAAGTTAAAAAGTTTAAACAATTTGAAAATATCACTATATTTAGGCGAGTAAACGAAAAATGTTCGTCTCAGACTCTAAAACCGCAGAAATCGTGTTTCAAGTTGAAATACGCCTTGGTACCATATCTCACCTAAAGTAAATGGTAGAATCAAACTTTAACCAAACGTAATGTTTGTACCTAGGGTAAAGTTAAAAAGTTTAAACAATTTTAAAATATCACTATATTTGGCGAGTAAACGAAAAATGTTCATTTCACTCTAAAAACGTAGAAATCGTGTTTCAAGTTGAAATACGCCTTGTAAACGAAAAATGTTTATTTCAGACTCTAATAACGTAGAAATCGTGTTTCAAGTTGAAATACGCCTTGGGACCATATCTCACCTAAAGTAAATGGTAGAATCAAACTTTAACCAAACGTAATGTTTGTACCTAGGGTAAAGTTAAAAAGTTTAAACAATTTGAAAATATCACTATTTTTAGGCGAGTAAACGAAAAATGTTCGTCTCAGACTCTAAAACCGCAGAAATCGTGTTTCAAGTTGAAATACGCCTTGGTACCATATCTCACCTAAAGTAAATGGTAGAATCAAACTTTAACCAAACGTAATGTTTGTACGTAGTATAAAGTTAAAAAGTTTAAACAATTTTAAAATATCACTATATTTAGGCGAGTAAACGAAAAATGTTCATTTCAGACTCTAAAAACGTAGAAATCGTGTTTCAAGTTGAAATACGCCTTGTAAACGAAAAATGTTTATTTCAGACTCTAATAACGTAGAAATTGTGTTTCAAGTTGAAATACGCCTTGTGACCATATCTCACCTAAAGTAAATGGTAGAATCAAACTTTAACCAAACGTAATGTTTGTACCTAGGGTAAAGTTAAAAAGTTTAAACAATTTGAAAATATCACTATATTTAGGCGAGTAAACGAAAAATGTTCATTTCAGACTCTAAAAACGTAATCGTGTGTCAAGTTGAAATACGCCTTGTAAACGAAAAATGTTTATTTCAGACTCTAATAACGTAGAAATCGTGTTTCAAGTTGAAATACGCCTTGGGACCATATCTCACCTAAAGTAAATGGTAGAATCAAACTTTAACCAAACGTAATGTTTGTACCTAGGGTAAAGTTAAAAAGTTTAAACAATTTTAAAATATCACTATATTTAGGCGAGTAAACGAAAAATGTTCATTTCAGACTAAAAACGTAGAAATCGTGTTTCAAGTTGAAATACGCCTTGTAAACGAAAAATGTTTATTTCAGACTCTAAGAACGTAGAAATCGTGTTTCAAGTTGAAATACGCCTTGGGACCATATCTCACCTAAAGTAAATGGTAGAATCAAACTTTAACCAAACGAAATGTTTGTACCTAGGGTAAAGTTAAAAAGTTTAAACAATTTTAAAATATCACTAGATTTAGGCGAGTAAACGAAAAATGTTCGTTTCAGACTCTAAAAACGTAGAAATCGTGTTTCAAGTTGAAATACGCCTTGTAAACGAAAAATGTTTATTTCAGACTCTAATAACGTAGAAATCGTGTTTCAAGTTGAAATACGCCTTGGGACCATATCTCACCTAATGTAAATTGTAGAATCAAACTTTAACCAAACGTAATGTTTGTACCTAGGGTAAAGTTAAAAAGTTTAAACAATTTGAAAATATCACTATATTTAGGCGAGTAAACGAAAAATGTTCGTCTCAGACTCTAAAACCGCAGAAATCGTGTTTCAAGTTGAAATACGCCTTGGTACCATATCTCACCTAAAGTAAATGGTAGAATCAAACTTTAACCAAACGTAATGTTTGTACCTAGGGTAAAGTTAAAAAGTTTAAACAATTTTAAAATATCACTATATTTAGGCGAGTAAACGAAAAATGTTCATTTCAGACTCTAAAAACGTAATCGTGTTTCAAGTTGAAATACGCCTTGTAAACGAAAAATGTTTATTTCAGACTCTAATAACGTAGAAATCGTGTTTCAAGTTGAAATACGCCTTGGGACCATATCTCACCTAAAGTAAATGGTAGAATCAAACTTTAACCAAACGTAATGTTTGTACCTAGGGTAAAGTTAAAAAGTTTAAACAATTTTAAAATATCACTATATTTAGGCGAGTAAACGAAAAATGTTCGTATCAGAATCTAAAAACGTAGAAATCGTGTTTCAAGTTGAAATACGCCTTGTAAACGAAAAATGTTTATTTCAGACTCTAATAACGTAGAAATCGTGTTTCAAGTTGAAATACGCCTTGGGACCATATCTCACCTAAAGTAAATGGTAGAATCAAACTTTAACCAAACGTAATGTTTGTACCTAGGGTAAAGTTAAAAAGTTTAAACAATTTTAAAATATCACTAGATTTAGGCGAGTAAACGAAAAATGTTCATTTCAGACTCTAAAAACGTAGAAATCGTGTTTCAAGTTGAAATACGCCTTGTAAACGAAAAATGTTTATTTCAGACTCTAATAACGTAGAAATCGTGTTTCAAGTTGAAATACGCCTTGGGACCATATCTCACCTAAAGTAAATGGTAGAATCAAACTTTAACCAAACGAAATGTTTGTACCTAGGGTAAAGTTAAAAAGTTTAAACAATTTTAAAATATCACTAGATTTAGGCGAGTAAACGAAAAATGTTCGTTTCAGACTCTAAAAACGTAGAAATCGTGTTTCAAGTTGAAATACGCCTTGTAAACGAAAAATGTTTATTTTAGACTCTAATAACGTAGAAATCGTGTTTCAAGTTAAAATACGCCTTGGGACCATATCTCACCTAAAGTAAATGGTAGAATCAAACTTTAACCAAACGTAATGTTTGTACCTAGGGTAAAGTTAAAAAGTTTAAACAATTTGAAAATATCACTATATTTAGGCGAGTAAACGAAAAATGTTCATTTCAGACTCTAAAAACGTAGAAATCGTGTTTCAAGTTGAAATACGCCTTGTAAACGAAAAATGTTTATTTCAGACTCTAATAACGTAGAAATTGTGTTTCAAGTTGAAATACGCCTTGGGACCATATCTCACCTAAAGTAAATGGTAGAATCAAACTTTAACCAAACGTAATGTTTGTACCTAGGGTAAAGTTAAAAAGTTTAAACAATTTTAAAATATCACTAGATTTAGGCGAGTAAACGAAAAATGTTCATTTCAGACTCTAAAATCGTAGAAATCGTGTTTCAAGTTGAAATACGCCTTGTAAACGAAAAATGTTTATTTCAGACTCTAATAACGTAGAAATCGTGTTTCAAGTTGAAATACGCCTTGGGACCATATCTCACCTAAAGTAAATGGTAGAATCAAACTTTAACCAAACGAAATGTTTGTACCTAGGGTAAAGTTAAAAAGTTTAAACAATTTTAAAATATCACTAGATTTAGGCGAGTAAACGAAAAATGTTCGTTTCAGACTCTAAAAACGTAGAAATCGTGTTTCAAGTTGAAATACGCCTTGTAAACGAAAAATGTTTATTTCAGACTCTAATAACGTAGAAATCGTGTTTCAAGTTGAAATACGCCTTGGGACCATATCTCACCTAAAGTAAATTGTAGAATCAAACTTTAACCAAACGTAATGTTTGTACCTAGGGTAAAGTTAAAAAGTTTAAACAATTTGAAAATATCACTATATTTAGGCGAGTAAACGAAAAATGTTCGTCTCAGACTCTAAAACCGCAGAAATCGTGTTTCAAGTTGAAATACGCCTTGGTACCATATCTCACCTAAAGTAAATGGTAGAATCAAACTTTAACCAAACGTAATGTTTGTACCTAGGGTAAAGTTAAAAAGTTTAAACAATTTTAAAATATCACTATATTTAGGCGAGTAAACGAAAAATGTTCATTTCAGACTCTAAAAACGTAATCGTGTTTCAAGTTGAAATACGCCTTGTAAACGAAAAATGTTTATTTCAGACTCTAATAACGTAGAAATCGTGTTTCAAGTTGAAATACGCCTTGGGACCATATCTCACCTAAAGTAAATGGTAGGATCAAACTTTAACCAAACGTAATGTTTGTACCTAGGGTAAAGTTAAAAAGTTTAAACAATTTTAAAATATCACTATATTTAGGCGAGTAAACGAAAAATGTTCGTATCAGAATCTAAAAACGTAGAAATCGTGTTTCAAGTTGAAATACGCCTTGTAAACGAAAAATGTTTATTTCAGACTCTAATAACGTAGAAATCGTGTTTCAAGTTGAAATACGCCTTGGGACCATATCTCACCTAAAGTAAATGGTAGAATCAAACTTTAAAAAAACGTAATGTTTGTACCTAGGGTAAAGTTAAAAAGTTTAAACAATTTTAAAATATCATTATATTTAGGCGAGTAAACGAAAAATGTTCGTCTCAGACTCTAAAACCGCAGAAATCGTGTTTCAAGTTGAAATACGCCTTGGTACCATATCTCACCTAAAGTAAATGGTAGAATCAAACTTTAACCAAACGTAATGTTTGTACCTAGGGTAAAGTTAAAAAGTTTAAACAATTTTAAAATATCACTATATTTAGGCGAGTAAACGAAAAATGTTCATTTCAGACTCTAAAAACGTAATCGTGTTTCAAGTTGAAATACGCCTTGTAAACGAAAAATGTTTATTTCAGACTCTAATAACGTAGAAATCGTGTTTCAAGTTGAAATACGCCTTGGGACCATATCTCACCTAAAGTAAATGGTAGAATCAAACTTTAACCAAACGTAATGTTTGTACCTAGGGTAAAGTTAAAAAGTTTAAACAATTTTAAAATATCACTAGATTTAGGCGAGTAAACGAAAAATGTTCGTTTCAGACTCTAAAAACGTAGAAATCGTGTTTCAAGTTGAAATACGCCTTGTAAACGAAAAATGTTTATTTCAGACTCTAATAACGTAGAAATCGTGTTTCAAGTTGAAATACGCCATGGGACCATATCTCACCTAAAGTAAATGGTAGAATCAAACTTTAACCAAACGTAATGTTTGTACCTAGGGTAAAGTTAAAAAGTTTAAACAATTTTAAAATATCACTATATTTAGGCGAGTAAACGAAAAATGTTCATTTCAGACTAAAAACGTAGAAATCGTGTTTCAAGTTGAAATACGCCTTGTAAACGAAAAATGTTTATTTCAGACTCTAAGAACGTAGAAATCGTGTTTCAAGTTGAAATACGCCTTGGGACCATATCTCACCTAAAGTAAATGGTAGAATCAAACTTTAACCAAACGTAATGTTTGTACCTAGGGTAAAGTTAAAAAGTTTAAACAATTTTAAAATATCACTATATTTAGGCGAGTAAACGAAAAATGTTCGTTTCAGACTCTAAAAACGTAGAAATCGTGTTTCAAGTTGAAATACGCCTTGTAAACGAAAAATGTTTATTTCAGACTCTAATAACGTAGAAATCGTGTTTCAAGTTGAAATACGCCTTGGGACCATATCTCCCCTAAAGTAAATGGTAGAATCAAACTTTAACCAAACGTAATGTTTGTACCTAGGGTAAAGTTAAAAAGTTTAAACAATTTTAAAATATCACTATATTTAGGCGAGTCAACGAAAAATGTTCATTTCAGACTCTAAAAACGTAGAAATCGTGTTTCAAGTTGAAATACGCCTTGTAAACGAAAAATGTTTATTTCAGACTCTAATAACGTAGAAATTGTGTTTCAAGTTGAAATACGCCTTGGGACCATATCTCACCTAAAGTAAATGGTAGAATCAAACTTTAACCAAACGTGATGTTTGTACCTAGGGTAAAGTTAAAAAGTTTAAACAATTTGAAAATATCACTATATTTAGGCGAGTAAACGAAAAATGTTCGTCTCAGACTCTAAAACCGCAGAAATCGTGTTTCAAGTTGAAATACGCCTTGGTACCATATCTCACCTAAAGTAAATGGTAGAATCAAACTTTAACCAAACGTAATGTTTGTACCTAGGGTAAAGTTAAAAAGTTTAAACAATTTTAAAATATCACTATATTTGGCGAGTAAACGAAAAATGTTCATTTCAGACTCTAAAAACGTAGAAATCGTGTTTCAAGTTGAAATACGCCTTGTAAACGAAAAATGTTTATTTCAGACTCTAATAACGTAGAAATCGTGTTTCAAGTTGAAATACGCCTTGGGACCATATCTCACCTAAAGTAAATGGTAGAATCAAACTTTAACCAAACGTAATGTTTGTACCTAGGGTAAAGTTAAAAAGTTTAAACAATTTGAAAATATCACTATTTTTAGGCGAGTAAACGAAAAATGTTCGTCTCAGACTCTAAAACCGCAGAAATCGTGTTTCAAGTTGAAATACGCCTTGGTACCATATCTCACCTAAAGTAAATGGTAGAATCAAACTTTAACCAAACGTAATGTTTGTACGTAGTATAAAGTTAAAAAGTTTAAACAATTTTAAAATATCACTATATTTAGGCGAGTAAACGAAAAATGTTCATTTCAGACTCTAAAAACGTAGAAATCGTGTTTCAAGTTGAAATACGCCTTGTAAACGAAAAATGTTTATTTCAGACTCTAATAACGTAGAAATTGTGTTTCAAGTTGAAATACGCCTTGTGACCATATCTCACCTAAAGTAAATGGTAGAATCAAACTTTAACCAAACGTAATGTTTGTACCTAGGGTAAAGTTAAAAAGTTTAAACAATTTGAAAATATCACTATATTTAGGCGAGTAAACGAAAAATGTTCATTTCAGACTCTAAAAACGTAATCGTGTGTCAAGTTGAAATACGCCTTGTAAACGAAAAATGTTTATTTCAGACTCTAATAACGTAGAAATCGTGTTTCAAGTTGAAATACGCCTTGGGACCATATCTCACCTAAAGTAAATGGTAGAATCAAACTTTAACCAAACGTAATGTTTGTACCTAGGGTAAAGTTAAAAAGTTTAAACAATTTTAAAATATCACTATATTTAGGCGAGTAAACGAAAAATGTTCATTTCAGACTAAAAACGTAGAAATCGTGTTTCAAGTTGAAATACGCCTTGTAAACGAAAAATGTTTATTTCAGACTCTAAGAACGTAGAAATCGTGTTTCAAGTTGAAATACGCCTTGGGACCATATCTCACCTAAAGTAAATGGTAGAATCAAACTTTAACCAAACGAAATGTTTGTACCTAGGGTAAAGTTAAAAAGTTTAAACAATTTTAAAATATCACTAGATTTAGGCGAGTAAACGAAAAATGTTCGTTTCAGACTCTAAAAACGTAGAAATCGTGTTTCAAGTTGAAATACGCCTTGTAAACGAAAAATGTTTATTTCAGACTCTAATAACGTAGAAATCGTGTTTCAAGTTGAAATACGCCTTGGGACCATATCTCACCTAAAGTAAATTGTAGAATCAAACTTTAACCAAACGTAATGTTTGTACCTAGGGTAAAGTTAAAAAGTTTAAACAATTTGAAAATATCACTATATTTAGGCGAGTAAACGAAAAATGTTCGTCTCAGACTCTAAAACCGCAGAAATCGTGTTTCAAGTTGAAATACGCCTTGGTACCATATCTCACCTAAAGTAAATGGTAGAATCAAACTTTAACCAAACGTAATGTTTGTACCTAGGGTAAAGTTAAAAAGTTTAAACAATTTTAAAATATCACTATATTTAGGCGAGTAAACGAAAAATGTTCATTTCAGACTCTAAAAACGTAATCGTGTTTCAAGTTGAAATACGCCTTGTAAACGAAAAATGTTTATTTCAGACTCTAATAACGTAGAAATCGTGTTTCAAGTTGAAATACGCCTTGGGACCATATCTCACCTAAAGTAAATGGTAGAATCAAACTTTAACCAAACGTAATGTTTGTACCTAGGGTAAAGTTAAAAAGTTTAAACAATTTTAAAATATCACTATATTTAGGCGAGTAAACGAAAAATGTTCGTATCAGAATCTAAAAACGTAGAAATCGTGTTTCAAGTTGAAATACGCCTTGTAAACGAAAAATGTTTATTTCAGACTCTAATAACGTAGAAATCGTGTTTCAAGTTGAAATACGCCTTGGGACCATATCTCACCTAAAGTAAATGGTAGAATCAAACTTTAACCAAACGTAATGTTTGTACCTAGGGTAAAGTTAAAAAGTTTAAACAATTTTAAAATATCACTAGATTTAGGCGAGTAAACGAAAAATGTTCATTTCAGACTCTAAAAACGTAGAAATCGTGTTTCAAGTTGAAATACGCCTTGTAAACGAAAAATGTTTATTTCAGACTCTAATAACGTAGAAATCGTGTTTCAAGTTGAAATACGCCTTGGGACCATATCTCACCTAAAGTAAATGGTAGAATCAAACTTTAACCAAACGAAATGTTTGTATCTAGGGTAAAGTTAAAAAGTTTAAACAATTTTAAAATATCACTAGATTTAGGCGAGTAAACGAAAAATGTTCGTTTCAGACTCTAAAAACGTAGAAATCGTGTTTCAAGTTGAAATACGCCTTGTAAACGAAAAATGTTTATTTTAGACTCTAATAACGTAGAAATCGTGTTTCAAGTTAAAATACGCCTTGGGACCATATCTCACCTAAAGTAAATGGTAGAATCAAACTTTAACCAAACGTAATGTTTGTACCTAGGGTAAAGTTAAAAAGTTTAAACAATTTGAAAATATCACTATATTTAGGCGAGTAAACGAAAAATGTTCATTTCAGACTCTAAAAACGTAGAAATCGTGTTTCAAGTTGAAATACGCCTTGTAAACGAAAAATGTTTATTTCAGACTCTAATAACGTAGAAATTGTGTTTCAAGTTGAAATACGCCTTGGGACCATATCTCACCTAAAGTAAATGGTAGAATCAAACTTTAACCAAACGTAATGTTTGTACCTAGGGTAAAGTTAAAAAGTTTAAACAATTTGAAAATATCACTATATTTAGGCGAGTAAACGAAAAATGTTCGTTTCAGACTCTAAAAACGTAGAAATCGTGTTTCAAGTTGAAATACGCCTTGTAAACGAAAAATGTTTATTTCAGACTCTAATAACGTAGAAATTGTGTTTCAAGTTGAAATACGCCTTGGGACCATATCTCACCTAAAGTAAATGGTAGAATCAAACTTTAACCAAACGTAATGTTTGTACCTAGGGTAAAGTTAAAAAGTTTAAACAATTTGAAAATATCACTATATTTAGGCGAGTAAACGAAAAATGTTCGTCTCAGACTCTAAAACCGCAGAAATCGTGTTTCAAGTTGAAATACGCCTTGGTACCATATCTCACCTAAAGTAAATGGTAGAATCAAACTTTAACCAAACGTAATGTTTGTACCTAGGGTAAAGTTAAAAAGTTTAAACAATTTTAAAATATCACTATATTTAGGCGAGTAAACGAAAAATGTTCATTTCAGACTCTAAAAACGTAGAAATCGTGTTTCAAGTTGAAATACGCCTTGTAAACGAAAAATGTTTATTTCAGACTCTAATAACGTAGAAATCGTGTTTCAAGTTGAAATACGCCTTGGGACCATATCTCACCTAAAGTAAATGGTAGAATCAAACTTTAACCAAACGTAATGTTTGTACCTAGGGTAAAGTTAAAAATTGTAAACAATTTTAAAATATCAATATATTTAGGCGAGTAAACGAAAAATGTTCGTTTCAGACTCTAAAAACGTAGAAATCGTGTTTCAAGTTGAAATACGCCTTGTAAACGAAAAATGTTTATTTCAGACTCTAATAACGTAGAAATCGTGTTTCAAGTTGAAATACGCCTTGGGACCATATCTCACCTAAAGTAAATGGTAGAATCAAACTTTAACCAAACGTAATGTTTGTACCTAGGGTAAAGTTAAAAAGTTTAAACAATTTTAAAATATCACTAGATTTAGGCGAGGAAACGAAAAATGTTCGTTTCAGACTCTAAAAACGTAGAAATCGTGTTTCAAGTTGAAATACGCCTTGTAAACGAAAAATGTTTATTTCAGACTCTAATAACGTAGAAATCGTGTTTCAAGTTGAAATACGCCATGGGACCATATCTCACCTAAAGTAAATGGTAGAATCAAACTTTAACCAAACGTAATGTTTGTACCTAGGGTAAAGTTAAAAAGTTTAAACAATTTTAAAATATCACTATATTTAGGCGAGTAAACGAAAAATGTTCATTTCAGACTAAAAACGTAGAAATCGTGTTTCAAGTTGAAATACGCCTTGTAAACGAAAAATGTTTATTTCAGACTCTAAGAACGTAGAAATCGTGTTTCAAGTTGAAATACGCCTTGGGACCATATCTCACCTAAAGTAAATGGTAGAATCAAACTTTAACCAAACGTAATGTTTGTACCTAGGGTAAAGTTAAAAAGTTTAAACAATTTTAAAATATCACTATATTTAGGCGAGTAAACGAAAAATGTTCATTTCAGACTCTAAAAACGTAGAAATCGTGTTTCAAGTTGAAATACGCCTTGTAAACGAAAAATGTTTATTTCAGACTCTAATATCGTAGAAATCGTGTTTCAATTTGAAATACGCCTTGGGACCATATCTCACCTAAAGTAAATGGTAGAATCAAACTTTAACCAAACGTAATGTTTGTACCTAGGGTAAAGTTAAAAATTTTAAACAATTTTAAAATATCACTATATTTAGGCGAGTAAACGAAAAATGTTCGTTTCAGACTCTAAAAACGTAGAAATCGTGTTTCAAGTTGAAATACGCCTTGTAAACGAAAAATGTTTATTTCAGACTCTAATAACGTAGAAATCGTGTTTCAAGTTGAAATACGCCTTGGGACCATATCTCACCTAAAGTAAATGGTAGAATCAAACTTTAACCAAACGTAATGTTTGTACCTAGGGTAAAGTTAAAAAGTTTAAACAATTTTAAAATATCACTAGATTTAGGCGAGTAAACGAAAAATGTTCGTTTCAGACTCTAAAAACGTAGAAATCGTGTTTCAAGTTGAAATACGCCTTGTAAACGAAAAATGTTTATTTCAGACTCTAATAACGTAGAAATCGTGTTTCAAGTTGAAATACGCCATGGGACCATATCTCACCTAAAGTAAATGGTAGAATCAAACTTTTACCAAACGTAATGTTTGTACCTAGGGTAAAGTTAAAAAGTTTAAACAATTTTAAAATATCACTATATTTAGGCGAGTAAACGAAAAATGTTCATTTCAGACTAAAAACGTAGAAATCGTGTTTCAAGTTGAAATACGCCTTGTAAACGAAAAATGTTTATTTCAGACTCTAAGAACGTAGAAATCGTGTTTCAAGTTGAAATACGCCTTGGGACCATATCTCACCTAAAGTAAATGGTAGAATCAAACTTTAACCAAACGTAATGTTTGTACCTAGGGTAAAGTTAAAAAGTTTAAACAATTTTAAAATATCACTATATTTAGGCGAGTAAACGAAAAATGTTCGTTTCAGACTCTAAAAACGTAGAAATCGTGTTTCAAGTTGAAATACGCCTTGTAAACGAAAAATGTTTATTTCAGACTCTAATAACGTAGAAATCGTGTTTCAAGTTGAAATACGCCTTGGGACCATATCTCACCTAAAGTAAATGGTAGAATCAAACTTTAACCAAACGTAATGTTTGTACCTAGGGTAAAGTTAAAAAGTTTAAACAATTTTAAAATATCACTATATTTAGGCGAGTAAACGAAAAATGTTCATTTCAGACTCTAAAAACGTAGAAATCGTGTTTCAAGTTGAAATACGCCTTGTAAACGAAAAATGTTTATTTCAGACTCTAATATCGTAGAAATCGTGTTTCAATTTGAAATACGCCTTGGGACCATATCTCACCTAAAGTAAATGGTAGAATCAAACTTTAACCAAACGTAATGTTTGTACCTAGGGTAAAGTTAAAAATTTTAAACAATTTTAAAATATCACTATATTTAGGCGAGTAAACGAAAAATGTTCGTTTCAGACTCTAAAAACGTAGAAATCGTGTTTCAAGTTGAAATACGCCTTGTAAACGAAAAATGTTTATTTCAGACTCTAATAACGTAGAAATCGTGTTTCAAGTTGAAATACGCCTTGGGACCATATCTCACCTAAAGTAAATGGTAGAATCAAACTTTAACCAAACGTAATGTTTGTACCTAGGGTAAAGTTAAAAAGTTTAAACAATTTTAAAATATCACTAGATTTAGGCGAGTAAACGAAAAATGTTCGTTTCAGACTCTAAAAACGTAGAAATCGTGTTTCAAGTTGAAATACGCCTTGTAAACGAAAAATGTTTATTTCAGACTCTAATAACGTAGAAATCGTGTTTCAAGTTGAAATACGCCATGGGACCATATCTCACCTAAAGTAAATGGTAGAATCAAACTTTTACCAAACGTAATGTTTGTACCTAGGGTAAAGTTAAAAAGTTTAAACAATTTTAAAATATCACTATATTTAGGCGAGTAAACGAAAAATGTTCATTTCAGACTAAAAACGTAGAAATCGTGTTTCAAGTTGAAATACGCCTTGTAAACGAAAAATGTTTATTTCAGACTCTAAGAACGTAGAAATCGTGTTTCAAGTTGAAATACGCCTTGGGACCATATCTCACCTAAAGTAAATGGTAGAATCAAACTTTAACCAAACGTAATGTTTGTACCTAGGGTAAAGTTAAAAAGTTTAAACAATTTTAAAATATCACTATATTTAGGCGAGTAAACGAAAAATGTTCGTTTCAGACTCTAAAAACGTAGAAATCGTGTTTCAAGTTGAAATACGCCTTGTAAACGAAAAATGTTTATTTCAGACTCTAATAACGTAGAAATCGTGTTTCAAGTTGAAATACGCCTTGGGACCATATCTCACCTAAAGTAAATGGTAGAATCAAACTTTAACCAAACGTAATGTTTGTACCTAGGGTAAAGTTAAAAAGTTTAAACAATTTTAAAATATCACTATATTTAGGCGAGTAAACGAAAAATGTTCATTTCAGACTCTAAAAACGTAGAAATCGTGTTTCAAGTTGAAATACGCCTTGTAAATGAAAAATGTTTATTTCAGACTCTAATAACGTAGAAATTGTGTTTCAAGTTGAAATACGCCTTGGGACCATATCTCACCTAAAGTAAATGGTAGAATCAAACTTTAACCAAACGTAATGTTTGTACCTAGGGTAAAGTTAAAAAGTTTAAACAATTTGAAAATATCACTATATTTAGGCGAGTAAACGAAAAATGTTCGTCTCAGACTCTAAAACCGCAGAAATCGTGTTTCAAGTTGAAATACGCCTTGGGACCATATCTCACCTAAAGTAAATGGTAGAATCAAACTTTAACCAAACGTAATGTTTGTACCTAGGGTAAAGTTAAAAAGTTTAAACAATTTTAAAATATCACTAGATTTAGGCGAGTAAACGAAAAATGTTCATTTCAGACTCTAAAATCGTAGAAATCGTGTTTCAAGTTGAAATACGCCTTGGGACCATATCTCACCTAAAGTAAATGGTAGAATCAAACTTTAACCAAACGTAATGTTTGTACCTAGGGTAAAGTTAAAAAGTTTAAACAATTTTAAAATATCACTATATTTAGGCGAGTTAACGAAAAATGTTCGTATCAGAATCTAAAAACGTAGAAATCGTGTTTCAAGTTGAAATACGCCTTGTAAACGAAAAATGTTTATTTCAGACTCTAATAACGTAGAAATCGTGTTTCAAGTTGAAATACGCCTTGGGACCATATCTCACCTAAAGTAAATGGTAGAATCAAACTTTAACCAAACGTAATGTTTGTACCTAGGGTAAAGTTAAAAAGTTTAAACAATTTTAAAATATCACTAGATTTAGGCGAGTAAACGAAAAATGTTCATTTCAGACTCTAAAAACGTAGAAATCGTGTTTCAAGTTGAAATACGCCTTGTAAACGAAAAATGTTTATTTCAGACTCTAATAACGTAGAAATCGTGTTTCAAGTTGAAATACGCCTTGGGACCATATCTCACCTAAAGTAAATGGTAGAATCAAACTTTAACCAAACGAAATGTTTGTACCTAGGGTAAAGTTAAAAAGTTTAAACAATTTTAAAATATCACTAGATTTAGGCGAGTAAACGAAAAATGTTCGTTTCAGACTCTAAAAACGTAGAAATCGTGTTTCAAGTTGAAATACGCCTTGTAAACGAAAAATGTTTATTTTAGACTCTAATAACGTAGAAATCGTGTTTCAAGTTAAAATACGCCTTGGGACCATATCTCACCTAAAGTAAATGGTAGAATCAAACTTTAACCAAACGTAATGTTTGTACCTAGGGTAAAGTTAAAAAGTTTAAACAATTTGAAAATATCACTATATTTAGGCGAGTAAACGAAAAATGTTCATTTCAGACTCTAAAAACGTAGAAATCGTGTTTCAAGTTGAAATACGCCTTGTAAACGAAAAATGTTTATTTCAGACTCTAATAACGTAGAAATTGTGTTTCAAGTTGAAATACGCCTTGGGACCATATCTCACCTAAAGTAAATGGTAGAATCAAACTTTAACCAAACGTAATGTTTGTACCTAGGGTAAAGTTAAAAAGTTTAAACAATTTGAAAATATCACTATATTTAGGCGAGTAAACGAAAAATGTTCGTTTCAGACTCTAAAAACGTAGAAATCGTGTTTCAAGTTGAAATACGCCTTGTAAACGAAAAATGTTTATTTCAGACTCTAATAACGTAGAAATTGTGTTTCAAGTTGAAATACGCCTTGGGACCATATCTCACCTAAAGTAAATGGTAGAATCAAACTTTAACCAAACGTAATGTTTGTACCTAGGGTAAAGTTAAAAAGTTTAAACAATTTGAAAATATCACTATATTTAGGCGAGTAAACGAAAAATGTTCGTCTCAGACTCTAAAACCGCAGAAATCGTGTTTCAAGTTGAAATACGCCTTGGTACCATATCTCACCTAAAGTAAATGGTAGAATCAAACTTTAACCAAACGTAATGTTTGTACCTAGGGTAAAGTTAAAAAGTTTAAACAATTTTAAAATATCACTATATTTAGGCGAGTAAACGAAAAATGTTCATTTCAGACTCTAAAAACGTAGAAATCGTGTTTCAAGTTGAAATACGCCTTGTAAACGAAAAATGTTTATTTCAGACTCTAATAACGTAGAAATCGTGTTTCAAGTTGAAATACGCCTTGGGACCATATCTCACCTAAAGTAAATGGTAGAATCAAACTTTAACCAAACGTAATGTTTGGACCTAGGGTAAAGTTAAAAATTTTAAACAATTTTAAAATATCACTATATTTAGGCGAGTAAACGAAAAATGTTCGTTTCAGACTCTAAAAACGTAGAAATCGTGTTTCAAGTTGAAATACGCCTTGTAAACGAAAAATGTTTATTTCAGACTCTAATAACGTAGAAATCGTGTTTCAAGTTGAAATACGCCTTGGGACCATATCTCACCTAAAGTAAATGGTAGAATCAAACTTTAACCAAACGTAATGTTTGTACCTAGGGTAAAGTTAAAAAGTTTAAACAATTTTAAAATATCACTAGATTTAGGCGAGTAAACGAAAAATGTTCGTTTCAGACTCTAAAAACGTAGAAATCGTGTTTCAAGTTGAAATACGCCTTGTAAACGAAAAATGTTTATTTCAGACTCTAATAACGTAGAAATCGTGTTTCAAGTTAAAATACGCCATGGGACCATATCTCACCTAAAGTAAATGGTAGAATCAAACTTTAACCAAACGTAATGTTTGTACCTAGGGTAAAGTTAAAAAGTTTAAACAATTTTAAAATATCACTATATTTAGGCGAGTAAACGAAAAATGTTCATTTCAGACTAAAAACGTAGAAATCGTGTTTCAAGTTGAAATACGCCTTGTAAACGAAAAATGTTTATTTCAGACTCTAAGAACGTAGAAATCGTGTTTCAAGTTGAAATACGCCTTGGGACCATATCTCACCTAAAGTAAATGGTAGAATCAAACTTTAACCAAACGTAATGTTTGTACCTAGGGTAAAGTTAAAAAGTTTAAACAATTTTAAAATATCACTATATTTAGGCGAGTAAACGAAAAATGTTCATTTCAGACTCTAAAAACGTAGAAATCGTGTTTCAAGTTGAAATACGCCTTGTAAACGAAAAATGTTTATTTCAGACTCTAATAACGTAGAAATCGTGTTTCAAGTTGAAATACGCCTTGGGACCATATCTCACCTAAAGTCAATGGTAGAATCAAACTTTAACCAAACGTAATGTTTGTACCTAGGGTAAAGTTAAAAATTTTAAACAATTTTAAAATATCACTATATTTAGGCGAGTAAACGAAAAATGTTCGTTTCAGACTCTAAAAACGTAGAAATCGTGTTTCAAGTTGAAATACGCCTTGTAAACGAAAAATGTTTATTTCAGACTCTAATAACGTAGAAATCGTGTTTCAAGTTGAAATACGCCTTGGGACCATATCTCACCTAAAGTAAATGGTAGAATCAAACTTTAACCAAACGTAATGTTTGTACCTAGGGTAAAGTTAAAAAGTTTAAACACTTTTAAAATATCACTATATTTAGGCGAGTAAACGAAAAATGTTCATTTCAGACTAAAAACGTAGAAATCGTGTTTCAAGTTGAAATACGCCTTGTAAACGAAAAATGTTTATTTCAGACTCTAATAATGTAGAAATCGTGTTTCAAGTTGAAATACGCCATGGGACCATATCTCACCTAAAGTAAATGGTAGAATCAAACTTTAACCAAACGTAATGTTTGTACCTAGGGTAAAGTTAAAAAGTTTAAACACTTTTAAAATATCACTATATTTAGGCGAGTAAACGAAAAATGTTCATTTCAGACTAAAAACGTAGAAATCGTGTTTCAAGTTGAAATACGCCTTGTAAACGAAAAATGTTTATTTCAGACTCTAAGAACGTAGAAATCGTGTTTCAAGTTGAAATACGCCTTGGGACCATATCTCACCTAAAGTAAATGGTAGAATCAAACTTTAACCAAACGTAATGTTTGTACCTAGGGTAAAGTTAAAAAGTTTAAACAATTTTAAAATATCACTATATTTAGGCGAGTAAACGAAAAATGTTCGTTTCAGACTCTAAAAACGTAGAAATCGTGTTTCAAGTTGAAATACGCCTTGTAAACGAAAAATGTTTATTTCAGACTCTAATAACGTAGAAATCGTGTTTCAAGTTGAAATACGCCTTGGGACCATATCTCACCTAAAGTAAATGGTAGAATCAAACTTTAACCAAACGTAATGTTTGTACCTAGGGTAAAGTTAAAAAGTTTAAACAATTTTAAAATATCACTATATTTAGGCGAGTAAACGAAAAATGTTCATTTCAGACTCTAAAAACGTAGAAATCGTGTTTCAAGTTGAAATACGCCTTGTAAATGAAAAATGTTTATTTCAGACTCTAATAACGTAGAAATTGTGTTTCAAGTTGAAATACGCCTTGGGACCATATCTCACCTAAAGTAAATGGTAGAATCAAACTTTAACCAAACGTAATGTTTGTACCTAGGGTAAAGTTAAAAAGTTTAAACAATTTGAAAATATCACTATATTTAGGCGAGTAAACGAAAAATGTTCGTCTCAGACTCTAAAACCGCAGAAATCGTGTTTCAAGTTGAAATACGCCTTGGTACCATATCTCACCTAAAGTAAATGGTAGAATCAAACTTTAACCAAACGTAATGTTTGTACCTAGGGTAAAGTTAAAAAGTTTAAACAATTTTAAAATATCACTATATTTAGGCGAGTAAACGAAAAATGTTCATTTCAGACTCTAAAAACGTAGAAATCGTGTTTCTAGTTGAAATACGCCTTGTAAACGAAAAATGTTTATTTCAGACTCTAATAACGTAGAAATCGTATTTCAAGTTGAAATACGCCTTGGGACTATATCTCACCTAAAGTAAATGGTAGAATCAAACTTTAACCAAACGTAATGTTTGTACCTAGGGTAAAGTTAAAAAGTTTAAACAATTTGAAAATATCACTAGATTTAGGCGAGTAAACGAAAAATGTTCGTTTCAGACTCTAAAAACGTAGAAATCGTGTTTCAAGTTGAAATACGCCTTGTAAACGAAAAATGTTTATTTCAGACTCTAATAACGTAGAAATCGTGTTTCAAGTTGAAATACGCCTTGGGACCATATCTCACCTAAAGTAAATGGTAGAATCAAACTTTAACCAAACGTAATGTTTGTACCTAGGGTAAAGTTAAAAAGTTTAAACAATTTTAAAATATCACTAGATTTAGGCGAGTAAACGAAAAATGTTCGTTTCAGACTCTAAAAACGTAGAAATCGTGTTTCAAGTTGAAATACGCCTTGTAAACGAAAAATGTTTATTTCAGACTCTAATAACGTAGAAATCGTGTTTCAAGTTGAAATACGCCTTGGGACCATATCTCACCTAAAGTAAATGGTAGAATCAAACTTTAACCAAACGTAATGTTTGTACCTAGGGTAAAGTTAAAAAGTTTAAACAATTTTAAAATATCACTATATTTAGGCGAGTAAACGAAAAATGTTCATTTCAGACTAAAAACGTAGAAATCGTGTTTCAAGTTGAAATACGCCTTGTAAACGAAAAATGTTTATTTCAGACTCTAAGAACGTAGAAATCGTGTTTCAAGTTGAAATACGCCTTGGGACCATATCTCACCTAAAGTAAATGGTAGAATCAAACTTTAACCAAACGTAATGTTTGTACCTAGGGTAAAGTTAAAAAGTTTAAACAATTTTAAAATATCACTATATTTAGGCGAGTAAACGAAAAATGTTCGTTTCAGACTCTAAAAACGTAGAAATCGTGTTTCAAGTTGAAATACGCCTTGTAAACGAAAAATGTTTATTTCAGACTCTAATAACGTAGAAATCGTGTTTCAAGTTGAAATACGCCTTGGGACCATATCTCACCTAAAGTAAATGGTAGAATCAAACTTTAACCAAACGTAATGTTTGTACCTAGGGTAAAGTTAAAAAGTTTAAACAATTTTAAAATATCACTATATTTAGGCGAGTAAATGAAAAATGTTCATTTCAGACTCTAAAAACGTAGAAATCGTGTTTCAAGTTGAAATACGCCTTGTAAACGAAAAATGTTTATTTCAGACTCTAATAACGTAGAAATTGTGTTTCAAGTTGAAATACGCCTTGGGACCATATCTCACCTAAAGTAAATGGTAGAATCAAACTTTAACCAAACGTAATGTTTGTACCTAGGGTAAAGTTAAAAAGTTTAAACAATTTGAAAATATCACTATATTTAGGCGAGTAAACGAAAAATGTTCGTTTCAGACTCTAAAAACGTAGAAATCGTGTTTCAAGTTGAAATACGCCTTGTAAACGAAAAATGTTTATTTCAGACTCTAATAACGTAGAAATCGTGTTTCAAGTTGAAATACGCCTTGGGACCATATCTCACCTAAAGTAAATGGTAGAATCAAACTTTAACCAAACGTAATGTTTGTACCTAGGGTAAAGTTAAAAAGTTTAAACAATTTTAAAATATCACTATATTTAGGCGAGTAAACGAAAAATGTTCATTTCAGACTAAAAACGTAGAAATCGTGTTTCAAGTTGAAATACGCCTTGTAAACGAAAAATGTTTATTTCAGACTCTAAAACCGCAGAAATCGTGTTTCAAGTTGAAATACGCCTTGGGACCATATCTCACCTAAAGTAAATGGTAGAATCAAACTTTAACCAAACGTAATGTTTGTACCTAGGGTAAAGTTAAAAAGTTTAAACAATTTTAAAATATCACTAGATTTAGGCGAGTAAACGAAAAATGTTCGTTTCAGACTCTAAAAACGTAGAAATCGTGTTTCAAGTTGAAATACGCCTTGTAAACGAAAAATGTTTATTTCAGACTCTAATAACGTAGAAATCGTGTTTCAAGTTGAAATACGCCTTGGGACCATATCTCACCTAAAGTAAATGGTAGAATCAAACTTTAACCAAACGTAATGTTTGTACCTAGGGTAAAGTTAAAAAGTTTAAACAATTTTAAAATATCACTAGATTTAGGCGAGTAAACGAAAAATGTTCGTTTCAGACTCTAAAAACGTAGAAATCGTGTTTCAAGTTGAAATACGCCTTGTAAACGAAAAATGTTTATTTCAGACTCTAATAACGTAGAAATCGTGTTTCAAGTTGAAATACGCCTTGGGACCATATCTCACCTAAAGTAAATGGTAGAATCAAACTTTAACCAAACGTAATGTTTGTACCTAGGGTAAAGTTAAAAAGTTTAAACAATTTTAAAATATCACTAGATTTAGGCGAGTAAACGAAAAATGTTCGTTTCAGACTCTAAAAACGTAGAAATCGTGTTTCAAGTTGAAATACGCCTTGTAAACGAAAAATGTTTATTTCAGACTCTAATAACGTAGAAATCGTGTTTCAAGTTGAAATACGCCTTGGGACCATATCTCACCTAAAGTAAATGGTAGAATCAAACTTTAACCAAACGTAATGTTTGTACCTAGGGTAAAGTTAAAAAGTTTAAACAATTTTAAAATATCACTAGATTTAGGCGAGTAAACGAAAAATGTTCGTTTCAGACTCTAAAAACGTAGAAATCGTGTTTCAAGTTTAAATACGCCTTCTAAACGAAAAATGTTTATTTCAGACTCTAATAACGTAGAAATTGTGTTTCAAGTTGAAATACGCCTTGGGACCATATCTCACCTAAAGTAAATGGTAGAATCAAACTTTAACCAAACGTAATGTTTGTACCTAGGGTAAAGTTAAAAAGTTTAAACAATTTTAAAATATCACTAGATTTAGGCGAGTAAACGAAAAATGTTCGTTTCAGACTCTAAAAACGTAGAAATCGTGTTTCAAGTTGAAATACGCCTTGTAAACGAAAAATGTTTATTTCAGACTCTAATAACGTAGAAATCGTGTTTCAAGTTGAAATACGCCTTGGGACCATATCTCACCTAAAGTAAATGGTAGAATCAAACTTTAACCAAACGTAATGTTTGTACCTAGGGTAAAGTTAAAAAGTTTAAACAATTTTAAAATATCACTATATTTAGGCGAGTAAACAAAAAATGTTCATTTCAGACTCTAAAAACGTAGAAATCGTGTTTCAAGTTGAAATACGCCTTGTAAACGAAAAATGTTTATTTCAGACTCTAATAACGTAGAAAACGTGTTTCAAGTTGAAATACGCCTTGGGACCATATCTCACCTAAAGTAAATGGTAGAATCAAACTTTAACCAAACGTAATGTTTGTACCTAGGGTAAAGTTAAAAAGTTTAAACAATTTTAAAATATCACTAGATTTAGGCGAGTAAACGAAAAATGTTCGTTTCAGACTCTAAAAACGTAGAAATCGTGTTTCAAGTTGAAATACGCCTTGTAAACGAAAAATGTTTATTTCAGACTCTAATAACGTAGAAATCGTGTTTCAAGTTGAAATACGCCTTGTTACCATATCTCACCTAAAGTAAATGGTAGAATCAAACTTTAACCAAACGTAATGTTTGTACCTAGGGTAAAGTTAAAAAGTTTAAACAATTTTAAAATATCACTATATTTAGGCGAGTAAACGAAAAATGTTCATTTCAGACTAAAAACGTAGAAATCGTGTTTCAAGTTGAAATACGCCTTGTAAACGAAAAATGTTTATTTCAGACTCTAAAACCGCAGAAATCGTGTTTCAAGTTGAAATACGCCTTGGGACCATATCTCACCTAAAGTAAATGGTAGAATCAAACTTTAACCAAACGTAATGTTTGTACCTAGGGTAAAGTTAAAAAGTTTAAACAATTTTAAAATATCACTAGATTTAGGCGAGTAAACGAAAAATGTTCGTTTCAGACTCTAAAAACGTAGAAATCGTGTTTCAAGTTGAAATACGCCTTGTAAACGAAAAATGTTTATTTCAGACTCTAATAACGTAGAAATCGTGTTTCAAGTTGAAATACGCCTTGGGACCATATCTCACCTAAAGTAAATGGTAGAATCAAACTTTAACCAAACGTAATGTTTGTACCTAGGGTAAAGTTAAAAAGTTTAAACAATTTTAAAATATCACTAGATTTAGGCGAGTAAACGAAAAATGTTCGTTTCAGACTCTAAAAACGTAGAAATCGTGTTTCAAGTTGAAATACGCCTTGTAAACGAAAAATGTTTATTTCAGACTCTAATAACGTAGAAATCGTGTTTCAAGTTGAAATACGCCTTGGGACCATATCTCACCTAAAGTAAATGGTAGAATCAAACTTTAACCAAACGTAATGTTTGTACCTAGGGTAAAGTTAAAAAGTTTAAACAATTTTAAAATATCACTATATTTAGGCGAGTAAACGAAAAATGTTCATTTCAGACTCTAAAAACGTAGAAATCGTGTTTCAAGTTGAAATACGCCTTGTAAACGAAAAATGTTTATTTCAGACTCTAATAACGTAGAAATTGTGTTTCAAGTTGAAATACGCCTTGGGACCATATCTCACCTAAAGTAAATGGTAGAATCAAACTTTAACCAAACGTAATGTTTGTACCTAGGGTAAAGTTAAAAAGTTTAAACAATTTGAAAATATCACTATATTTAGGCGAGTAAACGAAAAATGTTTATTTCAGACTCTAATAACGTAGAAATCGTGTTTCAAGTTGAAATACGCCTTGGGACCATTTAACCAAACGTAATGTTTGTACCTAGGGTAAAGTTAAAAAGTTTAAACAATTTTAAAATAGCACTAGATTTAGGCGAGTAAACGAAAAATGTTCGTTTCAGACTCTAAAAACGTAGAAATCGTGTTTCAAGTTGAAATACGCCTTGTAAACGAAAAATGTTTATTTCAGACTCTAATAACGTAGAAATCGTGTTTCAAGTTGAAATACGCCTTGGGACCATATCTCACCTAAAGTAAATGGTAGAATCAAACTTTAACCAAACGTAATGTTTGTACCTAGGGTAAAGTTAAAAAGTTTAAACAATTTTAAAATATCACTAGATTTAGGCGAGTAAACGAAAAATGTTCGTTTCAGACTCTAAAAACGTAGAAATCGTGTTTCAAGTTGAAATACGCCTTGTAAACGAAAAATGTTTATTTCAGACTCTAATAACGTAGAAATCGTGTTTCAAGTTGAAATACGCCTTGGGACCATATCTCACCTAAAGTAAATGGTAGAATCAAACTTTAACCAAACGTAATGTTTGTACCTAGGGTAAAGTTAAAAAGTTTAAACAATTTTAAAATATCACTATATTTAGGCGAGTAAACGAAAAATGTTCATTTCAGACTCTAAAAACGTAGAAATCGTGTTTCAAGTTGAAATACGCCTTGTAAACGAAAAATGTTTATTTCAGACTCTAATAACGTAGAAATTGTGTTTCAAGTTGAAATACGCCTTGGGACCATATCTCACCTAAAGTAAATGGTAGAATCAAACTTTAACCAAACGTAATGTTTGTACCTAGGGTAAAGTTAAAAAGTTTAAACAATTTGAAAATATCACTATATTTAGGCGAGTAAACGAAAAATGTTCGTCTCAGACTCTAAAACCGCAGAAATCGTGTTTCAAGTAGAAATACGCCTTGGTACCATATCTCACCTAAAGTAAATGGTAGAATCAAACTTTAACCAAACGTAATGTTTGTACCTAGGGTAAAGTTAAAAAGTTTAAACAATTTTAAAATATCACTATATTTAGGCGAGTAAACGAAAAATGTTCGTTTCAGACTCTAAAAATGTAGAAATCGTGTTTCAAGTTGAAATACGCCTTGTAAACGAAAAATGTTTATTTCAGACTCTAATAACGTAGAAATCGTGTTTCAAGTTGAAATACGCCTTGGGACCATATCTCACCTAAAGTAAATGGTAGAATCAAACTTTAACCAAACGTAATGTTTGTACCTAGGGTAAAGTTAAAAAGTTTAAACAATTTGAAAATATCACTATATTTAGGCGAGTAAACGAAAAATGTTCATTTCAGACTCTAAAAACGTAGAAATCGTGTTTCTAGTTGAAATACGCCTTGTAAACGAAAAATGTTTATTTCAGACTCTAATAACGTAGAAATCGTGTTTCAAGTTGAAATACGCCTTGGGACCATATCTCACCTAAAGTAAATGGTAGAATCAAACTTTAACCAAACGTAATGTTTGTACCTAGGGTAAAGTTAAAAAGTTTAAACAATTTTAAAATATCATTATATTTAGGCGAGTAAACGAAAAATGTTCGTTTCAGACTCTAAAAACGTAGAAATCGTGTTTCAAGTTGAAATACGCCTTGTAAACGAAAAATGTTTATTTCAGACTCTAATAACGTAGAAATCGTGTTTCAAGTTGAAATACGCCTTGGGACCATATCTCACCTAAAGTAAATGGTAGAATCAAACTTTAACCAAACGTAATGTTTGTACCTAGGGTAAAGTTAAAAAGTTTAAACAATTTTAAAATATCACTAGATTTAGGCGAGTAAACGAAAAATGTTCGTTTCAGACTCTAAAAACGTAGAAATCGTGTTTCAAGTTGAAATACGCCTTGTAAACGAAAAATGTTTACTTCAGACTCTAATAACGTAGAAATCGTGTTTCAAGTTGAAATACGCCTTGGGACCATATCTCACCTAAAGTAAATGGTAGAATCAAACTTTAACCAAACGTAATGTTTGTACCTAGGGTAAAGTTAAAAAGTTTAAACAATTTGAAAATATCACTATATTTAGGCGAGTAAACGAAAAATGTTCGTCTCAGACTCTAAAACCGCAGAAATCGTGTTTCAAGTTGAAATACGCCTTGGTACCATATCTCACCTAAAGTAAATGGTAGAATCAAACTTTAACCAAACGTAATGTTTGTACCTAGGGTAAAGTTAAAAAGTTTAAACAATTTTAAAATATCACTAGATTTAGGCGAGTAAACGAAAAATGTTCGTTTCAGACTCTAAAAACGTAGAAATCGTGTTTCAAGTTGAAATACGCCTTGTAAACGAAAAATGTTTATTTTAGACTCTAATAACGTAGAAATCGTGTTTCAAGTTAAAATACGCCTTGGGACCATATCTCACCTAAAGTAAATGGTAGAATCAAACTTTAACCAAACGTAATGTTTGTACCTAGGGTAAAGTTAAAAAGTTTAAACAATTTGAAAATATCACTATATTTAGGCGAGTAAACGAAAAATGTTCATTTCAGACTCTAAAAACGTAGAAATCGTGTTTCAAGTTGAAATACGCCTTGTAAACGAAAAATGTTTATTTCAGACTCTAATAACGTAGAAATTGTGTTTCAAGTTGAAATACGCCTTGGGACCATATCTCACCTAAAGTAAATGGTAGAATCAAACTTTAACCAAACGTAATGTTTGTACCTAGGGTAAAGTTAAAAAGTTTAAACAATTTGAAAATATCACTATATTTAGGCGAGTAAACGAAAAATGTTCGTTTCAGACTCTAAAAACGTAGAAATCGTGTTTCAAGTTGAAATACGCCTTGTAAACGAAAAATGTTTATTTCAGACTCTAATAACGTAGAAATTGTGTTTCAAGTTGAAATACGCCTTGGGACCATATCTCACCTAAAGTAAATGGTAGAATCAAACTTTAACCAAACGTAATGTTTGTACCTAGGGTAAAGTTAAAAAGTTTAAACAATTTGAAAATATCACTATATTTAGGCGAGTAAACGAAAAATGTTCGTCTCAGACTCTAAAACCGCAGAAATCGTGTTTCAAGTTGAAATACGCCTTGGTACCATATCTCACCTAAAGTAAATGGTAGAATCAAACTTTAACCAAACGTAATGTTTGTACCTAGGGTAAAGTTAAAAAGTTTAAACAATTTTAAAATATCACTATATTTAGGCGAGTAAACGAAAAATGTTCATTTCAGACTCTAAAAACGTAGAAATCGTGTTTCAAGTTGAAATACGCCTTGTAAACGAAAAATGTTTATTTCAGACTCTAATAACGTAGAAATCGTGTTTCAAGTTGAAATACGCCTTGGGACCATATCTCACCTAAAGTAAATGGTAGAATCAAACTTTAACCAAACGTAATGTTTGTACCTAGGGTAAAGTTAAAAATTTTAAACAATTTTAAAATATCACTATATTTAGGCGAGTAAACGAAAAATGTTCGTTTCAGACTCTAAAAACGTAGAAATCGTGTTTCAAGTTGAAATACGCCTTGTAAACGAAAAATGTTTATTTCAGACTCTAATAACGTAGAAATCGTGTTTCAAGTTGAAATACGCCTTGGGACCATATCTCACCTAAAGTAAATGGTAGAATCAAACTTTAACCAAACGTAATGTTTGTACCTAGGGTAAAGTTAAAAAGTTTAAACAATTTTAAAATATCACTAGATTTAGGCGAGTAAACGAAAAATGTTCGTTTCAGACTCTAAAAACGTAGAAATCGTGTTTCAAGTTGAAATACGCCTTGTAAACGAAAAATGTTTATTTCAGACTCTAATAACGTAGAAATCGTGTTTCAAGTTGAAATACGCCATGGGACCATATCTCACCTAAAGTAAATGGTAGAATCAAACTTTAACCAAACGTAATGTTTGTACCTAGGGTAAAGTTAAAAAGTTTAAACAATTTTAAAATATCACTATATTTAGGCGAGTAAACGAAAAATGTTCATTTCAGACTAAAAACGTAGAAATCGTGTTTCAAGTTGAAATACGCCTTGTAAACGAAAAATGTTTATTTCAGACTCTAAGAACGTAGAAATCGTGTTTCAAGTTGAAATACGCCTTGGGACCATATCTCACCTAAAGTAAATGGTAGAATCAAACTTTAACCAAACGTAATGTTTGTACCTAGGGTAAAGTTAAAAAGTTTAAACAATTTTAAAATATCACTATATTTAGGCGAGTAAACGAAAAATGTTCATTTCAGACTCTAAAAACGTAGAAATCGTGTTTCAAGTTGAAATACGCCTTGTAAACGAAAAATGTTTATTTCAGACTCTAATAACGTAGAAATCGTGTTTCAAGTTGAAATACGCCTTGGGACCATATCTCACCTAAAGTCAATGGTAGAATCAAACTTTAACCAAACGTAATGTTTGTACCTAGGGTAAAGTTAAAAATTTTAAACAATTTTAAAATATCACTATATTTAGGCGAGTAAACGAAAAATGTTCGTTTCAGACTCTAAAAACGTAGAAATCGTGTTTCAAGTTGAAATACGCCTTGTAAACGAAAAATGTTTATTTCAGACTCTAATAACGTAGAAATCGTGTTTCAAGTTGAAATACGCCTTGGGACCATATCTCACCTAAAGTAAATGGTAGAATCAAACTTTAACCAAACGTAATGTTTGTACCTAGGGTAAAGTTAAAAAGTTTAAACACTTTTAAAATATCACTATATTTAGGCGAGTAAACGAAAAATGTTCATTTCAGACTAAAAACGTAGAAATCGTGTTTCAAGTTGAAATACGCCTTGTAAACGAAAAATGTTTATTTCAGACTCTAATAATGTAGAAATCGTGTTTCAAGTTGAAATACGCCATGGGACCATATCTCACCTAAAGTAAATGGTAGAATCAAACTTTAACCAAACGTAATGTTTGTACCTAGGGTAAAGTTAAAAAGTTTAAACACTTTTAAAATATCACTATATTTAGGCGAGTAAACGAAAAATGTTCATTTCAGACTAAAAACGTAGAAATCGTGTTTCAAGTTGAAATACGCCTTGTAAACGAAAAATGTTTATTTCAGACTCTAAGAACGTAGAAATCGTGTTTCAAGTTGAAATACGCCTTGGGACCATATCTCACCTAAAGTAAATGGTAGAATCAAACTTTAACCAAACGTAATGTTTGTACCTAGGGTAAAGTTAAAAAGTTTAAACAATTTTAAAATATCACTATATTTAGGCGAGTAAACGAAAAATGTTCGTTTCAGACTCTAAAAACGTAGAAATCGTGTTTCAAGTTGAAATACGCCTTGTAAACGAAAAATGTTTATTTCAGACTCTAATAACGTAGAAATCGTGTTTCAAGTTGAAATACGCCTTGGGACCATATCTCACCTAAAGTAAATGGTAGAATCAAACTTTAACCAAACGTAATGTTTGTACCTAGGGTAAAGTTAAAAAGTTTAAACAATTTTAAAATATCACTATATTTAGGCGAGTAAACGAAAAATGTTCATTTCAGACTCTAAAAACGTAGAAATCGTGTTTCAAGTTGAAATACGCCTTGTAAATGAAAAATGTTTATTTCAGACTCTAATAACGTAGAAATTGTGTTTCAAGTTGAAATACGCCTTGGGACCATATCTCACCTAAAGTAAATGGTAGAATCAAACTTTAACCAAACGTAATGTTTGTACCTAGGGTAAAGTTAAAAAGTTTAAACAATTTGAAAATATCACTATATTTAGGCGAGTAAACGAAAAATGTTCGTCTCAGACTCTAAAACCGCAGAAATCGTGTTTCAAGTTGAAATACGCCTTGGTACCATATCTCACCTAAAGTAAATGGTAGAATCAAACTTTAACCAAACGTAATGTTTGTACCTAGGGTAAAGTTAAAAAGTTTAAACAATTTTAAAATATCACTATATTTAGGCGAGTAAACGAAAAATGTTCATTTCAGACTCTAAAAACGTAGAAATCGTGTTTCTAGTTGAAATACGCCTTGTAAACGAAAAATGTTTATTTCAGACTCTAATAACGTAGAAATCGTATTTCAAGTTGAAATACGCCTTGGGACTATATCTCACCTAAAGTAAATGGTAGAATCAAACTTTAACCAAACGTAATGTTTGTACCTAGGGTAAAGTTAAAAAGTTTAAACAATTTGAAAATATCACTAGATTTAGGCGAGTAAACGAAAAATGTTCGTTTCAGACTCTAAAAACGTAGAAATCGTGTTTCAAGTTGAAATACGCCTTGTAAACGAAAAATGTTTATTTCAGACTCTAATAACGTAGAAATCGTGTTTCAAGTTGAAATACGCCTTGGGACCATATCTCACCTAAAGTAAATGGTAGAATCAAACTTTAACCAAACGTAATGTTTGTACCTAGGGTAAAGTTAAAAAGTTTAAACAATTTTAAAATATCACTAGATTTAGGCGAGTAAACGAAAAATGTTCGTTTCAGACTCTAAAAACGTAGAAATCGTGTTTCAAGTTGAAATACGCCTTGTAAACGAAAAATGTTTATTTCAGACTCTAATAACGTAGAAATCGTGTTTCAAGTTGAAATACGCCTTGGGACCATATCTCACCTAAAGTAAATGGTAGAATCAAACTTTAACCAAACGTAATGTTTGTACCTAGGGTAAAGTTAAAAAGTTTAAACAATTTTAAAATATCACTATATTTAGGCGAGTAAACGAAAAATGTTCATTTCAGACTAAAAACGTAGAAATCGTGTTTCAAGTTGAAATACGCCTTGTAAACGAAAAATGTTTATTTCAGACTCTAAGAACGTAGAAATCGTGTTTCAAGTTGAAATACGCCTTGGGACCATATCTCACCTAAAGTAAATGGTAGAATCAAACTTTAACCAAACGTAATGTTTGTACCTAGGGTAAAGTTAAAAAGTTTAAACAATTTTAAAATATCACTATATTTAGGCGAGTAAACGAAAAATGTTCGTTTCAGACTCTAAAAACGTAGAAATCGTGTTTCAAGTTGAAATACGCCTTGTAAACGAAAAATGTTTATTTCAGACTCTAATAACGTAGAAATCGTGTTTCAAGTTGAAATACGCCTTGGGACCATATCTCACCTAAAGTAAATGGTAGAATCAAACTTTAACCAAACGTAATGTTTGTACCTAGGGTAAAGTTAAAAAGTTTAAACAATTTTAAAATATCACTATATTTAGGCGAGTAAATGAAAAATGTTCATTTCAGACTCTAAAAACGTAGAAATCGTGTTTCAAGTTGAAATACGCCTTGTAAACGAAAAATGTTTATTTCAGACTCTAATAACGTAGAAATTGTGTTTCAAGTTGAAATACGCCTTGGGACCATATCTCACCTAAAGTAAATGGTAGAATCAAACTTTAACCAAACGTAATGTTTGTACCTAGGGTAAAGTTAAAAAGTTTAAACAATTTGAAAATATCACTATATTTAGGCGAGTAAACGAAAAATGTTCGTTTCAGACTCTAAAAACGTAGAAATCGTGTTTCAAGTTGAAATACGCCTTGTAAACGAAAAATGTTTATTTCAGACTCTAATAACGTAGAAATCGTGTTTCAAGTTGAAATACGCCTTGGGACCATATCTCACCTAAAGTAAATGGTAGAATCAAACTTTAACCAAACGTAATGTTTGTACCTAGGGTAAAGTTAAAAAGTTTAAACAATTTTAAAATATCACTATATTTAGGCGAGTAAACGAAAAATGTTCATTTCAGACTAAAAACGTAGAAATCGTGTTTCAAGTTGAAATACGCCTTGTAAACGAAAAATGTTTATTTCAGACTCTAAAACCGCAGAAATCGTGTTTCAAGTTGAAATACGCCTTGGGACCATATCTCACCTAAAGTAAATGGTAGAATCAAACTTTAACCAAACGTAATGTTTGTACCTAGGGTAAAGTTAAAAAGTTTAAACAATTTTAAAATATCACTAGATTTAGGCGAGTAAACGAAAAATGTTCGTTTCAGACTCTAAAAACGTAGAAATCGTGTTTCAAGTTGAAATACGCCTTGTAAACGAAAAATGTTTATTTCAGACTCTAATAACGTAGAAATCGTGTTTCAAGTTGAAATACGCCTTGGGACCATATCTCACCTAAAGTAAATGGTAGAATCAAACTTTAACCAAACGTAATGTTTGTACCTAGGGTAAAGTTAAAAAGTTTAAACAATTTTAAAATATCACTAGATTTAGGCGAGTAAACGAAAAATGTTCGTTTCAGACTCTAAAAACGTAGAAATCGTGTTTCAAGTTGAAATACGCCTTGTAAACGAAAAATGTTTATTTCAGACTCTAATAACGTAGAAATCGTGTTTCAAGTTGAAATACGCCTTGGGACCATATCTCACCTAAAGTAAATGGTAGAATCAAACTTTAACCAAACGTAATGTTTGTACCTAGGGTAAAGTTAAAAAGTTTAAACAATTTTAAAATATCACTAGATTTAGGCGAGTAAACGAAAAATGTTCGTTTCAGACTCTAAAAACGTAGAAATCGTGTTTCAAGTTGAAATACGCCTTGTAAACGAAAAATGTTTATTTCAGACTCTAATAACGTAGAAATCGTGTTTCAAGTTGAAATACGCCTTGGGACCATATCTCACCTAAAGTAAATGGTAGAATCAAACTTTAACCAAACGTAATGTTTGTACCTAGGGTAAAGTTAAAAAGTTTAAACAATTTTAAAATATCACTAGATTTAGGCGAGTAAACGAAAAATGTTCGTTTCAGACTCTAAAAACGTAGAAATCGTGTTTCAAGTTGAAATACGCCTTGTAAACGAAAAATGTTTATTTCAGACTCTAATAACGTAGAAATCGTGTTTCAAGTTGAAATACGCCTTGGGACCATATCTCACCTAAAGTAAATGGTAGAATCAAACTTTAACCAAACGTAATGTTTGTACCTAGGGTAAAGTTAAAAAGTTTAAACAATTTTAAAATATCACTATATTTAGGCGAGTAAACGAAAAATGTTCATTTCAGACTAAAAACGTAGAAATCGTGTTTCAAGTTGAAATACGCCTTGTAAACGAAAAATGTTTATTTCAGACTCTAAGAACGTAGAAATCGTGTTTCAAGTTGAAATACGCCTTGGGACCATATCTCACCTAAAGTAAATGGTAGAATCAAACTTTAACCAAACGTAATGTTTGTACCTAGGGTAAAGTTAAAAAGTTTAAACAATTTTAAAATATCACTATATTTAGGCGAGTAAACGAAAAATGTTCGTTTCAGACTCTAAAAACGTAGAAATCGTGTTTCAAGTTGAAATACGCCTTGTAAACGAAAAATGTTTATTTCAGACTCTAATAACGTAGCAATCGTGTTTCAAGTTGAAATACGCCTTGGGACCATATCTCACCTAAAGTAAATGGTAGAATCAAACTTTAACCAAACGTAATGTTTGTACCTAGGGTAAAGTTAAAAAGTTTAAACAATTTTAAAATATCACTATATTTAGGCGAGTAAATGAAAAATGTTCATTTCAGACTCTAAAAACGTAGAAATCGTGTTTCAAGTTTAAATACGCCTTCTAAACGAAAAATGTTTATTTCAGACTCTAATAACGTAGAAATTGTGTTTCAAGTTGAAATACGCCTTGGGACCATATCTCACCTAAAGTAAATGGTAGAATCAAACTTTAACCAAACGTAATGTTTGTACCTAGGGTAAAGTTAAAAAGTTTAAACAATTTTAAAATATCACTAGATTTAGGCGAGTAAACGAAAAATGTTCGTTTCAGACTCTAAAAACGTAGAAATCGTGTTTCAAGTTGAAATACGCCTTGCAAACGAAAAATGTTTATTTCAGACTCTAATAACGTAGAAATCGTGTTTCAAGTTGAAATACGCCTTGGGACCATATCTCACCTAAAGTAAATGGTAGAATCAAACTTTAACCAAACGTAATGTTTGTACCTAGGGTAAAGTTAAAAAGTTTAAACAATTTTAAAATATCACTATATTTAGGCGAGTAAACGAAAAATGTTCATTTCAGACTAAAAACGTAGAAATCGTGTTTCAAGTTGAAATACGCCTTGTAAACGAAAAATGTTTATTTCAGACTCTAAAACCGCAGAAATCGTGTTTCAAGTTGAAATACGCCTTGGGACCATATCTCACCTAAAGTAAATGGTAGAATCAAACTTTAACCAAACGTAATGTTTGTACCTAGGGTAAAGTTAAAAAGTTTAAACAATTTTAAAATATCACTAGATTTAGGCGAGTAAACGAAAAATGTTCGTTTCAGACTCTAAAAACGTAGAAATCGTGTTTCAAGTTGAAATACGCCTTGTAAACGAAAAATGTTTATTTCAGACTCTAATAACGTAGAAATCGTGTTTCAAGTTGAAATACGCCTTGGGACCATATCTCACCTAAAGTAAATGGTAGAATCAAACTTTAACCAAACGTAATGTTTGTACCTAGGGTAAAGTTAAAAAGTTTAAACAATTTTAAAATATCACTATATTTAGGCGAGTAAACAAAAAATGTTCATTTCAGACTCTAAAAACGTAGAAATCGTGTTTCAAGTTGAAATACGCCTTGTAAACGAAAAATGTTTATTTCAGACTCTAATAACGTAGAAAACGTGTTTCAAGTTGAAATACGCCTTGGGACCATATCTCACCTAAAGTAAATGGTAGAATCAAACTTTAACCAAACGTAATGTTTGTACCTAGGGTAAAGTTAAAAAGTTTAAACAATTTTAAAATATCACTAGATTTAGGCGAGTAAACGAAAAATGTTCGTTTCAGACTCTAAAAACGTAGAAATCGTGTTTCAAGTTGAAATACGCCTTGTAAACGAAAAATGTTTATTTCAGACTCTAATAACGTAGAAATCGTGTTTCAAGTTGAAATACGCCTTGTTACCATATCTCACCTAAAGTAAATGGTAGAATCAAACTTTAACCAAACGTAATGTTTGTACCTAGGGTAAAGTTAAAAAGTTTAAACAATTTTAAAATATCACTATATTTAGGCGAGTAAACGAAAAATGTTCATTTCAGACTAAAAACGTAGAAATCGTGTTTCAAGTTGAAATACGCCTTGTAAACGAAAAATGTTTATTTCAGACTCTAAAACCGCAGAAATCGTGTTTCAAGTTGAAATACGCCTTGGGACCATATCTCACCTAAAGTAAATGGTAGAATCAAACTTTAACCAAACGTAATGTTTGTACCTAGGGTAAAGTTAAAAAGTTTAAACAATTTTAAAATATCACTAGATTTAGGCGAGTAAACGAAAAATGTTCGTTTCAGACTCTAAAAACGTAGAAATCGTGTTTCAAGTTGAAATACGCCTTGTAAACGAAAAATGTTTATTTCAGACTCTAATAACGTAGAAATCGTGTTTCAAGTTGAAATACGCCTTGGGACCATATCTCACCTAAAGTAAATGGTAGAATCAAACTTTAACCAAACGTAATGTTTGTACCTAGGGTAAAGTTAAAAAGTTTAAACAATTTTAAAATATCACTAGATTTAGGCGAGTAAACGAAAAATGTTCGTTTCAGACTCTAAAAACGTAGAAATCGTGTTTCAAGTTGAAATACGCCTTGTAAACGAAAAATGTTTATTTCAGACTCTAATAACGTAGAAATCGTGTTTCAAGTTGAAATACGCCTTGGGACCATATCTCACCTAAAGTAAATGGTAGAATCAAACTTTAACCAAACGTAATGTTTGTACCTAGGGTAAAGTTAAAAAGTTTAAACAATTTTAAAATATCACTATATTTAGGCGAGTAAACGAAAAATGTTCATTTCAGACTCTAAAAACGTAGAAATCGTGTTTCAAGTTGAAATACGCCTTGTAAACGAAAAATGTTTATTTCAGACTCTAATAACGTAGAAATTGTGTTTCAAGTTGAAATACGCCTTGGGACCATATCTCACCTAAAGTAAATGGTAGAATCAAACTTTAACCAAACGTAATGTTTGTACCTAGGGTAAAGTTAAAAAGTTTAAACAATTTGAAAATATCACTATATTTAGGCGAGTAAACGAAAAATGTTTATTTCAGACTCTAATAACGTAGAAATCGTGTTTCAAGTTGAAATACGCCTTGGGACCATTTAACCAAACGTAATGTTTGTACCTAGGGTAAAGTTAAAAAGTTTAAACAATTTTAAAATAGCACTAGATTTAGGCGAGTAAACGAAAAATGTTCGTTTCAGACTCTAAAAACGTAGAAATCGTGTTTCAAGTTGAAATACGCCTTGGGACCATTTAACCAAACGTAATGTTTGTACCTAGGGTAAAGTTAAAAAGTTTAAACAATTTTAAAATATCACTATATTTAGGCGAGTAAATGAAAAATGTTCATTTCAGACTCTAAAAACGTAGAAATCGTGTTTCAAGTTTAAATACGCCTTCTAAACGAAAAATGTTTATTTCAGACTCTAATAACGTAGAAATTGTGTTTCAAGTTGAAATACGCCTTGGGACCATATCTCACCTAAAGTAAATGGTAGAATCAAACTTTAACCAAACGTAATGTTTGTACCTAGGGTAAAGTTAAAAAGTTTAAACAATTTTAAAATATCACTAGATTTAGGCGAGTAAACGAAAAATGTTCGTTTCAGACTCTAAAAACGTAGAAATCGTGTTTCAAGTTGAAATACGCCTTGCAAACGAAAAATGTTTATTTCAGACTCTAATAACGTAGAAATCGTGTTTCAAGTTGAAATACGCCTTGGGACCATATCTCACCTAAAGTAAATGGTAGAATCAAACTTTAACCAAACGTAATGTTTGTACCTAGGGTAAAGTTAAAAAGTTTAAACAATTTTAAAATATCACTATATTTAGGCGAGTAAACGAAAAATGTTCATTTCAGACTAAAAACGTAGAAATCGTGTTTCAAGTTGAAATACGCCTTGTAAACGAAAAATGTTTATTTCAGACTCTAAAACCGCAGAAATCGTGTTTCAAGTTGAAATACGCCTTGGGACCATATCTCACCTAAAGTAAATGGTAGAATCAAACTTTAACCAAACGTAATGTTTGTACCTAGGGTAAAGTTAAAAAGTTTAAACAATTTTAAAATATCACTAGATTTAGGCGAGTAAACGAAAAATGTTCGTTTCAGACTCTAAAAACGTAGAAATCGTGTTTCAAGTTGAAATACGCCTTGTAAACGAAAAATGTTTATTTCAGACTCTAATAACGTAGAAATCGTGTTTCAAGTTGAAATACGCCTTGGGACCATATCTCACCTAAAGTAAATGGTAGAATCAAACTTTAACCAAACGTAATGTTTGTACCTAGGGTAAAGTTAAAAAGTTTAAACAATTTTAAAATATCACTATATTTAGGCGAGTAAACAAAAAATGTTCATTTCAGACTCTAAAAACGTAGAAATCGTGTTTCAAGTTGAAATACGCCTTGTAAACGAAAAATGTTTATTTCAGACTCTAATAACGTAGAAAACGTGTTTCAAGTTGAAATACGCCTTGGGACCATATCTCACCTAAAGTAAATGGTAGAATCAAACTTTAACCAAACGTAATGTTTGTACCTAGGGTAAAGTTAAAAAGTTTAAACAATTTTAAAATATCACTAGATTTAGGCGAGTAAACGAAAAATGTTCGTTTCAGACTCTAAAAACGTAGAAATCGTGTTTCAAGTTGAAATACGCCTTGTAAACGAAAAATGTTTATTTCAGACTCTAATAACGTAGAAATCGTGTTTCAAGTTGAAATACGCCTTGTTACCATATCTCACCTAAAGTAAATGGTAGAATCAAACTTTAACCAAACGTAATGTTTGTACCTAGGGTAAAGTTAAAAAGTTTAAACAATTTTAAAATATCACTATATTTAGGCGAGTAAACGAAAAATGTTCATTTCAGACTAAAAACGTAGAAATCGTGTTTCAAGTTGAAATACGCCTTGTAAACGAAAAATGTTTATTTCAGACTCTAAAACCGCAGAAATCGTGTTTCAAGTTGAAATACGCCTTGGGACCATATCTCACCTAAAGTAAATGGTAGAATCAAACTTTAACCAAACGTAATGTTTGTACCTAGGGTAAAGTTAAAAAGTTTAAACAATTTTAAAATATCACTAGATTTAGGCGAGTAAACGAAAAATGTTCGTTTCAGACTCTAAAAACGTAGAAATCGTGTTTCAAGTTGAAATACGCCTTGTAAACGAAAAATGTTTATTTCAGACTCTAATAACGTAGAAATCGTGTTTCAAGTTGAAATACGCCTTGGGACCATATCTCACCTAAAGTAAATGGTAGAATCAAACTTTAACCAAACGTAATGTTTGTACCTAGGGTAAAGTTAAAAAGTTTAAACAATTTTAAAATATCACTAGATTTAGGCGAGTAAACGAAAAATGTTCGTTTCAGACTCTAAAAACGTAGAAATCGTGTTTCAAGTTGAAATACGCCTTGTAAACGAAAAATGTTTATTTCAGACTCTAATAACGTAGAAATCGTGTTTCAAGTTGAAATACGCCTTGGGACCATATCTCACCTAAAGTAAATGGTAGAATCAAACTTTAACCAAACGTAATGTTTGTACCTAGGGTAAAGTTAAAAAGTTTAAACAATTTTAAAATATCACTATATTTAGGCGAGTAAACGAAAAATGTTCATTTCAGACTCTAAAAACGTAGAAATCGTGTTTCAAGTTGAAATACGCCTTGTAAACGAAAAATGTTTATTTCAGACTCTAATAACGTAGAAATTGTGTTTCAAGTTGAAATACGCCTTGGGACCATATCTCACCTAAAGTAAATGGTAGAATCAAACTTTAACCAAACGTAATGTTTGTACCTAGGGTAAAGTTAAAAAGTTTAAACAATTTGAAAATATCACTATATTTAGGCGAGTAAACGAAAAATGTTTATTTCAGACTCTAATAACGTAGAAATCGTGTTTCAAGTTGAAATACGCCTTGGGACCATTTAACCAAACGTAATGTTTGTACCTAGGGTAAAGTTAAAAAGTTTAAACAATTTTAAAATAGCACTAGATTTAGGCGAGTAAACGAAAAATGTTCGTTTCAGACTCTAAAAACGTAGAAATCGTGTTTCAAGTTGAAATACGCCTTGTAAACGAAAAATGTTTATTTCAGACTCTAATAACGTAGAAATCGTGTTTCAAGTTGAAATACGCCTTGGGACCATATCTCACCTAAAGTAAATGGTAGAATCAAACTTTAACCAAACGTAATGTTTGTACCTAGGGTAAAGTTAAAAAGTTTAAACAATTTTAAAATATCACTAGATTTAGGCGAGTAAACGAAAAATGTTCGTTTCAGACTCTAAAAACGTAGAAATCGTGTTTCAAGTTGAAATACGCCTTGTAAACGAAAAATGTTTATTTCAGACTCTAATAACGTAGAAATCGTGTTTCAAGTTGAAATACGCCTTGGGACCATATCTCACCTAAAGTAAATGGTAGAATCAAACTTTAACCAAACGTAATGTTTGTACCTAGGGTAAAGTTAAAAAGTTTAAACAATTTTAAAATATCACTATATTTAGGCGAGTAAACGAAAAATGTTCATTTCAGACTCTAAAAACGTAGAAATCGTGTTTCAAGTTGAAATACGCCTTGTAAACGAAAAATGTTTATTTCAGACTCTAATAACGTAGAAATTGTGTTTCAAGTTGAAATATGCCTTGGGACCATATCTCACCTAAAGTAAATGGTAGAATCAAACTTTAACCAAACGTAATGTTTGTACCTAGGGTAAAGTTAAAAAGTTTAAACAATTTGAAAATATCACTATATTTAGGCGAGTAAACGAAAAATGTTCGTCTCAGACTCTAAAACCGCAGAAATCGTGTTTCAAGTAGAAATACGCCTTGGTACCATATCTCACCTAAAGTAAATGGTAGAATCAAACTTTAACCAAACGTAATGTTTGTACCTAGGGTAAAGTTAAAAAGTTTAAACAATTTTAAAATATCACTATATTTAGGCGAGTAAACGAAAAATGTTCGTTTCAGACTCTAAAAACGTAGAAATCGTGTTTCAAGTTGAAATACGCCTTGTAAACGAAAAATGTTTATTTCAGACTCTAATAACGTAGAAATCGTGTTTCAAGTTGAAATACGCCTTGGGACCATATCTCACCTAAAGTAAATGGTAGAATCAAACTTTAACCAAACGTAATGTTTGTACCTAGGGTAAAGTTAAAAAGTTTAAACAATTTGAAAATATCACTATATTTAGGCGAGTAAACGAAAAATGTTCATTTCAGACTCTAAAAACGTAGAAATCGTGTTTCTAGTTGAAATACGCCTTGTAAACGAAAAATGTTTATTTCAGACTCTAATAACGTAGAAATCGTGTTTCAAGTTGAAATACGCCTTGGGACCATATCTCACCTAAAGTAAATGGTAGAATCAAACTTTAACCAAACGTAATGTTTGTACCTAGGGTAAAGTTAAAAAGTTTAAACAATTTTAAAATATCATTATATTTAGGCGAGTAAACGAAAAATGTTCGTTTCAGACTCTAAAAACGTAGAAATCGTGTTTCAAGTTGAAATACGCCTTGTAAACGAAAAATGTTTATTTCAGACTCTAATAACGTAGAAATCGTGTTTCAAGTTGAAATACGCCTTGGGACCATATCTCACCTAAAGTAAATGGTAGAATCAAACTTTAACCAAACGTAATGTTTGTACCTAGGGTAAAGTTAAAAAGTTTAAACAATTTTAAAATATCACTAGATTTAGGCGAGTAAACGAAAAATGTTCGTTTCAGACTCTAAAAACGTAGAAATCGTGTTTCAAGTTGAAATACGCCTTGTAAACGAAAAATGTTTACTTCAGACTCTAATAACGTAGAAATCGTGTTTCAAGTTGAAATACGCCTTGGGACCATATCTCACCTAAAGTAAATGGTAGAATCAAACTTTAACCAAACGTAATGTTTGTACCTAGTATAAAGTTAAAAAGTTTAAACAATTTGAAAATATCACTATATTTAGGCGAGTAAACGAAAAATGTTCGTCTCAGACTCTAAAACCGCAGAAATCGTGTTTCAAGTTGAAATACGCCTTGGTACCATATCTCACCTAAAGTAAATGGTAGAATCAAACTTTAACCAAACGTAATGTTTGTACCTAGGGTAAAGTTAAAAAGTTTAAACAATTTTAAAATATCACTATATTTAGGCGAGTAAACGAAAAATGTTCGTTTCAGACTCTAAAAACGTAGAAATCGTGTTTCAAGTTGAAATACGCCTTGTAAACGAAAAATGTTTATTTCAGACTCTAATAACGTAGAAATCGTGTTTCAAGTTGAAATACGCCTTGGGACCATATCTCACCTAAAGTAAATGGTAGAATCAAACTTTAACCAAACGTAATGTTTGTACCTAGGGTAAAGTTAAAAAGTTTAAACAATTTTAAAATATCACTATATTTAGGCGAGTAGACGAAAAATGTTCATTTCAGACTAAAAACGTAGAAATCGTGTTTCAAGTTGAAATACGCCTTGTAAACGAAAAATGTTTATTTCAGACTCTAAGAACGTAGAAATCGTGTTTCAAGTTGAAATACGCCTTGGGACCATATCTCACCTAAAGTAAATGGTAGAATCAAACTTTAACCAAACGTAATGTTTGTACCTAGGGTAAAGTTAAAAAGTTTAAACAATTTGAAAATATCACTATATTTAGGCGAGTAAACGAAAAATGTTCGTTTCAGACTCTAAAAACGTAGAAATCGTGTTTCAAGTTGAAATACGCCTTGTAAACGAAAAATGTTTATTTCAGACTCTAATAACGTAGAAATCGTGTTTCAAGTTGAAATACGCCTTGGGACCATATCTCACCTAAAGTAAATGGTAGAATCAAACTTTAACCAAACGTAATGTTTGTACCTAGGGTAAAGTTAAAAAGTTTAAACAATTTTAAAATATCACTAGATTTAGGCGAGTAAACGAAAAATGTTCATTTCAGACTCTAAAAACGTAGAAATCGTGTTTCAAGTTGAAATACGCCTTGTAAACGAAAAATGTTTATTTCAGACTCTAATAACGTAGAAATCGTGTTTCAAGTTGAAATACGCCTTGGGACCATATCTCACCTAAAGTAAATGGTAGAATCAAACTTTAACCAAACGTAATGTTTGTACCTAGGGTAAAGTTAAAAAGTTTAAACAATTTTAAAATATCACTATATTTAGGCGAGTAAACGAAAAATGTTCGTTTCAGACTCTAAAAACGTAGAAATCGTGTTTCAAGTTGAAATACGCCTTGTAAACGAAAAATGTTTATTTCAGACTCTAATAACGTAGAAATCGTGTTTCAAGTTGAAATACGCCTTGGGACCATATCTCACCTAAAGTAAATGGTAGAATCAAACTTTAACCAAACGTAATGTTTGTACCTAGGGTAAAGTTAAAAAGTTTAAACAATTTTAAAATATCACTATATTTAGGCGAGTAAACAAAAAATGTTCATTTCAGACTCTAAAAACGTAGAAATCGTGTTTCAAGTTGAAATACGCCTTGTAAACGAAAAATGTTTATTTCAGACTCTAATAACGTAGAAATCGTGTTTCAAGTTGAAATACGCCTTGGGACCATATCTCACCTAAAGTAAATGGTAGAATCAAACTTTAACCAAACGTAATGTTTGTACCTAGGGTAAAGTTAAAAAGTTTAAACAATTTGAAAATATCACTATATTTAGGCGAGTAAACGAAAAATGTTCATTTCAGACTCTAAAAACGTAGAAATCGTGTTTCTAGTTGAAATACGCCTTGTAAACGAAAAATGTTTATTTCAGACTCTAATACCGTAGAAATCGTGTTTCAAGTTGAAATACGCCTTGGGACCATATCTCACCTAAAGTAAATGGTAGAATCAAACTTTAACCAAACGTAATGTTTGTACCTAGGGTAAAGTTAAAAAGTTTAAACAATTTTAAAATATCACTAGATTTAGGCGAGTAAACGAAAAATGTTCGTTTCAGACTCTAAAAACGTAGAAATCGTGTTTCAAGTTGAAATACGCCTTGTAAACGAAAAATGTTTATTTCAGACTCTAATAACGTAGAAATCGTGTTTCAAGTTGAAATACGCCTTGGGACCATATCTCACCTAAAGTAAATGGTAGAATCAAACTTTAACCAAACGTAATGTTTGTACCTAGGGTAAAGTTAAAAAGTTTAAACAATTTTAAAATATCACTAGATTTAGGCGAGTAAACGAAAAATGTTCGTTTCAGACTCTAAAAACGTAGAAATCGTGTTTCAAGTTGAAATACGCCTTGTAAACGAAAAATGTTTATTTCAGACTCTAATAACGTAGAAATCGTGTTTCAAGTTGAAATACGCCTTGGGACCATATCTCACCTAAAGTAAATGGTAGAATCAAACTTTAACCAAACGTAATGTTTGTACCTAGTATAAAGTTAAAAAGTTTAAACAATTTGAAAATATCACTATATTTAGGCGAGTAAACGAAAAATGTTCGTCTCAGACTCTAAAACCGCAGAAATCGTGTTTCAAGTTGAAATACGCCTTGGTACCATATCTCACCTAAAGTAAATGGTAGAATCAAACTTTAACCAAACGTAATGTTTGTACCTAGGGTAAAGTTAAAAAGTTTAAACAATTTTAAAATATCACTATATTTAGGCGAGTAAACGAAAAATGTTCGTTTCAGACTCTAAAAACGTAGAAATCGTGTTTCAAGTTGAAATACGCCTTGTAAACGAAAAATGTTTATTTCAGACTCTAATAACGTAGAAATCGTGTTTCAAGTTGAAATACGCCTTGGGACCATATCTCACCTAAAGTAAATGGTAGAATCAAACTTTAACCAAACGTAATGTTTGTACCTAGGGTAAAGTTAAAAAGTTTAAACAATTTTAAAATATCACTAGATTTAGGCGAGTAAACGAAAAATGTTCGTTTCAGACTCTGAAAACGTAGAAATCGTGTTTCAAGTTGAAATACGCCTTGTAAACGAAAAATGTTTATTTCAGACTCTAATAACGTAGAAATCGTGTTTCAAGTTGAAATACGCCTTGGGACCATATCTCACCTAAAGTAAATGGTAGAATCAAACTTTAACCAAACGTAATGTTTGTACCTAGGGTAAAGTTAAAAAGTTTAAACAATTTTAAAATATCACTATATTTAGGCGAGTAAACGAAAAATGTTCATTTCAGACTAAAAACGTAGAAATCGTGTTTCAAGTTGAAATACGCCTTGTAAACGAAAAATGTTTATTTCAGACTCTAAGAACGTAGAAATCGTGTTTCAAGTTGAAATACGCCTTGGGACCATATCTCACCTAAAGTAAATGGTAGAATCAAACTTTAACCAAACGTAATGTTTGTACCTAGGGTAAAGTTAAAAAGTTTAAACAATTTGAAAATATCACTATATTTAGGCGAGTAAACGAAAAATGTTCGTTTCAGACTCTAAAAACGTAGAAATCGTGTTTCAAGTTGAAATACGCATTGTAAACGAAAAATGTTTATTTCAGACTCTAATAACGTAGAAATCGTGTTTCAAGTTGAAATACGCCTTGGGACCATATCTCACCTAAAGTAAATGGTAGAATCAAACTTTAATTAAACGTAATGTTTGTACCTAGGGTAAAGTTAAAAAGTTTAAACAATTTTAAAATATCACTAGATTTAGGCGAGTAAACGAAAAATGTTCGTTTCAGACTCTAAAAACGTAGAAATCGTGTTTCAAGTTGAAATACGCCTTGTAAACGAAAAATGTTTATTTCAGACTCTAATAACGTAGAAATCGTGTTTCAAGTTGAAATACGCCTTGGGACCATATCTCACCTAAAGTAAATGGTAGAATCAAACTTTAACCAAACGTAATGTTTGTACCTAGCATAAAGTTAAAAAGTTTAAACAATTTGAAAATATCACTATATTTAGGCGAGTAAACGAAAAATGTTCGTCTCAGACTCTAAAACCGCAGAAATCGTGTTTCAAGTTGAAATACGCCTTGGTACCATATCTCACCTAAAGTAAATGGTAGAATCAAACTTTAACCAAACGTAATGTTTGTACCTAGGGTAAAGTTAAAAAGTTTAAACAATTTTAAAATATCACTATATTTAGGCGAGTAAACGAAAAATGTTCGTTTCAGACTCTAAAAACGTAGAAATCGTGTTTCAAGTTGAAATACGCCTTGTAAACGAAAAATGTTTATTTCAGACTCTAATAACGTAGAAATCGTGTTTCAAGTTGAAATACGCCTTGGGACCATATCTCACCTAAAGTAAATGGTAGAATCAAACTTTAACCAAACGTAATGTTTGTACCTAGGGTAAAGTTAAAAAGTTTAAACAATTTTAAAATATCACTAGATTTAGGCGAGTAAACGAAAAATGTTCGTTTCAGACTCTGAAAACGTAGAAATCGTGTTTCAAGTTGAAATACGCCTTGTAAACGAAAAATGTTTATTTCAGACTCTAATAACGTAGAAATCGTGTTTCAAGTTGAAATACGCCTTGGGACCATATCTCACCTAAAGTAAATGGTAGAATCAAACTTTAACCAAACGTAATGTTTGTACCTAGGGTAAAGTTAAAAAGTTTAAACAATTTTAAAATATCACTATATTTAGGCGAGTAAACGAAAAATGTTCATTTCAGACTAAAAACGTAGAAATCGTGTTTCAAGTTGAAATACGCCTTGTAAACGAAAAATGTTTATTTCAGACTCTAAGAACGTAGAAATCGTGTTTCAAGTTGAAATACGCCTTGGGACCATATCTCACCTAAAGTAAATGGTAGAATCAAACTTTAACCAAACGTAATGTTTGTACCTAGGGTAAAGTTAAAAAGTTTAAACAATTTGAAAATATCACTATATTTAGGCGAGTAAACGAAAAATGTTCGTTTCAGACTCTAAAAACGTAGAAATCGTGTTTCAAGTTGAAATACGCCTTGTAAACGAAAAATGTTTATTTCAGACTCTAATAACGTAGAAATCGTGTTTCAAGTTGAAATACGTCTTGGGACCATATCTCACCTAAAGTAAATGGTAGAATCAAACTTTAACCAAACGTAATGTTTGTACCTAGGGTAAAGTTAAAAAGTTTAAACAATTTTAAAATATCACTAGATTTAGGCGAGTAAACGAAAAATGTTCATTTCAGACTCTAAAAACGTAGAAATCGTGTTTCAAGTTGAAATACGCCTTGTAAACGAAAAATGTTTATTTCAGACTCTAATAACGTAGAAATCGTGTTTCAAGTTGAAATACGCCTTGGGACCATATCTCACCTAAAGTAAATGGTAGAATCAAACTTTAACCAAACGTAATGTTTGTACCTAGGGTAAAGTTAAAAAGTTTAAACAATTTTAAAATATCACTAGATTTAGGCGAGTAAACGAAAAATGTTCGTTTCAGACTCTAAAAACGTAGAAATCGTGTTTCAAGTTGAAATACGCCTTGTAAACGAAAAATGTTTATTTCAGACTCTAATAACGTAGAAATCGTGTTTCAAGTTGAAATACGCCTTGGGACCATATCTCACCTAAAGTAAATGGTAGAATCAAACTTTAACCAAACGTAATGTTTGTACCTAGGGTAAAGTTAAAAAGTTTAAACAATTTTAAAATATCACTAGATTTAGGCGAGTAAACGAAAAATGTTCGTTTCAGACTCTAAAAACGTAGAAATCGTGTTTCAAGTTGAAATACGCCTTGTAAACGAAAAATGTTTATTTCAGACTCTAATAACGTAGAAATCGTGTTTCAAGTTGAAATACGCCTTGGGACCATATCTCACCTAAAGTAAATGGTAGAATCAAACTTTAACCAAACGTAATGTTTGTACCTAGTATAAAGTTAAAAAGTTTAAACAATTTGAAAATATCACTATATTTAGGCGAGTAAACGAAAAATGTTCGTCTCAGACTCTAAAACCGCAGAAATCGTGTTTCAAGTTGAAATACGCCTTGGTACCATATCTCACCTAAAGTAAATGGTAGAATCAAACTTTAACCAAACGTAATGTTTGTACCTAGGGTAAAGTTAAAAAGTTTAAACAATTTTAAAATATCACTATATTTAGGCGAGTAAACGAAAAATGTTCGTTTCAGACTCTAAAAACGTAGAAATCGTGTTTCAAGTTGAAATACGCCTTGTAAACGAAAAATGTTTATTTCAGACTCTAATAACGTAGAAATCGTGTTTCAAGTTGAAATACGCCTTGGGACCATATCTCACCTAAAGTAAATGGTAGAATCAAACTTTAACCAAACGTAATGTTTGTACCTAGGGTAAAGTTAAAAAGTTTAAACAATTTTAAAATATCACTAGATTTAGGCGAGTAAACGAAAAATGTTCGTTTCAGACTCTGAAAACGTAGAAATCGTGTTTCAAGTTGAAATACGCCTTGTAAACGAAAAATGTTTATTTCAGACTCTAATAACGTAGAAATCGTGTTTCAAGTTGAAATACGCCTTGGGACCATATCTCACCTAAAGTAAATGGTAGAATCAAACTTTAACCAAACGTAATGTTTGTACCTAGGGTAAAGTTAAAAAGTTTAAACAATTTTAAAATATCACTATATTTAGGCGAGTAAACGAAAAATGTTCATTTCAGACTAAAAACGTAGAAATCGTGTTTCAAGTTGAAATACGCCTTGTAAACGAAAAATGTTTATTTCAGACTCTAAGAACGTAGAAATCGTGTTTCAAGTTGAAATACGCCTTGGGACCATATCTCACCTAAAGTAAATGGTAGAATCAAACTTTAACCAAACGTAATGTTTGTACCTAGGGTAAAGTTAAAAAGTTTAAACAATTTGAAAATATCACTATATTTAGGCGAGTAAACGAAAAATGTTCGTTTCAGACTCTAAAAACGTAGAAATCGTGTTTCAAGTTGAAATACGCCTTGTAAACGAAAAATGTTTATTTCAGACTCTAATAACGTAGAAATCGTGTTTCAAGTTGAAATACGCCTTGGGACCATATCTCACCTAAAGTAAATGGTAGAATCAAACTTTAACCAAACGTAATGTTTGTACCTAGGGTAAAGTTAAAAAGTTTAAACAATTTTAAAATATCACTAGATTTAGGCGAGTAAACGAAAAATGTTCATTTCAGACTCTAAAAACGTAGAAATCGTGTTTCTAGTTGAAATACGCCTTGTAAACGAAAAATGTTTATTTCAGACTCTAATAACGTAGAAATCGTGTTTCAAGTTGAAATACGCCTTGGGACCATATCTCACCTAAAGTAAATGGTAGAATCAAACTTTAACCAAACGTAATGTTTGTACCTAGGGTAAAGTTAAAAAGTTTAAACAATTTTAAAATATCACTATATTTAGGCGAGTAAACGAAAAATGTTCGTTTCAGACTCTAAAAACGTAGAAATCGTGTTTCAAGTTGAAATACGCCTTGTAAACGAAAAATGTTTATTTCAGACTCTAATAACGTAGAAATCGTGTTTCAAGTTGAAATACGCCTTGGGACCATATCTCACCTAAAGTAAATGGTAGAATCAAACTTTAACCAAACGTAATGTTTGTACCTAGGGTAAAGTTAAAAAGTTTAAACAATTTTAAAATATCACTATATTTAGGCGAGTAAACAAAAAATGTTCATTTCAGACTCTAAAAACGTAGAAATCGTGTTTCAAGTTGAAATACGCCTTGTAAACGAAAAATGTTTATTTCAGACTCTAATAACGTAGAAAACGTGTTTCAAGTTGAAATACGCCTTGGGACCATATCTCACCTAAAGTAAATGGTAGAATCAAACTTTAACCAAACGTAATGTTTGTACCTAGGGTAAAGTTAAAAAGTTTAAACAATTTGAAAATATCACTATATTTAGGCGAGTAAACGAAAAATGTTCATTTCAGACTCTAAAAACGTATAAATCGTGTTTCTAGTTGAAATACGCCAAACGTAATGTTTGTACCTAGGGTAAAGTTAAAAAGTTTAAACAATTTGAAAATATCACTATATTTAGGCGAGTAAACGAAAAATGTTCGTCTCAGACTCTAAAAACGTAGAAATCGTGTTTCAAGTTGAAATACGCCTTGTAAACGAAAAATGTTTATTTCAGACTCTAATAACGTAGAAATCGTGTTTCAAGTTGAAATACGCCTTGGGACCATATCTCACCTAAAGTAAATGGTAGAATCAAACTTTAACCAAACGTAATGTTTGTACCTAGGGTAAAGTTAAAAAGTTTAAACAATTTTAAAATATCACTATATTTAGGCGAGTAGACGAAAAATGTTCATTTCAGACTAAAAACGTAGAAATCGTGTTTCAAGTTGAAATACGCCTTGTAAACGAAAAATGTTTATTTCAGACTCTAAGAACGTAGAAATCGTGTTTCAAGTTGAAATACGCCTTGGGACCATATCTCACCTAAAGTAAATGGTAGAATCAAACTTTAACCAAACGTAATGTTTGTACCTAGGGTAAAGTTAAAAAGTTTAAACAATTTGAAAATATCACTATATTTAGGCGAGTAAACGAAAAATGTTCGTTTCAGACTCTAAAAACGTAGAAATCGTGTTTCAAGTTGAAATACGCCTTGTAAACGAAAAATGTTTATTTCAGACTCTAATAACGTAGAAATCGTGTTTCAAGTTGAAATACGCCTTGGGACCATATCTCACCTAAAGTAAATGGTAGAATCAAACTTTAACCAAACGTAATGTTTGTACCTAGGGTAAAGTTAAAAAGTTTAAACAATTTTAAAATATCACTATATTTAGGCGAGTAAACGAAAAATGTTCGTTTCAGACTCTAAAAACGTAGAAATCGTGTTTCAAGTTGAAATACGCCTTGTAAACGAAAAATGTTTATTTCAGACTCTAATAACGTAGAAATCGTGTTTCAAGTTGAAATACGCCTTGGGACCATATCTCACCTAAAGTAAATGGTAGAATCAAACTTTAACCAAACGTAATGTTTGTACCTAGGGTAAAGTTAAAAAGTTTAAACAATTTTAAAATATCACTATATTTAGGCGAGTAAACAAAAAATGTTCATTTCAGACTCTAAAAACGTAGAAATCGTGTTTCAAGTTGAAATACGCCTTGTAAACGAAAAATGTTTATTTCAGACTCTAATAACGTAGAAATCGTGTTTCAAGTTGAAATACGCCTTGGGACCATATCTCACCTAAAGTAAATGGTAGAATCAAACTTTAACCAAACGTAATGTTTGTACCTAGGGTAAAGTTAAAAAGTTTAAACAATTTGAAAATATCACTATATTTAGGCGAGTAAACGAAAAATGTTCATTTCAGACTCTAAAAACGTAGAAATCGTGTTTCTAGTTGAAATACGCCTTGTAAACGAAAAATGTTTATTTCAGACTCTAATACCGTAGAAATCGTGTTTCAAGTTGAAATACGCCTTGGGACCATATCTCACCTAAAGTAAATGGTAGAATCAAACTTTAACCAAACGTAATGTTTGTACCTAGGGTAAAGTTAAAAAGTTTAAACAATTTTAAAATATCACTAGATTTAGGCGAGTAAACGAAAAATGTTCGTTTCAGACTCTAAAAACGTAGAAATCGTGTTTCAAGTTGAAATACGCCTTGTAAACGAAAAATGTTTATTTCAGACTCTAATAACGTAGAAATCGTGTTTCAAGTTGAAATACGCCTTGGGACCATATCTCACCTAAAGTAAATGGTAGAATCAAACTTTAACCAAACGTAATGTTTGTACCTAGGGTAAAGTTAAAAAGTTTAAACAATTTTAAAATATCACTAGATTTAGGCGAGTAAACGAAAAATGTTCGTTTCAGACTCTAAAAACGTAGAAATCGTGTTTCAAGTTGAAATACGCCTTGTAAACGAAAAATGTTTATTTCAGACTCTAATAACGTAGAAATCGTGTTTCAAGTTGAAATACGCCTTGGGACCATATCTCACCTAAAGTAAATGGTAGAATCAAACTTTAACCAAACGTAATGTTTGTACCTAGTATAAAGTTAAAAAGTTTAAACAATTTGAAAATATCACTATATTTAGGCGAGTAAACGAAAAATGTTCGTCTCAGACTCTAAAACCGCAGAAATCGTGTTTCAAGTTGAAATACGCCTTGTTACCATATCTCACCTAAAGTAAATGGTAGAATCAAACTTTAACCAAACGTAATGTTTGTACCTAGGGTAAAGTTAAAAAGTTTAAACAATTTTAAAATATCACTATATTTAGGCGAGTAAACGAAAAATGTTCGTTTCAGACTCTAAAAACGTAGAAATCGTGTTTCAAGTTGAAATACGCCTTGTAAACGAAAAATGTTTATTTCAGACTCTAATAACGTAGAAATCGTGTTTCAAGTTGAAATACGCCTTGGGACCATATCTCACCTAAAGTAAATGGTAGAATCAAACTTTAACCAAACGTAATGTTTGTACCTAGGGTAAAGTTAAAAAGTTTAAACAATTTTAAAATATCACTAGATTTAGGCGAGTAAACGAAAAATGTTCGTTTCAGACTCTAAAAACGTAGAAATCCTGTTTCAAGTTGAAATACGCCTTGTAAACGAAAAATGTTTATTTCAGACTCTAATAACGTAGAAATCGTGTTTCAAGTTGAAATACGCCTTGGGACCATATCTCACCTAAAGTAAATGGTAGAATCAAACTTTAACCAAACGTAATGTTTGTACCTAGGGTAAAGTTAAAAAGTTTAAACAATTTTAAAATATCACTATATTTAGGCGAGTAAACGAAAAATGTTCATTTCAGACTAAAAACGTAGAAATCGTGTTTCAAGTTGAAATACGCCTTGTAAACGAAAAATGTTTATTTCAGACTCTAAGAACGTAGAAATCGTGTTTCAAGTTGAAATACGCCTTGGGACCATATCTCACCTAAAGTAAATGGTAGAATCAAACTTTAACCAAACGTAATGTTTGTACCTAGGGTAAAGTTAAAAAGTTTAAACAATTTGAAAATATCACTATATTTAGGCGAGTAAACGAAAAATGTTCGTTTCAGACTCTAAAAACGTAGAAATCGTGTTTCAAGTTGAAATACGCCTTGTAAACGAAAAATGTTTATTTCAGACTCTAATAACGTAGAAATCGTGTTTCAAGTTGAAATACGCCTTGGGACCATATCTCACCTAAAGTAAATGGTAGAATCAAACTTTAACCAAACGTAATGTTTGTACCTAGGGTAAAGTTAAAAAGTTTAAACAATTTTAAAATATCACTAGATTTAGGCGAGTAAACGAAAAATGTTCATTTCAGACTCTAAAAACGTAGAAATCGTGTTTCAAGTTGAAATACGCCTTGTAAACGAAAAATGTTTATTTCAGACTCTAATAACGTAGAAATCGTGTTTCAAGTTGAAATACGCCTTGGGACCATATCTCACCTAAAGTAAATGGTAGAATCAAACTTTAACCAAACGTAATGTTTGTACCTAGGGTAAAGTTAAAAAGTTTAAACAATTTTAAAATATCACTATATTTAGGCGAGTAAACGAAAAATGTTCGTTTCAGACTCTAAAAACGTAGAAATCGTGTTTCAAGTTGAAATACGCCTTGTAAACGAAAAATGTTTATTTCAGACTCTAATAACGTAGAAATCGTGTTTCAAGTTGAAATACGCCTTGGGACCATATCTCACCTAAAGTAAATGGTAGAATCAAACTTTAACCAAACGTAATGTTTGTACCTAGGGTAAAGTTAAAAAGTTTAAACAATTTTAAAATATCACTATATTTAGGCGAGTAAACAAAAAATGTTCATTTCAGACTCTAAAAACGTAGAAATCGTGTTTCAAGTTGAAATACGCCTTGTAAACGAAAAATGTTTATTTCAGACTCTAATAACGTAGAAATCGTGTTTCAAGTTGAAATACGCCTTGGGACCATATCTCACCTAAAGTAAATGGTAGAATCAAACTTTAACCAAACGTAATGTTTGTACCTAGGGTAAAGTTAAAAAGTTTAAACAATTTTAAAATATCACTAGATTTAGGCGAGTAAACGAAAAATGTTCGTTTCAGACTCTAAAAACGTAGAAATCGTGTTTCAAGTTGAAATACGCCTTGTAAACGAAAAATGTTTATTTCAGACTCTAATAACGTAGAAATCGTGTTTCAAGTTGAAATACGCCTTGGGACCATATCTCACCTAAAGTAAATGGTAGAATCAAACTTTAACCAAACGTAATGTTTGTACCTAGGGTAAAGTTAAAAAGTTTAAACAATTTTAAAATATCACTAGATTTAGGCGAGTAAACGAAAAATGTTCGTTTCAGACTCTAAAAACGTAGAAATCGTGTTTCAAGTTGAAATACGCCTTGTAAACGAAAAATGTTTATTTCAGACTCTAATAACGTAGAAATCGTGTTTCAAGTTGAAATACGCCTTGGGACCATATCTCACCTAAAGTAAATGGTAGAATCAAACTTTAACCAAACGTAATGTTTGTACCTAGGGTAAAGTTAAAAAGTTTAAACAATTTTAAAATATCACTATATTTAGGCAAGTAAACGAAAAATGTTCATTTCAGACTCTAAAAACGTAGAAATCGTGTTTCAAGTTGAAATACGCCTTGTAAACGAAAAATGTTTATTTCAGACTCTAATAACGTAGAAATTGTGTTTCAAGTTGAAATACGCCTTGGGACCATATCTCACCTAAAGTAAATGGTAGAATCAAACTTTAACCAAACGTAATGTTTGTACCTAGGGTAAAGTTAAAAAGTTTAAACAATTTGAAAATATCACTATATTTAGGCGAGTAAACGAAAAATGTTTATTTCAGACTCTAATAACGTAGAAATCGTGTTTCAAGTTGAAATACGCCTTGGGACCATTTAACCAAACGTAATGTTTGTACCTAGGGTAAAGTTAAAAAGTTTAAACAATTTTAAAATAGCACTAGATTTAGGCGAGTAAACGAAAAATGTTCGTTTCAGACTCTAAAAACGTAGAAATCGTGTTTCAAGTTGAAATACGCCTTGTAAACGAAAAATGTTTATTTCAGACTCTAATAACGTAGAAATCGTGTTTCAAGTTGAAATACGCCTTGGGACCATATCTCACCTAAAGTAAATGGTAGAATCAAATTTTAACCAAACGTAATGTTTGTACCTAGGGTAAAGTTAAAAAGTTTAAACAATTTTAAAATATCACTAGATTTAGGCGAGTAAACGAAAAATGTTCGTTTCAGACTCTAAAAACGTAGAAATCGTGTTTCAAGTTGAAATACGCCTTGTAAACGAAAAATGTTTATTTCAGACTCTAATAACGTAGAAATCGTGTTTCAAGTTGAAATACGCCTTGGGACCATATCTCACCTAAAGTAAATGGTAGAATCAAACTTTAACCAAACGTAATGTTTGTACCTAGGGTAAAGTTAAAAAGTTTAAACAATTTTAAAATATCACTATATTTAGGCGAGTAAACGAAAAATGTTCATTTCAGACTCTAAAAACGTAGAAATCGTGTTTCAAGTTGAAATACGCCTTGTAAACGAAAAATGTTTATTTCAGACTCTAATAACGTAGAAATTGTGTTTCAAGTTGAAATACGCCTTGGGACCATATCTCACCTAAAGTAAATGGTAGAATCAAACTTTAACCAAACGTAATGTTTGTACCTAGGGTAAAGTTAAAAAGTTTAAACAATTTTAAAATATCACTAGATTTAGGCGAGTAAACGAAAAATGTTCGTTTCAGACTCTAAAAACGTAGAAATCGTGTTTCAAGTTGAAATACGCCTTGTAAACGAAAAATGTTTATTTCAGACTCTAATAACGTAGAAATCGTGTTTCAAGTTGAAATACGCCTTGGGACCATATCTCACCTAAAGTAAATGGTAGAATCAAACTTTAACCAAACGTAATGTTTGTACCTAGGGTAAAGTTAAAAAGTTTAAACAATTTTAAAATATCACTAGATTTAGGCGAGTAAACGAAAAATGTTCGTTTCAGACTCTAAAAACGTAGAAATCGTGTTTCAAGTTGAAATACGCCTTGTAAACGAAAAATGTTTATTTCAGACTCTAATAACGTAGAAATCGTGTTTCAAGTTGAAATACGCCTTGGGACCATATCTCACCTAAAGTAAATGGTAGAATCAAACTTTAACCAAACGTAATGTTTGTACCTAGTATAAAGTTAAAAAGTTTAAACAATTTGAAAATATCACTATATTTAGGCGAGTAAACGAAAAATGTTCGTCTCAGACTCTAAAACCGCAGAAATCGTGTTTCAAGTTGAAATACGCCTTGGTACCATATCTCACCTAAAGTAAATGGTAGAATCAAACTTTAACCAAACGTAATGTTTGTACCTAGTATAAAGTTAAAAAGTTTAAACAATTTTAAAATATCACTATATTTAGGCGAGTAAACGAAAAATGTTCATTTCAGACTCTAAAAACGTAGAAATCGTGTTTCAAGTTGAAATACGCCTTGTAAACGAAAAATGTTTATTTCAGACTCTAATAACGTAGAAATCGTGTTTCAAGTTGAAATACGCCTTGGGACCATATCTCACCTAAAGTAAATGGTAGAATCAAACTTTAACCAAACGTAATGTTTGTACCTAGGGTAAAGTTAAAAAGTTTAAACAATTTTAAAATATCACTAGATTTAGGCGAGTAAACGAAAAATGTTCGTTTCAGACTCTAAAAACGTAGAAATCGTGTTTCAAGTTGAAATACGCCTTGTAAACGAAAAATGTTTATTTCAGACTCTAATAACGTAGAAATCGTGTTTCAAGTTGAAATACGCCTTGGGACCATATCTCACCTAAAGTAAATGGTAGAATCAAACTTTAACCAAACGTAATGTTTGTACCTAGGGTAAAGTTAAAAAGTTTAAACAATTTTAAAATATCACTAGATTTAGGCGAGTAAACGAAAAATGTTCGTTTCAGACTCTAAAAACGTAGAAATCGTGTTTCAAGTTGAAATACGCCTTGTAAACGAAAAATGTTTATTTCAGACTCTAATAACGTAGAAATCGTGTTTCAAGTTGAAATACGCCTAGGGACCATATCTCACCTAAAGTAAATGGTAGAATCAAACTTTAACCAAACGTAATGTTTGTACCTAGGGTAAAGTTAAAAAGTTTAAACAATTTGAAAATATCACTATATTTAGGCGAGTAAACGAAAAATGTTCGTTTCAGACTCTAAAAACGTAGAAATCGTGTTTCAAGTTGAAATACGCCTTGTAAACGAAAAATGTTTATTTCAGACTCTAATAACGTAGAAATCGTGTTTCAAGTTGAAATACGCCTTGGGACCATATCTCACCTAAAGTAAATGGTAGAATCAAACTTTAACCAAACGTAATGTTTGTACCTAGGGTAAAGTTAAAAAGTTTAAACAATTTTAAAATATCACTATATTTAGGCGAGTAAACGAAAAATGTTCGTTTCAGACTCTAAAAACGTAGAAATCGTGTTTCAAGTTGAAATACGCCTTGTAAACGAAAAATGTTTATTTCAGACTCTAATAACGTAGAAATCGTGTTTCAAGTTGAAATACGCCTTGGGACCATATCTCACCTAAAGTAAATGGTAGAATCAAACTTTAACCAAACGTAATGTTTGTACCTAGGGTAAAGTTAAAAAGTTTAAACAATTTTAAAATATCACTAGATTTAGGCGAGTAAACGAAAAATGTTCGTTTCAGACTCTAAAAACGTAGAAATCGTGTTTCAAGTTGAAATACGCCTTGTAAACGAAAAATGTTTATTTCAGACTCTAATAACGTAGAAATCGTGTTTCAAGTTGAAATACGCCTTGGGACCATATCTCACCTAAAGTAAATGGTAGAATCAAACTTTAACCAAACGTAATGTTTGTACCTAGTATAAAGTTAAAAAGTTTAAACAATTTGAAAATATCACTATATTTAGGCGAGTAAACGAAAAATGTTCGTCTCAGACTCTAAAACCGCAGAAATCGTGTTTCAAGTTGAAATACGCCTTGGTACCATATCTCACCTAAAGTAAATGGTAGAATCAAACTTTAACCAAACGTAATGTTTGTACCTAGGGTAAAGTTAAAAAGTTTAAACAATTTTAAAATATCACTATATTTAGGCGAGTAAACGAAAAATGTTCGTTTTAGACTCTAAAAACGTAGAAATCGTGTTTCAAGTTGAAATACGCCTTGTAAACGAAAAATGTTTATTTCAGACTCTAATAACGTAGAAATCGTGTTTCAAGTTGAAATACGCCTTGGGACCATATCTCACCTAAAGTAAATGGTAGAATCAAACTTTAACCAAACGTAATGTTTGTACCTAGGGTAAAGTTAAAAAGTTTAAACAATTTTAAAATATCACTAGATTTAGGCGAGTAAACGAAAAATGTTCGTTTCAGACTCTAAAAACGTAGAAATCGTGTTTCAAGTTGAAATACGCCTTGTAAACGAAAAATGTTTATTTCAGACTCTAATAACGTAGAAATCGTGTTTCAAGTTGAAATACGCCTTGGGACCATATCTCACCTAAAGTAAATGGTAGAATCAAACTTTAACCAAACGTAATGTTTGTACCTAGGGTAAAGTTAAAAAGTTTAAACAATTTTAAAATATCACTATATTTAGGCGAGTAAACGAAAAATGTTCGTTTCAGACTCTAAAAACGTAGAAATCGTGTTTCAAGTTGAAATACGCCTTGTAAACGAAAAATGTTTATTTCAGACTCTAATAACGTAGAAATCGTGTTTCAAGTTTAAATACGCCTTGGGACCATATCTCACCTAAAGTAAATGGTAGAATCAAACTTTAACCAAACGTAATGTTTGTACCTAGGGTAAAGTTAAAAAGTTTAAACAATTTGAAAATATCACTATATTTAGGCGAGTAAACGAAAAATGTTCATTTCAGACTCTAAAAACGTAGAAATCGTGTTTCTAGTTGAAATACGCCAAACGTAATGTTTGTACCTAGGGTAAAGTTAAAAAGTTTAAACAATTTGAAAATATCACTATATTTAGGCGAGTAAACGAAAAATGTTCGTCTCAGACTCTAAAACCGCAGAAATCGTGTTTCAAGTTGAAATACGCCTTGGTACCATATTTCACCTAAAGTAAATGGTAGAATCAAACTTTAACCAAACGTAATGTTTGTACCTAGTATAAAGTTAAAAAGTTTAAACAATTTTAAAATATCACTATATTTAGGCGAGTAAACGAAAAATGTTCATTTCAGACTCTAAAAACGTAGAAATCGTGTTTCAAGTTGAAATACGCCTTGGGACCATATCTCACCTAAAGTAAATGGTAGAATCAAACTTTAACCAAACGTAATGTTTGTACCTAGGGTAAAGTTAAAAAGTTTAAACAATTTTAAAATATCACTATATTTAGGCGAGTAAACGAAAAATGTTCGTTTTAGACTCTAAAAACGTAGAAATCGTGTTTCAAGTTGAAATACGCCTAGTAAACGAAAAATGTTTATTTCAGACTCTAATAACGTAGAAATCGTGTTTCAAGTTGAAATACGCCTTGGGACCATATCTCACCTAAAGTAAATGGTAGAATCAAACTTTAACCAAACGTAATGTTTGTACCTAGGGTAAAGTTAAAAAGTTTAAACAATTTTAAAATATCACTATATTTAGGCGAGTAAACAAAAAATGTTCATTTCAGACTCTAAAAACGTAGAAATCGTGTTTCAAGTTGAAATACGCCTTGTAAACGAAAAATGTTTATTTCAGACTCTAATAACGTAGAAAACGTGTTTCAAGTTGAAATACGCCTTGGGACCATATCTCACCTAAAGTAAATGGTAGAATCAAACTTTAACCAAACGTAATGTTTGTACCTAGGGTAAAGTTAAAAAGTTTAAACAATTTGAAAATATCACTATATTTAGGCGAGTAAACGAAAAATGTTCATTTCAGACTCTAAAAACGTAGAAATCGTGTTTCTAGTTGAAATACGCCAAACGTAATGTTTGTACCTAGGGTAAAGTTAAAAAGTTTAAACAATTTGAAAATATCACTATATTTAGGCGAGTAAACGAAAAATGTTCGTCTCAGACTCTAAAACCGCAGAAATCGTGTTTCAAGTTGAAATACGCCTTGGTACCATATTTCACCTAAAGTAAATGGTAGAATCAAACTTTAACCAAACGTAATGTTTGTACCTAGTATAAAGTTAAAAAGTTTAAACAATTTTAAAATATCACTATATTTAGGCGAGTAAACGAAAAATGTTCATTTCAGACTCTAAAAACGTAGAAATCGTGTTTCAAGTTGAAATACGCCTTGTAAACGAAAAATGTTTATTTCAGACTCTAATAACGTAGAAATCGTGTTTCAAGTTGAAATACGCCTTGGGACCATTCTCACCTAAAGTAAATGGTAGAATCAAACTTTAACCAAACGTAATGTTTGTACCTAGGGTAAAGTTAAAAAGTTTAAACAATTTGAAAATATCACTATATTTAGGCGAGTAAACGAAAAATGTTCGTCTCAGACTCTAAAACCGCAGAAATCGTGTTTCAAGTTGAAATACGCCTTGGTACCATATCTCACCTAAAGTAAATGGTAGAATCAAACTTTAACCAAACGTAATGTTTGTACCTAGTATAAAGTTAAAAAGTTTAAACAATTTTAAAATATCATTATATTTATTCGAGTAAACGAAAAATGTTCATTTCAGACACTAAATACGTAGAAATCGTGTTTCAAGTTGAAATACGCCTTGTAAACGAAAAATGTTTATTTCAGACTCTAATAACGTAGAAATTGTGTTTCAAGTTGAAATACGCCTTGGGACCATATCTCACCTAAAGTAAATGGTAGAATCAAACTTTAACCAAACGTAATGTTTGTACCTAGGGTAAAGTTAAAAAGTTTAAACAATTTTAAAATATCACTATATTTAGGCGAGTAAACAAAAAATGTTCATTTCAGACTCTAAAAACGTAGAAATCGTGTTTCTAGTTGAAATACGCCTTGTAAACGAAAAATGTTTATTTCAGACTCTAATAACGTAGAAATCGTGTTTCAAGTTGAAATACGCCTTGGGACCATATCTCACCTAAAGTAAATGGTAGAATCAAACTTTAACCAAACGTAATGTTTGTACCTAGGGTAAAGTTAAAAAGTTTAAACAATTTTAAAATATCACTATATTTAGGCGAGTAAACGAAAAATGTTCGTTTCAGACTCTAAAAACGTAGAAATCGTGTTTCAAGTTGAAATACGCCTTGTAAACGAAAAATGTTTATTTCAGACTCTAATAACGTAGAAATCGTGTTTCAAGTTGAAATACGCCTTGGGACCATATCTCACCTAAAGTAAATGGTAGAATCAAACTTTAACCAAACGTAATGTTTGTACCTAGGGTAAAGTTAAAAAGTTTAAACAATTTGAAAATATCACTATATTTAGGCGAGTAAACGAAAAATGTTCGTCTCAGACTCTAAAACCGCAGAAATGGTGTTTCAAGTTGAAATACGCCTTGGTACCATATTTCACCTAAAGTAAATGGTAGAATCAAACTTTAACCAAACGTAATGTTTGTACCTAGTATAAAGTTAAAAAGTTTAAACAATTTTAAAATATCACTATATTTAGGCGAGTAAACGAAAAATGTTTATTTCAGACTCTAATAACGTAGAAATCGTGTTTCAAGTTGAAATACGCCTTGGGACCATATCTCACCTAAAGTAAATGGTAGAATCAAACTTTAACCAAACGTAATGTTTGTACCTAGGGTAAAGTTAAAAAGTTTAAACAATTTGAAAATATCACTATATTTAGGCGAGTAAACGAAAAATGTTCGTTTCAGACTCTAAAAACGTAGAAATCGTGTTTCAAGTTGAAATACGCCTTGTAAACGAAAAATGTTTATTTCAGACTCTAATAACGTAGAAATCGTGTTTCAAGTTGAAATACGCCTTGGGACCATATCTCACCTAAAGTAAATGGTAGAATCAAACTTTAACCAAACGTAATGTTTGTACCTAGGGTAAAGTTAAAAAGTTTAAACAATTTTAAAATATCACTAGATTTAGGCGAGTAAACGAAAAATGTTCGTTTCAGACTCTAAAAACGTAGAAATCGTGTTTCAAGTTGAAATACGCCTTGTAAACGAAAAATGTTTATTTCAGACTCTAATAACGTAGAAATCGTGTTTCAAGTTGAAATACGCCTTGGGACCATATCTCACCTAAAGTAAATGGTAGAATCAAACTTTAACCAAACGTAATGTTTGTACCTAGGGTAAAGTTAAAAAGTTTAAACAATTTTAAAATATCACTATATTTAGGCGAGTAAACGAAAAATGTTCGTTTCAGACTCTAAAAACGTAGAAATCGTTTTTCAAGTTGAAATACGCCTTGTAAACGAAAAATGTTTATTTCAGACTCTAATAACGTAGAAATCGTGTTTCAAGTTGAAATACGCCTTGGGACCATATCTCACCTAAAGTAAATGGTAGAATCAAACTTTAACCAAACGTAATGTTTGTACCTAGGGTAAAGTTAAAAAGTTTAAACAATTTTAAAATATCACTATATTTAGGCGAGTAAACGAAAAATGTTCATTTCAGACTCTAAAAACGTAGAAATCGTGTTTCAAGTTGAAATACGCCTTGTAAACGAAAAATGTTTATTTCAGACTCTAATAACGTAGAAATCGTGTTTCAAGTTGAAATACGCCTTGGGACCATATCTCACCTAAAGTAAATGGTAGAATCAAACTTTAACCAAACGTAATGTTTGTACCTAGGGTAAAGTTAAAAAGTTTAAACAATTTTAAAATATCACTATATTTAGGCGAGTAAACGAAAAATGTTCATTTCAGACTCTAAAAACGTAGAAATCGTGTTTCAAGTTGAAATACGCCTTGTAAACGAAAAATGTTTATTTCAGACTCTAATAACGTAGAAATCGTGTTTCAAGTTGAAATACGCCTTGGTACCATATCTCACCTAAAGTAAATGGTAGAATCAAACTTTAACCAAACGTAATGTTTGTACCTAGTATAAAGTTAAAAAGTTTAAACAATTTTAAAATATCACTATATTTAGGCGAGTAAACGAAAAATGTTCATTTCAGACACTAAAAACGTAGAAATCGTGTTTCAAGTTGAAATACGCCTTGTAAACGAAAAATGTTTATTTCAGACTCTAATAACGTAGAAATTGTGTTTCAAGTTGAAATACGCCTTGGGACCATATCTCACCTAAAGTAAATGGTAGAATCAAACTTTAACCAAACGTAATGTTTGTACCTAGGGTAAAGTTAAAAAGTTTAAACAATTTTAAAATATCACTATATTTAGGCGAGTAAACGAAAAATGTTCATTTCAGACTCTAAAAACGTAGAAATCGTGTTTCTAGTTGAAATACGCCTTGTAAACGAAAAATGTTTATTTCAGACTCTAATAACGTAGAAATCGTGTTTCAAGTTGAAATACGCCTTGGGACCATATCTCACCTAAAGTAAATGGTAGAATCAAACTTTAACCAAACGTAATGTTTGTACCTAGGGTAAAGTTAAAAAGTTTAAACAATTTGAAAATATCACTATATTTAGGCGAGTAAACGAAAAATGTTCGTTTCAGACTCTAAAAACGTAGAAATCGTGTTTCAAGTTGAAATACGCCTTGTAAACGAAAAATGTTTATTTCAGACTCTAATAACGTAGAAATCGTGTTTCAAGTTGAAATACGCCTTGGGACCATATCTCACCTAAAGTAAATGGTAGAATCAAACTTTAACCAAACGTAATGTTTGTACCTAGGGTAAAGTTAAAAAGTTTAAACAATTTTAAAATATCACTAGATTTAGGCGAGTAAACGAAAAATGTTCGTTTCAGACTCTAAAAACGTAGAAATCGTGTTTCAAGTTGAAATACGCCTTGTAAACGAAAAATGTTTATTTCAGACTCTAATAACGTAGAAATCGTGTTTCAAGTTGAAATACGCCTTGTAAACGAAAAATGTTTATTTCAGACTCTAATAACGTAGAAATCGTGTTTCAAGTTGAAATACGCCTTTGGACCATATCTCACCTAAAGTAAATGGTAGAATCAAACTTTAACCAAACGTAATGTTTGTACCTAGGGTAAAGTTAAAAAGTTTAAACAATTTTAAAATATCACTATATTTAGGCGAGTAAACGAAAAATGTTCGTTTCAGACTCTAAAAACGTAGAAATCGTGTTTCAAGTTGAAATACGCCTTGTAAACGAAAAATGTTTATTTCAGACTCTAATAACGTAGAAATCGTGTTTCAAGTTGAAATACGCCTTGGGGCCATATCTCACCTAAAGTAAATGGTAGAATCAAACTTTAACCAAACGTAATGTTTGTACCTAGGGTAAAGTTAAAAAGTTTAAACAATTTTAAAATATCACTATATTTAGGCGAGTAAACGAAAAATGTTCATTTCAGACTCTAAAAACGTAGAAATCGTGTTTCAAGTTGAAATACGCCTTGTAAACGAAAAATGTTTATTTCAGACTCTAATAACGTAGAAATCGTGTTTCAAGTTGAAATACGCCTTGGGACCATATCTCACCTAAAGTAAATGGTAGAATCAAACTTTAACCAAACGTAATGTTTGTACCTAGGGTAAAGTTAAAAAGTTTAAACAATTTGAAAATATCACTATATTTAGGCGAGTAAACGAAAAATGTTCGTCTCAGACTCTAAAACCGCAGAAATCGTGTTTCAAGTTGAAATACGCCTTGGTACCATATCTCACCTAAAGTAAATGGTAGAATCAAACTTTAACCAAACGTAATGTTTGTACCTAGTATAAAGTTAAAAAGTTTAAACAATTTTAAAATATCACTATATTTAGGCGAGTAAACGAAAAATGATCATTTCAGACTCTAAAAACGTAGAAATCGTGTTTCAAGTTGAAATACGCCTTGTAAACGAAAAATGTTTATTTCAGACTCTAATAACGTAGAAATCGTGTTTCAAGTTGAAATACGCCTTGGGACCATATCTCACCTAAAGTAAATGGTAGAATCAAACTTTAACCAAACGTAATGTTTGTACCTAGGGTAAAGTTAAAAAGTTTAAACAATTTGAAAATATCACTATATTTAGGCGAGTAAACGAAAAATGTTCGTTTCAGACTCTAAAAACGTAGAAATCGTGTTTCAAGTTGAAATACGCCTTGTAAACGAAAAATGTTTATTTCAGACTCTAATAACGTAGAAATCGTGTTTCAAGTTGAAATACGCCTTGGGACCATATCTCACCTAAAGTAAATGGTAGAATCAAACTTTAACCAAACGTAATGTTTGTACCTAGGGTAAAGTTAAAAAGTTTAAACAATTTTAAAATATCACTATATTTAGGCGAGTAAACGAAAAATGTTCGTTTCAGACTCTAAAAACGTAGAAATCGTGTTTCAAGTTGAAATAGGCCTTGGGACTATATCTCACCTAAAGTAAATGGTAGAATCAAACTTTAACCAAACGTAATGTTTGTAGCTAGGGTAAAGTTAAAAAGTTTAAACAATTTTAAAATATCACTATATTTAGGCGAGTAAACGAAAAATGTTCGTTTAAGACTCTAAAAACGTAGAAATCGTGTTTCAAGTTGAAATACGCCTTGTAAACGAAAAATGTTTATTTCAGACTCTAATAACGTAGAAATCGTGTTTCAAGTTGAAATACGCCTTGGGACCATATCTCACCTAAAGTAAATGGTAGAATCAAACTTTAACCAAACGTAATGTTTGTACCTAGGGTAAAGTTAAAAAGTTTAAACAATTTTAAAATATCACTATATTTAGGCGAGTATACGAAAAATGTTCATTTCAGACTCTAAAAACGTAGAAATCGTGTTTCAAGTTGAAATACGCCTTGTAAACGAAAAATGTTTATTTCAGACTCTAATAACGTAGAAATCGTGTTTCAAGTTGAAATACGCCTTGGGACCATTTAACCAAACGTAATGTTTGTACCTAGGGTAAAGTTAAAAAGTTTAAACAATTTTAAAATAGCACTAGATTTAGGCGAGTAAACGAAAAATGTTCGTTTCAGACTCTAAAAACGTAGAAATCGTGTTTCAAGTTGAAATACGCCTTGTAAACGAAAAATGTTTATTTCAGACTCTAATAACGTAGAAATCGTGTTTCAAGTTGAAATACGCCTTGGGACCATATCTCACCTAAAGTAAATGGTAGAATCAAACTTTAACCAAACGTAATGTTTGTACCTAGGGTAAAGTTAAAAAGTTTAAACAATTTTAAAATATCACTATATTTAGGCGAGTAAACGAAAAATGTTCATTTCAGACTAAAAACGTAGAAATCGTGTTTCAAGTTGAAATACGCCTTGTAAACGAAAAATGTTTATTTCAGACTCTAATAACGTAGAAATCGTGTTTCAAGTTGAAATACGCCTTGGGACCATATCTCACCTAAAGTAAATGGTAGAATCAAACTTTAACCAAACGTAATGTTTGTACCTAGGGTAAAGTTAAAAAGTTTAAACAATTTTAAAATATCACTATATTTAGGCGAGTAAACGAAAAATGTTCGTTTCAGACTCTAAAAACGTAGAAATCGTGTTTCAAGTTGAAATACGCCTTGTAAACGAAAAATGTTTATTTCAGACTCTAATAACGTAGAAATCGTGTTTCAAGTTGAAATACGCCTTGGGACCATATCTCACCTAAAGTAAATGGTAGAATCAAACTTTAACCAAACGTAATGTTTGTACCTAGGGTAAAGTTAAAAAGTTTCAACAATTTTAAAATATCACTATATTTAGGCGAGTAAACGAAAAATGTTCGTTTAAGACTCTAAAAACGTAGAAATCGTGTTTCAAGTTGAAATACGCCTTGTAAACGAAAAATGTTTATTTCAGACTCTAATAACGTAGAAATCGTGTTTCAAGTTGAAATACGCCTTGGGACCATATCTCACCTAAAGTAAATGGTAGAATCAAACTTTAACCAAACGTAATGGTTGTACCTAGGGTAAAGTTAAAAAGTTTCAACAATTTTAAAATATCACTATATTTAGGCGAGTAAACGAAAAATGTTCGTTTAAGACTCTAAAAACGTAGAAATCGTGTTTCAAGTTGAAATACGCCTTGTAAACGAAAAATGTTTATTTCAGACTCTAATAACGTAGAAATCGTGTTTCAAGTTGAAATACGCCTTGGGACCATATCTCACCTAAAGTAAATGGTAGAATCAAACTTTAACCAAACGTAATGTTTGTACCTAGGGTAAAGTTAAAAAGTTTAAACAATTTTAAAATATCACTATATTTAGGCGAGTAAACGAAAAATGTTCATTTCAGACTCTAAAAACGTAGAAATCGTGTTTCAAGTTGAAATACGCCTTGTAAACGAAAAATGTTTATTTCAGACTCTAATAACGTAGAAATCGTGTTTCAAGTTGAAATACGCCTTGGGACCATATCTCACCTAAAGTAAATGGTAGAATCAAACTTTAACCAAACGTAATGTTTGTACCTAGGGTAAAGTTAAAAAGTTTCAACAATTTTAAAATATCACTATATTTAGGCGAGTAAACGAAAAATGTTCGTTTAAGACTCTAAAAACGTAGAAATCGTGTTTCAAGTTGAAATACGCCTTGTAAACGAAAAATGTTTATTTCAGACTCTAATAACGTAGAAATCGTGTTTCAAGTTGAAATACGCCTTGGGACCATATCTCACCTAAAGTAAATGGTAGAATCAAACTTTAACCAAACTTAATGTTTGTACCTAGGGTAAAGTTAAAAAGTTTAAACAATTTGAAAATATCACTATATTTAGGCGAGTAAACGAAAAATGTTCGTCTCAGACTCTAAAACCGCAGAAATCGTGTTTCAAGTTGAAATACGCCTTGGTACCATATCTCACCTAAAGTAAATGGTAGAATCAAACTTTAACCAAACGTAATGTTTGTACCGAGGGTAAAGTTAAAAAGTTTAAACAATTTTAAAATATCACTATATTTAGGCGAGTAAACGAAAAATGTTCATTTCAGACTCTAAAAACGTAGAAATCGTGTTTCTAGTTGAAATACGCCAAACGTAATGTTTGTACCTAGGGTAAAGTTAAAAAGTTTAAACAATTTGAAAATATCACTATATTTAGGCGAGTAAACGAAAAATGTTCGTTTCAGACTCTAAAAACGTAGAAATCGTGTTTCAAGTTGAAATAGGCCTTGGGACTATATCTCACCTAAAGTAAATGGTAGAATCAAACTTTAACCAAACGTAATGTTTGTAGCTAGGGTAAAGTTAAAAAGTTTAAACAATTTTAAAATATCACTATATTTAGGCGAGTAAACGAAAAATGTTCGTTTAAGACTCTAAAAACGTAGAAATCGTGTTTCAAGTTGAAATACGCCTTGTAAACGAAAAATGTTTATTTCAGACTCTAATAACGTAGAAATCGTGTTTCAAGTTGAAATACGCCTTGGGACCATATCTCACCTAAAGTAAATGGTAGAATCAAACTTTAACCAAACGTAATGTTTGTACCTAGGGTAAAGTTAAAAAGTTTAAACAATTTTAAAATATCACTATATTTAGGCGAGTAAACGAAAAATGTTCATTTCAGACTCTAAAAACGTAGAAATCGTGTTTCAAGTTGAAATACGCCTTGTAAACGAAAAATGTTTATTTCAGACTCTAATAACGTAGAAATCGTGTTTCAAGTTGAAATACGCCTTGGGACCATTTAACCAAACGTAATGTTTGTACCTAGGGTAAAGTTAAAAAGTTTAAACAATTTTAAAATAGCACTAGATTTAGGCGAGTAAACGAAAAATGTTCGTTTCAGACTCTAAAAACGTAGAAATCGTGTTTCAAGTTGAAATACGCCTTGTAAACGAAAAATGTTTATTTCAGACTATAATAACGTAGAAATCCTGTTTCAAGTTGAAATACGCCTTGGGACCATATCTCACCTAAAGTAAATGGTAGAATCAAACTTTAACCAAACGTAATGTTTGTACCTAGGGTAAAGTTAAAAAGTTTAAACAATTTTAAAATATCACTATATTTAGGCGAGTAAACGAAAAATGTTCATTTCAGACTAAAAACGTAGAAATCGTGTTTCAAGTTGAAATACGCCTTGTAAACGAAAAATGTTTATTTCAGACTCTAATAACGTAGAAATCGTGTTTCAAGTTGAAATACGCCTTGGGACCATATCTCACCTAAAGTAAATGGTAGAATCAAACTTTAACCAAACGTAATGTTTGTACCTAGGGTAAAGTTAAAAAGTTTAAACAATTTTAAAATATCACTATATTTAGGCGAGTAAACGAAAAATGTTCGTTTCAGACTCTAAAAACGTAGAAATCGTGTTTCAAGTTGAAATACGCCTTGTAAACGAAAAATGTTTATTTCAGACTCTAATAACGTAGAAATCGTGTTTCAAGTTGAAATACGCCTTGGGACCATATCTCACCTAAAGTAAATGGTAGAATCAAACTTTAACCAAACGTAATGTTTGTACCTAGGGTAAAGTTAAAAAGTTTCAACAATTTTAAAATATCACTATATTTAGGCGAGTAAACGAAAAATGTTCGTTTAAGACTCTAAAAACGTAGAAATCGTGTTTCAAGTTGAAATACGCCTTGTAAACGAAAAATTTTTATTTCAGACTCTAATAACGTAGAAATCGTGTTTCAAGTTGAAATACGCCTTGGGACCATATCTCACCTAAAGTAAATGGTAGAATCAAACTTTAACCAAACGTAATGGTTGTACCTAGGGTAAAGTTAAAAAGTTTCAACAATTTTAAAATATCACTATATTTAGGCGAGTAAACGAAAAATGTTCGTTTAAGACTCTAAAAACGTAGAAATCGTGTTTCAAGTTGAAATACGCCTTGTAAACGAAAAATGTTTATTTCAGACTCTAATAACGTAGAAATCGTGTTTCAAGTTGAAATACGCCTTGGGACCATATCTCACCTAAAGTAAATGGTAGAATCAAACTTTAACCAAACGTAATGTTTGTACCTAGGGTAAAGTGAAAAAGTTTAAACAATTTTAAAATATCACTATATTTAGGCGAGTAAACGAAAAATGTTCATTTCAGACTAAAAACGTAGAAATCGTGTTTCAAGTTGAAATACGCCTTGTAAACGAAAAATGTTTATTTCAGACTCTAATAACGTAGAAATCGTGTTTCAAGTTGAAATACGCCTTGGGACCATATCTCACCTAAAGTAAATGGTAGAATCAAACTTTAACCAAACGTAATGTTTGTACCTAGGGTAAAGTTAAAAAGTTTAAACAATTTTAAAATATCACTATATTTAGGCGAGTAAACGAAAAATGTTCGTTTCAGACTCTAAAAACGTAGAAATCGTGTTTCAAGTTGAAATACGCCTTGTAAACGAAAAATGTTTATTTCAGACTCTAATAACGTAGAAATCGTGTTTCAAGTTGAAATACGCCTTGGGACCATATCTCACCTAAAGTAAATGGTAGAATCAAACTTTAACCAAACGTAATGTTTGTACCTAGGGTAAAGTTAAAAAGTTTAAACAATTTTAAAATATCACTATATTTAGGCGAGTAAACGAAAAATGTTCGTTTCAGACTCTAAAAACGTAGAAATCGTGTTTCAAGTTGAAATACGCCTTGTAAACGAAAAATGTTTATTTCAGACTCTAATAACGTAGAAATCGTGTTTCAAGTTTAAATACGCCTTGGGACCATATCTCACCTAAAGTAAATGGTAGAATCAAACTTTAACCAAACGTAATGTTTGTACCTAGGGTAAAGTTAAAAAGTTTAAACAATTTTAAAATATCACTATATTTAGGCGAGTAAACAAAAAATGTTCATTTCAGACTCTAAAAACGTAGAAATCGTGTTTCAAGTTGAAATACGCCTTGTAAACGAAAAATGTTTATTTCAGACTCTAATAACGTAGAAAACGTGTTTCAAGTTGAAATACGCCTTGGGACCATATCTCACCTAAAGTAAATGGTAGAATCAAACTTTAACCAAACGTAATGTTTGTACCTAGGGTAAAGTTAAAAAGTTTAAACAATTTGAAAATATCACTATATTTAGGCGAGTAAACGAAAAATGTTCATTTCAGACTCTAAAAACGTAGAAATCGTGTTTCTAGTTGAAATACGCCAAACGTAATGTTTGTACCTAGGGTAAAGTTAAAAAGTTTAAACAATTTTAAAATATCACTATATTTAGGCGAGTAAACGAAAAATGTTCATTTCAGACTAAAAACGTAGAAATCGTGTTTCAAGTTGAAATACGCCTTGTAAACGAAAAATGTTTATTTCAGACTCTAATAACGTAGAAATCGTGTTTCAAGTTGAAATACGCCTTGGGACCATATCTCACCTAAAGTAAATGGTAGAATCAAACTTTAACCAAACGTAATGTTTGTACCTAGGGTAAAGTTAAAAAGTTTAAACAATTTTAAAATATCACTATATTTAGGCGAGTAAACGAAAAATGTTCATTTCAGACTCTAAAAACGTAGAAATCGTGTTTCAAGTTGAAATACGCCTTGTAAACGAAAAATGTTTATTTCAGACTCTAATAACGTAGAAATCGTGTTTCAAGTTGAAATACGCCTTGGGACCATATCTCACCTAAAGTAAATGGTAGAATCAAACTTTAACCAAACGTAATGTTTGTACCTAGGGTAAAGTTAAAAAGTTTCAACAATTTTAAAATATCACTATATTTAGGCGAGTAAACGAAAAATGTTCGTTTAAGACTCTAAAAACGTAGAAATCGTGTTTCAAGTTGAAATACGCCTTGTAAACGAAAAATGTTTATTTCAGACTCTAATAACGTAGAAATCGTGTTTCAAGTTGAAATACGCCTTGGGACCATATCTCACCTAAAGTAAATGGTAGAATCAAACTTTAACCAAACGTAATGGTTGTACCTAGGGTAAAGTTAAAAAGTTTCAACAATTTTAAAATATCACTATATTTAGGCGAGTAAACGAAAAATGTTCGTTTAAGACTCTAAAAACGTAGAAATCGTGTTTCAAGTTGAAATACGCCTTGTAAACGAAAAATGTTTATTTCAGACTCTAATAACGTAGAAATCGTGTTTCAAGTTGAAATACGCCTTGGGACCATATCTCACCTAAATTAAATGGTAGAATCAAACTTTAACCAAACGTAATGTTTGTACCTAGGGTAAAGTTAAAAAGTTTAAACAATTTTAAAATATCACTATATTTAGGCGAGTAAACGAAAAATGTTCATTTCAGACTCTAAAAACGTAGAAATCGTGTTTCAAGTTGAAATACGCCTTGTAAACGAAAAATGTTTATTTCAGACTCTAATAACGTAGAAATCGTGTTTCAAGTTGAAATACGCCTTGGGACCATTTAACCAAACGTAATGTTTGTACCTAGGGTAAAGTTAAAAAGTTTAAACAATTTTAAAATATCACTAGATTTAGGCGAGTAAACGAAAAATGTTCGTTTCAGACTCTAAAAACGTAGAAATCGTGTTTCAAGTTGAAATACGCCTTGTAAACGAAAAATGTTTATTTCAGACTCTAATAACGTAGAAATCGTGTTTCAAGTTGAAATACGCCTTGGGACCATATCTCACCTAAAGTAAATGGTAGAATCAAACTTTAACCAAACGTAATGTTTGTACCTAGGGTAAAGTTAAAAAGTTTAAACAATTTTAAAATATCACTATATTTAGGCGAGTAAACGAAAAATGTTCATTTCAGACTAAAAACGTAGAAATCGTGTTTCAAGTTGAAATACGCCTTGTAAACGAAAAATGTTTATTTCAGACTCTAATAACGTAGAAATCGTGTTTCAAGTTGAAATACGCCTTGGGACCATATCTCACCTAAAGTAAATGGTAGAATCAAACTTTAACCAAACGTAATGTTTGTACCTAGGGTAAAGTTAAAAAGTTTAAACAATTTTAAAATATCACTATATTTAGGCGAGTAAACGAAAAATGTTCGTTTCAGACTCTAAAAACGTAGAAATCGTGTTTCAAGTTGAAATACGCCTTGTAAACGAAAAATGTTTATTTCAGACTCTAATAACGTAGAAATCGTGTTTCAAGTTGAAATACGCCTTGGGACCATATCTCACCTAAAGTAAATGGTAGAATCAAACTTTAACCAAACGTAATGTTTGTACCTAGGGTAAAGTTAAAAAGTTTAAACAATTTTAAAATATCACTATATTTAGGCGAGTAAACGAAAAATGTTCGTTTCAGACTCTAAAAACGTAGAAATCGTGTTTCAAGTTGAAATACGCCTTGTAAACGAAAAATGTTTATTTCAGACTCTAATAACGTAGAAATCGTGTTTCAAGTTTAAATACGCCTTGGGACCATATCTCACCTAAAGTAAATGGTAGAATCAAACTTTAACCAAACGTAATGTTTGTACCTAGGGTAAAGTTAAAAAGTTTAAACAATTTTAAAATATCACTATATTTAGGCGAGTAAACAAAAAATGTTCATTTCAGACTCTAAAAACGTAGAAATCGTGTTTCAAGTTGAAATACGCCTTGTAAACGAAAAATGTTTATTTCAGACTCTAATAACGTAGAAAACGTGTTTCAAGTTGAAATACGCCTTGGGACCATATCTCACCTAAAGTAAATGGTAGAATCAAACTTTAACCAAACGTAATGTTTGTACCTAGGGTAAAGTTAAAAAGTTTAAACAATTTGAAAATATCACTATATTTAGGCGAGTAAACGAAAAATGTTCATTTCAGACTCTAAAAACGTAGAAATCGTGTTTCTAGTTGAAATACGCCAAACGTAATGTTTGTACCTAGGGTAAAGTTAAAAAGTTTAAACAATTTGAAAATATCACTATATTTAGGCGAGTAAACGAAAAATGTTCGTCTCAGACTCTAAAACCGCAGAAATCGTGTTTCAAGTTGAAATACGCCTTGGTACCATATTTCACCTAAAGTAAATGGTAGAATCAAACTTTAACCAAACGTAATGTTTGTACCTAGTATAAAGTTAAAAAGTTTAAACAATTTTAAAATATCACTATATTTAGGCGAGTAAACGAAAAATGTTCATTTCAGACTCTAAAAACGTAGAAATCGTGTTTCAAGTTGAAATACGCCTTGTAAACGAAAAATGTTTATTTCAGACTCTAATAACGTAGAAATCGTGTTTCAAGTTGAAATACGCCTTGGGACCATTCTCACCTAAAGTAAATGGTAGAATCAAACTTTAACCAAACGTAATGTTTGTACCTAGGGTAAAGTTAAAAAGTTTAAACAATTTGAAAATATCACTATATTTAGGCGAGTAAACGAAAAATGTTCGTCTCAGACTCTAAAACCGCAGAAATCGTGTTTCAAGTTGAAATACGCCTTGGTACCATATCTCACCTAAAGTAAATGGTAGAATCAAACTTTAACCAAACGTAATGTTTGTACCTAGTATAAAGTTAAAAAGTTTAAACAATTTTAAAATATCATTATATTTATTCGAGTAAACGAAAAATGTTCATTTCAGACACTAAATACGTAGAAATCGTGTTTCAAGTTGAAATACGCCTTGTAAACGAAAAATGTTTATTTCAGACTCTAATAACGTAGAAATTGTGTTTCAAGTTGAAATACGCCTTGGGACCATATCTCACCTAAAGTAAATGGTAGAATCAAACTTTAACCAAACGTAATGTTTGTACCTAGGGTAAAGTTAAAAAGTTTAAACAATTTTAAAATATCACTATATTTAGGCGAGTAAACGAAAAATGTTCATTTCAGACTCTAAAAACGTAGAAATCGTGTTTCTAGTTGAAATACGCCTTGTAAACGAAAAATGTTTATTTCAGACTCTAATAACGTAGAAATCGTGTTTCAAGTTGAAATACGCCTTGGGACCATATCTCACCTAAAGTAAATGGTAGAATCAAACTTTAACCAAACGTAATGTTTGTACCTAGGGTAAAGTTAAAAAGTTTAAACAATTTTAAAATATCACTATATTTAGGCGAGTAAACGAAAAATGTTCGTTTCAGACTCTAAAAACGTAGAAATCGTGTTTCAAGTTGAAATACGCCTTGTAAACGAAAAATGTTTATTTCAGACTCTAATAACGTAGAAATCGTGTTTCAAGTTGAAATACGCCTTGGGACCATATCTCACCTAAAGTAAATGGTAGAATCAAACTTTAACCAAACGTAATGTTTGTACCTAGGGTAAAGTTAAAAAGTTTAAACAATTTGAAAATATCACTATATTTAGGCGAGTAAACGAAAAATGTTCGTCTCAGACTCTAAAACCGCAGAAATGGTGTTTCAAGTTGAAATACGCCTTGGTACCATATTTCACCTAAAGTAAATGGTAGAATCAAACTTTAACCAAACGTAATGTTTGTACCTAGTATAAAGTTAAAAAGTTTAAACAATTTTAAAATATCACTATATTTAGGCGAGTAAACGAAAAATGTTTATTTCAGACTCTAATAACGTAGAAATCGTGTTTCAAGTTGAAATACGCCTTGGGACCATATCTCACCTAAAGTAAATGGTAGAATCAAACTTTAACCAAACGTAATGTTTGTACCTAGGGTAAAGTTAAAAAGTTTAAACAATTTTAAAATATCACTATATTTAGGCGAGTAAACGAAAAATGTTCGTTTCAGACTCTAAAAACGTAGAAATCGTGTTTCAAGTTGAAATACGCCTTGTAAACGAAAAATGTTTATTTCAGACTCTAATAACGTAGAAATCGTGTTTCAAGTTGAAATACGCCTTGGGACCATATCTCACCTAAAGTAAATGGTAGAATCAAACTTTAACCAAACGTAATGTTTGTACCTAGGGTAAAGTTAAAAAGTTTAAACAATTTGAAAATATCACTATATTTAGGCGAGTAAACGAAAAATGTTCGTCTCAGACTCTAAAACCGCAGAAATCGTGTTTCAAGTTGAAATACGCCTTGGTACCATATCTCACCTAAAGTAAATGGTAGAATCAAACTTTAACCAAACGTAATGTTTGTACCTAGTATAAAGTTAAAAAGTTTAAACAATTTTAAAATATCATTATATTTATTCGAGTAAACGAAAAATGTTCATTTCAGACACTAAATACGTAGAAATCGTGTTTCAAGTTGAAATACGCCTTGTAAACGAAAAATGTTTATTTCAGACTCTAATAACGTAGAAATTGTGTTTCAAGTTGAAATACGCCTTGGGACCATATCTCACCTAAAGTAAATGGTAGAATCAAACTTTAACCAAACGTAATGTTTGTACCTAGGGTAAAGTTAAAAAGTTTAAACAATTTTAAAATATCACTATATTTAGGCGAGTAAACGAAAAATGTTCATTTCAGACTCTAAAAACGTAGAAATCGTGTTTCTAGTTGAAATACGCCTTGTAAACGAAAAATGTTTATTTCAGACTCTAATAACGTAGAAATCGTGTTTCAAGTTGAAATACGCCTTGGGACCATATCTCACCTAAAGTAAATGGTAGAATCAAACTTTAACCAAACGTAATGTTTGTACCTAGGGTAAAGTTAAAAAGTTTAAACAATTTTAAAATATCACTATATTTAGGCGAGTAAACGAAAAATGTTCGTTTCAGACTCTAAAAACGTAGAAATCGTGTTTCAAGTTGAAATACGCCTTGTAAACGAAAAATGTTTATTTCAGACTCTAATAACGTAGAAATCGTGTTTCAAGTTGAAATACGCCTTGGGACCATATCTCACCTAAAGTAAATGGTAGAATCAAACTTTAACCAAACGTAATGTTTGTACCTAGGGTAAAGTTAAAAAGTTTAAACAATTTGAAAATATCACTATATTTAGGCGAGTAAACGAAAAATGTTCGTCTCAGACTCTAAAACCGCAGAAATGGTGTTTCAAGTTGAAATACGCCTTGGTACCATATTTCACCTAAAGTAAATGGTAGAATCAAACTTTAACCAAACGTAATGTTTGTACCTAGTATAAAGTTAAAAAGTTTAAACAATTTTAAAATATCACTATATTTAGGCGAGTAAACGAAAAATGTTTATTTCAGACTCTAATAACGTAGAAATCGTGTTTCAAGTTGAAATACGCCTTGGGACCATATCTCACCTAAAGTAAATGGTAGAATCAAACTTTAACCAAACGTAATGTTTGTACCTAGGGTAAAGTTAAAAAGTTTAAACAATTTTAAAATATCACTATATTTAGGCGAGTAAACGAAAAATGTTCGTTTCAGACTCTAAAAACGTAGAAATCGTGTTTCAAGTTGAAATACGCCTTGTAAACGAAAAATGTTTATTTCAGACTCTAATAACGTAGAAATCGTGTTTCAAGTTGAAATACGCCTTGGGACCATATCTCACCTAAAGTAAATGGTAGAATCAAACTTTAACCAAACGTAATGTTTGTACCTAGGGTAAAGTTAAAAAGTTTAAACAATTTTAAAATATCACTAGATTTAGGCGAGTAAACGAAAAATGTTCGTTTCAGACTCTAAAAACGTAGAAATCGTGTTTCAAGTTGAAATACGCCTTGTAAACGAAAAATGTTTATTTCAGACTCTAATAACGTAGAAATCGTGTTTCAAGTTGAAATACGCCTTGGGACCATATCTCACCTAAAGTAAATGGTAGAATCAAACTTTAACCAAACGTAATGTTTGTACCTAGGGTAAAGTTAAAAAGTTTAAACAATTTTAAAATATCACTAGATTTAGGCGAGTAAACGAAAATTGTTCGTTTCAGACTCTAAAAACGTAGAAATCGTGTTTCAAGTTGAAATACGCCTTGTAAACGAAAAATGTTTATTTCAGACTCTAATAACGTAGAAATCGTGTTTCAAGTTGAAATACGCCTTGTAAACGAAAAATGTTTATTTCAGACTCTAATAACGTAGAAATCGTGTTTCAAGTTGAAATACGCCTTTGGACCATATCTCACCTAAAGTAAATGGTAGAATCAAACTTTAACCAAACGTAATGTTTGTACCTAGGGTAAAGTTAAAAAGTTTAAACAATTTTAAAATATCACTATATTTAGGCGAGTAAACGAAAAATGTTCGTTTCAGACTCTAAAAACGTAGAAATCGTGTTTCAAGTTGAAATACGCCTTGTAAACGAAAAATGTTTATTTCAGACTCTAATAACGTAGAAATCGTGTTTCAAGTTGAAATACGCCTTGGGGCCATATCTCACCTAAAGTAAATGGTAGAATCAAACTTTAACCAAACGTAATGTTTGTACCTAGGGTAAAGTTAAAAAGTTTAAACAATTTTAAAATATCACTATATTTAGGCGAGTAAACGAAAAATGTTCATTTCAGACTCTAAAAACGTAGAAATCGTGTTTCAAGTTGAAATACGCCTTGTAAACGAAAAATGTTTATTTCAGACTCTAATAACGTAGAAATCGTGTTTCAAGTTGAAATACGCCTTGGGACCATATCTCACCTAAAGTAAATGGTAGAATCAAACTTTAACCAAACGTAATGTTTGTACCTAGGGTAAAGTTAAAAAGTTTAAACAATTTGAAAATATCACTATATTTAGGCGAGTAAACGAAAAATGTTCGTCTCAGACTCTAAAACCGCAGAAATCGTGTTTCAAGTTGAAATACGCCTTGGTACCATATCTCACCTAAAGTAAATGGTAGAATCAAACTTTAACCAAACGTAATGTTTGTACCTAGTATAAAGTTAAAAAGTTTAAACAATTTTAAAATATCATTATATTTATTCGAGTAAACGAAAAATGTTCATTTCAGACACTAAATACGTAGAAATCGTGTTTCAAGTTGAAATACGCCTTGTAAACGAAAAATGTTTATTTCAGACTCTAATAACGTAGAAATTGTGTTTCAAGTTGAAATACGCCTTGGGACCATATCTCACCTAAAGTAAATGGTAGAATCAAACTTTAACCAAACGTAATGTTTGTACCTAGGGTAAAGTTAAAAAGTTTAAACAATTTTAAAATATCACTATATTTAGGCGAGTAAACGAAAAATGTTCATTTCAGACTCTAAAAACGTAGAAATCGTGTTTCTAGTTGAAATACGCCTTGTAAACGAAAAATGTTTATTTCAGACTCTAATAACGTAGAAATCGTGTTTCAAGTTGAAATACGCCTTGGGACCATATCTCACCTAAAGTAAATGGTAGAATCAAACTTTAACCAAACGTAATGTTTGTACCTAGGGTAAAGTTAAAAAGTTTAAACAATTTTAAAATATCACTATATTTAGGCGAGTAAACGAAAAATGTTCGTTTCAGACTCTAAAAACGTAGAAATCGTGTTTCAAGTTGAAATACGCCTTGTAAACGAAAAATGTTTATTTCAGACTCTAATAACGTAGAAATCGTGTTTCAAGTTGAAATACGCCTTGGGACCATATCTCACCTAAAGTAAATGGTAGAATCAAACTTTAACCAAACGTAATGTTTGTACCTAGGGTAAAGTTAAAAAGTTTAAACAATTTGAAAATATCACTATATTTAGGCGAGTAAACGAAAAATGTTCGTCTCAGACTCTAAAACCGCAGAAATGGTGTTTCAAGTTGAAATACGCCTTGGTACCATATTTCACCTAAAGTAAATGGTAGAATCAAACTTTAACCAAATGTAATGTTTGTACCTAGTATAAAGTTAAAAAGTTTAAACAATTTTAAAATATCACTATATTTAGGCGAGTAAACGAAAAATGTTTATTTCAGACTCTAATAACGTAGAAATCGTGTTTCAAGTTGAAATACGCCTTGGGACCATATCTCACCTAAAGTAAATGGTAGAATCAAACTTTAACCAAACGTAATGTTTGTACCTAGGGTAAAGTTAAAAAGTTTAAACAATTTTAAAATATCACTATATTTAGGCGAGTAAACGAAAAATGTTCGTTTCAGACTCTAAAAACGTAGAAATCGTGTTTCAAGTTGAAATACGCCTTGTAAACGAAAAATGTTTATTTCAGACTCTAATAACGTAGAAATCGTGTTTCAAGTTGAAATACGCCTTGGGACCATATCTCACCTAAAGTAAATGGTAGAATCAAACTTTAACCAAACGTAATGTTTGTACCTAGGGTAAAGTTAAAAAGTTTAAACAATTTTAAAATATCACTAGATTTAGGCGAGTAAACGAAAAATGTTCGTTTCAGACTCTAAAAACGTAGAAATCGTGTTTCAAGTTGAAATACGCCTTGTAAACGAAAAATGTTTATTTCAGACTCTAATAACGTAGAAATCGTGTTTCAAGTTGAAATACGCCTTGGGACCATATCTCACCTAAAGTAAATGGTAGAATCAAACTTTAACCAAACGTAATGTTTGTACCTAGGGTAAAGTTAAAAAGTTTAAACAATTTTAAAATATCACTAGATTTAGGCGAGTAAACGAAAAATGTTCGTTTCAGACTCTAAAAACGTAGAAATCGTGTTTCAAGTTGAAATACGCCTTGTAAACGAAAAATGTTTATTTCAGACTCTAATAACGTAGAAATCGTGTTTCAAGTTGAAATACGCCTTGTAAACGAAAAATGTTTATTTCAGACTCTAATAACGTAGAAATCGTGTTTCAAGTTGAAATACGCCTTTGGACCATATCTCACCTAAAGTAAATGGTAGAATCAAACTTTAACCAAACGTAATGTTTGTACCTAGGGTAAAGTTAAAAAGTTTAAACAATTTTAAAATATCACTATATTTAGGCGAGTAAACGAAAAATGTTCGTTTCAGACTCTAAAAACGTAGAAATCGTGTTTCAAGTTGAAATACGCCTTGTAAACGAAAAATGTTTATTTCAGACTCTAATAACGTAGAAATCGTGTTTCAAGTTGAAATACGCCTTGGGGCCATATCTCACCTAAAGTAAATGGTAGAATCAAACTTTAACCAAACGTAATGTTTGTACCTAGGGTAAAGTTAAAAAGTTTAAACAATTTTAAAATATCACTATATTTAGGCGAGTAAACGAAAAATGTTCATTTCAGACTCTAAAAACGTAGAAATCGTGTTTCAAGTTGAAATACGCCTTGTAAACGAAAAATGTTTATTTCAGACTCTAATAACGTAGAAATCGTGTTTCAAGTTGAAATACGCCTTGGGACCATATCTCACCTAAAGTAAATGGTAGAATCAAACTTTAACCAAACGTAATGTTTGTACCTAGGGTAAAGTTAAAAAGTTTAAACAATTTGAAAATATCACTATATTTAGGCGAGTAAACGAAAAATGTGCGTCTCAGACTCTAAAACCGCAGAAATCGTGTTTCAAGTTGAAATACGCCTTGGTACCATATCTCACCTAAAGTAAATGGTAGAATCAAACTTTAACCAAACGTAATGTTTGTACCTAGTATAAAGTTAAAAAGTTTAAACAATTTTAAAATATCACTATATTTAGGCGAGTAAACGAAAAATGATCATTTCAGACTCTAAAAACGTAGAAATCGTGTTTCAAGTTGAAATACGCCTTGTAAACGAAAAATGTTTATTTCAGACTCTAATAACGTAGAAATCGTGTTTCAAGTTGAAATACGCCTTGGGACCATATCTCACCTAAAGTAAATGGTAGAATCAAACTTTAACCAAACGTAATGTTTGTACCTAGGGTAAAGTTAAAAAGTTTAAACAATTTGAAAATATCACTATATTTAGGCGAGTAAACGAAAAATGTTCGTTTCAGACTCTAAAAACGTAGAAATCGTGTTTCAAGTTGAAATACGCCTTGTAAACGAAAAATGTTTATTTCAGACTCTAATAACGTAGAAATCGTGTTTCAAGTTGAAATACGCCTTGGGACCATATCTCACCTAAAGTAAATGGTAGAATCAAACTTTAACCAAACGTAATGTTTGTACCTAGGGTAAAGTTAAAAAGTTTAAACAATTTTAAAATATCACTATATTTAGGCGAGTAAACGAAAAATGTTCGTTTCAGACTCTAAAAACGTAGAAATCGTGTTTCAAGTTGAAATAGGCCTTGGGACTATATCTCACCTAAAGTAAATGGTAGAATCAAACTTTAACCAAACGTAATGTTTGTAGCTAGGGTAAAGTTAAAAAGTTTAAACAATTTTAAAATATCACTATATTTAGGCGAGTAAACGAAAAATGTTCGTTTAAGACTCTAAAAACGTAGAAATCGTGTTTCAAGTTGAAATACGCCTTGTAAACGAAAAATGTTTATTTCAGACTCTAATAACGTAGAAATCGTGTTTCAAGTTGAAATACGCCTTGGGACCATATCTCACCTAAAGTAAATGGTAGAATCAAACTTTAACCAAACGTAATGTTTGTACCTAGGGTAAAGTTAAAAAGTTTAAACAATTTTAAAATATCACTATATTTAGGCGAGTATACGAAAAATGTTCATTTCAGACTCTAAAAACGTAGAAATCGTGTTTCAAGTTGAAATACGCCTTGTAAACGAAAAATGTTTATTTCAGACTCTAATAACGTAGAAATCGTGTTTCAAGTTGAAATACGCCTTGGGACCATTTAACCAAACGTAATGTTTGTACCTAGGGTAAAGTTAAAAAGTTTAAACAATTTTAAAATAGCACTAGATTTAGGCGAGTAAACGAAAAATGTTCGTTTCAGACTCTAAAAACGTAGAAATCGTGTTTCAAGTTGAAATACGCCTTGTAAACGAAAAATGTTTATTTCAGACTCTAATAACGTAGAAATCGTGTTTCAAGTTGAAATACGCCTTGGGACCATATCTCACCTAAAGTAAATGGTAGAATCAAACTTTAACCAAACGTAATGTTTGTACCTAGGGTAAAGTTAAAAAGTTTAAACAATTTTAAAATATCACTATATTTAGGCGAGTAAACGAAAAATGTTCATTTCAGACTAAAAACGTAGAAATCGTGTTTCAAGTTGAAATACGCCTTGTAAACGAAAAATGTTTATTTCAGACTCTAATAACGTAGAAATCGTGTTTCAAGTTGAAATACGCCTTGGGACCATATCTCACCTAAAGTAAATGGTAGAATCAAACTTTAACCAAACGTAATGTTTGTACCTAGGGTAAAGTTAAAAAGTTTAAACAATTTTAAAATATCACTATATTTAGGCGAGTAAACGAAAAATGTTCGTTTCAGACTCTAAAAACGTAGAAATCGTGTTTCAAGTTGAAATACGCCTTGTAAACGAAAAATGTTTATTTCAGACTCTAATAACGTAGAAATCGTGTTTCAAGTTGAAATACGCCTTGGGACCATATCTCACCTAAAGTAAATGGTAGAATCAAACTTTAACCAAACGTAATGTTTGTACCTAGGGTAAAGTTAAAAAGTTTCAACAATTTTAAAATATCACTATATTTAGGCGAGTAAACGAAAAATGTTCGTTTAAGACTCTAAAAACGTAGAAATCGTGTTTCAAGTTGAAATACGCCTTGTAAACGAAAAATGTTTATTTCAGACTCTAATAACGTAGAAATCGTGTTTCAAGTTGAAATACGCCTTGGGACCATATCTCACCTAAAGTAAATGGTAGAATCAAACTTTAACCAAACGTAATGGTTGTACCTAGGGTAAAGTTAAAAAGTTTCAACAATTTTAAAATATCACTATATTTAGGCGAGTAAACGAAAAATGTTCGTTTAAGACTCTAAAAACGTAGAAATCGTGTTTCAAGTTGAAATACGCCTTGTAAACGAAAAATGTTTATTTCAGACTCTAATAACGTAGAAATCGTGTTTCAAGTTGAAATACGCCTTGGGACCATATCTCACCTAAAGTAAATGGTAGAATCAAACTTTAACCAAACGTAATGTTTGTACCTAGGGTAAAGTTAAAAAGTTTAAACAATTTTAAAATATCACTATATTTAGGCGAGTAAACGAAAAATGTTCATTTCAGACTCTAAAAACGTAGAAATCGTGTTTCAAGTTGAAATACGCCTTGTAAACGAAAAATGTTTATTTCAGACTCTAATAACGTAGAAATCGTGTTTCAAGTTGAAATACGCCTTGGGACCATATCTCACCTAAAGTAAATGGTAGAATCAAACTTTAACCAAACGTAATGTTTGTACCTAGGGTAAAGTTAAAAAGTTTCAACAATTTTAAAATATCACTATATTTAGGCGAGTAAACGAAAAATGTTCGTTTAAGACTCTAAAAACGTAGAAATCGTGTTTCAAGTTGAAATACGCCTTGTAAACGAAAAATGTTTATTTCAGACTCTAATAACGTAGAAATCGTGTTTCAAGTTGAAATATGCCTTGGGACCATATCTCACCTAAAGTAAATGGTAGAATCAAACTTTAACCAAACGTAATGTTTGTACCTAGGGTAAAGTTAAAAAGTTTAAACAATTTGAAAATATCACTATATTTAGGCGAGTAAACGAAAAATGTTCGTCTCAGACTCTAAAACCGCAGAAATCGTGTTTCAAGTTGAAATACGCCTTGGTACCATATCTCACCTAAAGTAAATGGTAGAATCAAACTTTAACCAAACGTAATGTTTGTACCGAGGGTAAAGTTAAAAAGTTTAAACAATTTTAAAATATCACTATATTTAGGCGAGTAAACGAAAAATGTTCATTTCAGACTCTAAAAACGTAGAAATCGTGTTTCAAGTTGAAATACGCCTTGTAAACGAAAAATGTTTATTTCAGACTCTAATAACGTAGAAATCGTGTTTCAAGTTGAAATACGCCTTGGGACCATATCTCACCTAAAGTAAATGGTAGAATCAAACTTTAACCAAACGTAATGTTTGTACCTAGGGTAAAGTTAAAAAGTTTCAACAATTTTAAAATATCACTATATTTAGGCGAGTAAACGAAAAATGTTCGTTTAAGACTCTAAAAACGTAGAAATCGTGTTTCAAGTTGAAATACGCCTTGTAAACGAAAAATGTTTATTTCAGACTCTAATAACGTAGAAATCGTGTTTCAAGTTGAAATACGCCTTGGGACCATATCTCACCTAAAGTAAATGGTAGAATCAAACTTTAACCAAACGTAATGTTTGTACCTAGGGTAAAGTTAAAAAGTTTAAACAATTTTAAAATATCACTATATTTAGGCGAGTAAACGAAAAATGATCATTTCAGACTCTAAAAACGTAGAAATCGTGTTTCAAGTTGAAATACGCCTTGTAAACGAAAAATGTTTATTTCAGACTCTAATAACGTAGAAATCGTGTTTCAAGTTGAAATACGCCTTGGGACCATTTAACCAAACGTAATGTTTGTACCTAGGGTAAAGTTAAAAAGTTTAAACAATTTTAAAATAGCACTAGATTTAGGCGAGTAAACGAAAAATGTTCGTTTCAGACTCTAAAAACGTAGAAATCGTGTTTCAAGTTGAAATACGCCTTGTAAACGAAAAATGTTTATTTCAGACTCTAATAACGTAGAAATCGTGTTTCAAGTTGAAATACGCCTTGGGACCATATCTCACCTAAAGTAAATGGTAGAATCAAACTTTAACCAAACGTAATGTTTGTACCTAGGGTAAAGTTAAAAAGTTTAAACAATTTTAAAATATCACTATATTTAGGCGAGTAAACGAAAAATGTTCATTTCAGACTAAAAACGTAGAAATCGTGTTTCAAGTTGAAATACGCCTTGTAAACGAAAAATGTTTATTTCAGACTCTAATAACGTAGAAATCGTGTTTCAAGTTGAAATACGCCTTGGGACCATATCTCACCTAAAGTAAATGGTAGAATCAAACTTTAACCAAACGTAATGTTTGTACCTAGGGTAAAGTTAAAAAGTTTAAACAATTTTAAAATATCACTATATTTAGGCGAGTAAACGAAAAATGTTCGTTTCAGACTCTAAAAACGTAGAAATCGTGTTTCAAGTTGAAATACGCCTTGTAAACGAAAAATGTTTATTTCAGACTCTAATAACGTAGAAATCGTGTTTCAAGTTGAAATACGCCTTGGGACCATATCTCACCTAAAGTAAATGGTAGAATCAAACTTTAACCAAACGTAATGTTTGTACCTAGGGTAAAGTTAAAAAGTTTCAACAATTTTAAAATATCACTATATTTAGGCGAGTAAACGAAAAATGTTCGTTTAAGACTCTAAAAACGTAGAAATCGTGTTTCAAGTTGAAATACGCCTTGTAAACGAAAAATTTTTATTTCAGACTCTAATAACGTAGAAATCGTGTTTCAAGTTGAAATACGCCTTGGGACCATATCTCACCTAAAGTAAATGGTAGAATCAAACTTTAACCAAACGTAATGGTTGTACCTAGGGTAAAGTTAAAAAGTTTCAACAATTTTAAAATATCACTATATTTAGGCGAGTAAACGAAAAATGTTCGTTTAAGACTCTAAAAACGTAGAAATCGTGTTTCAAGTTGAAATACGCCTTGTAAACGAAAAATGTTTATTTCAGACTCTAATAACGTAGAAATCGTGTTTCAAGTTGAAATACGCCTTGGGACCATATCTCACCTAAAGTAAATGGTAGAATCAAACTTTAACCAAACGTAATGTTTGTACCTAGGGTAAAGTTAAAAAGTTTAAACAATTTTAAAATATCACTATATTTAGGCGAGTAAACGAAAAATGTTCATTTCAGACTCTAAAAACGTAGAAATCGTGTTTCAAGTTGAAATACGCCTTGTAAACGAAAAATGTTTATTTCAGACTCTAATAACGTAGAAATCGTGTTTCAAGTTGAAATACGCCTTGGGACCATATCTCACCTAAAGTAAATGGTAGAATCAAACTTTAACCAAACGTAATGTTTGTACCTAGGGTAAAGTTAAAAAGTTTCAACAATTTTAAAATATCACTATATTTAGGCGAGTAAACGAAAAATGTTCGTTTAAGACTCTAAAAACGTAGAAATCGTGTTTCAAGTTGAAATACGCCTTGTAAACGAAAAATGTTTATTTCAGACTCTAATAACGTAGAAATCGTGTTTCAAGTTGAAATACGCCTTGGGACCATATCTCACCTAAAGTAAATGGTAGAATCAAACTTTAACCAAACGTAATGGTTGTACCTAGGGTAAAGTTAAAAAGTTTCAACAATTTTAAAATATCACTATATTTAGGCGAGTAAACGAAAAATGTTCGTTTAAGACTCTAAAAACGTAGAAATCGTGTTTCAAGTTGAAATACGCCTTGTAAACGAAAAATGTTTATTTCAGACTCTAATAACGTAGAAATCGTGTTTCAAGTTGAAATACGCCTTGGGACCATATCTCACCTAAATTAAATGGTAGAATCAAACTTTAACCAAACGTAATGTTTGTACCTAGGGTAAAGTTAAAAAGTTTAAACAATTTTAAAATATCACTATATTTAGGCGAGTAAACGAAAAATGTTCATTTCAGACTCTAAAAACGTAGAAATCGTGTTTCAAGTTGAAATACGCCTTGTAAACGAAAAATGTTTATTTCAGACTCTAATAACGTAGAAATCGTGTTTCAAGTTGAAATACGCCTTGGGACCATTTAACCAAACGTAATGTTTGTACCTAGGGTAAAGTTAAAAAGTTTAAACAATTTTAAAATATCACTAGATTTAGGCGAGTAAACGAAAAATGTTCGTTTCAGACTCTAAAAACGTAGAAATCGTGTTTCAAGTTGAAATACGCCTTGTAAACGAAAAATGTTTATTTCAGACTCTAATAACGTAGAAATCGTGTTTCAAGTTGAAATACGCCTTGGGACCATATCTCACCTAAAGTAAATGGTAGAATCAAACTTTAACCAAACGTAATGTTTGTACCTAGGGTAAAGTTAAAAAGTTTAAACAATTTTAAAATATCACTATATTTAGGCGAGTAAACGAAAAATGTTCATTTCAGACTAAAAACGTAGAAATCGTGTTTCAAGTTGAAATACGCCTTGTAAACGAAAAATGTTTATTTCAGACTCTAATAACGTAGAAATCGTGTTTCAAATTGAAATACGCCTTGGGACCATATCTCACCTAAAGTAAATGGTAGAATCAAACTTTAACCAAACGTAATGTTTGTACCTAGGGTAAAGTTAAAAAGTTTAAACAATTTTAAAATATCACTATATTTAGGCGAGTAAACGAAAAATGTTCGTTTCAGACTCTAAAAACGTAGAAATCGTGTTTCAAGTTGAAATACGCCTTGTAAACGAAAAATGTTTATTTCAGACTCTAATAACGTAGAAATCGTGTTTCAAGTTGAAATACGCCTTGGGACCATATCTCACCTAAAGTAAATGGTAGAATCAAACTTTAACCAAACGTAATGTTTGTACCTAGGGTAAAGTTAAAAAGTTTCAACAATTTTAAAATATCACTATATCTAGGCGAGTAAACGAAAAATGTTCGTTTAAGACTCTAAAAACGTAGAAATCGTGTTTCAAGTTGAAATACGCCTTGTAAACGAAAAATGTTTATTTCAGACTCTAATAACGTAGAAATCGTGTTTCAAGTTGAAATACGCCTTGGGACCATATCTCACCTAAAGTAAATGGTAGAATCAAACTTTAACCAAACGTAATGGTTGTACCTAGGGTAAAGTTAAAAAGTTTCAACAATTTTAAAATATCACTATATTTAGGCGAGTAAACGAAAAATGTTCGTTTAAGACTCTAAAAACGTAGAAATCGTGTTTCAAGTTGAAATACGCCTTGTAAACGAAAAATGTTTATTTCAGACTCTAATAACGTAGAAATCGTGTTTCAAGTTGAAATACGCCTTGGGACCATATCTCACCTAAAGTAAATGGTAGAATCAAACTTTAACCAAACGTAATGTTTGTACCTAGGGTAAAGTTAAAAAGTTTAAACAATTTTAAAATATCACTATATTTAGGCGAGTAAACGAAAAATGTTCATTTCAGACTCTAAAAACGTAGAAATCGTGTTTCAAGTTGAAATACGCCTTGTAAACGAAAAATGTTTATTTCAGACTCTAATAACGTAGAAATCGTGTTTCAAGTTGAAATACGCCTTGGGACCATATCTCACCTAAAGTAAATGGTAGAATCAAACTTTAACCAAACGTAATGTTTGTACCTAGGGTAAAGTTAAAAAGTTTCAACAATTTTAAAATATCACTATATTTAGGCGAGTAAACGAAAAATGTTCGTTTAAGACTCTAAAAACGTAGAAATCGTGTTTCAAGTTGAAATACGCCTTGTAAACGAAAAATGTTTATTTCAGACTCTAATAACGTAGAAATCGTGTTTCAAGTTGAAATACGCCTTGGGACCATATCTCACCTAAAGTAAATGGTAGAATCAAACTTTAACCAAACGTAATGGTTGTACCTAGGGTAAAGTTAAAAAGTTTCAACAATTTTAAAATATCACTATATTTAGGCGAGTAAACGAAAAATGTTCGTTTAAGACTCTAAAAACGTAGAAATCGTGTTTCAAGTTGAAATACGCCTTGTAAACGAAAAATGTTTATTTCAGACTCTAATAACGTAGAAATCGTGTTTCAAGTTGAAATACGCCTTGGGACCATATCTCACCTAAATTAAATGGTAGAATCAAACTTTAACCAAACGTAATGTTTGTACCTAGGGTAAAGTTAAAAAGTTTAAACAATTTTAAAATATCACTATATTTAGGCGAGTAAACGAAAAATGTTCATTTCAGACTCTAAAAACGTAGAAATCGTGTTTCAAGTTGAAATACGCCTTGTAAACGAAAAATGTTTATTTCAGACTCTAATAACGTAGAAATCGTGTTTCAAGTTGAAATACGCCTTGGGACCATTTAACCAAACGTAATGTTTGTACCTAGGGTAAAGTTAAAAAGTTTAAACAATTTTAAAATATCACTAGATTTAGGCGAGTAAACGAAAAATGTTCGTTTCAGACTCTAAAAACGTAGAAATCGTGTTTCAAGTTGAAATACGCCTTGTAAACGAAAAATGTTTATTTCAGACTCTAATAACGTAGAAATCGTGTTTCAAGTTGAAATACGCCTTGGGACCATATCTCACCTAAAGTAAATGGTAGAATCAAACTTTAACCAAACGTAATGTTTGTACCTAGGGTAAAGTTAAAAAGTTTAAACAATTTTAAAATATCACTATATTTAGGCGAGTAAACGAAAAATGTTCATTTCAGACTAAAAACGTAGAAATCGTGTTTCAAGTTGAAATACGCCTTGTAAACGAAAAATGTTTATTTCAGACTCTAATAACGTAGAAATCGTGTTTCAAGTTGAAATACGCCTTGGGACCATATCTCACCTAAAGTAAATGGTAGAATCAAACTTTAACCAAACGTAATGTTTGTACCTAGGGTAAAGTTAAAAAGTTTAAACAATTTTAAAATATCACTATATTTAGGCGAGTAAACGAAAAATGTTCGTTTCAGACTCTAAAAACGTAGAAATCGTGTTTCAAGTTGAAATACGCCTTGTAAACGAAAAATGTTTATTTCAGACTCTAATAACGTAGAAATCGTGTTTCAAGTTGAAATACGCCTTGGGACCATATCTCACCTAAAGTAAATGGTAGAATCAAACTTTAACCAAACGTAATGTTTGTACCTAGGGTAAAGTTAAAAAGTTTAAACAATTTTAAAATATCACTAGATTTAGGCGAGTAAACGAAAAATGTTCGTTTCAGACTCTAAAAACGTAGAAATCGTGTTTCAAGTTGAAATACGCCTTGTAAACGAAAAATGTTTATTTCAGACTCTAATAACGTAGAAATCGTGTTTCAAGTTGAAATACGCCTTGGGACCATATCTCACCTAAAGTAAATGGTAGAATCAAACTTTAACCAAACGTAATGTTTGTACCTAGGGTAAAGTTAAAAAGTTTAAACAATTTTAAAATATAACTATATTTAGGCGAGTAAACGAAAAATGTTCGTTTCAGACTCTAAAAACGTAGAAATCGTGTTTCAAGTTGAAATACGCCTTGTAAACGAAAAATGTTTATTTCAGACTCTAATAACGTAGAAATCGTGTTTCAAGTTGAAATACGCCTTGGGACCATATCTCACCTAAAGTAAATGGTAGAATCAAACTTTAACCAAACGTAATGTTTGTACCTAGGGTAAAGTTAAAAAGTTTCAACAATTTTAAAATATCACTATATTTAGGCGAGTAAACGAAAAATGTTCGTTTAAGACTCTAAAAACGTAGAAATCGTGTTTCAAGTTGAAATACGCCTTGTAAACGAAAAATGTTTATTTCAGACTCTAATAACGTAGAAATCGTGTTTCAAGTTGAAATACGCCTTGGGACCATATCTCACCTAAAGTAAATGGTAGAATCAAACTTTAACCAAACGTAATGGTTGTACCTAGGGTAAAGTTAAAAAGTTTCAACAATTTTAAAATATCACTATATTTAGGCGAGTAAACGAAAAATGTTCGTTTCAGACTCTAAAAACGTAGAAATCGTGTTTCAAGTTGAAATACGCCTTGTAAACGAAAAATGTTTATTTCAGACTCTAATAACGTAGAAATCGTGTTTCAAGTTGAAATACGCCTTGGGACCATTTAACCAAACGTAATGTTTGTACCTAGGGTAAAGTTAAAAAGTTTAAACAATTTTAAAATAGCACTAGATTTAGGCGAGTAAACGAAAAATGTTCGTTTCAGACTCTAAAAACGTAGAAATCGTGTTTCAAGTTGAAATACGCCTTGTAAACGAAAAATGTTTATTTCAGACTCTAATAACGTAGAAATCGTGTTTCAAGTTGAAATACGCCTTGGGACCATATCTCACCTAAAGTAAATGGTAGAATCAAACTTTAACCAAACGTAATGTTTGTACCTAGGGTAAAGTTAAAAAGTTTAAACAATTTTAAAATATCACTATATTTAGGCGAGTATACGAAAAATGTTCATTTCAGACTCTAAAAACGTAGAAATCGTGTTTCAAGTTGAAATACGCCTTGTAAACGAAAAATGTTTATTTCAGACTCTAATAACGTAGAAATCGTGTTTCAAGTTGAAATACGCCTTGGGACCATTTAACCAAACGTAATGTTTGTACCTAGGGTAAAGTTAAAAAGTTTAAACAATTTTAAAATAGCACTAGATTTAGGCGAGTAAACGAAAAATGTTCGTTTCAGACTCTAAAAACGTAGAAATCGTGTTTCAAGTTGAAATACGCCTTGTAAACGAAAAATGTTTATTTCAGACTCTAATAACGTAGAAATCGTGTTTCAAGTTGAAATACGCCTTGGGACCATATCTCACCTAAAGTAAATGGTAGAATCAAACTTTAACCAAACGTAATGTTTGTACCTAGGGTAAAGTTAAAAAGTTTAAACAATTTTAAAATATCACTATATTTAGGCGAGTAAACGAAAAATGTTCATTTCAGACTAAAAACGTAGAAATCGTGTTTCAAGTTGAAATACGCCTTGTAAACGAAAAATGTTTATTTCAGACTCTAATAACGTAGAAATCGTGTTTCAAGTTGAAATACGCCTTGGGACCATATCTCACCTAAAGTAAATGGTAGAATCAAACTTTAACCAAACGTAATGTTTGTACCTAGGGTAAAGTTAAAAAGTTTAAACAATTTTAAAATATCACTATATTTAGGCGAGTAAACGAAAAATGTTCGTTTCAGACTCTAAAAACGTAGAAATCGTGTTTCAAGTTGAAATACGCCTTGTAAACGAAAAATGTTTATTTCAGACTCTAATAACGTAGAAATCGTGTTTCAAGTTGAAATACGCCTTGGGACCATATCTCACCTAAAGTAAATGGTAGAATCAAACTTTAACCAAACGTAATGTTTGTACCTAGGGTAAAGTTAAAAAGTTTCAACAATTTTAAAATATCACTATATTTAGGCGAGTAAACGAAAAATGTTCGTTTAAGACTCTAAAAACGTAGAAATCGTGTTTCAAGTTGAAATACGCCTTGTAAACGAAAAATGTTTATTTCAGACTCTAATAACGTAGAAATCGTGTTTCAAGTTGAAATACGCCTTGGGACCATATCTCACCTAAAGTAAATGGTAGAATCAAACTTTAACCAAACGTAATGGTTGTACCTAGGGTAAAGTTAAAAAGTTTCAACAATTTTAAAATATCACTATATTTAGGCGAGTAAACGAAAAATGTTCGTTTAAGACTCTAAAAACGTAGAAATCGTGTTTCAAGTTGAAATACGCCTTGTAAACGAAAAATGTTTATTTTAGACTCTAATAACGTAGAAATCGTGTTTCAAGTTGAAATACGCCTTGGGACCATATCTCACCTAAAGTAAATGGTAGAATCAAACTTTAACCAAACGTAATGTTTGTACCTAGGGTAAAGTTAAAAAGTTTAAACAATTTTAAAATATCACTATATTTAGGCGAGTAAACGAAAAATGTTCATTTCAGACTCTAAAAACGTAGAAATCGTGTTTCAAGTTGAAATACGCCTTGTAAACGAAAAATGTTTATTTCAGACTCTAATAACGTAGAAATCGTGTTTCAAGTTGAAATACGCCTTGGGACCATATCTCACCTAAAGTAAATGGTAGAATCAAACTTTAACCAAACGTAATGTTTGTACCTAGGGTAAAGTTAAAAAGTTTCAACAATTTTAAAATATCACTATATTTAGGCGAGTAAACGAAAAATGTTCGTTTAAGACTCTAAAAACGTAGAAATCGTGTTTCAAGTTGAAATACGCCTTGTAAACGAAAAATGTTTATTTCAGACTCTAATAACGTAGAAATCGTGTTTCAAGTTGAAATACGCCTTGGGACCATATCTCACCTAAAGTAAATGGTAGAATCAAACTTTAACCAAACGTAATGGTTGTACCTAGGGTAAAGTTAAAAAGTTTCAACAATTTTAAAATATCACTATATTTAGGCGAGTAAACGAAAAATGTTCGTTTAAGACTCTAAAAACGTAGAAATCGTGTTTCAAGTTGAAATACGCCTTGTAAACGAAAAATGTTTATTTCAGACTCTAATAACGTAGAAATCGTGTTTCAAGTTGAAATACGCCTTGGGACCATATCTCACCTAAATTAAATGGTAGAATCAAACTTTAACCAAACGTAATGTTTGTACCTAGGGTAAAGTTAAAAAGTTTAAACAATTTTAAAATATCACTATATTTAGGCGAGTAAACGAAAAATGTTCATTTCAGACTCTAAAAACGTAGAAATCGTGTTTCAAGTTGAAATACGCCTTGTAAACGAAAAATGTTTATTTCAGACTCTAATAACGTAGAAATCGTGTTTCAAGTTGAAATACGCCTTGGGACCATTTAACCAAACGTAATGTTTGTACCTAGGGTAAAGTTAAAAAGTTTAAACAATTTTAAAATATCACTAGATTTAGGCGAGTAAACGAAAAATGTTCGTTTCAGACTCTAAAAACGTAGAAATCGTGTTTCAAGTTGAAATACGCCTTGTAAACGAAAAATGTTTATTTCAGACTCTAATAACGTAGAAATCGTGTTTCAAGTTGAAATACGCCTTGGGACCATATCTCACCTAAAGTAAATGGTAGAATCAAACTTTAACCAAACGTAATGTTTGTACCTAGGGTAAAGTTAAAAAGTTTAAACAATTTTAAAATATCACTATATTTAGGCGAGTAAACGAAAAATGTTCATTTCAGACTAAAAACGTAGAAATCGTGTTTCAAGTTGAAATACGCCTTGTAAACGAAAAATGTTTATTTCAGACTCTAATAACGTAGAAATCGTGTTTCAAGTTGAAATACGCCTTGGGACCATATCTCACCTAAAGTAAATGGTAGAATCAAACTTTAACCAAACGTAATGTTTGTACCTAGGGTAAAGTTAAAAAGTTTAAACAATTTTAAAATATCACTATATTTAGGCGAGTAAACGAAAAATGTTCGTTTCAGACTCTAAAAACGTAGAAATCGTGTTTCAAGTTGAAATACGCCTTGTAAACGAAAAATGTTTATTTCAGACTCTAATAACGTAGAAATCGTGTTTCAAGTTGAAATACGCCTTGGGACCATATCTCACCTAAAGTAAATGGTAGAATCAAACTTTAACCAAACGTAATGTTTGTACCTAGGGTAAAGTTAAAAAGTTTCAACAATTTTAAAATATCACTATATTTAGGCGAGTAAACGAAAAATGTTCGTTTAAGACTCTAAAAACGTAGAAATCGTGTTTCAAGTTGAAATACGCCTTGTAAACGAAAAATGTTTATTTCAGACTCTAATAACGTAGAAATCGTGTTTCAAGTTGAAATACGCCTTGGGACCATATCTCACCTAAAGTAAATGGTAGAATCAAACTTTAACCAAACGTAATGGTTGTACCTAGGGTAAAGTTAAAAAGTTTCAACAATTTTAAAATATCACTATATTTAGGCGAGTAAACGAAAAATGTTCGTTTCAGACTCTAAAAACGTAGAAATCGTGTTTCAAGTTGAAATACGCCTTGTAAACGAAAAATGTTTATTTCAGACTCTAATAACGTAGAAATCGTGTTTCAAGTTGAAATACGCCTTGGGACCATATCTCACCTAAAGTAAATGGTAGAATCAAACTTTAACCAAACGTAATGTTTGTACCTAGGGTAAAGTTAAAAAGTTTAAACAATTTTAAAATATCACTATATTTAGGCGAGTATACGAAAAATGTTCATTTCAGACTCTAAAAACGTAGAAATCGTGTTTCAAGTTGAAATACGCCTTGTAAACGAAAAATGTTTATTTCAGACTCTAATAACGTAGAAATCGTGTTTCAAGTTGAAATACGCCTTGGGACCATTTAACCAAACGTAATGTTTGTACCTAGGGTAAAGTTAAAAAGTTTAAACAATTTTAAAATAGCACTAGATTTAGGCGAGTAAACGAAAAATGTTCGTTTCAGACTCTAAAAACGTAGAAATCGTGTTTCAAGTTGAAATACGCCTTGTAAACGAAAAATGTTTATTTCAGACTCTAATAACGTAGAAATCGTGTTTCAAGTTGAAATACGCCTTGGGACCATATCTCACCTAAAGTAAATGGTAGAATCAAACTTTAACCAAACGTAATGTTTGTACCTAGGGTAAAGTTAAAAAGTTTAAACAATTTTAAAATATCACTATATTTAGGCGAGTAAACGAAAAATGTTCATTTCAGACTAAAAACGTAGAAATCGTGTTTCAAGTTGAAATACGCCTTGTAAACGAAAAATGTTTATTTCAGACTCTAATAACGTAGAAATCGTGTTTCAAGTTGAAATACGCCTTGGGACCATATCTCACCTAAAGTAAATGGTAGAATCAAACTTTAACCAAACGTAATGTTTGTACCTAGGGTAAAGTTAAAAAGTTTAAACAATTTTAAAATATCACTATATTTAGGCGAGTAAACGAAAAATGTTCGTTTCAGACTCTAAAAACGTAGAAATCGTGTTTCAAGTTGAAATACGCCTTGTAAACGAAAAATGTTTATTTCAGACTCTAATAACGTAGAAATCGTGTTTCAAGTTGAAATACGCCTTGGGACCATATCTCACCTAAAGTAAATGGTAGAATCAAACTTTAACCAAACGTAATGTTTGTACCTAGGGTAAAGTTAAAAAGTTTCAACAATTTTAAAATATCACTATATTTAGGCGAGTAAACGAAAAATGTTCGTTTAAGACTCTAAAAACGTAGAAATCGTGTTTCAAGTTGAAATACGCCTTGTAAACGAAAAATGTTTATTTCAGACTCTAATAACGTAGAAATCGTGTTTCAAGTTGAAATACGCCTTGGGACCATATCTCACCTAAAGTAAATGGTAGAATCAAACTTTAACCAAACGTAATGGTTGTACCTAGGGTAAAGTTAAAAAGTTTCAACAATTTTAAAATATCACTATATTTAGGCGAGTAAACGAAAAATGTTCGTTTAAGACTCTAAAAACGTAGAAATCGTGTTTCAAGTTGAAATACGCCTTGTAAACGAAAAATGTTTATTTCAGACTCTAATAACGTAGAAATCGTGTTTCAAGTTGAAATACGCCTTGGGACCATATCTCACCTAAAGTAAATGGTAGAATCAAACTTTAACCAAACGTAATGTTTGTACCTAGGGTAAAGTTAAAAAGTTTAAACAATTTTAAAATATCACTATATTTAGGCGAGTAAACGAAAAATGTTCATTTCAGACTCTAAAAACGTAGAAATCGTGTTTCAAGTTGAAATACGCCTTGTAAACGAAAAATGTTTATTTCAGACTCTAATAACGTAGAAATCGTGTTTCAAGTTGAAATACGCCTTGGGACCATATCTCACCTAAAGTAAATGGTAGAATCAAACTTTAACCAAACGTAATGTTTGTACCTAGGGTAAAGTTAAAAAGTTTCAACAATTTTAAAATATCACTATATTTAGGCGAGTAAACGAAAAATGTTCGTTTAAGACTCTAAAAACGTAGAAATCGTGTTTCAAGTTGAAATACGCCTTGTAAACGAAAAATGTTTATTTCAGACTCTAATAACGTAGAAATCGTGTTTCAAGTTGAAATACGCCTTGGGACCATATCTCACCTAAAGTAAATGGTAGAATCAAACTTTAACCAAACGTAATGGTTGTACCTAGGGTAAAGTTAAAAAGTTTCAACAATTTTAAAATATCACTATATTTAGGCGAGTAAACGAAAAATGTTCGTTTAAGACTCTAAAAACGTAGAAATCGTGTTTCAAGTTGAAATACGCCTTGTAAACGAAAAATGTTTATTTCAGACTCTAATAACGTAGAAATCGTGTTTCAAGTTGAAATACGCCTTGGGACCATATCTCACCTAAATTAAATGGTAGAATCAAACTTTAACCAAACGTAATGTTTGTACCTAGGGTAAAGTTAAAAAGTTTAAACAATTTTAAAATATCACTATATTTAGGCGAGTAAACGAAAAATGTTCATTTCAGACTCTAAAAACGTAGAAATCGTGTTTCAAGTTGAAATACGCCTTGTAAACGAAAAATGTTTATTTCAGACTCTAATAACGTAGAAATCGTGTTTCAAGTTGAAATACGCCTTGGGACCATTTAACCAAACGTAATGTTTGTACCTAGGGTAAAGTTAAAAAGTTTAAACAATTTTAAAATATCACTAGATTTAGGCGAGTAAACGAAAAATGTTCGTTTCAGACTCTAAAAACGTAGAAATCGTGTTTCAAGTTGAAATACGCCTTGTAAACGAAAAATGTTTATTTCAGACTCTAATAACGTAGAAATCGTGTTTCAAGTTGAAATACGCCTTGGGACCATATCTCACCTAAAGTAAATGGTAGAATCAAACTTTAACCAAACGTAATGTTTGTACCTAGGGTAAAGTTAAAAAGTTTAAACAATTTTAAAATATCACTATATTTAGGCGAGTAAACGAAAAATGTTCATTTCAGACTAAAAACGTAGAAATCGTGTTTCAAGTTGAAATACGCCTTGTAAACGAAAAATGTTTATTTCAGACTCTAATAACGTAGAAATCGTGTTTCAAGTTGAAATACGCCTTGGGACCATATCTCACCTAAAGTAAATGGTAGAATCAAACTTTAACCAAACGTAATGTTTGTACCTAGGGTAAAGTTAAAAAGTTTAAACAATTTTAAAATATCACTATATTTAGGCGAGTAAACGAAAAATGTTCGTTTCAGACTCTAAAAACGTAGAAATCGTGTTTCAAGTTGAAATACGCCTTGTAAACGAAAAATGTTTATTTCAGACTCTAATAACGTAGAAATCGTGTTTCAAGTTGAAATACGCCTTGGGACCATATCTCACCTAAAGTAAATGGTAGAATCAAACTTTAACCAAACGTAATGTTTGTACCTAGGGTAAAGTTAAAAAGTTTAAACAATTTTAAAATATCACTATATTTAGGCGAGTATACGAAAAATGTTCATTTCAGACTCTAAAAACGTAGAAATCGTGTTTCAAGTTGAAATACGCCTTGTAAACGAAAAATGTTTATTTCAGACTCTAATAACGTAGAAATCGTGTTTCAAGTTGAAATACGCCTTGGGACCATTTAACCAAACGTAATGTTTGTACCTAGGGTAAAGTTAAAAAGTTTAAACAATTTTAAAATAGCACTAGATTTAGGCGAGTAAACGAAAAATGTTCGTTTCAGACTCTAAAAACGTAGAAATCGTGTTTCAAGTTGAAATACGCCTTGTAAACGAAAAATGTTTATTTCAGACTCTAATAACGTAGAAATCGTGTTTCAAGTTGAAATACGCCTTGGGACCATATCTCACCTAAAGTAAATGGTAGAATCAAACTTTAACCAAACGTAATGTTTGTACCTAGGGTAAAGTTAAAAAGTTTAAACAATTTTAAAATATCACTATATTTAGGCGAGTAAACGAAAAATGTTCATTTCAGACTAGAAACGTAGAAATCGTGTTTCAAGTTGAAATACGCCTTGTAAACGAAAAATGTTTATTTCAGACTCTAATAACGTAGAAATCGTGTTTCAAGTTGAAATACGCCTTGGGACCATATCTCACCTAAAGTAAATGGTAGAATCAAACTTTAACCAAACGTAATGTTTGTACCTAGGGTAAAGTTAAAAAGTTTAAACAATTTTAAAATATCACTATATTTAGGCGAGTAAACGAAAAATGTTCGTTTCAGACTCTAAAAACGTAGAAATCGTGTTTCAAGTTGAAATACGCCTTGTAAACGAAAAATGTTTATTTCAGACTCTAATAACGTAGAAATCGTGTTTCAAGTTGAAATACGCCTTGGGACCATATCTCACCTAAAGTAAATGGTAGAATCAAACTTTAACCAAACGTAATGTTTGTACCTAGGGTAAAGTTAAAAAGTTTCAACAATTTTAAAATATCACTATATTTAGGCGAGTAAACGAAAAATGTTCGTTTAAGACTCTAAAAACGTAGAAATCGTGTTTCAAGTTGAAATACGCCTTGTAAACGAAAAATGTTTATTTCAGACTCTAATAACGTAGAAATCGTGTTTCAAGTTGAAATACGCCTTGGGACCATATCTCACCTAAAGTAAATGGTAGAATCAAACTTTAACCAAACGTAATGGTTGTACCTAGGGTAAAGTTAAAAAGTTTCAACAATTTTAAAATATCACTATATTTAGGCGAGTAAACGAAAAATGTTCGTTTAAGACTCTAAAAACGTAGAAATCGTGTTTCAAGTTGAAATACGCCTTGTAAACGAAAAATGTTTATTTCAGACTCTAATAACGTAGAAATCGTGTTTCAAGTTGAAATACGCCTTGGGACCATATCTCACCTAAAGTAAATGGTAGAATCAAACTTTAACCAAACGTAATGTTTGTACCTAGGGTAAAGTTAAAAAGTTTAAACAATTTTAAAATATCACTATATTTAGGCGAGTAAACGAAAAATTTTCATTTCAGACTCTAAAAACGTAGAAATCGTGTTTCAAGTTGAAATACGCCTTGTAAACGAAAAATGTTTATTTCAGACTCTAATAACGTAGAAATCGTGTTTCAAGTTGAAATACGCCTTGGGACCATATCTCACCTAAAGTAAATGGTAGAATCAAACTTTAACCAAACGTAATGTTTGTACCTAGGGTAAAGTTAAAAAGTTTCAACAATTTTAAAATATCACTATATTTAGGCGAGTAAACGAAAAATGTTCGTTTAAGACTCTAAAAACGTAGAAATCGTGTTTCAAGTTGAAATACGCCTTGTAAACGAAAAATGTTTATTTCAGACTCTAATAACGTAGAAATCGTGTTTCAAGTTGAAATACGCCTTGGGACCATATCTCACCTAAAGTAAATGGTAGAATCAAACTTTAACCAAACGTAATGTTTGTACCTAGGGTAAAGTTAAAAAGTTTAAACAATTTGAAAATATCACTATATTTAGGCGAGTAAACGAAAAATGTTCGTTTCAGACTCTAAAAACGTAGAAATCGTGTTTCAAGTTGAAATAGGCCTTGGGACTATATCTCACCTAAAGTAAATGGTAGAATCAAACTTTAACCAAACGTAATGTTTGTAGCTAGGGTAAAGTTAAAAAGTTTAAACAATTTTAAAATATCACTATATTTAGGCGAGTAAACGAAAAATGTTCGTTTAAGACTCTAAAAACGTAGAAATCGTGTTTCAAGTTGAAATACGCCTTGTAAACGAAAAATGTTTATTTCAGACTCTAATAACGTAGAAATCGTGTTTCAAGTTGAAATACGCCTTGGGACCATATCTCACCTAAAGTAAATGGTAGAATCAAACTTTAACCAAACGTAATGTTTGTACCTAGGGTAAAGTTAAAAAGTTTAAACAATTTTAAAATATCACTATATTTAGGCGAGTAAACGAAAAATGTTCATTTCAGACTCTAAAAACGTAGAAATCGTGTTTCAAGTTGAAATACGCCTTGTAAACGAAAAATGTTTATTTCAGACTCTAATAACGTAGAAATCGTGTTTCAAGTTGAAATACGCCTTGGGACCATTTAACCAAACGTAATGTTTGTACCTAGGGTAAAGTTAAAAAGTTTAAACAATTTTAAAATAGCACTAGATTTAGGCGAGTAAACGAAAAATGTTCGTTTCAGACTCTAAAAACGTAGAAATCGTGTTTCAAGTTGAAATACGCCTTGTAAACGAAAAATGTTTATTTCAGACTCTAATAACGTAGAAATCGTGTTTCAAGTTGAAATACGCCTTGGGACCATATCTCACCTAAAGTAAATGGTAGAATCAAACTTTAACCAAACGTAATGTTTGTACCTAGGGTAAAGTTAAAAAGTTTAAACAATTTTAAAATATCACTATATTTAGGCGAGTAAACGAAAAATGTTCATTTCAGACTAAAAACGTAGAAATCGTGTTTCAAGTTGAAATACGCCTTGTAAACGAAAAATGTTTATTTCAGACTCTAATAACGTAGAAATCGTGTTTCAAGTTGAAATACGCCTTGGGACCATATCTCACCTAAAGTAAATGGTAGAATCAAACTTTAACCAAACGTAATGTTTGTACCTAGGGTAAAGTTAAAAAGTTTAAACAATTTTAAAATATCACTATATTTAGGCGAGTAAACGAAAAATGTTCGTTTCAGACTCTAAAAACGTAGAAATCGTGTTTCAAGTTGAAATACGCCTTGTAAACGAAAAATGTTTATTTCAGACTCTAATAACGTAGAAATCGTGTTTCAAGTTGAAATACGCCTTGGGACCATATCTCACCTAAAGTAAATGGTAGAATCAAACTTTAACCAAACGTAATGTTTGTACCTAGGGTAAAGTTAAAAAGTTTCAACAATTTTAAAATATCACTATATTTAGGCGAGTAAACGAAAAATGTTCGTTTAAGACTCTAAAAACGTAGAAATCGTGTTTCAAGTTGAAATACGCCTTGTAAACGAAAAATTTTTATTTCAGACTCTAATAACGTAGAAATCGTGTTTCAAGTTGAAATACGCCTTGGGACCATATCTCACCTAAAGTAAATGGTAGAATCAAACTTTAACCAAACGTAATGGTTGTACCTAGGGTAAAGTTAAAAAGTTTCAACAATTTTAAAATATCACTATATTTAGGCGAGTAAACGAAAAATGTTCGTTTAAGACTCTAAAAACGTAGAAATCGTGTTTCAAGTTGAAATACGCCTTGTAAACGAAAAATGTTTATTTCAGACTCTAATAACGTAGAAATCGTGTTTCAAGTTGAAATACGCCTTGGGACCATATCTCACCTAAAGTAAATGGTAGAATCAAACTTTAACCAAACGTAATGTTTGTACCTAGGGTAAAGTTAAAAAGTTTAAACAATTTTAAAATATCACTATATTTAGGCGAGTAAACGAAAAATGTTCATTTCAGACTCTAAAAACGTAGAAATCGTGTTTCAAGTTGAAATACGCCTTGTAAACGAAAAATGTTTATTTCAGACTCTAATAACGTAGAAATCGTGTTTCAAGTTGAAATACGCCTTGGGACCATATCTCACCTAAAGTAAATGGTAGAATCAAACTTTAACCAAACGTAATGTTTGTACCTAGGGTAAAGTTAAAAAGTTTCAACAATTTTAAAATATCACTATATTTAGGCGAGTAAACGAAAAATGTTCGTTTAAGACTCTAAAAACGTAGAAATCGTGTTTCAAGTTGAAATACGCCTTGTAAACGAAAAATGTTTATTTCAGACTCTAATAACGTAGAAATCGTGTTTCAAGTTGAAATACGCCTTGGGACCATATCTCACCTAAAGTAAATGGTAGAATCAAACTTTAACCAAACGTAATGGTTGTACCTAGGGTAAAGTTAAAAAGTTTCAACAATTTTAAAATATCACTATATTTAGGCGAGTAAACGAAAAATGTTCGTTTAAGACTCTAAAAACGTAGAAATCGTGTTTCAAGTTGAAATACGCCTTGTAAACGAAAAATGTTTATTTCAGACTCTAATAACGTAGAAATCGTGTTTCAAGTTGAAATACGCCTTGGGACCATATCTCACCTAAATTAAATGGTAGAATCAAACTTTAACCAAACGTAATGTTTGTACCTAGGGTAAAGTTAAAAAGTTTAAACAATTTTAAAATATCACTATATTTAGGCGAGTAAACGAAAAATGTTCATTTCAGACTCTAAAAACGTAGAAATCGTGTTTCAAGTTGAAATACGCCTTGTAAACGAAAAATGTTTATTTCAGACTCTAATAACGTAGAAATCGTGTTTCAAGTTGAAATACGCCTTGGGACCATTTAACCAAACGTAATGTTTGTACCTAGGGTAAAGTTAAAAAGTTTAAACAATTTTAAAATATCACTAGATTTAGGCGAGTAAACGAAAAATGTTCGTTTCAGACTCTAAAAACGTAGAAATCGTGTTTCAAGTTGAAATACGCCTTGTAAACGAAAAATGTTTATTTCAGACTCTAATAACGTAGAAATCGTGTTTCAAGTTGAAATACGCCTTGGGACCATATCTCACCTAAAGTAAATGGTAGAATCAAACTTTAACCAAACGTAATGTTTGTACCTAGGGTAAAGTTAAAAAGTTTAAACAATTTTAAAATATCACTATATTTAGGCGAGTAAACGAAAAATGTTCATTTCAGACTAAAAACGTAGAAATCGTGTTTCAAGTTGAAATACGCCTTGTAAACGAAAAATGTTTATTTCAGACTCTAATAACGTAGAAATCGTGTTTCAAGTTGAAATACGCCTTGGGACCATATCTCACCTAAAGTAAATGGTAGAATCAAACTTTAACCAAACGTAATGTTTGTACCTAGGGTAAAGTTAAAAAGTTTAAACAATTTTAAAATATCACTATATTTAGGCGAGTAAACGAAAAATGTTCGTTTCAGACTCTAAAAACGTAGAAATCGTGTTTCAAGTTGAAATACGCCTTGTAAACGAAAAATGTTTATTTCAGACTCTAATAACGTAGAAATCGTGTTTCAAGTTGAAATACGCCTTGGGACCATATCTCACCTAAAGTAAATGGTAGAATCAAACTTTAACCAAACGTAATGTTTGTACCTAGGGTAAAGTTAAAAAGTTTCAACAATTTTAAAATATCACTATATTTAGGCGAGTAAACGAAAAATGTTCGTTTAAGACTCTAAAAACGTAGAAATCGTGTTTCAAGTTGAAATACGCCTTGTAAACGAAAAATGTTTATTTCAGACTCTAATAACGTAGAAATCGTGTTTCAAGTTGAAATACGCCTTGGGACCATATCTCACCTAAAGTAAATGGTAGAATCAAACTTTAACCAAACGTAATGGTTGTACCTAGGGTAAAGTTAAAAAGTTTCAACAATTTTAAAATATCACTATATTTAGGCGAGTAAACGAAAAATGTTCGTTTAAGACTCTAAAAACGTAGAAATCGTGTTTCAAGTTGAAATACGCCTTGTAAACGAAAAATGTTTATTTCAGACTCTAATAACGTAGAAATCGTGTTTCAAGTTGAAATACGCCTTGGGACCATATCTCACCTAAAGTAAATGGTAGAATCAAACTTTAACCAAACGTAATGTTTGTACCTAGGGTAAAGTTAAAAAGTTTAAACAATTTTAAAATATCACTATATTTAGGCGAGTAAACGAAAAATGTTCATTTCAGACTCTAAAAACGTAGAAATCGTGTTTCAAGTTGAAATACGCCTTGTAAACGAAAAATGTTTATTTCAGACTCTAATAACGTAGAAATCGTGTTTCAAGTTGAAATACGCCTTGGGACCATATCTCACCTAAAGTAAATGGTAGAATCAAACTTTAACCAAACGTAATGTTTGTACCTAGGGTAAAGTTAAAAAGTTTCAACAATTTTAAAATATCACTATATTTAGGCGAGTAAACGAAAAATGTTCGTTTAAGACTCTAAAAACGTAGAAATCGTGTTTCAAGTTGAAATACGCCTTGTAAACGAAAAATGTTTATTTCAGACTCTAATAACGTAGAAATCGTGTTTCAAGTTGAAATACGCCTTGGGACCATATCTCACCTAAAGTAAATGGTAGAATCAAACTTTAACCAAACGTAATGGTTGTACCTAGGGTAAAGTTAAAAAGTTTCAACAATTTTAAAATATCACTATATTTAGGCGAGTAAACGAAAAATGTTCGTTTAAGACTCTAAAAACGTAGAAATCGTGTTTCAAGTTGAAATACGCCTTGTAAACGAAAAATGTTTATTTCAGACTCTAATAACGTAGAAATCGTGTTTCAAGTTGAAATACGCCTTGGGACCATATCTCACCTAAATTAAATGGTAGAATCAAACTTTAACCAAACGTAATGTTTGTACCTAGGGTAAAGTTAAAAAGTTTAAACAATTTTAAAATATCACTATATTTAGGCGAGTAAACGAAAAATGTTCATTTCAGACTCTAAAAACGTAGAAATCGTGTTTCAAGTTGAAATACGCCTTGTAAACGAAAAATGTTTATTTCAGACTCTAATAACGTAGAAATCGTGTTTCAAGTTGAAATACGCCTTGGGACCATTTAACCAAACGTAATGTTTGTACCTAGGGTAAAGTTAAAAAGTTTAAACAATTTTAAAATATCACTAGATTTAGGCGAGTAAACGAAAAATGTTCGTTTCAGACTCTAAAAACGTAGAAATCGTGTTTCAAGTTGAAATACGCCTTGTAAACGAAAAATGTTTATTTCAGACTCTAATAACGTAGAAATCGTGTTTCAAGTTGAAATACGCCTTGGGACCATATCTCACCTAAAGTAAATGGTAGAATCAAACTTTAACCAAACGTAATGTTTGTACCTAGGGTAAAGTTAAAAAGTTTAAACAATTTTAAAATATCACTATATTTAGGCGAGTAAACGAAAAATGTTCATTTCAGACTAAAAACGTAGAAATCGTGTTTCAAGTTGAAATACGCCTTGTAAACGAAAAATGTTTATTTCAGACTCTAATAACGTAGAAATCGTGTTTCAAGTTGAAATACGCCTTGGGACCATATCTCACCTAAAGTAAATGGTAGAATCAAACTTTAACCAAACGTAATGTTTGTACCTAGGGTAAAGTTAAAAAGTTTAAACAATTTTAAAATATCACTATATTTAGGCGAGTAAACGAAAAATGTTCGTTTCAGACTCTAAAAACGTAGAAATCGTGTTTCAAGTTGAAATACGCCTTGTAAACGAAAAATGTTTATTTCAGACTCTAATAACGTAGAAATCGTGTTTCAAGTTGAAATACGCCTTGGGACCATATCTCACCTAAAGTAAATGGTAGAATCAAACTTTAACCAAACGTAATGTTTGTACCTAGGGTAAAGTTAAAAAGTTTAAACAATTTTAAAATATCACTAGATTTAGGCGAGTCAACGAAAAATGTTCGTTTCAGACTCTAAAAACGTAGAAATCGTGTTTCAAGTTGAAATACGCCTTGTAAACGAAAAATGTTTATTTCAGACTCTAATAACGTAGAAATCGTGTTTCAAGTTGAAATACGCCTTGGGACCATATCTCACCTAAAGTAAATGGTAGAATCAAACTTTAACCAAACGTAATGTTTGTACCTAGGGTAAAGTTAAAAAGTTTAAACAATTTTAAAATATAACTATATTTAGGCGAGTAAACGAAAAATGTTCGTTTCAGACTCTAAAAACGTAGAAATCGTGTTTCAAGTTGAAATACGCCTTGTAAACGAAAAATGTTTATTTCAGACTCTAATAACGTAGAAATCGTGTTTCAAGTTGAAATACGCCTTGGGACCATATCTCACCTAAAGTAAATGGTAGAATCAAACTTTAACCAAACGTAATGTTTGTACCTAGGGTAAAGTTAAAAAGTTTCAACAATTTTAAAATATCACTATATTTAGGCGAGTAAACGAAAAATGTTCGTTTAAGACTCTAAAAACGTAGAAATCGTGTTTCAAGTTGAAATACGCCTTGTAAACGAAAAATGTTTATTTCAGACTCTAATAACGTAGAAATCGTGTTTCAAGTTGAAATACGCCTTGGGACCATATCTCACCTAAAGTAAATGGTAGAATCAAACTTTAACCAAACGTAATGGTTGTACCTAGGGTAAAGATAAAAAGTTTCAACAATTTTAAAATATCACTATATTTAGGCGAGTAAACGAAAAATGTTCGTTTCAGACTCTAAAAACGTAGAAATCGTGTTTCAAGTTGAAATACGCCTTGTAAACGAAAAATGTTTATTTCAGACTCTAATAACGTAGAAATCGTGTTTCAAGTTGAAATACGCCTTGGGACCATATCTCACCTAAAGTAAATGGTAGAATCAAACTTTAACCAAACGTAATGTTTGTACCTAGGGTAAAGTTAAAAAGTTTAAACAATTTTAAAATATCACTATATTTAGGCGAGTATACGAAAAATGTTCATTTCAGACTCTAAAAACGTAGAAATCGTGTTTCAAGTTGAAATACGCCTTGTAAACGAAAAATGTTTATTTCAGACTCTAATAACGTAGAAATCGTGTTTCAAGTTGAAATACGCCTTGGGACCATTTAACCAAACGTAATGTTTGTACTTAGGGTAAAGTTAAAAAGTTTAAACAATTTTAAAATAGCACTAGATTTAGGCGAGTAAACGAAAAATGTTCGTTTCAGACTCTAAAAACGTAGAAATCGTGTTTCAAGTTGAAATACGCCTTGTAAACGAAAAATGTTTATTTCAGACTCTAATAACGTAGAAATCGTGTTTCAAGTTGAAATACGCCTTGGGACCATATCTCACCTAAAGTAAATGGTAGAATCAAACTTTAACCAAACGTAATGTTTGTACCTAGGGTAAAGTTAAAAAGTTTAAACAATTTTAAAATATCACTATATTTAGGCGAGTAAACGAAAAATGTTCATTTCAGACTAAAAACGTAGAAATCGTGTTTCAAGTTGAAATACGCCTTGTAAACGAAAAATGTTTATTTCAGACTCTAATAACGTAGAAATCGTGTTTCAAGTTGAAATACGCCTTGGGACCATATCTCACCTAAAGTAAATGGTAGAATCAAACTTTAACCAAACGTAATGTTTGTACCTAGGGTAAAGTTAAAAAGTTTAAACAATTTTAAAATATCACTATATTTAGGCGAGTAAACGAAAAATGTTCGTTTCAGACTCTAAAAACGTAGAAATCGTGTTTCAAGTTGAAATACGCCTTGTAAACGAAAAATGTTTATTTCAGACTCTAATAACGTAGAAATCGTGTTTCAAGTTGAAATACGCCTTGGGACCATATCTCACCTAAAGTAAATGGTAGAATCAAACTTTAACCAAACGTAATGTTTGTACCTAGGGTAAAGTTAAAAAGTTTCAACAATTTTAAAATATCACTATATTTAGGCGAGTAAACGAAAAATGTTCGTTTAAGACTCTAAAAACGTAGAAATCGTGTTTCAAGTTGAAATACGCCTTGTAAACGAAAAATGTTTATTTCAGACTCTAATAACGTAGAAATCGTGTTTCAAGTTGAAATACGCCTTGGGACCATATCTCACCTAAAGTAAATGGTAGAATCAAACTTTAACCAAACGTAATGGTTGTACCTAGGGTAAAGTTAAAAAGTTTCAACAATTTTAAAATATCACTATATTTAGGCGAGTAAACGAAAAATGTTCGTTTAAGACTCTAAAAACGTAGAAATCGTGTTTCAAGTTGAAATACGCCTTGTAAACGAAAAATGTTTATTTCAGACTCTAATAACGTAGAAATCGTGTTTCAAGTTGAAATACGCCTTGGGACCATATCTCACCTAAAGTAAATGGTAGAATCAAACTTTAACCAAACGTAATGTTTGTACCTAGGGTAAAGTTAAAAAGTTTAAACAATTTTAAAATATCACTATATTTAGGCGAGTAAACGAAAAATGTTCATTTCAGACTCTAAAAACGTAGAAATCGTGTTTCAAGTTGAAATACGCCTTGTAAACGAAAAATGTTTATTTCAGACTCTAATAACGTAGAAATCGTGTTTCAAGTTGAAATACGCCTTGGGACCATATCTCACCTAAAGTAAATGGTAGAATCAAACTTTAACCAAACGTAATGTTTGTACCTAGGGTAAAGTTAAAAAGTTTCAACAATTTTAAAATATCACTATATTTAGGCGAGTAAACGAAAAATGTTCGTTTAAGACTCTAAAAACGTAGAAATCGTGTTTCAAGTTGAAATACGCCTTGTAAACGAAAAATGTTTATTTCAGACTCTAATAACGTAGAAATCGTGTTTCAAGTTGAAATACGCCTTGGGACCATATCTCACCTAAAGTAAATGGTAGAATCAAACTTTAACCAAACGTAATGGTTGTACCTAGGGTAAAGTTAAAAAGTTTCAACAATTTTAAAATATCACTATATTTAGGCGAGTAAACGAAAAATGTTCGTTTAAGACTCTAAAAACGTAGAAATCGTGTTTCAAGTTGAAATACGCCTTGTAAACGAAAAATGTTTATTTCAGACTCTAATAACGTAGAAATCGTGTTTCAAGTTGAAATACGCCTTGGGACCATATCTCACCTAAATTAAATGGTAGAATCAAACTTTAACCAAACGTAATGTTTGTACCTAGGGTAAAGTTAAAAAGTTTAAACAATTTTAAAATATCACTATATTTAGGCGAGTAAACGAAAAATGTTCATTTCAGACTCTAAAAACGTAGAAATCGAGTTTCAAGTTGAAATACGCCTTGTAAACGAAAAATGTTTATTTCAGACTCTAATAACGTAGAAATCGTGTTTCAAGTTGAAATACGCCTTGGGACCATTTAACCAAACGTAATGTTTGTACCTAGGGTAAAGTTAAAAAGTTTAAACAATTTTAAAATAACACTAGATTTAGGCGAGTAAACGAAAAATGTTCGTTTCAGACTCTAAAAACGTAGAAATCGTGTTTCTAGTTGAAATACGCCTTGTAAACGAAAAATGTTTATTTCAGACTCTAATAACGTAGAAATCGTGTTTCAAGTTGAAATACGCCTTGGGACCATATCTCACCTAAAGTAAATGGTAGAATCAAACTTTAACCAAACGTAATGTTTGTACCTAGGGTAAAGTTAAAAAGTTTAAACAATTTTAAAATATCACTATATTTAGGCGAGTAAACGAAAAATGTTCATTTCAGACTAAAAACGTAGAAATCGTGTTTCAAGTTGAAATACGCCTTGTAAACGAAAAATGTTTATTTCAGACTCTAATAACGTAGAAATCGTGTTTCAAGTTGAAATACGCCTTGGGACCATATCTCACCTAAAGTAAATGGTAGAATCAAACTTTAACCAAACGTAATGTTTGTACCTAGGGTAAAGTTAAAAAGTTTAAACAATTTTAAAATATCACTATATTTAGGCGAGTAAACGAAAAATGTTCGTTTCAGACTCTAAAAACGTAGAAATCGTGTTTCAAGTTGAAATACGCCTTGTAAACGAAAAATGTTTATTTCAGACTCTAATAACGTAGAAATCGTGTTTCAAGTTGAAATACGCCTTGGGACCATATCTCACCTAAAGTAAATGGTAGAATCAAACTTTAACCAAACGTAATGTTTGTACCTAGGGTAAAGTTAAAAAGTTTCAACAATTTTAAAATATCACTATATTTAGGCGAGTAAACGAAAAATGTTCGTTTAAGACTCTAAAAACGTAGAAATCGTGTTTCAAGTTGAAATACGCCTTGTAAACGAAAAATGTTTATTTCAGACTCTAATAACGTAGAAATCGTGTTTCAAGTTGAAATACGCCTTGGGACCATATCTCACCTAAAGTAAATGGTAGAATCAAACTTTAACCAAACGTAATGGTTGTACCTAGGGTAAAGTTAAAAAGTTTCAACAATTTTAAAATATCACTATATTTAGGCGAGTAAACGAAAAATGTTCGTTTAAGACTCTAAAAACGTAGAAATCGTGTTTCAAGTTGAAATACGCCTTGTAAACGAAAAATGTTTATTTCAGACTCTAATAACGTAGAAATCGTGTTTCAAGTTGAAATACGCCTTGGGACCATATCTCACCTAAAGTAAATGTTAGAATCAAACTTTAACCAAACGTAATGTTTGTACCTAGGGTAAAGTTAAAAAGTTTAAACAATTTTAAAATATCACTATATTTAGGCGAGTAAACGAAAAATGTTCATTTCAGACTCTAAAAACGTAGAAATCGTGTTTCAAGTTGAAATACGCCTTGTAAACGAAAAATGTTTATTTCAGACTCTAATAACGTAGAAATCGTGTTTCAAGTTGAAATACGCCTTGGGACCATATCTCACCTAAAGTAAATGGTAGAATCAAACTTTAACCAAACGTAATGTTTGTACCTAGGGTAAAGTTAAAAAGTTTCAACAATTTTAAAATATCACTATATTTAGGCGAGTAAACGAAAAATGTTCGTTTAAGACTCTAAAAACGTAGAAATCGTGTTTCAAGTTGAAATACGCCTTGTAAACGAAAAATGTTTATTTCAGACTCTAATAACGTAGAAATCGTGTTTCAAGTTGAAATACGCCTTGGGACCATATCTCACCTAAAGTAAATGGTAGAATCAAACTTTAACCAAACGTAATGGTTGTACCTAGGGTAAAGTTAAAAAGTTTCAACAATTTTAAAATATCACTATATTTAGGCGAGTAAACGAAAAATGTTCGTTTAAGACTCTAAAAACGTAGAAATCGTGTTTCAAGTTGAAATACGCCTTGTAAACGAAAAATGTTTATTTCAGACTCTAATAACGTAGAAATCGTGTTTCAAGTTGAAATACGCCTTGGGACCATATCTCACCTAAATTAAATGGTAGAATCAAACTTTAACCAAACGTAATGTTTGTACCTAGGGTAAAGTTAAAAAGTTTAAACAATTTTAAAATATCACTATATTTAGGCGAGTAAACGAAAAATGTTCATTTCAGACTCTAAAAACGTAGAAATCGTGTTTCAAGTTGAAATACGCCTTGTAAACGAAAAATGTTTATTTCAGACTCTAATAACGTAGAAATCGTGTTTCAAGTTGAAATACGCCTTGGGACCATTTAACCAAACGTAATGTTTGTACCTAGGGTAAAGTTAAAAAGTTTAAACAATTTTAAAATATCACTAGATTTAGGCGAGTAAACGAAAAATGTTCGTTTCAGACTCTAAAAACGTAGAAATCGTGTTTCAAGTTGAAATACGCCTTGTAAACGAAAAATGTTTATTTCAGACTCTAATAACGTAGAAATCGTGTTTCAAGTTGAAATACGCCTTGGGACCATATCTCACCTAAAGTAAATGGTAGAATCAAACTTTAACCAAACGTAATGTTTGTACCTAGGGTAAAGTTAAAAAGTTTAAACAATTTTAAAATATCACTATATTTAGGCGAGTAAACGAAAAATGTTCATTTCAGACTAAAAACGTAGAAATCGTGTTTCAAGTTGAAATACGCCTTGTAAACGAAAAATGTTTATTTCAGACTCTAATAACGTAGAAATCGTGTTTCAAGTTGAAATACGCCTTGGGACCATATCTCACCTAAAGTAAATGGTAGAATCAAACTTTAACCAAACGTAATGTTTGTACCTAGGGTAAAGTTAAAAAGTTTAAACAATTTTAAAATATCACTATATTTAGGCGAGTAAACGAAAAATGTTCGTTTCAGACTCTAAAAACGTAGAAATCGTGTTTCAAGTTGAAATACGCCTTGTAAACGAAAAATGTTTATTTCAGACTCTAATAACGTAGAAATCGTGTTTCAAGTTGAAATACGCCTTGGGACCATATCTCACCTAAAGTAAATGGTAGAATCAAACTTTAACCAAACGTAATGTTTGTACCTAGGGTAAAGTTAAAAAGTTTCAACAATTTTAAAATATCACTATATTTAGGCGAGTAAACGAAAAATGTTCGTTTAAGACTCTAAAAACGTAGAAATCGTGTTTCAAGTTGAAATACGCCTTGTAAACGAAAAATGTTTATTTCAGACTCTAATAACGTAGAAATCGTGTTTCAAGTTGAAATACGCCTTCGGACCATATCTCACCTAAAGTAAATGGTAGAATCAAACTTTAACCAAACGTAATGGTTGTACCTAGGGTAAAGTTAAAAAGTTTCAACAATTTTAAAATATCACTATATTTAGGCGAGTAAACGAAAAATGTTCGTTTAAGACTCTAAAAACGTAGAAATCGTGTTTCAAGTTGAAATACGCCTTGTAAACGAAAAATGTTTATTTCAGACTCTAATAACGTAGAAATCGTGTTTCAAGTTGAAATACGCCTTGGGACCATATCTCACCTAAAGTAAATGGTAGAATCAAACTTTAACCAAACGTAATGTTTGTACCTAGGGTAAAGTTAAAAAGTTTCAACAATTTTAAAATATCACTATATTTAGGCGAGTAAACGAAAAATGTTCGTTTAAGACTCTAAAAACGTAGAAATCGTGTTTCAAGTTGAAATACGCCTTGTAAACGAAAAATGTTTATTTCAGACTCTAATAACGTAGAAATCGTGTTTCAAGTTGAAATACGCCTTGGTACCATATCTCACCTAAAGTAAATGGTAGAATCAAACTTTAACCAAACGTAATGTTTGTACCTAGGGTAAAGTTAAAAAGTTTAAACAATTTTAAAATATCACTATATTTAGGCGAGTAAACGAAAAATGTTCATTTCAGACTCTAAAAACGTAGAAATCGTGTTTCTAGTTGAAATACGCCAAACGTAATGTTTGTACCTAGGGTAAAGTTAAAAAGTTTCAACAATTTGAAAATATCACTATATTTAGGCGAGTAAACGAAAAATGTTCGTTTCAGACTCTAAAAACGTAGAAATCGTGTTTCAAGTTGAAATAGGCCTTGTAAACGAAAAATGTTTATTTCAGACTCTAATAACGTAGAAATCGTGTTTCAAGTTGAAATACGCCTTGGGACCATATCTCACCTAAAGTAAATGGTAGAATCAAACTTTAACCAAACGTAATGTTTGTAGCTAGGGTAAAGTTAAAAAGTTTAAACAATTTTAAAATATCACTATATTTAGGCGAGTAAACGAAAAATGTTCGTTTAAGACTCTAAAAACGTAGAAATCGTGTTTCAAGTTAAAATACGCCTTGTAAACGAAAAATGTTTATTTCAGACTCTAATAACGTAGAAATCGTGTTTCAAGTTGAAATACGCCTTGGGACCATATCTCACCTAAAGTAAATGGTAGAATCAAACTTTAACCAAACGTAATGTTTGTACCTAGGGTAAAGTTAAAAAGTTTAAACAATTTTAAAATATCACTATATTTAGGCGAGTATACGAAAAATGTTCATTTCAGACTCTAAAAACGTAGAAATCGTGTTTCAAGTTGAAATACGCCTTGTAAACGAAAAATGTTTATTTCAGACTCTAATAACGTAGAAATCGTGTTTCAAGTTGAAATACGCCTTGGGACCATTTAACCAAACGTAATGTTTGTACCTAGGGTAAAGTTAAAAAGTTTAAACAATTTTAAAATAGCACTAGATTTAGGCGAGTAAACGAAAAATGTTCGTTTCAGACTCTAAAAACGTAGAAATCGTGTTTCAAGTTGAAATACGCCTTGGGACCATATCTCACCTAAAGTAAATGGTAGAATCAAACTTTAACCAAACGTAATGTTTGTACCTAGGGTAAAGTTAAAAAGTTTAAACAATTTTAAAATATCACTATATTTAGGCGAGTAAACGAAAAATGTTCATTTCAGACTAAAAACGTAGAAATCGTGTTTCAAGTTGAAATACGCCTTGTAAACGAAAAATGTTTATTTCAGACTCTAATAACGTAGAAATCGTGTTTCAAGTTGAAATACGCCTTGGGACCATATCTCACCTAAAGTAAATGGTAGAATCAAACTTTAACCAAACGTAATGTTTGTACCTAGGGTAAAGTTAAAAAGTTTAAACAATTTTAAAATATCACTATATTTAGGCGAGTAAACGAAAAATGTTCGTTTCAGACTCTAAAAACGTAGAAATCGTGTTTCAAGTTGAAATACGCCTTGTAAACGAAAAATGTTTATTTCAGACTCTAATAACGTAGAAATCGTGTTTCAAGTTGAAATACGCCTTGGGACCATATCTCACCTAAAGTAAATGGTAGAATCAAACTTTAACCAAACGTAATGTTTGTACCTAGGGTAAAGTTAAAAAGTTTCAACAATTTTAAAATATCACTATATTTAGGCGAGTAAACGAAAAATGTTCGTTTAAGACTCTAAAAACGTAGAAATCGTGTTTCAAGTTGAAATACGCCTTGTAAACGAAAAATGTTTATTTCAGACTCTAATAACGTAGAAATCGTGTTTCAAGTTGAAATACGCCTTGGGACCATATCTCACCTAAAGTAAATGGTAGAATCAAACTTTAACCAAACGTAATGGTTGTACCTAGGGTAAAGTTAAAAAGTTTCAACAATTTTAAAATATCACTATATTTAGGCGAGTAAACGAAAAATGTTCGTTTAAGACTCTAAAAACGTAGAAATCGTGTTTCAAGTTGAAATACGCCTTGTAAACGAAAAATGTTTATTTCAGACTCTAATAACGTAGAAATCGTGTTTCAAGTTGAAATACGCCTTGGGACCATATCTCACCTAAAGTAAATGGTAGAATCAAACTTTAACCAAACGTAATGGTTGTACCTAGGGTAAAGTTAAAAAGTTTCAACAATTTTAAAATATCACTATATTTAGGCGAGTAAACGAAAAATGTTCATTTCAGACTCTAAAAACGTAGAAATCGTGTTTCTAGTTGAAATACGCCAAACGTAATGTTTGTACCTAGGGTAAAGTTAAAAAGTTTAAACAATTTGAAAATATCACTATATTTAGGCGAGTAAACGAAAAATGTTCATTTCAGACTCTAAAAACGTAGAAATCGTGTTTCAAGTTGAAATAGGCCTTGGGACTATATCTCACCTAAAGTAAATGGTAGAATCAAACTTTAACCAAACGTAATGTTTGTAGCTAGGGTAAAGTTAAAAAGTTTAAACAATTTTAAAATATCACTATATTTAGGCGAGTAAACGAAAAATGTTCGTTTAAGACTCTAAAAACGTAGAAATCGTGTTTCAACTTGAAATACGCCTTGTAAACGAAAAATGTTTATTTCAGACTCTAATAACGTAGAAATCGTGTTTCAAGTTGAAATACGCCTTGGGACCATATCTCACCTAAAGTAAATGGTAGAATCAAACTTTAACCAAACGTAATGTTTGTACCTAGGGTAAAGTTAAAAAGTTTAAACAATTTTAAAATATCACTATATTTAGGCGAGTATACGAAAAATGTTCATTTCAGACTCTAAAAACGTAGAAATCGTGTTTCAAGTTGAAATACGCCTTGTAAACGAAAAATGTTTATTTCAGACTCTAATAACGTAGAAATCGTGTTTCAAGTTGAAATACGCCTTGGGACCATTTAACCAAACGTAATGTTTGTACCTAGGGTAAAGTTAAAAAGTTTAAACAATTTTAAAATAGCACTAGATTTAGGCGAGTAAACGAAAAATGTTCGTTTCAGACTCTAAAAACGTAGAAATCGTGTTTCAAGTTGAAATACGCCTTGGGACCATATCTCACCTAAAGTAAATGGTAGAATCAAACTTTAACCAAACGTAATGTTTGTACCTAGGGTAAAGTTAAAAAGTTTAAACAATTTTAAAATATCACTATATTTAGGCGAGTAAACGAAAAATGTTCATTTCAGACTAAAAACGTAGAAATCGTGTTTCAAGTTGAAATACGCCTTGTAAACGAAAAATGTTTATTTCAGACTCTAATAACGTAGAAATCGTGTTTCAAGTTGAAATACGCCTTGGGACCATATCTCACCTAAAGTAAATGGTAGAATCAAACTTTAACCAAACGTAATGTTTGTACCTAGGGTAAAGTTAAAAAGTTTAAACAATTTTAAAATATCACTATATTTAGGCGAGTAAACGAAAAATGTTCGTCTCAGACTCTAAAACCGCAGAAATCGTGTTTCAAGTTGAAATACGCCTTGGTACCATATCTCACTTAAAGTAAATGGTAGAATCAAACTTTAACCAAACGTAATGTTTGTACCTAGTATAAAGTTAAAAAGTTTAAACAATTTTAAAATATCACTATATTTAGGCGAGTAAACGAAAAATGATCATTTCAGACTCTAAAAACGTAGAAATCGTGTTTCAAGTTGAAATACGCCTTGTAAACGAAAAATGTTTATTTCAGACTCTAATAACGTAGAAATCGTGTTTCAAGTTGAAATACGTCTTGGGACCATATCTCACCTAAAGTAAATGGTAGAATCAAACTTTAACCAAACGTAATGTTTGTACCTAGGGTAAAGTTAAAAAGTTTAAACAATTTTAAAATATCACTATATTTAGGCGAGTAAACGAAAAATGTTCGTTTCAGACTCTAAAAACGTAGAAATCGTGTTTCAAGTTGAAATACGCCTTGTAAACGAAAAATGTTTATTTCAGACTCTAATAACGTAGAAATCGTGTTTCAAGTTGAAATACGCCTTGGGACCATATCTCACCTAAAGTAAATGGTAGAATCAAACTTTAACCAAACGTAATGTTTGTACCTAGTATAAAGTTAAAAAGTTTAAACAATTTTAAAATATCACTATATTTAGGCGAGTAAACGAAAAATGTTCATTTCAGACTCTAAAAACGTAGAAATCGTGTTTCAAGTTGAAATTCGCCTTGTAAACGAAAAATGTTTATTTCAGACTCTAATAACGTAGAAATCGTGTTTCAAGTTGAAATACGCCTTGGGACCATATCTCACCTAAAGTAAATGGTAGAATCAAACTTTAACCAAACGTAATGTTTGTACCTAGGGTAAAGTTAAAAAGTTTAAACAATTTTAAAATATCACTAGATTTAGGCGAGTAAACGAAAAATGTTCGTTTCAGACTCTAAAAACGTAGAAATCGTGTTTCAAGTTGAAATACGCCTTGTAAACGAAAAATGTTTATTTCAGACTCTAATAACGTAGAAATCGTGTTTCAAGTTGAAATACGCCTTGGGACCATATCTCACCTAAAGTAAATGGTAGAATCAAACTTTAACCAAACGTAATGTTTGTACCTAGGGTAAAGTTAAAAAGTTTAAACAATTTTAAAATATCACTATATTTAGGCGAGTAAACGAAAAATGTTCATTTCAGACAAAAAATGTAGAAATCGTGTTTCAAGTTGAAATACGCCTTGTAAACGAAAAATGTTTATTTCAGACTCTAATAACGTAGAAATCGTGTTTCAAGTTGAAATACGCCTTGGGACCATATCTCACCTAAAGTAAATGGTAGAATCAAACTTTTACCAAACGTAATGTTTGTACCTAGGGTAAAGTTAAAAAGTTTAAACAATTTTAAAATATCACTATATTTAGGCGAGTAAACGAAAAATGTTCATTTCAGACTAAAAACGTAGAAATCGTGTTTTTAAGTTGAAATACGCCTTGGAAACGAAAAATGTTTATTTCAGACTCTAAAAACGTAGAAATCGTGTTTCAAGTTGAAATACACATTGGGACCATATCTCACCTAAAGTAAATGGTAGAATCAAACTTTAACCAAACGTAATGTTTGTATCTAGGGTAAAGTTAAAAAGTTTAAACAATTTTAAAATATCACTATATTTAGGCGAGTAAACGAAAAATGTTCGTCTCAGACTCTAAAACCGCAGAAATCGTGTTTCAAGTTGAAATACGCCTTGGTACCATATCTCACCTAAAGTAAATGGTAGAATCAAACTTTAACCAAACGTAATGTTTGTACCTAGTATAAAGTTAAAAAGTTTAAACAATTTTAAAATATCACTATATTTAGGCGAGTAAACGAAAAATGATCATTTCAGACTCTAAAAACGTAGAAATCGTGTTTCAAGTTGAAATACGCCTTGTAAACGAAAAATGTTTATTTCAGACTCTAATAACGTAGAAATCGTGTTTCAAGTTGAAATACGCCTTGGGACCATATCTCACCTAAAGTAAATGGTAGAATCAAACTTTAACCAAACGTAATGTTTGTACCTAGGGTAAAGTTAAAAAGTTTAAACAATTTTAAAATATCACTATATTTAGGCGAGTAAACGAAAAATGTTCGTTTCAGACTCTAAAAACGTAGAAATCGTGTTTCAAGTTGAAATACGCCTTGTAAACGAAAAATTTTTATTTCAGACTCTAATAACGTAGAAATCGTGTTTCAAGTTGAAATACGCCTTGGGACCATATCTCACCTAAAGTAAATGGTAGAATCAAACTTTAACCAAACGTAATGTTTGTACCTAGGGTAAAGTTAAAAAGTTTAAACAATTTTAAAATATCACTAGATTTAGGCGAGTAAACGAAAAATGTTCGTTTAAGACTCTAAAAACGTAGAAATCGTGTTTCAAGTTGAAATACGCCTTGTAAACGAAAAATGTTTATTTCAGACTCTAATAACGTAGAAATCGTGTTTCAAGTTGAAATACGCCTTGGGACCATATCTCACCTAAAGTAAATGGTAGAATCAAACTTTAACCAAACGTAATGTTTGTACCTAGGGTAAAGTTAAAAAGTTTAAACAATTTTAAAATATCACTATATTTAGGCGAGTAAACAAAAAATGTTCATTTCAGACAAAAAACGTAGAAATCGTGTTTCAAGTTGAAATACGCCTTGTAAACGAAAAATGTTTATTTCACACTCTAATAACGTAGAAATCGTGTTTCAAGTTGAAATACGCCTTGGGACCATATCTCACCTAAAGTAAATGGTAGAATCAAACTTTAACCAAACGTAATGTTTGTACCTAGGGTAAAGTTAAAAAGTTTAAACAATTTTAAAATGTCACTATATTTAGGCGAGTAAACGAAAAATGTTCATTTCAGACTAAAAACGTAGAAATCGTGTTTTTAAGTTGAAATACGCCTTGTAAACGAAAAATGTTTATTTCAGACTCTAATAACGTAGAAATCGTGTTTCAAGTTGAAATACACCTTGGGACCATATCTCACCTAAAGTAAATGGTAGAATCAAACTTTAACCAAACGTAATGTTTGTACCTAGGGTAAAGTTAAAAAGTTTAAACAATTTTAAAATATCACTATATTTAGGCGAGTAAACGAAAAATGTTCGTTTCAGACTCTAAAAACGTAGAAATCGTGTTTCAAGTTGAAATACGCCTTGTAAACGAAAAATGTTTATTTCAGACTCTAATAACGTAGAAATCGTGTTTCAAGTTGAAATACGCCTTGGGACCATATCTCACCTAAAGTAAATGGTAGAATCAAACTTTAACCAAACGTAATGTTTGTACCTAGTATAAAGTTAAAAAGTTTAAACAATTTTAAAATATCACTATATTTAGGCGAGTAAACGAAAAATGTTCATTTCAGACTCTAAAAACGTAGAAATCGTGTTTCAAGTTGAAATACGCCTTGTAAACGAAAAATGTTTATTTCAGACTCTAATAACGTAGAAATCGTGTTTCAAGTTGAAATACGCCTTGGGACCATATCTCACCTAAAGTAAATGGTAGAATCAAACTTTAACCAAACGTAATGTTTGTACCTAGGGTAAAGTTAAAAAGTTTAAACAATTTTAAAATATCACTAGATTTAGGCGAGTAAACGAAAAATGTTCGTTTCAGACTCTAAAAACGTAGAAATCGTGTTTCAAGTTGAAATACGCCTTGTAAACGAAAAATGTTTATTTCAGACTCTAATAACGTAGAAATCGTGTTTCAAGTTGAAATACGCCTTGGGACCATATCTCACCTAAAGTAAATGGTAGAATCAAACTTTAACCAAACGTAATGTTTGTACCTAGGGTAAAGTTAAAAAGTTTAAACAATTTTAAAATATCACTATATTTAGGCGAGTAAACGAAAAATGTTCATTTCAGACTAAAAACGTAGAAATCGTGTTTCAAGTTGAAATACGCCTTGTAAACGAAAAATGTTTATTTCAGACTCTAAGAACGTAGAAATCGTGTTTCAAGTTGAAATACGCCTTGGGACCATATCTCACCTAAAGTAAATGGTAGAATCAAACTTTAACCAAACGTAATGTTTGTACCTAGGGTAAAGTTAAAAAGTTTAAACAATTTTAAAATATCACTATATTTAGGCGAGTAAACGAAAAATGTTCGTTTCAGACTCTAAAAACGTAGAAATCGTGTTTCAAGTTGAAATACGCCTTGTAAACGAAAAATGTTTATTTCAGACTCTAATAACGTAGAAATCGTGTTTCAAGTTGAAATACGCCTTGGGACCATATCTCACCTAAAGTAAATGGTAGAATCAAACTTTAACCAAACGTAATGTTTGTACCTAGGGTAAAGTTAAAAAGTTTAAACAATTTTAAAATATCACTATATTTAGGCGAGTAAACGAAAAATGTTCATTTCAGACAAAAAATGTAGAAATCGTGTTTCAAGTTGAAATACGCCTTGTAAACGAAAAATGTTTATTTCAGACTCTAATAACGTAGAAATCGTGTTTCAAGTTGAAATACGCCTTGGGACCATATCTCACCTAAAGTAAATGGTAGAATCAAACTTTTACCAAACGTAATGTTTGTACCTAGGGTAAAGTTAAAAAGTTTAAACAATTTTAAAATATCACTATATTTAGACGAGTAAACGAAAAATGTTCATTTCAGACTAAAAACGTAGAAATCGTGTTTTTAAGTTGAAATACGCCTTGGAAACGAAAAATGTTTATTTCAGACTCTAATAACGTAGAAATCGTGTTTCAAGTTGAAATACACCTTGGGACCATATCTCACCTAAAGTAAATGGTAGAATCAAACTTTAACCAAACGTAATGTTAGTACCTAGGGTAAAGTTATAAAGTTTAAACAATTTGAAAATATCACTATATTTAGGCGAGTAAACGAAAAATGTTCGTTTCAGACTCTAAAAACGTAGAAATCGTGTTTCAAGTTGAAATAGGCCTTGGGACTATATCTCACCTAAAGTAAATGGTAGAATCAAACTTTAACCAAACGTAATGTTTGTAGCTAGGGTAAAGTTAAAAAGTTTCAACAATTTTAAAATATCACTATATTTAGGCGAGTAAACGAAAAATGTTCGTTTAAGACTCTAAAAACGTAGAAATCGTGTTTCAAGTTGAAATAGGCCTTGGGACTATATCTCACCTAAAGTAAATGGTAGAATCAAACTTTAACCAAACGTAATGTTTGTACCTAGGGTAAAGTTAAAAAGTTTAAACAATTTTAAAATATCACTATATTTAGGCGAGTAAACGAAAAATGTTCATTTCAGACTCTAAAAACGTAGAAATCGTGTTTCTAGTTGAAATACGCCAAACGTAATGTTTGTACCTAGGGTAAAGTTAAAAAGTTTAAACAATTTGAAAATATCACTATATTTAGGCGAGTAAACGAAAAATGTTCGTTTCAGACTCTAAAAACGTAGAAATCGTGTTTCAAGTTGAAATAGGCCTTGGGACTATATCTCACCTAAAGTAAATGGTAGAATCAAACTTTAACCAAACGTAATGTTTGTAGCTAGGGTAAAGTTAAAAAGTTTCAACAATTTTAAAATATCACTATATTTAGGCGAGTAAACGAAAAATGTTCGTTTAAGACTCTAAAAACGTAGAAATCGTGTTTCAAGTTGAAATACGCCTTGTAAACGAAAAATGTTTATTTCAGACTCTAATAACGTAGAAATCGTGTTTCAAGTTGAAATACGCCTTGGGACCATATCTCACCTAAAGTAAATGGTAGAATCAAACTTTAACCAAACGTAATGTTTGTACCTAGGGTAAAGTTAAAAAGTTTAAACAATTTTAAAATATCACTATATTTAGGCGAGTATACGAAAAATGTTCATTTCAGACTCTAAAAACGTAGAAATCGTGTTTCAAGTTGAAATACGCCTTGTAAACGAAAAATGTTTATTTCAGACTCTAATAACGTAGAAATCGTGTTTCAAGTTGAAATACGCCTTGGGACCATTTAACCAAACGTAATGTTTGTACCTAGGGTAAAGTTAAAAAGTTTAAACAATTTTAAAATAGCACTAGATTTAGGCGAGTAAACGAAAAATGTTCGTTTCAGACTCTAAAAACGTAGAAATCGTGTTTCAAGTTGAAATACGCCTTGGGACCATATCTCACCTAAAGTAAATGGTAGAATCAAACTTTAACCAAACGTAATGTTTGTACCTAGGGTAAAGTTAAAAAGTTTAAACAATTTTAAAATATCACTATATTTAGGCGAGTAAACGAAAAATGTTCATTTCAGACTAAAAACGTAGAAATCGTGTTTCAAGTTGAAATACGCCTTGTAAACGAAAAATGTTTATTTCAGACTCTAATAACGTAGAAATCGTGTTTCAAGTTGAAATACGCCTTGGGACCATATCTCACCTAAAGTAAATGGTAGAATCAAACTTTAACCAAACGTAATGTTTGTACCTAGGGTAAAGTTAAAAAGTTTAAACAATTTTAAAATATCACTATATTTAGGCGAGTAAACGAAAAATGTTCGTTTCAGACTCTAAAAACGTAGAAATCGTGTTTCAAGTTGAAATACGCCTTGTAAACGAAAAATGTTTATTTCAGACTCTAATAACGTAGAAATCGTGTTTCAAGTTGAAATACGCCTTGGGACCATATCTCACCTAAAGTAAATGGTAGAATCAAACTTTAACCAAACGTAATGTTTGTACCTAGGGTAAAGTTAAAAAGTTTCAACAATTTTAAAATATCACTATATTTAGGCGAGTAAACGAAAAATGTTCGTTTAAGACTCTAAAAACGTAGAAATCGTGTTTCAAGTTGAAATACGCCTTGTAAACGAAAAATGTTTATTTCAGACTCTAATAACGTAGAAATCGTGTTTCAAGTTGAAATACGCCTTGGGACCATATCTCACCTAAAGTAAATGGTAGAATCAAACTTTAACCAAACGTAATGGTTGTACCTAGGGTAAAGTTAAAAAGTTTCAACAATTTTAAAATATCACTATATTTAGGCGAGTAAACGAAAAATGTTCGTTTAAGACTCTAAAAACGTAGAAATCGTGTTTCAAGTTGAAATACGCCTTGTAAACGAAAAATGTTTATTTCAGACTCTAATAACGTAGAAATCGTGTTTCAAGTTGAAATACGCCTTGGGACCATATCTCACCTAAAGTAAATGGTAGAATCAAACTTTAACCAAACGTAATGGTTGTACCTAGGGTAAAGTTAAAAAGTTTAAACAATTTTAAAATATCACTATATTTAGGCGAGTAAACGAAAAATGTTCATTTCAGACTCTAAAAACGTAGAAATCGTGTTTCTAGTTGAAATACGCCAAACGTAATGTTTGTACCTAGGGTAAAGTTAAAAAGTTTAAACAATTTGAAAATATCACTATATTTAGGCGAGTAAACGAAAAATGTTCGTTTCAGACTCTAAAAACGTAGAAATCGTGTTTCAAGTTGAAATAGGCCTTGGGACTATATCTCACCTAAAGTAAATGGTAGAATCAAACTTTAACCAAACGTAATGTTTGTAGCTAGGGTAAAGTTAAAAAGTTTAAACAATTTTAAAATATCACTATATTTAGGCGAGTAAACGAAAAATGTTCGTTTAAGACTCTAAAAACGTAGAAATCGTGTTTCAAGTTGAAATACGCCTTGTAAACGAAAAATGTTTATTTCAGACTCTAATAACGTAGAAATCGTGTTTCAAGTTGAAATACGCCTTGGGACCATATCTCACCTAAAGTAAATGGTAGAATCAAACTTTAACCAAACGTAATGTTTGTACCTAGGGTAAAGTTAAAAAGTTTAAACAATTTTAAAATATCACTATATTTAGGCGAGTATACGAAAAATGTTCATTTCAGACTCTAAAAACGTAGAAATCGTGTTTCAAGTTGAAATACGCCTTGTAAACGAAAAATGTTTATTTCAGACTCTAATAACGTAGAAATCGTGTTTCAAGTTGAAATACGCCTTGGGACCATTTAACCAAACGTAATGTTTGTACCTAGGGTAAAGTTAAAAAGTTTAAACAATTTTAAAATAGCATTAGATTTAGGCGAGTAAACGAAAAATGTTCGTTTCAGACTCTAAAAACGTAGAAATCGTGTTTCAAGTTGAAATACGCCTTGGGACCATATCTCACCTAAAGTAAATGGTAGAATCAAACTTTAACCAAACGTAATGTTTGTACCTAGGGTAAAGTTAAAAAGTTTAAACAATTTTAAAATATCACTATATTTAGGCGAGTAAACGAAAAATGTTCATTTCAGACTCTAAAAACGTAGAAATCGTGTTTCTAGTTGAAATACGCCAAACGTAATGTTTGTACCTAGGGTAAAGTTAAAAAGTTTAAACAATTTGAAAATATCACTATATTTAGGCGAGTAAACGAAAAATGTTCGTTTCAGACTCTAAAAACGTAGAAATCGTGTTTCAAGTTGAAATAGGCCTTGGGACTATATCTCACCTAAAGTAAATGGTAGAATCAAACTTTAACCAAACGTAATGTTTGTAGCTAGGGTAAAGTTAAAAAGTTTCAACAATTTTAAAATATCACTATATTTAGGCGAGTAAACGAAAAATGTTCGTTTAAGACTCTAAAAACGTAGAAATCGTGTTTCAAGTTGAAATACGCCTTGTAAACGAAAAATGTTTATTTCAGACTCTAATAACGTAGAAATCGTGTTTCAAGTTGAAATACGCCTTGGGACCATATCTCACCTAAAGTAAATGGTAGAATCAAACTTTAACCAAACGTAATGTTTGTACCTAGGGTAAAGTTAAAAAGTTTAAACAATTTTAAAATATCACTATATTTAGGCGAGTATACGAAAAATGTTCATTTCAGACTCTAAAAACGTAGAAATCGTGTTTCAAGTTGAAATACGCCTTGTAAACGAAAAATGTTTATTTCAGACTCTAATAACGTAGAAATCGTGTTTCAAGTTGAAATACGCCTTGGGACCATTTAACCAAACGTAATGTTTGTACCTAGGGTAAAGTTAAAAAGTTTAAACAATTTTAAAATAGCACTAGATTTAGGCGAGTAAACGAAAAATGTTCGTTTCAGACTCTAAAAACGTAGAAATCGTGTTTCAAGTTGAAATACGCCTTGGGACCATATCTCACCTAAAGTAAATGGTAGAATCAAACTTTAACCAAACGTAATGTTTGTACCTAGGGTAAAGTTAAAAAGTTTAAACAATTTTAAAATATCACTATATTTAGGCGAGTAAACGAAAAATGTTCATTTCAGACTAAAAACGTAGAAATCGTGTTTCAAGTTGAAATACGCCTTGTAAACGAAAAATGTTTATTTCAGACTCTAATAACGTAGAAATCGTGTTTCAAGTTGAAATACGCCTTGGGACCATATCTCACCTAAAGTAAATGGTAGAATCAAACTTTAACCAAACGTAATGTTTGTACCTAGGGTAAAGTTAAAAAGTTTAAACAATTTTAAAATATCACTATATTTAGGCGAGTAAACGAAAAATGTTCGTTTCAGACTCTAAAAACGTAGAAATCGTGTTTCAAGTTGAAATACGCCTTGTAAACGAAAAATGTTTATTTCAGACTCTAATAACGTAGAAATCGTGTTTCAATTTGAAATACGCCTTGGGACCATATCTCACCTAAAGTAAATGGTAGAATCAAACTTTAACCAAACGTAATGTTTGTACCTAGGGTAAAGTTAAAAAGTTTCAACAATTTTAAAATATCACTATATTTAGGCGAGTAAATGAAAAATGTTCGTTTAAGACTCTAAAAACGTAGAAATCGTGTTTCAAGTTGAAATACGCCTTGTAAACGAAAAATGTTTATTTCAGACTCTAATAACGTAGAAATCGTGTTTCAAGTTGAAATACGCCTTGGGACCATATCTCACCTAAAGTAAATGGTAGAATCAAACTTTAACCAAACGTAATGGTTGTACCTAGGGTAAAGTTAAAAAGTTTCAACAATTTTAAAATATCACTATATTTAGGCGAGTAAACGAAAAATGTTCGTTTAAGACTCTAAAAACGTAGAAATCGTGTTTCAAGTTGAAATACGCCTTGTAAACGAAAAATGTTTATTTCAGACTCTAATAACGTAGAAATCGTGTTTCAAGTTGAAATACGCCTTGGGACCATATCTCACCTAAAGTAAATGGTAGAATCAAACTTTAACCAAACGTAATGGTTGTACCTAGGGTAAAGTTAAAAAGTTTAAACAATTTTAAAATATCACTATATTTAGGCGAGTAAACGAAAAATGTTCATTTCAGACTCTAAAAACGTAGAAATCGTGTTTCTAGTTGAAATACGCCAAACGTAATGTTTGTACCTAGGGTAAAGTTAAAAAGTTTAAACAATTTGAAAATATCACTATATTTAGGCGAGTAAACGAAAAATGTTCGTTTCAGACTCTAAAAACGTAGAAATCGTGTTTCAAGTTGAAATAGGCCTTGGGACTATATCTCACCTAAAGTAAATGGTAGAATCAAACTTTAACCAAACGTAATGTTTGTAGCTAGGGTAAAGTTAAAAAGTTTAAACAATTTTAAAATATCACTATATTTAGGCGAGTAAACGAAAAATGTTCGTTTAAGACTCTAAAAACGTAGAAATCGTGTTTCAAGTTGAAATACGCCTTGTAAACGAAAAATGTTTATTTCAGACTCTAATAACGTAGAAATCGTGTTTCAAGTTGAAATACGCCTTGGGACCATATCTCACCTAAAGTAAATGGTAGAATCAAACTTTAACCAAACGTAATGTTTGTACCTAGGGTAAAGTTAAAAAGTTTAAACAATTTTAAAATATCACTATATTTAGGCGAGTATACGAAAAATGTTCATTTCAGACTCTAAAAACGTAGAAATCGTGTTTCAAGTTGAAATACGCCTTGTAAACGAAAAATGTTTATTTCAGACTCTAATAACGTAGAAATCGTGTTTCAAGTTGAAATACGCCTTGGGACCATTTAACCAAACGTAATGTTTGTACCTAGGGTAAAGTTAAAAAGTTTAAACAATTTTAAAATAGCATTAGATTTAGGCGAGTAAACGAAAAATGTTCGTTTCAGACTCTAAAAACGTAGAAATCGTGTTTCAAGTTGAAATACGCCTTGGGACCATATCTCACCTAAAGTAAATGGTAGAATCAAACTTTAACCAAACGTAATGTTTGTACCTAGGGTAAAGTTAAAAAGTTTAAACAATTTTAAAATATCACTATATTTAGGCGAGTAAACGAAAAATGTTCATTTCAGACTAAAAACGTAGAAATCGTGTTTCAAGTTGAAATACGCCTTGTAAACGAAAAATGTTTATTTCAGACTCTAATAACGTAGAAATCGTGTTTCAAGTTGAAATACGCCTTGGGACCATATCTCACCTAAAGTAAATGGTAGAATCAAACTTTAACCAAACGTAATGTTTGTACCTAGGGTAAAGTTAAAAAGTTTCAACAATTTTAAAATATCACTATATTTAGGCGAGTAAACGAAAAATGTTCGTTTAAGACTCTAAAAACGTAGAAATCGTGTTTCAAGTTGAAATACGCCTTGTAAACGAAAAATGTTTATTTCAGACTCTAATAACGTAGAAATCGTGTTTCAAGTTGAAATACGCCTTGGGACCATATCTCACCTAAAGTAAATGGTAGAATCAAACTTTAACCAAACGTAATGGTTGTACCTAGGGTAAAGTTAAAAAGTTTCAACAATTTTAAAATATCACTATATTTAGGCGAGTAAACGAAAAATGTTCGTTTAAGACTCTAAAAACGTAGAAATCGTGTTTCAAGTTGAAATACGCCTTGTAAACGAAAAATGTTTATTTCAGACTCTAATAACGTAGAAATCGTGTTTCAAGTTGAAATACGCCTTGGGACCATATCTCACCTAAAGTAAATGGTAGAATCAAACTTTAACCAAACGTAATGTTTGTACCTAGGGTAAAGTTAAAAAGTTTAAACAATTTTAAAATATCACTATATTTAGGCGAGTAAACGAAAAATGTTCATTTCAGACTCAAAAAACGTAGAAATCGTGTTTCAAGTTGAAATACGCCTTGTAAACGAAAAATGTTTATTTCAGACTCTAATAACGTAGAAATCGTGTTTCAAGTTGAAATACGCCTTGGGACCATATCTCACCTAAAGTAAATGGTAGAATCAAACTTTAACCAAACGTAATGTTTGTACCTAGGGTAAAGTTAAAAAGTTTCAACAATTTTAAAATATCACTATATTTAGGCGAGTAAACGAAAAATGTTCGTTTAAGACTCTAAAAACGTAGAAATCGTGTTTCAAGTTGAAATACGCCTTGTAAACGAAAAATGTTTATTTCAGACTCTAATAACGTAGAAATCGTGTTTCAAGTTGAAATACGCCTTGGGACCATATCTCACCTAAAGTAAATGGTAGAATCAAACTTTAACCAAACGTAATGGTTGTACCTAGGGTAAAGTTAAAAAGTTTCAACAATTTTAAAATATCACTATATTTAGGCGAGTAAACGAAAAATGTTCGTTTAAGACTCTAAAAACGTAGAAATCGTGTTTCAAGTTGAAATACGCCTTGTAAACGAAAAATGTTTATTTCAGACTCTAATAACGTAGAAATCGTGTTTCAAGTTGAAATACGCCTTGGGACCATATCTCACCTAAATTAAATGGTAGAATCAAACTTTAACCAAACGTAATGTTTGTACCTAGGGTAAAGTTAAAAAGTTTAAACAATTTTAAAATATCACTATATTTAGGCGAGTAAACGAAAAATGTTCATTTCAGACTCTAAAAACGTAGAAATCGTGTTTCAAGTTGAAATACGCCTTGTAAACGAAAAATGTTTATTTCAGACTCTAATAACGTAGAAATCGTGTTTCAAGTTGAAATACGCCTTGGGACCATTTAACCAAACGTAATGTTTGTACCTAGGGTAAAGTTAAAAAGTTTAAACAATTTTAAAATATCACTAGATTTAGGCGAGTAAACGAAAAATGTTCGTTTCAGACTCTAAAAACGTAGAAATCGTGTTTCAAGTTGAAATACGCCTTGTAAACGAAAAATGTTTATTTCAGACTCTAATAACGTAGAAATCGTGTTTCAAGTTGAAATACGCCTTGGGACCATATCTCACCTAAAGTAAATGGTAGAATCAAACTTTAACCAAACGTAATGTTTGTACCTAGGGTAAAGTTAAAAAGTTTAAACAATTTTAAAATATCACTATATTTAGGCGAGTAAACGAAAAATGTTCATTTCAGACTAAAAACGTAGAAATCGTGTTTCAAGTTGAAATACGCCTTGTAAACGAAAAATGTTTATTTCAGACTCTAATAACGTAGAAATCGTGTTTCAAGTTGAAATACGCCTTGGGACCATATCTCACCTAAAGTAAATGGTAGAATCAAACTTTAACCAAACGTAATGTTTGTACCTAGGGTAAAGTTAAAAAGTTTAAACAATTTTAAAATATCACTATATTTAGGCGAGTAAACGAAAAATGTTCGTTTCAGACTCTAAAAACGTAGAAATCGTGTTTCAAGTTGAAATACGCCTTGTAAACGAAAAATGTTTATTTCAGACTCTAATAACGTAGAAATCGTGTTTCAAGTTGAAATACGCCTTGGGACCATATCTCACCTAAAGTAAATGGTAGAATCAAACTTTAACCAAACGTAATGTTTGTACCTAGGGTAAAGTTAAAAAGTTTAAACAATTTTAAAATATCACTAGATTTAGGCGAGTAAACGAAAAATGTTCGTTTCAGACTCTAAAAACGTAGAAATCGTGTTTCAAGTTGAAATACGCCTTGTAAACGAAAAATGTTTATTTCAGACTCTAATAACGTAGAAATCGTGTTTCAAGTTGAAATACGCCTTGGGACCATATCTCACCTAAAGTAAATGGTAGAATCAAACTTTAACCAAACGTAATGTTTGTACCTAGGGTAAAGTTAAAAAGTTTCAACAATTTTAAAATATCACTATATTTAGGCGAGTAAACGAAAAATGTTCGTTTAAGACTCTAAAAACGTAGAAATCGTGTTTCAAGTTGAAATACGCCTTGTAAACGAAAAATGTTTATTTCAGACTCTAATAACGTAGAAATCGTGTTTCAAGTTGAAATACGCCTTGGGACCATATCTCACCTAAAGTAAATGGTAGAATCAAACTTTAACCAAACGTAATGGTTGTACCTAGGGTAAAGTTAAAAAGTTTCAACAATTTTAAAATATCACTATATTTAGGCGAGTAAACGAAAAATGTTCGTTTAAGACTCTAAAAACGTAGAAATCGTGTTTCAAGTTGAAATACGCCTTGTAAACGAAAAATGTTTATTTCAGACTCTAATAACGTAGAAATCGTGTTTCAAGTTGAAATACGCCTTGGGACCATATCTCACCTAAATTAAATGGTAGAATCAAACTTTAACCAAACGTAATGTTTGTACCTAGGGTAAAGTTAAAAAGTTTAAACAATTTTAAAATATCACTATATTTAGGCGAGTAAACGAAAAATGTTCATTTCAGACTCTAAAAACGTAGAAATCGTGTTTCAAGTTGAAATACGCCTTGTAAACGAAAAATGTTTATTTCAGACTCTAATAACGTAGAAATCGTGTTTCAAGTTGAAATACGCCTTGGGACCATTTAACCAAACGTAATGTTTGTACCTAGGGTAAAGTTAAAAAGTTTAAACAATTTTAAAATATCACTAGATTTAGGCGAGTAAACGAAAAATGTTCGTTTCAGACTCTAAAAACGTAGAAATCGTGTTTCAAGTTGAAATACGCCTTGTAAACGAAAAATGTTTATTTCAGACTCTAATAACGTAGAAATCGTGTTTCAAGTTGAAATACGCCTTGGGACCATATCTCACCTAAAGTAAATGGTAGAATCAAACTTTAACCAAACGTAATGTTTGTACCTAGGGTAAAGTTAAAAAGTTTAAACAATTTTAAAATATCACTATATTTAGGCGAGTAAACGAAAAATGTTCATTTCAGACTAAAAACGTAGAAATCGTGTTTCAAGTTGAAATACGCCTTGTAAACGAAAAATGTTTATTTCAGACTCTAATAACGTAGAAATCGTGTTTCAAGTTGAAATACGCCTTGGGACCATATCTCACCTAAAGTAAATGGTAGAATCAAACTTTAACCAAACGTAATGTTTGTACCTAGGGTAAAGTTAAAAAGTTTAAACAATTTTAAAATATCACTATATTTAGGCGAGTAAACGAAAAATGTTCGTTTCAGACTCTAAAAACGTAGAAATCGTGTTTCAAGTTGAAATACGCCTTGTAAACGAAAAATGTTTATTTCAGACTCTAATAACGTAGAAATCGTGTTTCAAGTTGAAATACGCCTTGGGACCATATCTCACCTAAAGTAAATGGTAGAATCAAACTTTAACCAAACGTAATGTTTGTACCTAGGGTAAAGTTAAAAAGTTTAAACAATTTTAAAATATCACTAGATTTAGGCGAGTAAACGAAAAATGTTCGTTTCAGACTCTAAAAACGTAGAAATCGTGTTTCAAGTTGAAATACGCCTTGTAAACGAAAAATGTTTATTTCAGACTCTAATAACGTAGAAATCGTGTTTCAAGTTGAAATACGCCTTGGGACCATATCTCACCTAAAGTAAATGGTAGAATCAAACTTTAACCAAACGTAATGTTTGTACCTAGGGTAAAGTTAAAAAGTTTAAACAATTTTAAAATATCACTATATTTAGGCGAGTAAACGAAAAATGTTCGTTTCAGACTCTAAAAACGTAGAAATCGTGTTTCAAGTTGAAATACGCCTTGTAAACGAAAAATGTTTATTTCAGACTCTAATAACGTAGAAATCGTGTTTCAAGTTGAAATACGCCTTGGGACCATATCTCACCTAAAGTAAATGGTAGAATCAAACTTTAACCAAACGTAATGTTTGTACCTAGGGTAAAGTTAAAAAGTTTAAACAATTTTAAAATATCACTATATTTAGGCGAGTAAACGAAAAATGATCATTTCAGACTCTAAAAACGTAGAAATCGTGTTTCAAGTTGAAATACGCCTTGTAAACGAAAAATGTTTATTTCAGACTCTAATAACGTAGAAATCGTGTTTCAAGTTGAAATACGCCTTGGGACCATATCTCACCTAAAGTAAATGGTAGAATCAAACTTTTACCAAACGTAATGTTTGTACCTAGGGTAAAGTTAAAAAGTTTAAACAATTTGAAAATATCACTATATTTAGGCGAGTAAACGAAAAATGTTCGTCTCAGACTCTAAAACCGCAGAAATCGTGTTTCAAGTTGAAATACGCCTTGGTACCATATCTCACCTAAAGTAAATGGTAGAATCAAACTTTAACCAAACGTAATGTTTGTACCTAGGGTAAAGTTAAAAAGTTTAAACAATTTTAAAATATCACTATATTTAGGCGAGTAAACGAAAAATGTTCATTTGAGACTCTAAAAACGTAGAAATCGTGTTTCTAGTTGAAATACGCCAAACGTAATGTTTGTACCTAGGGTAAAGTTAAAAAGTTTAAACAATTTGAAAATATCACTATATTTAGGCGAGTAAACGAAAAATGTTCGTTTCAGACTCTAAAAACGTAGAAATCGTGTTTCAAGTTGAAATACGCCTTGTAAACGAAAAATGTTTATTTCAGACTCTAATAACGTAGAAATCGTGTTTCAAGTTGAAATACGCCTTGGGACTATATCTCACCTAAAGTAAATGGTAGAATCAAACTTTAACCAAACGTAATGTTTGTACCTAGGGTAAAGTTAAAAAGTTTAAACAATTTTAAAATATCACTATATTTAGGCGAGTAAACGAAAAATGTTCGTTTCAGACTCTAAAAACGTAGAAATCGTGTTTCAAGTTGAAATACGCCTTGTAAACGAAAAATGTTTATTTCAGACTCTAATAACGTAGAAATCGTGTTTCAAGTTGAAATACGCCTTGGGACCATATCTCACCTAAAGTAAATGGTAGAATCAAACTTTAACCAAACGTAATGTTTGTACCTAGGGTAAAGTTAAAAAGTTTAAACAATTTGAAAATATCACTATATTTAGGCGAGTAAACGAAAAATGTTCGTTTCAGACTCTAAAAACGTAGAAATCGTGTTTCAAGTTGAAATACGCCTTGTAAACGAAAAATGTTTATTTCAGACTCTAATAACGTAGAAATCGTGTTTCAAGTTGAAATACGCCTTGGGACCATATCTCACCTAAAGTAAATGGTAGAATCAAACTTTAACCAAACGTAATGTTTGTACCTAGGGTAAAGTTAAAAAGTTTAAACAATTTGAAAATATCACTATATTTAGGCGAGTAAACGAAAAATGTTCGTCTCAGACTCTAAAACCGCAGAAATCGTGTTTCAAGTTGAAATACGCCTTGGTACCATATCTCACCTAAAGTAAATGGTAGAATCAAACTTTAACCAAACGTAATGTTTGTACCTAGGGTAAAGTTAAAAAGTTTAAACAATTTTAAAATATCACTATATTTAGGCGAGTAAACGAAAAATGTTCATTTCAGACTCTAAAAACGTAGAAATCGTGTTTCTAGTTGAAATACGCCTTGTAAACGAAAAATGTTTATTTCAGACTCTAATAACGTAGAAATCGTGTTTCAAGTTGAAATACGCCTTGGGACCATATCTCACCTAAAGTAAATGGTAGAATCAAACTTGAACCAAACGTAATGTTTGTACCTAGGGTAAAGTTAAAAAGTTTAAACAATTTTAAAATATCACTATATTTAGGCGAGTAAACGAAAAATGTTCGTTTCAGACTCTAAAAACGTAGAAATCGTGTTTCAAGTTGAAATACGCCTTGTAAACGAAAAATGTTTATTTCAGACTCTAATAACGTAGAAATCGTGTTTCAAGTTGAAATACGCCTTGGGACCATATCTCACCTAAAGTAAATAGTAGAATCAAACTTTAACCAAACGTAATGTTTGTACCTAGGGTAAAGTTAAAAAGTTTAAACAATTTTAAAATATCACTATATTTAGGCGAGTAAACGAAAAATGTTCGTTTCAGACTCTAAAAACGTAGAAATCGTGTTTCAAGTTGAAATACGCCTTGTAAACGAAAAATGTTTATTTCAGACTCTAATAACGTAGAAATCGTGTTTCAAGTTGAAATACGCCTTGGGACCATATCTCACCTAAAGTAAATGGTAGAATCAAACTTTAACCAAACGTAATGTTTGTACCTAGGGTAAAGTTAAAAAGTTTAAACAATTTGAAAATATCACTATATTTAGGCGAGTAAACGAAAAATGTTCGTCTCAGACTCTAAAACCGCAGAAATCGTGTTTCAAGTTGAAATACGCCTTGGTACCATATCTCACCTAAAGTAAATGGTAGAATCAAACTTTAACCAAACGTAATGTTTGTACCTAGGGTAAAGTTAAAAAGTTTAAACAATTTTAAAATATCACTATATTTAGGCGAGTAAACGAAAAATGTTCATTTCAGACTCTAAAAACGTAGAAATCGTGTTTCTAGTTGAAATACGCCTTGTAAACGAAAAATGTTTATTTCAGACTCTAATAACGTAGAAATCGTGTTTCAAGTTGAAATACGCCTTGGGACCATATCTCACCTAAAGTAAATGGTAGAATCAAACTTTAACCAAACGTAATGTTTGTACCTAGGGTAAAGTTAAAAAGTTTAAACAATTTTAAAATATCACTATATTTAGGCGAGTAAACGAAAAATGTTCGTTTCAGACTCTAAAAACGTAGAAATCGTGTTTCAAGTTGAAATACGCCTTGTAAACGAAAAATGTTTATTTCAGACTCTAATAACGTAGAAATCGTGTTTCAAGTTGAAATACGCCTTGGGACCATATCTCACCTAAAGTAAATGGTAGAATCAAACTTTAACCAAACGTAATGTTTGTACCTAGGGTAAAGTTAAAAAGTTTAAACAATTTTAAAATATCACTAGATTTAGGCGAGTAAACGAAAAATGTTCGTTTCAGACTCTAAAAACGTAGAAATCGTGTTTCAAGTTGAAATACGCCTTGTAAACGAAAAATGTTTATTTCAGACTCTAATAACGTAGAAATCGTGTTTCAAGTTGAAATACGCCTTGGGACCATATCTCACCTAAAGTAAATGGTAGAATCAAACTTTAACCAAACGTAATGTTTGTACCTAGGGTAAAGTTAAAAAGTTTAAACAATTTTAAAATATCACTATATTTAGGCGAGTAAACAAAAAATGTTCATTTCAGACAAAAAACGTAGAAATCGTGTTTCAAGTTGAAATACGCCTTGTAAACGAAAAATGTTTATTTCACACTCTAATAACGTAGAAATCGTGTTTCAAGTTGAAATACGCCTTGGGACCATATCTCACCTAAAGTAAATGGTAGAATCAAACTTTAACCAAACGTAATGTTTGTACCTAGGGTAAAGTTAAAAAGTTTAAACAATTTTAAAATATCACTATATTTAGGCGAGTAAACGAAAAATGTTCATTTCAGACTAAAAACGTAGAAATCGTGTTTTTAAGTTGAAATACGCCTTGTAAACGAAAAATGTTTATTTCAGACTCTAATAACGTAGAAATCGTGTTTCAAGTTGAAATACACCTTGGGACCATATCTCACCTAAAGTAAATGGTAGAATCAAACTTTAACCAAACGTAATGTTTGTACCTAGGGTAAAGTTAAAAAGTTTAAACAATTTTAAAATATCACTATATTTAGGCGAGTAAACGAAAAATGTTCGTTTCAGACTCTAAAAACGTAGAAATCGTGTTTCAAGTTGAAATACGCCTTGTAAACGAAAAATGTTTATTTCAGACTCTAATAACGTAGAATTCGTGTTTCAAGTTGAAATACGCCTTGGGACCATATCTCACCTAAAGTAAATGGTAGAATCAAACTTTAACCAAACGTAATGTTTGTACCTAGTATAAAGTTAAAAAGTTTAAACAATTTTAAAATATCACTATATTTAGGCGAGTAAACGAAAAATGTTCATTTCAGACTCTAAAAACGTAGAAATCGTGTTTCTAGTTGAAATACGCCAAACGTAATGTTTGTACCTAGGGTAAAGTTAAAAAGTTTAAACAATTTGAAAATATCACTATATTTAGGCGAGTAAACGAAAAATGTTCGTCTCAGACTCTAAAACCGCAGAAATCGTGTTTCAAGTTGAAATACGCCTTGGTACCATATCTCACCTAAAGTAAATAGTAGAATCAAACTTTAACCAAACGTAATGTTTGTACCTAGTATAAAGTTAAAAAGTTTAAACAATTTTAAAATATCACTATATTTAGGCGAGTAAACGAAAAATGTTCATTTCAGACACTAAAAACGTAGAAATCGTGTTTCAAGTTGAAATACGCCTTGTAAACGAAAAATGTTTATTTCAGACTCTAATAACGTAGAAATCGTGTTTCAAGTTGAAATACGCCTTGGGACCATATCTCACCTAAAGTAAATGGTAGAATCAAACTTTTACCAAACGTAATGTTTGTACCTAGGGTAAAGTTAAAAAGTTTAAACAATTTTAAAATATCACTATATTTAGGCGAGTAAACGAAAAATGTTCATTTCAGACTCTAAAAACGTAGAACTCGTGTTTCTAGTTGAAATACGCCAAACGTAATGTTTGTACCTAGGGTAAAGTTAAAAAGTTTAAACAATTTGAAAATATCACTATATTTAGGCGAGTAAACGAAAAATGTTCGTCTCAGACTCTAAAACCGCAGAAATCGTGTTTCAAGTTGAAATACGCCTTGGTACCATATCTCACCTAAAGTAAATGGTAGAATCAAACTTTAACCAAACGTAATGTTTGTACCTAGGGTAAAGTTAAAAAGTTTAAACAATTTTAAAATATCACTATATTTAGGCGAGTAAACGAAAAATGTTCATTTCAGACTCTAAAAACGTAGAAATCGTGTTTCTAGTTGAAATACGCCTTGTAAACGAAAAATGTTTATTTCAGACTCTAATAACGTAGAAATCGTGTTTCAAGTTGAAATACGCCTTGGGACCATATCTCACCTAAAGTAAATGGTAGAATCAAACTTGAACCAAACGTAATGTTTGTACCTAGGGTAAAGTTAAAAAGTTTAAACAATTTTAAAATATCACTATATTTAGGCGAGTAAACGAAAAATGTTCGTTTCAGACTCTAAAAACGTAGAAATCGTGTTTCAAGTTGAAATACGCCTTGTAAACGAAAAATGTTTATTTCAGACTCTAATAACGTAGAAATCGTGTTTCAAGTTGAAATACGCCTTGGGACCATATCTCACCTAAAGTAAATAGTAGAATCAAACTTTAACCAAACGTAATGTTTGTACCTAGGGTAAAGTTAAAAAGTTTAAACAATTTTAAAATATCACTATATTTAGGCGAGTAAACGAAAAATGTTCGTTTCAGACTCTAAAAACGTAGAAATCGTGTTTCAAGTTGAAATACGCCTTGTAAACGAAAAATGTTTATTTCAGACTCTAATAACGTAGAAATCGTGTTTCAAGTTGAAATACGCCTTGGGACCATATCTCACCTAAAGTAAATGGTAGAATCAAACTTTAACCAAACGTAATGTTTGTACCTAGGGTAAAGTTAAAAAGTTTAAACAATTTGAAAATATCACTATATTTAGGCGAGTAAACGAAAAATGTTCGTCTCAGACTCTAAAACCGCAGAAATCGTGTTTCAAGTTGAAATACGCCTTGGTACCATATCTCACCTAAAGTAAATGGTAGAATCAAACTTTAACCAAACGTAATGTTTGTACCTAGGGTAAAGTTAAAAAGTTTAAACAATTTTAAAATATCACTATATTTAGGCGAGTAAACGAAAAATGTTCATTTCAGACTCTAAAAACGTAGAAATCGTGTTTCTAGTTGAAATACGCCTTGTAAACGAAAAATGTTTATTTCAGACTCTAATAACGTAGAAATCGTGTTTCAAGTTGAAATACGCCTTGGGACCATATCTCACCTAAAGTAAATGGTAGAATCAAACTTTAACCAAACGTAATGTTTGTACCTAGGGTAAAGTTAAAAAGTTTAAACAATTTTAAAATATCACTATATTTAGGCGAGTAAACGAAAAATGTTCGTTTCAGACTCTAAAAACGTAGAAATCGTGTTTCAAGTTGAAATACGCCTTGTAAACGAAAAATGTTTATTTCAGACTCTAATAACGTAGAAATCGTGTTTCAAGTTGAAATACGCCTTGGGACCATATCTCACCTAAAGTAAATGGTAGAATCAAACTTTAACCAAACGTAATGTTTGTACCTAGGGTAAAGTTAAAAAGTTTAAACAATTTTAAAATATCACTAGATTTAGGCGAGTAAACGAAAAATGTTCGTTTCAGACTCTAAAAACGTAGAAATCGTGTTTCAAGTTGAAATACGCCTTGTAAACGAAAAATGTTTATTTCAGACTCTAATAACGTAGAAATCGTGTTTCAAGTTGAAATACGCCTTGGGACCATATCTCACCTAAAGTAAATGGTAGAATCAAACTTTAACCAAACGTAATGTTTGTACCTAGGGTAAAGTTAAAAAGTTTAAACAATTTTAAAATATCACTATATTTAGGCGAGTAAACAAAAAATGTTCATTTCAGACTCTAAAAACGTAGAACTCGTGTTTCTAGTTGAAATACGCCAAACGTAATGTTTGTACCTAGGGTAAAGTTAAAAAGTTTAAACAATTTGAAAATATCACTATATTTAGGCGAGTAAACGAAAAATGTTCGTCTCAGACTCTAAAACCGCAGAAATCGTGTTTCAAGTTGAAATACGCCTTGGTACCATATCTCACCTAAAGTAAATGGTAGAATCAAACTTTAACCAAACGTAATGTTTGTACCTAGGGTAAAGTTAAAAAGTTTAAACAATTTTAAAATATCACTATATTTAGGCGAGTAAACGAAAAATGTTCATTTCAGACTCTAAAAACGTAGAAATCGTGTTTCTAGTTGAAATACGCCTTGTAAACGAAAAATGTTTATTTCAGACTCTAATAACGTAGAAATCGTGTTTCAAGTTGAAATACGCCTTGGGACCATATCTCACCTAAAGTAAATGGTAGAATCAAACTTGAACCAAACGTAATGTTTGTACCTAGGGTAAAGTTAAAAAGTTTAAACAATTTTAAAATATCACTATATTTAGGCGAGTAAACGAAAAATGTTCGTTTCAGACTCTAAAAACGTAGAAATCGTGTTTCAAGTTGAAATACGCCTTGTAAACGAAAAATGTTTATTTCAGACTCTAATAACGTAGAAATCGTGTTTCAAGTTGAAATACGCCTTGGGACCATATCTCACCTAAAGTAAATAGTAGAATCAAACTTTAACCAAACGTAATGTTTGTACCTAGGGTAAAGTTAAAAAGTTTAAACAATTTTAAAATATCACTATATTTAGGCGAGTAAACGAAAAATGTTCGTTTCAGACTCTAAAAACGTAGAAATCGTGTTTCAAGTTGAAATACGCCTTGTAAACGAAAAATGTTTATTTCAGACTCTAATAACGTAGAAATCGTGTTTCAAGTTGAAATACGCCTTGGGACCATATCTCACCTAAAGTAAATGGTAGAATCAAACTTTAACCAAACGTAATGTTTGTACCTAGGGTAAAGTTAAAAAGTTTAAACAATTTGAAAATATCACTATATTTAGGCGAGTAAACGAAAAATGTTCGTCTCAGACTCTAAAACCGCAGAAATCGTGTTTCAAGTTGAAATACGCCTTGGTACCATATCTCACCTAAAGTAAATGGTAGAATCAAACTTTAACCAAACGTAATGTTTGTACCTAGGGTAAAGTTAAAAAGTTTAAACAATTTTAAAATATCACTATATTTAGGCGAGTAAACGAAAAATGTTCATTTCAGACTCTAAAAACGTAGAAATCGTGTTTCTAGTTGAAATACGCCTTGTAAACGAAAAATGTTTATTTCAGACTCTAATAACGTAGAAATCGTGTTTCAAGTTGAAATACGCCTTGGGACCATATCTCACCTAAAGTAAATGGTAGAATCAAACTTTAACCAAACGTAATGTTTGTACCTAGGGTAAAGTTAAAAAGTTTAAACAATTTTAAAATATCACTATATTTAGGCGAGTAAACGAAAAATGTTCGTTTCAGACTCTAAAAACGTAGAAATCGTGTTTCAAGTTGAAATACGCCTTGTAAACGAAAAATGTTTATTTCAGACTCTAATAACGTAGAAATCGTGTTTCAAGTTGAAATACGCCTTGGGACCATATCTCACCTAAAGTAAATGGTAGAATCAAACTTTAACCAAACGTAATGTTTGTACCTAGGGTAAAGTTAAAAAGTTTAAACAATTTTAAAATATCACTAGATTTAGGCGAGTAAACGAAAAATGTTCGTTTCAGACTCTAAAAACGTAGAAATCGTGTTTCAAGTTGAAATACGCCTTGTAAACGAAAAATGTTTATTTCAGACTCTAATAACGTAGAAATCGTGTTTCAAGTTGAAATACGCCTTGGGACCATATCTCACCTAAAGTAAATGGTAGAATCAAACTTTAACCAAACGTAATGTTTGTACCTAGGGTAAAGTTAAAAAGTTTAAACAATTTTAAAATATCACTATATTTAGGCGAGTAAACAAAAAATGTTCATTTCAGACAAAAAACGTAGAAATCGTGTTTCAAGTTGAAATACGCCTTGTAAACGAAAAATGTTTATTTCACACTCTAATAACGTAGAAATCGTGTTTCAAGTTGAAATACGCCTTGGGACCATATCTCACCTAAAGTAAATGGTAGAATCAAACTTTAACCAAACGTAATGTTTGTACCTAGGGTAAAGTTAAAAAGTTTAAACAATTTTAAAATATCACTATATTTAGGCGAGTAAACGAAAAATGTTCATTTCAGACTAAAAACGTAGAAATCGTGTTTTTAAGTTGAAATACGCCTTGTAAACGAAAAATGTTTATTTCAGACTCTAATAACGTAGAAATCGTGTTTCAAGTTGAAATACACCTTGGGACCATATCTCACCTAAAGTAAATGGTAGAATCAAACTTTAACCAAACGTAATGTTTGTACCTAGGGTAAAGTTAAAAAGTTTAAACAATTTTAAAATATCACTATATTTAGGCGAGTAAACGAAAAATGTTCGTTTCAGACTCTAAAAACGTAGAAATCGTGTTTCAAGTTGAAATACGCCTTGTAAACGAAAAATGTTTATTTCAGACTCTAATAACGTAGAATTCGTGTTTCAAGTTGAAATACGCCTTGGGACCATATCTCACCTAAAGTAAATGGTAGAATCAAACTTTAACCAAACGTAATGTTTGTACCTAGTATAAAGTTAAAAAGTTTAAACAATTTTAAAATATCACTATATTTAGGCGAGTAAACGAAAAATGTTCATTTCAGACTCTAAAAACGTAGAAATCGTGTTTCTAGTTGAAATACGCCAAACGTAATGTTTGTACCTAGGGTAAAGTTAAAAAGTTTAAACAATTTGAAAATATCACTATATTTAGGCGAGTAAACGAAAAATGTTCGTCTCAGACTCTAAAACCGCAGAAATCGTGTTTCAAGTTGAAATACGCCTTGGTACCATATCTCACCTAAAGTAAATAGTAGAATCAAACTTTAACCAAACGTAATGTTTGTACCTAGTATAAAGTTAAAAAGTTTAAACAATTTTAAAATATCACTATATTTAGGCGAGTAAACGAAAAATGTTCATTTCAGACACTAAAAACGTAGAAATCGTGTTTCAAGTTGAAATACGCCTTGTAAACGAAAAATGTTTATTTCAGACTCTAATAACGTAGAAATCGTGTTTCAAGTTGAAATACGCCTTGGGACCATATCTCACCTAAAGTAAATGGTAGAATCAAACTTTTACCAAACGTAATGTTTGTACCTAGGGTAAAGTTAAAAAGTTTAAACAATTTTAAAATATCACTATATTTAGGCGAGTAAACGAAAAATGTTCATTTCAGACTAAAAACGTAGAAATCGTGTTTTTAAGTTGAAATACGCCTTGGAAACGAAAAATGTTTATTTCAGACTCTAATAACGTAGAAATCGTGTTTCAAGTTGAAATACACCTTGGGACCATATCTCACCTAAAGTAAATGGTAGAATCAAACTTTAACCAAACGTAATGTTAGTACCTAGGGTAAAGTTATAAAGTTTAAACAATTTGAAAATATCACTATATTTAGGCGAGTAAACGAAAAATGTTCGTCTCAGACTCTAAAACCGCAGAAATCGTGTTTCAAGTTGAAATACGCCTTGGGACCATATCTCACCTAAAGTAAATGGTAGAATCAAACTTTTACCAAACGTAATGTTTGTACCTAGGGTAAAGTTAAAAAGTTTAAACAATTTTAAAATATCACTATATTTAGGCGAGTAAACGAAAAATGTTCATTTCAGACTCTAAAAACGTAGAACTCGTGTTTCTAGTTGAAATACGCCAAACGTAATGTTTGTACCTAGGGTAAAGTTAAAAAGTTTAAACAATTTGAAAATATCACTATATTTAGGCGAGTAAACGAAAAATGTTCGTCTCAGACTCTAAAACCGCAGAAATCGTGTTTCAAGTTGAAATACGCCTTGGTACCATATCTCACCTAAAGTAAATAGTAGAATCAAACTTTAACCAAACGTAATGTTTGTACCTAGTATAAAGTTAAAAAGTTTAAACAATTTTAAAATATCACTATATTTAGGCGAGTAAACGAAAAATGTTCATTTCAGACTCTAAAAACGTAGAAATCGTGTTTCTAGTTGAAATACGCCTTGTAAACGAAAAATGTTTATTTCAGACTCTAATAACGTAGAAATCGTGTTTCAAGTTGAAATACGCCTTGGGACCATATCTCACCTAAAGTAAATGGTAGAATCAAACTTTAACCAAACGTAATGTTTGTACCTAGGGTAAAGTTAAAAAGTTTAAACAATTTTAAAATATCACTATATTTAGGCGAGTAAACGAAAAATGTTCGTTTCAGACTCTAAAAACGTAGAAATCGTGTTTCAAGTTGAAATACGCCTTGTAAACGAAAAATGTTTATTTCAGACTCTAATAACGTAGAAATCGTGTTTCAAGTTGAAATACGCCTTGGGACCATATCTCACCTAAAGTAAATGGTAGAATCAAACTTTAACCAAACGTAATGTTTGTACCTAGGGTAAAGTTATAAAGTTTAAACAATTTGAAAATATCACTATATTTAGGCGAGTAAACGAAAAATTTTAAAGTTAAATTTTTATGAAAGAAAAATTCGGATGACGCCTGGATTCGAACCAGGGACCCTCCGCTTGCCGGGCAGAGATGTTAACCGCTACACCACGTCACCTGTGTCCGACGTATGGCTTCAACCGAATTCTTCTTTCATAGTGTCTAACGTAGCATCGATCCCATCGAAGCCATACGTCGGACACAGGTGACGTGGTGTAGCGGTTAACATCTCTGCCCGGCAAGCGGAGGGTCCCTGGTTCGAATCCAGGCGTCATCCGAATTTTTCTTTCATAAAAATTTAACTTTAAAATTATCTTCATTACTGTACGTTCAGTCGAAGTCATATGTTAAAAATTAGTTCGTGGAATGATTCCCTATAAATCAGAACTGTGTCGCTGTAGACGAAACCCGTTGTCAATACCTATCATAGATATAGGAGTCTTTGGGATCGATGCTACGTTAGACACTATGAAAGAAGAATTCGGTTGAAGCCATACGTCGGACACAGGTGACGTGGTGTAGCGGTTAACATCTCTGCCCGGCAAGCGGAGGGTCCCTGGTTCGAATCCAGGCGTCATCCGAATTTTTCTTTCATAAAAATTTAACTTTAAAATTATCTTCATTACTGTACGTTCAGTCGAAGTCATATGTTAAAAAAATTAAACGAAAAATGTTCGTCTCAGACTCTAAAACCGCAGAAATCGTGTTTCAAGTTGAAATACGCCTTGGTACCATATCTCACCTAAAGTAAATGGTAGAATCAAACTTTAACCAAACGTAATGTTTGTACCTAGGGTAAAGTTAAAAAGTTTAAACAATTTTAAAATATCACTATATTTAGGCGAGTAAACGAAAAATGTTCATTTCAGACTCTAAAAACGTAGAAATCGTGTTTCTAGTTGAAATACGCCAAACGTAATGTTTGTACCTAGGGTAAAGTTAAAAAGTTTAAACAATTTGAAAATATCACTATATTTAGGCGAGTAAACGAAAAATGTTCGTCTCAGACTCTAAAACCGCAGAAATCGTGTTTCAAGTTGAAATACGCCTTGGTACCATATCTCACCTAAAGTAAATAGTAGAATCAAACTTTAACCAAACGTAATGTTTGTACCTAGTATAAAGTTAAAAAGTTTAAACAATTTTAAAATATCACTATATTTAGGCGAGTAAACGAAAAATGTTCATTTCAGACACTAAAAACGTAGAAATCGTGTTTCAAGTTGAAATACTCCTTGTAAACGAAAAATGTTTATTTCAGACTCTAATAACGTAGAAATCGTGTTTCAAGTTGAAATACGCCTTGGGACCATATCTCACCTAAAGTAAATGGTAGAATCAAACTTTAACCAAACGTAATGTTTGTACCTAGTATAAAGTTAAAAAGTTTAAACAATTTTAAAATATCACTATATTTAGGCGAGTAAACGAAAAATGTTCATTTCAGACTCTAAAAACGTAGAAATCGTGTTTCAAGTTGAAATTCGCCTTGTAAACGAAAAATGTTTATTTCAGACTCTAATAACGTAGAAATCGTGTTTCAAGTTGAAATACGCCTTGGGACCATATCTCACCTAAAGTAAATGGTAGAATCAAACTTTAACCAAACGTAATGTTTGTACCTAGGGTAAAGTTAAAAAGTTTAAACAATTTTAAAATATCACTAGATTTAGGCGAGTAAACGAAAAATGTTCGTTTCAGACTCTAAAAACGTAGAAATCGTGTTTCAAGTTGAAATACGCCTTGTAAACGAAAAATGTTTATTTCAGACTCTAATAACGTAGAAATCGTGTTTCAAGTTGAAATACGCCTTGGGACCATATCTCACCTAAAGTAAATGGTAGAATCAAACTTTAACCAAACGTAATGTTTGTACCTAGGGTAAAGTTAAAAAGTTTAAACAATTTTAAAATATCACTATATTTAGGCGAGTAAACGAAAAATGTTCATTTCAGACAAAAAATGTAGAAATCGTGTTTCAAGTTGAAATACGCCTTGTAAACGAAAAATGTTTATTTCAGACTCTAATAACGTAGAAATCGTGTTTCAAGTTGAAATACGCCTTGGGACCATATCTCACCTAAAGTAAATGGTAGAATCAAACTTTTACCAAACGTAATGTTTGTACCTAGGGTAAAGTTAAAAAGTTTAAACAATTTTAAAATATCACTATATTTAGGCGAGTAAACGAAAAATGTTCATTTCAGACTAAAAACGTAGAAATCGTGTTTTTAAGTTGAAATACGCCTTGGAAACGAAAAATGTTTATTTCAGACTCTAAAAACGTAGAAATCGTGTTTCAAGTTGAAATACACATTGGGACCATATCTCACCTAAAGTAAATGGTAGAATCAAACTTTAACCAAACGTAATGTTTGTATCTAGGGTAAAGTTAAAAAGTTTAAACAATTTTAAAATATCACTATATTTAGGCGAGTAAACGAAAAATGTTCGTCTCAGACTCTAAAACCGCAGAAATCGTGTTTCAAGTTGAAATACGCCTTGGTACCATATCTCACCTAAAGTAAATGGTAGAATCAAACTTTAACCAAACGTAATGTTTGTACCTAGTATAAAGTTAAAAAGTTTAAACAATTTTAAAATATCACTATATTTAGGCGAGTAAACGAAAAATGATCATTTCAGACTCTAAAAACGTAGAAATCGTGTTTCAAGTTGAAATACGCCTTGTAAACGAAAAATGTTTATTTCAGACTCTAATAACGTAGAAATCGTGTTTCAAGTTGAAATACGCCTTGGGACCATATCTCACCTAAAGTAAATGGTAGAATCAAACTTTAACCAAACGTAATGTTTGTACCTAGGGTAAAGTTAAAAAGTTTAAACAATTTTAAAATATCACTATATTTAGGCGAGTAAACGAAAAATGTTCGTTTCAGACTCTAAAAACGTAGAAATCGTGTTTCAAGTTGAAATACGCCTTGTAAACGAAAAATGTTTATTTCAGACTCTAATAACGTAGAAATCGTGTTTCAAGTTGAAATACGCCTTGGGACCATATCTCACCTAAAGTAAATGGTAGAATCAAACTTTAACCAAACGTAATGTTTGTACCTAGGGTAAAGTTAAAAAGTTTAAACAATTTTAAAATATCACTAGATTTAGGCGAGTAAACGAAAAATGTTCGTTTCAGACTCTAAAAACGTAGAAATCGTGTTTCAAGTTGAAATACGCCTTGTAAACGAAAAATGTTTATTTCAGACTCTAATAACGTAGAAATCGTGTTTCAAGTTGAAATACGCCTTGGGACCATATCTCACCTAAAGTAAATGGTAGAATCAAACTTTAACCAAACGTAATGTTTGTACCTAGGGTAAAGTTAAAAAGTTTAAACAATTTTAAAATATCACTATATTTAGGCGAGTAAACAAAAAATGTTCATTTCAGACAAAAAACGTAGAAATCGTGTTTCAAGTTGAAATACGCCTTGTAAACGAAAAATGTTTATTTCACACTCTAATAACGTAGAAATCGTGTTTCAAGTTGAAATACGCCTTGGGACCATATCTCACCTAAAGTAAATGGTAGAATCAAACTTTAACCAAACGTAATGTTTGTACCTAGGGTAAAGTTAAAAAGTTTAAACAATTTTAAAATATCACTATATTTAGGCGAGTAAACGAAAAATGTTCGTTTCAGACTCTAAAAACGTAGAAATCGTGTTTCAAGTTGAAATACGCCTTGTAAACGAAAAATGTTTATTTCAGACTCTAATAACGTAGAAATCGTGTTTCAAGTTGAAATACGCCTTGGGACCATATCTCACCTAAAGTAAATGGTAGAATCAAACTTTAACCAAACGTAATGTTTGTACCTAGGGTAAAGTTAAAAAGTTTAAACAATTTTAAAATATCACTATATTTAGGCGAGTAAACGAAAAATGTTCATTTCAGACTAAAAACGTAGAAATCGTGTTTCAAGTTGAAATACGCCTTGTAAACGAAAAATGTTTATTTCAGACTCTAATAACGTAGAAATCGTGTTTCAAGTTGAAATACGCCTTGGGACCATATCTCACCTAAAGTAAATGGTAGAATCAAACTTTAACCAAACGTAATGTTTGTACCTAGGGTAAAGTTAAAAAGTTTAAACAATTTTAAAATATCACTATATTTAGGCGAGTAAACGAAAAATGTTCGTTTCAGACTCTAAAAACGTAGAAATCGTGTTTCAAGTTGAAATACGCCTTGTAAACGAAAAATGTTTATTTCAGACTCTAATAACGTAGAAATCGTGTTTCAAGTTGAAATACGCCTTGGGACCATATCTCACCTAAAGTAAATGGTAGAATCAAACTTTAACCAAACGTAATGTTTGTACCTAGGGTAAAGTTAAAAAGTTTAAACAATTTTAAAATATCACTATATTTAGGCGAGTAAACGAAAAATGTTCATTTCAGACAAAAAATGTAGAAATCGTGTTTCAAGTTGAAATACGCCTTGTAAACGAAAAATGTTTATTTCAGACTCTAATAACGTAGAAATCGTGTTTCAAGTTGAAATACGCCTTGGGACCATATCTCACCTAAAGTAAATGGTAGAATCAAACTTTTACCAAACGTAATGTTTGTACCTAGGGTAAAGTTAAAAAGTTTAAACAATTTTAAAATATCACTATATTTAGGCGAGTAAACGAAAAATGTTCATTTCAGACTAAAAACGTAGAAATCGTGTTTTTAAGTTGAAATACGCCTTGGAAACGAAAAATGTTTATTTCAGACTCTAATAACGTAGAAATCGTGTTTCAAGTTGAAATACACCTTGGGACCATATCTCACCTAAAGTAAATGGTAGAATCAAACTTTAACCAAACGTAATGTTAGTACCTAGGGTAAAGTTATAAAGTTTAAACAATTTGAAAATATCACTATATTTAGGCGAGTAAACGAAAAATGTTCGTCTCAGACTCTAAAACCGCAGAAATCGTGTTTCAAGTTGAAATACGCCTTGGTACCATATCTCACCTAAAGTAAATGGTAGAATCAAACTTTAACCAAACGTAATGTTTGTACCTAGGGTAAAGTTAAAAAGTTTAAACAATTTTAAAATATCACTATATTTAGGCGAGTAAACGAAAAATGTTCATTTCAGACTCTAAAAACGTAGAAATCGTGTTTCTAGTTGAAATACGCCAAACGTAATGTTTGTACCTAGGGTAAAGTTAAAAAGTTTAAACAATTTGAAAATATCACTATATTTAGGCGAGTAAACGAAAAATGTTCGTTTCAGACTCTAAAAACGTAGAAATCGTGTTTCAAGTTGAAATAGGCCTTGGGACTATATCTCACCTAAAGTAAATGGTAGAATCAAACTTTAACCAAACGTAATGTTTGTAGCTAGGGTAAAGTTAAAAAGTTTCAACAATTTTAAAATATCACTATATTTAGGCGAGTAAACGAAAAATGTTCGTTTAAGACTCTAAAAACGTAGAAATCGTGTTTCAAGTTGAAATACGCCTTGTAAACGAAAAATGTTTATTTCAGACTCTAATAACGTAGAAATCGTGTTTCAAGTTGAAATACGCCTTGGGACCATATCTCACCTAAAGTAAATGGTAGAATCAAACTTTAACCAAACGTAATGTTTGTACCTAGGGTAAAGTTAAAAAGTTTAAACAATTTTAAAATATCACTATATTTAGGCGAGTATACGAAAAATGTTCATTTCAGACTCTAAAAACGTAGAAATCGTGTTTCAAGTTGAAATACGCCTTGTAAACGAAAAATGTTTATTTCAGACTCTAATAACGTAGAAATCGTGTTTCAAGTTGAAATACGCCTTGGGACCATTTAACCAAACGTAATGTTTGTACCTAGGGTAAAGTTAAAAAGTTTAAACAATTTTAAAATAGCACTAGATTTAGGCGAGTAAACGAAAAATGTTCGTTTCAGACTCTAAAAACGTAGAAATCGTGTTTCAAGTTGAAATACGCCTTGGGACCATATCTCACCTAAAGTAAATGGTAGAATCAAACTTTAACCAAACGTAATGTTTGTACCTAGGGTAAAGTTAAAAAGTTTAAACAATTTTAAAATATCACTATATTTAGGCGAGTAAACGAAAAATGTTCATTTCAGACTAAAAACGTAGAAATCGTGTTTCAAGTTGAAATACGCCTTGTAAACGAAAAATGTTTATTTCAGACTCTAATAACGTAGAAATCGTGTTTCAAGTTGAAATACGCCTTGGGACCATATCTCACCTAAAGTAAATGGTAGAATCAAACTTTAACCAAACGTAATGTTTGTACCTAGGGTAAAGTTAAAAAGTTTAAACAATTTTAAAATATCACTATATTTAGGCGAGTAAACGAAAAATGTTCGTTTCAGACTCTAAAAACGTAGAAATCGTGTTTCAAGTTGAAATACGCCTTGTAAACGAAAAATGTTTATTTCAGACTCTAATAACGTAGAAATCGTGTTTCAAGTTGAAATACGCCTTGGGACCATATCTCACCTAAAGTAAATGGTAGAATCAAACTTTAACCAAACGTAATGTTTGTACCTAGGGTAAAGTTAAAAAGTTTCAACAATTTTAAAATATCACTATATTTAGGCGAGTAAACGAAAAATGTTCGTTTAAGACTCTAAAAACGTAGAAATCGTGTTTCAAGTTGAAATACGCCTTGTAAACGAAAAATGTTTATTTCAGACTCTAATAACGTAGAAATCGTGTTTCAAGTTGAAATACGCCTTGGGACCATATCTCACCTAAAGTAAATGGTAGAATCAAACTTTAACCAAACGTAATGGTTGTACCTAGGGTAAAGTTAAAAAGTTTCAACAATTTTAAAATATCACTATATTTAGGCGAGTAAACGAAAAATGTTCGTTTAAGACTCTAAAAACGTAGAAATCGTGTTTCAAGTTGAAATACGCCTTGTAAACGAAAAATGTTTATTTCAGACTCTAATAACGTAGAAATCGTGTTTCAAGTTGAAATACGCCTTGGGACCATATCTCACCTAAAGTAAATGGTAGAATCAAACTTTAACCAAACGTAATGGTTGTACCTAGGGTAAAGTTAAAAAGTTTAAACAATTTTAAAATATCACTATATTTAGGCGAGTAAACGAAAAATGTTCATTTCAGACTCTAAAAACGTAGAAATCGTGTTTCTAGTTGAAATACGCCAAACGTAATGTTTGTACCTAGGGTAAAGTTAAAAAGTTTAAACAATTTGAAAATATCACTATATTTAGGCGAGTAAACGAAAAATGTTCGTTTCAGACTCTAAAAACGTAGAAATCGTGTTTCAAGTTGAAATAGGCCTTGGGACTATATCTCACCTAAAGTAAATGGTAGAATCAAACTTTAACCAAACGTAATGTTTGTAGCTAGGGTAAAGTTAAAAAGTTTAAACAATTTTAAAATATCACTATATTTAGGCGAGTAAACGAAAAATGTTCGTTTAAGACTCTAAAAACGTAGAAATCGTGTTTCAAGTTGAAATACGCCTTGTAAACGAAAAATGTTTATTTCAGACTCTAATAACGTAGAAATCGTGTTTCAAGTTGAAATACGCCTTGGGACCATATCTCACCTAAAGTAAATGGTAGAATCAAACTTTAACCAAACGTAATGTTTGTACCTAGGGTAAAGTTAAAAAGTTTAAACAATTTTAAAATATCACTATATTTAGGCGAGTATACGAAAAATGTTCATTTCAGACTCTAAAAACGTAGAAATCGTGTTTCAAGTTGAAATACGCCTTGTAAACGAAAAATGTTTATTTCAGACTCTAATAACGTAGAAATCGTGTTTCAAGTTGAAATACGCCTTGGGACCATTTAACCAAACGTAATGTTTGTACCTAGGGTAAAGTTAAAAAGTTTAAACAATTTTAAAATAGCATTAGATTTAGGCGAGTAAACGAAAAATGTTCGTTTCAGACTCTAAAAACGTAGAAATCGTGTTTCAAGTTGAAATACGCCTTGGGACCATATCTCACCTAAAGTAAATGGTAGAATCAAACTTTAACCAAACGTAATGTTTGTACCTAGGGTAAAGTTAAAAAGTTTAAACAATTTTAAAATATCACTATATTTAGGCGAGTAAACGAAAAATGTTCATTTCAGACTAAAAACGTAGAAATCGTGTTTCAAGTTGAAATACGCCTTGTAAACGAAAAATGTTTATTTCAGACTCTAATAACGTAGAAATCGTGTTTCAAGTTGAAATACGCCTTGGGACCATATCTCACCTAAAGTAAATGGTAGAATCAAACTTTAACCAAACGTAATGTTTGTACCTAGGGTAAAGTTAAAAAGTTTAAACAATTTTAAAATATCACTATATTTAGGCGAGTAAACGAAAAATGTTCGTTTAAGACTCTAAAAACGTAGAAATCGTGTTTCAAGTTGAAATACGCCTTGTAAACGAAAAATGTTTATTTCAGACTCTAATAACGTAGAAATCGTGTTTCAAGTTGAAATACGCCTTGGGACCATATCTCACCTAAAGTAAATGGTAGAATCAAACTTTAACCAAACGTAATGGTTGTACCTAGGGTAAAGTTAAAAAGTTTCAACAATTTTAAAATATCACTATATTTAGGCGAGTAAACGAAAAATGTTCGTTTAAGACTCTAAAAACGTAGAAATCGTGTTTCAAGTTGAAATACGCCTTGTAAACGAAAAATGTTTATTTCAGACTCTAATAACGTAGAAATCGTGTTTCAAGTTGAAATACGCCTTGGGACCATATCTCACCTAAAGTAAATGGTAGAATCAAACTTTAACCAAACGTAATGTTTGTACCTAGGGTAAAGTTAAAAAGTTTAAACAATTTTAAAATATCACTATATTTAGGCGAGTAAACGAAAAATGTTCATTTCAGACTCAAAAAACGTAGAAATCGTGTTTCAAGTTGAAATACGCCTTGTAAACGAAAAATGTTTATTTCAGACTCTAATAACGTAGAAATCGTGTTTCAAGTTGAAATACGCCTTGGGACCATATCTCACCTAAAGTAAATGGTAGAATCAAACTTTAACCAAACGTAATGTTTGTACCTAGGGTAAAGTTAAAAAGTTTCAACAATTTTAAAATATCACTATATTTAGGCGAGTAAACGAAAAATGTTCGTTTAAGACTCTAAAAACGTAGAAATCGTGTTTCAAGTTGAAATACGCCTTGTAAACGAAAAATGTTTATTTCAGACTCTAATAACGTAGAAATCGTGTTTCAAGTTGAAATACGCCTTGGGACCATATCTCACCTAAAGTAAATGGTAGAATCAAACTTTAACCAAACGTAATGGTTGTACCTAGGGTAAAGTTAAAAAGTTTCAACAATTTTAAAATATCACTATATTTAGGCGAGTAAACGAAAAATGTTCGTTTAAGACTCTAAAAACGTAGAAATCGTGTTTCAAGTTGAAATACGCCTTGTAAACGAAAAATGTTTATTTCAGACTCTAATAACGTAGAAATCGTGTTTCAAGTTGAAATACGCCTTGGGACCATATCTCACCTAAATTAAATGGTAGAATCAAACTTTAACCAAACGTAATGTTTGTACCTAGGGTAAAGTTAAAAAGTTTAAACAATTTTAAAATATCACTATATTTAGGCGAGTAAACGAAAAATGTTCATTTCAGACTCTAAAAACGTAGAAATCGTGTTTCAAGTTGAAATACGCCTTGTAAACGAAAAATGTTTATTTCAGACTCTAATAACGTAGAAATCGTGTTTCAAGTTGAAATACGCCTTGGGACCATTTAACCAAACGTAATGTTTGTACCTAGGGTAAAGTTAAAAAGTTTAAACAATTTTAAAATATCACTAGATTTAGGCGAGTAAACGAAAAATGTTCGTTTCAGACTCTAAAAACGTAGAAATCGTGTTTCAAGTTGAAATACGCCTTGTAAACGAAAAATGTTTATTTCAGACTCTAATAACGTAGAAATCGTGTTTCAAGTTGAAATACGCCTTGGGACCATATCTCACCTAAAGTAAATGGTAGAATCAAACTTCAACCAAACGTAATGTTTGTACCTAGGGTAAAGTTAAAAAGTTTAAACAATTTTAAAATATCACTATATTTAGGCGAGTAAACGAAAAATGTTCATTTCAGACTAAAAACGTAGAAATCGTGTTTCAAGTTGAAATACGCCTTGTAAACGAAAAATGTTTATTTCAGACTCTAATAACGTAGAAATCGTGTTTCAAGTTGAAATACGCCTTGGGACCATATCTCACCTAAAGTAAATGGTAGAATCAAACTTTAACCAAACGTAATGTTTGTACCTAGGGTAAAGTTAAAAAGTTTAAACAATTTTAAAATATCACTATATTTAGGCGAGTAAACGAAAAATGTTCGTTTCAGACTCTAAAAACGTAGAAATCGTGTTTCAAGTTGAAATACGCCTTGTAAACGAAAAATGTTTATTTCAGACTCTAATAACGTAGAAATCGTGTTTCAAGTTGAAATACGCCTTGGGACCATATCTCACCTAAAGTAAATGGTAGAATCAAACTTTAACCAAACGTAATGTTTGTACCTAGGGTAAAGTTAAAAAGTTTAAACAATTTTAAAATATCACTAGATTTAGGCGAGTAAACGAAAAATGTTCGTTTCAGACTCTAAAAACGTAGAAATCGTGTTTCAAGTTGAAATACGCCTTGTAAACGAAAAATGTTTATTTCAGACTCTAATAACGTAGAAATCGTGTTTCAAGTTGAAATACGCCTTGGGACCATATCTCACCTAAAGTAAATGGTAGAATCAAACTTTAACCAAACGTAATGTTTGTACCTAGGGTAAAGTTAAAAAGTTTAAACAATTTTAAAATATCACTATATTTAGGCGAGTAAACGAAAAATGTTCGTTTCAGACTCTAAAAACGTAGAAATCGTGTTTCAAGTTGAAATACGCCTTGTAAACGAAAAATGTTTATTTCAGACTCTAATAACGTAGAAATCGTGTTTCAAGTTGAAATACGCCTTGGGACCATATCTCACCTAAAGTAAATGGTAGAATCAAACTTTAACCAAACGTAATGTTTGTACCTAGGGTAAAGTTAAAAAGTTTAAACAATTTTAAAATATCACTATATTTAGGCGAGTAAACGAAAAATGATCATTTCAGACTCTAAAAACGTAGAAATCGTGTTTCAAGTTGAAATACGCCTTGTAAACGAAAAATGTTTATTTCAGACTCTAATAACGTAGAAATCGTGTTTCAAGTTGAAATACGCCTTGGGACCATATCTCACCTAAAGTAAATGGTAGAATCAAACTTTTACCAAACGTAATGTTTGTACCTAGGGTAAAGTTAAAAAGTTTAAACAATTTGAAAATATCACTATATTTAGGCGAGTAAACGAAAAATGTTCGTCTCAGACTCTAAAACCGCAGAAATCGTGTTTCAAGTTGAAATACGCCTTGGTACCATATCTCACCTAAAGTAAATGGTAGAATCAAACTTTAACCAAACGTAATGTTTGTACCTAGGGTAAAGTTAAAAAGTTTAAACAATTTTAAAATATCACTATATTTAGGCGAGTAAACGAAAAATGTTCATTTGAGACTCTAAAAACGTAGAAATCGTGTTTCTAGTTGAAATACGCCAAACGTAATGTTTGTACCTAGGGTAAAGTTAAAAAGTTTAAACAATTTTAAAATATCACTATATTTAGGCGAGTAAACGAAAAATGTTCGTTTCAGACTCTAAAAACGTAGAAATCGTGTTTCAAGTTGAAATACGCCTTGTAAACGAAAAATGTTTATTTCAGACTCTAATAACGTAGAAATCGTGTTTCAAGTTGAAATACGCCTTGGGACCATATCTCACCTAAAGTAAATGGTAGAATCAAACTTTAACCAAACGTAATGTTTGTACCTAGGGTAAAGTTAAAAAGTTTAAACAATTTTAAAATATCACTATATTTAGGCGAGTAAACGAAAAATGATCATTTCAGACTCTAAAAACGTAGAAATCGTGTTTCAAGTTGAAATACGCCTTGTAAACGAAAAATGTTTATTTCAGACTCTAATAACGTAGAAATCGTGTTTCAAGTTGAAATACGCCTTGGGACCATATCTCACCTAAAGTAAATGGTAGAATCAAACTTTTACCAAACGTAATGTTTGTACCTAGGGTAAAGTTAAAAAGTTTAAACAATTTGAAAATATCACTATATTTAGGCGAGTAAACGAAAAATGTTCGTCTCAGACTCTAAAACCGCAGAAATCGTGTTTCAAGTTGAAATACGCCTTGGTACCATATCTCACCTAAAGTAAATGGTAGAATCAAACTTTAACCAAACGTAATGTTTGTACCTAGGGTAAAGTTAAAAAGTTTAAACAATTTTAAAATATCACTATATTTAGGCGAGTAAACGAAAAATGTTCATTTGAGACTCTAAAAACGTAGAAATCGTGTTTCTAGTTGAAATACGCCAAACGTAATGTTTGTACCTAGGGTAAAGTTAAAAAGTTTAAACAATTTGAAAATATCACTATATTTAGGCGAGTAAACGAAAAATGTTCGTTTCAGACTCTAAAAACGTAGAAATCGTGTTTCAAGTTGAAATACGCCTTGTAAACGAAAAATGTTTATTTCAGACTCTAATAACGTAGAAATCGTGTTTCAAGTTGAAATACGCCTTGGGACTATATCTCACCTAAAGTAAATGGTAGAATCAAACTTTAACCAAACGTAATGTTTGTACCTAGGGTAAAGTTAAAAAGTTTAAACAATTTTAAAATATCACTATATTTAGGCGAGTAAACGAAAAATGTTCGTTTCAGACTCTAAAAACGTAGAAATCGTGTTTCAAGTTGAAATACGCCTTGTAAACGAAAAATGTTTATTTCAGACTCTAATAACGTAGAAATCGTGTTTCAAGTTGAAATACGCCTTGGGACCATATCTCACCTAAAGTAAATGGTAGAATCAAACTTTAACCAAACGTAATGTTTGTACCTAGGGTAAAGTTAAAAAGTTTAAACAATTTGAAAATATCACTATATTTAGGCGAGTAAACGAAAAATGTTCGTTTCAGACTCTAAAAACGTAGAAATCGTGTTTCAAGTTGAAATACGCCTTGTAAACGAAAAATGTTTATTTCAGACTCTAATAACGTAGAAATCGTGTTTCAAGTTGAAATACGCCTTGGGACCATATCTCACCTAAAGTAAATGGTAGAATCAAACTTTAACCAAACGTAATGTTTGTACCTAGGGTAAAGTTAAAAAGTTTAAACAATTTGAAAATATCACTATATTTAGGCGAGTAAACGAAAAATGTTCGTCTCAGACTCTAAAACCGCAGAAATCGTGTTTCAAGTTGAAATACGCCTTGGTACCATATCTCACCTAAAGTAAATGGTAGAATCAAACTTTAACCAAACGTAATGTTTGTACCTAGGGTAAAGTTAAAAAGTTTAAACAATTTTAAAATATCACTATATTTAGGCGAGTAAACGAAAAATGTTCATTTCAGACTCTAAAAACGTAGAAATCGTGTTTCTAGTTGAAATACGCCTTGTAAACGAAAAATGTTTATTTCAGACTCTAATAACGTAGAAATCGTGTTTCAAGTTGAAATACGCCTTGGGACCATATCTCACCTAAAGTAAATGGTAGAATCAAACTTGAACCAAACGTAATGTTTGTACCTAGGGTAAAGTTAAAAAGTTTAAACAATTTTAAAATATCACTATATTTAGGCGAGTAAACGAAAAATGTTCGTTTCAGACTCTAAAAACGTAGAAATCGTGTTTCAAGTTGAAATACGCCTTGTAAACGAAAAATGTTTATTTCAGACTCTAATAACGTAGAAATCGTGTTTCAAGTTGAAATACGCCTTGGGACCATATCTCACCTAAAGTAAATAGTAGAATCAAACTTTAACCAAACGTAATGTTTGTACCTAGGGTAAAGTTAAAAAGTTTAAACAATTTTAAAATATCACTATATTTAGGCGAGTAAACGAAAAATGTTCGTTTCAGACTCTAAAAACGTAGAAATCGTGTTTCAAGTTGAAATACGCCTTGTAAACGAAAAATGTTTATTTCAGACTCTAATAACGTAGAAATCGTGTTTCAAGTTGAAATACGCCTTGGGACCATATCTCACCTAAAGTAAATGGTAGAATCAAACTTTAACCAAACGTAATGTTTGTACCTAGGGTAAAGTTAAAAAGTTTAAACAATTTGAAAATATCACTATATTTAGGCGAGTAAACGAAAAATGTTCGTCTCAGACTCTAAAACCGCAGAAATCGTGTTTCAAGTTGAAATACGCCTTGGTACCATATCTCACCTAAAGTAAATGGTAGAATCAAACTTTAACCAAACGTAATGTTTGTACCTAGGGTAAAGTTAAAAAGTTTAAACAATTTTAAAATATCACTATATTTAGGCGAGTAAACGAAAAATGTTCATTTCAGACTCTAAAAACGTAGAAATCGTGTTTCTAGTTGAAATACGCCTTGTAAACGAAAAATGTTTATTTCAGACTCTAATAACGTAGAAATCGTGTTTCAAGTTGAAATACGCCTTGGGACCATATCTCACCTAAAGTAAATGGTAGAATCAAACTTTAACCAAACGTAATGTTTGTACCTAGGGTAAAGTTAAAAAGTTTAAACAATTTTAAAATATCACTATATTTAGGCGAGTAAACGAAAAATGTTCGTTTCAGACTCTAAAAACGTAGAAATCGTGTTTCAAGTTGAAATACGCCTTGTAAACGAAAAATGTTTATTTCAGACTCTAATAACGTAGAAATCGTGTTTCAAGTTGAAATACGCCTTGGGACCATATCTCACCTAAAGTAAATGGTAGAATCAAACTTTAACCAAACGTAATGTTTGTACCTAGGGTAAAGTTAAAAAGTTTAAACAATTTTAAAATATCACTAGATTTAGGCGAGTAAACGAAAAATGTTCGTTTCAGACTCTAAAAACGTAGAAATCGTGTTTCAAGTTGAAATACGCCTTGTAAACGAAAAATGTTTATTTCAGACTCTAATAACGTAGAAATCGTGTTTCAAGTTGAAATACGCCTTGGGACCATATCTCACCTAAAGTAAATGGTAGAATCAAACTTTAACCAAACGTAATGTTTGTACCTAGGGTAAAGTTAAAAAGTTTAAACAATTTTAAAATATCACTATATTTAGGCGAGTAAACAAAAAATGTTCATTTCAGACAAAAAACGTAGAAATCGTGTTTCAAGTTGAAATACGCCTTGTAAACGAAAAATGTTTATTTCACACTCTAATAACGTAGAAATCGTGTTTCAAGTTGAAATACGCCTTGGGACCATATCTCACCTAAAGTAAATGGTAGAATCAAACTTTAACCAAACGTAATGTTTGTACCTAGGGTAAAGTTAAAAAGTTTAAACAATTTTAAAATATCACTATATTTAGGCGAGTAAACGAAAAATGTTCATTTCAGACTAAAAACGTAGAAATCGTGTTTTTAAGTTGAAATACGCCTTGTAAACGAAAAATGTTTATTTCAGACTCTAATAACGTAGAAATCGTGTTTCAAGTTGAAATACACCTTGGGACCATATCTCACCTAAAGTAAATGGTAGAATCAAACTTTAACCAAACGTAATGTTTGTACCTAGGGTAAAGTTAAAAAGTTTAAACAATTTTAAAATATCACTATATTTAGGCGAGTAAACGAAAAATGTTCGTTTCAGACTCTAAAAACGTAGAAATCGTGTTTCAAGTTGAAATACGCCTTGTAAACGAAAAATGTTTATTTCAGACTCTAATAACGTAGAAATCGTGTTTCAAGTTGAAATACGCCTTGGGACCATATCTCACCTAAAGTAAATGGTAGAATCAAACTTTAACCAAACGTAATGTTTGTACCTAGTATAAAGTTAAAAAGTTTAAACAATTTTAAAATATCACTATATTTAGGCGAGTAAACGAAAAATGTTCATTTCAGACTCTAAAAACGTAGAAATCGTGTTTCTAGTTGAAATACGCCAAACGTAATGTTTGTACCTAGGGTAAAGTTAAAAAGTTTAAACAATTTGAAAATATCACTATATTTAGGCGAGTAAACGAAAAATGTTCGTCTCAGACTCTAAAACCGCAGAAATCGTGTTTCAAGTTGAAATACGCCTTGGTACCATATCTCACCTAAAGTAAATAGTAGAATCAAACTTTAACCAAACGTAATGTTTGTACCTAGTATAAAGTTAAAAAGTTTAAACAATTTTAAAATATCACTATATTTAGGCGAGTAAACGAAAAATGTTCATTTCAGACACTAAAAACGTAGAAATCGTGTTTCAAGTTGAAATACGCCTTGTAAACGAAAAATGTTTATTTCAGACTCTAATAACGTAGAAATCGTGTTTCAAGTTGAAATACGCCTTGGGACCATATCTCACCTAAAGTAAATGGTAGAATCAAACTTTTACCAAACGTAATGTTTGTACCTAGGGTAAAGTTAAAAAGTTTAAACAATTTTAAAATATCACTATATTTAGGCGAGTAAACGAAAAATGTTCATTTCAGACTAAAAACGTAGAAATCGTGTTTTTAAGTTGAAATACGCCTTGGAAACGAAAAATGTTTATTTCAGACTCTAATAACGTAGAAATCGTGTTTCAAGTTGAAATACACCTTGGGACCATATCTCACCTAAAGTAAATGGTAGAATCAAACTTTAACCAAACGTAATGTTAGTACCTAGGGTAAAGTTATAAAGTTTAAACAATTTGAAAATATCACTATATTTAGGCGAGTAAACGAAAAATGTTCGTCTCAGACTCTAAAACCGCAGAAATCGTGTTTCAAGTTGAAATACGCCTTGGGACCATATCTCACCTAAAGTAAATGGTAGAATCAAACTTTTACCAAACGTAATGTTTGTACCTAGGGTAAAGTTAAAAAGTTTAAACAACTTTAAAATATCACTATATTTAGGCGAGTAAACGAAAAATGTTCATTTCAGACTCTAAAAACGTAGAACTCGTGTTTCTAGTTGAAATACGCCAAACGTAATGTTTGTACCTAGGGTAAAGTTAAAAAGTTTAAACAATTTGAAAATATCACTATATTTAGGCGAGTAAACGAAAAATGTTCGTCTCAGACTCTAAAACCGCAGAAATCGTGTTTCAAGTTGAAATACGCCTTGGTACCATATCTCACCTAAAGTAAATAGTAGAATCAAACTTTAACCAAACGTAATGTTTGTACCTAGTATAAAGTTAAAAAGTTTAAACAATTTTAAAATATCACTATATTTAGGCGAGTAAACGAAAAATGTTCATTTCAGACTCTAAAAACGTAGAAATCGTGTTTCTAGTTGAAATACGCCTTGTAAACGAAAAATGTTTATTTCAGACTCTAATAACGTAGAAATCGTGTTTCAAGTTGAAATACGCCTTGGGACCATATCTCACCTAAAGTAAATGGTAGAATCAAACTTTAACCAAACGTAATGTTTGTACCTAGGGTAAAGTTAAAAAGTTTAAACAATTTTAAAATATCACTATATTTAGGCGAGTAAACGAAAAATGTTCGTTTCAGACTCTAAAAACGTAGAAATCGTGTTTCAAGTTGAAATACGCCTTGTAAACGAAAAATGTTTATTTCAGACTCTAATAACGTAGAAATCGTGTTTCAAGTTGAAATACGCCTTGGGACCATATCTCACCTAAAGTAAATGGTAGAATCAAACTTTAACCAAACGTAATGTTTGTACCTAGGGTAAAGTTATAAAGTTTAAACAATTTGAAAATATCACTATATTTAGGCGAGTAAACGAAAAATTTTAAAGTTAAATTTTTATGAAAGAAAAATTCGGATGACGCCTGGATTCGAACCAGGGACCCTCCGCTTGCCGGGCAGAGATGTTAACCGCTACACCACGTCACCTGTGTCCGACGTATGGCTTCAACCGAATTCTTCTTTCATAGTGTCTAACGTAGCATCGATCCCATCGAAGCCATACGTCGGACACAGGTGACGTGGTGTAGCGGTTAACATCTCTGCCCGGCAAGCGGAGGGTCCCTGGTTCGAATCCAGGCGTCATCCGAATTTTTCTTTCATAAAAATTTAACTTTAAAATTATCTTCATTACTGTACGTTCAGTCGAAGTCATATGTTAAAAATTAGTTCGTGGAATGATTCCCTATAAATCAGAACTGTGTCGCTGTAGACGAAACCCGTTGTCAATACCTATCATAGATATAGGAGTCTTTGGGATCGATGCTACGTTAGACACTATGAAAGAAGAATTCGGTTGAAGCCATACGTCGGACACAGGTGACGTGGTGTAGCGGTTAACATCTCTGCCCGGCAAGCGGAGGGTCCCTGGTTCGAATCCAGGCGTCATCCGAATTTTTCTTTCATAAAAATTTAACTTTAAAATTATCTTCATTACTGTACGTTCAGTCGAAGTCATATGTTAAAAAAATTAAACGAAAAATGTTCGTCTCAGACTCTAAAACCGCAGAAATCGTGTTTCAAGTTGAAATACGCCTTGGTACCATATCTCACCTAAAGTAAATGGTAGAATCAAACTTTAACCAAACGTAATGTTTGTACCTAGGGTAAAGTTAAAAAGTTTAAACAATTTTAAAATATCACTATATTTAGGCGAGTAAACGAAAAATGTTCATTTCAGACTCTAAAAACGTAGAAATCGTGTTTCTAGTTGAAATACGCCAAACGTAATGTTTGTACCTAGGGTAAAGTTAAAAAGTTTAAACAATTTGAAAATATCACTATATTTAGGCGAGTAAACGAAAAATGTTCGTCTCAGACTCTAAAACCGCAGAAATCGTGTTTCAAGTTGAAATACGCCTTGGTACCATATCTCACCTAAAGTAAATAGTAGAATCAAACTTTAACCAAACGTAATGTTTGTACCTAGTATAAAGTTAAAAAGTTTAAACAATTTTAAAATATCACTATATTTAGGCGAGTAAACGAAAAATGTTCATTTCAGACACTAAAAACGTAGAAATCGTGTTTCAAGTTGAAATACGCCTTGTAAACGAAAAATGTTTATTTCAGACTCTAATAACGTAGAAATCGTGTTTCAAGTTGAAATACACCTTGGGACCATATCTCACCTAAAGTAAATGGTAGAATCAAACTTTAACCAAACGTAATGTTAGTACCTAGGGTAAAGTTATAAAGTTTAAACAATTTGAAAATATCACTATATTTAGGCGAGTAAACGAAAAATGTTCGTCTCAGACTCTAAAACCGCAGAAATCGTGTTTCAAGTTGAAATACGCCTTGGTACCATATCTCACCTAAAGTAAATGGTAGAATCAAACTTTAACCAAACGTAATGTTTGTACCTAGGGTAAAGTTAAAAAGTTTAAACAATTTTAAAATATCACCATATTTAGGCGAGTAAACGAAAAATGTTCATTTCAGACTCTAAAAATGTAGAAATCGTGTTTCTAGTTGAAATACGCCAAACGTAATGTTTGTACCTAGGGTAAAGTTAAAAAGTTTAAACAATTTGAAAATATCACTATATTTAGGCGAGTAAACGAAAAATGTTCGTCTCAGACTCTAAAACCGCAGAAATCGTGTTTCAAGTTGAAATACGCCTTGGTACCATATCTCACCTAAAGTAAATAGTAGAATCAAACTTTAACCAAACGTAATGTTTGTACCTAGTATAAAGTTAAAAAGTTTAAACAATTTTAAAATATCACTATATTTAGGCGAGTAAACGAAAAATGATCATTTCAGACTCTAAAAACGTAGAAATCGTGTTTCAAGTTGAAATACGCCTTGTAAACGAAAAATGTTTATTTCAGACTCTAATAACGTAGAAATCGTGTTTCAAGTTGAAATACGCCTTGGGACCATATCTCACCTAAAGTAAATGGTAGAATCAAACTTTAACCAAACGTAATGTTTGTACCTAGGGTAAAGTTAAAAAGTTTAAACAATTTTAAAATATCACTATATTTAGGCGAGTAAACGAAAAATGTTCGTTTCAGACTCTAAAAACGTAGAAATCGTGTTTCAAGTTGAAATACGCCTTGTAAACGAAAAATGTTTATTTCAGACTCTAATAACGTAGAAATCGTGTTTCAAGTTGAAATACGCCTTGGGACCATATCTCACCTAAAGTAAATGGTAGAATCAAACTTTAACCAAACGTAATGTTTGTACCTAGGGTAAAGTTAAAAAGTTTAAACAATTTGAAAATATCACTATATTTAGGCGAGTAAACGAAAAATGTTCGTCTCAGACTCTAAAACCGCAGAAATCGTGTTTCAAGTTGAAATACGCCTTGGTACCATATTTCACCTAAAGTAAATGGTAGAATCAAACTTTAACCAAACGTAATGTTTGTACCTAGTATAAAGTTAAAAAGTTTAAACAATTTTAAAATATCACTATATTTAGGCGAGTAAACGAAAAATGTTTATTTCAGACTCTAATAACGTAGAAATCGTGTTTCAAGTTGAAATACGCCTTGGGACCATATCTCACCTAAAGTAAATGGTAGAATCAAACTTTAACCAAACGTAATGTTTGTACCTAGGGTAAAGTTAAAAAGTTTAAACAATTTTAAAATATCACTATATTTAGGCGAGTAAACGAAAAATGTTCGTTTCAGACTCTAAAAACGTAGAAATCGTGTTTCAAGTTGAAATACGCCTTGTAAACGAAAAATGTTTATTTCAGACTCTAATAACGTAGAAATCGTGTTTCAAGTTGAAATACGCCTTGGGACCATATCTCACCTAAAGTAAATGGTAGAATCAAACTTTAACCAAACGTAATGTTTGTACCTAGGGTAAAGTTAAAAAGTTTAAACAATTTTAAAATATCACTAGATTTAGGCGAGTAAACGAAAAATGTTCGTTTCAGACTCTAAATACGTAGAAATCGTGTTTCAAGTTGAAATACGCCTTGTAAACGAAAAATGTTTATTTCAGACTCTAATAACGTAGAAATCGTGTTTTAAGTTGAAATACGCCTTGGGACCATATCTCACCTAAAGTAAATGGTAGAATCAAACTTTAACCAAACGTAATGTTTGTACCTAGGGTAAAGTTAAAAAGTTTAAACAATTTTAAAATATCACTATATTTAGGCGAGTAAACGAAAAATGTTCGTTTCAGACTCTAAAAACGTAGAAATCGTGTTTCAAGTTGAAATACGCCTTGTAAACGAAAAATGTTTATTTCAGACTCTAATAACGTAGAAATCGTGTTTCAAGTTGAAATACGCCTTGGGACCATATCTCACCTAAAGTAAATGGTAGAATCAAACTTTAACCAAACGTAATGTTTGTACCTAGGGTAAAGTTAAAAAGTTTAAACAATTTTAAAATATCACTATATTTAGGCGAGTAAACGAAAAATGTTCATTTCAGACTCTAAAAACGTAGAAATCGTGTTTCAAGTTGAAATACGCCTTGTAAACGAAAAATGTTTATTTCAGACTCTAATAACGTAGAAATCGTGTTTCAAGTTGAAATACGCCTTGGGACCATATCTCACCTAAAGTAAATGGTAGAATCAAACTTTAACCAAACGTAATGTTTGTACCTAGGGTAAAGTTAAAAAGTTTAAACAATTTTAAAATATCACTATATTTAGGCGAGTAAACGAAAAATGTTCATTTCAGACTCTAAAAACGTAGAAATCGTGTTTCAAGTTGAAATTCGCCTTGTAAACGAAAAATGTTTATTTCAGACTCTAATAACGTAGAAATCGTGTTTCAAGTTGAAATACGCCTTGGTACCATATCTCACCTAAAGTAAATGGTAGAATCAAACTTTAACCAAACGTAATGTTTGTACCTAGTATAAAGTTAAAAAGTTTAAACAATTTTAAAATATCACTATATTTAGGCGAGTAAACGAAAAATGTTCATTTCAGACACTAAAAACGTAGAAATCGTGTTTCAAGTTGAAATACGCCTTGTAAACGAAAAATGTTTATTTCAGACTCTAATAACGTAGAAATTGTGTTTCAAGTTGAAATACGCCTTGGGACCATATCTCACCTAAAGTAAATGGTAGAATCAAACTTTAACCAAACGTAATGTTTGTACCTAGGGTAAAGTTAAAAAGTTTAAACAATTTTAAAATATCACTATATTTAGGCGAGTAAACGAAAAATGTTCATTTCAGACTCTAAAAACGTAGAAATCGTGTTTCTAGTTGAAATACGCCTTGTAAACGAAAAATGTTTATTTCAGACTCTAATAACGTAGAAATCGTGTTTCAAGTTGAAATACGCCTTGGGACCATATCTCACCTAAAGTAAATGGTAGAATCAAACTTTAACCAAACGTAATGTTTGTACCTAGGGTAAAGTTAAAAAGTTTAAACAATTTGAAAATATCACTATATTTAGGCGAGTAAACGAAAAATGTTCGTTTCAGACTCTAAAAACGTAGAAATCGTGTTTCAAGTTGAAATACGCCTTGTAAACGAAAAATGTTTATTTCAGACTCTAATAACGTAGAAATCGTGTTTCAAGTTGAAATACACCTTGGGACCATATCTCACCTAAAGTAAATGGTAGAATCAAACTTTTACCAAACGTAATGTTTGTACCTAGGGTAAAGTTAAAAAGTTTAAACAATTTTAAAATATCACTATATTTAGGCGAGTAAACGAAAAATGTTCATTTCAGACTAAAAACGTAGAAATCGTGTTTTTAAGTTGAAATACGCCTTGGAAACGAAAAATGTTTATTTCAGACTCTAATAACGTAGAAATCGTGTTTCAAGTTGAAATACACCTTGGGACCATATCTCACCTAAAGTAAATGGTAGAATCAAACTTTAACCAAACGTAATGTTAGTACCTAGGGTAAAGTTATAAAGTTTAAACAATTTGAAAATATCACTATATTTAGGCGAGTAAACGAAAAATGTTCGTCTCAGACTCTAAAACCGCAGAAATCGTGTTTCAAGTTGAATTACGCCTTGGTACCATATCTCACCTAAAGTAAATGGTAGAATCAAACTTTAACCAAACGTAATGTTTGTACCTAGGGTAAAGTTAAAAAGTTTAAACAATTTTAAAATATCACCATATTTAGGCGAGTAAACGAAAAATGTTCATTTCAGACTCTAAAAATGTAGAAATCGTGTTTCTAGTTGAAATACGCCAAACGTAATGTTTGTACCTAGGGTAAAGTTAAAAAGTTTAAACAATTTGAAAATATCACTATATTTAGGCGAGTAAACGAAAAATGTTCGTCTCAGACTCTAAAACCGCAGAAATCGTGTTTCAAGTTGAAATACGCCTTGGTACCATATCTCACCTAAAGTAAATAGTAGAATCAAACTTTAACCAAACGTAATGTTTGTACCTAGTATAAAGTTAAAAAGTTTAAACAATTTTAAAATATCACTATATTTAGGCGAGTAAACGAAAAATGATCATTTCAGACTCTAAAAACGTAGAAATCGTGTTTCAAGTTGAAATACGCCTTGTAAACGAAAAATGTTTATTTCAGACTCTAATAACGTAGAAATCGTGTTTCAAGTTGAAATACGCCTTGGGACCATATCTCACCTAAAGTAAATGGTAGAATCAAACTTTAACCAAACGTAATGTTTGTACCTAGGGTAAAGTTAAAAAGTTTAAACAATTTTAAAATATCACTATATTTAGGCGAGTAAACGAAAAATGTTCGTTTCAGACTCTAAAAACGTAGAAATCGTGTTTCAAGTTGAAATACGCCTTGTAAACGAAAAATGTTTATTTCAGACTCTAATAACGTAGAAATCGTGTTTCAAGTTGAAATACGCCTTGGGACCATATCTCACCTAAAGTAAATGGTAGAATCAAACTTTAACCAAACGTAATGTTTGTACCTAGGGTAAAGTTAAAAAGTTTAAACAATTTGAAAATATCACTATATTTAGGCGAGTAAACGAAAAATGTTCGTCTCAGACTCTAAAACCGCAGAAATCGTGTTTCAAGTTGAAATACGCCTTGGTACCATATTTCACCTAAAGTAAATGGTAGAATCAAACTTTAACCAAACGTAATGTTTGTACCTAGTATAAAGTTAAAAAGTTTAAACAATTTTAAAATATCACTATATTTAGGCGAGTAAACGAAAAATGTTTATTTCAGACTCTAATAACGTAGAAATCGTGTTTCAAGTTGAAATACGCCTTGGGACCATATCTCACCTAAAGTAAATGGTAGAATCAAACTTTAACCAAACGTAATGTTTGTACCTAGGGTAAAGTTAAAAAGTTTAAACAATTTTAAAATATCACTATATTTAGGCGAGTAAACGAAAAATGTTCGTTTCAGACTCTAAAAACGTAGAAATCGTGTTTCAAGTTGAAATACGCCTTGTAAACGAAAAATGTTTATTTCAGACTCTAATAACGTAGAAATCGTGTTTCAAGTTGAAATACGCCTTGGGACCATATCTCACCTAAAGTAAATGGTAGAATCAAACTTTAACCAAACGTAATGTTTGTACCTAGGGTAAAGTTAAAAAGTTTAAACAATTTTAAAATATCACTAGATTTAGGCGAGTAAACGAAAAATGTTCGTTTCAGACTCTAAATACGTAGAAATCGTGTTTCAAGTTGAAATACGCCTTGTAAACGAAAAATGTTTATTTCAGACTCTAATAGCGTAGAAATCGTGTTTTAAGTTGAAATACGCCTTGGGACCATATCTCACCTAAAGTAAATGGTAGAATCAAACTTTAACCAAACGTAATGTTTGTACCTAGGGTAAAGTTAAAAAGTTTAAACAATTTTAAAATATCACTATATTTAGGCGAGTAAACGAAAAATGTTCGTTTCAGACTCTAAAAACGTAGAAATCGTGTTTCAAGTTGAAATACGCCTTGTAAACGAAAAATGTTTATTTCAGACTCTAATAACGTAGAAATCGTGTTTCAAGTTGAAATACGCCTTGGGACCATATCTCACCTAAAGTAAATGGTAGAATCAAACTTTAACCAAACGTAATGTTTGTACCTAGGGTAAAGTTAAAAAGTTTAAACAATTTTAAAATATCACTATATTTAGGCGAGTAAACGAAAAATGTTCATTTCAGACTCTAAAAACGTAGAAATCGTGTTTCAAGTTGAAATACGCCTTGTAAACGAAAAATGTTTATTTCAGACTCTAATAACGTAGAAATCGTGTTTCAAGTTGAAATACGCCTTGGGACCATATCTCACCTAAAGTAAATGGTAGAATCAAACTTTAACCAAACGTAATGTTTGTACCTAGGGTAAAGTTAAAAAGTTTAAACAATTTTAAAATATCACTATATTTAGGCGAGTAAACGAAAAATGTTCATTTCAGACTCTAAAAACGTAGAAATCGTGTTTCAAGTTGAAATACGCCTTGTAAACGAAAAATGTTTATTTCAGACTCTAATAACGTAGAAATCGTGTTTCAAGTTGAAATACGCCTTGGTACCATATCTCACCTAAAGTAAATGGTAGAATCAAACTTTAACCAAACGTAATGTTTGTACCTAGTATAAAGTTAAAAAGTTTAAACAATTTTAAAATATCACTATATTTAGGCGAGTAAACGAAAAATGTTCATTTCAGACACTAAAAACGTAGAAATCGTGTTTCAAGTTGAAATACGCCTTGTAAACGAAAAATGTTTATTTCAGACTCTAATAACGTAGAAATTGTGTTTCAAGTTGAAATACGCCTTGGGACCATATCTCACCTAAAGTAAATGGTAGAATCAAACTTCAACCAAACGTAATGTTTGTACCTAGGGTAAAGTTAAAAAGTTTAAACAATTTTAAAATATCACTATATTTAGGCGAGTAAACGAAAAATGTTCATTTCAGACTCTAAAAACGTAGAAATCGTGTTTCTAGTTGAAATACGCCTTGTAAACGAAAAATGTTTATTTCAGACTCTAATAACGTAGAAATCGTGTTTCAAGTTGAAATACGCCTTGGGACCATATCTCACCTAAAGTAAATGGTAGAATCAAACTTTAACCAAACGTAATGTTTGTACCTAGGGTAAAGTTAAAAAGTTTAAACAATTTGAAAATATCACTATATTTAGGCGAGTAAACGAAAAATGTTCGTTTCAGACTCTAAAAACGTAGAAATCGTGTTTCAAGTTGAAATACGCCTTGTAAACGAAAAATGTTTATTTCAGACTCTAATAACGTAGAAATCGTGTTTCAAGTTGAAATACGCCTTGGGACCATATCTCACCTAAAGTAAATGGTAGAATCAAACTTTAACCAAACGTAATGTTTGTACCTAGGGTAAAGTTAAAAAGTTTAAACAATTTTAAAATATCACTAGATTTAGGCGAGGAAACGAAAAATGTTCGTTTCAGACTCTAAAAACGTAGAAATCGTGTTTCAAGTTGAAATACGCCTTGTAAACGAAAAATGTTTATTTCAGACTCTAATAACGTAGAAATCGTGTTTCAAGTTGAAATACGCCTTGTAAACGAAAAATGTTTATTTCAGACTCTAATAACGTAGAAATCGTGTTTCAAGTTGAAATACGCCTTGGGACCATATCTCACCTAAAGTAAATGGTAGAATCAAACTTTAACCAAACGTAATGTTTGTACCTAGGGTAAAGTTAAAAAGTTTAAACAATTTTAAAATATCACTATATTTAGGCGAGTAAACGAAAAATGTTCGTTTCAGACTCTAAAAACGTAGAAATCGTGTTTCAAGTTGAAATACGCCTTGTAAACGAAAAATGTTTATTTCAGACTCTAATAACGTAGAAATCGTGTTTCAAGTTGAAATACGCCTTGGGGCCATATCTCACCTAAAGTAAATGGTAGAATCAAACTTTAACCAAACGTAATGTTTGTACCTAGGGTAAAGTTAAAAAGTTTAAACAATTTTAAAATATCACTATATTTAGGCGAGTAAACGAAAAATGTTCATTTCAGACTCTAAAAACGTAGAAATCGTGTTTCAAGTTGAAATACGCCTTGTAAACGAAAAATGTTTATTTCAGACTCTAATAACGTAGAAATCGTGTTTCAAGTTGAAATACGCCTTGGGACCATATCTCACCTAAAGTAAATGGTAGAATCAAACTTTAACCAAACGTAATGTTTGTACCTAGGGTAAAGTTAAAAAGTTTAAACAATTTGAAAATATCACTATATTTAGGCGAGTAAACGAAAAATGTTCGTCTCAGACTCTAAAACCGCAGAAATCGTGTTTCAAGTTGAAATACGCCTTGGTACCATATCTCACCTAAAGTAAATGGTAGAATCAAACTTTAACCAAACGTAATGTTTGTACCTAGTATAAAGTTAAAAAGTTTAAACAATTTTAAAATATCACTATATTTAGGCGAGTAAACGAAAAATGATCATTTCAGACTCTAAAAACGTAGAAATCGTGTTTCAAGTTGAAATACGCCTTGTAAACGAAAAATGTTTATTTCAGACTCTAATAACGTAGAAATCGTGTTTCAAGTTGAAATACGCCTTGGGACCATATCTCACCTAAAGTAAATGGTAGAATCAAACTTTAACCAAACGTAATGTTTGTACCTAGGGTAAAGTTAAAAAGTTTAAACAATTTTAAAATATCACTATATTTAGGCGAGTAAACGAAAAATGTTCGTTTCAGACTCTAAAAACGTAGAAATCGTGTTTCAAGTTGAAATACGCCTTGTAAACGAAAAATGTTTATTTCAGACTCTAATAACGTAGAAATCGTGTTTCAAGTTGAAATACGCCTTGGGACCATATCTCACCTAAAGTAAATGGTAGAATCAAACTTTAACCAAACGTAATGTTTGTACCTAGGGTAAAGTTAAAAAGTTTAAACAATTTGAAAATATCACTATATTTAGGCGAGTAAACGAAAAATGTTCATTTCAGACTCTAAAAACGTAGAAATCGTGTTTCAAGTTGAAATACGCCTTGTAAACGAAAAATGTTTATTTCAGACTCTAATAACGTAGAAATCGTGTTTCAAGTTGAAATACGCCTTGGGACCATATCTCACCTAAAGTAAATGGTAGAATCAAACTTTAACCAAACGTAATGTTTGTACCTAGGGTAAAGTTAAAAAGTTTAAACAATTTGAAAATATCACTATATTTAGGCGAGTAAACGAAAAATGTTCATTTCAGACTCTAAAAACGTAGAAATCGTGTTTCAAGTTGAAATACGCCTTGTAAACGAAAAATGTTTATTTCAGACTCTAATAACGTAGAAATCGTGTTTCAAGTTGAAATACGCCTTGGGACCATATCTCACCTAAAGTAAATGGTAGAATCAAACTTTAACCAAACGTAATGTTTGTACCTAGGGTAAAGTTAAAAAGTTTAAACAATTTTAAAATATCACTATATTTAGGCGAGTAAACGAAAAATGTTCATTTCAGACTCTAAAAACGTAGAAATCGTGTTTCAAGTTGAAATACGCCTTGTAAACGAAAAATGTTTATTTCAGACTCTAATAACGTAGAAATCGTGTTTCAAGTTGAAATACGCCTTGGGACCATATCTCACCTAAAGTAAATGGTAGAATCAAACTTTAACCAAACGTAATGTTTGTACCTAGGGTAAAGTTAAAAAGTTTCAACAATTTTAAAATATCACTATATTTAGGCGAGTAAACGAAAAATGTTCGTTTAAGACTCTAAAAACGTAGAAATCGTGTTTCAAGTTGAAATACGCCTTGTAAACGAAAAATGTTTATTTCAGACTCTAATAACGTAGAAATCGTGTTTCAAGTTGAAATACGCCTTGGGACCATATCTCACCTAAAGTAAATGGTAGAATCAAACTTTAACCAAACGTAATGGTTGTACCTAGGGTAAAGTTAAAAAGTTTCAACAATTTTAAAATATCACTATATTTAGGCGAGTAAACGAAAAATGTTCGTTTAAGACTCTAAAAACGTAGAAATCGTGTTTCAAGTTGAAATACGCCTTGTAAACGAAAAATGTTTATTTCAGACTCTAATAACGTAGAAATCGTGTTTCAAGTTGAAATACGCCTTGGGACCATATCTCACCTAAAGTAAATGGTAGAATCAAACTTTAACCAAAAGTAATGTTTGTACCTAGGGTAAAGTTAAAAAGTTTAAACAATTTTAAAATATCACTATATTTAGGCGAGTAAACGAAAAATGTTCATTTCAGACTCTAAAAACGTAGAAATCGTGTTTCAAGTTGAAATACGCCTTGTAAACGAAAAATGTTTATTTCAGACTCTAATAACGTAGAAATCGTGTTTCAAGTTGAAATACGCCTTGGGACCATATCTCACCTAAAGTAAATGGTAGAATCAAACTTTAACCAAACGTAATGTTTGTACCTAGGGTAAAGTTAAAAAGTTTAAACAATTTGAAAATATCACTATATTTAGGCGAGTAAACGAAAAATGTTCATTTCAGACTCTAAAAACGTAGAAATCGTGTTTCAAGTTGAAATACGCCTTGTAAACGAAAAATGTTTATTTCAGACTCTAATAACGTAGAAATCGTGTTTCAAGTTGAAATACGCCTTGGGACCATATCTCACCTAAAGTAAATGGTAGAATCAAACTTTAACCAAACGTAATGTTTGTACCTAGGGTAAAGTTAAAAAGTTTAAACAATTTTAAAATATCACTATATTTAGGCGAGTAAACGAAAAATGTTCATTTCAGACTCTAAAAACGTAGAAATCGTGTTTCAAGTTGAAATACGCCTTGTAAACGAAAAATGTTTATTTCAGACTCTAATAACGTAGAAATCGTGTTTCAAGTTGAAATACGCCTTGGGACCATATCTCACCTAAAGTAAATGGTAGAATCAAACTTTAACCAAACGTAATGTTTGTACCTAGGGTAAAGTTAAAAAGTTTCAACAATTTTAAAATATCACTATATTTAGGCGAGTAAACGAAAAATGTTCGTTTAAGACTCTAAAAACGTAGAAATCGTGTTTCAAGTTGAAATACGCCTTGTAAACGAAAAATGTTTATTTCAGACTCTAATAACGTAGAAATCGTGTTTCAAGTTGAAATACGCCTTGGGACCATATCTCACCTAAAGTAAATGGTAGAATCAAACTTTAACCAAATGTAATGGTTGTACCTAGGGTAAAGTTAAAAAGTTTCAACAATTTTAAAATATCACTATATTTAGGCGAGTAAACGAAAAATGTTCGTTTAAGACTCTAAAAACGTAGAAATCGTGTTTCAAGTTGAAATACGCCTTGTAAACGAAAAATGTTTATTTCAGACTCTAATAACGTAGAAATCGTGTTTCAAGTTGAAATACGCCTTGGGACCATATCTCACCTAAATTAAATGGTAGAATCAAACTTTAACCAAACGTAATGTTTGTACCTAGGGTAAAGTTAAAAAGTTTAAACAATTTTAAAATATCACTATATTTAGGCGAGTAAACGAAAAATGTTCATTTCAGACTCTAAAAACGTAGAAATCGTGTTTCAAGTTGAAATACGCCTTGTAAACGAAAAATGTTTATTTCAGACTCTAATAACGTAGAAATCGTGTTTCAAGTTGAAATACGCCTTGGGACCATTTAACCAAACGTAATGTTTGTACCTAGGGTAAAGTTAAAAAGTTTAAACAATTTTAAAATATCACTAGATTTAGGCGAGTAAACGAAAAATGTTCGTTTCAGACTCTAAAAACGTAGAAATCGTGTTTCAAGTTGAAATACGCCTTGTAAACGAAAAATGTTTATTTCAGACTCTAATAACGTAGAAATCGTGTTTCAAGTTGAAATACGCCTTGGGACCATATCTCACCTAAAGTAAATGGTAGAATCAAACTTTAACCAAACGTAATGTTTGTACCTAGGGTAAAGTTAAAAAGTTTAAACAATTTTAAAATATCACTATATTTAGGCGAGTAAACGAAAAATGTTCATTTCAGACTAAAAACGTAGAAATCGTGTTTCAAGTTGAAATACGCCTTGTAAACGAAAAATGTTTATTTCAGACTCTAATAACGTAGAAATCGTGTTTCAAGTTGAAATACGCCTTGGGACCATATCTCACCTAAAGTAAATGGTAGAATCAAACTTTAACCAAACGTAATGTTTGTACCTAGGGTAAAGTTAAAAAGTTTAAACAATTTTAAAATATCACTATATTTAGGCGAGTAAACGAAAAATGTTCGTTTCAGACTCTAAAAACGTAGAAATCGTGTTTCAAGTTGAAATACGCCTTGTAAACGAAAAATGTTTATTTCAGACTCTAATAACGTAGAAATCGTGTTTCAAGTTGAAATACGCCTTGGGACCATATCTCACCTAAAGTAAATGGTAGAATCAAACTTTAACCAAACGTAATGTTTGTACCTAGGGTAAAGTTAAAAAGTTTAAACAATTTTAAAATATCACTATATTTAGGCGAGTAAACGAAAAATGTTCGTTTCAGACTCTAAAAACGTAGAAATCGTGTTTCAAGTTGAAATACGCCTTGTAAACGAAAAATGTTTATTTCAGACTCTAATAACGTAGAAATCGTGTTTCAAGTTGAAATACGCCTTGGGACCATATCTCACCTAAAGTAAATGGTAGAATCAAACTTTAACCAAACGTAATGTTTGTACCTAGGGTAAAGTTAAAAAGTTTAAACAATTTTAAAATATCACTATATTTAGGCGAGTAAACGAAAAATGTTCATTTCAGACTCTAAAAACGTAGAAATCGTGTTTCAAGTTGAAATACGCCTTGTAAACGAAAAATGTTTATTTCAGACTCTAATAACGTAGAAATCGTGTTTCAAGTTGAAATACGCCTTGGGACCATATCTCACCTAAAGTAAATGGTAGAATCAAACTTTAACCAAACGTAATGTTTGTACCTAGGGTAAAGTTAAAAAGTTTAAACAATTTGAAAATATCACTATATTTAGGCGAGTAAACGAAAAATGTTCGTCTCAGACTCTAAAACCGCAGAAATCGTGTTTCAAGTTGAAATACGCCTTGGTACCATATCTCACCTAAAGTAAATGGTAGAATCAAACTTTAACCAAACGTAATGTTTGTACCTAGTATAAAGTTAAAAAGTTTAAACAATTTTAAAATATCACTATATTTAGGCGAGTAAACGAAAAATGATCATTTCAGACTCTAAAAACGTAGAAATCGTGTTTCAAGTTGAAATACGCCTTGTAAACGAAAAATGTTTATTTCAGACTCTAATAACGTAGAAATCGTGTTTCAAGTTGAAATACGCCTTGGGACCATATCTCACCTAAAGTAAATGGTAGAATCAAACTTTAACCAAACGTAATGTTTGTACCTAGGGTAAAGTTAAAAAGTTTAAACAATTTTAAAATATCACTATATTTAGGCGAGTAAACGAAAAATGTTCATTTCAGACTAAAAACGTAGAAATCGTGTTTCAAGTTGAAATACGCCTTGTAAACGAAAAATGTTTATTTCAGACTCTAATAACGTAGAAATCGTGTTTCAAGTTGAAATACGCCTTGGGACCATATCTCACCTAAAGTAAATGGTAGAATCAAACTTTAACCAAACGTAATGTTTGTACCTAGGGTAAAGTTAAAAAGTTTAAACAATTTTAAAATATCACTATATTTAGGCGAGTAAACGAAAAATGTTCGTTTCAGACTCTAAAAACGTAGAAATCGTGTTTCAAGTTGAAATACGCCTTGTAAACGAAAAATGTTTATTTCAGACTCTAATAACGTAGAAATCGTGTTTCAAGTTGAAATACGCCTTGGGACCATATCTCACCTAAAGTAAATGGTAGAATCAAACTTTAACCAAACGTAATGTTTGTACCTAGGGTAAAGTTAAAAAGTTTAAACAATTTTAAAATATCACTAGATTTAGGCGAGTAAACGAAAAATGTTCGTTTCAGACTCTAAAAACGTAGAAATCGTGTTTCAAGTTGAAATACGCCTTGTAAAGGAAAAATGTTTATTTCAGACTCTAATAACGTAGAAATCGTGTTTCAAGTTGAAATACGCCTTGGGACCATATCTCACCTAAAGTAAATGGTAGAATCAAACTTTAACCAAACGTAATGTTTGTACCTAGGGTAAAGTTAAAAAGTTTAAACAATTTTAAAATATCACTATATTTAGGCGAGTAAACGAAAAATGTTCGTTTCAGACTCTAAAAACGTAGAAATCGTGTTTCAAGTTGAAATACGCCTTGTAAACGAAAAATGTTTATTTCAGACTCTAATAACGTAGAAATCGTGTTTCAAGTTGAAATACGCCTTGGGACCATATCTCACCTAAAGTAAATGGTAGAATCAAACTTTAACCAAACGTAATGTTTGTACCTAGGGTAAAGTTAAAAAGTTTAAACAATTTTAAAATATCACTATATTTAGGCGAGTAAACGAAAAATGTTCATTTCAGACTCTAAAAACGTAGAAATCGTGTTTCAAGTTGAAATACGCCTTGTAAACGAAAAATGTTTATTTCAGACTCTAATAACGTAGAAATCGTGTTTCAAGTTGAAATACGCCTTGGGACCATATCTCACCTAAAGTAAATGGTAGAATCAAACTTTAACCAAACGTAATGTTTGTACCTAGGGTAAAGTTAAAAAGTTTAAACAATTTGAAAATATCACTATATTTAGGCGAGTAAACGAAAAATGTTCGTCTCAGACTCTAAAACCGCAGAAATCGTGTTTCAAGTTGAAATACGCCTTGGTACCATATCTCACCTAAAGTAAATGGTAGAATCAAACTTTAACCAAACGTAATGTTTGTACCTAGTATAAAGTTAAAAAGTTTAAACAATTTTAAAATATCACTATATTTAGGCGAGTAAACGAAAAATGATCATTTCAGACTCTAAAAACGTAGAAATCGTGTTTCAAGTTGAAATACGCCTTGTAAACGAAAAATGTTTATTTCAGACTCTAATAACGTAGAAATCGTGTTTCAAGTTGAAATACGCCTTGGGACCATATCTCACCTAAAGTAAATGGTAGAATCAAACTTTAACCAAACGTAATGTTTGTACCTAGGGTAAAGTTAAAAAGTTTAAACAATTTGAAAATATCACTATATTTAGGCGAGTAAACGAAAAATGTTCGTCTCAGACTCTAAAACCGCAGAAATCGTGTTTCAAGTTGAAATACGCCTTGGTACCATATCTCACCTAAAGTAAATGGTAGAATCAAACTTTAACCAAACGTAATGTTTGTACCTAGGGTAAAGTTAAAAAGTTTAAACAATTTTAAAATATCACTATATTTAGGCGAGTAAACGAAAAATGTTCATTTGAGACTCTAAAAACGTAGAAATCGTGTTTCTAGTTGAAATACGCCAAACGTAATGTTTGTACCTAGGGTAAAGTTAAAAAGTTTAAACAATTTGAAAATATCACTATATTTAGGCGAGTAAACGAAAAATGTTCGTTTCAGACTCTAAAAACGTAGAAATCGTGTTTCAAGTTGAAATACGCCTTGTAAACGAAAAATGTTTATTTCAGACTCTAATAACGTAGAAATCGTGTTTCAAGTTGAAATACGCCTTGGGACTATATCTCACCTAAAGTAAATGGTAGAATCAAACTTTAACCAAACGTAATGTTTGTACCTAGGGTAAAGTTAAAAAGTTTAAACAATTTTAAAATATCACTATATTTAGGCGAGTAAACGAAAAATGTTCGTTTCAGACTCTAAAAACGTAGAAATCGTGTTTCAAGTTGAAATACGCCTTGTAAACGAAAAATGTTTATTTCAGACTCTAATAACGTAGAAATCGTGTTTCAAGTTGAAATACGCCTTGGGACCATATCTCACCTAAAGTAAATGGTAGAATCAAACTTTAACCAAACGTAATGTTTGTACCTAGGGTAAAGTTAAAAAGTTTAAACAATTTTAAAATATCACTATATTTAGGCGAGTAAACGAAAAATGTTCATTTCAGACTCTAAAAACGTAGAAATCGTGTTTCAAGTTGAAATACGCCTTGTAAACGAAAAATGTTTATTTCAGACTCTAATAACGTAGAAATCGTGTTTCAAGTTGAAATACGCCTTGGGACCATTTAACCAAACGTAATGTTTTTACCTAGGGTAAAGTTAAAAAGTTTAAACAATTTTAAAATATCACTAGATTTAGGCGAGTAAACGAAAAATGTTCGTTTCAGACTCTAAAAACGTAGAAATCGTGTTTCAAGTTGAAATACGCCTTGTAAACGAAAAATGTTTATTTCAGACTCTAATAACGTAGAAATCGTGTTTCAAGTTGAAATACGCCTTGGGACCATATCTCACCTAAAGTAAATGGTAGAATCAAACTTTAACCAAACGTAATGTTTGTACCTAGGGTAAAGTTAAAAAGTTTAAACAATTTTAAAATATCACTATATTTAGGCGAGTAAACGAAAAATGTTCATTTCAGACTAAAAACGTAGAAATCGTGTTTCAAGTTGAAATACGCCTTTTAAACGAAAAATGTTTATTTCAGACTCTAATAACGTAGAAATCGTGTTTCAAGTTGAAATACGCCTTGGGACCATATCTCACCTAAAGTAAATGGTAGAATCAAACTTGAACCAAACGTAATGTTTGTACCTAGGGTAAAGTTAAAAAGTTTAAACAATTTTAAAATATCACTATATTTAGGCGAGTAAACGAAAAATGTTCGTTTCAGACTCTAAAAACGTAGAAATCGTGTTTCAAGTTGAAATACGCCTTGTAAACGAAAAATGTTTATTTCAGACTCTAATAACGTAGAAATCGTGTTTCAAGTTGAAATACGCCTTGGGACCATATCTCACCTAAAGTAAATGGTAGAATCAAACTTTAACCAAACGTAATGTTTGTACCTAGGGTAAAGTTAAAAAGTTTAAACAATTTTAAAATATCACTATATTTAGGCGAGTAAACGAAAAATGTTCGTTTCAGACTCTAAAAACGTAGAAATCGTGTTTCAAGTTGAAATACGCCTTGTAAACGAAAAATGTTTATTTCAGACTCTAATAACGTAGAAATCGTGTTTCAAGTTGAAATACGCCTTGGGACCATATCTCACCTAAAGTAAATGGTAGAATCAAACTTTAACCAAACGTAATGTTTGTACCTAGGGTAAAGTTAAAAAGTTTAAACAATTTTAAAATATCACTATATTTAGGCGAGTAAACGAAAAATGTTCGTTTCAGACTCTAAAAACGTAGAAATCGTGTTTCAAGTTGAAATACGCCTTGTAAACGAAAAATGTTTATTTCAGACTCTAATAACGTAGAAATCGTGTTTCAAGTTGAAATACGCCTTGGGACCATATCTCACCTAAAGTAAATGGTAGAATCAAACTTTAACCAAACGTAATGTTTGTACCTAGGGTAAAGTTAAAAAGTTTAAACAATTTTAAAATATCACTATATTTAGGCGAGTAAACAAAAAATGTTCATTTCAGACAAAAAACGTAGAAATCGTGTTTCAAGTTGAAATACGCCTTGTAAACGAAAAATGTTTATTTCACACTCTAATAACGTAGAAATCGTGTTTCAAGTTGAAATACGCCTTGGGACCATATCTCACCTAAAGTAAATGGTAGAATCAAACTTTAACCAAACGTAATGTTTGTATCTAGGGTAAAGTTAAAAAGTTTAAACAATTTTAAAATATCACTATATTTAGGCGAGTAAACGAAAAATGTTCATTTCAGACTAAAAACGTAGAAATCGTGTTTTTAAGTTGAAATACGCCTTGTAAACGAAAAATGTTTATTTCAGACTCTAATAACGTAAAAATCGTGTTTCAAGTTGAAATACACCTTGGGACCATATCTCACCTAAAGTAAATGGTAGAATCAAACTTTAACCAAACGTAATGTTTGTACCTAGGGTAAAGTTAAAAAGTTTAAACAATTTTAAAATATCACTATATTTAGGCGAGTAAACGAAAAATGTTCGTTTCAGACTCTAAAAACGTAGAAATCGTGTTTCAAGTTGAAATACGCCTTGTAAACGAAAAATGTTTATTTCAGACTCTAATAACGTAGAAATCGTGTTTCAAGTTGAAATACGCCTTGGGACCATATCTCACCTAAAGTAAATGGTAGAATCAAACTTTAACCAAACGTAATGTTTGTACCTAGGGTAAAGTTAAAAAGTTTAAACAATTTTAAAATATCACTATATTTAGGCGAGTAAACGAAAAATGTTCATTTCAGACTCTAAAAACGTAGAAATCGTGTTTCAAGTTGAAATACGCCTTGTAAACGAAAAATGTTTATTTCAGACTCTAATAACGTAAAAATCGTGTTTCAAGTTGAAATACGCCTTGGGACCATATCTCACCTAAAGTAAATGGTAGAATCAAACTTTAACCAAACGTAATGTTTGTACCTAGGGTAAAGTTAAAAAGTTTAAACAATTTGAAAATATCACTATATTTAGGCGAGTAAACGAAAAATGTTCGTCTCAGACTCTAAAACCGCAGAAATCGTGTTTCAAGTTGAAATACGCCTTGGTACCATATCTCACCTAAAGTAAATGGTAGAATCAAACTTTAACCAAACGTAATGTTTGTACCTAGTATAAAGTTAAAAAGTTTAAACAATTTTAAAATATCACTATATTTAGGCGAGTAAACGAAAAATGATCATTTCAGACTCTAAAAACGTAGAAATCGTGTTTCAAGTTGAAATACGCCTTGTAAACGAAAAATGTTTATTTCAGACTCTAATAACGTAGAAATCGTGTTTCAAGTTGAAATACGCCTTGGGACCATATCTCACCTAAAGTAAATGGTAGAATCAAACTTTAACCAAACGTAATGTTTGTACCTAGGGTAAAGTTAAAAAGTTTAAACAATTTGAAAATATCACTATATTTAGGCGAGTAAACGAAAAATGTTCGTCTCAGACTCTAAAACCGCAGAAATCGTGTTTCAAGTTGAAATACGCCTTGGTACCATATCTCACCTAAAGTAAATGGTAGAATCAAACTTTAACCAAACGTAATGTTTGTACCTAGGGTAAAGTTAAAAAGTTTAAACAATTTTAAAATATCACTATATTTAGGCGAGTAAACGAAAAATGTTCATTTGAGACTCTAAAAACGTAGAAATCGTGTTTCTAGTTGAAATACGCCAAACGTAATGTTTGTACCTAGGGTAAAGTTAAAAAGTTTAAACAATTTGAAAATATCACTATATTTAGGCGAGTAAACGAAAAATGTTCGTTTCAGACTCTAAAAACGTAGAAATCGTGTTTCAAGTTGAAATACGCCTTGTAAACGAAAAATGTTTATTTCAGACTCTAATAACGTAGAAATCGTGTTTCAAGTTGAAATACGCCTTGGGACTATATCTCACCTAAAGTAAATGGTAGAATCAAACTTTAACCAAACGTAATGTTTGTACCTAGGGTAAAGTTAAAAAGTTGAAACAATTTTAAAATATCACTATATTTAGGCGAGTAAACGAAAAATGTTCATTTCAGACTCTAAAAACGTAGAAATCGTGTTTCAAGTTGAAATACGCCTTGTAAACGAAAAATGTTTATTTCAGACTCTAATAACGTAGAAATCGTGTTTCAAGTTGAAATACGCCTTGGGACCATTTAACCAAACGTAATGTTTGTACCTAGGGTAAAGTTAAAAAGTTTAAACAATTTTAAAATATCACTAGATTTAGGCGAGTAAACGAAAAATGTTCGTTTCAGACTCTAAAAACGTAGAAATCGTGTTTCAAGTTGAAATACGCCTTGTAAACGAAAAATGTTTATTTCAGACTCTAATAACGTAGAAATCGTGTTTCAAGTTGAAATACGCCTTGGGACCATATCTCACCTAAAGTAAATGGTAGAATCAAACTTTAACCAAACGTAATGTTTGTACCTAGGGTAAAGTTAAAAAGTTTAAACAATTTTAAAATATCACTATATTTAGGCGAGTAAACGAAAAATGTTCATTTCAGACTAAAAACGTAGAAATCGTGTTTCAAGTTGAAATACGCCTTTTAAACGAAAAATGTTTATTTCAGACTCTAATAACGTAGAAATCGTGTTTCAAGTTGAAATACGCCTTGGGACCATATCTCACCTAAAGTAAATGGTAGAATCAAACTTGAACCAAACGTAATGTTTGTACCTAGGGTAAAGTTAAAAAGTTTAAACAATTTTAAAATATCACTATATTTAGGCGAGTAAACGAAAAATGTTCGTTTCAGACTCTAAAAACGTAGAAATCGTGTTTCAAGTTGAAATACGCCTTGTAAACGAAAAATGTTTATTTCAGACTCTAATAACGTAGAAATCGTGTTTCAAGTTGAAATACGCCTTGGGACCATATCTCACCTAAAGTAAATGGTAGAATCAAACTTTAACCAAACGTAATGTTTGTACCTAGGGTAAAGTTAAAAAGTTTAAACAATTTTAAAATATCACTATATTTAGGCGAGTAAACGAAAAATGTTCGTTTCAGACTCTAAAAACGTAGAAATCGTGTTTCAAGTTGAAATACGCCTTGTAAACGAAAAATGTTTATTTCAGACTCTAATAACGTAGAAATCGTGTTTCAAGTTGAAATACGCCTTGGGACCATATCTCACCTAAAGTAAATGGTAGAATCAAACTTTAACCAAACGTAATGTTTGTACCTAGGGTAAAGTTAAAAAGTTTAAACAATTTTAAAATATCACTAGATTTAGGCGAGTAAACGAAAAATGTTCGTTTCAGACTCTAAAAACGTAGAAATCGTGTTTCAAGTTGAAATACGCCTTGTAAACGAAAAATGTTTATTTCAGACTCTAATAACGTAGAAATCGTGTTTCAAGTTGAAATACGCCTTGGGACCATATCTCACCTAAAGTAAATGGTAGAATCAAACTTTAACCAAACGTAATGTTTGTACCTAGGGTAAAGTTAAAAAGTTTAAACAATTTTAAAATATCACTATATTTAGGCGAGTAAACAAAAAATGTTCATTTCAGACAAAAAACGTAGAAATCGTGTTTCAAGTTGAAATACGCCTTGTAAACGAAAAATGTTTATTTCACACTCTAATAACGTAGAAATCGTGTTTCAAGTTGAAATACGCCTTGGGACCATATCTCACCTAAAGTAAATGGTAGAATCAAACTTTAACCAAACGTAATGTTTGTATCTAGGGTAAAGTTAAAAAGTTTAAACAATTTTAAAATATCACTATATTTAGGCGAGTAAACGAAAAATGTTCATTTCAGACTAAAAACGTAGAAATCGTGTTTTTAAGTTGAAATACGCCTTGTAAACGAAAAATGTTTATTTCAGACTCTAATAACGTAAAAATCGTGTTTCAAGTTGAAATACACCTTGGGACCATATCTCACCTAAAGTAAATGGTAGAATCAAACTTTAACCAAACGTAATGTTTGTACCTAGGGTAAAGTTAAAAAGTTTAAACAATTTTAAAATATCACTATATTTAGGCGAGTAAACGAAAAATGTTCGTTTCAGACTCTAAAAACGTAGAAATCGTGTTTCAAGTTGAAATACGCATTGTAAACGAAAAATGTTTATTTCAGACTCTAATAACGTAGAAATCGTGTTTCAAGTTGAAATACGCCTTGGGACCATATCTCACCTAAAGTAAATGGTAGAATCAAACTTTAACCAAACGTAATGTTTGTACCTAGGGTAAAGTTAAAAGGTTTAAACAATTTTAAAATATCACTATATTTAGGCGAGTAAACGAAAAATGTTCGTTTCAGACTCTAAAAACGTAGAAATCGTGTTTCAAGTTGAAATACGCCTTGTAAACGAAAAATGTTTATTTCAGACTCTAATAACGTAGAAATCGTGTTTCAAGTTGAAATACGCCTTGGGACCATATCTCACCTAAAGTAAATGGTAGAATCAAACTTTAACCAAACGTAATGTTTGTACCTAGGGTAAAGTTAAAAAGTTTAAACAATTTTAAAATATCACTAGATTTAGGCGAGTAAACGAAAAATGTTCGTTTCAGACTCTAAAAACGTAGAAATCGTGTTTCAAGTTGAAATACGCCTTGTAAACGAAAAATGTTTATTTCAGACTCTAATAACGTAGAAATCGTGTTTCAAGTTGAAATACGCCTTGGGACCATATCTCACCTAAAGTAAATGGTAGAATCAAACTTTAACCAAACGTAATGTTTGTACCTAGGGTAAAGTTAAAAAGTTTAAACAATTTTAAAATATCACTATATTTAGGCGAGTAAACGAAAAATGTTCATTTCAGACAAAAAATGTAGAAATCGTGTTTCAAGTTGAAATACGCCTTGTAAACGAAAAATGTTTATTTCAGACTCTAATAACGTAGAAATCGTGTTTCAAGTTGAAATACGCCTTGGGACCATATCTCACCTAAAGTAAATGGTAGAATCAAACTTTTACCAAACGTAATGTTTGTACCTAGGGTAAAGTTAAAAAGTTTAAACAATTTTAAAATATCACTATATTTAGGCGAGTAAACGAAAAATGTTCATTTCAGACTAAAAACGTAGAAATCGTGTTTTTAAGTTGAAATACGCCTTGGAAACGAAAAATGTTTATTTCAGACTCTAATAACGTAGAAATCGTGTTTCAAGTTGAAATACACCTTGGGACCATATCTCACCTAAAGTAAATGGTAGAATCAAACTTTAACCAAACGTAATGTTTGTACCTAGGGTAAAGTTAAAAAGTTTAAACAATTTTAAAATATCACTATATTTAGGCGAGTAAACGAAAAATGTTCGTTTCAGACTCTAAAAACGTAGAAATCGTGTTTCAAGTTGAAATACGCCTTGTAAACGAAAAATGTTTATTTCAGACTCTAATAACGTAGAAATCGTGTTTCAAGTTGAAATACGCCTTGGGACCATATCTCACCTAAAGTAAATGGTAGAATCAAACTTTAACCAAACGTAATGTTTGTACCTAGGGTAAAGTTAAAAAGTTTAAACAATTTTAAAATATCACTATATTTAGGCGAGTAAACGAAAAATGTTCGTTTCAGACTCTAAAAACGTAGAAATCGTGTTTCAAGTTGAAATACGCCTTGTAAACGAAAAATGTTTATTTCAGACTCTAATAACGTAGAAATCGTGTTTCAAGTTGAAATACGCCTTGGGACCATATCTCACCTAAAGTAAATGGTAGAATCAAACTTTAACCAAACGTAATGTTTGTACCTAGGGTAAAGTTAAAAAGTTTAAACAATTTTAAAATATCACTATATTTAGGCGAGTAAACGAAAAATGTTCATTTCAGACTCTAAAAACGTAGAAATCGTGTTTCAAGTTGAAATACGCCTTGTAAACGAAAAATGTTTATTTCAGACTCTAATAACGTAGAAATCGTGTTTCAAGTTGAAATACGCCTTGGGACCATTTAACCAAACGTAATGTTTGTACCTAGGGTAAAGTTAAAAAGTTTAAACAATTTTAAAATATCACTAGATTTAGGCTAGTAAACGAAAAATGTTCGTTTCAGACTCTAAAAACGTAGAAATCGTGTTTCAAGTTGAAATACGCCTTGTAAACGAAAAATGTTTATTTCAGACTCTAATAACGTAGAAATCGTGTTTCAAGTTGAAATACGCCTTGGGACCATATCTCACCTAAAGTAAATGGTAGAATCAAACTTTAACCAAACGTAATGTTTGTACCTAGGGTAAAGTTAAAAAGTTTAAACAATTTTAAAATATCACTATATTTAGGCGAGTAAACGAAAAATGTTCATTTCAGACAAAAAATGTAGAAATCGTGTTTCAAGTTGAAATACGCCTTGTAAACGAAAAATGTTTATTTCAGACTCTAATAACGTAGAAATCGTGTTTCAAGTTGAAATACGCCTTGGGACCATATCTCACCTAAAGTAAATGGTAGAATCAAACTTTTACCAAACGTAATGTTTGTACCTAGGGTAAAGTTAAAAAGTTTAAACAATTTTAAAATATCACTATATTTAGGCGAGTAAACGAAAAATGTTCATTTCAGACTAAAAACGTAGAAATCGTGTTTTTAAGTTGAAATACGCCTTGGAAACGAAAAATGTTTATTTCAGACTCTAATAACGTAGAAATCGTGTTTCAAGTTGAAATACACCTTGGGACCATATCTCACCTAAAGTAAATGGTAGAATCAAACTTTAACCAAACGTAATGTTTGTACCTAGGGTAAAGTTAAAAAGTTTAAACAATTTTAAAATATCACTATATTTAGGCGAGTAAACGAAAAATGTTCGTTTCAGACTCTAAAAACGTAGAAATCGTGTTTCAAGTTGAAATACGCCTTGTAAACGAAAAATGTTTATTTCAGACTCTAATAACGTAGAAATCGTGTTTCAAGTTGAAATACGCCTTGGGACCATATCTCACCTAAAGTAAATGGTAGAATCAAACTTTAACCAAACGTAATGTTTGTACCTAGGGTAAAGTTAAAAAGTTTAAACAATTTTAAAATATCACTATATTTAGGCGAGTAAACGAAAAATGTTCATTTCAGACTCTAAAAACGTAGAAATCGTGTTTCAAGTTGAAATACGCCTTGTAAACGAAAAATGTTTATTTCAGACTCTAATAACGTAGAAATCGTGTTTCAAGTTGAAATACGCCTTGGGACCATTTAACCAAACGTAATGTTTGTACCTAGGGTAAAGTTAAAAAGTTTAAACAATTTTAAAATATCACTAGATTTAGGCGAGTAAACGAAAAATGTTCGTTTCAGACTCTAAAAACGTAGAAATCGTGTTTCAAGTTGAAATACGCCTTGTAAACGAAAAATGTTTATTTCAGACTCTAATAACGTAGAAATCGTGTTTCAAGTTGAAATACGCCTTGGGACCATATCTCACCTAAAGTAAATGGTAGAATCAAACTTTAACCAAACGTAATGTTTGTACCTAGTATAAAGTTAAAAAGTTTAAACAATTTTAAAATATCACTATATTTAGGCGAGTAAACGAAAAATGATCATTTCAGACTCTAAAAACGTAGAAATCGTGTTTCAAGTTGAAATACGCCTTGTAAACGAAAAATGTTTATTTCAGACTCTAATAACGTAGAAATCGTGTTTCAAGTTGAAATACGCCTTGGGACCATATCTCACCTAAAGTAAATGGTAGAATCAAACTTTAACCAAACGTAATGTTTGTACCTAGGGTAAAGTTAAAAAGTTTAAACAATTTGAAAATATCACTATATTTAGGCGAGTAAACGAAAAATGTTCGTCTCAGACTCTAAAACCGCAGAAATCGTGTTTCAAGTTGAAATACGCCTTGGTACCATATCTCACCTAAAGTAAATGGTAGAATCAAACTTTAACCAAACGTAATGTTTGTACCTAGGGTAAAGTTAAAAAGTTTAAACAATTTTAAAATATCACTATATTTAGGCGAGTAAACGAAAAATGTTCATTTGAGACTCTAAAAACGTAGAAATCGTGTTTCTAGTTGAAATACGCCAAACGTAATGTTTGTACCTAGGGTAAAGTTAAAAAGTTTAAACAATTTGAAAATATCACTATATTTAGGCGAGTAAACGAAAAATGTTCGTTTCAGACTCTAAAAACGTAGAAATCGTGTTTCAAGTTGAAATACGCCTTGTAAACGAAAAATGTTTATTTCAGACTCTAATAACGTAGAAATCGTGTTTCAAGTTGAAATACGCCTTGGGACTATATCTCACCTAAAGTAAATGGTAGAATCAAACTTTAACCAAACGTAATGTTTGTACCTAGGGTAAAGTTAAAAAGTTTAAACAATTTTAAAATATCACTATATTTAGGCGAGTAAACGAAAAATGTTCGTTTCAGACTCTAAAAACGTAGAAATCGTGTTTCAAGTTGAAATACGCCTTGTAAACGAAAAATGTTTATTTCAGACTCTAATAACGTAGAAATCGTGTTTCAAGTTGAAATACGCCTTGGGACTATATCTCACCTAAAGTAAATGGTAGAATCAAACTTTAACCAAACGTAATGTTTGTACCTAGGGTAAAGTTAAAAAGTTTAAACAATTTTAAAATATCACTATATTTAGGCGAGTAAACGAAAAATGTTCATTTCAGACTCTAAAAACGTAGAAATCGTGTTTCAAGTTGAAATACGCCTTGTAAACGAAAAATGTTTATTTCAGACTCTAATAACGTAGAAATCGTGTTTCAAGTTGAAATACGCCTTGGGACCATTTAACCAAACGTAATGTTTGTACCTAGGGTAAAGTTAAAAAGTTTAAACAATTTTAAAATATCACTAGATTTAGGCGAGTAAACGAAAAATGTTCGTTTCAGACTCTAAAAACGTAGAAATCGTGTTTCAAGTTGAAATACGCCTTGTAAACGAAAAATGTTTATTTCAGACTCTAATAACGTAGAAATCGTGTTTCAAGTTGAAATACGCCTTGGGACCATATCTCACCTAAAGTAAATGGTAGAATCAAACTTTAACCAAACGTAATGTTTGTACCTAGGGTAAAGTTAAAAAGTTTAAACAATTTTAAAATATCACTATATTTAGGCGAGTAAACGAAAAATGTTCATTTCAGACTAAAAACGTAGAAATCGTGTTTCAAGTTGAAATACGCCTTTTAAACGAAAAATGTTTATTTCAGACTCTAATAACGTAGAAATCGTGTTTCAAGTTGAAATACGCCTTGGGACCATATCTCACCTAAAGTAAATGGTAGAATCAAACTTGAACCAAACGTAATGTTTGTACCTAGGGTAAAGTTAAAAAGTTTAAACAATTTTAAAATATCACTATATTTAGGCGAGTAAACGAAAAATGTTCGTTTCAGACTCTAAAAACGTAGAAATCGTGTTTCAAGTTGAAATACGCCTTGTAAACGAAAAATGTTTATTTCAGACTCTAATAACGTAGAAATCGTGTTTCAAGTTGAAATACGCCTTGGGACCATATCTCACCTAAAGTAAATGGTAGAATCAAACTTTAACCAAACGTAATGTTTGTACCTAGGGTAAAGTTAAAAAGTTTAAACAATTTTAAAATATCACTATATTTAGGCGAGTAAACGAAAAATGTTCGTTTCAGACTCTAAAAACGTAGAAATCGTGTTTCAAGTTGAAATACGCCTTGTAAACGAAAAATGTTTATTTCAGACTCTAATAACGTAGAAATCGTGTTTCAAGTTGAAATACGCCTTGGGACCATATCTCACCTAAAGTAAATGGTAGAATCAAACTTTAACCAAACGTAATGTTTGTACCTAGGGTAAAGTTAAAAAGTTTAAACAATTTTAAAATATCACTAGATTTAGGCGAGTAAACGAAAAATGTTCGTTTCAGACTCTAAAAACGTAGAAATCGTGTTTCAAGTTGAAATACGCCTTGTAAACGAAAAATGTTTATTTCAGACTCTAATAACGTAGAAATCGTGTTTCAAGTTGAAATACGCCTTGGGACCATATCTCACCTAAAGTAAATGGTAGAATCAAACTTTAACCAAACGTAATGTTTGTACCTAGGGTAAAGTTAAAAAGTTTAAACAATTTTAAAATATCACTATATTTAGGCGAGTAAACAAAAAATGTTCATTTCAGACAAAAAACGTAGAAATCGTGTTTCAAGTTGAAATACGCCTTGTAAACGAAAAATGTTTATTTCACACTCTAATAACGTAGAAATCGTGTTTCAAGTTGAAATACGCCTTGGGACCATATCTCACCTAAAGTAAATGGTAGAATCAAACTTTAACCAAACGTAATGTTTGTATCTAGGGTAAAGTTAAAAAGTTTAAACAATTTTAAAATATCACTATATTTAGGCGAGTAAACGAAAAATGTTCATTTCAGACTAAAAACGTAGAAATCGTGTTTTTAAGTTGAAATACGCCTTGTAAACGAAAAATGTTTATTTCAGACTCTAATAACGTAAAAATCGTGTTTCAAGTTGAAATACACCTTGGGACCATATCTCACCTAAAGTAAATGGTAGAATCAAACTTTAACCAAACGTAATGTTTGTACCTAGGGTAAAGTTAAAAAGTTTAAACAATTTTAAAATATCACTATATTTAGGCGAGTAAACGAAAAATGTTCGTTTCAGACTCTAAAAACGTAGAAATCGTGTTTCAAGTTGAAATACGCCTTGTAAACGAAAAATGTTTATTTCAGACTCTAATAACGTAGAAATCGTGTTTCAAGTTGAAATACGCCTTGGGACCATATCTCACCTAAAGTAAATGGTAGAATCAAACTTTAACCAAACGTAATGTTTGTACCTAGGGTAAAGTTAAAAAGTTTAAACAATTTTAAAATATCACTATATTTAGGCGAGTAAACGAAAAATGTTCATTTCAGACAAAAAATGTAGAAATCGTGTTTCAAGTTGAAATACGCCTTGTAAACGAAAAATGTTTATTTCAGACTCTAATAACGTAGAAATCGTGTTTCAAGTTGAAATACGCCTTGGGACCATATCTCACCTAAAGTAAATGGTAGAATCAAACTTTTACCAAACGTAATGTTTGTACCTAGGGTAAAGTTAAAAAGTTTAAACAATTTTAAAATATCACTATATTTAGGCGAGTAAACGAAAAATGTTCATTTCAGACTAAAAACGTAGAAATCGTGTTTTTAAGTTGAAATACGCCTTGGAAACGAAAAATGTTTATTTCAGACTCTAATAACGTAGAAATCGTGTTTCAAGTTGAAATACACCTTGGGACCATATCTCACCTAAAGTAAATGGTAGAATCAAACTTTAACCAAACGTAATGTTTGTACCTAGGGTAAAGTTAAAAAGTTTAAACAATTTTAAAATATCACTATATTTAGGCGAGTAAACGAAAAATGTTCGTTTCAGACTCTAAAAACGTAGAAATCGTGTTTCAAGTTGAAATACGCCTTGTAAACGAAAAATGTTTATTTCAGACTCTAATAACGTAGAAATCGTGTTTCAAGTTGAAATACGCCTTGGGACCATATCTCACCTAAAGTAAATGGTAGAATCAAACTTTAACCAAACGTAATGTTTGTACCTAGGGTAAAGTTAAAAAGTTTAAACAATTTTAAAATATCACTATATTTAGGCGAGTAAACGAAAAATGTTCATTTCAGACTCTAAAAACGTAGAAATCGTGTTTCAAGTTGAAATACGCCTTGTAAACGAAAAATGTTTATTTCAGACTCTAATAACGTAGAAATCGTGTTTCAAGTTGAAATACGCCTTGGGACCATTTAACCAAACGTAATGTTTGTACCTAGGGTAAAGTTAAAAAGTTTAAACAATTTTAAAATATCACTAGATTTAGGCGAGTAAACGAAAAATGTTCGTTTCAGACTCTAAAAACGTAGAAATCGTGTTTCAAGTTGAAATACGCCTTGTAAACGAAAAATGTTTATTTCAGACTCTAATAACGTAGAAATCGTGTTTCAAGTTGAAATACGCCTTGGGACCATATCTCACCTAAAGTAAATGGTAGAATCAAACTTTAACCAAACGTAATGTTTGTACCTAGGGTAAAGTTAAAAAGTTTAAACAATTTTAAAATATCACTATATTTAGGCGAGTAAACGAAAAATGTTCATTTCAGACAAAAAATGTAGAAATCGTGTTTCAAGTTGAAATACGCCTTGTAAACGAAAAATGTTTATTTCAGACTCTAATAACGTAGAAATCGTGTTTCAAGTTGAAATACGCCTTGGGACCATATCTCACCTAAAGTAAATGGTAGAATCAAACTTTTACCAAACGTAATGTTTGTACCTAGGGTAAAGTTAAAAAGTTTAAACAATTTTAAAATATCACTATATTTAGGCGAGTAAACGAAAAATGTTCATTTCAGACTAAAAACGTAGAAATCGTGTTTTTAAGTTGAAATACGCCTTGGAAACGAAAAATGTTTATTTCAGACTCTAATAACGTAGAAATCGTGTTTCAAGTTGAAATACACCTTGGGACCATATCTCACCTAAAGTAAATGGTAGAATCAAACTTTAACCAAACGTAATGTTTGTACCTAGGGTAAAGTTAAAAAGTTTAAACAATTTTAAAATATCACTATATTTAGGCGAGTAAACGAAAAATGTTCGTTTCAGACTCTAAAAACGTAGAAATCGTGTTTCAAGTTGAAATACGCCTTGTAAACGAAAAATGTTTATTTCAGACTCTAATAACGTAGAAATCGTGTTTCAAGTTGAAATACGCCTTGGGACCATATCTCACCTAAAGTAAATGGTAGAATCAAACTTTAACCAAACGTAATGTTTGTACCTAGGGTAAAGTTAAAAAGTTTAAACAATTTTAAAATATCACTATATTTAGGCGAGTAAACGAAAAATGTTCATTTCAGACTCTAAAAACGTAGAAATCGTGTTTCAAGTTGAAATACGCCTTGTAAACGAAAAATGTTTATTTCAGACTCTAATAACGTAGAAATCGTGTTTCAAGTTGAAATACGCCTTGGGACCATTTAACCAAACGTAATGTTTGTACCTAGGGTAAAGTTAAAAAGTTTAAACAATTTTAAAATATCACTAGATTTAGGCGAGTAAACGAAAAATGTTCGTTTCAGACTCTAAAAACGTAGAAATCGTGTTTCAAGTTGAAATACGCCTTGTAAACGAAAAATGTTTATTTCAGACTCTAATAACGTAGAAATCGTGTTTCAAGTTGAAATACGCCTTGGGACCATATCTCACCTAAAGTAAATGGTAGAATCAAACTTTAACCAAACGTAATGTTTGTACCTAGGGTAAAGTTAAAAAGTTTAAACAATTTTAAAATATCACTATATTTAGGCGAGTAAACGAAAAATGTTCATTTCAGACTAAAAACGTAGAAATCGTGTTTCAAGTTGAAATACGCCTTTTAAACGAAAAATGTTTATTTCAGACTCTAATAACGTAGAAATCGTGTTTCAAGTTGAAATACGCCTTGGGACCATATCTCACCTAAAGTAAATGGTAGAATCAAACTTGAACCAAACGTAATGTTTGTACCTAGGGTAAAGTTAAAAAGTTTAAACAATTTTAAAATATCACTATATTTAGGCGAGTAAACGAAAAATGTTCGTTTCAGACTCTAAAAACGTAGAAATCGTGTTTCAAGTTGAAATACGCCTTGTAAACGAAAAATGTTTATTTCAGACTCTAATAACGTAGAAATCGTGTTTCAAGTTGAAATACGCCTTGGGACCATATCTCACCTAAAGTAAATGGTAGAATCAAACTTTAACCAAACGTAATGTTTGTACCTAGGGTAAAGTTAAAAAGTTTAAACAATTTTAAAATATCACTATATTTAGGCGAGTAAACGAAAAATGTTCGTTTCAGACTCTAAAAACGTAGAAATCGTGTTTCAAGTTGAAATACGCCTTGTAAACGAAAAATGTTTATTTCAGACTCTAATAACGTAGAAATCGTGTTTCAAGTTGAAATACGCCTTGGGACCATATCTCACCTAAAGTAAATGGTAGAATCAAACTTTAACCAAACGTAATGTTTGTACCTAGGGTAAAGTTAAAAAGTTTAAACAATTTTAAAATATCACTATATTTAGGCGAGTAAACGAAAAATGTTCATTTCAGACTCTAAAAACGTAGAAATCGTGTTTCAAGTTGAAATACGCCTTGTAAACGAAAAATGTTTATTTCAGACTCTAATAACGTAGAAATCGTGTTTCAAGTTGAAATACGCCTTGGGACCATTTAACCAAACGTAATGTTTGTACCTAGGGTAAAGTTAAAAAGTTTAAACAATTTTAAAATATCACTAGATTTAGGCGAGTAAACGAAAAATGTTCGTTTCAGACTCTAAAAACGTAGAAATCGTGTTTCAAGTTGAAATACGCCTTGTAAACGAAAAATGTTTATTTCAGACTCTAATAACGTAGAAATCGTGTTTCAAGTTGAAATACGCCTTGGGACCATATCTCACCTAAAGTAAATGGTAGAATCAAACTTTAACCAAACGTAATGTTTGTACCTAGGGTAAAGTTAAAAAGTTTAAACAATTTTAAAATATCACTATATTTAGGCGAGTAAACGAAAAATGTTCATTTCAGACTAAAAACGTAGAAATCGTGTTTCAAGTTGAAATACGCCTTTTAAACGAAAAATGTTTATTTCAGACTCTAATAACGTAGAAATCGTGTTTCAAGTTGAAATACGCCTTGGGACCATATCTCACCTAAAGTAAATGGTAGAATCAAACTTGAACCAAACGTAATGTTTGTACCTAGGGTAAAGTTAAAAAGTTTAAACAATTTTAAAATATCACTATATTTAGGCGAGTAAACGAAAAATGTTCGTTTCAGACTCTAAAAACGTAGAAATCGTGTTTCAAGTTGAAATACGCCTTGTAAACGAAAAATGTTTATTTCAGACTCTAATAACGTAGAAATCGTGTTTCAAGTTGAAATACGCCTTGGGACCATATCTCACCTAAAGTAAATGGTAGAATCAAACTTTAACCAAACGTAATGTTTGTACCTAGGGTAAAGTTAAAAAGTTTAAACAATTTTAAAATATCACTATATTTAGGCGAGTAAACGAAAAATGTTCGTTTCAGACTCTAAAAACGTAGAAATCGTGTTTCAAGTTGAAATACGCCTTGTAAACGAAAAATGTTTATTTCAGACTCTAATAACGTAGAAATCGTGTTTCAAGTTGAAATACGCCTTGGGACCATATCTCACCTAAAGTAAATGGTAGAATCAAACTTTAACCAAACGTAATGTTTGTACCTAGGGTAAAGTTAAAAAGTTTAAACAATTTTAAAATATCACTAGATTTAGGCGAGTAAACGAAAAATGTTCGTTTCAGACTCTAAAAACGTAGAAATCGTGTTTCAAGTTGAAATACGCCTTGTAAACGAAAAATGTTTATTTCAGACTCTAATAACGTAGAAATCGTGTTTCAAGTTGAAATACGCCTTGGGACCATATCTCACCTAAAGTAAATGGTAGAATCAAACTTTAACCAAACGTAATGTTTGTACCTAGGGTAAAGTTAAAAAGTTTAAACAATTTTAAAATATCACTATATTTAGGCGAGTAAACAAAAAATGTTCATTTCAGACAAAAAACGTAGAAATCGTGTTTCAAGTTGAAATACGCCTTGTAAACGAAAAATGTTTATTTCACACTCTAATAACGTAGAAATCGTGTTTCAAGTTGAAATACGCCTTGGGACCATATCTCACCTAAAGTAAATGGTAGAATCAAACTTTAACCAAACGTAATGTTTGTATCTAGGGTAAAGTTAAAAAGTTTAAACAATTTTAAAATATCACTATATTTAGGCGAGTAAACGAAAAATGTTCATTTCAGACTAAAAACGTAGAAATCGTGTTTTTAAGTTGAAATACGCCTTGTAAACGAAAAATGTTTATTTCAGACTCTAATAACGTAAAAATCGTGTTTCAAGTTGAAATACACCTTGGGACCATATCTCACCTAAAGTAAATGGTAGAATCAAACTTTAACCAAACGTAATGTTTGTACCTAGGGTAAAGTTAAAAAGTTTAAACAATTTTAAAATATCACTATATTTAGGCGAGTAAACGAAAAATGTTCGTTTCAGACTCTAAAAACGTAGAAATCGTGTTTCAAGTTGAAATACGCCTTGTAAACGAAAAATGTTTATTTCAGACTCTAATAACGTAGAAATCGTGTTTCAAGTTGAAATACGCCTTGGGACCATATCTCACCTAAAGTAAATGGTAGAATCAAACTTTAACCAAACGTAATGTTTGTACCTAGGGTAAAGTTAAAAGGTTTAAACAATTTTAAAATATCACTATATTTAGGCGAGTAAACGAAAAATGTTCGTTTCAGACTCTAAAAACGTAGAAATCGTGTTTCAAGTTGAAATACGCCTTGGGACCATTTAACCAAACGTAATGTTTGTACCTAGGGTAAAGTTAAAAAGTTTAAACAATTTTAAAATATCACTAGATTTAGGCGAGTAAACGAAAAATGTTCGTTTCAGACTCTAATAACGTAGAAATCGTGTTTCAAGTTGAAATACGCCTTGGGACCATATCTCACCTAAAGTAAATGGTAGAATCAAACTTTAACCAAACGTAATGTTTGTACCTAGGGTAAAGTTAAAAAGTTTAAACAATTTTAAAATATCACTATATTTAGGCGAGTAAACGAAAAATGTTCATTTCAGACTAAAAACGTAGAAATCGTGTTTCAAGTTGAAATACGCCTTTTAAACGAAAAATGTTTATTTCAGACTCTAATAACGTAGAAATCGTGTTTCAAGTTGAAATACGCCTTGGGACCATATCTCACCTAAAGTAAATGGTAGAATCAAACTTGAACCAAACGTAATGTTTGTACCTAGGGTAAAGTTAAAAAGTTTAAACAATTTTAAAATATCACTATATTTAGGCGAGTAAACGAAAAATGTTCGTTTCAGACTCTAAAAACGTAGAAATCGTGTTTCAAGTTGAAATACGCCTTGTAAACGAAAAATGTTTATTTCAGACTCTAATAACGTAGAAATCGTGTTTCAAGTTGAAATACGCCTTGGGACCATATCTCACCTAAAGTAAATGGTAGAATCAAACTTTAACCAAACGTAATGTTTGTACCTAGGGTAAAGTTAAAAAGTTTAAACAATTTTAAAATATCACTATATTTAGGCGAGTAAACGAAAAATGTTCGTTTCAGACTCTAAAAACGTAGAAATCGTGTTTCAAGTTGAAATACGCCTTGTAAACGAAAAATGTTTATTTCAGACTCTAATAACGTAGAAATCGTGTTTCAAGTTGAAATACGCCTTGGGACCATATCTCACCTAAAGTAAATGGTAGAATCAAACTTTAACCAAACGTAATGTTTGTACCTAGGGTAAAGTTAAAAAGTTTAAACAATTTTAAAATATCACTATATTTAGGCGAGTAAACGAAAAATGTTCATTTCAGACTCTAAAAACGTAGAAATCGTGTTTCAAGTTGAAATACGCCTTGTAAACGAAAAATGTTTATTTCAGACTCTAATAACGTAGAAATCGTGTTTCAAGTTGAAATACGCCTTGGGACCATTTAACCAAACGTAATGTTTGTACCTAGGGTAAAGTTAAAAAGTTTAAACAATTTTAAAATATCACTAGATTTAGGCGAGTAAACGAAAAATGTTCGTTTCAGACTCTAAAAACGTAGAAATCGTGTTTCAAGTTGAAATACGCCTTGTAAACGAAAAATGTTTATTTCAGACTCTAATAACGTAGAAATCGTGTTTCAAGTTGAAATACGCCTTGGGACCATATCTCACCTAAAGTAAATGGTAGAATCAAACTTTAACCAAACGTAATGTTTGTACCTAGGGTAAAGTTAAAAAGTTTAAACAATTTTAAAATATCACTATATTTAGGCGAGTAAACGAAAAATGTTCATTTCAGACTAAAAACGTAGAAATCGTGTTTCAAGTTGAAATACGCCTTTTAAACGAAAAATGTTTATTTCAGACTCTAATAACGTAGAAATCGTGTTTCAAGTTGAAATACGCCTTGGGACCATATCTCACCTAAAGTAAATGGTAGAATCAAACTTGAACCAAACGTAATGTTTGTACCTAGGGTAAAGTTAAAAAGTTTAAACAATTTTAAAATATCACTATATTTAGGCGAGTAAACGAAAAATGTTCGTTTCAGACTCTAAAAACGTAGAAATCGTGTTTCAAGTTGAAATACGCCTTGTAAACGAAAAATGTTTATTTCAGACTCTAATAACGTAGAAATCGTGTTTCAAGTTGAAATACGCCTTGGGACCATATCTCACCTAAAGTAAATGGTAGAATCAAACTTTAACCAAACGTAATGTTTGTACCTAGGGTAAAGTTAAAAAGTTTAAACAATTTTAAAATATCACTATATTTAGGCGAGTAAACGAAAAATGTTCGTTTCAGACTCTAAAAACGTAGAAATCGTGTTTCAAGTTGAAATACGCCTTGTAAACGAAAAATGTTTATTTCAGACTCTAATAACGTAGAAATCGTGTTTCAAGTTGAAATACGCCTTGGGACCATATCTCACCTAAAGTAAATGGTAGAATCAAACTTTAACCAAACGTAATGTTTGTACCTAGGGTAAAGTTAAAAAGTTTAAACAATTTTAAAATATCACTAGATTTAGGCGAGTAAACGAAAAATGTTCGTTTCAGACTCTAAAAACGTAGAAATCGTGTTTCAAGTTGAAATACGCCTTGTAAACGAAAAATGTTTATTTCAGACTCTAATAACGTAGAAATCGTGTTTCAAGTTGAAATACGCCTTGGGACCATTTAACCAAACGTAATGTTTGTACCTAGGGTAAAGTTAAAAAGTTTAAACAATTTTAAAATATCACTAGATTTAGGCGAGTAAACGAAAAATGTTCGTTTCAGACTCTAAAAACGTAGAAATCGTGTTTCAAGTTGAAATACGCCTTGTAAACGAAAAATGTTTATTTCAGACTCTAATAACGTAGAAATCGTGTTTCAAGTTGAAATACGCCTTGGGACCATATCTCACCTAAAGTAAATGGTAGAATCAAACTTTAACCAAACGTAATGTTTGTACCTAGGGTAAAGTTAAAAAGTTTAAACAATTTTAAAATATCACTATATTTAGGCGAGTAAACGAAAAATGTTCATTTCAGACTAAAAACGTAGAAATCGTGTTTCAAGTTGAAATACGCCTTTTAAACGAAAAATGTTTATTTCAGACTCTAATAACGTAGAAATCGTGTTTCAAGTTGAAATACGCCTTGGGACCATATCTCACCTAAAGTAAATGGTAGAATCAAACTTGAACCAAACGTAATGTTTGTACCTAGGGTAAAGTTAAAAAGTTTAAACAATTTTAAAATATCACTATATTTAGGCGAGTAAACGAAAAATGTTCGTTTCAGACTCTAAAAACGTAGAAATCGTGTTTCAAGTTGAAATACGCCTTGTAAACGAAAAATGTTTATTTCAGACTCTAATAACGTAGAAATCGTGTTTCAAGTTGAAATACGCCTTGGGACCATATCTCACCTAAAGTAAATGGTAGAATCAAACTTTAACCAAACGTAATGTTTGTACCTAGGGTAAAGTTAAAAAGTTTAAACAATTTTAAAATATCACTATATTTAGGCGAGTAAACGAAAAATGTTCGTTTCAGACTCTAAAAACGTAGAAATCGTGTTTCAAGTTGAAATACGCCTTGTAAACGAAAAATGTTTATTTCAGACTCTAATAACGTAGAAATCGTGTTTCAAGTTGAAATACGCCTTGGGACCATATCTCACCTAAAGTAAATGGTAGAATCAAACTTTAACCAAACGTAATGTTTGTACCTAGGGTAAAGTTAAAAAGTTTAAACAATTTTAAAATATCACTATATTTAGGCGAGTAAACGAAAAATGTTCATTTCAGACTCTAAAAACGTAGAAATCGTGTTTCAAGTTGAAATACGCCTTGTAAACGAAAAATGTTTATTTCAGACTCTAATAACGTAGAAATCGTGTTTCAAGTTGAAATACGCCTTGGGACCATTTAACCAAACGTAATGTTTGTACCTAGGGTAAAGTTAAAAAGTTTAAACAATTTTAAAATATCACTAGATTTAGGCGAGTAAACGAAAAATGTTCGTTTCAGACTCTAAAAACGTAGAAATCGTGTTTCAAGTTGAAATACGCCTTGTAAACGAAAAATGTTTATTTCAGACTCTAATAACGTAGAAATCGTGTTTCAAGTTGAAATACGCCTTGGGACCATATCTCACCTAAAGTAAATGGTAGAATCAAACTTTAACCAAACGTAATGTTTGTACCTAGGGTAAAGTTAAAAAGTTTAAACAATTTTAAAATATCACTATATTTAGGCGAGTAAACGAAAAATGTTCATTTCAGACTAAAAACGTAGAAATCGTGTTTCAAGTTGAAATACGCCTTTTAAACGAAAAATGTTTATTTCAGACTCTAATAACGTAGAAATCGTGTTTCAAGTTGAAATACGCCTTGGGACCATATCTCACCTAAAGTAAATGGTAGAATCAAACTTGAACCAAACGTAATGTTTGTACCTAGGGTAAAGTTAAAAAGTTTAAACAATTTTAAAATATCACTATATTTAGGCGAGTAAACGAAAAATGTTCGTTTCAGACTCTAAAAACGTAGAAATCGTGTTTCAAGTTGAAATACGCCTTGTAAACGAAAAATGTTTATTTCAGACTCTAATAACGTAGAAATCGTGTTTCAAGTTGAAATACGCCTTGGGACCATTTAACCAAACGTAATGTTTGTACCTAGGGTAAAGTTAAAAAGTTTAAACAATTTTAAAATATCACTAGATTTAGGCGAGTAAACGAAAAATGTTCGTTTCAGACTCTAAAAACGTAGAAATCGTGTTTCAAGTTGAAATACGCCTTGTAAACGAAAAATGTTTATTTCAGACTCTAATAACGTAGAAATCGTGTTTCAAGTTGAAATACGCCTTGGGACCATATCTCACCTAAAGTAAATGGTAGAATCAAACTTTAACCAAACGTAATGTTTGTACCTAGGGTAAAGTTAAAAAGTTTAAACAATTTTAAAATATCACTATATTTAGGCGAGTAAACGAAAAATGTTCATTTCAGACAAAAAATGTAGAAATCGTGTTTCAAGTTGAAATACGCCTTGTAAACGAAAAATGTTTATTTCAGACTCTAATAACGTAGAAATCGTGTTTCAAGTTGAAATACGCCTTGGGACCATATCTCACCTAAAGTAAATGGTAGAATCAAACTTTTACCAAACGTAATGTTTGTACCTAGGGTAAAGTTAAAAAGTTTAAACAATTTTAAAATATCACTATATTTAGGCGAGTAAACGAAAAATGTTCATTTCAGACTAAAAACGTAGAAATCGTGTTTTTAAGTTGAAATACGCCTTGGAAACGAAAAATGTTTATTTCAGACTCTAATAACGTAGAAATCGTGTTTCAAGTTGAAATACACCTTGGGACCATATCTCACCTAAAGTAAATGGTAGAATCAAACTTTAACCAAACGTAATGTTTGTACCTAGGGTAAAGTTAAAAAGTTTAAACAATTTTAAAATATCACTATATTTAGGCGAGTAAACGAAAAATGTTCGTTTCAGACTCTAAAAACGTAGAAATCGTGTTTCAAGTTGAAATACGCCTTGTAAACGAAAAATGTTTATTTCAGACTCTAATAACGTAGAAATCGTGTTTCAAGTTGAAATACGCCTTGGGACCATATCTCACCTAAAGTAAATGGTAGAATCAAACTTTAACCAAACGTAATGTTTGTACCTAGGGTAAAGTTAAAAAGTTTAAACAATTTTAAAATATCACTATATTTAGGCGAGTAAACGAAAAATGTTCATTTCAGACTCTAAAAACGTAGAAATCGTGTTTCAAGTTGAAATACGCCTTGTAAACGAAAAATGTTTATTTCAGACTCTAATAACGTAGAAATCGTGTTTCAAGTTGAAATACGCCTTGGGACCATTTAACCAAACGTAATGTTTGTACCTAGGGTAAAGTTAAAAAGTTTAAACAATTTTAAAATATCACTAGATTTAGGCGAGTAAACGAAAAATGTTCGTTTCAGACTCTAAAAACGTAGAAATCGTGTTTCAAGTTGAAATACGCCTTGTAAACGAAAAATGTTTATTTCAGACTCTAATAACGTAGAAACCGTGTTTCAAGTTGAAATACGCCTTGGGACCATATCTCACCTAAAGTAAATGGTAGAATCAAACTATAACCAAACGTAATGTTTGTACCTAGGGTAAAGTTAAAAAGTTTAAACAATTTTAAAATATCACTATATTTAGGCGAGTAAACGAAAAATGTTCATTTCAGACTAAAAACGTAGAAATCGTGTTTCAAGTTGAAATACGCCTTTTAAACGAAAAATGTTTATTTCAGACTCTAATAACGTAGAAATCGTGTTTCAAGTTGAAATACGCCTTGGGACCATATCTCACCTAAAGTAAATGGTAGAATCAAACTTGAACCAAACGTAATGTTTGTACCTAGGGTAAAGTTAAAAAGTTTAAACAATTTTAAAATATCACTATATTTAGGCGAGTAAACGAAAAATGTTCGTTTCAGACTCTAAAAACGTAGAAATCGTGTTTCAAGTTGAAATACGCCTTGTAAACGAAAAATGTTTATTTCAGACTCTAATAACGTAGAAATCGTGTTTCAAGTTGAAATACGCCTTGGGACCATATCTCACCTAAAGTAAATGGTAGAATCAAACTTTAACCAAACGTAATGTTTGTACCTAGGGTAAAGTTAAAAAGTTTAAACAATTTTAAAATATCACTATATTTAGGCGAGTAAACGAAAAATGTTCGTTTCAGACTCTAAAAACGTAGAAATCGTGTTTCAAGTTGAAATACGCCTTGTAAACGAAAAATGTTTATTTCAGACTCTAATAACGTAGAAATCGTGTTTCAAGTTGAAATACGCCTTGGGACCATATCTCACCTAAAGTAAATGGTAGAATCAAACTTTAACCAAACGTAATGTTTGTACCTAGGGTAAAGTTAAAAAGTTTAAACAATTTTAAAATATCACTAGATTTAGGCGAGTAAACGAAAAATGTTCGTTTCAGACTCGAAAAACGTAGAAATCGTGTTTCAAGTTGAAATACGCCTTGTAAACGAAAAATGTTTATTTCAGACTCTAATAACGTAGAAATCGTGTTTCAAGTTGAAATACGCCTTGGGACCATATCTCACCTAAAGTAAATGGTAGAATCAAACTTTAACCAAACGTAATCTTTGTACCTAGGGTAAAGTTAAAAAGTTTAAACAATTTTAAAATATCACTATATTTAGGCGAGTAAACAAAAAATGTTCATTTCAGACAAAAAACGTAGAAATCGTGTTTCAAGTTGAAATACGCCTTGTAAACGAAAAATGTTTATTTCACACTCTAATAACGTAGAAATCGTGTTTCAAGTTGAAATACGCCTTGGGACCATATCTCACCTAAAGTAAATGGTAGAATCAAACTTTAACCAAACGTAATGTTTGTATCTAGGGTAAAGTTAAAAAGTTTAAACAATTTTAAAATATCACTATATTTAGGCGAGTAAACGAAAAATGTTCATTTCAGACTAAAAACGTAGAAATCGTGTTTTTAAGTTGAAATACGCCTTGTAAACGAAAAATGTTTATTTCAGACTCTAATAACGTAAAAATCGTGTTTCAAGTTGAAATACACCTTGGGACCATATCTCACCTAAAGTAAATGGTAGAATCAAACTTTAACCAAACGTAATGTTTGTACCTAGGGTAAAGTTAAAAAGTTTAAACAATTTTAAAATATCACTAGATTTAGGCGAGTAAACGAAAAATGTTCGTTTCAGACTCTAAAAACGTAGAAATCGTGTTTCAAGTTGAAATACGCCTTGTAAACGAAAAATGTTTATTTCAGACTCTAATAACGTAGAAATCGTGTTTCAAGTTGAAATACGCCTTGGGACCATATCTCACCTAAAGTAAATGGTAGAATCAAACTTTAACCAAACGTAATGTTTGTACCTAGGGTAAAGTTAAAAAGTTTAAACAATTTTAAAATATCACTATATTTAGGCGAGTAAACGAAAAATGTTCATTTCAGACAAAAAATGTAGAAATCGTGTTTCAAGTTGAAATACGCCTTGTAAACGAAAAATGTTTATTTCAGACTCTAATAACGTAGAAATCGTGTTTCAAGTTGAAATACGCCTTGGGACCATATCTCACCTAAAGTAAATGGTAGAATCAAACTTTTACCAAACGTAATGTTTGTACCTAGGGTAAAGTTAAAAAGTTTAAACAATTTTAAAATATCACTATATTTAGGCGAGTAAACGAAAAATGTTCATTTCAGACTAAAAACGTAGAAATCGTGTTTTTAAGTTGAAATACGCCTTGGAAACGAAAAATGTTTATTTCAGACTCTAATAACGTAGAAATCGTGTTTCAAGTTGAAATACACCTTGGGACCATATCTCACCTAAAGTAAATGGTAGAATCAAACTTTAACCAAACGTAATGTTAGTACCTAGGGTAAAGTTATAAAGTTTAAACAATTTGAAAATATCACTATATTTAGGCGAGTAAACGAAAAATGTTCGTCTCAGACTCTAAAAACGTAGAAATCGTGTTTCAAGTTGAAATACGCCTTGTAAACGAAAAATGTTTATTTCAGACTCTAATAACGTAGAAATCGTGTTTCAAGTTGAAATACGCCTTGGGACCATATCTCACCTAAAGTAAATGGTAGAATCAAACTTTAACCAAACGTAATGTTTGTACCTAGGGTAAAGTTAAAAAGTTTAAACAATTTTAAAATATCACTATATTTAGGCGAGTAAACGAAAAATGTTCATTTCAGACAAAAAATGTAGAAATCGTGTTTCAAGTTGAAATACGCCTTGTAAACGAAAAATGTTTATTTCAGACTCTAATAACGTAGAAATCGTGTTTCAAGTTGAAATACGCCTTGGGACCATATCTCACCTAAAGTAAATGGTAGAATCAAACTTTTACCAAACGTAATGTTTGTACCTAGGGTAAAGTTAAAAAGTTTAAACAATTTTAAAATATCACTATATTTAGGCGAGTAAACGAAAAATGTTCATTTCAGACTAAAAACGTAGAAATCGTGTTTTTAAGTTGAAATACGCCTTGGAAACGAAAAATGTTTATTTCAGACTCTAATAACGTAGAAATCGTGTTTCAAGTTGAAATACACCTTGGGACCATATCTCACCTAAAGTAAATGGTAGAATCAAACTTTAACCAAACGTAATGTTAGTACCTAGGGTAAAGTTATAAAGTTTAAACAATTTGAAAATATCACTATATTTAGGCGAGTAAACGAAAAATGTTCGTCTCAGACTCTAAAACCGCAGAAATCGTGTTTCAAGTTGAAATACGCCTTGGTACCATATCTCACCTAAAGTAAATGGTAGAATCAAACTTTAACCAAACGTAATGTTTGTACCTAGGGTAAAGTTAAAAAGTTTAAACAATTTTAAAATATCACTATATTTAGGCGAGTAAACGAAAAATGTTCATTTCAGACTCTAAGAACGTAGAAATCGTGTTTCTAGTTGAAATACGCCAAACGTAATGTTTGTACCTAGGGTAAAGTTAAAAAGTTTAAACAATTTGAAAATATCACTATATTTAGGCGAGTAAACGAAAAATGTTCGTCTCAGACTCTAAAACCGCAGAAATCGTGTTTCAAGTTGAAATACGCCTTGGTACCATATCTCACCTAAAGTAAATAGTAGAATCAAACTTTAACCAAACGTAATGTTTGTACCTAGTATAAAGTTAAAAAGTTTAAACAATTTTAAAATATCACTATATTTAGGCGAGTAAACGAAAAATGTTCATTTCAGACACTAAAAACGTAGAAATCGTGTTTCAAGTTGAAATACGCCTTGTAAACGAAAAATGTTTATTTCAGACTCTAATAACGTAGAAATTGTGTTTCAAGTTGAAATACGCCTTGGGACCATATCTCACCTAAAGTAAATGGTAGAATCAAACTTTAACCAAACGTAATGTTTGTACCTAGGGTAAAGTTAAAAAGTTTAAACAATTTTAAAATATCACTATATTTAGGCGAGTAAACGAAAAATGTTCATTTCAGACTCTAAAAACGTAGAAATCGTGTTTCTAGTTGAAATACGCCTTGTAAACGAAAAATGTTTATTTCAGACTCTAATAACGTAGAAATCGTGTTTCAAGTTGAAATACGCCTTGGGACCATATCTCACCTAAAGTAAATGGTAGAATCAAACTTTAACCAAACGTAATGTTTGTACCTAGGGTAAAGTTAAAAAGTTTAAACAATTTTAAAATATCACTATATTTAGGCGAGTAAACGAAAAATGTTCGTTTCAGACTCTAAAAACGTAGAAATCGTGTTTCAAGTTGAAATACGCCTTGTAAACGAAAAATGTTTATTTCAGACTCTAATAACGTAGAAATCGTGTTTCAAGTTGAAATACGCCTTGGGACCATATCTCACCTAAAGTAAATGGTAGAATCAAACTTTAACCAAACGTAATGTTTGTACCTAGGGTAAAGTTATAAAGTTTAAACAATTTGAAAATATCACTATATTTAGGCGAGTAAACGAAAAATTTTAAAGTTAAATTTTTATGAAAGAAAAATTCGGATGACGCCTGGATTCGAACCAGGGACCCTCCGCTTGCCGGGCAGAGATGTTAACCGCTACACCACGTCACCTGTGTCCGACGTATGGCTTCAACCGAATTCTTCTTTCATAGTGTCTAACGTAGCATCGATCCCATCGAAGCCATACGTCGGACACAGGTGACGTGGTGTAGCGGTTAACATCTCTGCCCGGCAAGCGGAGGGTCCCTGGTTCGAATCCAGGCGTCATCCGAATTTTTCTTTCATAAAAATTTAACTTTAAAATTATCTTCATTACTGTACGTTCAGTCGAAGTCATATGTTAAAAATTAGTTCGTGGAATGATTCCCTATAAATCAGAACTGTGTCGCTGTAGACGAAACCCGTTGTCAATACCTATCATAGATATAGGAGTCTTTGGGATCGATGCTACGTTAGACACTATGAAAGAAGAATTCGGTTGAAGCCATACGTCGGACACAGGTGACGTGGTGTAGCGGTTAACATCTCTGCCCGGCAAGCGGAGGGTCCCTGGTTCGAATCCAGGCGTCATCCGAATTTTTCTTTCATAAAAATTTAACTTTAAAATTATCTTCATTACTGTACGTTCAGTCGAAGTCATATGTTAAAAAAATTAAACGAAAAATGTTCGTCTCAGACTCTAAAACCGCAGAAATCGTGTTTCAAGTTGAAATACGCCTTGGTACCATATCTCACCTAAAGTAAATGGTAGAATCAAACTTTAACCAAACGTAATGTTTGTACCTAGGGTAAAGTTAAAAAGTTTAAACAATTTTAAAATATCACTATATTTAGGCGAGTAAACGAAAAATGTTCATTTCAGACTCTAAAAACGTAGAAATCGTGTTTCTAGTTGAAATACGCCAAACGTAATGTTTGTACCTAAGGTAAAGTTAAAAAGTTTAAACAATTTGAAAATATCACTATATTTAGGCGAGTAAACGAAAAATGTTCGTCTCAGACTCTAAAACCGCAGAAATCGTGTTTCAAGTTGAAATACGCCTTGGTACCATATCTCACCTAAAGTAAATAGTAGAATCAAACTTTAACCAAACGTAATGCTTGTACCTAGTATAAAGTTAAAAAGTTTAAACAATTTTAAAATATCACTATATTTAGGCGAGTAAACGAAAAATGTTCATTTCAGACCCTAAAAACGTAGAAATCGTGTTTCAAGTTGAAATACGCCTTGTAAACGAAAAATGTTTATTTCAGACTCTAATAACGTAGAAATTGTGTTTCAAGTTGAAATACGCCTTGGGACCATATCTCACCTAAAGTAAATGGTAGAATCAAACTTTAACCAAACGTAATGTTTGTACCTAGGGTAAAGTTAAAAAGTTTAAACAATTTTAAAATATCACTATATTTAGGCGAGTAAACGAAAAATGTTCATTTCAGACTCTAAAAACGTAGAAATCGTGTTTCTAGTTGAAATACGCCTTGTAAACGAAAAATGTTTATTTCAGACTCTAATAACGTAGAAATCGTGTTTCAAGTTGAAATACGCCTTGGGACCATATCTCACCTAAAGTAAATGGTAGAATCAAACTTTAACCAAACGTAATGTTTGTACCTAGGGTAAAGTTAAAAAGTTTAAACAATTTTAAAATATCACTATATTTAGGCGAGTAAACGAAAAATGTTCATTTCAGACTCTAAAAACGTAGAAATCGTGTTTCTAGTTGAAATACGCCTTGTAAACGAAAAATGTTTATTTCAGACTCTAATAACGTAGAAATCGTGTTTCAAGTTGAAATACGCCTTGGGACCATATCTCACCTAAAGTAAATGGTAGAATCAAACTTTAACCAAACGTAATGTTTGTACCTAGGGTAAAGTTAAAAAGTTTAAACAATTTTAAAATATCACTATATTTAGGCGAGTAAACGAAAAATGTTCATTTCAGACTAAAAACGTAGAAATCGTGTTTTTAAGTTGAAATACGCCTTGTAAACGAAAAATGTTTATTTCAGACTCTAATAACGTAGAAATCGTGTTTCAAGTTGAAATACACCTTGGGACCATATCTCACCTAAAGTAAATGGTAGAATCAAACTTTAACCAAACGTAATGTTTGTACCTAGGGTAAAGTTAAAAAGTTTAAACAATTTTAAAATATCACTATATTTAGGCGAGTAAACGAAAAATGTTCGTTTCAGACTCTAAAAACGTAGAAATCGTGTTTCAAGTTGAAATACGCCTTGTAAACGAAAAATGTTTATTTCAGACTCTAATAACGTAGAAATCGTGTTTCAAGTTGAAATACGCCTTGGGACCATATCTCACCTAAAGTAAATGGTAGAATCAAACTTTAACCAAACGTAATGTTTGTACCTAGTATAAAGTTAAAAAGTTTAAACAATTTTAAAATATCACTATATTTAGGCGAGTAAACGAAAAATGTTCATTTCAGACTCTAAAAACGTAGAAATCGTGTTTCAAGTTGAAATACGCCTTGTAAACGAAAAATGTTTATTTCAGACTCTAATAACGTAGAAATTGTGTTTCAAGTTGAAATACGCCTTGGGACCATATCTCACCTAAAGTAAATGGTAGAATCAAACTTTAACCAAACGTAATGTTTGTACCTAGGGTAAAGTTAAAAAGTTTAAACAATTTTAAAATATCACTATATTTAGGCGAGTAAACGAAAAATGTTCATTTCAGACTCTAAAAACGTAGAAATCGTGTTTCTAGTTAAAATACGCCTTGTAAACGAAAAATGTTTATTTCAGACTCTAATAACGTAGAAATCGTGTTTCAAGTTGAAATACGCCTTGGGACCATATCTCACCTAAAGTAAATGGTAGAATCAAACTTTAACCAAACGTAATGTTTGTACCTAGGGTAAAGTTAAAAAGTTTAAACAATTTTAAAATATCACTATATTTAGGCGAGTAAACGAAAAATGTTCGTTTCAGACTCTAAAAACGTAGAAATCGTGTTTCAAGTTGAAATACGCCTTGTAAACGAAAAATGTTTATTTCAGACTCTAATAACGTAGAAATCGTGTTTCAAGTTGAAATACGCCTTGGGACCATATCTCACCTAAAGTAAATGGTAGAATCAAACTTTAACCAAACGTAATGTTTGTACCTAGGGTAAAGTTAAAAAGTTTAAACAATTTTAAAATATCACTAGATTTAGGCGAGTAAACGAAAAACGTTCGTTTCAGACTCTAAAAACGTAGAAATCGTGTTTCAAGTTGAAATACGCCTTGTAAACGAAAAATGTTTATTTCAGACTCTAATAACGTAGAAATCGTGTTTCAAGTTGAAATACGCCTTGGGACCATATCTCACCTAAAGTAAATGGTAGAATCAAACTTTAACCAAACGTAATGTTTGTACCTAGGGTAAAGTTAAAAAGTTTAAACAATTTTAAAATATCACTATATTTAGGCGAGTAAACGAAAAATGTTCATTTCAGACAAAAAACGTAGAAATCGTGTTTCAAGTTGAAATACGCCTTGTAAACGAAAAATGTTTATTTCAGACTCTAATAACGTAGAAATCGTGTTTCAAGTTGAAATACGCCTTGGGACCATATCTCACCTAAAGTAAATGGTAGAATCAAACTTTTACCAAACGTAATGTTTGTACCTAGGGTAAAGTTAAAAAGTTTAAACAATTTTAAAATATCACTATATTTAGGCGAGTAAACGAAAAATGTTCATTTCAGACTCTAAAAACGTAGAAATCGTGTTTCTAGTTGAAATACGCCAAACGTAATGTTTGTACCTAGGGTAAAGTTAAAAAGTTTAAACAATTTGAAAATATCACTATATTTAGGCGAGTAAACGAAAAATGTTCGTCTCAGACTCTAAAACCGCAGAAATCGTGTTTCAAGTTGAAATACGCCTTGGTACCATATCTCACCTAAAGTAAATAGTAGAATCAAACTTTAACCAAACGTAATGTTTGTACCTAGTATAAAGTTAAAAAGTTTAAACAATTTTAAAATATCACTATATTTAGGCGAGTAAACGAAAAATGTTCATTTCAGACACTAAAAACGTAGAAATCGTGTTTCAAGTTGAAATACGCCTTGTAAACGAAAAATGTTTATTTCAGACTCTAATAACGTAGAAATTGTGTTTCAAGTTGAAATACGCCTTGGGACCATATCTCACCTAAAGTAAATGGTAGAATCAAACTTTAACCAAACGTAATGTTTGTACCTAGGGTAAAGTTAAAAAGTTTAAACAATTTTAAAATATCACTATATTTAGGCGAGTAAACGAAAAATGTTCATTTCAGACTCTAAAAACGTAGAAATCGTGTTTCTAGTTGAAATACGCCTTGTAAACGAAAAATGTTTATTTCAGACTCTAATAACGTAGAAATCGTGTTTCAAGTTGAAATACGCCTTGGGACCATATCTCACCTAAAGTAAATGGTAGAATCAAACTTTAACCAAACGTAATGTTTGTACCTAGGGTAAAGTTAAAAAGTTTAAACAATTTTAAAATATCACTATATTTAGGCGAGTAAACGAAAAATGTTCATTTCAGACTCTAAAAACGTAGAAATCGTGTTTCTAGTTGAAATACGCCTTGTAAACGAAAAATGTTTATTTCAGACTCTAATAACGTAGAAATCGTGTTTCAAGTTGAAATACGCCTTGTAAACGAAAAATGTTTATTTCAGACTCTAATAACGTAGAAATCGTGTTTCAAGTTGAAATACGCCTTGGGACCATATCTCACCTAAAGTAAATGGTAGAATCAAACTTTAACCAAACGTAATGTTTGTACCTAGGGTAAAGTTAAAAAGTTTAAACAATTTGAAAATATCACTATATTTAGGCGAGTAAACGAAAAATGTTCGTCTCAGACTCTAAAACCGCAGAAATCGTGTTTCAAGTTGAAATACGCCTTGGTACCATATTTCACCTAAAGTAAATGGTAGAATCAAACTTTAACCAAACGTAATGTTTGTACCTAGTATAAAGTTAAAAAGTTTAAACAATTTTAAAATATCACTATATTTAGGCGAGTAAACGAAAAATGTTTATTTCAGACTCTAATAACGTAGAAATCGTGTTTCAAGTTGAAATACGCCTTGGGACCATATCTCACCTAAAGTAAATGGTAGAATCAAACTTTAACCAAACGTAATGTTTGTACCTAGGGTAAAGTTAAAAAGTTTAAACAATTTTAAAATATCACTATATTTAGGCGAGTAAACGAAAAATGTTCATTTCAGACTAAAAACGTAGAAATCGTGTTTTTAAGTTAAAATACGCCTTGTAAACGAAAAATGTTTATTTCAGACTCTAATAACGTAGAAATCGTGTTTCAAGTTGAAATACACCTTGGGACCATATCTCACCTAAAGTAAATGGTAGAATCAAACTTTAACCAAACGTAATGTTTGTACCTAGGGTAAAGTTAAAAAGTTTAAACAATTTTAAAATATCACTATATTTAGGCGAGTAAACGAAAAATGTTCGTTTCAGACTCTAAAAACGTAGAAATCGTGTTTCAAGTTGAAATACGCCTTGTAAACGAAAAATGTTTATTTCAGACTCTAATAACGTAGAAATCGTGTTTCAAATTGAAATACGCCTTGGGACCATATCTCACCTAAAGTAAATGGTAGAATCAAACTTTAACCAAACGTAATGTTTGTACCTAGTATAAAGTTAAAAAGTTTAAACAATTTTAAAATATCACTATATTTAGGCGAGTAAACGAAAAATGTTCATTTCAGACTCTAAAAACGTAGAAATCGTGTTTCAAGTTGAAATACGCCTTGTAAACGAAAAATGTTTATTTCAGACTCTAATAACGTAGAAATTGTGTTTCAAGTTGAAATACGCCTTGGGACCATATCTCACCTAAAGTAAATGGTAGAATCAAACTTTAACCAAACGTAATGTTTGTACCTAGGGTAAAGTTAAAAAGTTTAAACAATTTTAAAATATCACTATATTTAGGCGAGTAAACGAAAAATGTTTATTTCAGACTCTAAAAACGTAGAAATCGTGTTTCTAGTTAAAATACGCCTTGTAAACGAAAAATGTTTATTTCAGACTCTAATAACGTAGAAATCGTGTTTCAAGTTGAAATACGCCTTGGGACCATATCTCACCTAAAGTAAATGGTAGAATCAAACTTTAACCAAACGTAATGTTTGTACCTAGGGTAAAGTTAAAAAGTTTAAACAATTTTAAAATATCACTATATTTAGGCGAGTAAACGAAAAATGTTCGTTTCAGACTCTAAAAACGTAGAAATCGTGTTTCAAGTTGAAATACGCCTTGTAAACGAAAAATGTTTATTTCAGACTCTAATAACGTAGAAATCGTGTTTCAAGTTGAAATACGCCTTGGGACCATATCTCACCTAAAGTAAATGGTAGAATCAAACTTTAACCAAACGTAATGTTTGTACCTAGGGTAAAGTTAAAAAGTTTAAACAATTTTAAAATATCACTAGATTTAGGCGAGTAAACGAAAAACGTTCGTTTCAGACTCTAAAAACGTAGAAATCGTGTTTCAAGTTGAAATACGCCTTGTAAACGAAAAATGTTTATTTCAGACTCTAATAACGTAGAAATCGTGTTTCAAGTTGAAATACGCCTTGGGACCATATCTCACCTAAAGTAAATGGTAGAATCAAACTTTAACCAAACGTAATGTTTGTACCTAGGGTAAAGTTAAAAAGTTTAAACAATTTTAAAATATCACTATATTTAGGCGAGTAAACGAAAAATGTTCATTTCAGACAAAAAACGTAGAAATCGTGTTTCAAGTTGAAATACGCCTTGTAAACGAAAAATGTTTATTTCAGACTCTAATAACGTAGAAATCGTGTTTCAAGTTGAAATACGCCTTGGGACCATATCTCACCTAAAGTAAATGGTAGAATCAAACTTTTACCAAACGTAATGTTTGTACCTAGGGTAAAGTTAAAAAGTTTAAACAATTTTAAAATATCACTATATTTAGGCGAGTAAACGAAAAATGTTCATTTCAGACTCTAAAAACGTAGAAATCGTGTTTCTAGTTGAAATACGCCAAACGTAATGTTTGTACCTAGGGTAAAGTTAAAAAGTTTAAACAATTTGAAAATATCACTATATTTAGGCGAGTAAACGAAAAATGTTCGTCTCAGACTCTAAAACCGCAGAAATCGTGTTTCCAGTTGAAATACGCCTTGGTACCATATCTCACCTAAAGTAAATAGTAGAATCAAACTTTAACCAAACGTAATGTTTGTACCTAGTATAAAGTTAAAAAGTTTAAACAATTTTAAAATATCACTATATTTAGGCGAGTAAACGAAAAATGTTCATTTCAGACACTAAAAACGTAGAAATCGTGTTTCAAGTTGAAATACGCCTTGTAAACGAAAAATGTTTATTTCAGACTCTAATAACGTAGAAATTGTGTTTCAAGTTGAAATACGCCTTGGGACCATATCTCACCTAAAGTAAATGGTAGAATCAAACTTTAACCAAACGTAATGTTTGTACCTAGGGTAAAGTTAAAAAGTTTAAACAATTTTAAAATATCACTATATTTAGGCGAGTAAACGAAAAATGTTCATTTCAGACTCTAAAAACGTAGAAATCGTGTTTCTAGTTGAAATACGCCTTGTAAACGAAAAATGTTTATTTCAGACTCTAATAACGTAGAAATCGTGTTTCAAGTTGAAATACGCCTTGGGACCATATCTCACCTAAAGTAAATGGTAGAATCAAACTTTAACCAAACGTAATGTTTGTACCTAGGGTAAAGTTAAAAAGTTTAAACAATTTTAAAATATCACTATATTTAGGCGAGTAAACGAAAAATGTTCGTTTCAGACTCTAAAAACGTAGAAATCGTGTTTCAAGTTGAAATACGCCTTGTAAACGAAAAATGTTTATTTCAGACTCTAATAACGTAGAAATCGTGTTTCAAGTTGAAATACGCCTTGGGACCATATCTCACCTAAAGTAAATGGTAGAATCAAACTTTAACCAAACGTAATGTTTGTACCTAGGGTAAAGTTATAAAGTTTAAACAATTTGAAAATATCACTATATTTAGGCGAGTAAACGAAAAATTTTAAAGTTAAATTTTTATGAAAGAAAAATTCGGATGACGCCTGGATTCGAACCAGGGACCCTCCGCTTGCCGGGCAGAGATGTTAACCGCTACACCACGTCACCTGTGTCCGACGTATGGCTTCAACCGAATTCTTCTTTCATAGTGTCTAACGTAGCATCGATCCCATCGAAGCCATACGTCGGACACAGGTGACGTGGTGTAGCGGTTAACATCTCTGCCCGGCAAGCGGAGGGTCCCTGGTTCGAATCCAGGCGTCATCCGAATTTTTCTTTCATAAAAATTTAACTTTAAAATTATCTTCATTACTGTACGTTCAGTCGAAGTCATATGTTAAAAATTAGTTCGTGGAATGATTCCCTATAAATCAGAACTGTGTCGCTGTAGACGAAACCCGTTGTCAATGCCTATCATAGATATAGGAGTCTTTGGGATCGATGCTACGTTAGACACTATGAAAGAAGAATTCGGTTGAAGCCATACGTCGGACACAGGTGACGTGGTGTAGCGGTTAACATCTCTGCCCGGCAAGCGGAGGGTCCCTGGTTCGAATCCAGGCGTCATCCGAATTTTTCTTTAATAAAAATTTAACTTTAAAATTATCTTCATTACTGTACGTTCAGTCGAAGTCATATGTTAAAAAAATTAAACGAAAAATGTTCGTCTCAGACTCTAAAACCGCAGAAATCGTGTTTCAAGTTGAAATACGCCTTGGTACCATATCTCACCTAAAGTAAATGGTAGAATCAAACTTTAACCAAACGTAATGTTTGTACCTAGGGTAAAGTTAAAAAGTTTAAACAATTTTAAAATATCACTATATTTAGGCGAGTAAACGAAAAATGTTCATTTCAGACTCTAAAAACGTAGAAATCGTGTTTCTAGTTGAAATACGCCAAACGTAATGTTTGTACCTAGGGTAAAGTTAAAAAGTTTAAACAATTTGAAAATATCACTATATTTAGGCGAGTAAACGAAAAATGTTCGTCTCAGACTCTAAAACCGCAGAAATCGTGTTTCAAGTTGAAATACGCCTTGGTACCATATCTCACCTAAAGTAAATAGTAGAATCAAACTTTAACCAAACGTAATGTTTGTACCTAGTATAAAGTTAAAAAGTTTAAACAATTTTAAAATATCACTATATTTAGGCGAGTAAACGAAAAATGTTCATTTCAGACACTAAAAACGTAGAAATCGTGTTTCAAGTTGAAATACGCCTTGTAAACGAAAAATGTTTATTTCAGACTCTAATAACGTAGAAATTGTGTTTCAAGTTGAAATACGCCTTGGGACCATATCTCACCTAAAGTAAATGGTAGAATCAAACTTTAACCAAACGTAATGTTTGTACCTAGGGTAAAGTTAAAAAGTTTAAACAATTTTAAAATATCACTATATTTAGGCGAGTAAACGAAAAATGTTCATTTCAGACTCTAAAAACGTAGAAATCGTGTTTCTAGTTGAAATACGCCTTGTAAACGAAAAATGTTTATTTCAGACTCTAATAACGTAGAAATCGTGTTTCAAGTTGAAATACGCCTTGGGACCATATCTCACCTAAAGTAAATGGTAGAATCAAACTTTAACCAAACGTAATGTTTGTACCTAGGGTAAAGTTAAAAAGTTTAAACAATTTTAAAATATCACTATATTTAGGCGAGTAAACGAAAAATGTTCGTTTCAGACTCTAAAAACGTAGAAATCGTGTTTCAAGTTGAAATACGCCTTGTAAACGAAAAATGTTTATTTCAGACTCTAATAACGTAGAAATCGTGTTTCAAGTTGAAATACGCCTTGGGACCATATCTCACCTAAAGTAAATGGTAGAATCAAACTTTAACCAAACGTAATGTTTGTACCTAGGGTAAAGTTATAAAGTTTAAACAATTTGAAAATATCACTATATTTAGGCGAGTAAACGAAAAATTTTAAAGTTAAATTTTTATGAAAGAAAAATTCGGATGACGCCTGGATTCGAACCAGGGACCCTCCGCTTGCCGGGCAGAGATGTTAACCGCTACACCACGTCACCTGTGTCCGACGTATGGCTTCAACCGAATTCTTCTTTCATAGTGTCTAACGTAGCATCGATCCCATCGAAGCCATACGTCGGACACAGGTGACGTGGTGTAGCGGTTAACATCTCTGCCCGGCAAGCGGAGGGTCCCTGGTTCGAATCCAGGCGTCATCCGAATTTTTCTTTCATAAAAATTTAACTTTAAAATTATCTTCATTACTGTACGTTCAGTCGAAGTCATATGTTAAAAATTAGTTCGTGGAATGATTCCCTATAAATCAGAACTGTGTCGCTGTAGACGAAACCCGTTGTCAATGCCTATCATAGATATAGGAGTCTTTGGGATCGATGCTACGTTAGACACTATGAAAGAAGAATTCGGTTGAAGCCATACGTCGGACACAGGTGACGTGGTGTAGCGGTTAACATCTCTGCCCGGCAAGCGGAGGGTCCCTGGTTTGAATCCAGGCGTCATCCGAATTTTTCTTTCATAAAAATTTAACTTTAAAATTATCTTCATTACTGTACGTTCAGTCGAAGTCATATGTTAAAAAAATTAAACGAAAAATGTTCGTCTCAGACTCTAAAACCGCAGAAATCGTGTTTCAAGTTGAAATACGCCTTGGTACCATATCTCACCTAAAGTAAATGGTAGAATCAAACTTTAACCAAACGTAATGTTTGTACCTAGGGTAAAGTTAAAAAGTTTAAACAATTTTAAAATATCACTATATTTAGGCGAGTAAACGAAAAATGTTCATTTCAGACTCTAAAAACGTAGAAATCGTGTTTCTAGTTGAAATACGCCAAACGTAATGTTTGTACCTAGGGTAAAGTTAAAAAGTTTAAACAATTTGAAAATATCACTATATTTAGGCGAGTAAACGAAAAATGTTCGTCTCAGACTCTAAAACCGCAGAAATCGTGTTTCAAGTTGAAATACGCCTTGGTACCATATCTCACCTAAAGTAAATAGTAGAATCAAACTTTAACCAAACGTAATGTTTGTACTTAGTATAAAGTTAAAAAGTTTAAACAATTTTAAAATATCACTATATTTAGGCGAGTAAACGAAAAATGTTCATTTCAGACACTAAAAACGTAGAAATCGTGTTTCAAGTTGAAATACGCCTTGTAAACGAAAAATGTTTATTTCAGACTCTAATAACGTAGAAATTGTGTTTCAAATTGAAATACGCCTTGGGACCATATCTCACCTAAAGTAAATGGTAGAATCAAACTTTAACCAAACGTAATGTTTGTACCTAGGGTAAAGTTAAAAAGTTTAAACAATTTTAAAATATCACTATATTTAGGCGAGTAAACGAAAAATGTTCATTTCAGACTCTAAAAACGTAGAAATCGTGTTTCTAGTTGAAATACGCCTTGTAAACGAAAAATGTTTATTTCAGACTCTAATAACGTAGAAATCGTGTTTCAAGTTGAAATACGCCTTGGGACCATATCTCACCTAAAGTAAATGGTAGAATCAAACTTTAACCAAACGTAATGTTTGTACCTAGGGTAAAGTTAAAAAGTTTAAACAATTTTAAAATATCACTATATTTAGGCGAGTAAACGAAAAATGTTCATTTCAGACTCTAAAAACGTAGAAATCGTGTTTCTAGTTGAAATACGCCTTGGAAACGAAAAATGTTTATTTCAGACTCTAATAACGTAGAAATCGTGTTTCAAGTTGAAATACGCCTTGTAAACGAAAAATGTTTATTTCAGACTCTAATAACGTAGAAATCGTGTTTCAAGTTGAAATACGCCTTGGGACCATATCTCACCTAAAGTAAATGGTAGAATCAAACTTTAACCAAACGTAATGTTTGTACCTAGGGTAAAGTTAAAAAGTTTAAACAATTTTAAAATATCACTATATTTAGGCGAGTAAACGAAAAATGTTCATTTCAGACAAAAAACGTAGAAATCGTGTTTCAAGTTGAAATACGCCTTGTAAACGAAAAATGTTTATTTCAGACTCTAATAACGTAGAAATCGTGTTTCAAGTTGAAATACGCCTTGGGACCATATCTCACCTAAAGTAAATGGTAGAATCAAACTTTTACCAAACGTAATGTTTGTACCTAGGGTAAAGTTAAAAAGTTTAAACAATTTTAAAATATCACTATATTTAGGCGAGTAAACGAAAAATGTTCATTTCAGACTAAAAACGTAGAAATCGTGTTTTTAAGTTGAAATACGCCTTGTAAACGAAAAATGTTTATTTCAGACTCTAATAACGTAGAAATCGTGTTTCAAGTTGAAATACACCTTGGGACCATATCTCACCTAAAGTAAATGGTAGAATCAAACTTTAACCAAACGTAATGTTAGTACCTAGGGTAAAGTTATAAAGTTTAAACAATTTGAAAATATCACTATATTTAGGCGAGTAAACGAAAAATGTTCGTCTCAGACTCTAAAACCGCAGAAATCGTGTTTCAAGTTGAAATACGCCTTGGTACCATATCTCACCTAAAGTAAATGGTAGAATCAAACTTTAACCAAACGTAATGTTTGTACCTAGGGTAAAGTTAAAAAGTTTAAACAATTTTAAAATATCACTATATTTAGGCGAGTAAACGAAAAATGTTCATTTCAGACTCTAAAAACGTAGAAATCGTGTTTCTAGTTGAAATACGCCAAACGTAATGTTTGTACCTAGGGTAAAGTTAAAAAGTTTAAACAATTTGAAAATATCACTATATTTAGGCGAGTAAACGAAAAATGTTCGTCTCAGACTCTAAAACCGCAGAAATCGTGTTTCAAGTTGAAATACGCCTTGGTACCATATCTCACCTAAAGTAAATAGTAGAATCAAACTTTAACCAAACGTAATGTTTGTACCTAGTATAAAGTTAAAAAGTTTAAACAATTTTAAAATATCACTATATTTAGGCGAGTAAACGAAAAATGTTCATTTCAGACACTAAAAACGTAGAAATCGTGTTTCAAGTTGAAATACGCCTTGTAAACGAAAAATGTTTATTTCAGACTCTAATAACGTAGAAATTGTGTTTCAAGTTGAAATACGCCTTGGGACCATATCTCACCTAAAGTAAATGGTAGAATCAAACTTTAACCAAACGTAATGTTTGTACCTAGGGTAAAGTTAAAAAGTTTAAACAATTTTTAAATATCACTATATTTAGGCGAGGAAACGAAAAATGTTCATTTCAGACTCTAAAAACGTAGAAATCGTGTTTCTAGTTGAAATACGCCTTGTAAACGAAAAATGTTTATTTCAGACTCTAATAACGTAGAAATCGTGTTTCAAGTTGAAATACGCCTTGGGACCATATCTCACCTAAAGTAAATGGTAGAATCAAACTTTAACCAAACGTAATGTTTGTACCTAGGGTAAAGTTAAAAAGTTTAAACAATTTTAAAATATCACTATATTTAGGCGAGTAAACGAAAAATGTTCGTTTCAGACTCTAAAAACGTAGAAATCGTGTTTCAAGTTGAAATACGCCTTGTAAACGAAAAATGTTTATTTCAGACTCTAATAACGTAGAAATCGTGTTTCAAGTTGAAATACGCCTTGGGACCATATCTCACCTAAAGTAAATGGTAGAATCAAACTTTAACCAAACGTAATGTTTGTACCTAGGGTAAAGTTATAAAGTTTAAACAATTTGAAAATATCACTATATTTAGGCGAGTAAACGAAAAATTTTAAAGTTAAATTTTTATGAAAGAAAAATTCGGATGACGCCTGGATTCGAACCAGGGACCCTCCGCTTGCCGGGCAGAGATGTTAACCGCTACACCACGTCACCTGTGTCCGACGTATGGCTTCAACCGAATTCTTCTTTCATAGTGTCTAACGTAGCATCGATCCCATCGAAGCCATACGTCGGACACAGGTGACGTGGTGTAGCGGTTAACATCTCTGCCCGGCAAGCGGAGGGTCCCTGGTTCGAATCCAGGCGTCATCCGAATTTTTCTTTCATAAAAATTTAACTTTAAAATTATCTTCATTACTGTACGTTCAGTCGAAGTCATATGTTAAAAATTAGTTCGTGGAATGATTCCCTATAAATCAGAACTGTGTCGCTGTAGACGAAACCCGTTGTCAATGCCTATCATAGATATAGGAGTCTTTGGGATCGATGCTACGTTAGACACTATGAAAGAAGAATTCGGTTGAAGCCATACGTCGGACACAGGTGACGTGGTGTAGCGGTTAACATCTCTGCCCGGCAAGCGGAGGGTCCCTGGTTCGAATCCAGGCGTCATCCGAATTTTTCTTTCATAAAAATTTAACTTTAAAATTATCTTCATTACTGTACGTTCAGTCGAAGTCATATGTTAAAAAAATTAAACGAAAAATGTTCGTCTCAGACTCTAAAACCGCAGAAATCGTGTTTCAAGTTGAAATACGCCTTGGTACCATATCTCACCTAAAGTAAATAGTAGAATCAAACTTTAACCAAACGTAATGTTTGTACCTAGTATAAAGTTAAAAAGTTTAAACAATTTTAAAATATCACTATATTTAGGCGAGTAAACGAAAAATGTTCATTTCAGACACTAAAAACGTAGAAATCGTGTTTCAAGTTGAAATACGCCTTGTAAACGAAAAATGTTTATTTCAGACTCTAATAACGTAGAAATTGTGTTTCAAGTTGAAATACGCCTTGGGACCATATCTCACCTAAAGTAAATGGTAGAATCAAACTTTAACCAAACGTAATGTTTGTACCTAGGGTAAAGTTAAAAAGTTTAAACAATTTTAAAATATCACTATATTTAGGCGAGTAAACGAAAAATGTTCATTTCAGACTCTAAAAACGTAGAAATCGTGTTTCTAGTTGAAATACGCCTTGTAAACGAAAAATGTTTATTTCAGACTCTAATAACGTAGAAATCGTGTTTCAAGTTGAAATACGCCTTGGGACCATATCTCACCTAAAGTAAATGGTAGAATCAAACTTTAACCAAACGTAATGTTTGTACCTAGGGTAAAGTTAAAAAGTTTAAACAATTTTAAAATATCACTATATTTAGGCGAGTAAACGAAAAATGTTCGTTTCAGACTCTAAAAACGTAGAAATCGTGTTTCAAGTTGAAATACGCCTTGTAAACGAAAAATGTTTATTTCAGACTCTAATAACGTAGAAATCGTGTTTCAAGTTGAAATACGCCTTGGGACCATATCTCACCTAAAGTAAATGGTAGAATCAAACTTTAACCAAACGTAATGTTTGTACCTAGGGTAAAGTTATAAAGTTTAAACAATTTGAAAATATCACTATATTTAGGCGAGTAAACGAAAAATTTTAAAGTTAAATTTTTATGAAAGAAAAATTCGGATGACGCCTGGATTCGAACCAGGGACCCTCCGCTTGCCGGGCAGAGATGTTAACCGCTACACCACGTCACCTGTGTCCGACGTATGGCTTCAACCGAATTCTTCTTTCATAGTGTCTAACGTAGCATCGATCCCATCGAAGCCATACGTCGGACACAGGTGACGTGGTGTAGCGGTTAACATCTCTGCCCGGCAAGCGGAGGGTCCCTGGTTCGAATCCAGGCGTCATCCGAATTTTTCTTTCATAAAAATTTAACTTTAAAATTATCTTCATTACTGTACGTTCAGTCGAAGTCATATGTTAAAAATTAGTTCGTGGAATGATTCCCTATAAATCAGAACTGTGTCGCTGTAGACGAAACCCGTTGTCAATGCCTATCATAGATATAGGAGTCTTTGGGATCGATGCTACGTTAGACACTATGAAAGAAGAATTCGGTTGAAGCCATACGTCGGACACAGGTGACGTGGTGTAGCGGTTAACATCTCTGCCCGGCAAGCGGAGGGTCCCTGGTTCGAATCCAGGCGTCATCCGAATTTTTCTTTCATAAAAATTTAACTTTAAAATTATCTTTATTACTGTACGTTCAGTCGAAGTCATATGTTAAAAAAATTAAACGAAAAATGTTCGTCTCAGACTCTAAAACCGCAGAAATCGTGTTTCAAGTTGAAATACGCCTTGGTACCATATCTCACCTAAAGTAAATAGTAGAATCAAACTTTAACCAAACGTAATGTTTGTACCTAGTATAAAGTTAAAAAGTTTAACCAATTTTAAAATATCACTATATTTAGGCGAGTAAACGAAAAATGTTCATTTCAGACACTAAAAACGTAGAAATCGTGTTTCAAGTTGAAATACGCCTTGTAAACGAAAAATGTTTATTTCAGACTCTAATAACGTAGAAATTGTGTTTCAAGTTGAAATACGCCTTGGGACCATATCTCACCTAAAGTAAATGGTAGAATCAAACTTTAACCAAACGTAATGTTTGTACCTAGGGTAAAGTTAAAAAGTTTAAACAATTTTAAAATATCACTATATTTAGGCGAGTAAACGAAAAATGTTCATTTCAGACTCTAAAAACGTAGAAATCGTGTTTCTAGTTGAAATACGCCTTGTAAACGAAAAATGTTTATTTCAGACTCTAATAACGTAGAAATCGTGTTTCAAGTTGAAATACGCCTTGGGACCATATCTCACCTAAAGTAAATGGTAGAATCAAACTTTAACCAAACGTAATGTTTGTACCTAGGGTAAAGTTAAAAAGTTTAAACAATTTTAAAATATCACTATATTTAGGCGAGTAAACGAAAAATGTTCGTTTCAGACTCTAAAAACGTAGAAATCGTGTTTCAAGTTGAAATACGCCTTGTAAACGAAAAATGTTTATTTCAGACTCTAATAACGTAGAAATCGTGTTTCAAGTTGAAATACGCCTTGGGACCATATCTCACCTAAAGTAAATGGTAGAATCAAACTTTAACCAAACGTAATGTTTGTACCTAGGGTAAAGTTATAAAGTTTAAACAATTTGAAAATATCACTATATTTAGGCGAGTAAACGAAAAATTTTAAAGTTAAATTTTTATGAAAGAAAAATTCGGATGACGCCTGGATTCGAACCAGGGACCCTCCGCTTGCCGGGCAGAGATGTTAACCGCTACACCACGTCACCTGTGTCCGACGTATGGCTTCAACCGAATTCTTCTTTCATAGTGTCTAACGTAGCATCGATCCCATCGAAGCCATACGTCGGACACAGGTGACGTGGTGTAGCGGTTAACATCTCTGCCCGGCAAGCGGAGGGTCCCTGGTTCGAATCCAGGCGTCATCCGAATTTTTCTTTCATAAAAATTTAACTTTAAAATTATCTTCATTACTGTACGTTCAGTCGAAGTCATATGTTAAAAATTAGTTCGTGGAATGATTCCCTATAAATCAGAACTGTGTCGCTGTAGACGAAACCCGTTGTCAATGCCTATCATAGATATAGGAGTCTTTGGGATCGATGCTACGTTAGACACTATGAAAGAAGAATTCGGTTGAAGCCATACGTCGGACACAGGTGACGTGGTGTAGCGGTTAACATCTCTGCCCGGCAAGCGGAGGGTCCCTGGTTCGAATCCAGGCGTCATCCGAATTTTTCTTTCATAAAAATTTAACTTTAAAATTATCTTCATTACTGTACGTTCAGTCGAAGTCATATGTTAAAAAAATTAAACGAAAAATGTTCGTCTCAGACTCTAAAACCGCAGAAATCGTGTTTCAAGTTGAAATACGCCTTGGTACCATATCTCACCTAAAGTAAATGGTAGAATCAAACTTTAACCAAACGTAATGTTTGTACCTAGGGTAAAGTTAAAAAGTTTAAACAATTTTAAAATATCACTATATTTAGGCGAGTAAACGAAAAATGTTCATTTCAGACTCTAAAAACGTAGAAATCGTGTTTCTAGTTGAAATACGCCAAACGTAATGTTTGTACCTAGGGTAAAGTTAAAAAGTTTAAACAATTTGAAAATATCACTATATTTAGGCGAGTAAACGAAAAATGTTCGTCTCAGACTCTAAAACCGCAGAAATCGTGTTTCAAGTTGAAATACGCCTTGGTACCATATCTCACCTAAAGTAAATAGTAGAATCAAACTTTAACCAAACGTAATGTTTGTACCTAGTATAAAGTTAAAAAGTTTAAACAATTTTAAAATATCACTATATTTAGGCGAGTAAACGAAAAATGTTCATTTCAGACACTAAAAACGTAGAAATCGTGTTTCAAGTTGAAATACGCCTTGTAAACGAAAAATGTTTATTTCAGACTCTAATAACGTAGAAATTGTGTTTCAAGTTGAAATACGCCTTGGGACCATATCTCACCTAAAGTAAATGGTAGAATCAAACTTTAACCAAACGTAATGTTTGTACCTAGGGTAAAGTTAAAAAGTTTAAACAATTTTAAAATATCACTATATTTAGGCGAGTAAACGAAAAATGTTCATTTCAGACTCTAAAAACGTAGAAATCGTGTTTCTAGTTGAAATACGCCTTGTAAACGAAAAATGTTTATTTCAGACTCTAATAACGTAGAAATCGTGTTTCAAGTTGAAATACGCCTTGGGACCATATCTCACCTAAAGTAAATGGTAGAATCAAACTTTAACCAAACGTAATGTTTGTACCTAGGGTAAAGTTAAAAAGTTTAAACAATTTTAAAATATCACTATATTTAGGCGAGTAAACGAAAAATGTTCATTTCAGACTCTAAAAACGTAGAAATCGTGTTTCTAGTTGAAATACGCCTTGTAAACGAAAAATGTTTATTTCAGACTCTAATAACGTAGAAATCGTGTTTCAAGTTGAAATACGCCTTGGGACCATATCTCACCTAAAGTAAATGGTAGAATCAAACTTTAACCAAACGTAATGTTTGTACCTAGGGTAAAGTTAAAAAGTTTAAACAATTTTAAAATATCACTATATTTAGGCGAGTAAACGAAAAATGTTCGTTTCAGACTCTAAAAACGTAGAAATCGTGTTTCAAGTTTAAATACGCCTTGTAAACGAAAAATGTTTATTTCAGACTCTAATAACGTAGAAATCGTGTTTCAAGTTGAAATACGCCTTGGGACCATATCTCACCTAAAGTAAATGGTAGAATCAAACTTTAACCAAACGTAATGTTTGTACCTAGGGTAAAGTTATAAAGTTTAAACAATTTGAAAATATCACTATATTTAGGCGAGTAAACGAAAAATGTTCATTTCAGACTCTAAAAACGTAGAAATCGTGTTTCTAGTTGAAATACGCCTTGTAAACGAAAAATGTTTATTTCAGACTCTAATAACGTAGAAATCGTGTTTCAAGTTGAAATACGCCTTGGGACCATATCTCACCTAAAGTAAATGGTAGAATCAAACTTTAACCAAACGTAATGTTTGTACCTAGGGTAAAGTTAAAAAGTTTAAACAATTTGAAAATATCACTATATTTAGGCGAGTAAACGAAAAATGTTCGTTTCAGACTCTAAAAACGTAGAAATCGTGTTTCAAGTTGAAATACGCCTTGTAAACGAAAAATGTTTATTTCAGACTCTAATAACGTAGAAATCGTGTTTCAAGTTGAAATACGCCTTGGGACCATATCTCACCTAAAGTAAATGGTAGAATCAAACTTTAACCAAACGTAATGTTTGTACCTAGGGTAAAGTTATAAAGTTTAAACAATTTGAAAATATCACTATATTTAGGCGAGTAAACGAAAAATTTTAAAGTTAAATTTTTATGAAAGAAAAATTCGGATGACGCCTGGATTCGAACCAGGGACCCTCCGCTTGCCGGGCAGAGATGTTAACCGCTACACCACGTCACCTGTGTCCGACGTATGGCTTCAACCGAATTCTTCTTTCATAGTGTCTAACGTAGCATCGATCCCATCGAAGCCATACGTCGGACACAGGTGACGTGGTGTAGCGGTTAACATCTCTGCCCGGCAAGCGGAGGGTCCCTGGTTCGAATCCAGGCGTCATCCGAATTTTTCTTTCATAAAAATTTAACTTTAAAATTATCTTCATTACTGTACGTTCAGTCGAAGTCATATGTTAAAAATTAGTTCGTGGAATGATTCCCTATAAATCAGAACTGTGTCGCTGTAGACGAAACCCGTTGTCAATGCCTATCATAGATATAGGAGTCTTTGGGATCGATGCTACGTTAGACACTATGAAAGAAGAATTCGGTTGAAGCCATACGTCGGACACAGGTGACGTGGTGTAGCGGTTAACATCTCTGCCCGGCAAGCGGAGGGTCCCTGGTTCGAATCCAGGCGTCATCCGAATTTTTCTTTCATAAAAATTTAACTTTAAAATTATCTTCATTACTGTACGTTCAGTCGAAGTCATATGTTAAAAAAATTAAACGAAAAATGTTCGTCTCAGACTCTAAAACCGCAGAAATCGTGTTTCAAGTTGAAATACGCCTTGGTACCATATCTCACCTAAAGTAAATGGTAGAATCAAACTTTAACCAAACGTAATGTTTGTACCTAGGGTAAAGTTAAAAAGTTTAAACAATTTTAAAATATCACTATATTTAGGCGAGTAAACGAAAAATGTTCATTTCAGACTCTAAAAACGTAGAAATCGTGTTTCTAGTTGAAATACGCCAAACGTAATGTTTGTACCTAGGGTAAAGTTAAAAAGTTTAAACAATTTGAAAATATCACTATATTTAGGCGAGTAAACGAAAAATGTTCGTCTCAGACTCTAAAACCGCAGAAATCGTGTTTCAAGTTGAAATACGCCTTGGTACCATATCTCACCTAAAGTAAATAGTAGAATCAAACTTTAACCAAACGTAATGTTTGTACCTAGTATAAAGTTAAAAAGTTTAAACAATTTTAAAATATCACTATATTTAGGCGAGTAAACGAAAAATGTTCATTTCAGACACTAAAAACGTAGAAATCGTGTTTCAAGTTGAAATACGCCTTGTAAACGAAAAATGTTTATTTCAGACTCTAATAACGTAGAAATTGTGTTTCAAGTTGAAATACGCCTTGGGACCATATCTCACCTAAAGTAAATGGTAGAATCAAACTTTAACCAAACGTAATGTTTGTACCTAGGGTAAAGTTAAAAAGTTTAAACAATTTTAAAATATCACTATATTTAGGCGAGTAAACGAAAAATGTTCATTTCAGACTCTAAAAACGTAGAAATCGTGTTTCTAGTTGAAATACGCCTTGTAAACGAAAAATGTTTATTTCAGACTCTAATAACGTAGAAATCGTGTTTCAAGTTGAAATACGCCTTGGGACCATATCTCACCTAAAGTAAATGGTAGAATCAAACTTTAACCAAACGTAATGTTTGTACCTAGGGTAAAGTTAAAAAGTTTAAACAATTTTAAAATATCACTATATTTAGGCGAGTAAACGAAAAATGTTCATTTCAGACTCTAAAAACGTAGAAATCGTGTTTCTAGTTGAAATACGCCTTGTAAACGAAAAATGTTTATTTCAGACTCTAATAACGTAGAAATCGTGTTTCAAGTTGAAATACGCCTTGGGACCATATCTCACCTAAAGTAAATGGTAGAATCAAACTTTAACCAAACGTAATGTTTGTACCTAGGGTAAAGTTAAAAAGTTTAAACAATTTTAAAATATCACTATATTTAGGCGAGTAAACGAAAAATGTTCGTTTCAGACTCTAAAAACGTAGAAATCGTGTTTCAAGTTTAAATACGCCTTGTAAACGAAAAATGTTTATTTCAGACTCTAATAACGTAGAAATCGTGTTTCAAGTTGAAATACGCCTTGGGACCATATCTCACCTAAAGTAAATGGTAGAATCAAACTTTAACCAAACGTAATGTTTGTACCTAGGGTAAAGTTATAAAGTTTAAACAATTTGAAAATATCACTATATTTAGGCGAGTAAACGAAAAATGTTCATTTCAGACTCTAAAAACGTAGAAATCGTGTTTCTAGTTGAAATACGCCTTGTAAACGAAAAATGTTTATTTCAGACTCTAATAACGTAGAAATCGTGTTTCAAGTTGAAATACGCCTTGGGACCATATCTCACCTAAAGTAAATGGTAGAATCAAACTTTAACCAAACGTAATGTTTGTACCTAGGGTAAAGTTAAAAAGTTTAAACAATTTGAAAATATCACTATATTTAGGCGAGTAAACGAAAAATGTTCGTCTCAGACTCTAAAACCGCAGAAATCGTATTTCAAGTTGAAATACGCCTTGGTACCATATCTCACCTAAAGTAAATGGTAGAATCAAACTTTAACCAAACGTAATGTTTGTACCTAGTATAAAGTTAAAAAGTTTAAACAATTTTAAAATATCACTATATTTAGGCGAGTAAACGAAAAATGTTCATTTCAGACTCTAAAAACGTAGAAATCGTGTTTCAAGTAAAAATACGCCTTGTAAACGAAAAATGTTTATTTCAGACTCTAATAACGTAGAAATCGTGTTTCAAGTTGAAATACGCCTTGGGACCATATCTCACCTAAAGTAAATGGTAGAATCAAACTTTAACCAAACGTAATGTTTGTACCTAGGGTAAAGTTAAAAAGTTTAAACAATTTGAAAATATCACTATATTTAGGCGAGTAAACGAAAAATGTTCATTTCAGACTCTAAAAACGTAGAAATCGTGTTTCAAGTTGAAATACGCCTTGTAAACGAAAAATGTTTATTTCAGACTCTAATAACGTAGAAATCGTGTTTCAAGTTGAAATACGCCTTGGGACCATATCTCACCTAAAGTAAATGGTAGAATCAAACTTTTAACCAAACGTAATGTTTGTACCTAGGGTAAAGTTAAAAAGTTTAAACAATTTGAAAATATCACTATTTTTAGGCGACTAAACGAAAAATATTCGTCTCAGACTCTAAAACCGCAGAAATCGTGTTTCAAGTTGAAATACGCCTTGGTACCATATCTCACCTAAAGTAAATGGTAGAATCAAACTTTAACCAAACGTAATGTTTGTACCTAGTATAAAGTTAAAAAGTTTAAACAATTTTAAAATATCACTATATTTAGGCGAGTAAACGAAAAATGTTCATTTCAGACTCTAAAAACGTAGAAATCGTGTTTCAAGTTGAAATACGCCTTGTAAACGAAAAATGTTTATTTCAGACTCTAATAACGTAGAAATCGTGTTTCAAGTTGAAATACGCCTTGGTACCATATCTCACCTAAAGTAAATGGTAGAATCAAACTTTAACCAAACGTAATGTTTGTACCTAGTATAAAGTTAAAAAGTTTAAACAATTTGAAAATATCACTATATTTAGGCGAGTAAACGAAAAATGTTCATTTCAGACTCTAAAAACGTAGAAATCGTGTTTCAAGTTGAAATACGCCTTGTAAACGAAAAATGTTTATTTCAGACTCTAATAACGTAGAAATCGTGTTTCAAGTTGAAATGCGCCTTGGGACCATATCTCACCTAAAGTAAATGGTAGAATCAAACTTTAACCAAACGTAATGTTTGTACCTAGGGTAAAGTTAAAAAGTTTAAACAATTTGAAAATATCACTATTTTTAGGCGAGTAAACGAAAAATATTCGTCTCAGACTCTAAAACCGCAGAAATCGTGTTTCAAGTTGAAATACGCCTTGGTACCATATCTCACCTAAAGTAAATGGTAGAATCAAACTTTAACCAAACGTAATGTTTGTACCTAGTATAAAGTTAAAAAGTTTAAACAATTTTAAAATATCACTATATTTAGGCGAGTAAACGAAAAATGTTCATTTCAGACTCTAAAAACGTAGAAATCGTGTTTCAAGTTGAAATACGTAAACGAAAAATGTTTATTTCAGACTCTAATAACGTAGAAATCGTGTTTCAAGTTGAAATACGCCTTGGGACCATATCTCACCTAAAGTAAATGGTAGAATCAAACTTTAACCAAACGTAATGTTTGTACCTAGGGTAAAGTTAAAAAGTTTAAACAATTTGAAAATATCACTATATTTAGGCGAGTAAACGAAAAATGTTCGTCTCAGACTCTAAAACCGCAGAAATCGTGTTTCAAGTTGAAATACGCCTTGGGACCATATCTCACCTAAAGTAAATGGTAGAATCAAACTTTAACCAAACGTAATGTTTGTACCTAGGGTAAAGTTAAAAAGTTTAAACAATTTGAAAATATCACTATATTTAGGCGAGTAAACGAAAAATGTTCGTCTCAGACTCTAAAACCGCAGAAATCGTGTTTCAAGTTGAAATACGCCTTGGGACCATATCTCACCTAAAGTAAATGGTAGAATCAAACTTTAACCAAACGTAATGTTTGTACCTAGGGTAAAGTTAAAAAGTTTAAACAATTTTAAAATATCACTATATTTAGGCGAGTAAACGAAAAATGTTCGTTTCAGACTCTAAAAACGTAGAAATCGTGTTTCAAGTTGAAATACGCCTTGTAAACGAAAAATGTTTATTTCAGACTCTAATAACGTAGAAATCGTGTTTCAAGTTGAAATACGCCTTGGGACCATATCTCACCTAAAGTAAATGGTAGAATCAAACTTTAACCAAACGTAATGTTTGTACCTAGTATAAAGTTAAAAAGTTTAAACAATTTGAAAATATCACTATATTTAGGCGAGTAAACGAAAAATGTTCATTTCAGACTCTAAAAACGTAGAAATCGTGTTTCAAGTTGAAATACGCCTTGTAAACGAAAAATGTTTATTTCAGACTCTAATAACGTAGAAATCGTGTTTCAAGTTGAAATACGCCTTGGGACCATATCTCACCTAAAGTAAATGGTAGAATCAAACTTTAACCAAACGTAATGTTTGTACCTAGGGTAAAGTTAAAAAGTTTAAACAATTTGAAAATATCACTATTTTTAGGCGAGTAAACGAAAAATATTCGTCTCAGACTCTAAAACCGCAGAAATCGTGTTTCAAGTTGAAATACGCCTTGGTACCATATCTCACCTAAAGTAAATGGTAGAATCAAACTTTAACCAAACGTAATGTTTGTACCTAGTATAAAGTTAAAAAGTTTAAACAATTTTAAAATATCACTATATTTAGGCGAGTAAACGAAAAATGTTCGTCTCAGACTCTAAAACCGCAGAAATCGTATTTCAAGTTGAAATACGCCTTGGTACCATATCTCACCTAAAGTAAATGGTAGAATCAAACTTTAACCAAACGTAATGTTTGTACCTAGGGTAAAGTTAAAAAGTTTAAACAATTTTAAAATATCACTATATTTAGGCGAGTAAACGAAAAATGTTCATTTCAGACTCTAAAAACGTAGAAATCGTGTTTCTAGTTGAAATACGCCAAACGTAATGTTTGTACCTAGGGTAAAGTTAAAAAGTTTAAACAATTTGAAAATATCACTATATTTAGGCGAGTAAACGAAAAATGTTCGTCTCAGACTCTAAAACCGCAGAAATCGTGTTTCAAGTTGAAATACGCCTTGGTACCATATCTCACCTAAAGTAAATAGTAGAATCAAACTTTAACCAAACGTAATGTTTGTACCTAGTATAAAGTTAAAAAGTTTAAACAATTTTAAAATATCACTATATTTAGGCGAGTAAACGAAAAATGTTCATTTCAGACACTAAAAACGTAGAAATCGTGTTTCAAGTTGAAATACGCCTTGTAAACGAAAAATGTTTATTTCAGACTCTAATAACGTAGAAATTGTGTTTCAAGTTGAAATACGCCTTGGGACCATATCTCACCTAAAGTAAATGGTAGAATCAAACTTTAACCAAACGTAATGTTTGTACCTAGGGTAAAGTTAAAAAGTTTAAACAATTTTAAAATATCACTATATTTAGGCGAGTAAACGAAAAATGTTCATTTCAGACTCTAAAAACGTAGAAATCGTGTTTCTAGTTGAAATACGCCTTGTAAACGAAAAATGTTTATTTCAGACTCTAATAACGTAGAAATCGTGTTTCAAGTTGAAATACGCCTTGGGACCATATCTCACCTAAAGTAAATGGTAGAATCAAACTTTAACCAAACGTAATGTTTGTACCTAGGGTAAAGTTAAAAAGTTTAAACAATTTGAAAATATCACTATATTTAGGCGAGTAAACGAAAAATGTTCGTCTCAGACTCTAAAACCGCAGAAATCGTGTTTCAAGTTGAAATACGCCTTGGTACCATATCTCACCTAAAGTAAATAGTAGAATCAAACTTTAACCAAACGTAATGTTTGTACCTAGTATAAAGTTAAAAAGTTTAAACAATTTTAAAATATCACTATATTTAGGCGAGTAAACGAAAAATGTTCATTTCAGACACTAAAAACGTAGAAATCGTGTTTCAAGTTGAAATACGCCTTGTAAACGAAAAATGTTTATTTCAGACTCTAATAACGTAGAAATTGTGTTTCAAGTTGAAATACGCCTTGGGACCATATCTCACCTAAAGTAAATGGTAGAATCAAACTTTAACCAAACGTAATGTTTGTACCTAGGGTAAAGTTAAAAAGTTTAAACAATTTTAAAATATCACTATATTTAGGCGAGTAAACGAAAAATGTTCATTTCAGACTCTAAAAACGTAGAAATCGTGTTTCTAGTTGAAATACGCCTTGTAAACGAAAAATGTTTATTTCAGACTCTAATAACGTAGAAATCGTGTTTCAAGTTGAAATACGCCTTGGGACCATATCTCACCTAAAGTAAATGGTAGAATCAAACTTTAACCAAACGTAATGTTTGTACCTAGGGTAAAGTTAAAAAGTTTAAACAATTTTAAAATATCACTATATTTAGGCGAGTAAACGAAAAATGTTCATTTCAGACTCTAAAAACGTAGAAATCGTGTTTCAAGTTGAAATACGCCTTGGGACCATATCTCACCTAAAGTAAATGGTAGAATCAAACTTTAACCAAACGTAATGTTTGTACCTAGGGTAAAGTTAAAAAGTTTAAACAATTTTAAAATATCACTATATTTAGGCGAGTAAACGAAAAATGTTCGTTTCAGACTCTAAAAACGTAGAAATCGTGTTTCAAGTTTAAATACGCCTTGTAAACGAAAAATGTTTATTTCAGACTCTAATAACGTAGAAATCGTGTTTCAAGTTGAAATACGCCTTGGGACCATATCTCACCTAAAGTAAATGGTAGAATCAAACTTTAACCAAACGTAATGTTTGTACCTAGGGTAAAGTTATAAAGTTTAAACAATTTGAAAATATCACTATATTTAGGCGAGTAAACGAAAAATGTTCATTTCAGACTCTAAAAACGTAGAAATCGTGTTTCTAGTTGAAATACGCCTTGTAAACGAAAAATGTTTATTTCAGACTCTAATAACGTAGAAATCGTGTTTCAAGTTGAAATACGCCTTGGGACCATATCTCACCTAAAGTAAATGGTAGAATCAAACTTTAACCAAACGTAATGTTTGTACCTAGGGTAAAGTTAAAAAGTTTAAACAATTTGAAAATATCACTATATTTAGGCGAGTAAACGAAAAATGTTCGTCTCAGACTCTAAAACCGCAGAAATCGTATTTCAAGTTGAAACACGCCTTGGTACCATATCTCACCTAAAGTAAATGGTAGAATCAAACTTTAACCAAACGTAATGTTTGTACCTAGTATAAAGTTAAAAAGTTTAAACAATTTTAAAATATCACTATATTTAGGCGAGTAAACGAAAAATGTTCATTTCAGACTCTAAAAACGTAGAAATCGTGTTTCAAGTAAAAATACGCCTTGTAAACGAAAAATGTTTATTTCAGACTCTAATAACGTAGAAATCGTGTTTCAAGTTGAAATACGCCTTGGGACCATATCTCACCTAAAGTAAATGGTAGAATCAAACTTTAACCAAACGTAATGTTTGTACCTAGGGTGAAGTTAAAAAGTTTAAACAATTTGAAAATATCACTATATTTAGGCGAGTAAACGAAAAATGTTCATTTCAGACTCTAAAAACGTAGAAATCGTGTTTCAAGTTGAAATACGCCTTGTAAACGAAAAATGTTTATTTCAGACTCTAATAACGTAGAAATCGTGTTTCAAGTTGAAATACGCCTTGGGACCATATCTCACCTAAAGTAAATGGTAGAATCAAACTTTTAACCAAACGTAATGTTTGTACCTAGGGTAAAGTTAAAAAGTTTAAACAATTTGAAAATATCACTATTTTTAGGCGACTAAACGAAAAATATTCGTCTCAGACTCTAAAACCGCAGAAATCGTGTTTCAAGTTGAAATACGCCTTGGTACCATATCTCACCTAAAGTAAATGGTAGAATCAAACTTTAACCAAACGTAATGTTTGTACCTAGTATAAAGTTAAAAAGTTTAAACAATTTTAAAATATCACTATATTTAGGCGAGTAAACGAAAAATGTTCATTTCAGACTCTAAAAACGTAGAAATCGTGTTTCAAGTTGAAATACGCCTTGTAAACGAAAAATGTTTATTTCAGACTCTAATAACGTAGAAATCGTGTTTCAAGTTGAAATACGCCTTGGTACCATATCTCACCTAAAGTAAATGGTAGAATCAAACTTTAACCAAACGTAATGTTTGTACCTAGTATAAAGTTAAAAAGTTTAATCAATTTGAAAATATCACTATATTTAGGCGAGTAAACGAAAAATGTTCATTTCAGACTCTAAAAACGTAGAAATCGTGTTTCAAGTTGAAATACGCCTTGTAAACGAAAAATGTTTATTTCAGACTCTAATAACGTAGAAATCGTGTTTCAAGTTGAAATACGCCTTGGGACCATATCTCACCTAAAGTAAATGGTAGAATCAAACTTTAACCAAACGTAATGTTTGTACCTAGGGTAAAGTTAAAAAGTTTAAACAATTTGAAAATATCACTATTTTTAGGCGAGTAAACGAAAAATATTCGTCTCAGACTCTAAAACCGCAGAAATCGTGTTTCAAGTTGAAATACGCCTTGGTACCATATCTCACCTAAAGTAAATGGTAGAATCAAACTTTAACCAAACGTAATGTTTGTACCTAGTATAAAGTTAAAAAGTTTAAACAATTTTAAAATATCACTATATTTAGGCGAGTAAACGAAAAATGTTCATTTCAGACTCTAAAAACGTAGAAATCGTGTTTCAAGTTGAAATACGCCTTGTAAACGAAAAATGTTTATTTCAGACTCTAATAACGTAGAAATCGTGTTTCAAGTTGAAATACGCCTTGGGACCATATCTCACCTAAAGTAAATGGTAGAATCAAACTTTAACCAAACGTAATGTTTGTACCTAGGGTAAAGTTAAAAAGTTTAAACAATTTGAAAATATCACTATATTTAGGCGAGTAAACGAAAAATGTTCGTCTCAGACTCTAAAACCGCAGAAATCGTGTTTCAAGTTGAAATACGCCTTGGGACCATATCTCACCTAAAGTAAATGGTAGAATCAAACTTTAACCAAACGTAATGTTTGTACCTAGGGTAAAGTTAAAAAGTTTAAACAATTTGAAAATATCACTATATTTAGGCGAGTAAACGAAAAATGTTCGTCTCAGACTCTAAAACCGCAGAAATCGTGTTTCAAGTTGAAATACGCCTTGGGACCATATCTCACCTAAAGTAAATGGTAGAATCAAACTTTAACCAAACGTAATGTTTGTACCTAGGGTAAAGTTAAAAAGTTTAAACAATTTTAAAATATCACTATATTTAGGCGAGTAAACGAAAAATGTTCGTTTCAGACTCTAAAAACGTAGAAATCGTGTTTCAAGTTGAAATACGCCTTGTAAACGAAAAATGTTTATTTCAGACTCTAATAACGTAGAAATCGTGTTTCAAGTTGAAATACGCCTTGGGACCATATCTCACCTAAAGTAAATGGTAGAATCAAACTTTAACCAAACGTAATGTTTGTACCTAGTATAAAGTTAAAAAGTTTAAACAATTTGAAAATATCACTATATTTAGGCGAGTAAACGAAAAATGTTCATTTCAGACTCTAAAAACGTAGAAATCGTGTTTCAAGTTGAAATACGCCTTGTAAACGAAAAATGTTTATTTCAGACTCTAATAACGTAGAAATCGTGTTTCAAGTTGAAATACGCCTTGGGACCATATCTCACCTAAAGTAAATGGTAGAATCAAACTTTAACCAAACGTAATGTTTGTACCTAGGGTAAAGTTAAAAAGTTTAAACAATTTGAAAATATCACTATTTTTAGGCGAGTAAACGAAAAATATTCGTCTCAGACTCTAAAACCGCAGAAATCGTGTTTCAAGTTGAAATACGCCTTGGTACCATATCTCACCTAAAGTAAATGGTAGAATCAAACTTTAACCAAACGTAATGTTTGTACCTAGTATAAAGTTAAAAAGTTTAAACAATTTTAAAATATCACTATATTTAGGCGAGTAAACGAAAAATGTTCGTCTCAGACTCTAAAACCGCAGAAATCGTATTTCAAGTTGAAATACGCCTTGGTACCATATCTCACCTAAAGTAAATGGTAGAATCAAACTTTAACCAAACGTAATGTTTGTACCTAGTATAAAGTTAAAAAGTTTAAACAATTTTAAAATATCACTATATATAGGCGAGTAAACGAAAAATGTTCATTTCAGACTCTAAAAACGTAGAAATCGTGTTTCAAGTTGAAATACGCCTTGTAAACGAAAAATGTTCGTCTCAGACTCTAAAACCGCAGAAATCGTATTTCAAGTTGAAATACGCCTTGGTACCATATCTCACCTAAAGTAAATGGTAGAATCAAACTTTAACCAAACGTAATGTTTGTACCTAGTATAAAGTTAAAAAGTTTAAACAATTTTAAAATATCACTATATTTAGGCGAGTAAACGAAAAATGTTCATTTCAGACTCTAAAAACGTAGAAATCGTGTTTCAAGTTGAAATACGCCTTGTAAACGAAAAATGTTTATTTCAGACTCTAATAACGTAGAAATCGTGTTTCAAGTTGAAATACGCCTTGGGACCATATCTCACCTAAAGTAAATGGTAGAATCAAACTTTAACCAAACGTAATGTTTGTACCTAGGGTAAAGTTAAAAAGTTTAAACAATTTTAAAATATCACTATATTTAGGCGAGTAAACGAAAAATGTTCGTTTCAGACTCTAAAAACGTAGAAATCGTGTTTCAAGTTGAAATACGCCTTGTAAACGAAAAATGTTTATTTCAGACTCTAATAACGTAGAAATCGTGTTTCAAGTTGAAATACGCCTTGGGACCATATCTCACCTAAAGTAAATGGTAGAATCAAACTTTAACCAAACGTAATGTTTGTACCTAGTATAAAGTTAAAAAGTTTAAACAATTTTAAAATATCACTATATTTAGGCGAGTAAACGAAAAATGTTCATTTCAGACTCTAAAAACGTAGAAATCGTGTTTCAAGTTGAAATACGCCTTGTAAACGAAAAATGTTTATTTCAGACTCTAATAACGTAGAAATCGTGTTTCAAGTTGAAATACGCCTTGGGACCATATCTCACCTAAAGTAAATGGTAGAATCAAACTTTAACCAAACGTAATGTTTGTACCTAGGGTAAAGTTAAAAAGTTTAAACAATTTGAAAATATCACTATTTTTAGGCGAGTAAACGAAAAATATTCGTCTCAGACTCTAAAACCGCAGAAATCGTGTTTCAAGTTGAAATACGCCTTGGTACCATATCTCACCTAAAGTAAATGGTAGAATCAAACTTTAACCAAACGTAATGTTTGTACCTAGTATAAAGTTAAAAAGTTTAAACAATTTTAAAATATCACTATATTTAGGCGAGTAAACGAAAAATGTTCGTCTCAGACTCTAAAACCGCAGAAATCGTATTTCAAGTTGAAATACGCCTTGGTACCATATCTCACCTAAAGTAAATGGTAGAATCAAACTTTAACCAAACGTAATGTTTGTACCTAGTATAAAGTTAAAAAGTTTAAACAATTTTAAAATATCACTATATTTAGGCGAGTAAACGAAAAATGTTCATTTCAGACTCTAAAAACGTAGAAATCGTGTTTCAAGTTGAAATACGCCTTGTAAACGAAAAATGTTTATTTCAGACTCTAATAACGTAGAAATCGTGTTTCAAGTTGAAATACGCCTTGGGACCATATCTCACCTAAAGTAAATGGTAGAATCAAACTTTAACCAAACGTAATGTTTGTACCTAGGGTAAAGTTAAAAAGTTTAAACAATTTGAAAATATCACTATATTTAGGCGAGTAAACGAAAAATGTTCATTTCAGACTCTAAAAACGTAGAAATCGTGTTTCAAGTTGAAATACGCCTTGTAAACGAAAAATGTTTATTTCAGACTCTAATAACGTAGAAATCGTGTTTCAAGTTGAAATACGCCTTGGGACCATATCTCACCTAAAGTAAATGGTAGAATCAAACTTTAACCAAACGTAATGTTTGTACCTAGGGTAAAGTTAAAAAGTTTAAACAATTTTAAAATATCACTATATTTAGGCGAGTAAACGAAAAATGTTCGTTTCAGACTCTAAAAACGTAGAAATCGTGTTTCAAGTTGAAATACGCCTTGTAAACGAAAAATGTTTATTTCAGACTCTAATAACGTAGAAATCGTGTTTCAAGTTGAAATACGCCTTGGGACCATATCTCACCTAAAGTAAATGGTAGAATCAAACTTTAACCAAACGTAATGTTTGTACCTAGTATAAAGTTAAAAAGTTTAAACAATTTTAAAATATCACTATATTTAGGCGAGTAAACGAAAAATGTTCATTTCAGACTCTAAAAACGTAGAAATCGTGTTTCAAGTTGAAATACGCCTTGTAAACGAAAAATGTTTATTTCAGACTCTAATAACGTAGAAATCGTGTTTCAAGTTGAAATACGCCTTGGGACCATATCTCACCTAAAGTAAATGGTAGAATCAAACTTTAACCAAACGTAATGTTTGTACCTAGGGTAAAGTTAAAAAGTTTAAACAATTTGAAAATATCACTATTTTTAGGCGAGTAAACGAAAAATATTCGTCTCAGACTCTAAAACCGCAGAAATCGTGTTTCAAGTTGAAATACGCCTTGGTACCATATCTCACCTAAAGTAAATGGTAGAATCAAACTTTAACCAAACGTAATGTTTGTACCTAGTATAAAGTTAAAAAGTTTAAACAATTTTAAAATATCACTATATTTAGGCGAGTAAACGAAAAATGTTCGTCTCAGACTCTAAAACCGCAGAAATCGTATTTCAAGTTGAAATACGCCTTGGTACCATATCTCACCTAAAGTAAATGGTAGAATCAAACTTTAACCAAACGTAATGTTTGTACCTAGTATAAAGTTAAAAAGTTTAAACAATTTTAAAATATCACTATATTTAGGCGAGTAAACGAAAAATGTTCATTTCAGACTCTAAAAACGTAGAAATCGTGTTTCAAGTTGAAATACGCCTTGTAAACGAAAAATGTTTATTTCAGACTCTAATAACGTAGAAATCGTGTTTCAAGTTGAAATACGCCTTGGGACCATATCTCACCTAAAGTAAATGGTAGAATCAAACTTTAACCAAACGTAATGTTTGTACCTAGGGTAAAGTTAAAAAGTTTAAACAATTTGAAAATATCACTATATTTAGGCGAGTAAACGAAAAATGTTCATTTCAGACTCTAAAAACGTAGAAATCGTGTTTCAAGTTGAAATACGCCTTGTAAACGAAAAATGTTTATTTCAGACTCTAATAACGTAGAAATCGTGTTTCAAGTTGAAATACGCCTTGGGACCATATCTCACCTAAAGTAAATGGTAGAATCAAACTTTAACCAAACGTAATGTTTGTACCTAGGGTAAAGTTAAAAAGTTTAAACAATTTGAAAATATCACTATATTTAGACGAGTAAACGAAAAATGTTCATTTCAGACTCTAAAAACGTAGAAATCGTGTTTCAAGTTGAAATACGCCTTGTAAACGAAAAATGTTTATTTCAGACTCTAATAACGTAGAAATCGTGTTTCAAGTTGAAATACGCCTTGGGACCATATCTCACCTAAAGTAAATGGTAGAATCAAACTTTAACCAAACGTAATGTTTGTACCTAGGGTAAAGTTAAAAAGTTTAAACAATTTGAAAATATCACTATATTTAGGCGAGTAAACGAAAAATGTTCGTCTCAGACTCTAAAACCGCAGAAATCGTGTTTCAAGTTGAAATACGCCTTGGGACCATATCTCACCTAAAGTAAATGGTAGAATCAAACTTTAACCAAACGTAATGTTTGTACCTAGGGTAAAGTTAAAAAGTTTAAACAATTTGAAAATATCACTATATTTAGGCGAGTAAACGAAAAATGTTCATTTCAGACTCTAAAAACGTAGAAATCGTGTTTCAAGTTGAAATACGCCTTGTAAACGAAAAATGTTTATTTCAGACCCTAATAACGTAGAAATCGTGTTTCAAGTTGAAATACGCCTTGGGACCATATCTCACCTAAAGTAAATGGTAGAATCAAACTTTAACCAAACGTAATGTTTGTACCTAGGGTAAAGTTAAAAAGTTTAAACAATTTGAAAATATCACTATATTTAGGCGAGTAAACGAAAAATGTTCGTCTCAGACTCTAAAACCGCAGAAATCGTATTTCAAGTTGAAATACGCCTTGGTACCATATCTCACCTAAAGTAAATGGTAGAATCAAACTTTAACCAAACGTAATGTTTGTACCTAGTATAAAGTTAAAAAGTTTAAACAATTTTAAAATATCACTATATTTAGGCGAGTAAACGAAAAATGTTCATTTCAGACTCTAAAAACGTAGAAATCGTGTTTCAAGTTGAAATACGCCTTGTAAACGAAAAATGTTTATTTCAGACTCTAATAACGTAGAAATCGTGTTTCAAGTTGAAATACGCCTTGGGACCATATCTCACCTAAAGTAAATGGTAGAATCAAACTTTAACCAAACGTAATGTTTGTACCTAGTATAAAGTTAAAAAGTTTAAACAATTTGAAAATATCACTATATTTAGGCGAGTAAACGAAAAATGTTCATTTCAGACTCTAAAAACGTAGAAATCGTGTTTCAAGTTGAAATACGCCTTGTAAACGAAAAATGTTTATTTCAGACTCTAATAACGTAGAAATCGTGTTTCAAGTTGAAATACGCCTTGGGACCATATCTCACCTAAAGTAAATGGTAGAATCAAACTTTAACCAAACGTAATGTTTGTACCTAGGGTAAAGTTAAAAAGTTTAAACAATTTGAAAATATCACTATTTTTAGGCGAGTAAACGAAAAATATTCGTCTCAGACTCTAAAACCGCAGAAATCGTGTTTCAAGTTGAAATACGCCTTGGTACCATATCTCACCTAAAGTAAATGGTAGAATCAAACTTTAACCAAACGTAATGTTTGTACCTAGTATAAAGTTAAAAAGTTTAAACAATTTTAAAATATCACTATATTTAGGCGAGTAAACGAAAAATGTTCATTTCAGACTCTAAAAACGTAGAAATCGTGTTTCAAGTTGAAATACGCCTTGTAAACGAAAAATGTTTATTTCAGACTCTAATAACGTAGAAATCGTGTTTCAAGTTGAAATACGCCTTGGGACCATATCTCACCTAAAGTAAATGGTAGAATCAAACTTTAACCAAACGTAATGTTTGTACCTAGTATAAAGTTAAAAAGTTTAAACAATTTGAAAATATCACTATATTTAGGCGAGTAAACGAAAAATGTTCATTTCAGACTCTAAAAACGTAGAAATCGTGTTTCAAGTTGAAATACGCCTTGTAAACGAAAAATGTTTATTTCAGACTCTAATAACGTAGAAATCGTGTTTCAAGTTGAAATACGCCTTGGGACCATATCTCACCTAAAGTAAATGGTAGAATCAAACTTTAACCAAACGTAATGTTTGTACCTAGGGTAAAGTTAAAAAGTTTAAACAATTTGAAAATATCACTATTTTTAGGCGAGTAAACGAAAAATATTCGTCTCAGACTCTAAAACCGCAGAAATCGTGTTTCAAGTTGAAATACGCCTTGGTACCATATCTCACCTAAAGTAAATGGTAGAATCAAACTTTAACCAAACGTAATGTTTGTACCTAGTATAAAGTTAAAAAGTTTAAACAATTTTAAAATATCACTATATTTAGGCGAGTAAACGAAAAATGTTCGTCTCAGACTCTAAAACCGCAGAAATCGTATTTCAAGTTGAAATACGCCTTGGTACCATATCTCACCTAAAGTAAATGGTAGAATCAAACTTTAACCAAACGTAATGTTTGTACCTAGTATAAAGTTAAAAAGTTTAAACAATTTTAAAATATCACTATATTTAGGCGAGTAAACGAAAAATGTTCATTTCAGACTCTAAAAACGTAGAAATCGTGTTTCAAGTTGAAATACGCCTTGTAAACGAAAAATGTTTATTTCAGACTCTAATAACGTAGAAATCGTGTTTCAAGTTGAAATACGCCTTGGGACCATATCTCACCTAAAGTAAATGGTAGAATCAAACTTTAACCAAACGTAATGTTTGTACCTAGGGTAAAGTTAAAAAGTTTAAACAATTTGAAAATATCACTATATTTAGGCGAGTAAACGAAAAATGTTCATTTCAGACTCTAAAAACGTAGAAATCGTGTTTCAAGTTGAAATACGCCTTGTAAACGAAAAATGTTTATTTCAGACTCTAATAACGTAGAAATCGTGTTTCAAGTTGAATACGCCTTGGGACCATATCTCACCTAAAGTAAATGGTAGAATCAAACTTTAACCAAACGTAATGTTTGTACCTAGGGTAAAGTTAAAAAGTTTAAACAATTTGAAAATATCACTATTTTTAGGCGAGTAAACGAAAAATATTCGTCTCAGACTCTAAAACCGCAGAAATCGTGTTTCAAGTTGAAATACGCCTTGGTACCATATCTCACCTAAAGTAAATGGTAGAATCAAACTTTAACCAAACGTAATGTTTGTACCTAGTATAAAGTTAAAAAGTTTAAACAATTTTAAAATATCACTATATTTAGGCGAGTAAACGAAAAATGTTCATTTCAGACTCTAAAAACGTAGAAATCGTGTTTCAAGTTGAAATACGCCTTGTAAACGAAAAATGTTTATTTCAGACTCTAATAACGTAGAAATCGTGTTTCAAGTTGAAATACGCCTTGGGACCATATCTCACCTAAAGTAAATGGTAGAATCAAACTTTAACCAAACGTAATGTTTGTACCTAGTATAAAGTTAAAAAGTTTAAACAATTTGAAAATATCACTATTTTTAGGCGAGTAAACGAAAAATATTCGTCTCAGACTCTAAAACCGCAGAAATCGTGTTTCAAGTTGAAATACGCCTTGGTACCATATCTCACCTAAAGTAAATGGTAGAATCAAACTTTAACCAAACGTAATGTTTGTACCTAGTATAAAGTTAAAAAGTTTAAACAATTTTAAAATATCACTATATTTAGGCGAGTAAACGAAAAATGTTCGTCTCAGACTCTAAAACCGCAGAAATCGTATTTCAAGTTGAAATACGCCTTGGTACCATATCTCACCTAAAGTAAATGGTAGAATCAAACTTTAACCAAACGTAATGTTTGTACCTAGTATAAAGTTAAAAAGTTTAAACAATTTTAAAATATCACTATATTTAGGCGAGTAAACGAAAAATGTTCATTTCAGACTCTAAAAACGTAGAAATCGTGTTTCAAGTTGAAATACGCCTTGTAAACGAAAAATGTTTATTTCAGACTCTAATAACGTAGAAATCGTGTTTCAAGTTGAAATACGCCTTGGGACCATATCTCACCTAAAGTAAATGGTAGAATCAAACTTTAACCAAACGTAATGTTTGTACCTAGGGTAAAGTTAAAAAGTTTAAACAATTTGAAAATATCACTATATTTAGGCGAGTAAACGAAAAATGTTCATTTCAGACTCTAAAAACGTAGAAATCGTGTTTCAAGTTGAAATACGCCTTGTAAACGAAAAATGTTTATTTCAGACTCTAATAACGTAGAAATCGTGTTTCAAGTTGAAATAAGCCTTGGGACCATATCTCACCTAAAGTAAATGGTAGAATCAAACTTTAACCAAACGTAATGTTTGTACCTAGGGTAAAGTTAAAAAGTTTAAACAATTTGAAAATATCACTATATTTAGGCGAGTAAACGAAAAATGTTCATTTCAGACTCTAAAAACGTAGAAATCGTGTTTCAAGTTGAAATACGCCTTGTAAACGAAAAATGTTTATTTCAGACTCTAATAACGTAGAAATCGTGTTTCAAGTTGAAATACGCCTTGGGACCATATCTCACCTAAAGTAAATGGTAGAATCAAACTTTAACCAAACGTAATGTTTGTACCTAGGGTAAAGTTAAAAAGTTTAAACAATTTGAAAATATCACTATATTTAGGCGAGTAAACGAAAAATGTTCGTTTCAGACTCTAAAAACGTAGAAATCGTGTTTCAAGTTGAAATACGCCTTGTAAACGAAAAATGTTTATTTCAGACTCTAATAACGTAGAAATCGTGTTTCAAGTTGAAATACGCCTTGGGACCATATCTCACCTAAAGTAAATGGTAGAATCAAACTTTAACCAAACGTAATGTTTGTACCTAGTATAAAGTTAAAAAGTTTAAACAATTTTAAAATATCACTATATTTAGGCGAGTAAACGAAAAATGTTCATTTCAGACTCTAAAAACGTAGAAATCGTGTTTCAAGTTGAAATACGCCTTGTAAACGAAAAATGTTTATTTCAGACTCTAATAACGTAGAAATCGTGTTTCAAGTTGAAATACGCCTTGGGACCATATCTCACCTAAAGTAAATGGTAGAATCAAACTTTAACCAAACGTAATGTTTGTACCTAGGGTAAAGTTAAAAAGTTTAAACAATTTGAAAATATCACTATTTTTAGGCGAGTAAACGAAAAATATTCGTCTCAGACTCTAAAACCGCAGAAATCGTGTTTCAAGTTGAAATACGCCTTGGTACCATATCTCACCTAAAGTAAATGGTAGAATCAAACTTTAACCAAACGTAATGTTTGTACCTAGTATAAAGTTAAAAAGTTTAAACAATTTTAAAATATCACTATATTTAGGCGAGTAAACGAAAAATGTTCATTTCAGACTCTAAAAACGTAGAAATCGTGTTTCAAGTTGAAATACGCCTTGTAAACGAAAAATGTTTATTTCAGACTCTAATAACGTAGAAATCGTGTTTCAAGTTGAAATACGCCTTGGGACCATATCTCACCTAAAGTAAATGGTAGAATCAAACTTTAACCAAACGTAATGTTTGTACCTAGTATAAAGTTAAAAAGTTTAAACAATTTGAAAATATCACTATTTTTAGGCGAGTAAACGAAAAATATTCGTCTCAGACTCTAAAACCGCAGAAATCGTGTTTCAAGTTGAAATACGCCTTGGTACCATATCTCACCTAAAGTAAATGGTAGAATCAAACTTTAACCAAACGTAATGTTTGTACCTAGTATAAAGTTAAAAAGTTTAAACAATTTTAAAATATCACTATATTTAGGCGAGTAAACGAAAAATGTTCGTCTCAGACTCTAAAACCGCAGAAATCGTATTTCAAGTTGAAATACGCCTTGGTACCATATCTCACCTAAAGTAAATGGTAGAATCAAACTTTAACCAAACGTAATGTTTGTACCTAGTATAAAGTTAAAAAGTTTAAACAATTTTAAAATATCACTATATTTAGGCGAGTAAACGAAAAATGTTCATTTCAGACTCTAAAAACGTAGAAATCGTGTTTCAAGTTGAAATACGCCTTGTAAACGAAAAATGTTTATTTCAGACTCTAATAACGTAGAAATCGTGTTTCAAGTTGAAATACGCCTTGGGACCATATCTCACCTAAAGTAAATGGTAGAATCAAACTTTAACCAAACGTAATGTTTGTACCTAGGGTAAAGTTAAAAAGTTTAAACAATTTGAAAATATCACTATATTTAGGCGAGTAAACGAAAAATGTTCATTTCAGACTCTAAAAACGTAGAAATCGTGTTTCAAGTTGAAATACGCCTTGTAAACGAAAAATGTTTATTTCAGACTCTAATAACGTAGAAATCGTGTTTCAAGTTGAAATACGCCTTGGGACCATATCTCACCTAAAGTAAATGGTAGAATCAAACTTTAACCAAACGTAATGTTTGTACCTAGGGTAAAGTTAAAAAGTTTAAACAATTTGAAAATATCACTATATTTAGGCGAGTAAACGAAAAATGTTCGTCTCAGACTCTAAAACCGCAGAAATCGTGTTTCAAGTTGAAATACGCCTTGGGACCATATCTCACCTAAAGTAAATGGTAGAATCAAACTTTAACCAAACGTAATGTTTGTACCTAGGGTAAAGTTAAAAAGTTTAAACAATTTGAAAATATCACTATATTTAGGCGAGTAAACGAAAAATGTTCATTTCAGACTCTAAAAACGTAGAAATCGTGTTTCAAGTTGAAATACGCCTTGTAAACGAAAAATGTTTATTTCAGACTCTAATAACGTAGAAATCGTGTTTCAAGTTGAAATACGCCTTGGGACCATATCTCACCTAAAGTAAATGGTAGAATCAAACTTTAACCAAACGTAATGTTTGTACCTAGGGTAAAGTTAAAAAGTTTAAACAATTTGAAAATATCACTATATTTAGGCGAGTAAACGAAAAATGTTCATTTCAGACTCTAAAAACGTAGAAATCGTGTTTCAAGTTGAAATACGCCTTGTAAACGAAAAATGTTTATTTCAGACTCTAATAACGTAGAAATCGTGTTTCAAGTTGAAATACGCCTTGGGACCATATCTCACCTAAAGTAAATGGTAGAATCAAACTTTAACCAAACGTAATGTTTGTACCTAGGGTAAAGTTAAAAAGTTTAAACAATTTGAAAATATCACTATATTTAGGCGAGTAAACGAAAAATGTTCGTTTCAGACTCTAAAAACGTAGAAATCGTGTTTCAAGTTGAAATACGCCTTGTAAACGAAAAATGTTTATTTCAGACTCTAATAACGTAGAAATCGTGTTTCAAGTTGAAATACGCCTTGGGACCATATCTCACCTAAAGTAAATGGTAGAATCAAACTTTAACCAAACGTAATGTTTGTACCTAGTATAAAGTTAAAAAGTTTAAACAATTTTAAAATATCACTATATTTAGGCGAGTAAACGAAAAATGTTCATTTCAGACTCTAAAAACGTAGAAATCGTGTTTCAAGTTGAAATACGCCTTGTAAACGAAAAATGTTTATTTCAGACTCTAATAACGTAGAAATCGTGTTTCAAGTTGAAATACGCCTTGGGACCATATCTCACCTAAAGTAAATGGTAGAATCAAACTTTAACCAAACGTAATGTTTGTACCTAGGGTAAAGTTAAAAAGTTTAAACAATTTGAAAATATCACTATTTTTAGGCGAGTAAACGAAAAATATTCGTCTCAGACTCTAAAACCGCAGAAATCGTGTTTCAAGTTGAAATACGCCTTGGTACCATATCTCACCTAAAGTAAATGGTAGAATCAAACTTTAACCAAACGTAATGTTTGTACCTAGTATAAAGTTAAAAAGTTTAAACAATTTTAAAATATCACTATATTTAGGCGAGTAAACGAAAAATGTTCGTTTTAGACTCTAAAACCGCAGAAATCGTATTTCAAGTTGAAATACGCCTTGGTACCATATCTCACCTAAAGTAAATGGTAGAATCAAACTTTAACCAAACGTAATGTTTGTACCTAGTATAAAGTTAAAAAGTTTAAACAATTTTAAAATATCACTATATTTAGGCGAGTAAACGAAAAATGTTCATTTCAGACTCTAAAAACGTAGAAATCGTGTTTCAAGTTGAAATACGCCTTGTAAACGAAAAATGTTTATTTCAGACTCTAATAACGTAGAAATCGTGTTTCAAGTTGAAATACGCCTTGGGACCATATCTCACCTAAAGTAAATGTTAGAATCAAACTTTAACCAAACGTAATGTTTGTACCTAGGGTAAAGTTAAAAAGTTTAAACAATTTGAAAATATCACTATATTTAGGCGAGTAAACGAAAAATGTTCATTTCAGACTCTAAAAACGTAGAAATCGTGTTTCAAGTTGAAATACGCCTTGTAAACGAAAAATGTTTATTTCAGACTCTAATAACGTAGAAATCGTGTTTCAAGTTGAAATACGCCTTGGGACCATATCTCACCTAAAGTAAATGGTAGAATCAAACTTTAACCAAACGTAATGTTTGTACCTAGGGTAAAGTTAAAAAGTTTAAACAATTTGAAAATATCACTATATTTAGGCGAGTAAACGAAAAATGTTCGTCTCAGACTCTAAAACCGCAGAAATCGTATTTCAAGTTGAAATGCCTTGGTACCATATCTCACCTAAAGTAAATGGTAGAATCCAACTTTAACCAAACGTAATGTTTGTACCTAGTATAAAGTTAAAAAGTTTAAACAATTTTAAAATATCACTATATTTAGGCGAGTAAACGAAAAATGTTCATTTCAGACTCTAAAAACGTAGAAATCGTGTTTCAAGTTGAAATACGCCTTGTAAACGAAAAATGTTTATTTCAGACTCTAATAACGTAGAAATCGTGTTTCAAGTTGAAATACGCCTTGGGACCATATCTCACCTAAAGTAAATGGTAGAATCAAACTTTAACCAAACGTAATGTTTGTACCTAGGGTAAAGTTAAAAAGTTTAAACAATTTGAAAATATCACTATATTTAGGCGAGTAAACGAAAAATGTTCATTTCAGACTCTAAAAACGTAGAAATCGTGTTTCAAGTTGAAATACGCCTTGTAAACGAAAAATGTTTATTTCAGACTCTAATAACGTAGAAATCGTGTTTCAAGTTGAAATACGCCTTGGGACCATATCTCACCTAAAGTAAATGGTAGAATCAAACTTTAACCAAACGTAATGTTTGTACCTAGGGTAAAGTTAAAAAGTTTAAACAATTTGAAAATATCACTATTTTTAGGCGAGTAAACGAAAAATATTCGTCTCAGACTCTAAAACCGCAGAAATCGTGTTTCAAGTTGAAATACGCCTTGGTACCATATCTCACCTAAAGTAAATGGTAGAATCAAACTTTAACCAAACGTAATGTTTGTACCTAGTATAAAGTTAAAAAGTTTAAACAATTTTAAAATATCACTATATTTAGGCGAGTAAACGAAAAATGTTCGTCTCAGACTCTAAAACCGCAGAAATCGTATTTCAAGTTGAAATACGCCTTGGTACCATATCTCACCTAAAGTAAATGGTAGAATCAAACTTTAACCAAACGTAATGTTTGTACCTAGTATAAAGTTAAAAAGTTTAAACAATTTTAAAATATCACTATATTTAGGCGAGTAAACGAAAAATGTTCATTTCAGACTCTAAAAACGTAGAAATCGTGTTTCAAGTTGAAATACGCCTTGTAAACGAAAAATGTTTATTTCAGACTCTAATAACGTAGAAATCGTGTTTCAAGTTGAAATACGCCTTGGGACCATATCTCACCTAAAGTAAATGGTAGAATCAAACTTTAACCAAACGTAATGTTTGTACCTAGGGTAAAGTTAAAAAGTTTAAACAATTTGAAAATATCACTATATTTAGGCGAGTAAACGAAAAATGTTCGTCTCAGACTCTAAAACCGCAGAAATCGTATTTCAAGTTGAAATACGCCTTGGTACCATATCTCACCTAAAGTAAATGGTAGAATCAAACTTTAACCAAACGTAATGTTTGTACCTAGTATAAAGTTAAAAAGTTTAAACAATTTTAAAATATCACTATATTTAGGCGAGTAAACGAAAAATGTTCATTTCAGACTCTAAAAACGTAGAAATCGTGTTTCAAGTTGAAATACGCCTTGTAAACGAAAAATGTTTATTTCAGACTCTAATAACGTAGAAATCGTGTTTCAAGTTGAAATACGCCTTGGGACCATATCTCACCTAAAGTAAATGGTAGAATCAAACTTTAACCAAACGTAATGTTTGTACCTAGGGTAAAGTTAAAAAGTTTAAACAATTTGAAAATATCACTATATTTAGGCGAGTAAACGAAAAATGTTCATTTCAGACTCTAAAAACGTAGAAATCGTGTTTCAAGTTGAAATACGCCTTGTAAACGAAAAATGTTTATTTCAGACTCTAATAACGTAGAAATCGTGTTTCAAGTTGAAATACGCCTTGGGACCATATCTCACCTAAAGTAAATGGTAGAATCAAACTTTAACCAAACGTAATGTTTGTACCTAGGGTAAAGTTAAAAAGTTTAAACAATTTGAAAATATCACTATTTTTAGGCGAGTAAACGAAAAATATTCGTCTCAGACTCTAAAACCGCAGAAATCGTGTTTCAAGTTGAAATACGCCTTGGTACCATATCTCACCTAAAGTAAATGGTAGAATCAAACTTTAACCAAACGTAATGTTTGTACCTAGTATAAAGTTAAAAAGTTTAAACAATTTTAAAATATCACTATATTTAGGCGAGTAAACGAAAAATGTTCGTCTCAGACTCTAAAACCGCAGAAATCGTATTTCAAGTTGAAATACGCCTTGGTACCATATCTCACCTAAAGTAAATGGTAGAATCAAACTTTAACCAAACGTAATGTTTGTACCTAGTATAAAGTTAAAAAGTTTAAACAATTTTAAAATATCACTATATTTAGGCGAGTAAACGAAAAATGTTCATTTCAGACTCTAAAAACGTAGAAATCGTGTTTCAAGTTGAAATACGCCTTGTAAACGAAAAATGTTTATTTCAGACTCTAATAACGTAGAAATCGTGTTTCAAGTTGAAATACGCCTTGGGACCATATCTCACCTAAAGTAAATGGTAGAATCAAACTTTAACCAAACGTAATGTTTGTACCTAGGGTAAAGTTAAAAAGTTTAAACAATTTGAAAATATCACTATATTTAGGCGAGTAAACGAAAAATGTTCATTTCAGACTCTAAAAACGTAGAAATCGTGTTTCAAGTTGAAATACGCCTTGTAAACGAAAAATGTTTATTTCAGACTCTAATAACGTAGAAATCGTGTTTCAAGTTGAAATACGCCTTGGGACCATATCTCACCTAAAGTAAATGGTAGAATCAAACTTTAACCAAACGTAATGTTTGTACCTAGGGTAAAGTTAAAAAGTTTAAACAATTTGAAAATATCACTATTTTTAGGCGAGTAAACGAAAAATATTCGTCTCAGACTCTAAAACCGCAGAAATCGTGTTTCAAGTTGAAATACGCCTTGGTACCATATTTCACCTAAAGTAAATGGTAGAATCAAACTTTAACCAAACGTAATGTTTGTACCTAGTATAAAGTTAAAAAGTTTAAACAATTTTAAAATATCACTATATTTAGGCGAGTAAACGAAAAATGTTCGTCTCAGACTCTAAAACCGCAGAAATCGTATTTCAAGTTGAAATACGCCTTGGTACCATATCTCACCTAAAGTAAATGGTAGAATCAAACTTTAACCAAACGTAATGTTTGTACCTAGTATAAAGTTAAAAAGTTTAAACAATTTTAAAATATCACTATATTTAGGCGAGTAAACGAAAAATGTTCATTTCAGACTCTAAAAACGTAGAAATCGTGTTTCAAGTTGAAATACGCCTTGTAAACGAAAAATGTTTATTTCAGACTCTAATAACGTAGAAATCGTGTTTCAAGTTGAAATACGCCTTGGGACCATATCTCACCTAAAGTAAATGGTAGAATCAAACTTTAACCAAACGTAATGTTTGTACTTAGGGTAAAGTTAAAAAGTTTAAACAATTTGAAAATATCACTATATTTAGGCGAGTAAACGAAAAATGTTCATTTCAGACTCTAAAAACGTAGAAATCGTGTTTCAAGTTGAAATACGCCTTGTAAACGAAAAATGTTTATTTCAGACTCTAATAACGTAGAAATCGTGTTTCAAGTTGAAATACGCCTTGGGACCATATCTCACCTAAAGTAAATGGTAGAATCAAACTTTAACCAAACGTAATGTTTGTACCTAGAATAAAGTTAAAAAGTTTAAACAATTTGAAAATATCACTATATTTAGGCGAGTAAACGAAAAATGTTCGTTTCAGACTCTAAAAACGTAGAAATCGTGTTTCAAGTTGAAATACGCCTTGTAAACGAAAAATGTTTATTTCAGACTCTAATAACGTAGAAATCGTGTTTCAAGTTGAAATACGCCTTGGGACCATATCTCACCTAAAGTAAATGGTAGAATCAAACTTTAACCAAACGTAATGTTTGTACCTAGTATAAAGTTAAAAAGTTTAAACAATTTTAAAATATCACTATATTTAGGCGAGTAAACGAAAAATGTTCATTTCAGACTCTAAAAACGTAGAAATCGTGTTTCAAGTTGAAATACGCCTTGTAAACGAAAAATGTTTATTTCAGACTCTAATAACGTAGAAATCGTGTTTCAAGTTGAAATACGCCTTGGGACCATATCTCACCTAAAGTAAATGGTAGAATCAAACTTTAACCAAACGTAATGTTTGTACCTAGGGTAAAGTTAAAAAGTTTAAACAATTTGAAAATATCACTATTTTTAGGCGAGTAAACGAAAAATATTCGTCTCAGACTCTAAAACCGCAGAAATCGTGTTTCAAGTTGAAATACGCCTTGGTACCATATCTCACCTAAAGTAAATGGTAGAATCAAACTTTAACCAAACGTAATGTTTGTACCTAGTATAAAGTTAAAAAGTTTAAACAATTTTAAAATATCACTATATTTAGGCGAGTAAACGAAAAATGTTCATTTCAGACTCTAAAAACGTAGAAATCGTGTTTCAAGTTGAAATACGCCTTGTAAACGAAAAATGTTTATTTCAGACTCTAATAACGTAGAAATCGTGTTTCAAGTTGAAATACGCCTTGGGACCATATCTCACCTAAAGTAAATGGTAGAATCAAACTTTAACCAAACGTAATGTTTGTACCTAGGGTAAAGTTAAAAAGTTTAAACAATTTGAAAATATCACTATATTTAGGCGAGTAAACGAAAAATGTTCATTTCAGACTCTAAAAACGTAGAAATCGTGTTTCAAGTTGAAATACGCCTTGTAAACGAAAAATGTTTATTTCAGACTCTAATAACGTAGAAATCGTGTTTCAAGTTGAAATACGCCTTGGGACCATATCTCACCTAAAGTAAATGTTAGAATCAAACTTTAACCAAACGTAATGTTTGTACCTAGGGTAAAGTTAAAAAGTTTAAACAATTTGAAAATATCACTATATTTAGGCGAGTAAACGAAAAATGTTCATTTCAGACTCTAAAAACGTAGAAATCGTGTTTCAAGTTGAAATACGCCTTGTAAACGAAAAATGTTTATTTCAGACTCTAATAACGTAGAAATCGTGTTTCAAGTTGAAATACGCCTTGGGACCATATCTCACCTAAAGTAAATGGTAGAATCAAACTTTAACCAAACGTAATGTTTGTACCTAGGGTAAAGTTAAAAAGTTTAAACAATTTGAAAATATCACTATATTTAGGCGAGTAAACGAAAAATGTTCGTCTCAGACTCTAAAACCGCAGAAATCGTATTTCAAGTTGAAATACGCCTTGGTACCATATCTCACCTAAAGTAAATGGTAGAATCAAACTTTAACCAAACGTAATGTTTGTACCTAGTATAAAGTTAAAAAGTTTAAACAATTTTAAAATATCACTATATTTAGGCGAGTAAACGAAAAATGTTCATTTCAGGCTCTAAAAACGTAGAAATCGTGTTTCAAGTTGAAATACGCCTTGTAAACGAAAAATGTTTATTTCAGACTCTAATAACGTAGAAATCGTGTTTCAAGTTGAAATACGCCTTGGGACCATATCTCACCTAAAGTAAATGGTAGAATCAAACTTTAACCAAACGTAATGTTTGTACCTAGGGTAAAGTTAAAAAGTTTAAACAATTTGAAAATATCACTATATTTAGGCGAGTAAACGAAAAATGTTCATTTCAGACTCTAAAAACGTAGAAATCGTGTTTCAAGTTGAAATACGCCTTGTAAACGAAAAATGTTTATTTCAGACTCTAATAACGTAGAAATCGTGTTTCAAGTTGAAATACGCCTTGGGACCATATCTCACCTAAAGTAAATGGTAGAATCAAACTTTAACCAAACGTAATGTTTGTACCTAGGGTAAAGTTAAAAAGTTTAAACAATTTGAAAATATCACTATTTTTAGGCGAGTAAACGAAAAATATTCGTCTCAGACTCTAAAACCGCAGAAATCGTGTTTCAAGTTGAAATACGCCTTGGTACCATATCTCACCTAAAGTAAATGGTAGAATCAAACTTTAACCAAACGTAATGTTTGTACCTAGTATAAAGTTAAAAAGTTTAAACAATTTTAAAATATCACTATATTTAGGCGAGTAAACGAAAAATGTTCGTCTCAGACTCTAAAACCGCAGAAATCGTATTTCAAGTTGAAATACGCCTTGGTACCATATCTCACCTAAAGTAAATGGTAGAATCAAACTTTAACCAAACGTAATGTTTGTACCTAGTATAAAGTTAAAAAGTTTTATCAATTTTAAAATATCACTATATTTAGGCGAGTAAACGAAAAATGTTCATTTCAGACTCTAAAAACGTAGAAATCGTGTTTCAAGTTGAAATACGCCTTGTAAACGAAAAATGTTTATTTCAGACTCTAATAACGTAGAAATCGTGTTTCAAGTTGAAATACGCCTTGGGACCATATCTCACCTAAAGTAAATGGTAGAATCAAACTTTAACCAAACGTAATGTTTGTACCTAGGGTAAAGTTAAAAAGTTTAAACAATTTGAAAATATCACTATATTTAGGCGAGTAAACGAAAAATGTTCATTTCAGACTCTAAAAACGTAGAAATCGTGTTTCAAGTTGAAATACGCCTTGTAAACGAAAAATGTTTATTTCAGACTCTAATAACGTAGAAATCGTGTTTCAAGTTGAAATACGCCTTGGGACCATATCTCACCTAAAGTAAATGGTAGAATCAAACTTTAACCAAACGTAATGTTTGTACCTAGTATAAAGTTAAAAAGTTTAAACAATTTTAAAATATCACTATATTTAGGCGAGTAAACGAAAAATGTTCATTTCAGACTCTAAAAACGTAGAAATCGTGTTTCAAGTTGAAATACGCCTTGGTACCATATCTCACCTAAAGTAAATGGTAGAATCAAACTTTAACCAAACGTAATGTTTGTACCTAGTATAAAGTTAAAAAGTTTAAACAATTTTAAAATATCACTATATTTAGGCGAGTAAACGAAAAATGTTCATTTCAGACTCTAAAAACGTAGAAATCGTGTTTCAAGTTGAAATACGCCTTGTAAACGAAAAATGTTTATTTCAGACTCTAATAACGTAGAAATCGTGTTTCAAGTTGAAATACGCCTTGGGACCATATCTCACCTAAAGTAAATGGTAGAATCAAACTTTAACCAAACGTAATGTTTGTACCTAGGGTAAAGTTAAAAAGTTTAAACAATTTGAAAATATCACTATATTTAGGCGAGTAAACGAAAAATGTTCATTTCAGACTCTAAAAACGTAGAAATCGTGTTTCAAGTTGAAATACGCCTTGTAAACGAAAAATGTTTATTTCAGACTCTAATAACGTAGAAATCGTGTTTCAAGTTGAAATACGCCTTGGGACCATATCTCACCTAAAGTAAATGGTAGAATCAAACTTTAACCAAACGTAATGTTTGTACCTAGTATAAAGTTAAAAAGTTTAAACAATTTGAAAATATCACTATATTTAGGCGAGTAAACGAAAAATGTTCATTTCAGACTCTAAAAACGTAGAAATCGTGTTTCAAGTTGAAATACGCCTTGTAAACGAAAAATGTTTATTTCAGACTCTAATAACGTAGAAATCGTGTTTCAAGTTGAAATACGCCTTGGGACCATATCTCACCTAAAGTAAATGGTAGAATCAAACTTTAACCAAACGTAATGTTTGTACCTAGGGTAAAGTTAAAAAGTTTAAACAATTTGAAAATATCACTATATTTAGGCGAGTAAACGAAAAATGTTCGTTTCAGACTCTAAAAACGTAGAAATCGTGTTTCAAGTTGAAATACGCCTTGTAAACGAAAAATGTTTATTTCAGACTCTAATAACGTAGAAATCGTGTTTCAAGTTGAAATACGCCTTGGGACCATATCTCACCTAAAGTAAATGGTAGAATCAAACTTTAACCAAACGTAATGTTTGTACCTAGTATAAAGTTAAAAAGTTTAAACAATTTTAAAATATCACTATATTTAGGCGAGTAAACGAAAAATGTTCATTTCAGACTCTAAAAACGTAGAAATCGTGTTTCAAGTTGAAATACGCCTTGTAAACGAAAAATGTTTATTTCAGACTCTAATAACGTAGAAATCGTGTTTCAAGTTGAAATACGCCTTGGGACCATATCTCACCTAAAGTAAATGGTAGAATCAAACTTTAACCAAACGTAATGTTTGTACCTAGGGTAAAGTTAAAAAGTTTAAACAATTTGAAAATATCACTATTTTTAGGCGAGTAAACGAAAAATATTCGTCTCAGACTCTAAAACCGCAGAAATCGTGTTTCAAGTTGAAATACGCCTTGGTACCATATCTCACCTAAAGTAAATGGTAGAATCAAACTTTAACCAAACGTAATGTTTGTACCTAGTATAAAGTTAAAAAGTTTAAACAATTTTAAAATATCACTATATTTAGGCGAGTAAACGAAAAATGTTCGTCTCAGACTCTAAAACCGCAGAAATCGTATTTCAAGTTGAAATACGCCTTGGTACCATATCTCACCTAAAGTAAATGGTAGAATCAAACTTTAACCAAACGTAATGTTTGTACCTAGTATAAAGTTAAAAAGTTTAAACAATTTTAAAATATCACTATATTTAGGCGAGTAAACGAAAAATGTTCATTTCAGACTCTAAAAACGTAGAAATCGTGTTTCAAGTTGAAATACGCCTTGTAAACGAAAAATGTTTATTTCAGACTCTAATAACGTAGAAATCGTGTTTCAAGTTGAAATACGCCTTGGGACCATATCTCACCTAAAGTAAATGGTAGAATCAAACTTTAACCAAACGTAATGTTTGTACCTAGGGTAAAGTTAAAAAGTTTAAACAATTTGAAAATATCACTATATTTAGGCGAGTAAACGAAAAATGTTCATTTCAGACTCTAAAAACGTAGAAATCGTGTTTCAAGTTGAAATACGCCTTGTAAACGAAAAATGTTTATTTCAGACTCTAATAACGTAGAAATCGTGTTTCAAGTTGAAATACGCCTTGGGACCATATCTCACCTAAAGTAAATGGTAGAATCAAACTTTAACCAAACGTAATGTTTGTACCTAGGGTAAAGTTAAAAAGTTTAAACAATTTGAAAATATCACTATTTTTAGGCGAGTAAACGAAAAATATTCGTCTCAGACTCTAAAACCGCAGAAATCGTGTTTCAAGTTGAAATACGCCTTGGTACCATATTTCACCTAAAGTAAATGGTAGAATCAAACTTTAACCAAACGTAATGTTTGTACCTAGTATAAAGTTAAAAAGTTTAAACAATTTTAAAATATCACTATATTTAGGCGAGTAAACGAAAAATGTTCGTCTCAGACTCTAAAACCGCAGAAATCGTATTTCAAGTTGAAATACGCCTTGGTACCATATCTCACCTAAAGTAAATGGTAGAATCAAACTTTAACCAAACGTAATGTTTGTACCTAGTATAAAGTTAAAAAGTTTAAACAATTTTAAAATATCACTATATTTAGGCGAGTAAACGAAAAATGTTCATTTCAGACTCTAAAAACGTAGAAATCGTGTTTCAAGTTGAAATACGCCTTGTAAACGAAAAATGTTTATTTCAGACTCTAATAACGTAGAAATCGTGTTTCAAGTTGAAATACGCCTTGGGACCATATCTCACCTAAAGTAAATGGTAGAATCAAACTTTAACCAAACGTAATGTTTGTACTTAGGGTAAAGTTAAAAAGTTTAAACAATTTGAAAATATCACTATATTTAGGCGAGTAAACGAAAAATGTTCATTTCAGACTCTAAAAACGTAGAAATCGTGTTTCAAGTTGAAATACGCCTTGTAAACGAAAAATGTTTATTTCAGACTCTAATAACGTAGAAATCGTGTTTCAAGTTGAAATACGCCTTGGGACCATATCTCACCTAAAGTAAATGGTAGAATCAAACTTTAACCAAACGTAATGTTTGTACCTAGAATAAAGTTAAAAAGTTTAAACAATTTGAAAATATCACTATATTTAGGCGAGTAAACGAAAAATGTTCGTTTCAGACTCTAAAAACGTAGAAATCGTGTTTCAAGTTGAAATACGCCTTGTAAACGAAAAATGTTTATTTCAGACTCTAATAACGTAGAAATCGTGTTTCAAGTTGAAATACGCCTTGGGACCATATCTCACCTAAAGTAAATGGTAGAATCAAACTTTAACCAAACGTAATGTTTGTACCTAGTATAAAGTTAAAAAGTTTAAACAATTTTAAAATATCACTATATTTAGGCGAGTAAACGAAAAATGTTCATTTCAGACTCTAAAAACGTAGAAATCGTGTTTCAAGTTGAAATACGCCTTGTAAACGAAAAATGTTTATTTCAGACTCTAATAACGTAGAAATCGTGTTTCAAGTTGAAATACGCCTTGGGACCATATCTCACCTAAAGTAAATGGTAGAATCAAACTTTAACCAAACGTAATGTTTGTACCTAGGGTAAAGTTAAAAAGTTTAAACAATTTGAAAATATCACTATTTTTAGGCGAGTAAACGAAAAATATTCGTCTCAGACTCTAAAACCGCAGAAATCGTGTTTCAAGTTGAAATACGCCTTGGTACCATATCTCACCTAAAGTAAATGGTAGAATCAAACTTTAACCAAACGTAATGTTTGTACCTAGTATAAAGTTAAAAAGTTTAAACAATTTTAAAATATCACTATATTTAGGCGAGTAAACGAAAAATGTTCATTTCAGACTCTAAAAACGTAGAAATCGTGTTTCAAGTTGAAATACGCCTTGTAAACGAAAAATGTTTATTTCAGACTCTAATAACGTAGAAATCGTGTTTCAAGTTGAAATACGCCTTGGGACCATATCTCACCTAAAGTAAATGGTAGAATCAAACTTTAACCAAACGTAATGTTTGTACCTAGGGTAAAGTTAAAAAGTTTAAACAATTTGAAAATATCACTATATTTAGGCGAGTAAACGAAAAATGTTCATTTCAGACTCTAAAAACGTAGAAATCGTGTTTCAAGTTGAAATACGCCTTGTAAACGAAAAATGTTTATTTCAGACTCTAATAACGTAGAAATCGTGTTTCAAGTTGAAATACGCCTTGGGACCATATCTCACCTAAAGTAAATGTTAGAATCAAACTTTAACCAAACGTAATGTTTGTACCTAGGGTAAAGTTAAAAAGTTTAAACAATTTGAAAATATCACTATATTTAGGCGAGTAAACGAAAAATGTTCATTTCAGACTCTAAAAACGTAGAAATCGTGTTTCAAGTTGAAATACGCCTTGTAAACGAAAAATGTTTATTTCAGACTCTAATAACGTAGAAATCGTGTTTCAAGTTGAAATACGCCTTGGGACCATATCTCACCTAAAGTAAATGGTAGAATCAAACTTTAACCAAACGTAATGTTTGTACCTAGGGTAAAGTTAAAAAGTTTAAACAATTTGAAAATATCACTATATTTAGGCGAGTAAACGAAAAATGTTCGTCTCAGACTCTAAAACCGCAGAAATCGTATTTCAAGTTGAAATACGCCTTGGTACCATATCTCACCTAAAGTAAATGGTAGAATCAAACTTTAACCAAACGTAATGTTTGTACCTAGTATAAAGTTAAAAAGTTTAAACAATTTTAAAATATCACTATATTTAGGCGAGTAAACGAAAAATGTTCATTTCAGGCTCTAAAAACGTAGAAATCGTGTTTCAAGTTGAAATACGCCTTGTAAACGAAAAATGTTTATTTCAGACTCTAATAACGTAGAAATCGTGTTTCAAGTTGAAATACGCCTTGGGACCATATCTCACCTAAAGTAAATGGTAGAATCAAACTTTAACCAAACGTAATGTTTGTACCTAGGGTAAAGTTAAAAAGTTTAAACAATTTGAAAATATCACTATATTTAGGCGAGTAAACGAAAAATGTTCATTTCAGACTCTAAAAACGTAGAAATCGTGTTTCAAGTTGAAATACGCCTTGTAAACGAAAAATGTTTATTTCAGACTCTAATAACGTAGAAATCGTGTTTCAAGTTGAAATACGCCTTGGGACCATATCTCACCTAAAGTAAATGGTAGAATCAAACTTTAACCAAACGTAATGTTTGTACCTAGGGTAAAGTTAAAAAGTTTAAACAATTTGAAAATATCACTATTTTTAGGCGAGTAAACGAAAAATATTCGTCTCAGACTCTAAAACCGCAGAAATCGTGTTTCAAGTTGAAATACGCCTTGGTACCATATCTCACCTAAAGTAAATGGTAGAATCAAACTTTAACCAAACGTAATGTTTGTACCTAGTATAAAGTTAAAAAGTTTAAACAATTTTAAAATATCACTATATTTAGGCGAGTAAACGAAAAATGTTCGTCTCAGACTCTAAAACCGCAGAAATCGTATTTCAAGTTGAAATACGCCTTGGTACCATATCTCACCTAAAGTAAATGGTAGAATCAAACTTTAACCAAACGTAATGTTTGTACCTAGTATAAAGTTAAAAAGTTTTATCAATTTTAAAATATCACTATATTTAGGCGAGTAAACGAAAAATGTTCATTTCAGACTCTAAAAACGTAGAAATCGTGTTTCAAGTTGAAATACGCCTTGTAAACGAAAAATGTTTATTTCAGACTCTAATAACGTAGAAATCGTGTTTCAAGTTGAAATACGCCTTGGGACCATATCTCACCTAAAGTAAATGGTAGAATCAAACTTTAACCAAACGTAATGTTTGTACCTAGGGTAAAGTTAAAAAGTTTAAACAATTTGAAAATATCACTATATTTAGGCGAGTAAACGAAAAATGTTCATTTCAGACTCTAAAAACGTAGAAATCGTGTTTCAAGTTGAAATACGCCTTGTAAACGAAAAATGTTTATTTCAGACTCTAATAACGTAGAAATCGTGTTTCAAGTTGAAATACGCCTTGGGACCATATCTCACCTAAAGTAAATGGTAGAATCAAACTTTAACCAAACGTAATGTTTGTACCTAGTATAAAGTTAAAAAGTTTAAACAATTTTAAAATATCACTATATTTAGGCGAGTAAACGAAAAATGTTCATTTCAGACTCTAAAAACGTAGAAATCGTGTTTCAAGTTGAAATACGCCTTGGTACCATATCTCACCTAAAGTAAATGGTAGAATCAAACTTTAACCAAACGTAATGTTTGTACCTAGTATAAAGTTAAAAAGTTTAAACAATTTTAAAATATCACTATATTTAGGCGAGTAAACGAAAAATGTTCATTTCAGACTCTAAAAACGTAGAAATCGTGTTTCAAGTTGAAATACGCCTTGTAAACGAAAAATGTTTATTTCAGACTCTAATAACGTAGAAATCGTGTTTCAAGTTGAAATACGCCTTGGGACCATATCTCACCTAAAGTAAATGGTAGAATCAAACTTTAACCAAACGTAATGTTTGTACCTAGGGTAAAGTTAAAAAGTTTAAACAATTTGAAAATATCACTATATTTAGGCGAGTAAACGAAAAATGTTCATTTCAGACTCTAAAAACGTAGAAATCGTGTTTCAAGTTGAAATACGCCTTGTAAACGAAAAATGTTTATTTCAGACTCTAATAACGTAGAAATCGTGTTTCAAGTTGAAATACGCCTTGGGACCATATCTCACCTAAAGTAAATGGTAGAATCAAACTTTAACCAAACGTAATGTTTGTACCTAGTATAAAGTTAAAAAGTTTAAACAATTTGAAAATATCACTATATTTAGGCGAGTAAACGAAAAATGTTCATTTCAGACTCTAAAAACGTAGAAATCGTGTTTCAAGTTGAAATACGCCTTGTAAACGAAAAATGTTTATTTCAGACTCTAATAACGTAGAAATCGTGTTTCAAGTTGAAATACGCCTTGGGACCATATCTCACCTAAAGTAAATGGTAGAATCAAACTTTAACCAAACGTAATGTTTGTACCTAGGGTAAAGTTAAAAAGTTTAAACAATTTGAAAATATCACTATATTTAGGCGAGTAAACGAAAAATGTTCGTTTCAGACTCTAAAAACGTAGAAATCGTGTTTCAAGTTGAAATACGCCTTGTAAACGAAAAATGTTTATTTCAGACTCTAATAACGTAGAAATCGTGTTTCAAGTTGAAATACGCCTTGGGACCATATCTCACCTAAAGTAAATGGTAGAATCAAACTTTAACCAAACGTAATGTTTGTACCTAGTATAAAGTTAAAAAGTTTAAACAATTTTAAAATATCACTATATTTAGGCGAGTAAACGAAAAATGTTCATTTCAGACTCTAAAAACGTAGAAATCGTGTTTCAAGTTGAAATACGCCTTGTAAACGAAAAATGTTTATTTCAGACTCTAATAACGTAGAAATCGTGTTTCAAGTTGAAATACGCCTTGGGACCATATCTCACCTAAAGTAAATGGTAGAATCAAACTTTAACCAAACGTAATGTTTGTACCTAGGGTAAAGTTAAAAAGTTTAAACAATTTGAAAATATCACTATTTTTAGGCGAGTAAACGAAAAATATTCGTCTCAGACTCTAAAACCGCAGAAATCGTGTTTCAAGTTGAAATACGCCTTGGTACCATATCTCACCTAAAGTAAATGGTAGAATCAAACTTTAACCAAACGTAATGTTTGTACCTAGTATAAAGTTAAAAAGTTTAAACAATTTTAAAATATCACTATATTTAGGCGAGTAAACGAAAAATGTTCGTCTCAGACTCTAAAACCGCAGAAATCGTATTTCAAGTTGAAATACGCCTTGGTACCATATCTCACCTAAAGTAAATGGTAGAATCAAACTTTAACCAAACGTAATGTTTGTACCTAGTATAAAGTTAAAAAGTTTAAACAATTTTAAAATATCACTATATTTAGGCGAGTAAACGAAAAATGTTCATTTCCGACTCTAAAAACGTAGAAATCGTGTTTCAAGTTGAAATACGCCTTGTAAACGAAAAATGTTTATTTCAGACTCTAATAACGTAGAAATCGTGTTTCAAGTTGAAATACGCCTTGGGACCATATCTCACCTAAAGTAAATGGTAGAATCAAACTTTAACCAAACGTAATGTTTGTACCTAGGGTAAAGTTAAAAAGTTTAAACAATTTGAAAATATCACTATATTTAGGCGAGTAAACGAAAAATGTTCATTTCAGACTCTAAAAACGTAGAAATCGTGTTTCAAGTTGAAATACGCCTTGTAAACGAAAAATGTTTATTTCAGACTCTAATAACGTAGAAATCGTGTTTCAAGTTGAAATACGCCTTGGGACCATATCTCACCTAAAGTAAATGGTAGAATCAAACTTTAACCAAACGTAATGTTTGTACCTAGGGTAAAGTTAAAAAGTTTAAACAATTTGAAAATATCACTATATTTAGGCGAGTAAACGAAAAATGTTCGTCTCAGACTCTAAAACCGCAGAAATCGTATTTCAAGTTGAAATACGCCTTGGTACCATATCTCACCTAAAGTAAATGGTAGAATCAAACTTTAACCAAACGTAATGTTTGTACCTAGTATAAAGTTAAAAAGTTTAAACAATTTTAAAATATCACTATATTTAGGCGAGTAAACGAAAAATGTTCATTTCAGACTCTAAAAACGTAGAAATCGTGTTTCAAGTTGAAATACGCCTTGTAAACGAAAAATGTTTATTTCAGACTCTAATAACGTAGAAATCGTGTTTCAAGTTGAAATACGCCTTGGGACCATATCTCACCTAAAGTAAATGGTAGAATCAAACTTTAACCAAACGTAATGTTTGTACCTAGGGTAAAGTTAAAAAGTTTAAACAATTTGAAAATATCACTATATTTAGGCGAGTATACGAAAAATGTTCATTTCAGACTCTAAAAACGTAGAAATCGTGTTTCAAGTTGAAATACGCCTTGTAAACGAAAAATGTTTATTTCAGACTCTAATAACGTAGAAATCGTGTTTCAAGTTGAAATACGCCTTGGGACCATATCTCACCTAAAGTAAATGGTAGAATCAAACTTTAACCAAACGTAATGTTTGTACCTAGGGTAAAGTTAAAAAGTTTAAACAATTTGAAAATATCACTATTTTTAGGCGAGTAAACGAAAAATATTCGTCTCAGACTCTAAAACCGCAGAAATCGTGTTTCAAGTTGAAATACGCCTTGGTACCATATCTCACCTAAAGTAAATGGTAGAATCAAACTTTAACCAAACGTAATGTTTGTACCTAGTATAAAGTTAAAAAGTTTAAACAATTTTAAAATATCACTATATTTAGGCGAGTAAACGAAAAATGTTCGTCTCAGACTCTAAAACCGCAGAAATCGTATTTCAAGTTGAAATACGCCTTGGTACCATATCTCACCTAAAGTAAATGGTAGAATCAAACTTTAACCAAACGTAATGTTTGTACCTAGTATAAAGTTAAAAAGTTTAAACAATTTTAAAATATCACTATATTTAGGCGAGTAAACGAAAAATGTTCATTTCAGACTCTAAAAACGTAGAAATCGTGTTTCAAGTTGAAATACGCCTTGTAAACGAAAAATGTTTATTTCAGACTCTAATAACGTAGAAATCGTGTTTCAAGTTGAAATACGCCTTGGGACCATATCTCACCTAAAGTAAATGGTAGAATCAAACTTTAACCAAACGTAATGTTTGTACCTAGGGTAAAGTTAAAAAGTTTAAACAATTTGAAAATATCACTATATTTAGGCGAGTAAACGAAAAATGTTCATTTCAGACTCTAAAAACGTAGAAATCGTGTTTCAAGTTGAAATACGCCTTGTAAACGAAAAATGTTTATTTCAGACTCTAATAACGTAGAAATCGTGTTTCAAGTTGAAATACGCCTTGGGACCATATCTCACCTAAAGTAAATGGTAGAATCAAACTTTAACCAAACGTAATGTTTGTACCTAGGGTAAAGTTAAAAAGTTTAAACAATTTGAAAATATCACTATTTTTAGGCGAGTAAACGAAAAATATTCGTCTCAGACTCTAAAACCGCAGAAATCGTGTTTCAAGTTGAAATACGCCTTGGTACCATATCTCACCTAAAGTAAATGGTAGAATCAAACTTTAACCAAACGTTATGTTTGTACCTAGTATAAAGTTAAAAAGTTTAAACAATTTTAAAATATCACTATATTTAGGCGAGTAAACGAAAAATGTTCGTCTCAGACTCTAAAACCGCAGAAATCGTATTTCAAGTTGAAATACGCCTTGGTACCATATCTCACCTAAAGTAAATGGTAGAATCAAACTTTAACCAAACGTAATGTTTGTACCTAGTATAAAGTTAAAAAGTTTAAACAATTTTAAAATATCACTATATTTAGGCGAGTAAACGAAAAATGTTCATTTCAGACTCTAAAAACGTAGAAATCGTGTTTCAAGTTGAAATACGCCTTGTAAACGAAAAATGTTTATTTCAGACTCTAATAACGTAGAAATCGTGTTTCAAGTTGAAATACGCCTTGGGACCATATCTCACCTAAAGTAAATGGTAGAATCAAACTTTAACCAAACGTAATGTTTGTACCTAGGGTAAAGTTAAAAAGTTTAAACAATTTGAAAATATCACTATATTTAGGCGAGTAAACGAAAAATGTTCATTTCAGACTCTAAAAACGTAGAAATCGTGTTTCAAGTTGAAATACGCCTTGTAAACGAAAAATGTTTATTTCAGACTCTAATAACGTAGAAATCGTGTTTCAAGTTGAAATACGCCTTGGGACCATATCTCACCTAAAGTAAATGGTAGAATCAAACTTTAACCAAACGTAATGTTTGTACCTAGGGTAAAGTTAAAAAGTTTAAACAATTTGAAAATATCACTATATTTAGGCGAGTAAACGAAAAATGTTCGTCACAGACTCTAAAACCGCAGAAATCGTATTTCAAGTTGAAATACGCCTTGGTACCATATCTCACCTAAAGTAAATGGTAGAATCAAACTTTAACCAAACGTAATGTTTGTACCTAGTATAAAGTTAAAAAGTTTAAACAATTTTAAAATATCACTATATTTAGGCGAGTAAACGAAAAATGTTCATTTCAGACTCTAAAAACGTAGAAATCGTGTTTCAAGTTGAAATACGCCTTGTAAACGAAAAATGTTTATTTCAGACTCTAATAACGTAGAAATCGTGTTTCAAGTTGAAATACGCCTTGGGACCATATCTCACCTAAAGTAAATGGTAGAATCAAACTTTAACCAAACGTAATGTTTGTACCTAGGGTAAAGTTAAAAAGTTTAAACAATTTGAAAATATCACTATATTTAGGCGAGTATACGAAAAATGTTCATTTCAGACTCTAAAAACGTAGAAATCGTGTTTCAAGTTGAAATACGCCTTGTAAACGAAAAATGTTTATTTCAGACTCTAATAACGTAGAAATCGTGTTTCAAGTTGAAATACGCCTTGGGACCATATCTCACCTAAAGTAAATGGTAGAATCAAACTTTAACCAAACGTAATGTTTGTACCTAGGGTAAAGTTAAAAAGTTTAAACAATTTGAAAATATCACTATATTTAGGCGAGTAAACGAAAAATGTTCATTTCAGACTCTAAAAACGTAGAAATCGTGTTTCAAGTTGAAATACGCCTTGTAAACGAAAAATGTTTATTTCAGACTCTAATAACGTAGAAATCGTGTTTCAAGTTGAAATACGCCTTGGGACCATATCTCACCTAAAGTAAATGGTAGAATCAAACTTTAACCAAACGTAATGTTTGTACCTAGGGTAAAGTTAAAAAGTTTAAACAATTTGAAAATATCACTATATTTAGGCGAGTAAACGAAAAATGTTCGTCTCAGACTCTAAAACCGCAGAAATCGTATTTCAAGTTGAAATACGCCTTGGTACCATATCTCACCTAAAGTAAATGGTAGAATCAAACTTTAACCAAACGTAATGTTTGTACCTAGTATAAAGTTAAAAAGTTTAAACAATTTTAAAATATCACTATATTTAGGCGAGTAAACGAAAAATGTTCATTTCAGACTCTAAAAACGTAGAAATCGTGTTTCAAGTTGAAATACGCCTTGTAAACGAAAAATGTTTATTTCAGACTCTAATAACGTAGAAATCGTGTTTCAAGTTGAAATACGCCTTGGGACCATATCTCACCTAAAGTAAATGGTAGAATCAAACTTTAACCAAACGTAATGTTTGTACCTAGGGTAAAGTTAAAAAGTTTAAACAATTTGAAAATATCACTATATTTAGGCGAGTATACGAAAAATGTTCATTTCAGACTCTAAAAACGTAGAAATCGTGTTTCAAGTTGAAATACGCCTTGTAAACGAAAAATGTTTATTTCAGACTCTAATAACGTAGAAATCGTGTTTCAAGTTGAAATACGCCTTGGGACCATATCTCACCTAAAGTAAATGGTAGAATCAAACTTTAACCAAACGTAATGTTTGTACCTAGGGTAAAGTTAAAAAGTTTAAACAATTTGAAAATATCACTATTTTTAGGCGAGTAAACGAAAAATATTCGTCTCAGACTCTAAAACCGCAGAAATCGTGTTTCAAGTTGAAATACGCCTTGGTACCATATCTCACCTAAAGTAAATGGTAGAATCAAACTTTAACCAAACGTAATGTTTGTACCTAGTATAAAGTTAAAAAGTTTAAACAATTTTAAAATATCACTATATTTAGGCGAGTAAACGAAAAATGTTCGTCTCAGACTCTAAAACCGCAGAAATCGTATTTCAAGTTGAAATACGCCTTGGTACCATATCTCACCTAAAGTAAATGGTAGAATCAAACTTTAACCAAACGTAATGTTTGTACCTAGTATAAAGTTAAAAAGTTTAAACAATTTTAAAATATCACTATATTTAGGCGAGTAAACGAAAAATGTTCATTTCAGACTCTAAAAACGTAGAAATCGTGTTTCAAGTTGAAATACGCCTTGTAAACGAAAAATGTTTATTTCAGACTCTAATAACGTAGAAATCGTGTTTCAAGTTGAAATACGCCTTGGGACCATATCTCACCTAAAGTAAATGGTAGAATCAAACTTTAACCAAACGTAATGTTTGTACCTAGGGTAAAGTTAAAAAGTTTAAACAATTTGAAAATATCACTATATTTAGGCGAGTAAACGAAAAATGTTCATTTCAGACTCTAAAAACGTAGAAATCGTGTTTCAAGTTGAAATACGCCTTGTAAACGAAAAATGTTTATTTCAGACTCTAATAACGTAGAAATCGTGTTTCAAGTTGAAATACGCCTTGGGACCATATCTCACCTAAAGTAAATGGTAGAATCAAACTTTAACCAAACGTAATGTTTGTACCTAGGGTAAAGTTAAAAAGTTTAAACAATTTGAAAATATCACTATTTTTAGGCGAGTAAACGAAAAATATTCGTCTCAGACTCTAAAACCGCAGAAATCGTGTTTCAAGTTGAAATACGCCTTGGTACCATATCTCACCTAAAGTAAATGGTAGAATCAAACTTTAACCAAACGTTATGTTTGTACCTAGTATAAAGTTAAAAAGTTTAAACAATTTTAAAATATCACTATATTTAGGCGAGTAAACGAAAAATGTTCGTCTCAGACTCTAAAACCGCAGAAATCGTATTTCAAGTTGAAATACGCCTTGGTACCATATCTCACCTAAAGTAAATGGTAGAATCAAACTTTAACCAAACGTAATGTTTGTACCTAGTATAAAGTTAAAAAGTTTAAACAATTTTAAAATATCACTATATTTAGGCGAGTAAACGAAAAATGTTCATTTCAGACTCTAAAAACGTAGAAATCGTGTTTCAAGTTGAAATACGCCTTGTAAACGAAAAATGTTTATTTCAGACTCTAATAACGTAGAAATCGTGTTTCAAGTTGAAATACGCCTTGGGACCATATCTCACCTAAAGTAAATGGTAGAATCAAACTTTAACCAAACGTAATGTTTGTACCTAGGGTAAAGTTAAAAAGTTTAAACAATTTGAAAATATCACTATATTTAGGCGAGTAAACGAAAAATGTTCATTTCAGACTCTAAAAACGTAGAAATCGTGTTTCAAGTTGAAATACGCCTTGTAAACGAAAAATGTTTATTTCAGACTCTAATAACGTAGAAATCGTGTTTCAAGTTGAAATACGCCTTGGGACCATATCTCACCTAAAGTAAATGGTAGAATCAAACTTTAACCAAACGTAATGTTTGTACCTAGGGTAAAGTTAAAAAGTTTAAACAATTTGAAAATATCACTATATTTAGGCGAGTAAACGAAAAATGTTCGTCACAGACTCTAAAACCGCAGAAATCGTATTTCAAGTTGAAATACGCCTTGGTACCATATCTCACCTAAAGTAAATGGTAGAATCAAACTTTAACCAAACGTAATGTTTGTACCTAGTATAAAGTTAAAAAGTTTAAACAATTTTAAAATATCACTATATTTAGGCGAGTAAACGAAAAATGTTCATTTCAGACTCTAAAAACGTAGAAATCGTGTTTCAAGTTGAAATACGCCTTGTAAACGAAAAATGTTTATTTCAGACTCTAATAACGTAGAAATCGTGTTTCAAGTTGAAATACGCCTTGGGACCATATCTCACCTAAAGTAAATGGTAGAATCAAACTTTAACCAAACGTAATGTTTGTACCTAGGGTAAAGTTAAAAAGTTTAAACAATTTGAAAATATCACTATATTTAGGCGAGTATACGAAAAATGTTCATTTCAGACTCTAAAAACGTAGAAATCGTGTTTCAAGTTGAAATACGCCTTGTAAACGAAAAATGTTTATTTCAGACTCTAATAACGTAGAAATCGTGTTTCAAGTTGAAATACGCCTTGGGACCATATCTCACCTAAAGTAAATGGTAGAATCAAACTTTAACCAAACGTAATGTTTGTACCTAGGGTAAAGTTAAAAAGTTTAAACAATTTGAAAATATCACTATTTTTAGGCGAGTAAACGAAAAATATTCGTCTCAGACTCTAAAACCGCAGAAATCGTGTTTCAAGTTGAAATACGCCTTGGTACCATATCTCACCTAAAGTAAATGGTAGAATCAAACTTTAACCAAACGTAATGTTTGTACCTAGTATAAAGTTAAAAAGTTTAAACAATTTTAAAATATCACTATATTTAGGCGAGTAAACGAAAAATGTTCGTCTCAGACTCTAAAACCGCAGAAATCGTATTTCAAGTTGAAATACGCCTTGGTACCATATCTCACCTAAAGTAAATGGTAGAATCAAACTTTAACCAAACGTAATGTTTGTACCTAGTATAAAGTTAAAAAGTTTAAACAATTTTAAAATATCACTATATTTAGGCGAGTAAACGAAAAATGTTCATTTCAGACTCTAAAAACGTAGAAATCGTGTTTCAAGTTGAAATACGCCTTGTAAACGAAAAATGTTTATTTCAGACTCTAATAACGTAGAAATCGTGTTTCAAGTTGAAATACGCCTTGGGACCATATCTCACCTAAAGTAAATGGTAGAATCAAACTTTAACCAAACGTAATGTTTGTACCTAGGGTAAAGTTAAAAAGTTTAAACAATTTGAAAATATCACTATATTTAGGCGAGTAAACGAAAAATGTTCATTTCAGACTCTAAAAACGTAGAAATCGTGTTTCAAGTTGAAATACGCCTTGTAAACGAAAAATGTTTATTTCAGACTCTAATAACGTAGAAATCGTGTTTCAAGTTGAAATACGCCTTGGGACCATATCTCACCTAAAGTAAATGGTAGAATCAAACTTTAACCAAACGTAATGTTTGTACCTAGGGTAAAGTTAAAAAGTTTAAACAATTTGAAAATATCACTATTTTTAGGCGAGTAAACGAAAAATATTCGTCTCAGACTCTAAAACCGCAGAAATCGTGTTTCAAGTTGAAATACGCCTTGGTACCATATCTCACCTAAAGTAAATGGTAGAATCAAACTTTAACCAAACGTTATGTTTGTACCTAGTATAAAGTTAAAAAGTTTAAACAATTTTAAAATATCACTATATTTAGGCGAGTAAACGAAAAATGTTCGTCTCAGACTCTAAAACCGCAGAAATCGTATTTCAAGTTGAAATACGCCTTGGTACCATATCTCACCTAAAGTAAATGGTAGAATCAAACTTTAACCAAACGTAATGTTTGTACCTAGTATAAAGTTAAAAAGTTTAAACAATTTTAAAATATCACTATATTTAGGCGAGTAAACGAAAAATGTTCATTTCAGACTCTAAAAACGTAGAAATCGTGTTTCAAGTTGAAATACGCCTTGTAAACGAAAAATGTTTATTTCAGACTCTAATAACGTAGAAATCGTGTTTCAAGTTGAAATACGCCTTGGGACCATATCTCACCTAAAGTAAATGGTAGAATCAAACTTTAACCAAACGTAATGTTTGTACCTAGGGTAAAGTTAAAAAGTTTAAACAATTTGAAAATATCACTATATTTAGGCGAGTAAACGAAAAATGTTCATTTCAGACTCTAAAAACGTAGAAATCGTGTTTCAAGTTGAAATACGCCTTGTAAACGAAAAATGTTTATTTCAGACTCTAATAACGTACAAATCGTGTTTCAAGTTGAAATACGCCTTGGGACCATATCTCACCTAAAGTAAATGGTAGAATCAAACTTTAACCAAACGTAATGTTTGTACCTAGGGTAAAGTTAAAAAGTTTAAACAATTTGAAAATATCACTATATTTAGGCGAGTAAACGAAAAATGTTCGTTTCAGACTCTAAAAACGTAGAAATCGTGTTTCAAGTTGAAATACGCCTTGTAAACGAAAAATGTTTATTTCAGACTCTAATAACGTAGAAATCGTGTTTCAAGTTGAAATACGCCTTGGGACCATATCTCACCTAAAGTAAATGGTAGAATCAAACTTTAACCAAACGTAATGTTTGTACCTAGTATAAAGTTAAAAAGTTTAAACAATTTTAAAATATCACTATATTTAGGCGAGTAAACGAAAAATGTTCATTTCAGACTCTAAAAACGTAGAAATCGTGTTTCAAGTTGAAATACGCCTTGTAAACGAAAAATGTTTATTTCAGACTCTAATAACGTAGAAATCGTGTTTCAAGTTGAAATACGCCTTGGGACCATATCTCACCTAAAGTAAATGGTAGAATCAAACTTTAACCAAACGTAATGTTTGTACCTAGGGTAAAGTTAAAAAGTTTAAACAATTTGAAAATATCACTATTTTTAGGCGAGTAAACGAAAAATATTCGTCTCAGACTCTAAAACCGCAGAAATCGTGTTTCAAGTTGAAATACGCCTTGGTACCATATCTCACCTAAAGTAAATGGTAGAATCAAACTTTAATTAAACGTAATGTTTGTACCTAGTATAAAGTTAAAAAGTTTAAACAATTTTAAAATATCACTATATTTAGGCGAGTAAACGAAAAATGTTCGTCTCAGACTCTAAAACCGCAGAAATCGTATTTCAAGTTGAAATACGCCTTGGTACCATATCTCACCTAAAGTAAATGGTAGAATCAAACTTTAACCAAACGTAATGTTTGTACCTAGTATAAAGTTAAAAAGTTTAAACAATTTTAAAATATCACTATATTTAGGCGAGTAAACGAAAAATGTTCATTTCAGACTCTAAAAACGTAGAAATCGTGTTTCAAGTTGAAATACGCCTTGTAAACGAAAAATGTTTATTTCAGACTCTAATAACGTAGAAATCGTGTTTCAAGTTGAAATACGCCTTGGGACCATATCTCACCTAAAGTAAATGGTAGAATCAAACTTTAACCAAACGTAATGTTTGTACCTAGGGTAAAGTTAAAAAGTTTAAACAATTTGAAAATATCACTATATTTAGGCGAGTAAACGAAAAATGTTCATTTCAGACTCTAAAAACGTAGAAATCGTGTTTCAAGTTGAAATACGCCTTGTAAACGAAAAATGTTTATTTCAGACTCTAATAACGTAGAAATCGTGTTTCAAGTTGAAATACGCCTTGGGACCATATCTCACCTAAAGTAAATGGTAGAATCAAACTTTAACCAAACGTAATGTTTGTACCTAGGGTAAAGTTAAAAAGTTTAAACAATTTGAAAATATCACTATATTTAGGCGAGTAAACGAAAAATGTTCGTCTCAGACTCTAAAACCGCAGAAATCGTATTTCAAGTTGAAATACGCCTTGGTACCATATCTCACCTAAAGTAAATGGTAGAATCAAACTTTAACCAAACGTAATGTTTGTACCTAGTATAAAGTTAAAAAGTTTAAACAATTTTAAAATATCACTATATTTAGGCGAGTAAACGAAAAATGTTCATTTCAGACTCTAAAAACGTAGAAATCGTGTTTCAAGTTGAAATACGCCTTGTAAACGAAAAATGTTTATTTCAGACTCTAATAACGTAGAAATCGTGTTTCAAGTTGAAATACGCCTTGGGACCATATCTCACCTAAAGTAAATGGTAGAATCAAACTTTAACCAAACGTAATGTTTGTACCTAGGGTAAAGTTAAAAAGTTTAAACAATTTGAAAATATCACTATATTTAGGCGAGTAAACGAAAAATGTTCATTTCAGACTCTAAAAACGTAGAAATCGTGTTTCAAGTTGAAATACGCCTTGTAAACGAAAAATGTTTATTTCAGACTCTAATAACGTAGAAATCGTGTTTCAAGTTGAAATACGCCTTGGGACCATATCTCACCTAAAGTAAATGGTAGAATCAAACTTTAACCAAACGTAATGTTTGTACCTAGGGTAAAGTTAAAAAGTTTAAACAATTTGAAAATATCACTATTTTTAGGCGAGTAAACGAAAAATATTCGTCTCAGACTCTAAAACCGCAGAAATCGTGTTTCAAGTTGAAATACGCCTTGGTACCATATCTCACCTAAAGTAAATGGTAGAATCAAACTTTAACCAAACGTAATGTTTGTACCTAGTATAAAGTTAAAAAGTTTAAACAATTTTAAAATATCACTATATTTAGGCGAGTAAACGAAAAATGTTCATTTCAGACTCTAAAAACGTAGAAATCGTGTTTCAAGTTGAAATACGCCTTGTAAACGAAAAATGTTTATTTCAGACTCTAATAACGTAGAAATCGTGTTTCAAGTTGAAATACGCCTTGGGACCATATCTCACCTAAAGTAAATGGTAGAATCAAACTTTAACCAAACGTAATGTTTGTACCTAGGGTAAAGTTAAAAAGTTTAAACAATTTGAAAATATCACTATATTTAGGCGAGTAAACGAAAAATGTTCATTTCAGACTCTAAAAACGTAGAAATCGTGTTTCAAGTTGAAATACGCCTTGTAAACGAAAAATGTTTATTTCAGACTCTAATAACGTAGAAATCGTGTTTCAAGTTGAAATACGCCTTGGGACCATATCTCACCTAAAGTAAATGGTAGAATCAAACTTTAACCAAACGTAATGTTTGTACCTAGGGTAAAGTTAAAAAATTTAAACAATTTGAAAATATCACTATTTTTAGGCGAGTAAACGAAAAATATTCGTCTCAGACTCTAAAACCGCAGAAATCGTGTTTCAAGTTGAAATACGCCTTGGTACCATATCTCACCTAAAGTAAATGGTAGAATCAAACTTTAACCAAACGTAATGTTTGTACCTAGTATAAAGTTAAAAAGTTTAAACAATTTTAAAATATCACTATATTTAGGCGAGTAAACGAAAAATGTTCGTCTCAGACTCTAAAACCGCAGAAATCGTATTTCAAGTTGAAATACGCCTTGGTACCATATCTCACCTAAAGTAAATGGTAGAATCAAACTTTAACCAAACGTAATGTTTGTACCTAGTATAAAGTTAAAAAGTTTAAACAATTTTAAAATATCACTATATTTAGGCGAGTAAACGAAAAATGTTCATTTCAGACTCTAAAAACGTAGAAATCGTGTTTCAAGTTGAAATACGCCTTGTAAACGAAAAATGTTTATTTCAGACTCTAATAACGTAGAAATCGTGTTTCAAGTTGAAATACGCCTTGGGACCATATCTCACCTAAAGTAAATGGTAGAATCAAACTTTAACCAAACGTAATGTTTGTACCTAGGGTAAAGTTAAAAAGTTTAAACAATTTGAAAATATCACTATATTTAGGCGAGTAAACGAAAAATGTTCATTTCAGACTCTAAAAACGTAGAAATCGTGTTTCAAGTTGAAATACGCCTTGTAAACGAAAAATGTTTATTTCAGACTCTAATAACGTAGAAATCGTGTTTCAAGTTGAAATACGCCTTGGGACCATATCTCACCTAAAGTAAATGGTAGAATCAAACTTTAACCAAACGTAATGTTTGTACCTAGGGTAAAGTTAAAAAGTTTAAACAATTTGAAAATATCACTATATTTAGGCGAGTAAACGAAAAATGTTCATTTCAGACTCTAAAAACGTAGAAATCGTGTTTCAAGTTGAAATACGCCTTGTAAACGAAAAATGTTTATTTCAGACTCTAATAACGTAGAAATCGTGTTTCAAGTTGAAATACGCCTTGGGACCATATCTCACCTAAAGTAAATGGTAGAATCAAACTTTAACCAAACGTAATGTTTGTACCTAGGGTAAAGTTAAAAAGTTTAAACAATTTGAAAATATCACTATATTTAGGCGAGTAAACGAAAAATGTTCGTCTCAGACTCTAAAACCGCAGAAATCGTATTTCAAGTTGAAATACGCCTTGGTACCATATCTCACCTAAAGTAAATGGTAGAATCAAACTTTAACCAAACGTAATGTTTGTACCTAGTATAAAGTTAAAAAGTTTAAACAATTTTAAAATATCACTATATTTAGGCGAGTAAACGAAAAATGTTCATTTCAGACTCTAAAAACGTAGAAATCGTGTTTCAAGTTGAAATACGCCTTGTAAACGAAAAATGTTTATTTCAGACTCTAATAACGTAGAAATCGTGTTTCAAGTTGAAATACGCCTTGGGACCATATCTCACCTAAAGTAAATGGTAGAATCAAACTTTAACCAAACGTAATGTTTGTACCTAGGGTAAAGTTAAAAAGTTTAAACAATTTGAAAATATCACTATATTTAGGCGAGTAAACGAAAAATGTTCATTTCAGACTCTAAAAACGTAGAAATCGTGTTTCAAGTTGAAATACGCCTTGTAAACGAAAAATGTTTATTTCAGACTCTAATAACGTAGAAATCGTGTTTCAAGTTGAAATACGCCTTGGGACCATATCTCACCTAAAGTAAATGGTAGAATCAAACTTTAACCAAACGTAATGTTTGTACCTAGGGTAAAGTTAAAAAGTTTAAACAATTTGAAAATATCACTATTTTTAGGCGAGTAAACGAAAAATATTCGTCTCAGACTCTAAAACCGCAGAAATCGTGTTTCAAGTTGAAATACGCCTTGGTACCATATCTCACCTAAAGTAAATGGTAGAATCAAACTTTAACCAAACGTAATGTTTGTACCTAGTATAAAGTTAAAAAGTTTAAACAATTTTAAAATATCACTATATTTAGGCGAGTAAACGAAAAATGTTCATTTCAGACTCTAAAAACGTAGAAATCGTGTTTCAAGTTGAAATACGCCTTGTAAACGAAAAATGTTTATTTCAGACTCTAATAACGTAGAAATCGTGTTTCAAGTTGAAATACGCCTTGGGACCATATCTCACCTAAAGTAAATGGTAGAATCAAACTTTAACCAAACGTAATGTTTGTACCTAGGGTAAAGTTAAAAAGTTTAAACAATTTGAAAATATCACTATATTTAGGCGAGTAAACGAAAAATGTTCATTTCAGACTCTAAAAACGTAGAAATCGTGTTTCAAGTTGAAATACGCCTTGTAAACGAAAAATGTTTATTTCAGACTCTAATAACGTAGAAATCGTGTTTCAAGTTGAAATACGCCTTGGGACCATATCTCACCTAAAGTAAATGGTAGAATCAAACTTTAACCAAACGTAATGTTTGTACCTAGGGTAAAGTTAAAAAATTTAAACAATTTGAAAATATCACTATTTTTAGGCGAGTAAACGAAAAATATTCGTCTCAGACTCTATAACCGCAGAAATCGTGTTTCAAGTTGAAATACGCCTTGGTACCATATCTCACCTAAAGTAAATGGTAGAATCAAACTTTAACCAAACGTAATGTTTGTACCTAGTATAAAGTTAAAAAGTTTAAACAATTTTAAAATATCACTATATTTAGGCGAGTAAACGAAAAATGTTCGTCTCAGACTCTAAAACCGCAGAAATCGTATTTCAAGTTGAAATACGCCTTGGTACCATATCTCACCTAAAGTAAATGGTAGAATCAAACTTTAACCAAACGTAATGTTTGTACCTAGTATAAAGTTAAAAAGTTTAAACAATTTTAAAATATCACTATATTTAGGCGAGTAAACGAAAAATGTTCATTTCAGACTCTAAAAACGTAGAAATCGTGTTTCAAGTTGAAATACGCCTTGTAAACGAAAAATGTTTATTTCAGACTCTAATAACGTAGAAATCGTGTTTCAAGTTGAAATACGCCTTGGGACCATATCTCACCTAAAGTAAATGGTAGAATCAAACTTTAACCAAACGTAATGTTTGTACCTAGGGTAAAGTTAAAAAGTTTAAACAATTTGAAAATATCACTATATTTAGGCGAGTAAACGAAAAATGTTCATTTCAGACTCTAAAAACGTAGAAATCGTGTTTCAAGTTGAAATACGCCTTGTAAACGAAAAATGTTTATTTCAGACTCTAATAACGTAGAAATCGTGTTTCAAGTTGAAATACGCCTTGGGACCATATCTCACCTAAAGTAAATGGTAGAATCAAACTTTAACCAAACGTAATGTTTGTACCTAGGGTAAAGTTAAAAAGTTTAAACAATTTGAAAATATCACTATTTTTAGGCGAGTAAACGAAAAATATTCGTCTCAGACTCTAAAACCGCAGAAATCGTGTTTCAAGTTGAAATACGCCTTGGTACCATATCTCACCTAAAGTAAATGGTAGAATCAAACTTTAACCAAACGTAATGTTTGTACCTAGTATAAAGTTAAAAAGTTTAAACAATTTTAAAATATCACTATATTTAGGCGAGTAAACGAAAAATGTTCGTCTCAGACTCTAAAACCGCAGAAATCGTATTTCAAGTTGAAATACGCCTTGGTACCATATCTCACCTAAAGTAAATGGTAGAATCAAACTTTAACCAAACGTAATGTTTGTACCTAGTATAAAGTTAAAAAGTTTAAACAATTTTAAAATATCACTATATTTAGGCGAGTAAACGAAAAATGTTCATTTCAGACTCTAAAAACGTAGAAATCGTGTTTCAAGTTGAAATACGCCTTGTAAACGAAAAATGTTTATTTCAGACTCTAATAACGTAGAAATCGTGTTTCAAGTTGAAATACGCCTTGGGACCATATCTCACCTAAAGTAAATGGTAGAATCAAACTTTAACCAAACGTAATGTTTGTACCTAGGGTAAAGTTAAAAAGTTTAAACAATTTGAAAATATCACTATATTTAGGCGAGTAAACGAAAAATGTTCATTTCAGACTCTAAAAACGTAGAAATCGTGTTTCAAGTTGAAATACGCCTTGTAAACGAAAAATGTTTATTTCAGACTCTAATAACGTAGAAATCGTGTTTCAAGTTGAAATACGCCTTGGGACCATATCTCACCTAAAGTAAATGGTAGAATCAAACTTTAACCAAACGTAATGTTTGTACCTAGGGTAAAGTTAAAAAGTTTAAACAATTTGAAAATATCACTATATTTAGGCGAGTAAACGAAAAATGTTCGTCTCAGACTCTAAAACCGCAGAAATCGTGTTTCAAGTTGAAATACGCCTTGGGACCATATCTCACCTAAAGTAAATGGTAGAATCAAACTTTAACCAAACGTAATGTTTGTACCTAGGGTAAAGTTAAAAAGTTTAAACAATTTGAAAATATCACTATATTTAGGCGAGTAAACGAAAAATGTTCGTCTCAGACTCTAAAACCGCAGAAATCGTGTTTCAAGTTGAAATACGCCTTGGGACCATATCTCACCTAAAGTAAATGGTAGAATCAAACTTTAACCAAACGTAATGTTTGTACCTAGGGTAAAGTTAAAAAGTTTAAACAATTTGAAAATATCACTATTTTTAGGCGAGTAAACGAAAAATATTCGTCTCAGATTCTAAAACCGCAGAAATCGTGTTTCAAGTTGAAATACGCCTTGGTACCATATCTCACCTAAAGTAAATGGTAGAATCAAACTTTAACCAAACGTAATGTTTGTACCTAGTATAAAGTTAAAAAGTTTAAACAATTTTAAAATATCACTATATTTAGGCGAGTAAACGAAAAATGTTCATTTCAGACTCTAAAAACGTAGAAATCGTGTTTCAAGTTGAAATACGCCTTGTAAACGAAAAATGTTTATTTCAGACTCTAATAACGTAGAAATCGTGTTTCAAGTTGAAATACGCCTTGGGACCATATCTCACCTAAAGTAAATGGTAGAATCAAACTTTAACCAAACGTAATGTTTGTACCTAGGGTAAAGTTAAAAAGTTTAAACAATTTGAAAATATCACTATATTTAGGCGAGTAAACGAAAAATGTTCATTTCAGACTCTAAAAACGTAGAAATCGTGTTTCAAGTTGAAATACGCCTTGTAAACGAAAAATGTTTATTTCAGACTCTAATAACGTAGAAATCGTGTTTCAAGTTGAAATACGCCTTGGGACCATATCTCACCTAAAGTAAATGGTAGAATCAAACTTTAACCAAACGTAATGTTTGTACCTAGGGTAAAGTTAAAAAGTTTAAACAATTTGAAAATATCACTATTTTTAGGCGAGTAAACGAAAAATATTCGTCTCAGACTCTAAAACCGCAGAAATCGTGTTTCAAGTTGAAATACGCCTTGGTACCATATCTCACCTAAAGTAAATGGTAGAATCAAACTTTAACCAAACGTAATGTTTGTACCTAGTATAAAGTTAAAAAGTTTAAACAATTTTAAAATATCACTATATTTAGGCGAGTAAACGAAAAATGTTCGTCTCAGACTCTAAAACCGCAGAAATCGTATTTCAAGTTGAAATACGCCTTGGTACCATATCTCACCTAAAGTAAATGGTAGAATCAAACTTTAACCAAACGTAATGTTTGTACCTAGTATAAAGTTAAAAAGTTTAAACAATTTTAAAATATCACTATATTTAGGCGAGTAAACGAAAAATGTTCATTTCAGACTCTAAAAACGTAGAAATCGTGTTTCAAGTTGAAATACGCCTTGTAAACGAAAAATGTTTATTTCAGACTCTAATAACGTAGAAATCGTGTTTCAAGTTGAAATACGCCTTGGGACCATATCTCACCTAAAGTAAATGGTAGAATCAAACTTTAACCAAACGTAATGTTTGTACCTAGGGTAAAGTTAAAAAGTTTAAACAATTTGAAAATATCACTATATTTAGGCGAGTAAACGAAAAATGTTCATTTCAGACTCTAAAAACGTAGAAATCGTGTTTCAAGTTGAAATACGCCTTGTAAACGAAAAATGTTTATTTCAGACTCTAATAACGTAGAAATCGTGTTTCAAGTTGAAATACGCCTTGGGACCATATCTCACCTAAAGTAAATGGTAGAATCAAACTTTAACCAAACGTAATGTTTGTACCTAGGGTAAAGTTAAAAAGTTTAAACAATTTGAAAATATCACTATATTTAGGCGAGTAAACGAAAAATGTTCGTCTCAGACTCTAAAACCGCAGAAATCGTGTTTCAAGTTGAAATACGCCTTGGGACCATATCTCACCTAAAGTAAATGGTAGAATCAAACTTTAACCAAACGTAATGTTTGTACCTAGGGTAAAGTTAAAAAGTTTAAACAATTTGAAAATATCACTATATTTAGGCGAGTAAACGAAAAATGTTCGTCTCAGACTCTAAAACCGCAGAAATCGTGTTTCAAGTTGAAATACGCCTTGGGACCATATCTCACCTAAAGTAAATGGTAGAATCAAACTTTAACCAAACGTAATGTTTGTACCTAGGGTAAAGTTAAAAAGTTTAAACAATTTGAAAATATCACTATTTTTAGGCGAGTAAACGAAAAATATTCGTCTCAGATTCTAAAACCGCAGAAATCGTGTTTCAAGTTGAAATACGCCTTGGTACCATATCTCACCTAAAGTAAATGGTAGAATCAAACTTTAACCAAACGTAATGTTTGTACCTAGTATAAAGTTAAAAAGTTTAAACAATTTTAAAATATCACTATATTTAGGCGAGTAAACGAAAAATGTTCGTCTCAGACTCTAAAACCGCAGAAATCGTATTTCAAGTTGAAATACGCCTTGGTACCATATCTCACCTAAAGTAAATGGTAGAATCAAACTTTAACCAAACGTAATGTTTGTACCTAGTATAAAGTTAAAAAGTTTAAACAATTTTAAAATATCACTATATTTAGGCGAGTAAACGAAAAATGTTCATTTCAGACTCTAAAAACGTAGAAATCGTGTTTCAAGTTGAAATACGCCTTGTAAACGAAAAATGTTTATTTCAGACTCTAATAACGTAGAAATCGTGTTTCAAGTTGAAATACGCCTTGGGACCATATCTCACCTAAAGTAAATGGTAGAATCAAACTTTAACCAAACGTAATGTTTGTACCTAGGGTAAAGTTAAAAAGTTTAAACAATTTGAAAATATCACTATATTTAGGCGAGTAAACGAAAAATGTTCATTTCAGACTCTAAAAACGTAGAAATCGTGTTTCAAGTTGAAATACGCCTTGTAAACGAAAAATGTTTATTTCAGACTCTAATAACGTAGAAATCGTGTTTCAAGTTGAAATACGCCTTGGGACCATATCTCACCTAAAGTAAATGGTAGAATCAAACTTTAACCAAACGTAATGTTTGTACCTAGGGTAAAGTTAAAAAGTTTAAACAATTTGAAAATATCACTATATTTAGGCGAGTAAACGAAAAATGTTCATTTCAGACTCTAAAAACGTAGAAATCGTGTTTCAAGTTGAAATACGCCTTGTAAACGAAAAATGTTTATTTCAGACTCTAATAACGTAGAAATCGTGTTTCAAGTTGAAATACGCCTTGGGACCATATCTCACCTAAAGTAAATGGTAGAATCAAACTTTAACCAAACGTAATGTTTGTACCTAGGGTAAAGTTAAAAAGTTTAAACAATTTGAAAATATCACTATTTTTAGGCGAGTAAACGAAAAATATTCGTCTCAGACTCTAAAACCGCAGAAATCGTGTTTCAAGTTGAAATACGCCTTGGTACCATATCTCACCTAAAGTAAATGGTAGAATCAAACTTTAACCAAACGTAATGTTTGTACCTAGTATAAAGTTAAAAAGTTTAAACAATTTTAAAATATCACTATATTTAGGCGAGTAAACGAAAAATGTTCGTCTCAGACTCTAAAACCGCAGAAATCGTATTTCAAGTTGAAATACGCCTTGGTACCATATCTCACCTAAAGTAAATGGTAGAATCAAACTTTAACCAAACGTAATGTTTGTACCTAGTATAAAGTTAAAAAGTTTAAACAATTTTAAAATATCACTATATTTAGGCGAGTAAACGAAAAATGTTCATTTCAGACTCTAAAAACGTAGAAATCGTGTTTCAAGTTGAAATACGCCTTGTAAACGAAAAATGTTTATTTCAGACTCTAATAACGTAGAAATCGTGTTTCAAGTTGAAATACGCCTTGGGACCATATCTCACCTAAAGTAAATGGTAGAATCAAACTTTAACCAAACGTAATGTTTGTACCTAGGGTAAAGTTAAAAAGTTTAAACAATTTGAAAATATCACTATATTTAGGCGAGTAAACGAAAAATGTTCATTTCAGACTCTAAAAACGTAGAAATCGTGTTTCAAGTTGAAATACGCCTTGTAAACGAAAAATGTTTATTTCAGACTCTAATAACGTAGAAATCGTGTTTCAAGTTGAAATACGCCTTGGGACCATATCTCACCTAAAGTAAATGGTAGAATCAAACTTTAACCAAACGTAATGTTTGTACCTAGGGTAAAGTTAAAAAGTTTAAACAATTTGAAAATATCACTATATTTAGGCGAGTAAACGAAAAATGTTCGTCTCAGACTCTAAAACCGCAGAAATCGTGTTTCAAGTTGAAATACGCCTTGGGACCATATCTCACCTAAAGTAAATGGTAGAATCAAACTTTAACCAAACGTAATGTTTGTACCTAGGGTAAAGTTAAAAAGTTTAAACAATTTGAAAATATCACTATATTTAGGCGAGTAAACGAAAAATGTTCGTCTCAGACTCTAAAACCGCAGAAATCGTGTTTCAAGTTGAAATACGCCTTGGGACCATATCTCACCTAAAGTAAATGGTAGAATCAAACTTTAACCAAACGTAATGTTTGTACCTAGGGTAAAGTTAAAAAGTTTAAACAATTTTAAAATATCACTATATTTAGGCGAGTAAACGAAAAATGTTCGTCTCAGACTCTAAAACCGCAGAAATCGTGTTTCAAGTTGAAATACGCCTTGGGACCATATCTCACCTAAAGTAAATGGTAGAATCAAACTTTAACCAAACGTAATGTTTGTACCTAGGGTAAAGTTAAAAAGTTTAAACAATTTGAAAATATCACTATATTTAGGCGAGTAAACGAAAAATGTTCGTCTCAGACTCTAAAACCGCAGAAATCGTGTTTCAAGTTGAAATACGCCTTGGGACCATATCTCACCTAAAGTAAATGGTAGAATCAAACTTTAACCAAACGTAATGTTTGTACCTAGGGTAAAGTTAAAAAGTTTAAACAATTTGAAAATATCACTATTTTTAGGCGAGTAAACGAAAAATATTCGTCTCAGATTCTAAAACCGCAGAAATCGTGTTTCAAGTTGAAATACGCCTTGGTACCATATCTCACCTAAAGTAAATGGTAGAATCAAACTTTAACCAAACGTAATGTTTGTACCTAGTATAAAGTTAAAAAGTTTAAACAATTTTAAAATATCACTATATTTAGGCGAGTAAACGAAAAATGTTCATTTCAGACTCTAAAAACGTAGAAATCGTGTTTCAAGTTGAAATACGCCTTGTAAACGAAAAATGTTTATTTCAGACTCTAATAACGTAGAAATCGTGTTTCAAGTTGAAATACGCCTTGGGACCATATCTCACCTAAAGTAAATGGTAGAATCAAACTTTAACCAAACGTAATGTTTGTACCTAGGGTAAAGTTAAAAAGTTTAAACAATTTGAAAATATCACTATATTTAGGCGAGTAAACGAAAAATGTTCGTCTCAGACTCTAAAACCGCAGAAATCGTGTTTCAAGTTGAAATACGCCTTGGGACCATATCTCACCTAAAGTAAATGGTAGAATCAAACTTTAACCAAACGTAATGTTTGTACCTAGGGTAAAGTTAAAAAGTTTAAACAATTTGAAAATATCACTATATTTAGGCGAGTAAACGAAAAATGTTCGTCTCAGACTCTAAAACCGCAGAAATCGTGTTTCAAGTTGAAATACGCCTTGGGACCATATCTCACCTAAAGTAAATGGTAGAATCAAACTTTAACCAAACGTAATGTTTGTACCTAGGGTAAAGTTAAAAAGTTTAAACAATTTGAAAATATCACTATTTTTAGGCGAGTAAACGAAAAATATTCGTCTCAGATTCTAAAACCGCAGAAATCGTGTTTCAAGTTGAAATACGCCTTGGTACCATATCTCACCTAAAGTAAATGGTAGAATCAAACTTTAACCAAACGTAATGTTTGTACCTAGTATAAAGTTAAAAAGTTTAAACAATTTTAAAATATCACTATATTTAGGCGAGTAAACGAAAAATGTTCATTTCAGACTCTAAAAACGTAGAAATCGTGTTTCAAGTTGAAATACGCCTTGTAAACGAAAAATGTTTATTTCAGACTCTAATAACGTAGAAATCGTGTTTCAAGTTGAAATACGCCTTGGGACCATATCTCACCTAAAGTAAATGGTAGAATCAAACTTTAACCAAACGTAATGTTTGTACCTAGGGTAAAGTTAAAAAGTTTAAACAATTTGAAAATATCACTATATTTAGGCGAGTAAACGAAAAATGTTCGTCTCAGACTCTAAAACCGCAGAAATCGTGTTTCAAGTTGAAATACGCCTTGGGACCATATCTCACCTAAAGTAAATGGTAGAATCAAACTTTAACCAAACGTAATGTTTGTACCTAGGGTAAAGTTAAAAAGTTTAAACAATTTGAAAATATCACTATTTTTAGGCGAGTAAACGAAAAATATTCGTCTCAGATTCTAAAACCGCAGAAATCGTGTTTCAAGTTGAAATACGCCTTGGTACCATATCTCACCTAAAGTAAATGGTAGAATCAAACTTTAACCAAACGTAATGTTTGTACCTAGTATAAAGTTAAAAAGTTTAAACAATTTTAAAATATCACTATATTTAGGCGAGTAAACGAAAAATGTTCATTTCAGACTCTAAAAACGTAGAAATCGTGTTTCAAGTTGAAATACGCCTTGTAAACGAAAAATGTTTATTTCAGACTCTAATAACGTAGAAATCGTGTTTCAAGTTGAAATACGCCTTGGGACCATATCTCACCTAAAGTAAATGGTAGAATCAAACTTTAACCAAACGTAATGTTTGTACCTAGGGTAAAGTTAAAAAGTTTAAACAATTTGAAAATATCACTATATTTAGGCGAGTAAACGAAAAATGTTCGTCTCAGACTCTAAAACCGCAGAAATCGTGTTTCAAGTTGAAATACGCCTTGGGACCATATCTCACCTAAAGTAAATGGTAGAATCAAACTTTAACCAAACGTAATGTTTGTACCTAGGGTAAAGTTAAAAAGTTTAAACAATTTGAAAATATCACTATATTTAGGCGAGTAAACGAAAAATGTTCGTCTCAGACTCTAAAACCGCAGAAATCGTGTTTCAAGTTGAAATACGCCTTGGGACCATATCTCACCTAAAGTAAATGGTAGAATCAAACTTTAACCAAACGTAATGTTTGTACCTAGGGTAAAGTTAAAAAGTTTAAACAATTTGAAAATATCACTATTTTTAGGCGAGTAAACGAAAAATATTCGTCTCAGATTCTAAAACCGCAGAAATCGTGTTTCAAGTTGAAATACGCCTTGGTACCATATCTCACCTAAAGTAAATGGTAGAATCAAACTTTAACCAAACGTAATGTTTGTACCTAGTATAAAGTTAAAAAGTTTAAACAATTTTAAAATATCACTATATTTAGGCGAGTAAACGAAAAATGTTCATTTCAGACTCTAAAAACGTAGAAATCGTGTTTCAAGTTGAAATACGCCTTGTAAACGAAAAATGTTTATTTCAGACTCTAATAACGTAGAAATCGTGTTTCAAGTTGAAATACGCCTTGGGACCATATCTCACCTAAAGTAAATGGTAGAATCAAACTTTAACCAAACGTAATGTTTGTACCTAGGGTAAAGTTAAAAAGTTTAAACAATTTGAAAATATCACTATATTTAGGCGAGTAAACGAAAAATGTTCGTCTCAGACTCTAAAACCGCAGAAATCGTGTTTCAAGTTGAAATACGCCTTGGGACCATATCTCACCTAAAGTAAATGGTAGAATCAAACTTTAACCAAACGTAATGTTTGTACCTAGGGTAAAGTTAAAAAGTTTAAACAATTTGAAAATATCACTATTTTTAGGCGAGTAAACGAAAAATATTCGTCTCAGATTCTAAAACCGCAGAAATCGTGTTTCAAGTTGAAATACGCCTTGGTACCATATCTCACCTAAAGTAAATGGTAGAATCAAACTTTAACCAAACGTAATGTTTGTACCTAGTATAAAGTTAAAAAGTTTAAACAATTTTAAAATATCACTATATTTAGGCGAGTAAACGAAAAATGTTCGTCTCAGACTCTAAAACCGCAGAAATCGTATTTCAAGTTGAAATACGCCTTGGTACCATATCTCACCTAAAGTAAATGGTAGAATCAAACTTTAACCAAACGTAATGTTTGTACCTAGTATAAAGTTAAAAAGTTTAAACAATTTTAAAATATCACTATATTTAGGCGAGTAAACGAAAAATGTTCATTTCAGACTCTAAAAACGTAGAAATCGTGTTTCAAGTTGAAATACGCCTTGTAAACGAAAAATGTTTATTTCAGACTCTAATAACGTAGAAATCGTGTTTCAAGTTGAAATACGCCTTGGGACCATATCTCACCTAAAGTAAATGGTAGAATCAAACTTTAACCAAACGTAATGTTTGTACCTAGGGTAAAGTTAAAAAGTTTAAACAATTTGAAAATATCACTATATTTAGGCGAGTAAACGAAAAATGTTCATTTCAGACTCTAAAAACGTAGAAATCGTGTTTCAAGTTGAAATACGCCTTGTAAACGAAAAATGTTTATTTCAGACTCTAATAACGTAGAAATCGTGTTTCAAGTTGAAATACGCCTTGGGACCATATCTCACCTAAAGTAAATGGTAGAATCAAACTTTAACCAAACGTAATGTTTGTACCTAGGGTAAAGTTAAAAAGTTTAAACAATTTGAAAATATCACTATATTTAGGCGAGTAAACGAAAAATGTTCATTTCAGACTCTAAAAACGTAGAAATCGTGTTTCAAGTTGAAATACGCCTTGTAAACGAAAAATGTTTATTTCAGACTCTAATAACGTAGAAATCGTGTTTCAAGTTGAAATACGCCTTGGGACCATATCTCACCTAAAGTAAATGGTAGAATCAAACTTTAACCAAACGTAATGTTTGTACCTAGGGTAAAGTTAAAAAGTTTAAACAATTTGAAAATATCACTATTTTTAGGCGAGTAAACGAAAAATATTCGTCTCAGACTCTAAAACCGCAGAAATCGTGTTTCAAGTTGAAATACGCCTTGGTACCATATCTCACCTAAAGTAAATGGTAGAATCAAACTTTAACCAAACGTAATGTTTGTACCTAGTATAAAGTTAAAAAGTTTAAACAATTTTAAAATATCACTATATTTAGGCGAGTAAACGAAAAATGTTCGTCTCAGACTCTAAAACCGCAGAAATCGTATTTCAAGTTGAAATACGCCTTGGTACCATATCTCACCTAAAGTAAATGGTAGAATCAAACTTTAACCAAACGTAATGTTTGTACCTAGTATAAAGTTAAAAAGTTTAAACAATTTTAAAATATCACTATATTTAGGCGAGTAAACGAAAAATGTTCATTTCAGACTCTAAAAACGTAGAAATCGTGTTTCAAGTTGAAATACGCCTTGTAAACGAAAAATGTTTATTTCAGACTCTAATAACGTAGAAATCGTGTTTCAAGTTGAAATACGCCTTGGGACCATATCTCACCTAAAGTAAATGGTAGAATCAAACTTTAACCAAACGTAATGTTTGTACCTAGGGTAAAGTTAAAAAGTTTAAACAATTTGAAAATATCACTATATTTAGGCGAGTAAACGAAAAATGTTCATTTCAGACTCTAAAAACGTAGAAATCGTGTTTCAAGTTGAAATACGCCTTGTAAACGAAAAATGTTTATTTCAGACTCTAATAACGTAGAAATCGTGTTTCAAGTTGAAATACGCCTTGGGACCATATCTCACCTAAAGTAAATGGTAGAATCAAACTTTAACCAAACGTAATGTTTGTACCTAGGGTAAAGTTAAAAAGTTTAAACAATTTGAAAATATCACTATATTTAGGCGAGTAAACGAAAAATGTTCGTCTCAGACTCTAAAACCGCAGAAATCGTGTTTCAAGTTGAAATACGCCTTGGGACCATATCTCACCTAAAGTAAATGGTAGAATCAAACTTTAACCAAACGTAATGTTTGTACCTAGGGTAAAGTTAAAAAGTTTAAACAATTTGAAAATATCACTATATTTAGGCGAGTAAACGAAAAATGTTCGTCTCAGACTCTAAAACCGCAGAAATCGTGTTTCAAGTTGAAATACGCCTTGGGACCATATCTCACCTAAAGTAAATGGTAGAATCAAACTTTAACCAAACGTAATGTTTGTACCTAGGGTAAAGTTAAAAAGTTTAAACAATTTTAAAATATCACTATATTTAGGCGAGTAAACGAAAAATGTTCGTCTCAGACTCTAAAACCGCAGAAATCGTGTTTCAAGTTGAAATACGCCTTGGGACCATATCTCACCTAAAGTAAATGGTAGAATCAAACTTTAACCAAACGTAATGTTTGTACCTAGGGTAAAGTTAAAAAGTTTAAACAATTTGAAAATATCACTATATTTAGGCGAGTAAACGAAAAATGTTCGTCTCAGACTCTAAAACCGCAGAAATCGTGTTTCAAGTTGAAATACGCCTTGGGACCATATCTCACCTAAAGTAAATGGTAGAATCAAACTTTAACCAAACGTAATGTTTGTACCTAGGGTAAAGTTAAAAAGTTTAAACAATTTGAAAATATCACTATTTTTAGGCGAGTAAACGAAAAATATTCGTCTCAGATTCTAAAACCGCAGAAATCGTGTTTCAAGTTGAAATACGCCTTGGTACCATATCTCACCTAAAGTAAATGGTAGAATCAAACTTTAACCAAACGTAATGTTTGTACCTAGTATAAAGTTAAAAAGTTTAAACAATTTTAAAATATCACTATATTTAGGCGAGTAAACGAAAAATGTTCATTTCAGACTCTAAAAACGTAGAAATCGTGTTTCAAGTTGAAATACGCCTTGTAAACGAAAAATGTTTATTTCAGACTCTAATAACGTAGAAATCGTGTTTCAAGTTGAAATACGCCTTGGGACCATATCTCACCTAAAGTAAATGGTAGAATCAAACTTTAACCAAACGTAATGTTTGTACCTAGGGTAAAGTTAAAAAGTTTAAACAATTTGAAAATATCACTATATTTAGGCGAGTAAACGAAAAATGTTCGTCTCAGACTCTAAAACCGCAGAAATCGTGTTTCAAGTTGAAATACGCCTTGGGACCATATCTCACCTAAAGTAAATGGTAGAATCAAACTTTAACCAAACGTAATGTTTGTACCTAGTATAAAGTTAAAAAGTTTTATCAATTTTAAAATATCACTATATTTAGGCGAGTAAACGAAAAATGTTCATTTCAGACTCTAAAAACGTAGAAATCGTGTTTCAAGTTGAAATACGCCTTGTAAACGAAAAATGTTTATTTCAGACTCTAATAACGTAGAAATCGTGTTTCAAGTTGAAATACGCCTTGGGACCATATCTCACCTAAAGTAAATGGTAGAATCAAACTTTAACCAAACGTAATGTTTGTACCTAGGGTAAAGTTAAAAAGTTTAAACAATTTGAAAATATCACTATATTTAGGCGAGTAAACGAAAAATGTTCATTTCAGACTCTAAAAACGTAGAAATCGTGTTTCAAGTTGAAATACGCCTTGTAAACGAAAAATGTTTATTTCAGACTCTAAAACCGCAGAAATCGTATTTCAAGTTGAAATACGCCTTGGTACCATATCTCACCTAAAGTAAATGGTAGAATCAAACTTTAACCAAACGTAATGTTTGTACCTAGTATAAAGTTAAAAAGTTTAAACAATTTTAAAATATCACTATATTTAGGCGAGTAAACGAAAAATGTTCATTTCAGACTCTAAAAACGTAGAAATCGTGTTTCAAGTTGAAATACGCCTTGTAAACGAAAAATGTTTATTTCAGACTCTAATAACGTAGAAATCGTGTTTCAAGTTGAAATACGCCTTGGGACCATATCTCACCTAAAGTAAATGGTAGAATCAAACTTTAACCAAACGTAATGTTTGTACCTAGGGTAAAGTTAAAAAGTTTAAACAATTTGAAAATATCACTATATTTAGGCGAGTAAACGAAAAATGTTCATTTCAGACTCTAAAAACGTAGAAATCGTGTTTCAAGTTGAAATACGCCTTGTAAACGAAAAATGTTTATTTCAGACTCTAATAACGTAGAAATCGTGTTTCAAGTTGAAATACGCCTTGGGACCATATCTCACCTAAAGTAAATGGTAGAATCAAACTTTAACCAAACGTAATGTTTGTACCTAGGGTAAAGTTAAAAAGTTTAAACAATTTGAAAATATCACTATTTTTAGGCGAGTAAACGAAAAATATTCGTCTCAGACTCTAAAACCGCAGAAATCGTGTTTCTAGTTGAAATACGCCTTGGTACCATATCTCACCTAAAGTAAATGGTAGAATCAAACTTTAACCAAACGTAATGTTTGTACCTAGTATAAAGTTAAAAAGTTTAAACAATTTTAAAATATCACTATATTTAGGCGAGTAAACGAAAAATGTTCGTCTCAGACTCTAAAACCGCAGAAATCGTATTTCAAGTTGAAATACGCCTTGGTACCATATCTCACCTAAAGTAAATGGTAGAATCAAACTTTAACCAAACGTAATGTTTGTACCTAGTATAAAGTTAAAAAGTTTTATCAATTTTAAAATATCACTATATTTAGGCGAGTAAACGAAAAATGTTCATTTCAGACTCTAAAAACGTAGAAATCGTGTTTCAAGTTGAAATACGCCTTGTAAACGAAAAATGTTTATTTCAGACTCTAATAACGTAGAAATCGTGTTTCAAGTTGAAATACGCCTTGGGACCATATCTCACCTAAAGTAAATGGTAGAATCAAACTTTAACCAAACGTAATGTTTGTACCTAGGGTAAAGTTAAAAAGTTTAAACAATTTGAAAATATCACTATATTTAGGCGAGTAAACGAAAAATGTTCATTTCAGACTCTAAAAACGTAGAAATCGTGTTTCAAGTTGAAATACGCCTTGTAAACGAAAAATGTTTATTTCAGACTCTAATAACGTAGAAATCGTGTTTCAAGTTGAAATACGCCTTGGGACCATATCTCACCTAAAGTAAATGGTAGAATCAAACTTTAACCAAACGTAATGTTTGTACCTAGGGTAAAGTTAAAAAGTTTAAACAATTTGAAAATATCACTATTTTTAGGCGAGTAAACGAAAAATATTCGTCTCAGACTCTAAAACCGCAGAAATCGTGTTTCAAGTTGAAATACGCCTTGGTACCATATCTCACCTAAAGTAAATGGTAGAATCAAACTTTAACCAAACGTAATGTTTGTACCTAGTATAAAGTTAAAAAGTTTAAACAATTTTAAAATATCACTATATTTAGGCGAGTAAACGAAAAATGTTCATTTCAGACTCTAAAAACGTAGAAATCGTGTTTCAAGTTGAAATACGCCTTGGTACCATATCTCACCTAAAGTAAATGGTAGAATCAAACTTTAACCAAACGTAATGTTTGTACCTAGTATAAAGTTAAAAAGTTTAAACAATTTTAAAATATCACTATATTTAGGCGAGTAAACGAAAAATGTTCATTTCAGACTCTAAAAACGTAGAAATCGTGTTTCAAGTTGAAATACGCCTTGTAAACGAAAAATGTTTATTTCAGACTCTAATAACGTAGAAATCGTGTTTCAAGTTGAAATACGCCTTGGGACCATATCTCACCTAAAGTAAATGGTAGAATCAAACTTTAACCAAACGTAATGTTTGTACCTAGGGTAAAGTTAAAAAGTTTAAACAATTTGAAAATATCACTATATTTAGGCGAGTAAACGAAAAATGTTCATTTCAGACTCTAAAAACGTAGAAATCGTGTTTCAAGTTGAAATACGCCTTGTAAACGAAAAATGTTTATTTCAGACTCTAATAACGTAGAAATCGTGTTTCAAGTTGAAATACGCCTTGGGACCATATCTCACCTAAAGTAAATGGTAGAATCAAACTTTAACCAAACGTAATGTTTGTACCTAGGGTAAAGTTAAAAAGTTTAAACAATTTGAAAATATCACTATATTTAGGCGAGTAAACGAAAAATGTTCGTTTCAGACTCTAAAAACGTAGAAATCGTGTTTCAAGTTGAAATACGCCTTGTAAACGAAAAATGTTTATTTCAGACTCTAATAACGTAGAAATCGTGTTTCAAGTTGAAATACGCCTTGGGACCATATCTCACCTAAAGTAAATGGTAGAATCAAACTTTAACCAAACGTAATGTTTGTACCTATTATAAAGTTAAAAAGTTTAAACAATTTTAAAATATCACTATATTTAGGCGAGTAAACGAAAAATGTTCATTTCAGACTCTAAAAACGTAGAAATCGTGTTTCAAGTTGAAATACGCCTTGTAAACGAAAAATGTTTATTTCAGACTCTAATAACGTAGAAATCGTGTTTCAAGTTGAAATACGCCTTGGGACCATATCTCACCTAAAGTAAATGGTAGAATCAAACTTTAACCAAACGTAATGTTTGTACCTAGGGTAAAGTTAAAAAGTTTAAACAATTTGAAAATATCACTATATTTAGGCGAGTAAACGAAAAATGTTCGTTTCAGACTCTAAAAACGTAGAAATCGTGTTTCAAGTTGAAATACGCCTTGTAAACGAAAAATGTTTATTTCAGACTCTAATAACGTAGAAATCGTGTTTCAAGTTGAAATACGCCTTGGGACCATATCTCACCTAAAGTAAATGGTAGAATCAAACTTTAACCAAACGTAATGTTTGTACCTAGGGTAAAGTTAAAAAGTTTAAACAATTTGAAAATATCACTATTTTTAGGCGAGTAAACGAAAAATATTCGTCTCAGACTCTAAAACCGCAGAAATCGTGTTTCAAGTTGAAATACGCCTTGGTACCATATCTCACCTAAAGTAAATGGTAGAATCAAACTTTAACCAAACGTAATGTTTGTACCTAGTATAAAGTTAAAAAGTTTAAACAATTTTAAAATATCACTATATTTAGGCGAGTAAACGAAAAATGTTCATTTCAGACTCTAAAAACGTAGAAATCGTGTTTCAAGTTGAAATACGCCTTGGTACCATATCTCACCTAAAGTAAATGGTAGAATCAAACTTTAACCAAACGTAATGTTTGTACCTAGTATAAAGTTAAAAAGTTTAAACAATTTTAAAATATCACTATATTTAGGCGAGTAAACGAAAAATGTTCATTTCAGACTCTAAAAACGTAGAAATCGTGTTTCAAGTTGAAATACGCCTTGTAAACGAAAAATGTTTATTTCAGACTCTAATAACGTAGAAATCGTGTTTCAAGTTGAAATACGCCTTGGGACCATATCTCACCTAAAGTAAATGGTAGAATCAAACTTTAACCAAACGTAATGTTTGTACCTAGGGTAAAGTTAAAAAGTTTAAACAATTTGAAAATATCACTATATTTAGGCGAGTAAACGAAAAATGTTCATTTCAGACTCTAAAAACGTAGAAATCGTGTTTCAAGTTGAAATACGCCTTGTAAACGAAAAATGTTTATTTCAGACTCTAATAACGTAGAAATCGTGTTTCAAGTTGAAATACGCCTTGGGACCATATCTCACCTAAAGTAAATGGTAGAATCAAACTTTAACCAAACGTAATGTTTGTACCTAGGGTAAAGTTAAAAAGTTTAAACAATTTGAAAATATCACTATATTTAGGCGAGTAAACGAAAAATGTTCGTTTCAGACTCTAAAAACGTAGAAATCGTGTTTCAAGTTGAAATACGCCTTGTAAACGAAAAATGTTTATTTCAGACTCTAATAACGTAGAAATCGTGTTTCAAGTTGAAATACGCCTTGGGACCATATCTCACCTAAAGTAAATGGTAGAATCAAACTTTAACCAAACGTAATGTTTGTACCTAGTATAAAGTTAAAAAGTTTAAACAATTTTAAAATATCACTATATTTAGGCGAGTAAACGAAAAATGTTCATTTCAGACTCTAAAAACGTAGAAATCGTGTTTCAAGTTGAAATACGCCTTGTAAACGAAAAATGTTTATTTCAGACTCTAATAACGTAGAAATCGTGTTTCAAGTTGAAATACGCCTTGGGACCATATCTCACCTAAAGTAAATGGTAGAATCAAACTTTAACCAAACGTAATGTTTGTACCTAGGGTAAAGTTAAAAAGTTTAAACAATTTGAAAATATCACTATTTTTAGGCGAGTAAACGAAAAATATTCGTCTCAGACTCTAAAACCGCAGAAATCGTGTTTCAAGTTGAAATACGCCTTGGTACCATATCTCACCTAAAGTAAATGGTAGAATCAAACTTTAACCAAACGTAATGTTTGTACCTAGTATAAAGTTAAAAAGTTTAAACAATTTGAAAATATCACTATATTTAGGCGAGTAAACGAAAAATGTTCATTTCCGACTCTAAAAACGTAGAAATCGTGTTTCAAGTTGAAATACGCCTTGTAAACGAAAAATGTTTATTTCAGACTCTAATAACGTAGAAATCGTGTTTCAAGTTGAAATACGCCTTGGGACCATATCTCACCTAAAGTAAATGGTAGAATCAAACTTTAACCAAACGTAATGTTTGTACCTAGGGTAAAGTTAAAAAGTTTAAACAATTTGAAAATATCACTATATTTAGGCGAGTAAACGAAAAATGTTCATTTCAGACTCTAAAAACGTAGAAATCGTGTTTCAAGTTGAAATACGCCTTGTAAACGAAAAATGTTTATTTCAGACTCTAATAACGTAGAAATCGTGTTTCAAGTTGAAATACGCCTTGGGACCATATCTCACCTAAAGTAAATGGTAGAATCAAACTTTAACCAAACGTAATGTTTGTACCTAGGGTAAAGTTAAAAAGTTTAAACAATTTGAAAATATCACTATATTTAGGCGAGTAAACGAAAAATGTTCGTCTCAGACTCTAAAACCGCAGAAATCGTATTTCAAGTTGAAATACGCCTTGGTACCATATCTCACCTAAAGTAAATGGTAGAATCAAACTTTAACCAAACGTAATGTTTGTACCTAGTATAAAGTTAAAAAGTTTAAACAATTTTAAAATATCACTATATTTAGGCGAGTAAACGAAAAATGTTCATTTCAGACTCTAAAAACGTAGAAATCGTGTTTCAAGTTGAAATACGCCTTGTAAACGAAAAATGTTTATTTCAGACTCTAATAACGTAGAAATCGTGTTTCAAGTTGAAATACGCCTTGGGACCATATCTCACCTAAAGTAAATGGTAGAATCAAACTTTAACCAAACGTAATGTTTGTACCTAGGGTAAAGTTAAAAAGTTTAAACAATTTGAAAATATCACTATATTTAGGCGAGTATACGAAAAATGTTCATTTCAGACTCTAAAAACGTAGAAATCGTGTTTCAAGTTGAAATACGCCTTGTAAACGAAAAATGTTTATTTCAGACTCTAATAACGTAGAAATCGTGTTTCAAGTTGAAATACGCCTTGGGACCATATCTCACCTAAAGTAAATGGTAGAATCAAACTTTAACCAAACGTAATGTTTGTACCTAGGGTAAAGTTAAAAAGTTTAAACAATTTGAAAATATCACTATTTTTAGGCGAGTAAACGAAAAATATTCGTCTCAGACTCTAAAACCGCAGAAATCGTGTTTCAAGTTGAAATACGCCTTGGTACCATATCTCACCTAAAGTAAATGGTAGAATCAAACTTTAACCAAACGTAATGTTTGTACCTAGTATAAAGTTAAAAAGTTTAAACAATTTTAAAATATCACTATATTTAGGCGAGTAAACGAAAAATGTTCGTCTCAGACTCTAAAACCGCAGAAATCGTATTTCAAGTTGAAATACGCCTTGGTACCATATCTCACCTAAAGTAAATGGTAGAATCAAACTTTAACCAAACGTAATGTTTGTACCTAGTATAAAGTTAAAAAGTTTAAACAATTTTAAAATATCACTATATTTAGGCGAGTAAACGAAAAATGTTCATTTCAGACTCTAAAAACGTAGAAATCGTGTTTCAAGTTGAAATACGCCTTGTAAACGAAAAATGTTTATTTCAGACTCTAATAACGTAGAAATCGTGTTTCAAGTTGAAATACGCCTTGGGACCATATCTCACCTAAAGTAAATGGTAGAATCAAACTTTAACCAAACGTAATGTTTGTACCTAGGGTAAAGTTAAAAAGTTTAAACAATTTGAAAATATCACTATATTTAGGCGAGTATACGAAAAATGTTCATTTCAGACTCTAAAAACGTAGAAATCGTGTTTCAAGTTGAAATACGCCTTGTAAACGAAAAATGTTTATTTCAGACTCTAATAACGTAGAAATCGTGTTTCAAGTTGAAATACGCCTTGGGACCATATCTCACCTAAAGTAAATGGTAGAATCAAACTTTAACCAAACGTAATGTTTGTACCTAGGGTAAAGTTAAAAAGTTTAAACAATTTGAAAATATCACTATTTTTAGGCGAGTAAACGAAAAATATTCGTCTCAGACTCTAAAACCGCAGAAATCGTGTTTCAAGTTGAAATACGCCTTGGTACCATATCTCACCTAAAGTAAATGGTAGAATCAAACTTTAACCAAACGTAATGTTTGTACCTAGTATAAAGTTAAAAAGTTTAAACAATTTTAAAATATCACTATATTTAGGCGAGTAAACGAAAAATGTTCGTCTCAGACTCTAAAACCGCAGAAATCGTATTTCAAGTTGAAATACGCCTTGGTACCATATCTCACCTAAAGTAAATGGTAGAATCAAACTTTAACCAAACGTAATGTTTGTACCTAGTATAAAGTTAAAAAGTTTAAACAATTTTAAAATATCACTATATTTAGGCGAGTAAACGAAAAATGTTCATTTCAGACTCTAAAAACGTAGAAATCGTGTTTCAAGTTGAAATACGCCTTGTAAACGAAAAATGTTTATTTCAGACTCTAATAACGTAGAAATCGTGTTTCAAGTTGAAATACGCCTTGGGACCATATCTCACCTAAAGTAAATGGTAGAATCAAACTTTAACCAAACGTAATGTTTGTACCTAGGGTAAAGTTAAAAAGTTTAAACAATTTGAAAATATCACTATATTTAGGCGAGTAAACGAAAAATGTTCATTTCAGACTCTAAAAACGTAGAAATCGTGTTTCAAGTTGAAATACGCCTTGTAAACGAAAAATGTTTATTTCAGACTCTAATAACGTAGAAATCGTGTTTCAAGTTGAAATACGCCTTGGGACCATATCTCACCTAAAGTAAATGGTAGAATCAAACTTTAACCAAACGTAATGTTTGTACCTAGGGTAAAGTTAAAAAGTTTAAACAATTTGAAAATATCACTATTTTTAGGCGAGTAAACGAAAAATATTCGTCTCAGACTCTAAAACCGCAGAAATCGTGTTTCAAGTTGAAATACGCCTTGGTACCATATCTCACCTAAAGTAAATGGTAGAATCAAACTTTAACCAAACGTTATGTTTGTACCTAGTATAAAGTTAAAAAGTTTAAACAATTTTAAAATATCACTATATTTAGGCGAGTAAACGAAAAATGTTCGTCTCAGACTCTAAAACCGCAGAAATCGTATTTCAAGTTGAAATACGCCTTGGTACCATATCTCACCTAAAGTAAATGGTAGAATCAAACTTTAACCAAACGTAATGTTTGTACCTAGTATAAAGTTAAAAAGTTTAAACAATTTTAAAATATCACTATATTTAGGCGAGTAAACGAAAAATGTTCATTTCAGACTCTAAAAACGTAGAAATCGTGTTTCAAGTTGAAATACGCCTTGTAAACGAAAAATGTTTATTTCAGACTCTAATAACGTAGAAATCGTGTTTCAAGTTGAAATACGCCTTGGGACCATATCTCACCTAAAGTAAATGGTAGAATCAAACTTTAACCAAACGTAATGTTTGTACCTAGGGTAAAGTTAAAAAGTTTAAACAATTTGAAAATATCACTATATTTAGGCGAGTAAACGAAAAATGTTCATTTCAGACTCTAAAAACGTAGAAATCGTGTTTCAAGTTGAAATACGCCTTGTAAACGAAAAATGTTTATTTCAGACTCTAATAACGTACAAATCGTGTTTCAAGTTGAAATACGCCTTGGGACCATATCTCACCTAAAGTAAATGGTAGAATCAAACCTTAACCAAACGTAATGTTTGTACCTAGGGTAAAGTTAAAAAGTTTAAACAATTTGAAAATATCACTATATTTAGGCGAGTAAACGAAAAATGTTCGTTTCAGACTCTAAAAACGTAGAAATCGTGTTTCAAGTTGAAATACGCCTTGTAAACGAAAAATGTTTATTTCAGACTCTAATAACGTAGAAATCGTGTTTCAAGTTGAAATACGCCTTGGGACCATATCTCACCTAAAGTAAATGGTAGAATCAAACTTTAACCAAACGTAATGTTTGTACCTAGTATAAAGTTAAAAAGTTTAAACAATTTTAAAATATCACTATATTTAGGCGAGTAAACGAAAAATGTTCATTTCAGACTCTAAAAACGTAGAAATCGTGTTTCAAGTTGAAATACGCCTTGTAAACGAAAAATGTTTATTTCAGACTCTAATAACGTAGAAATCGTGTTTCAAGTTGAAATACGCCTTGGGACCATATCTCACCTAAAGTAAATGGTAGAATCAAACTTTAACCAAACGTAATGTTTGTACCTAGGGTAAAGTTAAAAAGTTTAAACAATTTGAAAATATCACTATATTTAGGCGAGTAAACGAAAAATGTTCATTTCAGACTCTAAAAACGTAGAAATCGTGTTTCAAGTTGAAATACGCCTTGTAAACGAAAAATGTTTATTTCAGACTCTAATAACGTAGAAATCGTGTTTCAAGTTGAAATACGCCTTGGGACCATATCTCACCTAAAGTAAATGGTAGAATCAAACTTTAACCAAACGTAATGTTTGTACCTAGGGTAAAGTTAAAAAGTTTAAACAATTTGAAAATATCACTATATTTAGGCGAGTAAACGAAAAATGTTCGTCTCAGACTCTAAAACCGCAGAAATCGTATTTCAAGTTGAAATACGCCTTGGTACCATATCTCACCTAAAGTAAATGGTAGAATCAAACTTTAACCAAACGTAATGTTTGTACCTAGTATAAAGTTAAAAAGTTTAAACAATTTTAAAATATCACTATATTTAGGCGAGTAAACGAAAAATGTTCATTTCAGACTCTAAAAACGTAGAAATCGTGTTTCAAGTTGAAATACGCCTTGTAAACGAAAAATGTTTATTTCAGACTCTAATAACGTAGAAATCGTGTTTCAAGTTGAAATACGCCTTGGGACCATATCTCACCTAAAGTAAATGGTAGAATCAAACTTTAACCAAACGTAATGTTTGTACCTAGGGTAAAGTTAAAAAGTTTAAACAATTTGAAAATATCACTATATTTAGGCGAGTAAACGAAAAATGTTCATTTCAGACTCTAAAAACGTAGAAATCGTGTTTCAAGTTGAAATACGCCTTGTAAACGAAAAATGTTTATTTCAGACTCTAATAACGTAGAAATCGTGTTTCAAGTTGAAATACGCCTTGGGACCATATCTCACCTAAAGTAAATGGTAGAATCAAACTTTAACCAAACGTAATGTTTGTACCTAGGGTAAAGTTAAAAAGTTTAAACAATTTGAAAATATCACTATTTTTAGGCGAGTAAACGAAAAATATTCGTCTCAGACTCTAAAACCGCAGAAATCGTGTTTCAAGTTGAAATACGCCTTGGTACCATATCTCACCTAAAGTAAATGGTAGAATCAAACTTTAACCAAACGTAATGTTTGTACCTAGTATAAAGTTAAAAAGTTTAAACAATTTTAAAATATCACTATATTTAGGCGAGTAAACGAAAAATGTTCATTTCAGACTCTAAAAACGTAGAAATCGTGTTTCAAGTTGAAATACGCCTTGTAAACGAAAAATGTTTATTTCAGACTCTAATAACGTAGAAATCGTGTTTCAAGTTGAAATACGCCTTGGGACCATATCTCACCTAAAGTAAATGGTAGAATCAAACTTTAACCAAACGTAATGTTTGTACCTAGGGTAAAGTTAAAAAGTTTAAACAATTTGAAAATATCACTATATTTAGGCGAGTAAACGAAAAATGTTCATTTCAGACTCTAAAAACGTAGAAATCGTGTTTCAAGTTGAAATACGCCTTGTAAACGAAAAATGTTTATTTCAGACTCTAATAACGTAGAAATCGTGTTTCAAGTTGAAATACGCCTTGGGACCATATCTCACCTAAAGTAAATGGTAGAATCAAACTTTAACCAAACGTAATGTTTGTACCTAGGGTAAAGTTAAAAAATTTAAACAATTTGAAAATATCACTATTTTTAGGCGAGTAAACGAAAAATATTCGTCTCAGACTCTAAAACCGCAGAAATCGTGTTTCAAGTTGAAATACGCCTTGGTACCATATCTCACCTAAAGTAAATGGTAGAATCAAACTTTAACCAAACGTAATGTTTGTACCTAGTATAAAGTTAAAAAGTTTAAACAATTTTAAAATATCACTATATTTAGGCGAGTAAACGAAAAATGTTCGTCTCAGACTCTAAAACCGCAGAAATCGTATTTCAAGTTGAAATACGCCTTGGTACCATATCTCACCTAAAGTAAATGGTAGAATCAAACTTTAACCAAACGTAATGTTTGTACCTAGTATAAAGTTAAAAAGTTTAAACAATTTTAAAATATCACTATATTTAGGCGAGTAAACGAAAAATGTTCATTTCAGACTCTAAAAACGTAGAAATCGTGTTTCAAGTTGAAATACGCCTTGTAAACGAAAAATGTTTATTTCAGACTCTAATAACGTAGAAATCGTGTTTCAAGTTGAAATACGCCTTGGGACCATATCTCACCTAAAGTAAATGGTAGAATCAAACTTTAACCAAACGTAATGTTTGTACCTAGGGTAAAGTTAAAAAGTTTAAACAATTTGAAAATATCACTATATTTAGGCGAGTAAACGAAAAATGTTCATTTCAGACTCTAAAAACGTAGAAATCGTGTTTCAAGTTGAAATACGCCTTGTAAACGAAAAATGTTTATTTCAGACTCTAATAACGTAGAAATCGTGTTTCAAGTTGAAATACGCCTTGGGACCATATCTCACCTAAAGTAAATGGTAGAATCAAACTTTAACCAAACGTAATGTTTGTACCTAGGGTAAAGTTAAAAAGTTTAAACAATTTGAAAATATCACTATTTTTAGGCGAGTAAACGAAAAATATTCGTCTCAGACTCTAAAACCGCAGAAATCGTGTTTCAAGTTGAAATACGCCTTGGTACCATATCTCACCTAAAGTAAATGGTAGAATCAAACTTTAACCAAACGTAATGTTTGTACCTAGTATAAAGTTAAAAAGTTTAAACAATTTTAAAATATCACTATATTTAGGCGAGTAAACGAAAAATGTTCGTCTCAGACTCTAAAACCGCAGAAATCGTATTTCAAGTTGAAATACGCCTTGGTACCATATCTCACCTAAAGTAAATGGTAGAATCAAACTTTAACCAAACGTAATGTTTGTACCTAGTATAAAGTTAAAAAGTTTAAACAATTTTAAAATATCACTATATTTAGGCGAGTAAACGAAAAATGTTCATTTCAGACTCTAAAAACGTAGAAATCGTGTTTCAAGTTGAAATACGCCTTGTAAACGAAAAATGTTTATTTCAGACTCTAATAACGTAGAAATCGTGTTTCAAGTTGAAATACGCCTTGGGACCATATCTCACCTAAAGTAAATGGTAGAATCAAACTTTAACCAAACGTAATGTTTGTACCTAGGGTAAAGTTAAAAAGTTTAAACAATTTGAAAATATCACTATATTTAGGCGAGTAAACGAAAAATGTTCATTTCAGACTCTAAAAACGTAGAAATCGTGTTTCAAGTTGAAATACGCCTTGTAAACGAAAAATGTTTATTTCAGACTCTAATAACGTAGAAATCGTGTTTCAAGTTGAAATACGCCTTGGGACCATATCTCACCTAAAGTAAATGGTAGAATCAAACTTTAACCAAACGTAATGTTTGTACCTAGGGTAAAGTTAAAAAGTTTAAACAATTTGAAAATATCACTATATTTAGGCGAGTAAACGAAAAATGTTCGTCTCAGACTCTAAAACCGCAGAAATCGTGTTTCAAGTTGAAATACGCCTTGGGACCATATCTCACCTAAAGTAAATGGTAGAATCAAACTTTAACCAAACGTAATGTTTGTACCTAGGGTAAAGTTAAAAAGTTTAAACAATTTGAAAATATCACTATATTTAGGCGAGTAAACGAAAAATGTTCGTCTCAGACTCTAAAACCGCAGAAATCGTGTTTCAAGTTGAAATACGCCTTGGGACCATATCTCACCTAAAGTAAATGGTAGAATCAAACTTTAACCAAACGTAATGTTTGTACCTAGGGTAAAGTTAAAAAGTTTAAACAATTTGAAAATATCACTATTTTTAGGCGAGTAAACGAAAAATATTCGTCTCAGATTCTAAAACCGCAGAAATCGTGTTTCAAGTTGAAATACGCCTTGGTACCATATCTCACCTAAAGTAAATGGTAGAATCAAACTTTAACCAAACGTAATGTTTGTACCTAGTATAAAGTTAAAAAGTTTAAACAATTTTAAAATATCACTATATTTAGGCGAGTAAACGAAAAATGTTCGTCTCAGACTCTAAAACCGCAGAAATCGTATTTCAAGTTGAAATACGCCTTGGTACCATATCTCACCTAAAGTAAATGGTAGAATCAAACTTTAACCAAACGTAATGTTTGTACCTAGTATAAAGTTAAAAAGTTTAAACAATTTTAAAATATCACTATATTTAGGCGAGTAAACGAAAAATGTTCATTTCAGACTCTAAAAACGTAGAAATCGTGTTTCAAGTTGAAATACGCCTTGTAAACGAAAAATGTTTATTTCAGACTCTAATAACGTAGAAATCGTGTTTCAAGTTGAAATACGCCTTGGGACCATATCTCACCTAAAGTAAATGGTAGAATCAAACTTTAACCAAACGTAATGTTTGTACCTAGGGTAAAGTTAAAAAGTTTAAACAATTTGAAAATATCACTATATTTAGGCGAGTAAACGAAAAATGTTCATTTCAGACTCTAAAAACGTAGAAATCGTGTTTCAAGTTGAAATACGCCTTGTAAACGAAAAATGTTTATTTCAGACTCTAATAACGTAGAAATCGTGTTTCAAGTTGAAATACGCCTTGGGACCATATCTCACCTAAAGTAAATGGTAGAATCAAACTTTAACCAAACGTAATGTTTGTACCTAGGGTAAAGTTAAAAAGTTTAAACAATTTTAAAATATCACTATATTTAGGCGAGTAAACGAAAAATGTTCATTTCAGACTCTAAAAACGTAGAAATCGTGTTTCAAGTTGAAATACGCCTTGTAAACGAAAAATGTTTATTTCAGACTCTAATAACGTAGAAATCGTGTTTCAAGTTGAAATACGCCTTGGGACCATATCTCACCTAAAGTAAATGGTAGAATCAAACTTTAACCAAACGTAATGTTTGTACCTAGGGTAAAGTTAAAAAGTTTAAACAATTTGAAAATATCACTATTTTTAGGCGAGTAAACGAAAAATATTCGTCTCAGACTCTAAAACCGCAGAAATCGTGTTTCAAGTTGAAATACGCCTTGGTACCATATCTCACCTAAAGTAAATGGTAGAATCAAACTTTAACCAAACGTAATGTTTGTACCTAGTATAAAGTTAAAAAGTTTAAACAATTTTAAAATATCACTATATTTAGGCGAGTAAACGAAAAATGTTCGTCTCAGACTCTAAAACCGCAGAAATCGTATTTCAAGTTGAAATACGCCTTGGTACCATATCTCACCTAAAGTAAATGGTAGAATCAAACTTTAACCAAACGTAATGTTTGTACCTAGTATAAAGTTAAAAAGTTTAAACAATTTTAAAATATCACTATATTTAGGCGAGTAAACGAAAAATGTTCATTTCAGACTCTAAAAACGTAGAAATCGTGTTTCAAGTTGAAATACGCCTTGTAAACGAAAAATGTTTATTTCAGACTCTAATAACGTAGAAATCGTGTTTCAAGTTGAAATACGCCTTGGGACCATATCTCACCTAAAGTAAATGGTAGAATCAAACTTTAACCAAACGTAATGTTTGTACCTAGGGTAAAGTTAAAAAGTTTAAACAATTTGAAAATATCACTATATTTAGGCGAGTAAACGAAAAATGTTCATTTCAGACTCTAAAAACGTAGAAATCGTGTTTCAAGTTGAAATACGCCTTGTAAACGAAAAATGTTTATTTCAGACTCTAATAACGTAGAAATCGTGTTTCAAGTTGAAATACGCCTTGGGACCATATCTCACCTAAAGTAAATGGTAGAATCAAACTTTAACCAAACGTAATGTTTGTACCTAGGGTAAAGTTAAAAAGTTTAAACAATTTGAAAATATCACTATATTTAGGCGAGTAAACGAAAAATGTTCGTTTTAGACTCTAAAACCGCAGAAATCGTGTTTCAAGTTGAAATACGCCTTGGGACCATATCTCACCTAAAGTAAATGGTAGAATCAAACTTTAACCAAACGTAATGTTTGTACCTAGTATAAAGTTAAAAAGTTTAAACAATTTTAAAATATCACTATATTTAGGCGAGTAAACGAAAAATGTTCATTTCAGACTCTAAAAACGTAGAAATCGTGTTTCAAGTTGAAATACGCCTTGTAAACGAAAAATGTTTATTTCAGACTCTAATAACGTAGAAATCGTGTTTCAAGTTGAAATACGCCTTGGGACCATATCTCACCTAAAGTAAATGGTAGAATCAAACTTTAACCAAACGTAATGTTTGTACCTAGGGTAAAGTTAAAAAGTTTAAACAATTTGAAAATATCACTATATTTAGGCGAGTAAACGAAAAATGTTCGTCTCAGACTCTAAAACCGCAGAAATCGTGTTTCAAGTTGAAATACGCCTTGGGACCATATCTCACCTAAAGTAAATGGTAGAATCAAACTTTAACCAAACGTAATGTTTGTACCTAGTATAAAGTTAAAAAGTTTTATCAATTTTAAAATATCACTATATTTAGGCGAGTAAACGAAAAATGTTCATTTCAGACTCTAAAAACGTAGAAATCGTGTTTCAAGTTGAAATACGCCTTGTAAACGAAAAATGTTTATTTCAGACTCTAATAACGTAGAAATCGTGTTTCAAGTTGAAATACGCCTTGGGACCATATCTCACCTAAAGTAAATGGTAGAATCAAACTTTAACCAAACGTAATGTTTGTACCTAGGGTAAAGTTAAAAAGTTTAAACAATTTGAAAATATCACTATATTTAGGCGAGTAAACGAAAAATGTTCATTTCAGACTCTAAAAACGTAGAAATCGTGTTTCAAGTTGAAATACGCCTTGTAAACGAAAAATGTTTATTTCAGACTCTAAAACCGCAGAAATCGTATTTCAAGTTGAAATACGCCTTGGTACCATATCTCACCTAAAGTAAATGGTAGAATCAAACTTTAACCAAACGTAATGTTTGTACCTAGTATAAAGTTAAAAAGTTTAAACAATTTTAAAATATCACTATATTTAGGCGAGTAAACGAAAAATGTTCATTTCAGACTCTAAAAACGTAGAAATCGTGTTTCAAGTTGAAATACGCCTTGTAAACGAAAAATGTTTATTTCAGACTCTAATAACGTAGAAATCGTGTTTCAAGTTGAAATACGCCTTGGGACCATATCTCACCTAAAGTAAATGGTAGAATCAAACTTTAACCAAACGTAATGTTTGTACCTAGGGTAAAGTTAAAAAGTTTAAACAATTTGAAAATATCACTATATTTAGGCGAGTAAACGAAAAATGTTCATTTCAGACTCTAAAAACGTAGAAATCGTGTTTCAAGTTGAAATACGCCTTGTAAACGAAAAATGTTTATTTCAGACTCTAATAACGTAGAAATCGTGTTTCAAGTTGAAATACGCCTTGGGACCATATCTCACCTAAAGTAAATGGTAGAATCAAACTTTAACCAAACGTAATGTTTGTACCTAGGGTAAAGTTAAAAAGTTTAAACAATTTGAAAATATCACTATTTTTAGGCGAGTAAACGAAAAATATTCGTCTCAGACTCTAAAACCGCAGAAATCGTGTTTCTAGTTGAAATACGCCTTGGTACCATATCTCACCTAAAGTAAATGGTAGAATCAAACTTTAACCAAACGTAATGTTTGTACCTAGTATAAAGTTAAAAAGTTTAAACAATTTTAAAATATCACTATATTTAGGCGAGTAAACGAAAAATGTTCATTTCAGACTCTAAAAACGTAGAAATCGTGTTTCAAGTTGAAATACGCCTTGGTACCATATCTCACCTAAAGTAAATGGTAGAATCAAACTTTAACCAAACGTAATGTTTGTACCTAGTATAAAGTTAAAAAGTTTAAACAATTTTAAAATATCACTATATTTAGGCGAGTAAACGAAAAATGTTCATTTCAGACTCTAAAAACGTAGAAATCGTGTTTCAAGTTGAAATACGCCTTGTAAACGAAAAATGTTTATTTCAGACTCTAATAACGTAGAAATCGTGTTTCAAGTTGAAATACGCCTTGGGACCATATCTCACCTAAAGTAAATGGTAGAATCAAACTTTAACCAAACGTAATGTTTGTACCTAGGGTAAAGTTAAAAAGTTTAAACAATTTGAAAATATCACTATATTTAGGCGAGTAAACGAAAAATGTTCATTTCAGACTCTAAAAACGTAGAAATCGTGTTTCAAGTTGAAATACGCCTTGTAAACGAAAAATGTTTATTTCAGACTCTAATAACGTAGAAATCGTGTTTCAAGTTGAAATACGCCTTGGGACCATATCTCACCTAAAGTAAATGGTAGAATCAAACTTTAACCAAACGTAATGTTTGTACCTAGGGTAAAGTTAAAAAGTTTAAACAATTTGAAAATATCACTATATTTAGGCGAGTAAACGAAAAATGTTCGTTTCAGACTCTAAAAACGTAGAAATCGTGTTTCAAGTTGAAATACGCCTTGTAAACGAAAAATGTTTATTTCAGACTCTAATAACGTAGAAATCGTGTTTCAAGTTGAAATACGCCTTGGGACCATATCTCACCTAAAGTAAATGGTAGAATCAAACTTTAACCAAACGTAATGTTTGTACCTAGTATAAAGTTAAAAAGTTTAAACAATTTTAAAATATCACTATATTTAGGCGAGTAAACGAAAAATGTTCATTTCAGACTCTAAAAACGTAGAAATCGTGTTTCAAGTTGAAATACGCCTTGGGACCATATCTCACCTAAAGTAAATGGTAGAATCAAACTTTAACCAAACGTAATGTTTGTACCTAGGGTAAAGTTAAAAAGTTTAAACAATTTGAAAATATCACTATATTTAGGCGAGTAAACGAAAAATGTTCGTTTCAGACTCTAAAAACGTAGAAATCGTGTTTCAAGTTGAAATACGCCTTGTAAACGAAAAATGTTTATTTCAGACTCTAATAACGTAGAAATCGTGTTTCAAGTTGAAATACGCCTTGGGACCATATCTCACCTAAAGTAAATGGTAGAATCAAACTTTAACCAAACGTAATGTTTGTACCTAGGGTAAAGTTAAAAAGTTTAAACAATTTGAAAATATCACTATATTTAGGCGAGTAAACGAAAAATGTTCATTTCAGACTCTAAAAACGTAGAAATCGTGTTTCAAGTTGAAATACGCCTTGTAAACGAAAAATGTTTATTTCAGACTCTAATAACGTAGAAATCGTGTTTCAAGTTGAAATACGCCTTGGGACCATATCTCACCTAAAGTAAATGGTAGAATCAAACTTTAACCAAACGTAATGTTTGTACCTAGGGTAAAGTTAAAAAGTTTAAACAATTTGAAAATATCACTATTTTTAGGCGAGTAAACGAAAAATATTCGTCTCAGACTCTAAAACCGCAGAAATCGTGTTTCAAGTTGAAATACGCCTTGGTACCATATCTCACCTAAAGTAAATGGTAGAATCAAACTTTAACCAAACGTAATGTTTGTACCTAGTATAAAGTTAAAAAGTTTAAACAATTTTAAAATATCACTATATTTAGGCGAGTAAACGAAAAATGTTCATTTCAGACTCTAAAAACGTAGAAATCGTGTTTCAAGTTGAAATACGCCTTGTAAACGAAAAATGTTTATTTCAGACTCTAATAACGTAGAAATCGTGTTTCAAGTTGAAATACGCCTTGGGACCATATCTCACCTAAAGTAAATGGTAGAATCAAACTTTAACCAAACGTAATGTTTGTACCTAGGGTAAAGTTAAAAAGTTTAAACAATTTGAAAATATCACTATTTTTAGGCGAGTAAACGAAAAATATTCGTCTCAGACTCTAAAACCGCAGAAATCGTGTTTCAAGTTGAAATACGCCTTGGTACCATATCTCACCTAAAGTAAATGGTAGAATCAAACTTTAACCAAACGTAATGTTTGTACCTAGTATAAAGTTAAAAAGTTTAAACAATTTTAAAATATCACTATATTTAGGCGAGTAAACGAAAAATGTTCGTCTCAGACTCTAAAACCGCAGAAATCGTGTTTCAAGTTGAAATACGCCTTGGGACCATATCTCACCTAAAGTAAATGGTAGAATCAAACTTTAACCAAACGTAATGTTTGTACCTAGGGTAAAGTTAAAAAGTTTAAACAATTTGAAAATATCACTATATTTAGGCGAGTAAACGATAAATGTTCGTCTCAGACTCTAAAACCGCAGAAATCGTGTTTCAAGTTGAAATACGCCTTGGGACCATATCTCACCTAAAGTAAATGGTAGAATCAAACTTTAACCAAACGTAATGTTTGTACCTAGGGTAAAGTTAAAAAGTTTAAACAATTTGAAAATATCACTATTTTTAGGCGAGTAAACGAAAAATATTCGTCTCAGATTCTAAAACCGCAGAAATCGTGTTTCAAGTTGAAATACGCCTTGGTACCATATCTCACCTAAAGTAAATGGTAGAATCAAACTTTAACCAAACGTAATGTTTGTACCTAGTATAAAGTTAAAAAGTTTAAACAATTTTAAAATATCACTATATTTAGGCGAGTAAACGAAAAATGTTCATTTCAGACTCTAAAAACGTAGAAATCGTGTTTCAAGTTGAAATACGCCTTGTAAACGAAAAATGTTTATTTCAGACTCTAATAACGTAGAAATCGTGTTTCAAGTTGAAATACGCCTTGGGACCATATCTCACCTAAAGTAAATGGTAGAATCAAACTTTAACCAAACGTAATGTTTGTACCTAGTATAAAGTTAAAAAGTTTAAACAATTTTAAAATATCACTATATTTAGGCGAGTAAACGAAAAATGTTCATTTCAGACTCTAAAAACGTAGAAATCGTGTTTCAAGTTGAAATACGCCTTGGGACCATATCTCACCTAAAGTAAATGGTAGAATCAAACTTTAACCAAACGTAATGTTTGTACCTAGGGTAAAGTTAAAAAGTTTAAACAATTTGAAAATATCACTATATTTAGGCGAGTAAACGAAAAATGTTCGTCTCAGACTCTAAAACCGCAGAAATCGTATTTCAAGTTGAAATACGCCTTGGTACCATATCTCACCTAAAGTAAATGGTAGAATCAAACTTTAACCAAACGTAATGTTTGTACCTAGTATAAAGTTAAAAAGTTTAAACAATTTTAAAATATCACTATATTTAGGCGAGTAAACGAAAAATGTTCATTTCAGACTCTAAAAACGTAGAAATCGTGTTTCAAGTTGAAATACGCCTTGTAAACGAAAAATGTTTATTTCAGACTCTAATAACGTAGAAATCGTGTTTCAAGTTGAAATACGCCTTGGGACCATATCTCACCTAAAGTAAATGGTAGAATCAAACTTTAACCAAACGTAATGTTTGTACCTAGGGTAAAGTTAAAAAGTTTAAACAATTTGAAAATATCACTATATTTAGGCGAGTAAACGAAAAATGTTCATTTCAGACTCTAAAAACGTAGAAATCGTGTTTCAAGTTGAAATACGCCTTGTAAACGAAAAATGTTTATTTCAGACTCTAATAACGTAGAAATCGTGTTTCAAGTTGAAATACGCCTTGGGACCATATCTCACCTAAAGTAAATGGTAGAATCAAACTTTAACCAAACGTAATGTTTGTACCTAGGGTAAAGTTAAAAAGTTTAAACAATTTGAAAATATCACTATATTTAGGCGAGTAAACGAAAAATGTTCGTTTTAGACTCTAAAACCGCAGAAATCGTGTTTCAAGTTGAAATACGCCTTGGGACCATATCTCACCTAAAGTAAATGGTAGAATCAAACTTTAACCAAACGTAATGTTTGTACCTAGGGTAAAGTTAAAAAGTTTAAACAATTTGAAAATATCACTATATTTAGGCGAGTAAACGAAAAATGTTCGTCTCAGACTCTAAAACCGCAGAAATCGTGTTTCAAGTTGAAATACGCCTTGGGACCATATCTCACCTAAAGTAAATGGTAGAATCAAACTTTAACCAAACGTAATGTTTGTACCTAGGGTAAAGTTAAAAAGTTTAAACAATTTTAAAATATCACTATATTTAGGCGAGTAAACGAAAAATGTTCGTCTCAGACTCTAAAACCGCAGAAATCGTGTTTCAAGTTGAAATACGCCTTGGGACCATATCTCACCTAAAGTAAATGGTAGAATCAAACTTTAACCAAACGTAATGTTTGTACCTAGGGTAAAGTTAAAAAGTTTAAACAATTTGAAAATATCACTATATTTAGGCGAGTAAACGAAAAATGTTCGTCTCAGACTCTAAAACCGCAGAAATCGTGTTTCAAGTTGAAATACGCCTTGGGACCATATCTCACCTAAAGTAAATGGTAGAATCAAACTTTAACCAAACGTAATGTTTGTACCTAGGGTAAAGTTAAAAAGTTTAAACAATTTGAAAATATCACTATTTTTAGGCGAGTAAACGAAAAATATTCGTCTCAGATTCTAAAACCGCAGAAATCGTGTTTCAAGTTGAAATACGCCTTGGTACCATATCTCACCTAAAGTAAATGGTAGAATCAAACTTTAACCAAACGTAATGTTTGTACCTAGTATAAAGTTAAAAAGTTTAAACAATTTTAAAATATCACTATATTTAGGCGAGTAAACGAAAAATGTTCATTTCAGACTCTAAAAACGTAGAAATCGTGTTTCAAGTTGAAATACGCCTTGTAAACGAAAAATGTTTATTTCAGACTCTAATAACGTAGAAATCGTGTTTCAAGTTGAAATACGCCTTGGGACCATATCTCACCTAAAGTAAATGGTAGAATCAAACTTTAACCAAACGTAATGTTTGTACCTAGGGTAAAGTTAAAAAGTTTAAACAATTTGAAAATATCACTATATTTAGGCGAGTAAACGAAAAATGTTCATTTCAGACTCTAAAAACGTAGAAATCGTGTTTCAAGTTGAAATACGCCTTGTAAACGAAAAATGTTTATTTCAGACTCTAATAACGTAGAAATCGTGTTTCAAGTTGAAATACGCCTTGGGACCATATCTCACCTAAAGTAAATGGTAGAATCAAACTTTAACCAAACGTAATGTTTGTACCTAGGGTAAAGTTAAAAAGTTTAAACAATTTGAAAATATCACTATATTTAGGCGAGTAAACGAAAAATGTTCGTCTCAGACTCTAAAACCGCAGAAATCGTATTTCAAGTTGAAATACGCCTTGGTACCATATCTCACCTAAAGTAAATGGTAGAATCAAACTTTAACCAAACGTAATGTTTGTACCTAGTATAAAGTTAAAAAGTTTAAACAATTTTAAAATATCACTATATTTAGGCGAGTAAACGAAAAATGTTCATTTCAGACTCTAAAAACGTAGAAATCGTGTTTCAAGTTGAAATACGCCTTGGTACCATATCTCACCTAAAGTAAATGGTAGAATCAAACTTTAACCAAACGTAATGTTTGTACCTAGTATAAAGTTAAAAAGTTTAAACAATTTTAAAATATCACTATATTTAGGCGAGTAAACGAAAAATGTTCATTTCAGACTCTAAAAACGTAGAAATCGTGTTTCAAGTTGAAATACGCCTTGTAAACGAAAAATGTTTATTTCAGACTCTAATAACGTAGAAATCGTGTTTCAAGTTGAAATACGCCTTGGGACCATATCTCACCTAAAGTAAATGGTAGAATCAAACTTTAACCAAACGTAATGTTTGTACCTAGGGTAAAGTTAAAAAGTTTAAACAATTTGAAAATATCACTATATTTAGGCGAGTAAACGAAAAATGTTCATTTCAGACTCTAAAAACGTAGAAATCGTGTTTCAAGTTGAAATACGCCTTGTAAACGAAAAATGTTTATTTCAGACTCTAATAACGTAGAAATCGTGTTTCAAGTTGAAATACGCCTTGGGACCATATCTCACCTAAAGTAAATGGTAGAATCAAACTTTAACCAAACGTAATGTTTGTACCTAGGGTAAAGTTAAAAAGTTTAAACAATTTGAAAATATCACTATATTTAGGCGAGTAAACGAAAAATGTTCGTTTCAGACTCTAAAAACGTAGAAATCGTGTTTCAAGTTGAAATACGCCTTGTAAACGAAAAATGTTTATTTCAGACTCTAATAACGTAGAAATCGTGTTTCAAGTTGAAATACGCCTTGGGACCATATCTCACCTAAAGTAAATGGTAGAATCAAACTTTAACCAAACGTAATGTTTGTACCTAGTATAAAGTTAAAAAGTTTAAACAATTTTAAAATATCACTATATTTAGGCGAGTAAACGAAAAATGTTCATTTCAGACTCTAAAAACGTAGAAATCGTGTTTCAAGTTGAAATACGCCTTGGGACCATATCTCACCTAAAGTAAATGGTAGAATCAAACTTTAACCAAACGTAATGTTTGTACCTAGGGTAAAGTTAAAAAGTTTAAACAATTTGAAAATATCACTATATTTAGGCGAGTAAACGAAAAATGTTCGTTTCAGACTCTAAAAACGTAGAAATCGTGTTTCAAGTTGAAATACGCCTTGTAAACGAAAAATGTTTATTTCAGACTCTAATAACGTAGAAATCGTGTTTCAAGTTGAAATACGCCTTGGGACCATATCTCACCTAAAGTAAATGGTAGAATCAAACTTTAACCAAACGTAATGTTTGTACCTAGGGTAAAGTTAAAAAGTTTAAACAATTTGAAAATATCACTATATTTAGGCGAGTAAACGAAAAATGTTCATTTCAGACTCTAAAAACGTAGAAATCGTGTTTCAAGTTGAAATACGCCTTGTAAACGAAAAATGTTTATTTCAGACTCTAATAACGTAGAAATCGTGTTTCAAGTTGAAATACGCCTTGGGACCATATCTCACCTAAAGTAAATGGTAGAATCAAACTTTAACCAAACGTAATGTTTGTACCTAGGGTAAAGTTAAAAAGTTTAAACAATTTGAAAATATCACTATTTTTAGGCGAGTAAACGAAAAATATTCGTCTCAGACTCTAAAACCGCAGAAATCGTGTTTCAAGTTGAAATACGCCTTGGTACCATATCTCACCTAAAGTAAATGGTAGAATCAAACTTTAACCAAACGTAATGTTTGTACCTAGTATAAAGTTAAAAAGTTTAAACAATTTTAAAATATCACTATATTTAGGCGAGTAAACGAAAAATGTTCGTCTCAGACTCTAAAACCGCAGAAATCGTATTTCAAGTTGAAATACGCCTTGGTACCATATCTCACCTAAAGTAAATGGTAGAATCAAACTTTAACCAAACGTAATGTTTGTACCTAGTATAAAGTTAAAAAGTTTAAACAATTTTAAAATATCACTATATTTAGGCGAGTAAACGAAAAATGTTCATTTCAGACTCTAAAAACGTAGAAATCGTGTTTCAAGTTGAAATACGCCTTGTAAACGAAAAATGTTTATTTCAGACTCTAATAACGTAGAAATCGTGTTTCAAGTTGAAATACGCCTTGGGACCATATCTCACCTAAAGTAAATGGTAGAATCAAACTTTAACCAAACGTAATGTTTGTACCTAGGGTAAAGTTAAAAAGTTTAAACAATTTGAAAATATCACTATATTTAGGCGAGTAAACGAAAAATGTTCATTTCAGACTCTAAAAACGTAGAAATCGTGTTTCAAGTTGAAATACGCCTTGTAAACGAAAAATGTTTATTTCAGACTCTAATAACGTAGAAATCGTGTTTCAAGTTGAAATACGCCTTGGGACCATATCTCACCTAAAGTAAATGGTAGAATCAAACTTTAACCAAACGTAATGTTTGTACCTAGGGTAAAGTTAAAAAGTTTAAACAATTTGAAAATATCACTATATTTAGGCGAGTAAACGAAAAATGTTCGTTTCAGACTCTAAAAACGTAGAAATCGTGTTTCAAGTTGAAATACGCCTTGTAAACGAAAAATGTTTATTTCAGACTCTAATAACGTAGAAATCGTGTTTCAAGTTGAAATACGCCTTGGGACCATATCTCACCTAAAGTAAATGGTAGAATCAAACTTTAACCAAACGTAATGTTTGTACCTAGTATAAAGTTAAAAAGTTTAAACAATTTTAAAATATCACTATATTTAGGCGAGTAAACGAAAAATGTTCATTTCAGACTCTAAAAACGTAGAAATCGTGTTTCAAGTTGAAATACGCCTTGTAAACGAAAAATGTTTATTTCAGACTCTAATAACGTAGAAATCGTGTTTCAAGTTGAAATACGCCTTGGGACCATATCTCACCTAAAGTAAATGGTAGAATCAAACTTTAACCAAACGTAATGTTTGTACCTAGGGTAAAGTTAAAAAGTTTAAACAATTTGAAAATATCACTATTTTTAGGCGAGTAAACGAAAAATATTCGTCTCAGACTCTAAAACCGCAGAAATCGTGTTTCAAGTTGAAATACGCCTTGGTACCATATCTCACCTAAAGTAAATGGTAGAATCAAACTTTAACCAAACGTAATGTTTGTACCTAGTATAAAGTTAAAAAGTTTAAACAATTTTAAAATATCACTATATTTAGGCGAGTAAACGAAAAATGTTCGTCTCAGACTCTAAAACCGCAGAAAACGTATTTCAAGTTGAAATACGCCTTGGTACCATATCTCACCTAAAGTAAATGGTAGAATCAAACTTTAACCAAACGTAATGTTTGTACCTAGTATAAAGTTAAAAAGTTTAAACAATTTTAAAATATCACTATATTTAGGCGAGTAAACGAAAAATGTTCATTTCAGACTCTAAAAACGTAGAAATCGTGTTTCAAGTTGAAATACGCCTTGTAAACGAAAAATGTTTATTTCAGACTCTAATAACGTAGAAATCGTGTTTCAAGTTGAAATACGCCTTGGGACCATATCTCACCTAAAGTAAATGGTAGAATCAAACTTTAACCAAACGTAATGTTTGTACCTAGGGTAAAGTTAAAAAGTTTAAACAATTTGAAAATATCACTATATTTAGGCGAGTAAACGAAAAATGTTCATTTCAGACTCTAAAAACGTAGAAATCGTGTTTCAAGTTGAAATACGCCTTGTAAACGAAAAATGTTTATTTCAGACTCTAATAACGTAGAAATCGTGTTTCAAGTTGAAATACGCCTTGGGACCATATCTCACCTAAAGTAAATGGTAGAATCAAACTTTAACCAAACGTAATGTTTGTACCTAGGGTAAAGTTAAAAAGTTTAAACAATTTGAAAATATCACTATATTTAGGCGAGTAAACGAAAAATGTTCGTCTCAGACTCTAAAACCGCAGAAATCGTATTTCAAGTTGAAATACGCCTTGGTACCATATCTCACCTAAAGTAAATGGTAGAATCAAACTTTAACCAAACGTAATGTTTGTACCTAGTATAAAGTTAAAAAGTTTAAACAATTTTAAAATATCACTATATTTAGGCGAGTAAACGAAAAATGTTCATTTCAGACTCTAAAAACGTAGAAATCGTGTTTCAAGTTGAAATACGCCTTGTAAACGAAAAATGTTTATTTCAGACTCTAATAACGTAGAAATCGTGTTTCAAGTTGAAATACGCCTTGGGACCATATCTCACCTAAAGTAAATGGTAGAATCAAACTTTAACCAAACGTAATGTTTGTACCTAGGGTAAAGTTAAAAAGTTTAAACAATTTGAAAATATCACTATATTTAGGCGAGTAAACGAAAAATGTTCATTTCAGACTCTAAAAACGTAGAAATCGTGTTTCAAGTTGAAATACGCCTTGTAAACGAAAAATGTTTATTTCAGACTCTAATAACGTAGAAATCGTGTTTCAAGTTGAAATACGCCTTGGGACCATATCTCACCTAAAGTAAATGGTAGAATCAAACTTTAACCAAACGTAATGTTTGTACCTAGGGTAAAGTTAAAAAGTTTAAACAATTTGAAAATATCACTATATTTAGGCGAGTAAACGAAAAATGTTCGTTTCAGACTCTAAAAACGTAGAAATCGTGTTTCAAGTTGAAATACGCCTTGTAAACGAAAAATGTTTATTTCAGACTCTAATAACGTAGAAATCGTGTTTCAAGTTGAAATACGCCTTGGGACCATATCTCACCTAAAGTAAATGGTAGAATCAAACTTTAACCAAACGTAATGTTTGTACCTATTATAAAGTTAAAAAGTTTAAACAATTTTAAAATATCACTATATTTAGGCGAGTAAACGAAAAATGTTCATTTCAGACTCTAAAAACGTAGAAATCGTGTTTCAAGTTGAAATACGCCTTGTAAACGAAAAATGTTTATTTCAGACTCTAATAACGTAGAAATCGTGTTTCAAGTTGAAATACGCCTTGGGACCATATCTCACCTAAAGTAAATGGTAGAATCAAACTTTAACCAAACGTAATGTTTGTACCTAGGGTAAAGTTAAAAAGTTTAAACAATTTGAAAATATCACTATATTTAGGCGAGTAAACGAAAAATGTTCGTTTCAGACTCTAAAAACGTAGAAATCGTGTTTCAAGTTGAAATACGCCTTGTAAACGAAAAATGTTTATTTCAGACTCTAATAACGTAGAAATCGTGTTTCAAGTTGAAATACGCCTTGGGACCATATCTCACCTAAAGTAAATGGTAGAATCAAACTTTAACCAAACGTAATGTTTGTACCTAGGGTAAAGTTAAAAAGTTTAAACAATTTGAAAATATCACTATTTTTAGGCGAGTAAACGAAAAATATTCGTCTCAGACTCTAAAACCGCAGAAATCGTGTTTCAAGTTGAAATACGCCTTGGTACCATATCTCACCTAAAGTAAATGGTAGAATCAAACTTTAACCAAACGTAATGTTTGTACCTAGTATAAAGTTAAAAAGTTTAAACAATTTTAAAATATCACTATATTTAGGCGAGTAAACGAAAAATGTTCATTTCAGACTCTAAAAACGTAGAAATCGTGTTTCAAGTTGAAATACGCCTTGGTACCATATCTCACCTAAAGTAAATGGTAGAATCAAACTTTAACCAAACGTAATGTTTGTACCTAGTATAAAGTTAAAAAGTTTAAACAATTTTAAAATATCACTATATTTAGGCGAGTAAACGAAAAATGTTCATTTCAGACTCTAAAAACGTAGAAATCGTGTTTCAAGTTGAAATACGCCTTGTAAACGAAAAATGTTTATTTCAGACTCTAATAACGTAGAAATCGTGTTTCAAGTTGAAATACGCCTTGGGACCATATCTCACCTAAAGTAAATGGTAGAATCAAACTTTAACCAAACGTAATGTTTGTACCTAGGGTAAAGTTAAAAAGTTTAAACAATTTGAAAATATCACTATATTTAGGCGAGTAAACGAAAAATGTTCATTTCAGACTCTAAAAACGTAGAAATCGTGTTTCAAGTTGAAATACGCCTTGTAAACGAAAAATGTTTATTTCAGACTCTAATAACGTAGAAATCGTGTTTCAAGTTGAAATACGCCTTGGGACCATATCTCACCTAAAGTAAATGGTAGAATCAAACTTTAACCAAACGTAATGTTTGTACCTAGGGTAAAGTTAAAAAGTTTAAACAATTTGAAAATATCACTATATTTAGGCGAGTAAACGAAAAATGTTCGTTTCAGACTCTAAAAACGTAGAAATCGTGTTTCAAGTTGAAATACGCCTTGTAAACGAAAAATGTTTATTTCAGACTCTAATAACGTAGAAATCGTGTTTCAAGTTGAAATACGCCTTGGGACCATATCTCACCTAAAGTAAATGGTAGAATCAAACTTTAACCAAACGTAATGTTTGTACCTAGTATAAAGTTAAAAAGTTTAAACAATTTTAAAATATCACTATATTTAGGCGAGTAAACGAAAAATGTTCATTTCAGACTCTAAAAACGTAGAAATCGTGTTTCAAGTTGAAATACGCCTTGGGACCATATCTCACCTAAAGTAAATGGTAGAATCAAACTTTAACCAAACGTAATGTTTGTACCTAGGGTAAAGTTAAAAAGTTTAAACAATTTGAAAATATCACTATATTTAGGCGAGTAAACGAAAAATGTTCGTTTCAGACTCTAAAAACGTAGAAATCGTGTTTCAAGTTGAAATACGCCTTGTAAACGAAAAATGTTTATTTCAGACTCTAATAACGTAGAAATCGTGTTTCAAGTTGAAATACGCCTTGGGACCATATCTCACCTAAAGTAAATGGTAGAATCAAACTTTAACCAAACGTAATGTTTGTACCTAGGGTAAAGTTAAAAAGTTTAAACAATTTGAAAATATCACTATATTTAGGCGAGTAAACGAAAAATGTTCATTTCAGACTCTAAAAACGTAGAAATCGTGTTTCAAGTTGAAATACGCCTTGTAAACGAAAAATGTTTATTTCAGACTCTAATAACGTAGAAATCGTGTTTCAAGTTGAAATACGCCTTGGGACCATATCTCACCTAAAGTAAATGGTAGAATCAAACTTTAACCAAACGTAATGTTTGTACCTAGGGTAAAGTTAAAAAGTTTAAACAATTTGAAAATATCACTATTTTTAGGCGAGTAAACGAAAAATATTCGTCTCAGACTCTAAAACCGCAGAAATCGTGTTTCAAGTTGAAATACGCCTTGGTACCATATCTCACCTAAAGTAAATGGTAGAATCAAACTTTAACCAAACGTAATGTTTGTACCTAGTATAAAGTTAAAAAGTTTAAACAATTTTAAAATATCACTATATTTAGGCGAGTAAACGAAAAATGTTCGTCTCAGACTCTAAAACCGCAGAAATCGTATTTCAAGTTGAAATACGCCTTGGTACCATATCTCACCTAAAGTAAATGGTAGAATCAAACTTTAACCAAACGTAATGTTTGTACCTAGTATAAAGTTAAAAAGTTTAAACAATTTTAAAATATCACTATATTTAGGCGAGTAAACGAAAAATGTTCATTTCAGACTCTAAAAACGTAGAAATCGTGTTTCAAGTTGAAATACGCCTTGTAAACGAAAAATGTTTATTTCAGACTCTAATAACGTAGAAATCGTGTTTCAAGTTGAAATACGCCTTGGGACCATATCTCACCTAAAGTAAATGGTAGAATCAAACTTTAACCAAACGTAATGTTTGTACCTAGGGTAAAGTTAAAAAGTTTAAACAATTTGAAAATATCACTATATTTAGGCGAGTAAACGAAAAATGTTCATTTCAGACTCTAAAAACGTAGAAATCGTGTTTCAAGTTGAAATACGCCTTGTAAACGAAAAATGTTTATTTCAGACTCTAATAACGTAGAAATCGTGTTTCAAGTTGAAATACGCCTTGGGACCATATCTCACCTAAAGTAAATGGTAGAATCAAACTTTAACCAAACGTAATGTTTGTACCTAGGGTAAAGTTAAAAAGTTTAAACAATTTGAAAATATCACTATATTTAGGCGAGTAAACGAAAAATGTTCGTTTCAGACTCTAAAAACGTAGAAATCGTGTTTCAAGTTGAAATACGCCTTGTAAACGAAAAATGTTTATTTCAGACTCTAATAACGTAGAAATCGTGTTTCAAGTTGAAATACGCCTTGGGACCATATCTCACCTAAAGTAAATGGTAGAATCAAACTTTAACCAAACGTAATGTTTGTACCTAGTATAAAGTTAAAAAGTTTAAACAATTTTAAAATATCACTATATTTAGGCGAGTAAACGAAAAATGTTCATTTCAGACTCTAAAAACGTAGAAATCGTGTTTCAAGTTGAAATACGCCTTGTAAACGAAAAATGTTTATTTCAGACTCTAATAACGTAGAAATCGTGTTTCAAGTTGAAATACGCCTTGGGACCATATCTCACCTAAAGTAAATGGTAGAATCAAACTTTAACCAAACGTAATGTTTGTACCTAGGGTAAAGTTAAAAAGTTTAAACAATTTGAAAATATCACTATTTTTAGGCGAGTAAACGAAAAATATTCGTCTCAGACTCTAAAACCGCAGAAATCGTGTTTCAAGTTGAAATACGCCTTGGTACCATATCTCACCTAAAGTAAATGGTAGAATCAAACTTTAACCAAACGTAATGTTTGTACCTAGTATAAAGTTAAAAAGTTTAAACAATTTTAAAATATCACTATATTTAGGCGAGTAAACGAAAAATGTTCGTCTCAGACTCTAAAACCGCAGAAATCGTATTTCAAGTTGAAATACGCCTTGGTACCATATCTCACCTAAAGTAAATGGTAGAATCAAACTTTAACCAAACGTAATGTTTGTACCTAGTATAAAGTTAAAAAGTTTAAACAATTTTAAAATATCACTATATTTAGGCGAGTAAACGAAAAATGTTCATTTCAGACTCTAAAAACGTAGAAATCGTGTTTCAAGTTGAAATACGCCTTGTAAACGAAAAATGTTTATTTCAGACTCTAATAACGTAGAAATCGTGTTTCAAGTTGAAATACGCCTTGGGACCATATCTCACCTAAAGTAAATGGTAGAATCAAACTTTAACCAAACGTAATGTTTGTACCTAGGGTAAAGTTAAAAAGTTTAAACAATTTGAAAATATCACTATATTTAGGCGAGTAAACGAAAAATGTTCATTTCAGACTCTAAAAACGTAGAAATCGTGTTTCAAGTTGAAATACGCCTTGTAAACGAAAAATGTTTATTTCAGACTCTAATAACGTAGAAATCGTGTTTCAAGTTGAAATACGCCTTGGGACCATATCTCACCTAAAGTAAATGGTAGAATCAAACTTTAACCAAACGTAATGTTTGTACCTAGGGTAAAGTTAAAAAGTTTAAACAATTTGAAAATATCACTATATTTAGGCGAGTAAACGAAAAATGTTCGTCTCAGACTCTAAAACCGCAGAAATCGTATTTCAAGTTGAAATACGCCTTGGTACCATATCTCACCTAAAGTAAATGGTAGAATCAAACTTTAACCAAACGTAATGTTTGTACCTAGTATAAAGTTAAAAAGTTTAAACAATTTTAAAATATCACTATATTTAGGCGAGTAAACGAAAAATGTTCATTTCAGACTCTAAAAACGTAGAAATCGTGTTTCAAGTTGAAATACGCCTTGTAAACGAAAAATGTTTATTTCAGACTCTAATAACGTAGAAATCGTGTTTCAAGTTGAAATACGCCTTGGGACCATATCTCACCTAAAGTAAATGGTAGAATCAAACTTTAACCAAACGTAATGTTTGTACCTAGGGTAAAGTTAAAAAGTTTAAACAATTTGAAAATATCACTATATTTAGGCGACTAAACGAAAAATGTTCATTTCAGACTCTAAAAACGTAGAAATCGTGTTTCAAGTTGAAATACGCCTTGTAAACGAAAAATGTTTATTTCAGACTCTAATAACGTAGAAATCGTGTTTCAAGTTGAAATACGCCTTGGGACCATATCTCACCTAAAGTAAATGGTAGAATCAAACTTTAACCAAACGTAATGTTTGTACCTAGGGTAAAGTTAAAAAGTTTAAACAATTTGAAAATATCACTATTTTTAGGCGAGTAAACGAAAAATATTCGTCTCAGACTCTAAAACCGCAGAAATCGTGTTTCAAGTTGAAATACGCCTTGGTACCATATCTCACCTAAAGTAAATGGTAGAATCAAACTTTAACCAAACGTAATGTTTGTACCTAGTATAAAGTTAAAAAGTTTAAACAATTTTAAAATATCACTATATTTAGGCGAGTAAACCAAAAATGTTCGTCTCAGACTCTAAAACCGCAGAAATCGTATTTCAAGTTGAAATACGCCTTGGTACCATATCTCACCTAAAGTAAATGGTAGAATCAAACTTTAACCAAACGTAATGTTTGTACCTAGTATAAAGTTAAAAAGTTTAAACAATTTTAAAATATCACTATATTTAGGCGAGTAAACGAAAAATGTTCATTTCAGACTCTAAAAACGTAGAAATCGTGTTTCAAGTTGAAATACGCCTTGTAAACGAAAAATGTTTATTTCAGACTCTAATAACGTAGAAATCGTGTTTCAAGTTGAAATACGCCTTGGGACCATATCTCACCTAAAGTAAATGGTAGAATCAAACTTTAACCAAACGTAATGTTTGTACCTAGGGTAAAGTTAAAAAGTTTAAACAATTTGAAAATATCACTATATTTAGGCGAGTAACCGAAAAATGTTCATTTCAGACTCTAAAAACGTAGAAATCGTGTTTCAAGTTGAAATACGCCTTGTAAACGAAAAATGTTTATTTCAGACTCTAATAACGTAGAAATCGTGTTTCAAGTTGAAATACGCCTTGGGACCATATCTCACCTAAAGTAAATGGTAGAATCAAACTTTAACCAAACGTAATGTTTGTACCTAGGGTAAAGTTAAAAAGTTTAAACAATTTGAAAATATCACTATTTTTAGGCGAGTAAACGAAAAATATTCGTCTCAGACTCTAAAACCGCAGAAATCGTGTTTCAAGTTGAAATACGCCTTGGTACCATATCTCACCTAAAGTAAATGGTAGAATCAAACTTTAACCAAACGTAATGTTTGTACCTAGTATAAAGTTAAAAAGTTTAAACAATTTTAAAATATCACTATATTTAGGCGAGTAAACCAAAAATGTTCGTCTCAGACTCTAAAACCGCAGAAATCGTATTTCAAGTTGAAATACGCCTTGGTACCATATCTCACCTAAAGTAAATGGTAGAATCAAACTTTAACCAAACGTAATGTTTGTACCTAGTATAAAGTTAAAAAGTTTAAACAATTTTAAAATATCACTATATTTAGGCGAGTAAACGAAAAATGTTCATTTCAGACTCTAAAAACGTAGAAATCGTGTTTCAAGTTGAAATACGCCTTGTAAACGAAAAATGTTTATTTCAGACTCTAATAACGTAGAAATCGTGTTTCAAGTTGAAATACGCCTTGGGACCATATCTCACCTAAAGTAAATGGTAGAATCAAACTTTAACCAAACGTAATGTTTGTACCTAGGGTAAAGTTAAAAAGTTTAAACAATTTGAAAATATCACTATATTTAGGCGAGTAAACGAAAAATGTTCATTTCAGACTCTAAAAACGTAGAAATCGTGTTTCAAGTTGAAATACGCATTGTAAACGAAAAATGTTTATTTCAGACTCTAATAACGTAGAAATCGTGTTTCAAGTTGAAATACGCCTTGGGACCATATCTCACCTAAAGTAAATGGTAGAATCAAACTTTAACCAAACGTAATGTTTGTACCTAGGGTAAAGTTAAAAAGTTTAAACAATTTGAAAATATCACTATATTTAGGCGAGTAAACGAAAAATGTTCATTTCAGACTCTAAAAACGTAGAAATCGTGTTTCAAGTTGAAATACGCCTTGTAAACGAAAAATGTTTATTTCAGACTCTAATAACGTAGAAATCGTGTTTCAAGTTGAAATACGCCTTGGGACCATATCTCACCTAAAGTAAATGGTAGAATCAAACTTTAACCAAACGTAATGTTTGTACCTAGGGTAAAGTTAAAAAGTTTAAACAATTTGAAAATATCACTATATTTAGGCGAGTAAACGAAAAATGTTCGTCTCAGACTCTAAAACCGCAGAAATCGTGTTTCAAGTTGAAATACGCCTTGGGACCATATCTCACCTAAAGTAAATGGTAGAATCAAACTTTAACCAAACGTAATGTTTGTACCTAGGGTAAAGTTAAAAAGTTTAAACAATTTGAAAATATCACTATATTTAGGCGAGTAAACGAAAAATGTTCGTCTCAGACTCTAAAACCGCAGAAATCGTGTTTCAAGTTGAAATACGCCTTGGGACCATATCTCACCTAAAGTAAATGGTAGAATCAAACTTTAACCAAACGTAATGTTTGTACCTAGGGTAAAGTTAAAAAGTTTAAACAATTTTAAAATATCACTATATTTAGGCGAGTAAACGAAAAATGTTCGTCTCAGACTCTAAAACCGCAGAAATCGTGTTTCAAGTTGAAATACGCCTTGGGACCATATCTCACCTAAAGTAAATGGTAGAATCAAACTTTAACCAAACGTAATGTTTGTACCTAGGGTAAAGTTAAAAAGTTTAAACAATTTTAAAATATCACTATATTTAGGCGAGTAAACGAAAAATGTTCGTCTCAGACTCTAAAACCGCAGAAATCGTGTTTCAAGTTGAAATACGCCTTGGGACCATATCTCACCTAAAGTAAATGGTAGAATCAAACTTTAACCAAACGTAATGTTTGTACCTAGGGTAAAGTTAAAAAGTTTAAACAATTTGAAAATATCACTATTTTTAGGCGAGTAAACGAAAAATATTCGTCTCAGATTCTAAAACCGCAGAAATCGTGTTTCAAGTTGAAATACGCCTTGGTACCATATCTCACCTAAAGTAAATGGTAGAATCAAACTTTAACCAAACGTAATGTTTGTACCTAGTATAAAGTTAAAAAGTTTAAACAATTTTAAAATATCACTATATTTAGGCGAGTAAACGAAAAATGTTCATTTCAGACTCTAAAAACGTAGAAATCGTGTTTCAAGTTGAAATACGCCTTGTAAACGAAAAATGTTTATTTCAGACTCTAATAACGTAGAAATCGTGTTTCAAGTTGAAATACGCCTTGGGACCATATCTCACCTAAAGTAAATGGTAGAATCAAACTTTAACCAAACGTAATGTTTGTACCTAGGGTAAAGTTAAAAAGTTTAAACAATTTGAAAATATCACTATATTTAGGCGAGTAAACGAAAAATGTTCGTCTCAGACTCTAAAACCGCAGAAATCGTGTTTCAAGTTGAAATACGCCTTGGGACCATATCTCACCTAAAGTAAATGGTAGAATCAAACTTTAACCAAACGTAATGTTTGTACCTAGGGTAAAGTTAAAAAGTTTAAACAATTTGAAAATATCACTATATTTAGGCGAGTAAACGAAAAATGTTCGTCTCAGACTCTAAAACCGCAGAAATCGTGTTTCAAGTTGAAATACGCCTTGGGACCATATCTCACCTAAAGTAAATGGTAGAATCAAACTTTAACCAAACGTAATGTTTGTACCTAGGGTAAAGTTAAAAAGTTTAAACAATTTTAAAATATCACTATATTTAGGCGAGTAAACGAAAAATGTTCGTCTCAGACTCTAAAACCGCAGAAATCGTGTTTCAAGTTGAAATACGCCTTGGGACCATATCTCACCTAAAGTAAATGGTAGAATCAAACTTTAACCAAACGTAATGTTTGTACCTAGGGTAAAGTTAAAAAGTTTAAACAATTTTAAAATATCACTATATTTAGGCGAGTAAACGAAAAATGTTCGTCTCAGACTCTAAAACCGCAGAAATCGTGTTTCAAGTTGAAATACGCCTTGGGACCATATCTCACCTAAAGTAAATGGTAGAATCAAACTTTAACCAAACGTAATGTTTGTACCTAGGGTAAAGTTAAAAAGTTTAAACAATTTGAAAATATCACTATTTTTAGGCGAGTAAACGAAAAATATTCGTCTCAGATTCTAAAACCGCAGAAATCGTGTTTCAAGTTGAAATACGCCTTGGTACCATATCTCACCTAAAGTAAATGGTATAATCAAACTTTAACCAAACGTAATGTTTGTACCTAGTATAAAGTTAAAAAGTTTAAACAATTTTAAAATATCACTATATTTAGGCGAGTAAACGAAAAATGTTCATTTCAGACTCTAAAAACGTAGAAATCGTGTTTCAAGTTGAAATACGCCTTGTAAACGAAAAATGTTTATTTCAGACTCTAATAACGTAGAAATCGTGTTTCAAGTTGAAATACGCCTTGGGACCATATCTCACCTAAAGTAAATGGTAGAATCAAACTTTAACCAAACGTAATGTTTGTACCTAGGGTAAAGTTAAAAAGTTTAAACAATTTGAAAATATCACTATATTTAGGCGAGTAAACGAAAAATGTTCGTCTCAGACTCTAAAACAGCAGAAATCGTGTTTCAAGTTGAAATACGCCTTGGGACCATATCTCACCTAAAGTAAATGGTAGAATCAAACTTTAACCAAACGTAATGTTTGTACCTAGGGTAAAGTTAAAAAGTTTAAACAATTTGAAAATATCACTATATTTAGGCGAGTAAACGAAAAATGTTCGTTTCAGACTCTAAAAACGTAGAAATCGTGTTTCAAGTTGAAATACGCCTTGTAAACGAAAAATGTTTATTTCAGACTCTAATAACGTAGAAATCGTGTTTCAAGTTGAAATACGCCTTGGGACCATATCTCACCTAAAGTAAATGGTAGAATCAAACTTTAACCAAACGTAATGTTTGTACCTAGGGTAAAGTTAAAAAGTTTAAACAATTTTAAAATATCACTATATTTAGGCGAGTAAACGAAAAATGTTCGTTTCAGACTCTAAAAACGTAGAAATCGTGTTTCAAGTTGAAATACGCCTTGTAAACGAAAAATGTTTATTTCAGACTCTAATAACGTAGAAATCGTGTTTCAAGTTGAAATACGCCTTGGGACCATATCTCACCTAAAGTAAATGGTAGAATCAAACTTTAACCAAACGTAATGTTTGTACCTAGTATAAAGTTAAAAAGTTTAAACAATTTGAAAATATCACTATATTTAGGCGAGTAAACGAAAAATGTTCGTTTCAGACTCTAAAAACGTAGAAATCGTGTTTCAAGTTGAAATACGCCTTGTAAACGAAAAATGTTTATTTCAGACTCTAATAACGTAGAAATCGTGTTTCAAGTTGAAATACGCCTTGGGACCATATCTCACCTAAAGTAAATGGTAGAATCAAACTTTAACCAAACGTAATGTTTGTACCTAGTATAAAGTTAAAAAGTTTAAACAATTTTAAAATATCACTATATTTAGGCGAGTAAACGAAAAATGTTCATTTCAGACTCTAAAAACGTAGAAATCGTGTTTCAAGTTGAAATACGCCTTGTAAACGAAAAATGTTTATTTCAGACTCTAATAACGTAGAAATCGTGTTTCAAGTTGAAATACGCCTTGGGACCATATCTCACCTAAAGTAAATGGTAGAATCAAACTTTAACCAAACGTAATGTTTGTACCTAGGGTAAAGTTAAAAAGTTTAAACAATTTGAAAATATCACTATTTTTAGGCGAGTAAACGAAAAATATTCGTCTCAGACTCTAAAACCGCAGAAATCGTGTTTCAAGTTGAAATACGCCTTGGTACCATATCTCACCTAAAGTAAATGGTAGAATCAAACTTTAACCAAACGTAATGTTTGTACCTAGTATAAAGTTAAAAAGTTTAAACAATTTTAAAATATCACTATATTTAGGCGAGTAAACGAAAAATGTTCGTCTCAGACTCTAAAACCGCAGAAATCGTATTTCAAGTTGAAATACGCCTTGGTACCATATCTCACCTAAAGTAAATGGTAGAATCAAACTTTAACCAAACGTAATGTTTGTACCTAGTATAAAGTTAAAAAGTTTAAACAATTTGAAAATATCACTATATTTAGGCGAGTAAACGAAAAATGTTCGTCTCAGACTCTAAAACCGCAGAAATCGTGTTTCAAGTTGAAATACGCCTTGGGACCATATCTCACCTAAAGTAAATGGTAGAATCAAACTTTAACCAAACGTAATGTTTGTACCTAGGGTAAAGTTAAAAAGTTTAAACAATTTGAAAATATCACTATATTTAGGCGAGTAAACGAAAAATGTTCGTCTCAGACTCTAAAACCGCAGAAATCGTGTTTCAAGTTGAAATACGCCTTGGGACCATATCTCACCTAAAGTAAATGGTAGAATCAAACTTTAACCAAACGTAATGTTTGTACCTAGGGTAAAGTTAAAAAGTTTAAACAATTTTAAAATATCACTATATTTAGGCGAGTAAACGAAAAATGTTCGTCTCAGACTCTAAAACCGCAGAAATCGTGTTTCAAGTTGAAATACGCCTTGGGACCATATCTCACCTAAAGTAAATGGTAGAATCAAACTTTAACCAAACGTAATGTTTGTACCTAGGGTAAAGTTAAAAAGTTTAAACAATTTGAAAATATCACTATATTTAGGCGAGTAAACGAAAAATGTTCGTCTCAGACTCTAAAACCGCAGAAATCGTGTTTCAAGTTGAAATACGCCTTGGGACCATATCTCACCTAAAGTAAATGGTAGAATCAAACTTTAACCAAACGTAATGTTTGTACCTAGGGTAAAGTTAAAAAGTTTAAACAATTTGAAAATATCACTATTTTTAGGCGAGTAAACGAAAAATATTCGTCTCAGATTCTAAAACCGCAGAAATCGTGTTTCAAGTTGAAATACGCCTTGGTACCATATCTCACCTAAAGTAAATGGTAGAATCAAACTTTAACCAAACGTAATGTTTGTACCTAGTATAAAGTTAAAAAGTTTAAACAATTTTAAAATATCACTATATTTAGGCGAGTAAACGAAAAATGTTCATTTCAGACTCTAAAAACGTAGAAATCGTGTTTCAAGTTGAAATACGCCTTGTAAACGAAAAATGTTTATTTCAGACTCTAATAACGTAGAAATCGTGTTTCAAGTTGAAATACGCCTTGGGACCATATCTCACCTAAAGTAAATGGTAGAATCAAACTTTAACCAAACGTAATGTTTGTACCTAGGGTAAAGTTAAAAAGTTTAAACAATTTGAAAATATCACTATATTTAGGCGAGTAAACGAAAAATGTTCGTCTCAGACTCTAAAACAGCAGAAATCGTGTTTCAAGTTGAAATACGCCTTGGGACCATATCTCACCTAAAGTAAATGGTAGAATCAAACTTTAACCAAACGTAATGTTTGTACCTAGGGTAAAGTTAAAAAGTTTAAACAATTTGAAAATATCACTATATTTAGGCGAGTAAACGAAAAATGTTCGTCTCAGACTCTAAAACCGCAGAAATCGTGTTTCAAGTTGAAATACGCCTTGGGACCATATCTCACCTAAAGTAAATGGTAGAATCAAACTTTAACCAAACGTAATGTTTGTACCTAGGGTAAAGTTAAAAAGTTTAAACAATTTTAAAATATCACTATATTTAGGCGAGTAAACGAAAAATGTTCGTTTCAGACTCTAAAAACGTAGAAATCGTGTTTCAAGTTGAAATACGCCTTGTAAACGAAAAATGTTTATTTCAGACTCTAATAACGTAGAAATCGTGTTTCAAGTTGAAATACGCCTTGGGACCATATCTCACCTAAAGTAAATGGTAGAATCAAACTTTAACCAAACGTAATGTTTGTACCTAGTATAAAGTTAAAAAGTTTAAACAATTTTAAAATATCACTATATTTAGGCGAGTAAACGAAAAATGTTCATTTCAGACTCTAAAAACGTAGAAATCGTGTTTCAAGTTGAAATACGCCTTGTAAACGAAAAATGTTTATTTCAGACTCTAATAACGTAGAAATCGTGTTTCAAGTTGAAATACGCCTTGGGACCATATCTCACCTAAAGTAAATGGTAGAATCAAACTTTAACCAAACGTAATGTTTGTACCTAGGGTAAAGTTAAAAAGTTTAAACAATTTGAAAATATCACTATATTTAGGCGAGTAAACGAAAAATGTTCGTCTCAGACTCTAAAACAGCAGAAATCGTGTTTCAAGTTGAAATACGCCTTGGGACCATATCTCACCTAAAGTAAATGGTAGAATCAAACTTTAACCAAACGTAATGTTTGTACCTAGGGTAAAGTTAAAAAGTTTAAACAATTTGAAAATATCACTATATTTAGGCGAGTAAACGAAAAATGTTCATTTCAGACTCTAAAAACGTAGAAATCGTGTTTCAAGTTGAAATACGCCTTGTAAACGAAAAATGTTTATTTCAGACTCTAATAACGTAGAAATCGTGTTTCAAGTTGAAATACGCCTTGGGACCATATCTCACCTAAAGTAAATGGTAGAATCAAACTTTAACCAAACGTAATGTTTGTACCTAGGGTAAAGTTAAAAAGTTTAAACAATTTGAAAATATCACTATTTTTAGGCGAGTAAACGAAAAATATTCGTCTCAGACTCTAAAACCGCAGAAATCGTGTTTCAAGTTGAAATACGCCTTGGTACCATATCTCACCTAAAGTAAATGGTAGAATCAAACTTTAACCAAACGTAATGTTTGTACCTAGTATAAAGTTAAAAAGTTTAAACAATTTTAAAATATCACTATATTTAGGCGAGTAAACCAAAAATGTTCGTCTCAGACTCTAAAACCGCAGAAATCGTATTTCAAGTTGAAATACGCCTTGGTACCATATCTCACCTAAAGTAAATGGTAGAATCAAACTTTAACCAAACGTAATGTTTGTACCTAGTATAAAGTTAAAAAGTTTAAACAATTTTAAAATATCACTATATTTAGGCGAGTAAACGAAAAATGTTCATTTCAGACTCTAAAAACGTAGAAATCGTGTTTCAAGTTGAAATACGCCTTGTAAACGAAAAATGTTTATTTCAGACTCTAATAACGTAGAAATCGTGTTTCAAGTTGAAATACGCCTTGGGACCATATCTCACCTAAAGTAAATGGTAGAATCAAACTTTAACCAAACGTAATGTTTGTACCTAGGGTAAAGTTAAAAAGTTTAAACAATTTGAAAATATCACTATATTTAGGCGAGTAAACGAAAAATGTTCATTTCAGACTCTAAAAACGTAGAAATCGTGTTTCAAGTTGAAAAACGCCTTGTAAACGAAAAATGTTTATTTCAGACTCTAATAACGTAGAAATCGTGTTTCAAGTTGAAATACGCCTTGGGACCATATCTCACCTAAAGTAAATGGTAGAATCAAACTTTAACCAAACGTAATGTTTGTACCTAGGGTAAAGTTAAAAAGTTTAAACAATTTGAAAATATCACTATTTTTAGGCGAGTAAACGAAAAATATTCGTCTCAGACTCTAAAACCGCAGAAATCGTGTTTCAAGTTGAAATACGCCTTGGTACCATATCTCACCTAAAGTAAATGGTAGAATCAAACTTTAACCAAACGTAATGTTTGTACCTAGTATAAAGTTAAAAAGTTTAAACAATTTTAAAATATCACTATATTTAGGCGAGTAAACCAAAAATGTTCGTCTCAGACTCTAAAACCGCAGAAATCGTATTTCAAGTTGAAATACGCCTTGGTACCATATCTCACCTAAAGTAAATGGTAGAATCAAACTTTAACCAAACGTAATGTTTGTACCTAGTATAAAGTTAAAAAGTTTAAACAATTTTAAAATATCACTATATTTAGGCGAGTAAACGAAAAATGTTCATTTCAGACTCTAAAAACGTAGAAATCGTGTTTCAAGTTGAAATACGCCTTGTAAACGAAAAATGTTTATTTCAGACTCTAATAACGTAGAAATCGTGTTTCAAGTTGAAATACGCCTTGGGACCATATCTCACCTAAAGTAAATGGTAGAATCAAACTTTAACCAAACGTAATGTTTGTACCTAGGGTAAAGTTAAAAAGTTTAAACAATTTGAAAATATCACTATATTTAGGCGAGTAAACGAAAAATGTTCATTTCAGACTCTAAAAACGTAGAAATCGTGTTTCAAGTTGAAATACGCATTGTAAACGAAAAATGTTTATTTCAGACTCTAATAACGTAGAAATCGTGTTTCAAGTTGAAATACGCCTTGGGACCATATCTCACCTAAAGTAAATGGTAGAATCAAACTTTAACCAAACGTAATGTTTGTACCTAGGGTAAAGTTAAAAAGTTTAAACAATTTGAAAATATCACTATATTTAGGCGAGTAAACGAAAAATGTTCATTTCAGACTCTAAAAACGTAGAAATCGTGTTTCAAGTTGAAATACGCCTTGTAAACGAAAAATGTTTATTTCAGACTCTAATAACGTAGAAATCGTGTTTCAAGTTGAAATACGCCTTGGGACCATATCTCACCTAAAGTAAATGGTAGAATCAAACTTTAACCAAACGTAATGTTTGTATCTAGGGTAAAGTTAAAAAGTTTAAACAATTTGAAAATATCACTATATTTAGGCGAGTAAACGAAAAATGTTCGTCTCAGACTCTAAAACAGCAGAAATCGTGTTTCAAGTTGAAATACGCCTTGGGACCATATCTCACCTAAAGTAAATGGTAGAATCAAACTTTAACCAAACGTAATGTTTGTACCTAGGGTAAAGTTAAAAAGTTTAAACAATTTGAAAATATCACTATATTTAGGCGAGTAAACGAAAAATGTTCATTTCAGACTCTAAAAACGTAGAAATCGTGTTTCAAGTTGAAATACGCCTTGTAAACGAAAAATGTTTATTTCAGACTCTAATAACGTAGAAATCGTGTTTCAAGTTGAAATACGCCTTGGGACCATATCTCACCTAAAGTAAATGGTAGAATCAAACTTTAACCAAACGTAATGTTTGTACCTAGGGTAAAGTTAAAAAGTTTAAACAATTTGAAAATATCACTATTTTTAGGCGAGTAAACGAAAAATATTCGTCTCAGACTCTAAAACCGCAGAAATCGTGTTTCAAGTTGAAATACGCCTTGGTACCATATCTCACCTAAAGTAAATGGTAGAATCAAACTTTAACCAAACGTAATGTTTGTACCTAGTATAAAGTTAAAAAGTTTAAACAATTTTAAAATATCACTATATTTAGGCGAGTAAACCAAAAATGTTCGTCTCAGACTCTAAAACCGCAGAAATCGTATTTCAAGTTGAAATACGCCTTGGTACCATATCTCACCTAAAGTAAATGGTAGAATCAAACTTTAACCAAACGTAATGTTTGTACCTAGTATAAAGTTAAAAAGTTTAAACAATTTTAAAATATCACTATATTTAGGCGAGTAAACGAAAAATGTTCATTTCAGACTCTAAAAACGTAGAAATCGTGTTTCAAGTTGAAATACGCCTTGTAAACGAAAAATGTTTATTTCAGACTCTAATAACGTAGAAATCGTGTTTCAAGTTGAAATACGCCTTGGGACCATATCTCACCTAAAGTAAATGGTAGAATCAAACTTTAACCAAACGTAATGTTTGTACCTAGGGTAAAGTTAAAAAGTTTAAACAATTTGAAAATATCACTATATTTAGGCGAGTAAACGAAAAATGTTCATTTCAGACTCTAAAAACGTAGAAATCGTGTTTCAAGTTGAAAAACGCCTTGTAAACGAAAAATGTTTATTTCAGACTCTAATAACGTAGAAATCGTGTTTCAAGTTGAAATACGCCTTGGGACCATATCTCACCTAAAGTAAATGGTAGAATCAAACTTTAACCAAACGTAATGTTTGTACCTAGGGTAAAGTTAAAAAGTTTAAACAATTTGAAAATATCACTATTTTTAGGCGAGTAAACGAAAAATATTCGTCTCAGACTCTAAAACCGCAGAAATCGTGTTTCAAGTTGAAATACGCCTTGGTACCATATCTCACCTAAAGTAAATGGTAGAATCAAACTTTAACCAAACGTAATGTTTGTACCTAGTATAAAGTTAAAAAGTTTAAACAATTTTAAAATATCACTATATTTAGGCGAGTAAACGAAAAATGTTCATTTCAGACTCTAAAAACGTAGAAATCGTGTTTCAAGTTGAAATACGCCTTGTAAACGAAAAATGTTTATTTCAGACTCTAATAACGTAGAAATCGTGTTTCAAGTTGAAATACGCCTTGGGACCATATCTCACCTAAAGTAAATGGTAGAATCAAACTTTAACCAAACGTAATGTTTGTACCTAGGGTAAAGTTAAAAAGTTTAAACAATTTGAAAATATCACTATATTTAGGCGAGTAAACGAAAAATGTTCATTTCAGACTCTAAAAACGTAGAAATCGTGTTTCAAGTTGAAATACGCATTGTAAACGAAAAATGTTTATTTCAGACTCTAATAACGTAGAAATCGTGTTTCAAGTTGAAATACGCCTTGGGACCATATCTCACCTAAAGTAAATGGTAGAATCAAACTTTAACCAAACGTAATGTTTGTACCTAGGGTAAAGTTAAAAAGTTTAAACAATTTGAAAATATCACTATATTTAGGCGAGTAAACGAAAAATGTTCATTTCAGACTCTAAAAACGTAGAAATCGTGTTTCAAGTTGAAATACGCCTTGTAAACGAAAAATGTTTATTTCAGACTCTAATAACGTAGAAATCGTGTTTCAAGTTGAAATACGCCTTGGGACCATATCTCACCTAAAGTAAATGGTAGAATCAAACTTTAACCAAACGTAATGTTTGTACCTAGGGTAAAGTTAAAAAGTTTAAACAATTTGAAAATATCACTATATTTAGGCGAGTAAACGAAAAATGTTCGTCTCAGACTCTAAAACCGCAGAAATCGTGTTTCAAGTTGAAATACGCCTTGGGACCATATCTCACCTAAAGTAAATGGTAGAATCAAACTTTAACCAAACGTAATGTTTGTACCTAGGGTAAAGTTAAAAAGTTTAAACAATTTGAAAATATCACTATATTTAGGCGAGTAAACGAAAAATGTTCGTCTCAGACTCTAAAACCGCAGAAATCGTGTTTCAAGTTGAAATACGCCTTGGGACCATATCTCACCTAAAGTAAATGGTAGAATCAAACTTTAACCAAACGTAATGTTTGTACCTAGGGTAAAGTTAAAAAGTTTAAACAATTTTAAAATATCACTATATTTAGGCGAGTAAACGAAAAATGTTCATTTCAGACTCTAAAAACGTAGAAATCGTGTTTCAAGTTGAAATACGCCTTGTAAACGAAAAATGTTTATTTCAGACTCTAATAACGTAGAAATCGTGTTTCAAGTTGAAATACGCCTTGGGACCATATCTCACCTAAAGTAAATGGTAGAATCAAACTTTAACCAAACGTAATGTTTGTACCTAGGGTAAAGTTAAAAAGTTTAAACAATTTGAAAATATCACTATATTTAGGCGAGTAAACGAAAAATGTTCATTTCAGACTCTAAAAACGTAGAAATCGTGTTTCAAGTTGAAATACGCATTGTAAACGAAAAATGTTTATTTCAGACTCTAATAACGTAGAAATCGTGTTTCAAGTTGAAATACGCCTTGGGACCATATCTCACCTAAAGTAAATGGTAGAATCAAACTTTAACCAAACGTAATGTTTGTACCTAGGGTAAAGTTAAAAAGTTTAAACAATTTGAAAATATCACTATATTTAGGCGAGTAAACGAAAAATGTTCATTTCAGACTCTAAAAACGTAGAAATCGTGTTTCAAGTTGAAATACGCCTTGTAAACGAAAAATGTTTATTTCAGACTCTAATAACGTAGAAATCGTGTTTCAAGTTGAAATACGCCTTGGGACCATATCTCACCTAAAGTAAATGGTAGAATCAAACTTTAACCAAACGTAATGTTTGTACCTAGGGTAAAGTTAAAAAGTTTAAACAATTTGAAAATATCACTATATTTAGGCGAGTAAACGAAAAATGTTCGTCTCAGACTCTAAAACCGCAGAAATCGTGTTTCAAGTTGAAATACGCCTTGGGACCATATCTCACCTAAAGTAAATGGTAGAATCAAACTTTAACCAAACGTAATGTTTGTACCTAGGGTAAAGTTAAAAAGTTTAAACAATTTGAAAATATCACTATATTTAGGCGAGTAAACGAAAAATGTTCGTCTCAGACTCTAAAACCGCAGAAATCGTGTTTCAAGTTGAAATACGCCTTGGGACCATATCTCACCTAAAGTAAATGGTAGAATCAAACTTTAACCAAACGTAATGTTTGTACCTAGGGTAAAGTTAAAAAGTTTAAACAATTTTAAAATATCACTATATTTAGGCGAGTAAACGAAAAATGTTCGTCTCAGACTCTAAAACCGCAGAAATCGTGTTTCAAGTTGAAATACGCCTTGGGACCATATCTCACCTAAAGTAAATGGTAGAATCAAACTTTAACCAAACGTAATGTTTGTACCTAGGGTAAAGTTAAAAAGTTTAAACAATTTGAAAATATCACTATTTTTAGGCGAGTAAACGAAAAATATTCGTCTCAGATTCTAAAACCGCAGAAATCGTGTTTCAAGTTGAAATACGCCTTGGTACCATATCTCACCTAAAGTAAATGGTAGAATCAAACTTTAACCAAACGTAATGTTTGTACCTAGTATAAAGTTAAAAAGTTTAAACAATTTTAAAATATCACTATATTTAGGCGAGTAAACGAAAAATGTTCATTTCAGACTCTAAAAACGTAGAAATCGTGTTTCAAGTTGAAATACGCCTTGTAAACGAAAAATGTTTATTTCAGACTCTAATAACGTAGAAATCGTGTTTCAAGTTGAAATACGCCTTGGGACCATATCTCACCTAAAGTAAATGGTAGAATCAAACTTTAACCAAACGTAATGTTTGTACCTAGGGTAAAGTTAAAAAGTTTAAACAATTTGAAAATATCACTATATTTAGGCGAGTAAACGAAAAATGTTCGTCTCAGACTCTAAAACAGCAGAAATCGTGTTTCAAGTTGAAATACGCCTTGGGACCATATCTCACCTAAAGTAAATGGTAGAATCAAACTTTAACCAAACGTAATGTTTGTACCTAGGGTAAAGTTAAAAAGTTTAAACAATTTTAAAATATCACTATATTTAGGCGAGTAAACGAAAAATGTTCGTCTCAGACTCTAAAACCGCAGAAATCGTGTTTCAAGTTGAAATACGCCTTGGGACCATATCTCACCTAAAGTAAATGGTAGAATCAAACTTTAACCAAACGTAATGTTTGTACCTAGGGTAAAGTTAAAAAGTTTAAACAATTTGAAAATATCACTATTTTTAGGCGAGTAAACGAAAAATATTCGTCTCAGATTCTAAAACCGCAGAAATCGTGTTTCAAGTTGAAATACGCCTTGGTACCATATCTCACCTAAAGTAAATGGTAGAATCAAACTTTAACCAAACGTAATGTTTGTACCTAGTATAAAGTTAAAAAGTTTAAACAATTTTAAAATATCACTATATTTAGGCGAGTAAACGAAAAATGTTCATTTCAGACTCTAAAAACGTAGAAATCGTGTTTCAAGTTGAAATACGCCTTGTAAACGAAAAATGTTTATTTCAGACTCTAATAACGTAGAAATCGTGTTTCAAGTTGAAATACGCCTTGGGACCATATCTCACCTAAAGTAAATGGTAGAATCAAACTTTAACCAAACGTAATGTTTGTACCTAGGGTAAAGTTAAAAAGTTTAAACAATTTGAAAATATCACTATATTTAGGCGAGTAAACGAAAAATGTTCGTCTCAGACTCTAAAACAGCAGAAATCGTGTTTCAAGTTGAAATACGCCTTGGGACCATATCTCACCTAAAGTAAATGGTAGAATCAAACTTTAACCAAACGTAATGTTTGTACCTAGGGTAAAGTTAAAAAGTTTAAACAATTTGAAAATATCACTATATTTAGGCGAGTAAACGAAAAATGTTCGTCTCAGACTCTAAAACCGCAGAAATCGTGTTTCAAGTTGAAATACGCCTTGGGACCATATCTCACCTAAAGTAAATGGTAGAATCAAACTTTAACCAAACGTAATGTTTGTACCTAGAGTAAAGTTAAAAAGTTTAAACAATTTTAAAATATCACTATATTTAGGCGAGTAAACGAAAAATGTTCGTTTCAGACTCTAAAAACGTAGAAATCGTGTTTCAAGTTGAAATACGCCTTGTAAACGAAAAATGTTTATTTCAGACTCTAATAACGTAGAAATCGTGTTTCAAGTTGAAATACGCCTTGGGACCATATCTCACCTAAAGTAAATGGTAGAATCAAACTTTAACCAAACGTAATGTTTGTACCTAGGGTAAAGTTAAAAAGTTTAAACAATTTGAAAATATCACTATATTTAGGCGAGTAAACGAAAAATGTTCATTTCAGACTCTAAAAACGTAGAAATCGTGTTTCAAGTTGAAATACGCATTGTAAACGAAAAATGTTTATTTCAGACTCTAATAACGTAGAAATCGTGTTTCAAGTTGAAATACGCCTTGGGACCATATCTCACCTAAAGTAAATGGTAGAATCAAACTTTAACCAAACGTAATGTTTGTACCTAGGGTAAAGTTAAAAAGTTTAAACAATTTGAAAATATCACTATATTTAGGCGAGTAAACGAAAAATGTTCATTTCAGACTCTAAAAACGTAGAAATCGTGTTTCAAGTTGAAATACGCCTTGTAAACGAAAAATGTTTATTTCAGACTCTAATAACGTAGAAATCGTGTTTCAAGTTGAAATACGCCTTGGGACCATATCTCACCTAAAGTAAATGGTAGAATCAAACTTTAACCAAACGTAATGTTTGTACCTAGGGTAAAGTTAAAAAGTTTAAACAATTTGAAAATATCACTATATTTAGGCGAGTAAACGAAAAATGTTCGTCTCAGACTCTAAAACCGCAGAAATCGTGTTTCAAGTTGAAATACGCCTTGGGACCATATCTCACCTAAAGTAAATGGTAGAATCAAACTTTAACCAAACGTAATGTTTGTACCTAGGGTAAAGTTAAAAAGTTTAAACAATTTGAAAATATCACTATATTTAGGCGAGTAAACGAAAAATGTTCGTCTCAGACTCTAAAACCGCAGAAATCGTGTTTCAAGTTGAAATACGCCTTGGGACCATATCTCACCTAAAGTAAATGGTAGAATCAAACTTTAACCAAACGTAATGTTTGTACCTAGGGTAAAGTTAAAAAGTTTAAACAATTTTAAAATATCACTATATTTAGGCGAGTAAACGAAAAATGTTCGTCTCAGACTCTAAAACCGCAGAAATCGTGTTTCAAGTTGAAATACGCCTTGGGACCATATCTCACCTAAAGTAAATGGTAGAATCAAACTTTAACCAAACGTAATGTTTGTACCTAGGGTAAAGTTAAAAAGTTTAAACAATTTGAAAATATCACTATATTTAGGCGAGTAAACGAAAAATGTTCGTCTCAGACTCTAAAACCGCAGAAATCGTGTTTCAAGTTGAAATACGCCTTGGGACCATATCTCACCTAAAGTAAATGGTAGAATCAAACTTTAACCAAACGTAATGTTTGTACCTAGGGTAAAGTTAAAAAGTTTAAACAATTTTAAAATATCACTATATTTAGGCGAGTAAACGAAAAATGTTCATTTCAGACTCTAAAAACGTAGAAATCGTGTTTCAAGTTGAAATACGCCTTGTAAACGAAAAATGTTTATTTCAGACTCTAATAACGTAGAAATCGTGTTTCAAGTTGAAATACGCCTTGGGACCATATCTCACCTAAAGTAAATGGTAGAATCAAACTTTAACCAAACGTAATGTTTGTACCTAGGGTAAAGTTAAAAAGTTTAAACAATTTGAAAATATCACTATATTTAGGCGAGTAAACGAAAAATGTTCATTTCAGACTCTAAAAACGTAGAAATCGTGTTTCAAGTTGAAATACGCATTGTAAACGAAAAATGTTTATTTCAGACTCTAATAACGTAGAAATCGTGTTTCAAGTTGAAATACGCCTTGGGACCATATCTCACCTAAAGTAAATGGTAGAATCAAACTTTAACCAAACGTAATGTTTGTACCTAGGGTAAAGTTAAAAAGTTTAAACAATTTGAAAATATCACTATATTTAGGCGAGTAAACGAAAAATGTTCATTTCAGACTCTAAAAACGTAGAAATCGTGTTTCAAGTTGAAATACGCCTTGTAAACGAAAAATGTTTATTTCAGACTCTAATAACGTAGAAATCGTGTTTCAAGTTGAAATACGCCTTGGGACCATATCTCACCTAAAGTAAATGGTAGAATCAAACTTTAACCAAACGTAATGTTTGTACCTAGGGTAAAGTTAAAAAGTTTAAACAATTTGAAAATATCACTATATTTAGGCGAGTAAACGAAAAATGTTCGTCTCAGACTCTAAAACCGCAGAAATCGTGTTTCAAGTTGAAATACGCCTTGGGACCATATCTCACCTAAAGTAAATGGTAGAATCAAACTTTAACCAAACGTAATGTTTGTACCTAGGGTAAAGTTAAAAAGTTTAAACAATTTGAAAATATCACTATATTTAGGCGAGTAAACGAAAAATGTTCGTCTCAGACTCTAAAACCGCAGAAATCGTGTTTCAAGTTGAAATACGCCTTGGGACCATATCTCACCTAAAGTAAATGGTAGAATCAAACTTTAACCAAACGTAATGTTTGTACCTAGGGTAAAGTTAAAAAGTTTAAACAATTTTAAAATATCACTATATTTAGGCGAGTAAACGAAAAATGTTCGTCTCAGACTCTAAAACCGCAGAAATCGTGTTTCAAGTTGAAATACGCCTTGGGACCATATCTCACCTAAAGTAAATGGTAGAATCAAACTTTAACCAAACGTAATGTTTGTACCTAGGGTAAAGTTAAAAAGTTTAAACAATTTGAAAATATCACTATTTTTAGGCGAGTAAACGAAAAATATTCGTCTCAGATTCTAAAACCGCAGAAATCGTGTTTCAAGTTGAAATACGCCTTGGTACCATATCTCACCTAAAGTAAATGGTAGAATCAAACTTTAACCAAACGTAATGTTTGTACCTAGTATAAAGTTAAAAAGTTTAAACAATTTTAAAATATCACTATATTTAGGCGAGTAAACGAAAAATGTTCATTTCAGACTCTAAAAACGTAGAAATCGTGTTTCAAGTTGAAATACGCCTTGTAAACGAAAAATGTTTATTTCAGACTCTAATAACGTAGAAATCGTGTTTCAAGTTGAAATACGCCTTGGGACCATATCTCACCTAAAGTAAATGGTAGAATCAAACTTTAACCAAACGTAATGTTTGTACCTAGGGTAAAGTTAAAAAGTTTAAACAATTTGAAAATATCACTATATTTAGGCGAGTAAACGAAAAATGTTCGTCTCAGACTCTAAAACAGCAGAAATCGTGTTTCAAGTTGAAATACGCCTTGGGACCATATCTCACCTAAAGTAAATGGTAGAATCAAACTTTAACCAAACGTAATGTTTGTACCTAGGGTAAAGTTAAAAAGTTTAAACAATTTGAAAATATCACTATATTTAGGCGAGTAAACGAAAAATGTTCGTCTCAGACTCTAAAACCGCAGAAATCGTGTTTCAAGTTGAAATACGCCTTGGGACCATATCTCACCTAAAGTAAATGGTAGAATCAAACTTTAACCAAACGTAATGTTTGTACCTAGAGTAAAGTTAAAAAGTTTAAACAATTTTAAAATATCACTATATTTAGGCGAGTAAACGAAAAATGTTCGTTTCAGACTCTAAAAACGTAGAAATCGTGTTTCAAGTTGAAATACGCCTTGTAAACGAAAAATGTTTATTTCAGACTCTAATAACGTAGAAATCGTGTTTCAAGTTGAAATACGCCTTGGGACCATATCTCACCTAAAGTAAATGGTAGAATCAAACTTTAACCAAACGTAATGTTTGTACCTAGTATAAAGTTAAAAAGTTTAAACAATTTGAAAATATCACTATATTTAGGCGAGTAAACGAAAAATGTTCGTTTCAGACTCTAAAAACGTAGAAATCGTGTTTCAAGTTGAAATACGCCTTGTAAACGAAAAATGTTTATTTCAGACTCTAATAACGTAGAAATCGTGTTTCAAGTTGAAATACGCCTTGGGACCATATCTCACCTAAAGTAAATGGTAGAATCAAACTTTAACCAAACGTAATGTTTGTACCTAGTATAAAGTTAAAAAGTTTAAACAATTTTAAAATATCACTATATTTAGGCGAGTAAACGAAAAATGTTCATTTCAGACTCTAAAAACGTAGAAATCGTGTTTCAAGTTGAAATACGCCTTGTAAACGAAAAATGTTTATTTCAGACTCTAATAACGTAGAAATCGTGTTTCAAGTTGAAATACGCCTTGGGACCATATCTCACCTAAAGTAAATGGTAGAATCAAACTTTAACCAAACGTAATGTTTGTACCTAGGGTAAAGTTAAAAAGTTTAAACAATTTGAAAATATCACTATTTTTAGGCGAGTAAACGAAAAATATTCGTCTCAGACTCTAAAACCGCAGAAATCGTGTTTCAAGTTGAAATACGCCTTGGTACCATATCTCACCTAAAGTAAATGGTAGAATCAAACTTTAACCAAACGTAATGTTTGTACCTAGTATAAAGTTAAAAAGTTTAAACAATTTTAAAATATCACTATATTTAGGCGAGTAAACGAAAAATGTTCGTCTCAGACTCTAAAACCGCAGAAATCGTATTTCAAGTTGAAATACGCCTTGGTACCATATCTCACCTAAAGTAAATGGTAGAATCAAACTTTAACCAAACGTAATGTTTGTACCTAGTATAAAGTTAAAAAGTTTAAACAATTTTAAAATATCACTATATTTAGGCGAGTAAACGAAAAATGTTCATTTCAGACTCTAAAAACGTAGAAATCGTGTTTCAAGTTGAAATACGCCTTGTAAACGAAAAATGTTTATTTCAGACTCTAATAACGTAGAAATCGTGTTTCAAGTTGAAATACGCCTTGGGACCATATCTCACCTAAAGTAAATGGTAGAATCAAACTTTAACCAAACGTAATGTTTGTACCTAGGGTAAAGTTAAAAAGTTTAAACAATTTGAAAATATCACTATATTTAGGCGAGTAAACGAAAAATGTTCGTCTCAGACTCTAAAACCGCAGAAATCGTATTTCAAGTTGAAATACGCCTTGGTACCATATCTCACCTAAAGTAAATGGTAGAATCAAACTTTAACCAAACGTAATGTTTGTACCTAGTATAAAGTTAAAAAGTTTAAACAATTTTAAAATATCACTATATTTAGGCGAGTAAACGAAAAATGTTCATTTCAGACTCTAAAAACGTAGAAATCGTGTTTCAAGTTGAAATACGCCTTGTAAACGAAAAATGTTTATTTCAGACTCTAATAACGTAGAAATCGTGTTTCAAGTTGAAATACGCCTTGGGACCATATCTCACCTAAAGTAAATGGTAGAATCAAACTTTAACCAAACGTAATGTTTGTACCTAGGGTAAAGTTAAAAAGTTTAAACAATTTGAAAATATCACTATTTTTAGGCGAGTAAACGAAAAATATTCGTCTCAGACTCTAAAACCGCAGAAATCGTGTTTCAAGTTGAAATACGCCTTGGTACCATATCTCACCTAAAGTAAATGGTAGAATCAAACTTTAACCAAACGTAATGTTTGTACCTAGTATAAAGTTAAAAAGTTTAAACAATTTTAAAATATCACTATATTTAGGCGAGTAAACGAAAAATGTTCGTCTCAGACTCTAAAACCGCAGAAATCGTGTTTCAAGTTGAAATACGCCTTGGGACCATATCTCACCTAAAGTAAATGGTAGAATCAAACTTTAACCAAACGTAATGTTTGTACCTAGGGTAAAGTTAAAAAGTTTAAACAATTTGAAAATATCACTATTTTTAGGCGAGTAAACGAAAAATATTCGTCTCAGATTCTAAAACCGCAGAAATCGTGTTTCAAGTTGAAATACGCCTTGGTACCATATCTCACCTAAAGTAAATGGTAGAATCAAACTTTAACCAAACGTAATGTTTGTACCTAGTATAAAGTTAAAAAGTTTAAACAATTTTAAAATATCACTATATTTAGGCGAGTAAACGAAAAATGTTCATTTCAGACTCTAAAAACGTAGAAATCGTGTTTCAAGTTGAAATACGCCTTGTAAACGAAAAATGTTTATTTCAGACTCTAATAACGTAGAAATCGTGTTTCAAGTTGAAATACGCCTTGGGACCATATCTCACCTAAAGTAAATGGTAGAATCAAACTTTAACCAAACGTAATGTTTGTACCTAGGGTAAAGTTAAAAAGTTTAAACAATTTGAAAATATCACTATATTTAGGCGAGTAAACGAAAAATGTTCGTCTCAGACTCTAAAACAGCAGAAATCGTGTTTCAAGTTGAAATACGCCTTGGGACCATATCTCACCTAAAGTAAATGGTAGAATCAAACTTTAACCAAACGTAATGTTTGTACCTAGGGTAAAGTTAAAAAGTTTAAACAATTTGAAAATATCACTATATTTAGGCGAGTAAACGAAAAATGTTCGTCTCAGACTCTAAAACCGCAGAAATCGTGTTTCAAGTTGAAATACGCCTTGGGACCATATCTCACCTAAAGTAAATGGTAGAATCAAACTTTAACCAAACGTAATGTTTGTACCTAGAGTAAAGTTAAAAAGTTTAAACAATTTTAAAATATCACTATATTTAGGCGAGTAAACGAAAAATGTTCGTTTCAGACTCTAAAAACGTAGAAATCGTGTTTCAAGTTGAAATACGCCTTGTAAACGAAAAATGTTTATTTCAGACTCTAATAACGTAGAAATCGTGTTTCAAGTTGAAATACGCCTTGGGACCATATCTCACCTAAAGTAAATGGTAGAATCAAACTTTAACCAAACGTAATGTTTGTACCTAGTATAAAGTTAAAAAGTTTAAACAATTTGAAAATATCACTATATTTAGGCGAGTAAACGAAAAATGTTCGTTTCAGACTCTAAAAACGTAGAAATCGTGTTTCAAGTTGAAATACGCCTTGTAAACGAAAAATGTTTATTTCAGACTCTAATAACGTAGAAATCGTGTTTCAAGTTGAAATACGCCTTGGGACCATATCTCACCTAAAGTAAATGGTAGAATCAAACTTTAACCAAACGTAATGTTTGTACCTAGTATAAAGTTAAAAAGTTTAAACAATTTTAAAATATCACTATATTTAGGCGAGTAAACGAAAAATGTTCATTTCAGACTCTAAAAACGTAGAAATCGTGTTTCAAGTTGAAATACGCCTTGTAAACGAAAAATGTTTATTTCAGACTCTAATAACGTAGAAATCGTGTTTCAAGTTGAAATACGCCTTGGGACCATATCTCACCTAAAGTAAATGGTAGAATCAAACTTTAACCAAACGTAATGTTTGTACCTAGGGTAAAGTTAAAAAGTTTAAACAATTTGAAAATATCACTATTTTTAGGCGAGTAAACGAAAAATATTCGTCTCAGACTCTAAAACCGCAGAAATCGTGTTTCAAGTTGAAATACGCCTTGGTACCATATCTCACCTAAAGTAAATGGTAGAATCAAACTTTAACCAAACGTAATGTTTGTACCTAGTATAAAGTTAAAAAGTTTAAACAATTTTAAAATATCACTATATTTAGGCGAGTAAACGAAAAATGTTCGTCTCAGACTCTAAAACCGCAGAAATCGTATTTCAAGTTGAAATACGCCTTGGTACCATATCTCACCTAAAGTAAATGGTAGAATCAAACTTTAACCAAACGTAATGTTTGTACCTAGTATAAAGTTAAAAAGTTTAAACAATTTTAAAATATCACTATATTTAGGCGAGTAAACGAAAAATGTTCATTTCAGACTCTAAAAACGTAGAAATCGTGTTTCAAGTTGAAATACGCCTTGTAAACGAAAAATGTTTATTTCAGACTCTAATAACGTAGAAATCGTGTTTCAAGTTGAAATACGCCTTGGGACCATATCTCACCTAAAGTAAATGGTAGAATCAAACTTTAACCAAACGTAATGTTTGTACCTAGGGTAAAGTTAAAAAGTTTAAACAATTTGAAAATATCACTATATTTAGGCGAGTAAACGAAAAATGTTCGTCTCAGACTCTAAAACCGCAGAAATCGTATTTCAAGTTGAAATACGCCTTGGTACCATATCTCACCTAAAGTAAATGGTAGAATCAAACTTTAACCAAACGTAATGTTTGTACCTAGTATAAAGTTAAAAAGTTTAAACAATTTTAAAATATCACTATATTTAGGCGAGTAAACGAAAAATGTTCATTTCAGACTCTAAAAACGTAGAAATCGTGTTTCAAGTTGAAATACGCCTTGTAAACGAAAAATGTTTATTTCAGACTCTAATAACGTAGAAATCGTGTTTCAAGTTGAAATACGCCTTGGGACCATATCTCACCTAAAGTAAATGGTAGAATCAAACTTTAACCAAACGTAATGTTTGTACCTAGGGTAAAGTTAAAAAGTTTAAACAATTTGAAAATATCACTATTTTTAGGCGAGTAAACGAAAAATATTCGTCTCAGACTCTAAAACCGCAGAAATCGTGTTTCAAGTTGAAATACGCCTTGGTACCATATCTCACCTAAAGTAAATGGTAGAATCAAACTTTAACCAAACGTAATGTTTGTACCTAGTATAAAGTTAAAAAGTTTAAACAATTTTAAAATATCACTATATTTAGGCGAGTAAACGAAAAATGTTCGTCTCAGACTCTAAAACCGCAGAAATCGTATTTCAAGTTGAAATACGCCTTGGTACCATATCTCACCTAAAGTAAATGGTAGAATCAAACTTTAACCAAACGTAATGTTTGTACCTAGGGTAAAGTTAAAAAGTTTAAACAATTTGAAAATATCACTATATTTAGGCGAGTAAACGAAAAATGTTCGTCTCAGACTCTAAAACAGCAGAAATCGTGTTTCAAGTTGAAATACGCCTTGGGACCATATCTCACCTAAAGTAAATGGTAGAATCAAACTTTAACCAAACGTAATGTTTGTACCTAGGGTAAAGTTAAAAAGTTTAAACAATTTTAAAATATCACTATATTTAGGCGAGTAAACGAAAAATGTTCGTTTCAGACTCTAAAAACGTAGAAATCGTGTTTCAAGTTGAAATACGCCTTGTAAACGAAAAATGTTTATTTCAGACTCTAATAACGTAGAAATCGTGTTTCAAGTTGAAATACGCCTTGGGACCATATCTCACCTAAAGTAAATGGTAGAATCAAACTTTAACCAAACGTAATGTTTGTACCTAGTATAAAGTTAAAAAGTTTAAACAATTTGAAAATATCACTATATTTAGGCGAGTAAACGAAAAATGTTCGTTTCAGACTCTAAAAACGTAGAAATCGTGTTTCAAGTTGAAATACGCCTTGTAAACGAAAAATGTTTATTTCAGACTCTAATAACGTAGAAATCGTGTTTCAAGTTGAAATACGCCTTGGGACCATATCTCACCTAAAGTAAATGGTAGAATCAAACTTTAACCAAACGTAATGTTTGTACCTAGTATAAAGTTAAAAAGTTTAAACAATTTTAAAATATCACTATATTTAGGCGAGTAAACGAAAAATGTTCATTTCAGACTCTAAAAACGTAGAAATCGTGTTTCAAGTTGAAATACGCCTTGTAAACGAAAAATGTTTATTTCAGACTCTAATAACGTAGAAATCGTGTTTCAAGTTGAAATACGCCTTGGGACCATATCTCACCTAAAGTAAATGGTAGAATCAAACTTTAACCAAACGTAATGTTTGTACCTAGGGTAAAGTTAAAAAGTTTAAACAATTTGAAAATATCACTATTTTTAGGCGAGTAAACGAAAAATATTCGTCTCAGACTCTAAAACCGCAGAAATCGTGTTTCAAGTTGAAATACGCCTTGGTACCATATCTCACCTAAAGTAAATGGTAGAATCAAACTTTAACCAAACGTAATGTTTGTACCTAGTATAAAGTTAAAAAGTTTAAACAATTTTAAAATATCACTATATTTAGGCGAGTAAACGAAAAATGTTCGTCTCAGACTCTAAAACCGCAGAAATCGTATTTCAAGTTGAAATACGCCTTGGTACCATATCTCACCTAAAGTAAATGGTAGAATCAAACTTTAACCAAACGTAATGTTTGTACCTAGTATAAAGTTAAAAAGTTTAAACAATTTTAAAATATCACTATATTTAGGCGAGTAAACGAAAAATGTTCATTTCAGACTCTAAAAACGTAGAAATCGTGTTTCAAGTTGAAATACGCCTTGTAAACGAAAAATGTTTATTTCAGACTCTAATAACGTAGAAATCGTGTTTCAAGTTGAAATACGCCTTGGGACCATATCTCACCTAAAGTAAATGGTAGAATCAAACTTTAACCAAACGTAATGTTTGTACCTAGGGTAAAGTTAAAAAGTTTAAACAATTTGAAAATATCACTATATTTAGGCGAGTAAACGAAAAATGTTCGTCTCAGACTCTAAAACCGCAGAAATCGTATTTCAAGTTGAAATACGCCTTGGTACCATATCTCACCTAAAGTAAATGGTAGAATCAAACTTTAACCAAACGTAATGTTTGTACCTAGTATAAAGTTAAAAAGTTTAAACAATTTTAAAATATCACTATATTTAGGCGAGTAAACGAAAAATGTTCATTTCAGACTCTAAAAACGTAGAAATCGTGTTTCAAGTTGAAATACGCCTTGTAAACGAAAAATGTTTATTTCAGACTCTAATAACGTAGAAATCGTGTTTCAAGTTGAAATACGCCTTGGGACCATATCTCACCTAAAGTAAATGGTAGAATCAAACTTTAACCAAACGTAATGTTTGTACCTAGGGTAAAGTTAAAAAGTTTAAACAATTTTAAAATATCACTATATTTAGGCGAGTAAACGAAAAATGTTCGTCTCAGACTCTAAAACCGCAGAAATCGTGTTTCAAGTTGAAATACGCCTTGGGACCATATCTCACCTAAAGTAAATGGTAGAATCAAACTTTAACCAAACGTAATGTTTGTACCTAGGGTAAAGTTAAAAAGTTTAAACAATTTGAAAATATCACTATATTTAGGCGAGTAAACGAAAAATGTTCGTCTCAGACTCTAAAACCGCAGAAATCGTGTTTCAAGTTGAAATACGCCTTGGGACCATATCTCACCTAAAGTAAATGGTAGAATCAAACTTTAACCAAACGTAATGTTTGTACCTAGGGTAAAGTTAAAAAGTTTAAACAATTTGAAAATATCACTATTTTTAGGCGAGTAAACGAAAAATATTCGTCTCAGATTCTAAAACCGCAGAAATCGTGTTTCAAGTTGAAATACGCCTTGGTACCATATCTCACCTAAAGTAAATGGTAGAATCAAACTTTAACCAAACGTAATGTTTGTACCTAGTATAAAGTTAAAAAGTTTAAACAATTTTAAAATATCACTATATTTAGGCGAGTAAACGAAAAATGTTCATTTCAGACTCTAAAAACGTAGAAATCGTGTTTCAAGTTGAAATACGCCTTGTAAACGAAAAATGTTTATTTCAGACTCTAATAACGTAGAAATCGTGTTTCAAGTTGAAATACGCCTTGGGACCATATCTCACCTAAAGTAAATGGTAGAATCAAACTTTAACCAAACGTAATGTTTGTACCTAGGGTAAAGTTAAAAAGTTTAAACAATTTGAAAATATCACTATATTTAGGCGAGTAAACGAAAAATGTTCGTCTCAGACTCTAAAACAGCAGAAATCGTGTTTCAAGTTGAAATACGCCTTGGGACCATATCTCACCTAAAGTAAATGGTAGAATCAAACTTTAACCAAACGTAATGTTTGTACCTAGGGTAAAGTTAAAAAGTTTAAACAATTTGAAAATATCACTATATTTAGGCGAGTAAACGAAAAATGTTCGTCTCAGACTCTAAAACCGCAGAAATCGTGTTTCAAGTTGAAATACGCCTTGGGACCATATCTCACCTAAAGTAAATGGTAGAATCAAACTTTAACCAAACGTAATGTTTGTACCTAGGGTAAAGTTAAAAAGTTTAAACAATTTTAAAATATCACTATATTTAGGCGAGTAAACGAAAAATGTTCGTTTCAGACTCTAAAAACGTAGAAATCGTGTTTCAAGTTGAAATACGCCTTGTAAACGAAAAATGTTTATTTCAGACTCTAATAACGTAGAAATCGTGTTTCAAGTTGAAATACGCCTTGGGACCATATCTCACCTAAAGTAAATGGTAGAATCAAACTTTAACCAAACGTAATGTTTGTACCTAGTATAAAGTTAAAAAGTTTAAACAATTTGAAAATATCACTATATTTAGGCGAGTAAACGAAAAATGTTCGTTTCAGACTCTAAAAACGTAGAAATCGTGTTTCAAGTTGAAATACGCCTTGTAAACGAAAAATGTTTATTTCAGACTCTAATAACGTAGAAATCGTGTTTCAAGTTGAAATACGCCTTGGGACCATATCTCACCTAAAGTAAATGGTAGAATCAAACTTTAACCAAACGTAATGTTTGTACCTAGTATAAAGTTAAAAAGTTTAAACAATTTTAAAATATCACTATATTTAGGCGAGTAAACGAAAAATGTTCATTTCAGACTCTAAAAACGTAGAAATCGTGTTTCAAGTTGAAATACGCCTTGTAAACGAAAAATGTTTATTTCAGACTCTAATAACGTAGAAATCGTGTTTCAAGTTGAAATACGCCTTGGGACCATATCTCACCTAAAGTAAATGGTAGAATCAAACTTTAACCAAACGTAATGTTTGTACCTAGGGTAAAGTTAAAAAGTTTAAACAATTTGAAAATATCACTATTTTTAGGCGAGTAAACGAAAAATATTCGTCTCAGACTCTAAAACCGCAGAAATCGTGTTTCAAGTTGAAATACGCCTTGGTACCATATCTCACCTAAAGTAAATGGTAGAATCAAACTTTAACCAAACGTAATGTTTGTACCTAGTATAAAGTTAAAAAGTTTAAACAATTTTAAAATATCACTATATTTAGGCGAGTAAACGAAAAATGTTCGTCTCAGACTCTAAAACCGCAGAAATCGTATTTCAAGTTGAAATACGCCTTGGTACCATATCTCACCTAAAGTAAATGGTAGAATCAAACTTTAACCAAACGTAATGTTTGTACCTAGTATAAAGTTAAAAAGTTTAAACAATTTTAAAATATCACTATATTTAGGCGAGTAAACGAAAAATGTTCATTTCAGACTCTAAAAACGTAGAAATCGTGTTTCAAGTTGAAATACGCCTTGTAAACGAAAAATGTTTATTTCAGACTCTAATAACGTAGAAATCGTGTTTCAAGTTGAAATACGCCTTGGGACCATATCTCACCTAAAGTAAATGGTAGAATCAAACTTTAACCAAACGTAATGTTTGTACCTAGGGTAAAGTTAAAAAGTTTAAACAATTTGAAAATATCACTATATTTAGGCGAGTAAACGAAAAATGTTCGTCTCAGACTCTAAAACCGCAGAAATCGTATTTCAAGTTGAAATACGCCTTGGTACCATATCTCACCTAAAGTAAATGGTAGAATCAAACTTTAACCAAACGTAATGTTTGTACCTAGTATAAAGTTAAAAAGTTTAAACAATTTTAAAATATCACTATATTTAGGCGAGTAAACGAAAAATGTTCATTTCAGACTCTAAAAACGTAGAAATCGTGTTTCAAGTTGAAATACGCCTTGTAAACGAAAAATGTTTATTTCAGACTCTAATAACGTAGAAATCGTGTTTCAAGTTGAAATACGCCTTGGGACCATATCTCACCTAAAGTAAATGGTAGAATCAAACTTTAACCAAACGTAATGTTTGTACCTAGTATAAAGTTAAAAAGTTTAAACAATTTGAAAATATCACTATATTTAGGCGAGTAAACGAAAAATGTTCATTTCAGACTCTAAAAACGTAGAAATCGTGTTTCAAGTTGAAATACGCCTTGTAAACGAAAAATGTTTATTTCAGACTCTAATAACGTAGAAATCGTGTTTCAAGTTGAAATACGCCTTGGGACCATATCTCACCTAAAGTAAATGGTAGAATCAAACTTTAACCAAACGTAATGTTTGTACCTAGGGTAAAGTTAAAAAGTTTAAACAATTTGAAAATATCACTATTTTTAGGCGAGTAAACGAAAAATATTCGTCTCAGACTCTAAAACCGCAGAAATCGTGTTTCAAGTTGAAATACGCCTTGGTACCATATCTCACCTAAAGTAAATGGTAGAATCAAACTTTAACCAAACGTAATGTTTGTACCTAGTATAAAGTTAAAAAGTTTAAACAATTTTAAAATATCACTATATTTAGGCGAGTAAACGAAAAATGTTCGTCTCAGACTCTAAAACCGCAGAAATCGTATTTCAAGTTGAAATACGCCTTGGTACCATATCTCACCTAAAGTAAATGGTAGAATCAAACTTTAACCAAACGTAATGTTTGTACCTAGTATAAAGTTAAAAAGTTTAAACAATTTTAAAATATCACTATATTTAGGCGAGTAAACGAAAAATGTTCATTTCAGACTCTAAAAACGTAGAAATCGTGTTTCAAGTTGAAATACGCCTTGTAAACGAAAAATGTTTATTTCAGACTCTAATAACGTAGAAATCGTGTTTCAAGTTGAAATACGCCTTGGGACCATATCTCACCTAAAGTAAATGGTAGAATCAAACTTTAACCAAACGTAATGTTTGTACCTAGGGTAAAGTTAAAAAGTTTAAACAATTTGAAAATATCACTATATTTAGGCGAGTAAACGAAAAATGTTCATTTCAGACTCTAAAAACGTAGAAATCGTGTTTCAAGTTGAAATACGCCTTGTAAACGAAAAATGTTTATTTCAGACTCTAATAACGTAGAAATCGTGTTTCAAGTTGAAATACGCCTTGGGACCATATCTCACCTAAAGTAAATGGTAGAATCAAACTTTAACCAAACGTAATGTTTGTACCTAGGGTAAAGTTAAAAAGTTTAAACAATTTTAAAATATCACTATATTTAGGCGAGTAAACGAAAAATGTTCATTTCAGACTCTAAAAACGTAGAAATCGTGTTTCAAGTTGAAATACGCCTTGTAAACGAAAAATGTTTATTTCAGACTCTAATAACGTAGAAATCGTGTTTCAAGTTGAAATACGCCTTGGGACCATATCTCACCTAAAGTAAATGGTAGAATCAAACTTTAACCAAACGTAATGTTTGTACCTAGGGTAAAGTTAAAAAGTTTAAACAATTTGAAAATATCACTATATTTAGGCGAGTAAACGAAAAATGTTCGTCTCAGACTCTAAAACCGCAGAAATCGTATTTCAAGTTGAAATACGCCTTGGTACCATATCTCACCTAAAGTAAATGGTAGAATCAAACTTTAACCAAACGTAATGTTTGTACCTAGTATAAAGTTAAAAAGTTTAAACAATTTTAAAATATCACTATATTTAGGCGAGTAAACGAAAAATGTTCATTTCAGACTCTAAAAACGTAGAAATCGTGTTTCAAGTTGAAATACGCCTTGTAAACGAAAAATGTTTATTTCAGACTCTAATAACGTAGAAATCGTGTTTCAAGTTGAAATACGCCTTGGTACCATATCTCACCTAAAGTAAATGGTAGAATCAAACTTTAACCAAACGTAATGTTTGTACCTAGTATAAAGTTAAAAAGTTTAAACAATTTTAAAATATCACTATATTTAGGCGAGTAAACGAAAAATGTTCGTCTCAGACTCTAAAACCGCAGAAATCGTATTTCAAGTTGAAATACGCCTTGGTACCATATCTCACCTAAAGTAAATGGTAGAATCAAACTTTAACCAAACGTAATGTTTGTACCTAGTATAAAGTTAAAAAGTTTAAACAATTTTAAAATATCACTATATTTAGGCGAGTAAACGAAAAATGTTCATTTCAGACTCTAAAAACGTAGAAATCGTGTTTCAAGTTGAAATACGCCTTGTAAACGAAAAATGTTTATTTCAGACTCTAATAACGTAGAAATCGTGTTTCAAGTTGAAATACGCCTTGGGACCATATCTCACCTAAAGTAAATGGTAGAATCAAACTTTAACCAAACGTAATGTTTGTACCTAGGGTAAAGTTAAAAAGTTTAAACAATTTGAAAATATCACTATATTTAGGCGAGTAAACGAAAAATGTTCATTTCAGACTCTAAAAACGTAGAAATCGTGTTTCAAGTTGAAATACGCCTTGTAAACGAAAAATGTTTATTTCAGACTCTAATAACGTAGAAATCGTGTTTCAAGTTGAAATACGCCTTGGTACCATATCTCACCTAAAGTAAATGGTAGAATCAAACTTTAACCAAACGTAATGTTTGTACCTAGTATAAAGTTAAAAAGTTTAAACAATTTTAAAATATCACTATATTTAGGCGAGTAAACGAAAAATGTTCGTCTCAGACTCTAAAACCGCAGAAATCGTATTTCAAGTTGAAATACGCCTTGGTACCATATCTCACCTAAAGTAAATGGTAGAATCAAACTTTAACCAAACGTAATGTTTGTACCTAGTATAAAGTTAAAAAGTTTAAACAATTTTAAAATATCACTATATTTAGGCGAGTAAACGAAAAATGTTCATTTCAGACTCTAAAAACGTAGAAATCGTGTTTCAAGTTGAAATACGCCTTGTAAACGAAAAATGTTTATTTCAGACTCTAATAACGTAGAAATCGTGTTTCAAGTTGAAATACGCCTTGGGACCATATCTCACCTAAAGTAAATGGTAGAATCAAACTTTAACCAAACGTAATGTTTGTACCTAGGGTAAAGTTAAAAAGTTTAAACAATTTGAAAATATCACTATATTTAGGCGAGTAAACGAAAAATGTTCGTCTCAGACTCTAAAACCGCAGAAATCGTATTTCAAGTTGAAATACGCCTTGGTACCATATCTCACCTAAAGTAAATGGTAGAATCAAACTTTAACCAAACGTAATGTTTGTACCTAGTATAAAGTTAAAAAGTTTAAACAATTTTAAAATATCACTATATTTAGGCGAGTAAACGAAAAATGTTCATTTCAGACTCTAAAAACGTAGAAATCGTGTTTCAAGTTGAAATACGCCTTGTAAACGAAAAATGTTTATTTCAGACTCTAATAACGTAGAAATCGTGTTTCAAGTTGAAATACGCCTTGGGACCATATCTCACCTAAAGTAAATGGTAGAATCAAACTTTAACCAAACGTAATGTTTGTACCTAGGGTAAAGTTAAAAAGTTTAAACAATTTTAAAATATCACTATATTTAGGCGAGTAAACGAAAAATGTTCGTCTCAGACTCTAAAACCGCAGAAATCGTGTTTCAAGTTGAAATACGCCTTGGGACCATATCTCACCTAAAGTAAATGGTAGAATCAAACTTTAACCAAACGTAATGTTTGTACCTAGGGTAAAGTTAAAAAGTTTAAACAATTTGAAAATATCACTATATTTAGGCGAGTAAACGAAAAATGTTCGTCTCAGACTCTAAAACCGCAGAAATCGTGTTTCAAGTTGAAATACGCCTTGGGACCATATCTCACCTAAAGTAAATGGTAGAATCAAACTTTAACCAAACGTAATGTTTGTACCTAGGGTAAAGTTAAAAAGTTTAAACAATTTGAAAATATCACTATTTTTAGGCGAGTAAACGAAAAATATTCGTCTCAGATTCTAAAACCGCAGAAATCGTGTTTCAAGTTGAAATACGCCTTGGTACCATATCTCACCTAAAGTAAATGGTAGAATCAAACTTTAACCAAACGTAATGTTTGTACCTAGTATAAAGTTAAAAAGTTTAAACAATTTTAAAATATCACTATATTTAGGCGAGTAAACGAAAAATGTTCATTTCAGACTCTAAAAACGTAGAAATCGTGTTTCAAGTTGAAATACGCCTTGTAAACGAAAAATGTTTATTTCAGACTCTAATAACGTAGAAATCGTGTTTCAAGTTGAAATACGCCTTGGGACCATATCTCACCTAAAGTAAATGGTAGAATCAAACTTTAACCAAACGTAATGTTTGTACCTAGGGTAAAGTTAAAAAGTTTAAACAATTTGAAAATATCACTATATTTAGGCGAGTAAACGAAAAATGTTCGTCTCAGACTCTAAAACAGCAGAAATCGTGTTTCAAGTTGAAATACGCCTTGGGACCATATCTCACCTAAAGTAAATGGTAGAATCAAACTTTAACCAAACGTAATGTTTGTACCTAGGGTAAAGTTAAAAAGTTTAAACAATTTGAAAATATCACTATATTTAGGCGAGTAAACGAAAAATGTTCGTCTCAGACTCTAAAACCGCAGAAATCGTGTTTCAAGTTGAAATACGCCTTGGGACCATATCTCACCTAAAGTAAATGGTAGAATCAAACTTTAACCAAACGTAATGTTTGTACCTAGGGTAAAGTTAAAAAGTTTAAACAATTTTAAAATATCACTATATTTAGGCGAGTAAACGAAAAATGTTCGTTTCAGACTCTAAAAACGTAGAAATCGTGTTTCAAGTTGAAATACGCCTTGTAAACGAAAAATGTTTATTTCAGACTCTAATAACGTAGAAATCGTGTTTCAAGTTGAAATACGCCTTGGGACCATATCTCACCTAAAGTAAATGGTAGAATCAAACTTTAACCAAACGTAATGTTTGTACCTAGTATAAAGTTAAAAAGTTTAAACAATTTGAAAATATCACTATATTTAGGCGAGTAAACGAAAAATGTTCGTTTCAGACTCTAAAAACGTAGAAATCGTGTTTCAAGTTGAAATACGCCTTGTAAACGAAAAATGTTTATTTCAGACTCTAATAACGTAGAAATCGTGTTTCAAGTTGAAATACGCCTTGGGACCATATCTCACCTAAAGTAAATGGTAGAATCAAACTTTAACCAAACGTAATGTTTGTACCTAGTATAAAGTTAAAAAGTTTAAACAATTTTAAAATATCACTATATTTAGGCGAGTAAACGAAAAATGTTCATTTCAGACTCTAAAAACGTAGAAATCGTGTTTCAAGTTGAAATACGCCTTGTAAACGAAAAATGTTTATTTCAGACTCTAATAACGTAGAAATCGTGTTTCAAGTTGAAATACGCCTTGGGACCATATCTCACCTAAAGTAAATGGTAGAATCAAACTTTAACCAAACGTAATGTTTGTACCTAGGGTAAAGTTAAAAAGTTTAAACAATTTGAAAATATCACTATTTTTAGGCGAGTAAACGAAAAATATTCGTCTCAGACTCTAAAACCGCAGAAATCGTGTTTCAAGTTGAAATACGCCTTGGTACCATATCTCACCTAAAGTAAATGGTAGAATCAAACTTTAACCAAACGTAATGTTTGTACCTAGTATAAAGTTAAAAAGTTTAAACAATTTTAAAATATCACTATATTTAGGCGAGTAAACGAAAAATGTTCGTCTCAGACTCTAAAACCGCAGAAATCGTATTTCAAGTTGAAATACGCCTTGGTACCATATCTCACCTAAAGTAAATGGTAGAATCAAACTTTAACCAAACGTAATGTTTGTACCTAGTATAAAGTTAAAAAGTTTAAACAATTTTAAAATATCACTATATTTAGGCGAGTAAACGAAAAATGTTCATTTCAGACTCTAAAAACGTAGAAATCGTGTTTCAAGTTGAAATACGCCTTGTAAACGAAAAATGTTTATTTCAGACTCTAATAACGTAGAAATCGTGTTTCAAGTTGAAATACGCCTTGGGACCATATCTCACCTAAAGTAAATGGTAGAATCAAACTTTAACCAAACGTAATGTTTGTACCTAGGGTAAAGTTAAAAAGTTTAAACAATTTGAAAATATCACTATATTTAGGCGAGTAAACGAAAAATGTTCGTCTCAGACTCTAAAACCGCAGAAATCGTATTTCAAGTTGAAATACGCCTTGGTACCATATCTCACCTAAAGTAAATGGTAGAATCAAACTTTAACCAAACGTAATGTTTGTACCTAGTATAAAGTTAAAAAGTTTAAACAATTTTAAAATATCACTATATTTAGGCGAGTAAACGAAAAATGTTCATTTCAGACTCTAAAAACGTAGAAATCGTGTTTCAAGTTGAAATACGCCTTGTAAACGAAAAATGTTTATTTCAGACTCTAATAACGTAGAAATCGTGTTTCAAGTTGAAATACGCCTTGGGACCATATCTCACCTAAAGTAAATGGTAGAATCAAACTTTAACCAAACGTAATGTTTGTACCTAGTATAAAGTTAAAAAGTTTAAACAATTTGAAAATATCACTATATTTAGGCGAGTAAACGAAAAATGTTCATTTCAGACTCTAAAAACGTAGAAATCGTGTTTCAAGTTGAAATACGCCTTGTAAACGAAAAATGTTTATTTCAGACTCTAATAACGTAGAAATCGTGTTTCAAGTTGAAATACGCCTTGGGACCATATCTCACCTAAAGTAAATGGTAGAATCAAACTTTAACCAAACGTAATGTTTGTACCTAGGGTAAAGTTAAAAAGTTTAAACAATTTGAAAATATCACTATTTTTAGGCGAGTAAACGAAAAATATTCGTCTCAGACTCTAAAACCGCAGAAATCGTGTTTCAAGTTGAAATACGCCTTGGTACCATATCTCACCTAAAGTAAATGGTAGAATCAAACTTTAACCAAACGTAATGTTTGTACCTAGTATAAAGTTAAAAAGTTTAAACAATTTTAAAATATCACTATATTTAGGCGAGTAAACGAAAAATGTTCGTCTCAGACTCTAAAACCGCAGAAATCGTATTTCAAGTTGAAATACGCCTTGGTACCATATCTCACCTAAAGTAAATGGTAGAATCAAACTTTAACCAAACGTAATGTTTGTACCTAGTATAAAGTTAAAAAGTTTAAACAATTTTAAAATATCACTATATTTAGGCGAGTAAACGAAAAATGTTCATTTCAGACTCTAAAAACGTAGAAATCGTGTTTCAAGTTGAAATACGCCTTGTAAACGAAAAATGTTTATTTCAGACTCTAATAACGTAGAAATCGTGTTTCAAGTTGAAATACGCCTTGGGACCATATCTCACCTAAAGTAAATGGTAGAATCAAACTTTAACCAAACGTAATGTTTGTACCTAGGGTAAAGTTAAAAAGTTTAAACAATTTGAAAATATCACTATATTTAGGCGAGTAAACGAAAAATGTTCATTTCAGACTCTAAAAACGTAGAAATCGTGTTTCAAGTTGAAATACGCCTTGTAAACGAAAAATGTTTATTTCAGACTCTAATAACGTAGAAATCGTGTTTCAAGTTGAAATACGCCTTGGGACCATATCTCACCTAAAGTAAATGGTAGAATCAAACTTTAACCAAACGTAATGTTTGTACCTAGGGTAAAGTTAAAAAGTTTAAACAATTTTAAAATATCACTATATTTAGGCGAGTAAACGAAAAATGTTCATTTCAGACTCTAAAAACGTAGAAATCGTGTTTCAAGTTGAAATACGCCTTGTAAACGAAAAATGTTTATTTCAGACTCTAATAACGTAGAAATCGTGTTTCAAGTTGAAATACGCCTTGGGACCATATCTCACCTAAAGTAAATGGTAGAATCAAACTTTAACCAAACGTAATGTTTGTACCTAGGGTAAAGTTAAAAAGTTTAAACAATTTGAAAATATCACTATATTTAGGCGAGTAAACGAAAAATGTTCGTCTCAGACTCTAAAACCGCAGAAATCGTATTTCAAGTTGAAATACGCCTTGGTACCATATCTCACCTAAAGTAAATGGTAGAATCAAACTTTAACCAAACGTAATGTTTGTACCTAGTATAAAGTTAAAAAGTTTAAACAATTTTAAAATATCACTATATTTAGGCGAGTAAACGAAAAATGTTCATTTCAGACTCTAAAAACGTAGAAATCGTGTTTCAAGTTGAAATACGCCTTGTAAACGAAAAATGTTTATTTCAGACTCTAATAACGTAGAAATCGTGTTTCAAGTTGAAATACGCCTTGGTACCATATCTCACCTAAAGTAAATGGTAGAATCAAACTTTAACCAAACGTAATGTTTGTACCTAGTATAAAGTTAAAAAGTTTAAACAATTTTAAAATATCACTATATTTAGGCGAGTAAACGAAAAATGTTCGTCTCAGACTCTAAAACCGCAGAAATCGTATTTCAAGTTGAAATACGCCTTGGTACCATATCTCACCTAAAGTAAATGGTAGAATCAAACTTTAACCAAACGTAATGTTTGTACCTAGTATAAAGTTAAAAAGTTTAAACAATTTTAAAATATCACTATATTTAGGCGAGTAAACGAAAAATGTTCATTTCAGACTCTAAAAACGTAGAAATCGTGTTTCAAGTTGAAATACGCCTTGTAAACGAAAAATGTTTATTTCAGACTCTAATAACGTAGAAATCGTGTTTCAAGTTGAAATACGCCTTGGGACCATATCTCACCTAAAGTAAATGGTAGAATCAAACTTTAACCAAACGTAATGTTTGTACCTAGGGTAAAGTTAAAAAGTTTAAACAATTTGAAAATATCACTATATTTAGGCGAGTAAACGAAAAATGTTCATTTCAGACTCTAAAAACGTAGAAATCGTGTTTCAAGTTGAAATACGCCTTGTAAACGAAAAATGTTTATTTCAGACTCTAATAACGTAGAAATCGTGTTTCAAGTTGAAATACGCCTTGGGACCATATCTCACCTAAAGTAAATGGTAGAATCAAACTTTAACCAAACGTAATGTTTGTACCTAGGGTAAAGTTAAAAAGTTTAAACAATTTTAAAATATCACTATATTTAGGCGAGTAAACGAAAAATGTTCATTTCAGACTCTAAAAACGTAGAAATCGTGTTTCAAGTTGAAATACGCCTTGTAAACGAAAAATGTTTATTTCAGACTCTAATAACGTAGAAATCGTGTTTCAAGTTGAAATACGCCTTGGGACCATATCTCACCTAAAGTAAATGGTAGAATCAAACTTTAACCAAACGTAATGTTTGTACCTAGGGTAAAGTTAAAAAGTTTAAACAATTTGAAAATATCACTATATTTAGGCGAGTAAACGAAAAATGTTCGTCTCAGACTCTAAAACCGCAGAAATCGTATTTCAAGTTGAAATACGCCTTGGTACCATATCTCACCTAAAGTAAATGGTAGAATCAAACTTTAACCAAACGTAATGTTTGTACCTAGTATAAAGTTAAAAAGTTTAAACAATTTTAAAATATCACTATATTTAGGCGAGTAAACGAAAAATGTTCATTTCAGACTCTAAAAACGTAGAAATCGTGTTTCAAGTTGAAATACGCCTTGTAAACGAAAAATGTTTATTTCAGACTCTAATAACGTAGAAATCGTGTTTCAAGTTGAAATACGCCTTGGTACCATATCTCACCTAAAGTAAATGGTAGAATCAAACTTTAACCAAACGTAATGTTTGTACCTAGTATAAAGTTAAAAAGTTTAAACAATTTTAAAATATCACTATATTTAGGCGAGTAAACGAAAAATGTTCGTCTCAGACTCTAAAACCGCAGAAATCGTATTTCAAGTTGAAATACGCCTTGGTACCATATCTCACCTAAAGTAAATGGTAGAATCAAACTTTAACCAAACGTAATGTTTGTACCTAGTATAAAGTTAAAAAGTTTAAACAATTTTAAAATATCACTATATTTAGGCGAGTAAACGAAAAATGTTCATTTCAGACTCTAAAAACGTAGAAATCGTGTTTCAAGTTGAAATACGCCTTGTAAACGAAAAATGTTTATTTCAGACTCTAATAACGTAGAAATCGTGTTTCAAGTTGAAATACGCCTTGGGACCATATCTCACCTAAAGTAAATGGTAGAATCAAACTTTAACCAAACGTAATGTTTGTACCTAGGGTAAAGTTAAAAAGTTTAAACAATTTGAAAATATCACTATATTTAGGCGAGTAAACGAAAAATGTTCGTCTCAGACTCTAAAACCGCAGAAATCGTATTTCAAGTTGAAATACGCCTTGGTACCATATCTCACCTAAAGTAAATGGTAGAATCAAACTTTAACCAAACGTAATGTTTGTACCTAGTATAAAGTTAAAAAGTTTAAACAATTTTAAAATATCACTATATTTAGGCGAGTAAACGAAAAATGTTCATTTCAGACTCTAAAAACGTAGAAATCGTGTTTCAAGTTGAAATACGCCTTGTAAACGAAAAATGTTTATTTCAGACTCTAATAACGTAGAAATCGTGTTTCAAGTTGAAATACGCCTTGGGACCATATCTCACCTAAAGTAAATGGTAGAATCAAACTTTAACCAAACGTAATGTTTGTACCTAGTATAAAGTTAAAAAGTTTAAACAATTTGAAAATATCACTATATTTAGGCGAGTAAACGAAAAATGTTCATTTCAGACTCTAAAAACGTAGAAATCGTGTTTCAAGTTGAAATACGCCTTGTAAACGAAAAATGTTTATTTCAGACTCTAATAACGTAGAAATCGTGTTTCAAGTTGAAATACGCCTTGGGACCATATCTCACCTAAAGTAAATGGTAGAATCAAACTTTAACCAAACGTAATGTTTGTACCTAGGGTAAAGTTAAAAAGTTTAAACAATTTGAAAATATCACTATTTTTAGGCGAGTAAACGAAAAATATTCGTCTCAGACTCTAAAACCGCAGAAATCGTGTTTCAAGTTGAAATACGCCTTGGTACCATATCTCACCTAAAGTAAATGGTAGAATCAAACTTTAACCAAACGTAATGTTTGTACCTAGTATAAAGTTAAAAAGTTTAAACAATTTTAAAATATCACTATATTTAGGCGAGTAAACGAAAACTGTTCGTCTCAGACTCTAAAACCGCAGAAATCGTATTTCAAGTTGAAATACGCCTTGGTACCATATCTCACCTAAAGTAAATGGTAGAATCAAACTTTAACCAAACGTAATGTTTGTACCTAGTATAAAGTTAAAAAGTTTAAACAATTTTAAAATATCACTATATTTAGGCGAGTAAACGAAAAATGTTCATTTCAGACTCTAAAAACGTAGAAATCGTGTTTCAAGTTGAAATACGCCTTGTAAACGAAAAATGTTTATTTCAGACTCTAATAACGTAGAAATCGTGTTTCAAGTTGAAATACGCCTTGGGACCATATCTCACCTAAAGTAAATGGTAGAATCAAACTTTAACCAAACGTAATGTTTGTACCTAGGGTAAAGTTAAAAAGTTTAAACAATTTGAAAATATCACTATATTTAGGCGAGTAAACGAAAAATGTTCATTTCAGACTCTAAAAACGTAGAAATCGTGTTTCAAGTTGAAATACGCCTTGTAAACGAAAAATGTTTATTTCAGACTCTAATAACGTAGAAATCGTGTTTCAAGTTGAAATACGCCTTGGGACCATATCTCACCTAAAGTAAATGGTAGAATCAAACTTTAACCAAACGTAATGTTTGTACCTAGGGTAAAGTTAAAAAGTTTAAACAATTTGAAAATATCACTATATTTAGGCGAGTAAACGAAAAATGTTCGTCTCAGACTCTAAAACCGCAGAAATCGTATTTCAAGTTGAAATACGCCTTGGTACCATATCTCACCTAAAGTAAATGGTAGAATCAAACTTTAACAAAACGTAATGTTTGTACCTAGTATAAAGTTAAAAAGTTTAAACAATTTTAAAATATCACTATATTTAGGCGAGTAAACGAAAAATGTTCATTTCAGACTCTAAAAACGTAGAAATCGTGTTTCAAGTTGAAATACGCCTTGTAAACGAAAAATGTTTATTTCAGACTCTAATAACGTAGAAATCGTGTTTCAAGTTGAAATACGCCTTGGTACCATATCTCACCTAAAGTAAATGGTAGAATCAAACTTTAACCAAACGTAATGTTTGTACCTAGTATAAAGTTAAAAAGTTTAAACAATTTTAAAATATCACTATATTTAGGCGAGTAAACGAAAAATGTTCGTCTCAGACTCTAAAACCGCAGAAATCGTATTTCAAGTTGAAATACGCCTTGGTACCATATCTCACCTAAAGTAAATGGTAGAATCAAACTTTAACCAAACGTAATGTTTGTACCTAGTATAAAGTTAAAAAGTTTAAACAATTTTAAAATATCACTATATTTAGGCGAGTAAACGAAAAATGTTCATTTCAGACTCTAAAAACGTAGAAATCGTGTTTCAAGTTGAAATACGCCTTGTAAACGAAAAATGTTTATTTCAGACTCTAATAACGTAGAAATCGTGTTTCAAGTTGAAATACGCCTTGGGACCATATCTCACCTAAAGTAAATGGTAGAATCAAACTTTAACCAAACGTAATGTTTGTACCTAGGGTAAAGTTAAAAAGTTTAAACAATTTGAAAATATCACTATATTTAGGCGAGTAAACGAAAAATGTTCGTCTCAGACTCTAAAACCGCAGAAATCGTATTTCAAGTTGAAATACGCCTTGGTACCATATCTCACCTAAAGTAAATGGTAGAATCAAACTTTAACCAAACGTAATGTTTGTACCTAGTATAAAGTTAAAAAGTTTAAACAATTTTAAAATATCACTATATTTAGGCGAGTAAACGAAAAATGTTCATTTCAGACTCTAAAAACGTAGAAATCGTGTTTCAAGTTGAAATACGCCTTGTAAACGAAAAATGTTTATTTCAGACTCTAATAACGTAGAAATCGTGTTTCAAGTTGAAATACGCCTTGGGACCATATCTCACCTAAAGTAAATGGTAGAATCAAACTTTAACCAAACGTAATGTTTGTACCTAGTATAAAGTTAAAAAGTTTAAACAATTTGAAAATATCACTATATTTAGGCGAGTAAACGAAAAATGTTCATTTCAGACTCTAAAAACGTAGAAATCGTGTTTCAAGTTGAAATACGCCTTGTAAACGAAAAATGTTTATTTCAGACTCTAATAACGTAGAAATCGTGTTTCAAGTTGAAATACGCCTTGGGACCATATCTCACCTAAAGTAAATGGTAGAATCAAACTTTAACCAAACGTAATGTTTGTACCTAGGGTAAAGTTAAAAAGTTTAAACAATTTGAAAATATCACTATTTTTAGGCGAGTAAACGAAAAATATTCGTCTCAGACTCTAAAACCGCAGAAATCGTGTTTCAAGTTGAAATACGCCTTGGTACCATATCTCACCTAAAGTAAATGGTAGAATCAAACTTTAACCAAACGTAATGTTTGTACCTAGTATAAAGTTAAAAAGTTTAAACAATTTTAAAATATCACTATATTTAGGCGAGTAAACGAAAAATGTTCGTCTCAGACTCTAAAACCGCAGAAATCGTATTTCAAGTTGAAATACGCCTTGGTACCATATCTCACCTAAAGTAAATGGTAGAATCAAACTTTAACCAAACGTAATGTTTGTACCTAGTATAAAGTTAAAAAGTTTAAACAATTTTAAAATATCACTATATTTAGGCGAGTAAACGAAAAATGTTCATTTCAGACTCTAAAAACGTAGAAATCGTGTTTCAAGTTGAAATACGCCTTGTAAACGAAAAATGTTTATTTCAGACTCTAATAACGTAGAAATCGTGTTTCAAGTTGAAATACGCCTTGGGACCATATCTCACCTAAAGTAAATGGTAGAATCAAACTTTAACCAAACGTAATGTTTGTACCTAGGGTAAAGTTAAAAAGTTTAAACAATTTGAAAATATCACTATATTTAGGCGAGTAAACGAAAAATGTTCGTCTCAGACTCTAAAACCGCAGAAATCGTATTTCAAGTTGAAATACGCCTTGGTACCATATCTCACCTAAAGTAAATGGTAGAATCAAACTTTAACCAAACGTAATGTTTGTACCTAGTATAAAGTTAAAAAGTTTAAACAATTTGAAAATATCACTATTTTTAGGCGAGTAAACGAAAAATATTCGTCTCAGATTCTAAAACCGCAGAAATCGTGTTTCAAGTTGAAATACGCCTTGGTACCATATCTCACCTAAAGTAAATGGTAGAATCAAACTTTAACCAAACGTAATGTTTGTACCTAGTATAAAGTTAAAAAGTTTAAACAATTTTAAAATATCACTATATTTAGGCGAGTAAACGAAAAATGTTCATTTCAGACTCTAAAAACGTAGAAATCGTGTTTCAAGTTGAAATACGCCTTGTAAACGAAAAATGTTTATTTCAGACTCTAATAACGTAGAAATCGTGTTTCAAGTTGAAATACGCCTTGGGACCATATCTCACCTAAAGTAAATGGTAGAATCAAACTTTAACCAAACGTAATGTTTGTACCTAGGGTAAAGTTAAAAAGTTTAAACAATTTGAAAATATCACTATATTTAGGCGAGTAAACGAAAAATGTTCGTCTCAGACTCTAAAACCGCAGAAATCGTGTTTCAAGTTGAAATACGCCTTGGGACCATATCTCACCTAAAGTAAATGGTAGAATCAAACTTTAACCAAACGTAATGTTTGTACCTAGGGTAAAGTTAAAAAGTTTAAACAATTTGAAAATATCACTATATTTAGGCGAGTAAACGAAAAATGTTCGTCTCAGACTCTAAAACCGCAGAAATCGTGTTTCAAGTTGAAATACGCCTTGGGACCATATCTCACCTAAAGTAAATGGTAGAATCAAACTTTAACCAAACGTAATGTTTGTACCTAGGGTAAAGTTAAAAAGTTTAAACAATTTTAAAATATCACTATATTTAGGCGAGTAAACGAAAAATGTTCGTTTCAGACTCTAAAAACGTAGAAATCGTGTTTCAAGTTGAAATACGCCTTGTAAACGAAAAATGTTTATTTCAGACTCTAATAACGTAGAAATCGTGTTTCAAGTTGAAATACGCCTTGGGACCATATCTCACCTAAAGTAAATGGTAGAATCAAACTTTAACCAAACGTAATGTTTGTACCTAGTATAAAGTTAAAAAGTTTAAACAATTTGAAAATATCACTATATTTAGGCGAGTAAACGAAAAATGTTCATTTCAGACTCTAAAAACGTAGAAATCGTGTTTCAAGTTGAAATACGCCTTGTAAACGAAAAATGTTTATTTCAGACTCTAATAACGTAGAAATCGTGTTTCAAGTTGAAATACGCCTTGGGACCATATCTCACCTAAAGTAAATGGTAGAATCAAACTTTAACCAAACGTAATGTTTGTACCTAGGGTAAAGTTAAAAAGTTTAAACAATTTTAAAATATCACTATATTTAGGCGAGTAAACGAAAAATGTTCATTTCAGACTCTAAAAACGTAGAAATCGTGTTTCAAGTTGAAATACGCCTTGTAAACGAAAAATGTTTATTTCAGACTCTAATAACGTAGAAATCGTGTTTCAAGTTGAAATACGCCTTGGGACCATATCTCACCTAAAGTAAATGGTAGAATCAAACTTTAACCAAACGTAATGTTTGTACCTAGGGTAAAGTTAAAAAGTTTAAACAATTTGAAAATATCACTATATTTAGGCGAGTAAACGAAAAATGTTCGTCTCAGACTCTAAAACCGCAGAAATCGTATTTCAAGTTGAAATACGCCTTGGTACCATATCTCACCTAAAGTAAATGGTAGAATCAAACTTTAACCAAACGTAATGTTTGTACCTAGTATAAAGTTAAAAAGTTTAAACAATTTTAAAATATCACTATATTTAGGCGAGTAAACGAAAAATGTTCATTTCAGACTCTAAAAACGTAGAAATCGTGTTTCAAGTTGAAATACGCCTTGTAAACGAAAAATGTTTATTTCAGACTCTAATAACGTAGAAATCGTGTTTCAAGTTGAAATACGCCTTGGTACCATATCTCACCTAAAGTAAATGGTAGAATCAAACTTTAACCAAACGTAATGTTTGTACCTAGTATAAAGTTAAAAAGTTTAAACAATTTTAAAATATCACTATATTTAGGCGAGTAAACGAAAAATGTTCGTCTCAGACTCTAAAACCGCAGAAATCGTATTTCAAGTTGAAATACGCCTTGGTACCATATCTCACCTAAAGTAAATGGTAGAATCAAACTTTAACCAAACGTAATGTTTGTACCTAGTATAAAGTTAAAAAGTTTAAACAATTTTAAAATATCACTATATTTAGGCGAGTAAACGAAAAATGTTCATTTCAGACTCTAAAAACGTAGAAATCGTGTTTCAAGTTGAAATACGCCTTGTAAACGAAAAATGTTTATTTCAGACTCTAATAACGTAGAAATCGTGTTTCAAGTTGAAATACGCCTTGGGACCATATCTCACCTAAAGTAAATGGTAGAATCAAACTTTAACCAAACGTAATGTTTGTACCTAGGGTAAAGTTAAAAAGTTTAAACAATTTGAAAATATCACTATATTTAGGCGAGTAAACGAAAAATGTTCATTTCAGACTCTAAAAACGTAGAAATCGTGTTTCAAGTTGAAATACGCCTTGTAAACGAAAAATGTTTATTTCAGACTCTAATAACGTAGAAATCGTGTTTCAAGTTGAAATACGCCTTGGGACCATATCTCACCTAAAGTAAATGGTAGAATCAAACTTTAACCAAACGTAATGTTTGTACCTAGGGTAAAGTTAAAAAGTTTAAACAATTTTAAAATATCACTATATTTAGGCGAGTAAACGAAAAATGTTCATTTCAGACTCTAAAAACGTAGAAATCGTGTTTCAAGTTGAAATACGCCTTGTAAACGAAAAATGTTTATTTCAGACTCTAATAACGTAGAAATCGTGTTTCAAGTTGAAATACGCCTTGGGACCATATCTCACCTAAAGTAAATGGTAGAATCAAACTTTAACCAAACGTAATGTTTGTACCTAGGGTAAAGTTAAAAAGTTTAAACAATTTGAAAATATCACTATATTTAGGCGAGTAAACGAAAAATGTTCGTCTCAGACTCTAAAACCGCAGAAATCGTATTTCAAGTTGAAATACGCCTTGGTACCATATCTCACCTAAAGTAAATGGTAGAATCAAACTTTAACCAAACGTAATGTTTGTACCTAGTATAAAGTTAAAAAGTTTAAACAATTTTAAAATATCACTATATTTAGGCGAGTAAACGAAAAATGTTCTTTCAGACTCTAAAAACGTAGAAATCGTGTTTCAAGTTGAAATACGCCTTGTAAACGAAAAATGTTTATTTCAGACTCTAATAACGTAGAAATCGTGTTTCAAGTTGAAATACGCCTTGGGACCATATCTCACCTAAAGTAAATGGTAGAATCAAACTTTAACCAAACGTAATGTTTGTACCTAGGGTAAAGTTAAAAAGTTTAAACAATTTTAAAATATCACTATATTTAGGCGAGTAAACGAAAAATGTTCGTCTCAGACTCTAAAACCGCAGAAATCGTGTTTCAAGTTGAAATACGCCTTGGGACCATATCTCACCTAAAGTAAATGGTAGAATCAAACTTTAACCAAACGTAATGTTTGTACCTAGGGTAAAGTTAAAAAGTTTAAACAATTTGAAAATATCACTATATTTAGGCGAGTAAACGAAAAATGTTCGTCTCAGACTCTACAACCGCAGAAATCGTGTTTCAAGTTGAAATACGCCTTGGGACCATATCTCACCTAAAGTAAATGGTAGAATCAAACTTTAACCAAACGTAATGTTTGTACCTAGGGTAAAGTTAAAAAGTTTAAACAATTTGAAAATATCACTATTTTTAGGCGAGTAAACGAAAAATATTCGTCTCAGATTCTAAAACCGCAGAAATCGTGTTTCAAGTTGAAATACGCCTTGGTACCATATCTCACCTAAAGTAAATGGTAGAATCAAACTTTAACCAAACGTAATGTTTGTACCTAGTATAAAGTTAAAAAGTTTAAACAATTTTAAAATATCACTATATTTAGGCGAGTAAACGAAAAATGTTCATTTCAGACTCTAAAAACGTAGAAATCGTGTTTCAAGTTGAAATACGCCTTGTAAACGAAAAATGTTTATTTCAGACTCTAATAACGTAGAAATCGTGTTTCAAGTTGAAATACGCCTTGGGACCATATCTCACCTAAAGTAAATGGTAGAATCAAACTTTAACCAAACGTAATGTTTGTACCTAGGGTAAAGTTAAAAAGTTTAAACAATTTGAAAATATCACTATATTTAGGCGAGTAAACGAAAAATGTTCGTCTCAGACTCTAAAACCGCAGAAATCGTATTTCAAGTTGAAATACGCCTTGGTACCATATCTCACCTAAAGTAAATGGTAGAATCAAACTTTAACCAAACGTAATGTTTGTACCTAGTATAAAGTTAAAAAGTTTAAACAATTTTAAAATATCACTATATTTAGGCGAGTAAACGAAAAATGTTCATTTCAGACTCTAAAAACGTAGAAATCGTGTTTCAAGTTGAAATACGCCTTGTAAACGAAAAATGTTTATTTCAGACTCTAATAACGTAGAAATCGTGTTTCAAGTTGAAATACGCCTTGGGACCATATCTCACCTAAAGTAAATGGTAGAATCAAACTTTAACCAAACGTAATGTTTGTACCTAGTATAAAGTTAAAAAGTTTAAACAATTTGAAAATATCACTATATTTAGGCGAGTAAACGAAAAATGTTCATTTCAGACTCTAAAAACGTAGAAATCGTGTTTCAAGTTGAAATACGCCTTGTAAACGAAAAATGTTTATTTCAGACTCTAATAACGTAGAAATCGTGTTTCAAGTTGAAATACGCCTTGGGACCATATCTCACCTAAAGTAAATGGTAGAATCAAACTTTAACCAAACGTAATGTTTGTACCTAGGGTAAAGTTAAAAAGTTTAAACAATTTGAAAATATCACTATTTTTAGGCGAGTAAACGAAAAATATTCGTCTCAGACTCTAAAACCGCAGAAATCGTGTTTCAAGTTGAAATACGCCTTGGTACCATATCTCACCTAAAGTAAATGGTAGAATCAAACTTTAACCAAACGTAATGTTTGTACCTAGTATAAAGTTAAAAAGTTTAAACAATTTTAAAATATCACTATATTTAGGCGAGTAAACGAAAAATGTTCGTCTCAGACTCTAAAACCGCAGAAATCGTATTTCAAGTTGAAATACGCCTTGGTACCATATCTCACCTAAAGTAAATGGTAGAATCAAACTTTAACCAAACGTAATGTTTGTACCTAGTATAAAGTTAAAAAGTTTAAACAATTTTAAAATATCACTATATTTAGGCGAGTAAACGAAAAATGTTCATTTCAGACTCTAAAAACGTAGAAATCGTGTTTCAAGTTGAAATACGCCTTGTAAACGAAAAATGTTTATTTCAGACTCTAATAACGTAGAAATCGTGTTTCAAGTTGAAATACGCCTTGGGACCATATCTCACCTAAAGTAAATGGTAGAATCAAACTTTAACCAAACGTAATGTTTGTACCTAGGGTAAAGTTAAAAAGTTTAAACAATTTGAAAATATCACTATATTTAGGCGAGTAAACGAAAAATGTTCATTTCAGACTCTAAAAACGTAGAAATCGTGTTTCAAGTTGAAATACGCCTTGTAAACGAAAAATGTTTATTTCAGACTCTAATAACGTAGAAATCGTGTTTCAAGTTGAAATACGCCTTGGGACCATATCTCACCTAAAGTAAATGGTAGAATCAAACTTTAACCAAACGTAATGTTTGTACCTAGGGTAAAGTTAAAAAGTTTAAACAATTTTAAAATATCACTATATTTAGGCGAGTAAACGAAAAATGTTCATTTCAGACTCTAAAAACGTAGAAATCGTGTTTCAAGTTGAAATACGCCTTGTAAACGAAAAATGTTTATTTCAGACTCTAATAACGTAGAAATCGTGTTTCAAGTTGAAATACGCCTTGGGACCATATCTCACCTAAAGTAAATGGTAGAATCAAACTTTAACCAAACGTAATGTTTGTACCTAGGGTAAAGTTAAAAAGTTTAAACAATTTGAAAATATCACTATATTTAGGCGAGTAAACGAAAAATGTTCGTCTCAGACTCTAAAACCGTAGAAATCGTGTTTCAAGTTGAAATACGCCTTGTAAACGAAAAATGTTTATTTCAGACTCTAATAACGTAGAAATCGTGTTTCAAGTTGAAATACGCCTTGGTACCATATCTCACCTAAAGTAAATGGTAGAATCAAACTTTAACCAAACGTAATGTTTGTACCTAGTATAAAGTTAAAAAGTTTAAACAATTTTAAAATATCACTATATTTAGGCGAGTAAACGAAAAATGTTCGTCTCAGACTCTAAAACCGCAGAAATCGTATTTCAAGTTGAAATACGCCTTGGTACCATATCTCACCTAAAGTAAATGGTAGAATCAAACTTTAACCAAACGTAATGTTTGTACCTAGTATAAAGTTAAAAAGTTTAAACAATTTTAAAATATCACTATATTTAGGCGAGTAAACGAAAAATGTTCATTTCAGACTCTAAAAACGTAGAAATCGTGTTTCAAGTTGAAATACGCCTTGTAAACGAAAAATGTTTATTTCAGACTCTAATAACGTAGAAATCGTGTTTCAAGTTGAAATACGCCTTGGGACCATATCTCACCTAAAGTAAATGGTAGAATCAAACTTTAACCAAACGTAATGTTTGTACCTAGGGTAAAGTTAAAAAGTTTAAACAATTTGAAAATATCACTATATTTAGGCGAGTAAACGAAAAATGTTCGTCTCAGACTCTAAAACCGCAGAAATCGTATTTCAAGTTGAAATACGCCTTGGTACCATATCTCACCTAAAGTAAATGGTAGAATCAAACTTTAACCAAACGTAATGTTTGTACCTAGTATAAAGTTAAAAAGTTTAAACAATTTTAAAATATCACTATATTTAGGCGAGTAAACGAAAAATGTTCATTTCAGACTCTAAAAACGTAGAAATCGTGTTTCAAGTTGAAATACGCCTTGTAAACGAAAAATGTTTATTTCAGACTCTAATAACGTAGAAATCGTGTTTCAAGTTGAAATACGCCTTGGGACCATATCTCACCTAAAGTAAATGGTAGAATCAAACTTTAACCAAACGTAATGTTTGTACCTAGTATAAAGTTAAAAAGTTTAAACAATTTGAAAATATCACTATATTTAGGCGAGTAAACGAAAAATGTTCATTTCAGACTCTAAAAACGTAGAAATCGTGTTTCAAGTTGAAATACGCCTTGTAAACGAAAAATGTTTATTTCAGACTCTAATAACGTAGAAATCGTGTTTCAAGTTGAAATACGCCTTGGGACCATATCTCACCTAAAGTAAATGGTAGAATCAAACTTTAACCAAACGTAATGTTTGTACCTAGGGTAAAGTTAAAAAGTTTAAACAATTTGAAAATATCACTATTTTTAGGCGAGTAAACGAAAAATATTCGTCTCAGACTCTAAAACCGCAGAAATCGTGTTTCAAGTTGAAATACGCCTTGGTACCATATCTCACCTAAAGTAAATGGTAGAATCAAACTTTAACCAAACGTAATGTTTGTACCTAGTATAAAGTTAAAAAGTTTAAACAATTTTAAAATATCACTATATTTAGGCGAGTAAACGAAAAATGTTCGTCTCAGACTCTAAAACCGCAGAAATCGTATTTCAAGTTGAAATACGCCTTGGTACCATATCTCACCTAAAGTAAATGGTAGAATCAAACTTTAACCAAACGTAATGTTTGTACCTAGTATAAAGTTAAAAAGTTTAAACAATTTTAAAATATCACTATATTTAGGCGAGTAAACGAAAAATGTTCATTTCAGACTCTAAAAACGTAGAAATCGTGTTTCAAGTTGAAATACGCCTTGTAAACGAAAAATGTTTATTTCAGACTCTAATAACGTAGAAATCGTGTTTCAAGTTGAAATACGCCTTGGGACCATATCTCACCTAAAGTAAATGGTAGAATCAAACTTTAACCAAACGTAATGTTTGTACCTAGGGTAAAGTTAAAAAGTTTAAACAATTTGAAAATATCACTATATTTAGGCGAGTAAACGAAAAATGTTCATTTCAGACTCTAAAAACGTAGAAATCGTGTTTCAAGTTGAAATACGCCTTGTAAACGAAAAATGTTTATTTCAGACTCTAATAACGTAGAAATCGTGTTTCAAGTTGAAATACGCCTTGGGACCATATCTCACCTAAAGTAAATGGTAGAATCAAACTTTAACCAAACGTAATGTTTGTACCTAGGGTAAAGTTAAAAAGTTTAAACAATTTGAAAATATCACTATATTTAGGCGAGTAAACGAAAAATGTTCGTCTCAGACTCTAAAACCGCAGAAATCGTATTTCAAGTTGAAATACGCCTTGGTACCATATCTCACCTAAAGTAAATGGTAGAATCAAACTTTAACCAAACGTAATGTTTGTACCTAGTATAAAGTTAAAAAGTTTAAACAATTTTAAAATATCACTATATTTAGGCGAGTAAACGAAAAATGTTCATTTCAGACTCTAAAAACGTAGAAATCGTGTTTCAAGTTGAAATACGCCTTGTAAACGAAAAATGTTTATTTCAGACTCTAATAACGTAGAAATCGTGTTTCAAGTTGAAATACGCCTTGGTACCATATCTCACCTAAAGTAAATGGTAGAATCAAACTTTAACCAAACGTAATGTTTGTACCTAGTATAAAGTTAAAAAGTTTAAACAATTTTAAAATATCACTATATTTAGGCGAGTAAACGAAAAATGTTCGTCTCAGACTCTAAAACCGCAGAAATCGTATTTCAAGTTGAAATACGCCTTGGTACCATATCTCACCTAAAGTAAATGGTAGAATCAAACTTTAACCAAACGTAATGTTTGTACCTAGTATAAAGTTAAAAAGTTTAAACAATTTTAAAATATCACTATATTTAGGCGAGTAAACGAAAAATGTTCATTTCAGACTCTAAAAACGTAGAAATCGTGTTTCAAGTTGAAATACGCCTTGTAAACGAAAAATGTTTATTTCAGACTCTAATAACGTAGAAATCGTGTTTCAAGTTGAAATACGCCTTGGGACCATATCTCACCTAAAGTAAATGGTAGAATCAAACTTTAACCAAACGTAATGTTTGTACCTAGGGTAAAGTTAAAAAGTTTAAACAATTTGAAAATATCACTATATTTAGGCGAGTAAACGAAAAATGTTCGTCTCAGACTCTAAAACCGCAGAAATCGTATTTCAAGTTGAAATACGCCTTGGTACCATATCTCACCTAAAGTAAATGGTAGAATCAAACTTTAACCAAACGTAATGTTTGTACCTAGTATAAAGTTAAAAAGTTTAAACAATTTTAAAATATCACTATATTTAGGCGAGTAAACGAAAAATGTTCATTTCAGACTCTAAAAACGTAGAAATCGTGTTTCAAGTTGAAATACGCCTTGTAAACGAAAAATGTTTATTTCAGACTCTAATAACGTAGAAATCGTGTTTCAAGTTGAAATACGCCTTGGGACCATATCTCACCTAAAGTAAATGGTAGAATCAAACTTTAACCAAACGTAATGTTTGTACCTAGTATAAAGTTAAAAAGTTTAAACAATTTGAAAATATCACTATATTTAGGCGAGTAAACGAAAAATGTTCATTTCAGACTCTAAAAACGTAGAAATCGTGTTTCAAGTTGAAATACGCCTTGTAAACGAAAAATGTTTATTTCAGACTCTAATAACGTAGAAATCGTGTTTCAAGTTGAAATACGCCTTGGGACCATATCTCACCTAAAGTAAATGGTAGAATCAAACTTTAACCAAACGTAATGTTTGTACCTAGGGTAAAGTTAAAAAGTTTAAACAATTTGAAAATATCACTATTTTTAGGCGAGTAAACGAAAAATATTCGTCTCAGACTCTAAAACCGCAGAAATCGTGTTTCAAGTTGAAATACGCCTTGGTACCATATCTCACCTAAAGTAAATGGTAGAATCAAACTTTAACCAAACGTAATGTTTGTACCTAGTATAAAGTTAAAAAGTTTAAACAATTTTAAAATATCACTATATTTAGGCGAGTAAACGAAAAATGTTCGTCTCAGACTCTAAAACCGCAGAAATCGTATTTCAAGTTGAAATACGCCTTGGTACCATATCTCACCTAAAGTAAATGGTAGAATCAAACTTTAACCAAACGTAATGTTTGTACCTAGTATAAAGTTAAAAAGTTTAAACAATTTTAAAATATCACTATATTTAGGCGAGTAAACGAAAAATGTTCATTTCAGACTCTAAAAACGTAGAAATCGTGTTTCAAGTTGAAATACGCCTTGTAAACGAAAAATGTTTATTTCAGACTCTAATAACGTAGAAATCGTGTTTCAAGTTGAAATACGCCTTGGGACCATATCTCACCTAAAGTAAATGGTAGAATCAAACTTTAACCAAACGTAATGTTTGTACCTAGGGTAAAGTTAAAAAGTTTAAACAATTTGAAAATATCACTATATTTAGGCGAGTAAACGAAAAATGTTCGTCTCAGACTCTAAAACCGCAGAAATCGTATTTCAAGTTGAAATACGCCTTGGTACCATATCTCACCTAAAGTAAATGGTAGAATCAAACTTTAACCAAACGTAATGTTTGTACCTAGTATAAAGTTAAAAAGTTTAAACAATTTGAAAATATCACTATTTTTAGGCGAGTAAACGAAAAATATTCGTCTCAGATTCTAAAACCGCAGAAATCGTGTTTCAAGTTGAAATACGCCTTGGTACCATATCTCACCTAAAGTAAATGGTAGAATCAAACTTTAACCAAACGTAATGTTTGTACCTAGTATAAAGTTAAAAAGTTTAAACAATTTTAAAATATCACTATATTTAGGCGAGTAAACGAAAAATGTTCATTTCAGACTCTAAAAACGTAGAAATCGTGTTTCAAGTTGAAATACGCCTTGTAAACGAAAAATGTTTATTTCAGACTCTAATAACGTAGAAATCGTGTTTCAAGTTGAAATACGCCTTGGGACCATATCTCACCTAAAGTAAATGGTAGAATCAAACTTTAACCAAACGTAATGTTTGTACCTAGGGTAAAGTTAAAAAGTTTAAACAATTTGAAAATATCACTATATTTAGGCGAGTAAACGAAAAATGTTCGTCTCAGACTCTAAAACCGCAGAAATCGTGTTTCAAGTTGAAATACGCCTTGGGACCATATCTCACCTAAAGTAAATGGTAGAATCAAACTTTAACCAAACGTAATGTTTGTACCTAGGGTAAAGTTAAAAAGTTTAAACAATTTTAAAATATCACTATATTTAGGCGAGTAAACGAAAAATGTTCGTTTCAGACTCTAAAAACGTAGAAATCGTGTTTCAAGTTGAAATACGCCTTGTAAACGAAAAATGTTTATTTCAGACTCTAATAACGTAGAAATCGTGTTTCAAGTTGAAATACGCCTTGGGACCATATCTCACCTAAAGTAAATGGTAGAATCAAACTTTAACCAAACGTAATGTTTGTACCTAGTATAAAGTTAAAAAGTTTAAACAATTTGAAAATATCACTATATTTAGGCGAGTAAACGAAAAATGTTCATTTCAGACTCTAAAAACGTAGAAATCGTGTTTCAAGTTGAAATACGCCTTGTAAACGAAAAATGTTTATTTCAGACTCTAATAACGTAGAAATCGTGTTTCAAGTTGAAATACGCCTTGGGACCATATCTCACCTAAAGTAAATGGTAGAATCAAACTTTAACCAAACGTAATGTTTGTACCTAGGGTAAAGTTAAAAAGTTTAAACAATTTTAAAATATCACTATATTTAGGCGAGTAAACGAAAAATGTTCATTTCAGACTCTAAAAACGTAGAAATCGTGTTTCAAGTTGAAATACGCCTTGTAAACGAAAAATGTTTATTTCAGACTCTAATAACGTAGAAATCGTGTTTCAAGTTGAAATACGCCTTGGGACCATATCTCACCTAAAGTAAATGGTAGAATCAAACTTTAACCAAACGTAATGTTTGTACCTAGGGTAAAGTTAAAAAGTTTAAACAATTTGAAAATATCACTATATTTAGGCGAGTAAACGAAAAATGTTCGTCTCAGACTCTAAAACCGCAGAAATCGTATTTCAAGTTGAAATACGCCTTGGTACCATATCTCACCTAAAGTAAATGGTAGAATCAAACTTTAACCAAACGTAATGTTTGTACCTAGTATAAAGTTAAAAAGTTTAAACAATTTTAAAATATCACTATATTTAGGCGAGTAAACGAAAAATGTTCATTTCAGACTCTAAAAACGTAGAAATCGTGTTTCAAGTTGAAATACGCCTTGTAAACGAAAAATGTTTATTTCAGACTCTAATAACGTAGAAATCGTGTTTCAAGTTGAAATACGCCTTGGTACCATATCTCACCTAAAGTAAATGGTAGAATCAAACTTTAACCAAACGTAATGTTTGTACCTAGTATAAAGTTAAAAAGTTTAAACAATTTTAAAATATCACTATATTTAGGCGAGTAAACGAAAAATGTTCGTCTCAGACTCTAAAACCGCAGAAATCGTATTTCAAGTTGAAATACGCCTTGGTACCATATCTCACCTAAAGTAAATGGTAGAATCAAACTTTAACCAAACGTAATGTTTGTACCTAGTATAAAGTTAAAAAGTTTAAACAATTTTAAAATATCACTATATTTAGGCGAGTAAACGAAAAATGTTCATTTCAGACTCTAAAAACGTAGAAATCGTGTTTCAAGTTGAAATACGCCTTGTAAACGAAAAATGTTTATTTCAGACTCTAATAACGTAGAAATCGTGTTTCAAGTTGAAATACGCCTTGGGACCATATCTCACCTAAAGTAAATGGTAGAATCAAACTTTAACCAAACGTAATGTTTGTACCTAGGGTAAAGTTAAAAAGTTTAAACAATTTGAAAATATCACTATATTTAGGCGAGTAAACGAAAAATGTTCATTTCAGACTCTAAAAACGTAGAAATCGTGTTTCAAGTTGAAATACGCCTTGTAAACGAAAAATGTTTATTTCAGACTCTAATAACGTAGAAATCGTGTTTCAAGTTGAAATACGCCTTGGGACCATATCTCACCTAAAGTAAATGGTAGAATCAAACTTTAACCAAACGTAATGTTTGTACCTAGGGTAAAGTTAAAAAGTTTAAACAATTTTAAAATATCACTATATTTAGGCGAGTAAACGAAAAATGTTCATTTCAGACTCTAAAAACGTAGAAATCGTGTTTCAAGTTGAAATACGCCTTGTAAACGAAAAATGTTTATTTCAGACTCTAATAACGTAGAAATCGTGTTTCAAGTTGAAATACGCCTTGGGACCATATCTCACCTAAAGTAAATGGTAGAATCAAACTTTAACCAAACGTAATGTTTGTACCTAGGGTAAAGTTAAAAAGTTTAAACAATTTGAAAATATCACTATATTTAGGCGAGTAAACGAAAAATGTTCGTCTCAGACTCTAAAACCGCAGAAATCGTATTTCAAGTTGAAATACGCCTTGGTACCATATCTCACCTAAAGTAAATGGTAGAATCAAACTTTAACCAAACGTAATGTTTGTACCTAGTATAAAGTTAAAAACTTTAAACAATTTTAAAATATCACTATATTTAGGCGAGTAAACGAAAAATGTTCATTTCAGACTCTAAAAACGTAGAAATCGTGTTTCAAGTTGAAATACGCCTTGTAAACGAAAAATGTTTATTTCAGACTCTAATAACGTAGAAATCGTGTTTCAAGTTGAAATACGCCTTGGGACCATATCTCACCTAAAGTAAATGGTAGAATCAAACTTTAACCAAACGTAATGTTTGTACCTAGGGTAAAGTTAAAAAGTTTAAACAATTTTAAAATATCACTATATTTAGGCGAGTAAACGAAAAATGTTCGTCTCAGACTCTAAAACCGCAGAAATCGTGTTTCAAGTTGAAATACGCCTTGGGACCATATCTCACCTAAAGTAAATGGTAGAATCAAACTTTAACCAAACGTAATGTTTGTACCTAGGGTAAAGTTAAAAAGTTTAAACAATTTGAAAATATCACTATATTTAGGCGAGTAAACGAAAAATGTTCGTCTCAGACTCTAAAACCGCAGAAATCGTGTTTCAAGTTGAAATACGCCTTGGGACCATATCTCACCTAAAGTAAATGGTAGAATCAAACTTTAACCAAACGTAATGTTTGTACCTAGGGTAAAGTTAAAAAGTTTAAACAATTTGAAAATATCACTATTTTTAGGCGAGTAAACGAAAAATATTCGTCTCAGATTCTAAAACCGCAGAAATCGTGTTTCAAGTTGAAATACGCCTTGGTACCATATCTCACCTAAAGTAAATGGTAGAATCAAACTTTAACCAAACGTAATGTTTGTACCTAGTATAAAGTTAAAAAGTTTAAACAATTTTAAAATATCACTATATTTAGGCGAGTAAACGAAAAATGTTCATTTCAGACTCTAAAAACGTAGAAATCGTGTTTCAAGTTGAAATACGCCTTGTAAACGAAAAATGTTTATTTCAGACTCTAATAACGTAGAAATCGTGTTTCAAGTTGAAATACGCCTTGGGACCATATCTCACCTAAAGTAAATGGTAGAATCAAACTTTAACCAAACGTAATGTTTGTACCTAGGGTAAAGTTAAAAAGTTTAAACAATTTGAAAATATCACTATATTTAGGCGAGTAAACGAAAAATGTTCGTCTCAGACTCTAAAACCGCAGAAATCGTGTTTCAAGTTGAAATACGCCTTGGGACCATATCTCACCTAAAGTAAATGGTAGAATCAAACTTTAACCAAACGTAATGTTTGTACCTAGTATAAAGTTAAAAAGTTTAAACAATTTTAAAATATCACTATATTTAGGCGAGTAAACGAAAAATGTTCGTCTCAGACTCTAAAACCGCAGAAATCGTATTTCAAGTTGAAATACGCCTTGGTACCATATCTCACCTAAAGTAAATGGTAGAATCAAACTTTAACCAAACGTAATGTTTGTACCTAGTATAAAGTTAAAAAGTTTAAACAATTTTAAAATATCACTATATTTAGGCGAGTAAACGAAAAATGTTCATTTCAGACTCTAAAAACGTAGAAATCGTGTTTCAAGTTGAAATACGCCTTGTAAACGAAAAATGTTTATTTCAGACTCTAATAACGTAGAAATCGTGTTTCAAGTTGAAATACGCCTTGGGACCATATCTCACCTAAAGTAAATGGTAGAATCAAACTTTAACCAAACGTAATGTTTGTACCTAGGGTAAAGTTAAAAAGTTTAAACAATTTGAAAATATCACTATATTTAGGCGAGTAAACGAAAAATGTTCATTTCAGACTCTAAAAACGTAGAAATCGTGTTTCAAGTTGAAATACGCCTTGTAAACGAAAAATGTTTATTTCAGACTCTAATAACGTAGAAATCGTGTTTCAAGTTGAAATACGCCTTGGGACCATATCTCACCTAAAGTAAATGGTAGAATCAAACTTTAACCAAACGTAATGTTTGTACCTAGGGTAAAGTTAAAAAGTTTAAACAATTTTAAAATATCACTATATTTAGGCGAGTAAACGAAAAATGTTCATTTCAGACTCTAAAAACGTAGAAATCGTGTTTCAAGTTGAAATACGCCTTGTAAACGAAAAATGTTTATTTCAGACTCTAATAACGTAGAAATCGTGTTTCAAGTTGAAATACGCCTTGGGACCATATCTCACCTAAAGTAAATGGTAGAATCAAACTTTAACCAAACGTAATGTTTGTACCTAGGGTAAAGTTAAAAAGTTTAAACAATTTGAAAATATCACTATATTTAGGCGAGTAAACGAAAAATGTTCGTCTCAGACTCTAAAACCGCAGAAATCGTATTTCAAGTTGAAATACGCCTTGGTACCATATCTCACCTAAAGTAAATGGTAGAATCAAACTTTAACCAAACGTAATGTTTGTACCTAGTATAAAGTTAAAAAGTTTAAACAATTTTAAAATATCACTATATTTAGGCGAGTAAACGAAAAATGTTCATTTCAGACTCTAAAAACGTAGAAATCGTGTTTCAAGTTGAAATACGCCTTGTAAACGAAAAATGTTTATTTCAGACTCTAATAACGTAGAAATCGTGTTTCAAGTTGAAATACGCCTTGGGACCATATCTCACCTAAAGTAAATGGTAGAATCAAACTTTAACCAAACGTAATGTTTGTACCTAGGGTAAAGTTAAAAAGTTTAAACAATTTTAAAATATCACTATATTTAGGCGAGTAAACGAAAAATGTTCGTCTCAGACTCTAAAACCGCAGAAATCGTGTTTCAAGTTGAAATACGCCTTGGGACCATATCTCACCTAAAGTAAATGGTAGAATCAAACTTTAACCAAACGTAATGTTTGTACCTAGGGTAAAGTTAAAAAGTTTAAACAATTTGAAAATATCACTATATTTAGGCGAGTAAACGAAAAATGTTCGTCTCAGACTCTAAAACCGCAGAAATCGTGTTTCAAGTTGAAATACGCCTTGGGACCATATCTCACCTAAAGTAAATGGTAGAATCAAACTTTAACCAAACGTAATGTTTGTACCTAGGGTAAAGTTAAAAAGTTTAAACAATTTGAAAATATCACTATTTTTAGGCGAGTAAACGAAAAATATTCGTCTCAGATTCTAAAACCGCAGAAATCGTGTTTCAAGTTGAAATACGCCTTGGTACCATATCTCACCTAAAGTAAATGGTAGAATCAAACTTTAACCAAACGTAATGTTTGTACCTAGTATAAAGTTAAAAAGTTTAAACAATTTTAAAATATCACTATATTTAGGCGAGTAAACGAAAAATGTTCATTTCAGACTCTAAAAACGTAGAAATCGTGTTTCAAGTTGAAATACGCCTTGTAAACGAAAAATGTTTATTTCAGACTCTAATAACGTAGAAATCGTGTTTCAAGTTGAAATACGCCTTGGGACCATATCTCACCTAAAGTAAATGGTAGAATCAAACTTTAACCAAACGTAATGTTTGTACCTAGGGTAAAGTTAAAAAGTTTAAACAATTTGAAAATATCACTATATTTAGGCGAGTAAACGAAAAATGTTCGTCTCAGACTCTAAAACCGCAGAAATCGTGTTTCAAGTTGAAATACGCCTTGGGACCATATCTCACCTAAAGTAAATGGTAGAATCAAACTTTAACCAAACGTAATGTTTGTACCTAGGGTAAAGTTAAAAAGTTTAAACAATTTGAAAATATCACTATATTTAGGCGAGTAAACGAAAAATGTTCGTCTCAGACTCTAAAACCGCAGAAATCGTGTTTCAAGTTGAAATACGCCTTGGGACCATATCTCACCTAAAGTAAATGGTAGAATCAAACTTTAACCAAACGTAATGTTTGTACCTAGGGTAAAGTTAAAAAGTTTAAACAATTTTAAAATATCACTATATTTAGGCGAGTAAACGAAAAATGTTCGTTTCAGACTCTAAAAACGTAGAAATCGTGTTTCAAGTTGAAATACGCCTTGTAAACGAAAAATGTTTATTTCAGACTCTAATAACGTAGAAATCGTGTTTCAAGTTGAAATACGCCTTGGGACCATATCTCACCTAAAGTAAATGGTAGAATCAAACTTTAACCAAACGTAATGTTTGTACCTAGTATAAAGTTAAAAAGTTTAAACAATTTTAAAATATCACTATATTTAGGCGAGTAAACGAAAAATGTTCATTTCAGACTCTAATAACGTAGAAATCGTGTTTCAAGTTGAAATACGCCTTGGGACCATATCTCACCTAAAGTAAATGGTAGAATCAAACTTTAACCAAACGTAATGTTTGTACCTAGGGTAAAGTTAAAAAGTTTAAACAATTTGAAAATATCACTATTTTTAGGCGAGTAAACGAAAAATGTTCGTCTCAGACTCTAAAACCGCAGAAATCGTATTTCAAGTTGAAATACGCCTTGGTACCATATCTCACCTAAAGTAAATGGTAGAATCAAACTTTAACCAAACGTAATGTTTGTACCTAGTATAAAGTTAAAAAGTTTAAACAATTTTAAAATATCACTATATTTAGGCGAGTAAACGAAAAATGTTCATTTCAGACTCTAAAAACGTAGAAATCGTGTTTCAAGTTGAAATACGCCTTGTAAACGAAAAATGTTTATTTCAGACTCTAATAACGTAGAAATCGTGTTTCAAGTTGAAATACGCCTTGGGACCATATCTCACCTAAAGTAAATGGTAGAATCAAACTTTAACCAAACGTAATGTTTGTACCTAGGGTAAAGTTAAAAAGTTTAAACAATTTGAAAATATCACTATTTTTAGGCGAGTAAACGAAAAATATTCGTCTCAGACTCTAAAACCGCAGAAATCGTGTTTCAAGTTGAAATACGCCTTGGTACCATATCTCACCTAAAGTAAATGGTAGAATCAAACTTTAACCAAACGTAATGTTTGTACCTAGTATAAAGTTAAAAAGTTTAAACAATTTTAAAATATCACTATATTTAGGCGAGTAAACGAAAAATGTTCGTCTCAGACTCTAAAACCGCAGAAATCGTATTTCAAGTTGAAATACGCCTTGGGACCATATCTCACCTAAAGTAAATGGTAGAATCAAACTTTAACCAAACGTAATGTTTGTACCTAGTATAAAGTTAAAAAGTTTAAACAATTTTAAAATATCACTATATTTAGGCGAGTAAACGAAAAATGTTCATTTCAGACTCTAAAAACGTAGAAATCGTGTTTCAAGTTGAAATACGCCTTGTAAACGAAAAATGTTTATTTCAGACTCTAATAACGTAGAAATCGTGTTTCAAGTTGAAATACGCCTTGGGACCATATCTCACCTAAAGTAAATGGTAGAATCAAACTTTAACCAAACGTAATGTTTGTACCTAGGGTAAAGTTAAAAAGTTTAAACAATTTGAAAATATCACTATATTTAGGCGAGTAAACGAAAAATGTTCATTTCAGACTCTAAAAACGTAGAAATCGTGTTTCAAGTTGAAATACGCCTTGTAAACGAAAAATGTTTATTTCAGACTCTAATAACGTAGAAATCGTGTTTCAAGTTGAAATTCGCCTTGGGACCATATCTCACCTAAAGTAAATGGTAGAATCAAACTTTAACCAAACGTAATGTTTGTACCTAGGGTAAAGTTAAAAAGTTTAAACAATTTGAAAATATCACTATATTTAGGCGAGTAAACGAAAAATGTTCATTTCAGACTCTAAAAACGTAGAAATCGTGTTTCAAGTTGAAATACGCCTTGTAAACGAAAAATGTTTATTTCAGACTCTAATAACGTAGAAATCGTGTTTCAAGTTGAAATACGCCTTGGGACCATATCTCACCTAAAGTAAATGGTAGAATCAAACTTTAACCAAACGTAATGTTTGTACCTAGGGTAAAGTTAAAAAGTTTAAACAATTTGAAAATATCACTATATTTAGGCGAGTAAACGAAAAATGTTCGTCTCAGACTCTAAAACCGCAGAAATCGTGTTTCAAGTTGAAACACGCCTTGGGACCATATCTCACCTAAAGTAAATGGTAGAAACAAACTTTAACCAAACGTAATGTTTGTACCTAGGGTAAAGTTAAAAAGTTTAAACAATTTGAAAATATCACTATATTTAGGCGAGTAAACGAAAAATGTTCATTTCAGACTCTAAAAACGTAGAAATCGTGTTTCAAGTTGAAATACGCCTTGTAAACGAAAAATGTTTATTTCAGACTCTAATAACGTAGAAATCGTGTTTCAAGTTGAAATACGCCTTGGGACCATATCTCACCTAAAGTAAATGGTAGAATCAAACTTTAACCAAACGTAATGTTTGTACCTAGGGTAAAGTTAAAAAGTTTAAACAATTTGAAAATATCACTATATTTAGGCGAGTAAACGAAAAATGTTCGTCTCAGACTCTAAAACCGCAGAAATCGTATTTCAAGTTGAAATACGCCTTGGTACCATATCTCACCTAAAGTAAATGGTAGAATCAAACTTTAACCAAACGTAATGTTTGTACCTAGTATAAAGTTAAAAAGTTTAAACAATTTTAAAATATCACTATATTTAGGCGAGTAAACGAAAAATGTTCATTTCAGACTCTAAAAACGTAGAAATCGTGTTTCAAGTTGAAATACGCCTTGTAAACGAAAAATGTTTATTTCAGACTCTAATAACGTAGAAATCGTGTTTCAAGTTGAAATACGCCTTGGGACCATATCTCACCTAAAGTAAATGGTAGAATCAAACTTTAACCAAACGTAATGTTTGTACCTAGTATAAAGTTAAAAAGTTTAAACAATTTGAAAATATCACTATATTTAGGCGAGTAAACGAAAAATGTTCATTTCAGACTCTAAAAACGTAGAAATCGTGTTTCAAGTTGAAATACGCCTTGTAAACGAAAAATGTTTATTTCAGACTCTAATAACGTAGAAATCGTGTTTCAAGTTGAAATACGCCTTGGGACCATATCTCACCTAAAGTAAATGGTAGAATCAAACTTTAACCAAACGTAATGTTTGTACCTAGGGTAAAGTTAAAAAGTTTAAACAAATTGAAAATATCACTATTTTTAGGCGAGTAAACGAAAAATATTCGTCTCAGACTCTAAAACCGCAGAAATCGTGTTTCAAGTTGAAATACGCTTTGGTACCATATCTCACCTAAAGTAAATGGTAGAATCAAACTTTAACCAAACGTAATGTTTGTACCTAGTATAAAGTTAAAAAGTTTAAACAATTTTAAAATATCACTATATTTAGGCGAGTAAACGAAAAATGTTCGTCTCAGACTCTAAAACCGCAGAAATCGTATTTCAAGTTGAAATACGCCTTGGTACCATATCTCACCTAAAGTAAATGGTAGAATCAAACTTTAACCAAACGTAATGTTTGTACCTAGTATAAAGTTAAAAAGTTTAAACAATTTTAAAATATCACTATATTTAGGCGAGTAAACGAAAAATGTTCATTTCAGACTCTAAAAACGTAGAAATCGTGTTTCAAGTTGAAATACGCCTTGTAAACGAAAAATGTTTATTTCAGACTCTAATAACGTAGAAATCGTGTTTCAAGTTGAAATACGCCTTGGGACCATATCTCACCTAAAGTAAATGGTAGAATCAAACTTTAACCAAACGTAATGTTTGTACCTAGGGTAAAGTTAAAAAGTTTAAACAATTTGAAAATATCACTATATTTAGGCGAGTAAACGAAAAATGTTCATTTCAGACTCTAAAAACGTAGAAATCGTGTTTCAAGTTGAAATACGCCTTGTAAACGAAAAATGTTTATTTCAGACTCTAATAACGTAGAAATCGTGTTTCAAGTTGAAATACGCCTTGGGACCATATCTCACCTAAAGTAAATGGTAGAATCAAACTTTAACCAAACGTAATGTTTGTACCTAGTATAAAGTTAAAAAGTTTAAACAATTTGAAAATATCACTATATTTAGGCGAGTAAACGAAAAATGTTCATTTCAGACTCTAAAAACGTAGAAATCGTGTTTCAAGTTGAAATACGCCTTGTAAACGAAAAATGTTTATTTCAGACTCTAATAACGTAGAAATCGTGTTTCAAGTTGAAATACGCCTTGGGACCATATCTCACCTAAAGTAAATGGTAGAATCAAACTTTAACCAAACGTAATGTTTGTACCTAGGGTAAAGTTAAAAAGTTTAAACAATTTGAAAATATCACTATTTTTAGGCGAGTAAACGAAAAATGTTCGTCTCAGACTCTAAAACCGCAGAAATCGTATTTCAAGTTGAAATACGCCTTGGTACCATATCTCACCTAAAGTAAATGGTAGAATCAAACTTTAACCAAACGTAATGTTTGTACCTAGTATAAAGTTAAAAAGTTTAAACAATTTTAAAATATCACTATATTTAGGCGAGTAAACGAAAAATGTTCATTTCAGACTCTAAAAACGTAGAAATCGTGTTTCAAGTTGAAATACGCCTTGTAAACGAAAAATGTTTATTTCAGACTCTAATAACGTAGAAATCGTGTTTCAAGTTGAAATACGCCTTGGGACCATATCTCACCTAAAGTAAATGGTAGAATCAAACTTTAACCAAACGTAATGTTTGTACCTAGTATAAAGTTAAAAAGTTTAAACAATTTTAAAATATCACTATATTTAGGCGAGTAAACGAAAAATGTTCATTTCAGACTCTAAAAACGTAGAAATCGTGTTTCAAGTTGAAATACGCCTTGTAAACGAAAAATGTTTATTTCAGACTCTAATAACGTAGAAATCGTGTTTCAAGTTGAAATACGCCTTGGGACCATATCTCACCTAAAGTAAATGGTAGAATCAAACTTTAACCAAACGTAATGTTTGTACCTAGGGTAAAGTTAAAAAGTTTAAACAATTTGAAAATATCACTATTTTTAGGCGAGTAAACGAAAAATATTCGTCTCAGACTCTAAAACCGCAGAAATCGTGTTTCAAGTTGAAATACGCCTTGGTACCATATCTCACCTAAAGTAAATGGTAGAATCAAACTTTAACCAAACGTAATGTTTGTACCTAGTATAAAGTTAAAAAGTTTAAACAATTTTAAAATATCACTATATTTAGGCGAGTAAACGAAAAATGTTCGTCTCAGACTCTAAAACCGCAGAAATCGTATTTCAAGTTGAAATACGCCTTGGTACCATATCTCACCTAAAGTAAATGGTAGAATCAAACTTTAACCAAACGTAATGTTTGTACCTAGTATAAAGTTAAAAAGTTTAAACAATTTTAAAATATCACTATATTTAGGCGAGTAAACGAAAAATGTTCATTTCAGACTCTAAAAACGTAGAAATCGTGTTTCAAGTTGAAATACGCCTTGTAAACGAAAAATGTTTATTTCAGACTCTAATAACGTAGAAATCGTGTTTCAAGTTGAAATACGCCTTGGGACCATATCTCACCTAAAGTAAATGGTAGAATCAAACTTTAACCAAACGTAATGTTTGTACCTAGGGTAAAGTTAAAAAGTTTAAACAATTTGAAAATATCACTATATTTAGGCGAGTAAACGAAAAATGTTCATTTCAGACTCTAAAAACGTAGAAATCGTGTTTCAAGTTGAAATACGCCTTGTAAACGAAAAATGTTTATTTCAGACTCTAATAACGTAGAAATCGTGTTTCAAGTTGAAATACGCCTTGGGACCATATCTCACCTAAAGTAAATGGTAGAATCAAACTTTAACCAAACGTAATGTTTGTACCTAGGGTAAAGTTAAAAAGTTTAAACAATTTGAAAATATCACTATATTTAGGCGAGTAAACGAAAAATGTTCGTCTCAGACTCTAAAACCGCAGAAATCGTGTTTCAAGTTGAAATACGCCTTGGGACCATATCTCACCTAAAGTAAATGGTAGAATCAAACTTTAACCAAACGTAATGTTTGTACCTAGGGTAAAGTTAAAAAGTTTAAACAATTTGAAAATATCACTATATTTAGGCGAGTAAACGAAAAATGTTCATTTCAGACTCTAAAAACGTAGAAATCGTGTTTCAAGTTGAAATACGCCTTGTAAACGAAAAATGTTTATTTCAGACTCTAATAACGTAGAAATCGTGTTTCAAGTTGAAATACGCCTTGGGACCATATCTCACCTAAAGTAAATGGTAGAATCAAACTTTAACCAAACGTAATGTTTGTACCTAGGGTAAAGTTAAAAAGTTTAAACAATTTGAAAATATCACTATATTTAGGCGAGTAAACGAAAAATGTTCATTTCAGACTCTAAAAACGTAGAAATCGTGTTTCAAGTTGAAATACGCCTTGTAAACGAAAAATGTTTATTTCAGACTCTAATAACGTAGAAATCGTGTTTCAAGTTGAAATACGCCTTGGGACCATATCTCACCTAAAGTAAATGGTAGAATCAAACGTTAACCAAACGTAATGTTTGTACCTAGGGTAAAGTTAAAAAGTTTAAACAATTTGAAAATATCACTATATTTAGGCGAGTAAACGAAAAATGTTCGTTTCAGACTCTAAAAACGTAGAAATCGTGTTTCAAGTTGAAATACGCCTTGTAAACGAAAAATGTTTATTTCAGACTCTAATAACGTAGAAATCGTGTTTCAAGTTGAAATACGCCTTGGGACCATATCTCACCTAAAGTAAATGGTAGAATCAAACTTTAACCAAACGTAATGTTTGTACCTAGTATAAAGTTAAAAAGTTTAAACAATTTTAAAATATCACTATATTTAGGCGAGTAAACGAAAAATGTTCATTTCAGACTCTAAAAACGTAGAAATCGTGTTTCAAGTTGAAATACGCCTTGTAAACGAAAAATGTTTATTTCAGACTCTAATAACGTAGAAATCGTGTTTCAAGTTGAAATACGCCTTGGGACCATATCTCACCTAAAGTAAATGGTAGAATCAAACTTTAACCAAACGTAATGTTTGTACCTAGGGTAAAGTTAAAAAGTTTAAACAATTTGAAAATATCACTATTTTTAGGCGAGTAAACGAAAAATATTCGTCTCAGACTCTAAAACCGCAGAAATCGTGTTTCAAGTTGAAATACGCCTTGGTACCATATCTCACCTAAAGTAAATGGTAGAATCAAACTTTAACCAAACGTAATGTTTGTACCTAGTATAAAGTTAAAAAGTTTAAACAATTTTAAAATATCACTATATTTAGGCGAGTAAACGAAAAATGTTCGTCTCAGACTCTAAAACCGCAGAAATCGTATTTCAAGTTGAAATACGCCTTGGTACCATATCTCACCTAAAGTAAATGGTAGAATCAAACTTTAACCAAACGTAATGTTTGTACCTAGTATAAAGTTAAAAAGTTTAAACAATTTTAAAATATCACTATATTTAGGCGAGTAAACGAAAAATGTTCATTTCAGACTCTAAAAACGTAGAAATCGTGTTTCAAGTTGAAATACGCCTTGTAAACGAAAAATGTTTATTTCAGACTCTAATAACGTAGAAATCGTGTTTCAAGTTGAAATACGCCTTGGGACCATATCTCACCTAAAGTAAATGGTAGAATCAAACTTTAACCAAACGTAATGTTTGTACCTAGGGTAAAGTTAAAAAGTTTAAACAATTTGAAAATATCACTATATTTAGGCGAGTAAACGAAAAATGTTCATTTCAGACTCTAAAAACGTAGAAATCGTGTTTCAAGTTGAAATACGCCTTGTAAACGAAAAATGTTTATTTCAGACTCTAATAACGTAGAAATCGTGTTTCAAGTTGAAATACGCCTTGGGACCATATCTCACCTAAAGTAAATGGTAGAATCAAACTTTAACCAAACGTAATGTTTGTACCTAGGGTAAAGTTAAAAAGTTTAAACAATTTGAAAATATCACTATATTTAGGCGAGTAAACGAAAAATGTTCGTCTCAGACTCTAAAACCGCAGAAATCGTATTTCAAGTTGAAATACGCCTTGGTACCATATCTCACCTAAAGTAAATGGTAGAATCAAACTTTAACCAAACGTAATGTTTGTACCTAGTATAAAGTTAAAAAGTTTAAACAATTTTAAAATATCACTATATTTAGGCGAGTAAACGAAAAATGTTCATTTCAGACTCTAAAAACGTAGAAATCGTGTTTCAAGTTGAAATACGCCTTGTAAACGAAAAATGTTTATTTCAGACTCTAATAACGTAGAAATCGTGTTTCAAGTTGAAATACGCCTTGGGACCATATCTCACCTAAAGTAAATGGTAGAATCAAACTTTAACCAAACGTAATGTTTGTACCTAGGGTAAAGTTAAAAAGTTTAAACAATTTGAAAATATCACTATATTTAGGCGAGTAAACGAAAAATGTTCATTTCAGACTCTAAAAACGTAGAAATCGTGTTTCAAGTTGAAATACGCCTTGTAAACGAAAAATGTTTATTTCAGACTCTAATAACGTAGAAATCGTGTTTCAAGTTGAAATACGCCTTGGGACCATATCTCACCTAAAGTAAATGGTAGAATCAAACTTTAACCAAACGTAATGTTTGTACCTAGGGTAAAGTTAAAAAGTTTAAACAATTTGAAAATATCACTATTTTTAGGCGAGTAAACGAAAAATATTCGTCTCAGACTCTAAAACCGCAGAAATCGTGTTTCAAGTTGAAATACGCCTTGGTACCATATCTCACCTAAAGTAAATGGTAGAATCAAACTTTAACCAAACGTAATGTTTGTACCTAGTATAAAGTTAAAAAGTTTAAACAATTTTAAAATATCACTATATTTAGGCGAGTAAACGAAAAATGTTCATTTCAGACTCTAAAAACGTAGAAATCGTGTTTCAAGTTGAAATACGCCTTGTAAACGAAAAATGTTTATTTCAGACTCTAATAACGTAGAAATCGTGTTTCAAGTTGAAATACGCATTGGGACCATATCTCACCTAAAGTAAATGGTAGAATCAAACTTTAACCAAACGTAATGTTTGTACCTAGGGTAAAGTTAAAAAGTTTAAACAATTTGAAAATATCACTATATTTAGGCGAGTAAACGAAAAATGTTCATTTCAGACTCTAAAAACGTAGAAATCGTGTTTCAAGTTGAAATACGCCTTGTAAACGAAAAATGTTTATTTCAGACTCTAATAACGTAGAAATCGTGTTTCAAGTTGAAATACGCCTTGGGACCATATCTCACCTAAAGTAAATGGTAGAATCAAACTTTAACCAAACGTAATGTTTGTACCTAGGGTAAAGTTAAAAAGTTTAAACAATTTGAAAATATCACTATTTTTAGGCGAGTAAACGAAAAATATTCGTCTCAGACTCTAAAACCGCAGAAATCGTGTTTCAAGTTGAAATACGCCTTGGTACCATATCTCACCTAAAGTAAATGGTAGAATCAAACTTTAACCAAACGTAATGTTTGTACCTAGTATAAAGTTAAAAAGTTTAAACAATTTTAAAATATCACTATATTTAGGCGAGTAAACGAAAAATGTTCGTCTCAGACTCTAAAAACGTAGAAATCGTGTTTCAAGTTGAAATACGCCTTGTAAACGAAAAATGTTTATTTCAGACTCTAATAACGTAGAAATCGTGTTTCAAGTTGAAATACGCCTTGGGACCATATCTCACATAAAGTAAATGGTAGAATCAAACTTTAACCAAACGTAATGTTTGTACCTAGGGTAAAGTTAAAAAGTTTAAACAATTTGAAAATATCACTATATTTAGGCGAGTAAACGAAAAATGTTCATTTCAGACTCTAAAAACGTAGAAATCGTGTTTCAAGTTGAAATACGCCTTGTAAACGAAAAATGTTTATTTCAGACTCTAATAACGTAGAAATCGTGTTTCAAGTTGAAATACGCCTTGGGACCATATCTCACCTAAAGTAAATGGTAGAATCAAACTTTAACCAAACGTAATGTTTGTACCTAGGGTAAAGTTAAAAAGTTTAAACAATTTGAAAATATCACTATATTTAGGCGAGTAAACGAAAAATGTTCGTCTCAGACTCTAAAACCGCAGAAATCGTGTTTCAAGTTGAAATACGCCTTGGGACCATATCTCACCTAAAGTAAATGGTAGAATCAAACTTTAACCAAACGTAATGTTTGTACCTAGGGTAAAGTTAAAAAGTTTAAACAATTTGAAAATATCACTATATTTAGGCGAGTAAACGAAAAATGTTCGTTTCAGACTCTAAAAACGTAGAAATCGTGTTTCAAGTTGAAATACGCCTTGTAAACGAAAAATGTTTATTTCAGACTCTAATAACGTAGAAATCGTGTTTCAAGTTGAAATACGCCTTGGGACCATATCTCACCTAAAGTAAATGGTAGAATCAAACTTTAACCAAACGTAATGTTTGTACCTAGGGTAAAGTTAAAAAGTTTAAACAATTTGAAAATATCACTATATTTAGGCGAGTAAACGAAAAATGTTCGTTTCAGACTCTAAAAACGTAGAAATCGTGTTTCAAGTTGAAATACGCCTTGTAAACGAAAAATGTTTATTTCAGACTCTAATAACGTAGAAATCGTGTTTCAAGTTGAAATACGCCTTGGGACCATATCTCACCTAAAGTAAATGGTAGAATCAAACTTTAACCAAACGTAATGTTTGTACCTAGTATAAAGTTAAAAAGTTTAAACAATTTTAAAATATCACTATATTTAGGCGAGTAAACGAAAAATGTTCATTTCACTCTAAAAACGTAGAAATCGTGTTTCAAGTTGAAATACGCCTTGTAAACGAAAAATGTTTATTTCAGACTCTAATAACGTAGAAATCGTGTTTCAAGTTGAAATACGCCTTGGGACCATATCTCACCTAAAGTAAATGGTAGAATCAAACTTTAACCAAACGTAATGTTTGTACCTAGGGTAAAGTTAAAAAGTTTAAACAATTTGAAAATATCACTATTTTTAGGCGAGTAAACGAAAAATATTCGTCTCAGACTCTAAAACCGCAGAAATCGTGTTTCAAGTTGAAATACGCCTTGGTACCATATCTCACCTAAAGTAAATGGTAGAATCAAACTTTAACCAAACGTAATGTTTGTACCTAGTATAAAGTTAAAAAGTTTAAACAATTTTAAAATATCACTATATTTAGGCGAGTAAACGAAAAATGTTCATTTCAGACTCTAAAAACGTAGAAATCGTGTTTCAAGTTGAAATACGCCTTGTAAACGAAAAATGTTTATTTCAGACTCTAATAACGTAGAAATCGTGTTTCAAGTTGAAATACGCATTGGGACCATATCTCACCTAAAGTAAATGGTAGAATCAAACTTTAACCAAACGTAATGTTTGTACCTAGGGTAAAGTTAAAAAGTTTAAACAATTTGAAAATATCACTATATTTAGGCGAGTAAACGAAAAATGTTCATTTCAGACTCTAAAAACGTAGAAATCGTGTTTCAAGTTGAAATACGCCTTGTAAACGAAAAATGTTTATTTCAGACTCTAATAACGTAGAAATCGTGTTTCAAGTTGAAATACGCCTTGGGACCATATCTCACCTAAAGTAAATGGTAGAATCAAACTTTAACCAAACGTAATGTTTGTACCTAGGGTAAAGTTAAAAAGTTTAAACAATTTGAAAATATCACTATTTTTAGGCGAGTAAACGAAAAATATTCGTCTCAGACTCTAAAACCGCAGAAATCGTGTTTCAAGTTGAAATACGCCTTGGTACCATATCTCACCTAAAGTAAATGGTAGAATCAAACTTTAACCAAACGCAATGTTTGTACCTAGTATAAAGTTAAAAAGTTTAAACAATTTTAAAATATCACTATATTTAGGCGAGTAAACGAAAAATGTTCGTCTCAGACTCTAAAAACGTAGAAATCGTGTTTCAAGTTGAAATACGCCTTGTAAACGAAAAATGTTTATTTCAGACTCTAATAACGTAGAAATCGTGTTTCAAGTTGAAATACGCCTTGGGACCATATCTCACATAAAGTAAATGGTAGAATCAAACTTTAACCAAACGTAATGTTTGTACCTAGGGTAAAGTTAAAAAGTTTAAACAATTTGAAAATATCACTATATTTAGGCGAGTAAACGAAAAATGTTCATTTCAGACTCTAAAAACGTAGAAATCGTGTTTCAAGTTGAAATACGCCTTGTAAACGAAAAATGTTTATTTCAGACTCTAATAACGTAGAAATCGTGTTTCAAGTTGAAATACGCCTTGGGACCATATCTCACCTAAAGTAAATGGTAGAATCAAACTTTAACCAAACGTAATGTTTGTACCTAGGGTAAAGTTAAAAAGTTTAAACAATTTGAAAATATCACTATATTTAGGCGAGTAAACGAAAAATGTTCGTCTCAGACTCTAAAACCGCAGAAATCGTGTTTCAAGTTGAAATACGCCTTGGGACCATATCTCACCTAAAGTAAATGGTAGAATCAAACTTTAACCAAACGTAATGTTTGTACCTAGGGTAAAGTTAAAAAGTTTAAACAATTTGAAAATATCACTATATTTAGGCGAGTAAACGAAAAATGTTCGTTTCAGACTCTAAAAACGTAGAAATCGTGTTTCAAGTTGAAATACGCCTTGTAAACGAAAAATGTTTGTTTCAGACTCTAATAACGTAGAAATCGTGTTTCAAGTTGAAATACGCCTTGGGACCATATCTCACCTAAAGTAAATGGTAGAATCAAACTTTAACCAAACGTAATGTTTGTACCTAGTATAAAGTTAAAAAGTTTAAACAATTTTAAAATATCACTATATTTAGGCGAGTAAACGAAAAATGTTCATTTCACTCTAAAAACGTAGAAATCGTGTTTCAAGTTGAAATACGCCTTGTAAACGAAAAATGTTTATTTCAGACTCTAATAACGTAGAAATCGTGTTTCAAGTTGAAATACGCCTTGGGACCATATCTCACCTAAAGTAAATGGTAGAATCAAACTTTAACCAAACGTAATGTTTGTACCTAGGGTAAAGTTAAAAAGTTTAAACAATTTGAAAATATCACTATTTTTAGGCGAGTAAACGAAAAATATTCGTCTCAGACTCTAAAACCGCAGAAATCGTGTTTCAAGTTGAAATACGCCTTGGTACCATATCTCACCTAAAGTAAATGGTAGAATCAAACTTTAACCAAACGTAATGTTTGTACCTAGTATAAAGTTAAAAAGTTTAAACAATTTTAAAATATCACTATATTTAGGCGAGTAAACGAAAAATGTTCATTTCAGACTCTAAAAACGTAGAAATCGTGTTTCAAGTTGAAATACGCCTTGTAAACGAAAAATGTTTATTTCAGACTCTAATAACGTAGAAATCGTGTTTCAAGTTGAAATACGCATTGGGACCATATCTCACCTAAAGTAAATGGTAGAATCAAACTTTAACCAAACGTAATGTTTGTACCTAGGGTAAAGTTAAAAAGTTTAAACAATTTGAAAATATCACTATATTTAGGCGAGTAAACGAAAAATGTTCATTTCAGACTCTAAAAACGTAGAAATCGTGTTTCAAGTTGAAATACGCCTTGTAAACGAAAAATGTTTATTTCAGACTCTAATAACGTAGAAATCGTGTTTCAAGTTGAAATACGCCTTGGGACCATATCTCACCTAAAGTAAATGGTAGAATCAAACTTTAACCAAACGTAATGTTTGTACCTAGGGTAAAGTTAAAAAGTTTAAACAATTTGAAAATATCACTATTTTTAGGCGAGTAAACGAAAAATATTCGTCTCAGACTCTAAAACCGCAGAAATCGTGTTTCAAGTTGAAATACGCCTTGGTACCATATCTCACCTAAAGTAAATGGTAGAATCAAACTTTAACCAAACGCAATGTTTGTACCTAGTATAAAGTTAAAAAGTTTAAACAATTTTAAAATATCACTATATTTAGGCGAGTAAACGAAAAATGTTCGTCTCAGACTCTAAAAACGTAGAAATCGTGTTTCAAGTTGAAATACGCCTTGTAAACGAAAAATGTTTATTTCAGACTCTAATAACGTAGAAATCGTGTTTCAAGTTGAAATACGCCTTGGGACCATATCTCACATAAAGTAAATGGTAGAATCAAACTTTAACCAAACGTAATGTTTGTACCTAGGGTAAAGTTAAAAAGTTTAAACAATTTGAAAATATCACTATATTTAGGCGAGTAAACGAAAAATGTTCATTTCAGACTCTAAAAACGTAGAAATCGTGTTTCAAGTTGAAATACGCCTTGTAAACGAAAAATGTTTATTTCAGACTCTAATAACGTAGAAATCGTGTTTCAAGTTGAAATACGCCTTGGGACCATATCTCACCTAAAGTAAATGGTAGAATCAAACTTTAACCAAACGTAATGTTTGTACCTAGGGTAAAGTTAAAAAGTTTAAACAATTTGAAAATATCACTATATTTAGGCGAGTAAACGAAAAATGTTCGTCTCAGACTCTAAAACCGCAGAAATCGTGTTTCAAGTTGAAATACGCCTTGGGACCATATCTCACCTAAAGTAAATGGTAGAATCAAACTTTAACCAAACGTAATGTTTGTACCTAGGGTAAAGTTAAAAAGTTTAAACAATTTGAAAATATCACTATATTTAGGCGAGTAAACGAAAAATGTTCGTTTCAGACTCTAAAAACGTAGAAATCGTGTTTCAAGTTGAAATACGCCTTGTAAACGAAAAATGTTTATTTCAGACTCTAATAACGTAGAAATCGTGTTTCAAGTTGAAATACGCCTTGGGACCATATCTCACCTAAAGTAAATGGTAGAATCAAACTTTAACCAAACGTAATGTTTGTACCTAGTATAAAGTTAAAAAGTTTAAACAATTTTAAAATATCACTATATTTAGGCGAGTAAACGAAAAATGTTCATTTCACTCTAAAAACGTAGAAATCGTGTTTCAAGTTGAAATACGCCTTGTAAACGAAAAATGTTTATTTCAGACTCTAATAACGTAGAAATCGTGTTTCAAGTTGAAATACGCCTTGGGACCATATCTCACCTAAAGTAAATGGTAGAATCAAACTTTAACCAAACGTAATGTTTGTACCTAGGGTAAAGTTAAAAAGTTTAAACAATTTGAAAATATCACTATTTTTAGGCGAGTAAACGAAAAATATTCGTCTCAGACTCTAAAACCGCAGAAATCGTGTTTCAAGTTGAAATACGCCTTGGTACCATATCTCACCTAAAGTAAATGGTAGAATCAAACTTTAACCAAACGTAATGTTTGTACCTAGTATAAAGTTAAAAAGTTTAAACAATTTTAAAATATCACTATATTTAGGCGAGTAAACGAAAAATGTTCATTTCAGACTCTAAAAACGTAGAAATCGTGTTTCAAGTTGAAATACGCCTTGTAAACGAAAAATGTTTATTTCAGACTCTAATAACGTAGAAATCGTGTTTCAAGTTGAAATACGCATTGGGACCATATCTCACCTAAAGTAAATGGTAGAATCAAACTTTAACCAAACGTAATGTTTGTACCTAGGGTAAAGTTAAAAAGTTTAAACAATTTGAAAATATCACTATATTTAGGCGAGTAAACGAAAAATGTTCATTTCAGACTCTAAAAACGTAGAAATCGTGTTTCAAGTTGAAATACGCCTTGTAAACGAAAAATGTTTATTTCAGACTCTAATAACGTAGAAATCGTGTTTCAAGTTGAAATACGCCTTGGGACCATATCTCACCTAAAGTAAATGGTAGAATCAAACTTTAACCAAACGTAATGTTTGTACCTAGGGTAAAGTTAAAAAGTTTAAACAATTTGAAAATATCACTATTTTTAGGCGAGTAAACGAAAAATATTCGTCTCAGACTCTAAAACCGCAGAAATCGTGTTTCAAGTTGAAATACGCCTTGGTACCATATCTCACCTAAAGTAAATGGTAGAATCAAACTTTAACCAAACGCAATGTTTGTACCTAGTATAAAGTTAAAAAGTTTAAACAATTTTAAAATATCACTATATTTAGGCGAGTAAACGAAAAATGTTCGTCTCAGACTCTAAAAACGTAGAAATCGTGTTTCAAGTTGAAATACGCCTTGTAAACGAAAAATGTTTATTTCAGACTCTAATAACGTAGAAATCGTGTTTCAAGTTGAAATACGCCTTGGGACCATATCTCACATAAAGTAAATGGTAGAATCAAACTTTAACCAAACGTAATGTTTGTACCTAGGGTAAAGTTAAAAAGTTTAAACAATTTGAAAATATCACTATATTTAGGCGAGTAAACGAAAAATGTTCATTTCAGACTCTAAAAACGTAGAAATCGTGTTTCAAGTTGAAATACGCCTTGTAAACGAAAAATGTTTATTTCAGACTCTAATAACGTAGAAATCGTGTTTCAAGTTGAAATACGCCTTGGGACCATATCTCACCTAAAGTAAATGGTAGAATCAAACTTTAACCAAACGTAATGTTTGTACCTAGGGTAAAGTTAAAAAGTTTAAACAATTTGAAAATATCACTATATTTAGGCGAGTAAACGAAAAATGTTCGTCTCAGACTCTAAAACCGCAGAAATCGTGTTTCAAGTTGAAATACGCCTTGGGACCATATCTCACCTAAAGTAAATGGTAGAATCAAACTTTAACCAAACGTAATGTTTGTACCTAGGGTAAAGTTAAAAAGTTTAAACAATTTGAAAATATCACTATATTTAGGCGAGTAAACGAAAAATGTTCGTTTCAGACTCTAAAAACGTAGAAATCGTGTTTCAAGTTGAAATACGCCTTGTAAACGAAAAATGTTTATTTCAGACTCTAATAACGTAGAAATCGTGTTTCAAGTTGAAATACGCCTTGGGACCATATCTCACCTAAAGTAAATGGTAGAATCAAACTTTAACCAAACGTAATGTTTGTACCTAGTATAAAGTTAAAAAGTTTAAACAATTTTAAAATATCACTATATTTAGGCGAGTAAACGAAAAATGTTCATTTCAGACTCTAAAAACGTAGAAATCGTGTTTCAAGTTGAAATACGCCTTTTAAACGAAAAATGTTTATTTCAGACTCTAATAACGTAGAAATCGTGTTTCAAGTTGAAATACGCCTTGGGACCATATCTCACCTAAAGTAAATGGTAGAATCAAACTTTAACCAAACGTAATGTTTGTACCTAGGGTAAAGTTAAAAAGTTTAAACAATTTGAAAATATCACTATTTTTAGGCGAGTAAACGAAAAATATTCGTCTCAGACTCTAAAACCGCAGAAATCGTGTTTCAAGTTGAAATACGCCTTGGTACCATATCTCACCTAAAGTAAATGGTAGAATCAAACTTTAACCAAACGTAATGTTTGTACCTAGTATAAAGTTAAAAAGTTTAAACAATTTTAAAATATCACTATATTTAGGCGAGTAAACGAAAAATGTTCGTCTCAGACTCTAAAACCGCAGAAATCGTATTTCAAGTTGAAATACGCCTTGGGACCATATCTCACCTAAAGTAAATGGTAGAATCAAACTTTAACCAAACGTAATGTTTGTACCTAGGGTAAAGTTAAAAAGTTTAAACAATTTGAAAATATCACTATATTTAGGCGAGTAAACGAAAAATGTTCATTTCAGACTCTAAAAACGTAGAAATCGTGTTTCAAGTTGAAATACGCCTTGTAAACGAAAAATGTTTATTTCAGACTCTAATAACGTAGAAATCGTGTTTCAAGTTGAAATACGCCTTGGGACCATATCTCACCTAAAGTAAATGGTAGAATCAAACTTTAACCAAACGTAATGTTTGTACCTAGGGTAAAGTTAAAAAGTTTAAACAATTTGAAAATATCACTATATTTAGGCGAGTAAACGAAAAATGTTCATTTCAGACTCTAAAAACGTAGAAATCGTGTTTCAAGTTGAAATACGCCTTGTAAACGAAAAATGTTTATTTCAGACTCTAATAACGTAGAAATCGTGTTTCAAGTTGAAATACGCCTTGGGACCATATCTCACCTAAAGTAAATGGTAGAATCAAACTTTAACCAAACGTAATGTTTGTACCTAGTATAAAGTTAAAAAGTTTAAACAATTTTAAAATATCACTATATTTAGGCGAGTAAACGAAAAATGTTCGTCTCAGACTCTAAAACCGCAGAAATCGTGTTTCAAGTTGAAATACGCCTTGGGACCATATCTCACCTAAAGTAAATGGTAGAATCAAACTTTAACCAAACGTAATGTTTGTACCTAGGGTAAAGTTAAAAAGTTTAAACAATTTGAAAATATCACTATATTTAGGCGAGTAAACGAAAAATGTTCGTTTCAGACTCTAAAAACGTAGAAATCGTGTTTCAAGTTGAAATACGCCTTGTAAACGAAAAATGTTTATTTCAGACTCTAATAACGTAGAAATCGTGTTTCAAGTTGAAATACGCCTTGGGACCATATCTCACCTAAAGTAAATGGTAGAATCAAACTTTAACCAAACGTAATGTTTGTACCTAGTATAAAGTTAAAAAGTTTAAACAATTTTAAAATATCACTATATTTAGGCGAGTAAACGAAAAATGTTCATTTCAGACTCTAAAAACGTAGAAATCGTGTTTCAAGTTGAAATACGCCTTGTAAACGAAAAATGTTTATTTCAGACTCTAATAACGTAGAAATCGTGTTTCAAGTTGAAATACGCCTTGGGACCATATCTCACCTAAAGTAAATGGTAGAATCAAACTTTAACCAAACGTAATGTTTGTACCTAGGGTAAAGTTAAAAAGTTTAAACAATTTGAAAATATCACTATTTTTAGGCGAGTAAACGAAAAATATTCGTCTCAGACTCTAAAACCGCAGAAATCGTGTTTCAAGTTGAAATACGCCTTGGTACCATATCTCACCTAAAGTAAATGGTAGAATCAAACTTTAACCAAACGTAATGTTTGTACCTAGTATAAAGTTAAAAAGTTTAAACAATTTTAAAATATCACTATATTTAGGCGAGTAAACGAAAAATGTTCGTCTCAGACTCTAAAACCGCAGAAATCGTATTTCAAGTTGAAATACGCCTTGGGACCATATCTCACCTAAAGTAAATGGTAGAATCAAACTTTAACCAAACGTAATGTTTGTACCTAGGGTAAAGTTAAAAAGTTTAAACAATTTGAAAATATCACTATATTTAGGCGAGTAAACGAAAAATGTTCATTTCAGACTCTAAAAACGTAGAAATCGTGTTTCAAGTTGAAATACGCCTTGTAAACGAAAAATGTTTATTTCATACTCTAATAACGTAGAAATCGTGTTTCAAGTTGAAATACGCCTTGGGACCATATCTCACCTAAAGTAAATGGTAGAATCAAACTTTAACCAAACGTAATGTTTGTACCTAGGGTAAAGTTAAAAAGTTTAAACAATTTGAAAATATCACTATATTTAGGCGAGTAAACGAAAAATGTTCATTTCAGACTCTAAAAACGTAGAAATCGTGTTTCAAGTTGAAATACGCCTTGTAAACGAAAAATGTTTATTTCAGACTCTAATAACGTAGAAATCGTGTTTCAAGTTGAAATACGCCTTGGGACCATATCTCACCTAAAGTAAATGGTAGAATCAAACTTTAACCAAACGTAATGTTTGTACCTAGGGTAAAGTTAAAAAGTTTAAACAATTTGAAAATATCACTATATTTAGGCGAGTAAACGAAAAATGTTCGTCTCAGACTCTAAAACCGCAGAAATCGTATTTCAAGTTGAAATACGCCTTGGTACCATATCTCACCTAAAGTAAATGGTAGAATCAAACTTTAACCAAACGTAATGTTTGTACCTAGTATAAAGTTAAAAAGTTTAAACAATTTTAAAATATCACTATATTTAGGCGAGTAAACGAAAAATGTTCATTTCACTCTAAAAACGTAGAAATCGTGTTTCAAGTTGAAATACGCCTTGTAAACGAAAAATGTTTATTTCAGACTCTAATAACGTAGAAATCGTGTTTCAAGTTGAAATACGCCTTGGGACCATATCTCACCTAAAGTAAATGGTAGAATCAAACTTTAACCAAACGTAATGTTTGTACCTAGGGTAAAGTTAAAAAGTTTAAACAATTTGAAAATATCACTATTTTTAGGCGAGTAAACGAAAAATATTCGTCTCAGACTCTAAAACCGCAGAAATCGTGTTTCAAGTTGAAATACGCCTTGGTACCATATCTCACCTAAAGTAAATGGTAGAATCAAACTTTAACCAAACGTAATGTTTGTACCTAGTATAAAGTTAAAAAGTTTAAACAATTTTAAAATATCACTATATTTAGGCGAGTAAACGAAAAATGTTCATTTCAGACTCTAAAAACGTAGAAATCGTGTTTCAAGTTGAAATACGCCTTGTAAACGAAAAATGTTTATTTCAGACTCTAATAACGTAGAAATCGTGTTTCAAGTTGAAATACGCATTGGGACCATATCTCACCTAAAGTAAATGGTAGAATCAAACTTTAACCAAACGTAATGTTTGTACCTAGGGTAAAGTTAAAAAGTTTAAACAATTTGAAAATATCACTATATTTAGGCGAGTAAACGAAAAATGTTCATTTCAGACTCTAAAAACGTAGAAATCGTGTTTCAAGTTGAAATACGCCTTGTAAACGAAAAATGTTTATTTCAGACTCTAATAACGTAGAAATCGTGTTTCAAGTTGAAATACGCCTTGGGACCATATCTCACCTAAAGTAAATGGTAGAATCAAACTTTAACCAAACGTAATGTTTGTACCTAGGGTAAAGTTAAAAAGTTTAAACAATTTGAAAATATCACTATTTTTAGGCGAGTAAACGAAAAATATTCGTCTCAGACTCTAAAACCGCAGAAATCGTGTTTCAAGTTGAAATACGCCTTGGTACCATATCTCACCTAAAGTAAATGGTAGAATCAAACTTTAACCAAACGCAATGTTTGTACCTAGTATAAAGTTAAAAAGTTTAAACAATTTTAAAATATCACTATATTTAGGCGAGTAAACGAAAAATGTTCGTCTCAGACTCTAAAAACGTAGAAATCGTGTTTCAAGTTGAAATACGCCTTGTAAACGAAAAATGTTTATTTCAGACTCTAATAACGTAGAAATCGTGTTTCAAGTTGAAATACGCCTTGGGACCATATCTCACATAAAGTAAATGGTAGAATCAAACTTTAACCAAACGTAATGTTTGTACCTAGGGTAAAGTTAAAAAGTTTAAACAATTTGAAAATATCACTATATTTAGGCGAGTAAACGAAAAATGTTCATTTCAGACTCTAAAAACGTAGAAATCGTGTTTCAAGTTGAAATACGCCTTGTAAACGAAAAATGTTTATTTCAGACTCTAATAACGTAGAAATCGTGTTTCAAGTTGAAATACGCCTTGGGACCATATCTCACCTAAAGTAAATGGTAGAATCAAACTTTAACCAAACGTAATGTTTGTACCTAGGGTAAAGTTAAAAAGTTTAAACAATTTGAAAATATCACTATATTTAGGCGAGTAAACGAAAAATGTTCGTCTCAGACTCTAAAACCGCAGAAATCGTGTTTCAAGTTGAAATACGCCTTGGGACCATATCTCACCTAAAGTAAATGGTAGAATCAAACTTTAACCAAACGTAATGTTTGTACCTAGGGTAAAGTTAAAAAGTTTAAACAATTTGAAAATATCACTATATTTAGGCGAGTAAACGAAAAATGTTCGTTTCAGACTCTAAAAACGTAGAAATCGTGTTTCAAGTTGAAATACGCCTTGTAAACGAAAAATGTTTATTTCAGACTCTAATAACGTAGAAATCGTGTTTCAAGTTGAAATACGCCTTGGGACCATATCTCACCTAAAGTAAATGGTAGAATCAAACTTTAACCAAACGTAATGTTTGTACCTAGTATAAAGTTAAAAAGTTTAAACAATTTTAAAATATCACTATATTTAGGCGAGTAAACGAAAAATGTTCATTTCAGACTCTAAAAACGTAGAAATCGTGTTTCAAGTTGAAATACGCCTTGTAAACGAAAAATGTTTATTTCAGACTCTAATAACGTAGAAATCGTGTTTCAAGTTGAAATACGCCTTGGGACCATATCTCACCTAAAGTAAATGGTAGAATCAAACTTTAACCAAACGTAATGTTTGTACCTAGGGTAAAGTTAAAAAGTTTAAACAATTTGAAAATATCACTATTTTTAGGCGAGTAAACGAAAAATATTCGTCTCAGACTCTAAAACCGCAGAAATCGTGTTTCAAGTTGAAATACGCCTTGGTACCATATCTCACCTAAAGTAAATGGTAGAATCAAACTTTAACCAAACGTAATGTTTGTACCTAGTATAAAGTTAAAAAGTTTAAACAATTTTAAAATATCACTATATTTAGGCGAGTAAACGAAAAATGTTCGTCTCAGACTCTAAAACCGCAGAAATCGTATTTCAAGTTGAAATACGCCTTGGGACCATATCTCACCTAAAGTAAATGGTAGAATCAAACTTTAACCAAACGTAATGTTTGTACCTAGGGTAAAGTTAAAAAGTTTAAACAATTTGAAAATATCACTATATTTAGGCGAGTAAACGAAAAATGTTCATTTCAGACTCTAAAAACGTAGAAATCGTGTTTCAAGTTGAAATACGCCTTGTAAACGAAAAATGTTTATTTCAGACTCTAATAACGTAGAAATCGTGTTTCAAGTTGAAATACGCCTTGGGACCATATCTCACCTAAAGTAAATGGTAGAATCAAACTTTAACCAAACGTAATGTTTGTACCTAGGGTAAAGTTAAAAAGTTTAAACAATTTGAAAATATCACTATATTTAGGCGAGTAAACGAAAAATGTTCATTTCAGACTCTAAAAACGTAGAAATCGTGTTTCAAGTTGAAATACGCCTTGTAAACGAAAAATGTTTATTTCAGACTCTAATAACGTAGAAATCGTGTTTCAAGTTGAAATACGCCTTGGGACCATATCTCACCTAAAGTAAATGGTAGAATCAAACTTTAACCAAACGTAATGTTTGTACCTAGTATAAAGTTAAAAAGTTTAAACAATTTTAAAATATCACTATATTTAGGCGAGTAAACGAAAAATGTTCGTCTCAGACTCTAAAACCGCAGAAATCGTGTTTCAAGTTGAAATACGCCTTGGGACCATATCTCACCTAAAGTAAATGGTAGAATCAAACTTTAACCAAACGTAATGTTTGTACCTAGGGTAAAGTTAAAAAGTTTAAACAATTTGAAAATATCACTATATTTAGGCGAGTAAACGAAAAATGTTCGTTTCAGACTCTAAAAACGTAGAAATCGTGTTTCAAGTTGAAATACGCCTTGTAAACGAAAAATGTTTATTTCAGACTCTAATAACGTAGAAATCGTGTTTCAAGTTGAAATACGCCTTGGGACCATATCTCGCCTAAAGTAAATGGTAGAATCAAACTTTAACCAAACGTAATGTTTGTACCTAGTATAAAGTTAAAAAGTTTAAACAATTTTAAAATATCACTATATTTAGGCGAGTAAACGAAAAATGTTCATTTCAGACTCTAAAAACGTAGAAATCGTGTTTCAAGTTGAAATACGCCTTGTAAACGAAAAATGTTTATTTCAGACTCTAATAACGTAGAAATCGTGTTTCAAGTTGAAATACGCCTTGGGACCATATCTCACCTAAAGTAAATGGTAGAATCAAACTTTAACCAAACGTAATGTTTGTACCTAGGGTAAAGTTAAAAAGTTTAAACAATTTGAAAATATCACTATTTTTAGGCGAGTAAACGAAAAATATTCGTCTCAGACTCTAAAACCGCAGAAATCGTGTTTCAAGTTGAAATACGCCTTGGTACCATATCTCACCTAAAGTAAATGGTAGAATCAAACTTTAACCAAACGTAATGTTTGTACCTAGTATAAAGTTAAAAAGTTTAAACAATTTTAAAATATCACTATATTTAGGCGAGTAAACGAAAAATGTTCGTCTCAGACTCTAAAACCGCAGAAATCGTATTTCAAGTTGAAATACGCCTTGGGACCATATCTCACCTAAAGTAAATGGTAGAATCAAACTTTAACCAAACGTAATGTTTGTACCTAGGGTAAAGTTAAAAAGTTTAAACAATTTGAAAATATCACTATATTTAGGCGAGTAAACGAAAAATGTTCATTTCAGACTCTAAAAACGTAGAAATCGTGTTTCAAGTTGAAATACGCCTTGTAAACGAAAAATGTTTATTTCATACTCTAATAACGTAGAAATCGTGTTTCAAGTTGAAATACGCCTTGGGACCATATCTCACCTAAAGTAAATGGTAGAATCAAACTTTAACCAAACGTAATGTTTGTACCTAGGGTAAAGTTAAAAAGTTTAAACAATTTGAAAATATCACTATATTTAGGCGAGTAAACGAAAAATGTTCATTTCAGACTCTAAAAACGTAGAAATCGTGTTTCAAGTTGAAATACGCCTTGTAAACGAAAAATGTTTATTTCAGACTCTAATAACGTAGAAATCGTGTTTCAAGTTGAAATACGCCTTGGGACCATATCTCACCTAAAGTAAATGGTAGAATCAAACTTTAACCAAACGTAATGTTTGTACCTAGGGTAAAGTTAAAAAGTTTAAACAATTTGAAAATATCACTATATTTAGGCGAGTAAACGAAAAATGTTCGTCTCAGACTCTAAAACCGCAGAAATCGTATTTCAAGTTGAAATACGCCTTGGTACCATATCTCACCTAAAGTAAATGGTAGAATCAAACTTTAACCAAACGTAATGTTTGTACCTAGTATAAAGTTAAAAAGTTTAAACAATTTTAAAATATCACTATATTTAGGCGAGTAAACGAAAAATGTTCATTTCAGACTCTAAAAACGTAGAAATCGTGTTTCAAGTTGAAATACGCCTTGTAAACGAAAAATGTTTATTTCAGACTCTAATAACGTAGAAATCGTGTTTCAAGTTGAAATACGCCTTGGGACCATATCTCACCTAAAGTAAATGGTAGAATCAAACTTTAACCAAACGTAATGTTTGTACCTAGGGTAAAGTTAAAAAGTTTAAACAATTTGAAAATATCACTATATTTAGGCGAGTAAACGAAAAATGTTCATTTCAGACTCTAAAAACGTAGAAATCGTGTTTCAAGTTGAAATACGCCTTGTAAACGAAAAATGTTTATTTCAGACTCTAATAACGTAGAAATCGTGTTTCAAGTTGAAATACGCCTTGGGACCATATCTCACCTAAAGTAAATGGTAGAATCAAACTTTAACCAAACGTAATGTTTGTACCTAGGGTAAAGTTAAAAAGTTTAAACAATTTGAAAATATCACTATTTTTAGGCGACTAAACGAAAAATATTCGTCTCAGACTCTAAAACCGCAGAAATCGTGTTTCAAGTTGAAATACGCCTTGGTACCATATCTCACCTAAAGTAAATGGTAGAATCAAACTTTAACCAAACGTAATGTTTGTACCTAGTATAAAGTTAAAAAGTTTAAACAATTTTAAAATATCACTATATTTAGGCGAGTAAACGAAAAATGTTCATTTCAGACTCTAAAAACGTAGAAATCGTGTTTAAGTTGAAATACGCCTTGTAAACGAAAAATGTTTATTTCAGACTCTAATAACGTAGAAATCGTGTTTCAAGTTGAAATACGCCTTGGGACCATATCTCACCTAAAGTAAATGGTAGAATCAAACTTTAACCAAACGTAATGTTTGTACCTAGGGTAAAGTTAAAAAGTTTAAACAATTTGAAAATATCACTATATTTAGGCGAGTAAACGAAAAATGTTCATTTCAGACTCTAAAAACGTAGAAATCGTGTTTCAAGTTGAAATACGCCTTGTAAACGAAAAATGTTTATTTCAGACTCTAATAACGTAGAAATCGTGTTTCAAGTTGAAATACGCCTTGGGACCATATCTCACCTAAAGTAAATGGTAGAATCAAACTTTAACCAAACGTAATGTTTGTACCTAGGGTAAAGTTAAAAAGTTTAAACAATTTGAAAATATCACTATATTTAGGCGAGTAAACGAAAAATGTTCGTCTCAGACTCTAAAACCGCAGAAATCGTGTTTCAAGTTGAAATACGCCTTGGGACCATATCTCACCTAAAGTAAATGGTAGAATCAAACTTTAACCAAACGTAATGTTTGTACCTAGGGTAAAGTTAAAAAGTTTAAACAATTTGAAAATATCACTATATTTAGGCGAGTAAACGAAAAATGTCCATTTCAGACTCTAAAAACGTAGAAATCGTGTTTCAAGTTGAAATACGCCTTGTAAACGAAAAATGTTTATTTCAGACTCTAATAACGTAGAAATCGTGTTTCAAGTTGAAATACGCCTTGGGACCATATCTCACCTAAAGTAAATGGTAGAATCAAACTTTAACCAAACGTAATGTTTGTACCTAGGGTAAAGTTAAAAAGTTTAAACAATTTGAAAATATCACTATATTTAGGCGAGTAAACGAAAAATGTTCATTTCAGACTCTAAAAACGTAGAAATCGTGTTTCAAGTTGAAATACGCCTTGTAAACGAAAAATGTTTATTTCAGACTCTAATAACGTAGAAATCGTGTTTCAAGTTGAAATACGCCTTGGGACCATATCTCACCTAAAGTAAATGGTAGAATCAAACTTTAACCAAACGTAATGTTTGTACCTAGGGTAAAGTTAAAAAGTTTAAACAATTTGAAAATATCACTATATTTAGGCGAGTAAACGAAAAATGTTCATTTCAGACTCTAAAAACGTAGAAATCGTGTTTCAAGTTGAAATCCGCCTTGTAAACGAAAAATGTTTATTTCAGACTCTAATAACGTAGAAATCGTGTTTCAAGTTGAAATACGCCTTGGGACCATATCTCACCTAAAGTAAATGGTAGAATCAAACTTTAACCAAACGTAATGTTTGTACCTAGGGTAAAGTTAAAAAGTTTAAACAATTTGAAAATATCACTATATTTAGGCGAGTAAACGAAAAATGTTCATTTCAGACTCTAAAAACGTAGAAATCGTGTTTCAAGTTGAAATACGCCTTGTAAACGAAAAATGTTTATTTCAGACTCTAATAACGTAGAAATCGTGTTTCAAGTTGCAATACGCCTTGGGACCATATCTCACCTAAAGTAAATGGTAGAATCAAACTTTAACCAAACGTAATGTTTGTACCTAGGGTAAAGTTAAAAAGTTTAAACAATTTGAAAATATCACTATTTTTAGGCGAGTAAACGAAAAATATTCGTCTCAGACTCTAAAACCGCAGAAATCGTGTTTCAAGTTGAAATACGCCTTGGGACCATATCTCACCTAAAGTAAATGGTAGAATCAAACTTTAACCAAACGTAATGTTTGTACCTAGGGTAAAGTTAAAAAGTTTAAACAATTTGAAAATATCACTATATTTAGGCGAGTAAACGAAAAATGTTCATTTCAGACTCTAAAAACGTAGAAATCGTGTTTCAAGTTGAAATACGCCTTGTAAACGAAAAATGTTTATTTCAGACTCTAATAACGTAGAAATCGTGTTTCAAGTTGAAATACGCCTTGGGACCATATCTCACCTAAAGTAAATGGTAGAATCAAACTTTAACCAAACGTAATGTTTGTACCTAGGGTAAAGTTAAAAAGTTTAAACAATTTGAAAATATCACTATATTTAGGCGAGTAAACGAAAAATGTTCATTTCAGACTCTAAAAACGTAGAAATCGTGTTTCAAGTTGAAATACGCCTTGTAAACGAAAAATGTTTATTTCAGACTCTAATAACGTAGAAATCGTGTTTCAAGTTGAAATACGCCTTGGGACCATATCTCACCTAAAGTAAATGGTAGAATCAAACTTTAACCAAACGTAATGTTTGTACCTAGGGTAAAGTTAAAAAGTTTAAACAATTTGAAAATATCACTATATTTAGGCGAGTAAACGAAAAATGTTCATTTCAGACTCTAAAAACGTAGAAATCGTGTTTCAAGTTGAAATACGCCTTGTAAACGAAAAATGTTTATTTCAGACTCTAATAACGTAGAAATCGTGTTTCAAGTTGAAATACGCCTTGGGACCATATCTCACCTAAAGTAAATGGTAGAATCAAACTTTAACCAAACGTAATGTTTGTACCGAGGGTAAAGTTAAAAAGTTTAAACAATTTGAAAATATCACTATATTTAGGCGAGTAAACGAAAAATGTTCATTTCAGACTCTAAAAACGTAGAAATCGTGTTTCAAGTTGAAATACGCCTTGTAAACGAAAAATGTTTATTTCAGACTCTAATAACGTAGAAATCGTGTTTCAAGTTGAAATACGCCTTGGGACCATATCTCACCTAAAGTAAATGGTAGAATCAAACTTTAACCAAACGTAATGTTTGTACCTAGGGTAAAGTTAAAAAGTTTAAACAATTTGAAAATATCACTATATTTAGGCGAGTAAACGAAAAATGTTCGTCTCAGACTCTAAAACCGCAGAAATCGTATTTCAAGTTGAAATACGCCTTGGTACCATTTCTCACCTAAAGTAAATGGTAGAATCAAACTTTAACCAAACGTAATGTTTGTACCTAGTATAAAGTTAAAAAGTTTAAACAATTTTAAAATATCACTATATTTAGGCGAGTAAACGAAAAATGTTCATTTCAGACTCTAAAAACGTAGAAATCGTGTTTCAAGTTGAAATACGCCTTGTAAACGAAAAATGTTTATTTCAGACTCTAATAACGTAGAAATCGTGTTTCAAGTTGAAATACGCCTTGGGACCATATCTCACCTAAAGTAAATGGTAGAATCAAACTTTAACCAAACGTAATGTTTGTACCTAGGGTAAAGTTAAAAAGTTTAAACAATTTGAAAATATCACTATATTTAGGCGAGTAAACGAAAAATGTTCATTTCAGACTCTAAAAACGTAGAAATCGTGTTTCAAGTTGAAATACGCCTTGTAAACGAAAAATGTTTATTTCAGACTCTAATAACGTAGAAATCGTGTTTCAAGTTGAAATACGCCTTGGGACCATATCTCACCTAAAGTAAATGGTAGAATCAAACTTTAACCAAACGTAATGTTTGTACCTAGGGTAAAGTTAAAAAGTTTAAACAATTTGAAAATATCACTATATTTAGGCGAGTAAACGAAAAATGTTCATTTCAGACTCTAAAAACGTAGAAATCGTGTTTCAAGTTGAAATACGCCTTGTAAACGAAAAATGTTTATTTCAGACTCTAATAACGTAGAAATCGTGTTTCAAGTTGAAATACGCCTTGGGACCATATCTCACCTAAAGTAAATGGTAGAATCAAACTTTAACCAAACGTAATGTTTGTACCTAGGGTAAAGTTAAAAAGTTTAAACAATTTGAAAATATCACTATATTTAGGCGAGTAAACGAAAAATGTTCATTTCAGACTCTAAAAACGTAGAAATCGTGTTTCAAGTTGAAATCCGCCTTGTAAACGAAAAATGTTTATTTCAGACTCTAATAACGTAGAAATCGTGTTTCAAGTTGAAATACGCCTTGGGACCATATCTCACCTAAAGTAAATGGTAGAATCAAACTTTAACCAAACGTAATGTTTGTACCTAGGGTAAAGTTAAAAAGTTTAAACAATTTGAAAATATCACTATATTTAGGCGAGTAAACGAAAAATGTTCATTTCAGACTCTAAAAACGTAGAAATCGTGTTTCAAGTTGAAATACGCCTTGTAAACGAAAAATGTTTATTTCAGACTCTAATAACGTAGAAATCGTGTTTCAAGTTGAAATACGCCTTGGGACCATATCTCACCTAAAGTAAATGGTAGAATCAAACTTTAACCAAACGTAATGTTTGTACCTAGGGTAAAGTTAAAAAGTTTAAACAATTTGAAAATATCACTATTTTTAGGCGAGTAAACGAAAAATATTCGTCTCAGACTCTAAAACCGCAGAAATCGTGTTTCAAGTTGAAATACGCCTTGGGACCATATCTCACCTAAAGTAAATGGTAGAATCAAACTTTAACCAAACGTAATGTTTGTACCTAGTATAAAGTTAAAAAGTTTAAACAATTTTAAAATATCACTATATTTAGGCGAGTAAACGAAAAATGTTCGTCTCAGACTCTAAAACCGCAGAAATCGTATTTCAAGTTGAAATACGCCTTGGTACCATATCTCACCTAAAGTAAATGGTAGAATCAAACTTTAACCAAACGTAATGTTTGTACCTAGTATAAAGTTAAAAAGTTTAAACAATTTTAAAATATCACTATATTTAGGCGAGTAAACGAAAAATGTTCATTTCAGACTCTAAAAACGTAGAAATCGTGTTTCAAGTTGAAATACGCCTTGTAAACGAAAAATGTTTATTTCAGACTCTAATAACGTAGAAATCGTGTTTCAAGTTGAAATACGCCTTGGGACCATATCTCACATAAAGTAAATGGTAGAATCAAACTTTAACCAAACGTAATGTTTGTACCTAGGGTAAAGTTAAAAAGTTTAAACAATTTGAAAATATCACTATATTTAGGCGAGTAAACGAAAAATGTTCGTCTCAGACTCTAAAACCGCAGAAATCGTGTTTCAAGTTGAAATACGCCTTGGGACCATATCTCACCTAAAGTAAATGGTAGAATCAAACTTTAACCAAACGTAATGTTTGTACCTAGTATAAAGTTAAAAAGTTTAAACAATTTTAAAATATCACTATATTTAGGCGAGTAAACGAAAAATGTTCATTTCAGACTCTAAAAACGTAGAAATCGTGTTTCAAGTTGAAATACGCCTTGTAAACGAAAAATGTTTATTTCAGACTCTAATAACGTAGAAATCGTGTTTCAAGTTGAAATACGCCTTGGGACCATATCTCACATAAAGTAAATGGTAGAATCAAACTTTAACCAAACGTAATGTTTGTACCTAGGGTAAAGTTAAAAAGTTTAAACAATTTGAAAATATCACTATATTTAGGCGAGTAAACGAAAAATGTTCATTTCAGACTCTAAAAACGTAGAAATCGTGTTTCAAGTTGAAATACGCCTTGTAAACGAAAAATGTTTATTTCAGACTCTAATAACGTAGAAATCGTGTTTCAAGTTGAAATACGCCTTGGGACCATATCTCACCTAAAGTAAATGGTAGAATCAAACTTTAACCAAACGTAATGTTTGTACCTAGGGTAAAGTTAAAAAGTTTAAACAATTTGAAAATATCACTATATTTAGGCGAGTAAACGAAAAATGTTCATTTCAGACTCTAAAAACGTAGAAATCGTGTTTCAAGTTGAAATACGCCTTGTAAACGAAAAATGTTTATTTCAGACTCTAATAACGTAGAAATCGTGTTTCAAGTTGAAATACGCCTTGGGACCATATCTCACCTAAAGTAAATGGTAGAATCAAACTTTAACCAAACGTAATGTTTGTACCTAGGGTAAAGTTAAAAAGTTTAAACAATTTGAAAATATCACTATATTTAGGCGAGTAAACGAAAAATGTTCATTTCAGACTCTAAAAACGTAGAAATCGTGTTTCAAGTTGAAATACGCCTTGTAAACGAAAAATGTTTATTTCAGACTCTAATAACGTAGAAATCGTGTTTCAAGTTGAAATACGCCTTGGGACCATATCTCACCTAAAGTAAATGGTAGAATCAAACTTTAACCAAACGTAATGTTTGTACCTAGGGTAAAGTTAAAAAGTTTAAACAATTTGAAAATATCACTATATTTAGGCGAGTAAACGAAAAATGTTCGTCTTAGACTCTAAAACCGCAGAAATCGTATTTCAAGTTGAAATACGCCTTGGTACCATATCTCACCTAAAGTAAATGGTAGAATCAAACTTTAACCAAACGTAATGTTTGTACCTAGTATAAAGTTAAAAAGTTTAAACAATTTTAAAATATCACTATATTTAGGCGAGTAAACGAAAAATGTTCATTTCAGACTCTAAAAACGTAGAAATCGTGTTTCAAGTTGAAATACGCCTTGTAAACGAAAAATGTTTATTTCAGACTCTAATAACGTAGAAATCGTGTTTCAAGTTGAAATACGCCTTGGGACCATATCTCACCTAAAGTAAATGGTAGAATCAAACTTTAACCAAACGTAATGTTTGTACCTAGGGTAAAGTTAAAAAGTTTAAACAATTTGAAAATATCACTATATTTAGGCGAGTAAACGAAAAATGTTCATTTCAGACTCTAAAAACGTAGAAATCGTGTTTCAAGTTGAAATACGCCTTGTAAACGAAAAATGTTTATTTCAGACTCTAATAACGTAGAAATCGTGTTTCAAGTTGAAATACGCCTTGGGACCATATCTCACCTAAAGTAAATGGTAGAATCAAACTTTAACCAAACGTAATGTTTGTACCTAGGGTAAAGTTAAAAAGTTTAAACAATTTGAAAATATCACTATATTTAGGCGAGTAAACGAAAAATGTTCATTTCAGACTCTAAAAACGTAGAAATCGTGTTTCAAGTTGAAATACGCCTTGTAAACGAAAAATGTTTATTTCAGACTCTAATAACGTAGAAATCGTGTTTCAAGTTGAAATACGCCTTGGGACCATATCTCACCTAAAGTAAATGGTAGAATCAAACTTTAACCAAACGTAATGTTTGTACCTAGGGTAAAGTTAAAAAGTTTAAACAATTTGAAAATATCACTATATTTAGGCGAGTAAACGAAAAATGTTCATTTCAGACTCTAAAAACGTAGAAATCGTGTTTCAAGTTGAAATACGCCTTGTAAACGAAAAATGTTTATTTCAGACTCTAATAACGTAGAAATCGTGTTTCAAGTTGAAATACGCCTTGGGACCATATCTCACCTAAAGTAAATGGTAGAATCAAACTTTAACCAAACGTAATGTTTGTACCTAGGGTAAAGTTAAAAAGTTTAAACAATTTGAAAATATCACTATATTTAGGCGAGTAAACGAAAAATGTTCATTTCAGACTCTAAAAACGTAGAAATCGTGTTTCAAGTTGAAATACGCCTTGTAAACGAAAAATGTTTATTTCAGACTCTAATAACGTAGAAATCGTGTTTCAAGTTGAAATACGCCTTGGGACCATATCTCACCTAAAGTAAATGGTAGAATCAAACTTTAACCAAACGTAATGTTTGTACCGAGGGTAAAGTTAAAAAGTTTAAACAATTTGAAAATATCACTATATTTAGGCGAGTAAACGAAAAATGTTCATTTCAGACTCTAAAAACGTAGAAATCGTGTTTCAAGTTGAAATACGCCTTGTAAACGAAAAATGTTTATTTCAGACTCTAATAACGTAGAAATCGTGTTTCAAGTTGAAATACGCCTTGGGACCATATCTCACCTAAAGTAAATGGTAGAATCAAACTTTAACCAAACGTAATGTTTGTACCTAGGGTAAAGTTAAAAAGTTTAAACAATTTGAAAATATCACTATATTTAGGCGAGTAAACGAAAAATGTTCGTCTCAGACTCTAAAACCGCAGAAATCGTATTTCAAGTTGAAATACGCCTTGGTACCATTTCTCACCTAAAGTAAATGGTAGAATCAAACTTTAACCAAACGTAATGTTTGTACTTAGTATAAATTTAAAAAGTTTAAACAATTTTAAAATATCACTATATTTAGGCGAGTAAACGAAAAATGTTCATTTCAGACTCTAAAAACGTAGAAATCGTGTTTCAAGTTGAAATACGCCTTGTAAACGAAAAATGTTTATTTCAGACTCTAATAACGTAGAAATCGTGTTTCAAGTTGAAATACGCCTTGGGACCATATCTCACCTAAAGTAAATGGTAGAATCAAACTTTAACCAAACGTAATGTTTGTACCTAGGGTAAAGTTAAAAAGTTTAAACAATTTGAAAATATCACTATATTTAGGCGAGTAAACGAAAAATGTTCATTTCAGACTCTAAAAACGTAGAAATCGTGTTTCAAGTTGAAATACGCCTTGTAAACGAAAAATGTTTATTTCAGACTCTAATAACGTAGAAATCGTGTTTCAAGTTGAAATACGCCTTGGGACCATATCTCACCTAAAGTAAATGGTAGAATCAAACTTTAACCAAACGTAATGTTTGTACCTAGGGTAAAGTTAAAAAGTTTAAACAATTTGAAAATATCACTATATTTAGGCGAGTAAACGAAAAATGTTCATTTCAGACTCTAAAAACGTAGAAATCGTGTTTCAAGTTGAAATACGCCTTGTAAACGAAAAATGTTTATTTCAGACTCTAATAACGTAGAAATCGTGTTTCAAGTTGAAATACGCCTTGGGACCATATCTCACCTAAAGTAAATGGTAGAATCAAACTTTAACCAAACGTAATGTTTGTACCTAGGGTAAAGTTAAAAAGTTTAAACAATTTGAAAATATCACTATATTTAGGCGAGTAAACGAAAAATGTTCATTTCAGACTCTAAAAACGTAGAAATCGTGTTTCAAGTTGAAATCCGCCTTGTAAACGAAAAATGTTTATTTCAGACTCTAATAACGTAGAAATCGTGTTTCAAGTTGAAATACGCCTTGGGACCATATCTCACCTAAAGTAAATGGTAGAATCAAACTTTAACCAAACGTAATGTTTGTACCTAGGGTAAAGTTAAAAAGTTTAAACAATTTGAAAATATCACTATATTTAGGCGAGTAAACGAAAAATGTTCATTTCAGACTCTAAAAACGTAGAAATCGTGTTTCAAGTTGAAATACGCCTTGTAAACGAAAAATGTTTATTTCAGACTCTAATAACGTAGAAATCGTGTTTCAAGTTGAAATACGCCTTGGGACCATATCTCACCTAAAGTAAATGGTAGAATCAAACTTTAACCAAACGTAATGTTTGTACCTAGGGTAAAGTTAAAAAGTTTAAACAATTTGAAAATATCACTATTTTTAGGCGAGTAAACGAAAAATATTCGTCTCAGACTCTAAAACCGCAGAAATCGTGTTTCAAGTTGAAATACGCCTTGGGACCATATCTCACCTAAAGTAAATGGTAGAATCAAACTTTAACCAAACGTAATGTTTGTACCTAGTATAAAGTTAAAAAGTTTAAACAATTTTAAAATATCACTATATTTAGGCGAGTAAACGAAAAATGTTCGTCTCAGACTCTAAAACCGCAGAAATCGTATTTCAAGTTGAAATACGCCTTGGTACCATATCTCACCTAAAGTAAATGGTAGAATCAAACTTTAACCAAACGTAATGTTTGTACCTAGTATAAAGTTAAAAAGTTTAAACAATTTTAAAATATCACTATATTTAGGCGAGTAAACGAAAAATGTTCATTTCAGACTCTAAAAACGTAGAAATCGTGTTTCAAGTTGAAATACGCCTTGTAAACGAAAAATGTTTATTTCAGACTCTAATAACGTAGAAATCGTGTTTCAAGTTGAAATACGCCTTGGGACCATATCTCACATAAAGTAAATGGTAGAATCAAACTTTAACCAAACGTAATGTTTGTACCTAGGGTAAAGTTAAAAAGTTTAAACAATTTGAAAATATCACTATATTTAGGCGAGTAAACGAAAAATGTTCATTTCAGACTCTAAAAACGTAGAAATCGTGTTTCAAGTTGAAATACGCCTTGTAAACGAAAAATGTTTATTTCAGACTCTAATAACGTAGAAATCGTGTTTCAAGTTGAAATACGCCTTGGGACCATATCTCACCTAAAGTAAATGGTAGAATCAAACTTTAACCAAACGTAATGTTTGTACCTAGGGTAAAGTTAAAAAGTTTAAACAATTTGAAAATATCACTATATTTAGGCGAGTAAACGAAAAATGTTCGTCTCAGACTCTAAAACCGCAGAAATCGTGTTTCAAGTTGAAATACGCCTTGGGACCATATCTCACCTAAAGTAAATGGTAGAATCAAACTTTAACCAAACGTAATGTTTGTACCTAGGGTAAAGTTAAAAAGTTTAAACAATTTGAAAATATCACTATATTTAGGCGAGTAAACGAAAAATGTTCGTCTCAGACTCTAAAACCGCAGAAATCGTGTTTCAAGTTGAAATACGCCTTGGGACCATATCTCACCTAAAGTAAATGGTAGAATCAAACTTTAACCAAACGTAATGTTTGTACCTAGGGTAAAGTTAAAAAGTTTAAACAATTTGAAAATATCACTATATTTAGGCGAGTAAACGAAAAATGTTCATTTCAGACTCTAAAAACGTAGAAATCGTGTTTCAAGTTGAAATACGCCTTGTAAACGAAAAATGTTTATTTCAGACTCTAATAACGTAGAAATCGTGTTTCAAGTTGAAATACGCCTTGGGACCATATCTCACCTAAAGTAAATGGTAGAATCAAACTTTAACCAAACGTAATGTTTGTACCTAGGGTAAAGTTAAAAAGTTTAAACAATTTGAAAATATCACTATATTTAGGCGAGTAAACGAAAAATGTTCATTTCAGACTCTAAAAACGTAGAAATCGTGTTTCAAGTTGAAATACGCCTTGTAAACGAAAAATGTTTATTTCAGACTCTAATAACGTAGAAATCGTGTTTCAAGTTGAAATACGCCTTGGGACCATATCTCACCTAAAGTAAATGGTAGAATCAAACTTTAACCAAACGTAATGTTTGTACCTAGGGTAAAGTTAAAAAGTTTAAACAATTTGAAAATATCACTATATTTAGGCGAGTAAACGAAAAATGTTCGTTTCAGACTCTAAAAACGTAGAAATCGTGTTTCAAGTTGAAATACGCCTTGTAAACGAAAAATGTTTATTTCAGACTCTAATAACGTAGAAATCGTGTTTCAAGTTGAAATACGCCTTGGGACCATATCTCACCTAAAGTAAATGGTAGAATCAAACTTTAACCAAACGTAATGTTTGTACCTAGTATAAAGTTAAAAAGTTTAAACAATTTTAAAATATCACTATATTTAGGCGAGTAAACGAAAAATGTTCATTTCAGACTCTAAAAACGTAGAAATCGTGTTTCAAGTTGAAATACGCCTTGTAAACGAAAAATGTTTATTTCAGACTCTAATAACGTAGAAATCGTGTTTCAAGTTGAAATACGCCTTGGGACCATATCTCACCTAAAGTAAATGGTAGAATCAAACTTTAACCAAACGTAATGTTTGTACCTAGGGTAAAGTTAAAAAGTTTAAACAATTTGAAAATATCACTATTTTTAGGCGAGTAAACGAAAAATATTCGTCTCAGACTCTAAAACCGCAGAAATCGTGTTTCAAGTTGAAATACGCCTTGGTACCATATCTCACCTAAAGTAAATGGTAGAATCAAACTTTAACCAAACGTAATGTTTGTACCTAGTATAAAGTTAAAAAGTTTAAACAATTTTAAAATATCACTATATTTAGGCGAGTAAACGAAAAATGTTCGTCTCAGACTCTAAAACCGCAGAAATCGTATTTCAAGTTGAAATACGCCTTGGGACCATATCTCACCTAAAGTAAATGGTAGAATCAAACTTTAACCAAACGTAATGTTTGTACCTAGGGTAAAGTTAAAAAGTTTAAACAATTTGAAAATATCACTATATTTAGGCGAGTAAACGAAAAATGTTCATTTCAGACTCTAAAAACGTAGAAATCGTGTTTCAAGTTGAAATACGCCTTGTAAACGAAAAATGTTTATTTCAGACTCTAATAACGTAGAAATCGTGTTTCAAGTTGAAATACGCCTTGGGACCATATCTCACCTAAAGTAAATGGTAGAATCAAACTTTAACCAAACGTAATGTTTGTACCTAGGGTAAAGTTAAAAAGTTTAAACAATTTGAAAATATCACTATATTTAGGCGAGTAAACGAAAAATGTTCATTTCAGACTCTAAAAACGTAGAAATCGTGTTTCAAGTTGAAATACGCCTTGTAAACGAAAAATGTTTATTTCAGACTCTAATAACGTAGAAATCGTGTTTCAAGTTGAAATACGCCTTGGGACCATATCTCACCTAAAGTAAATGGTAGAATCAAACTTTAACCAAACGTAATGTTTGTACCTAGGGTAAAGTTAAAAAGTTTAAACAATTTGAAAATATCACTATATTTAGGCGAGTAAACGAAAAATGTTCGTCTCAGACTCTAAAACCGCAGAAATCGTATTTCAAGTTGAAATACGCCTTGGTACCATATCTCACCTAAAGTAAATGGTAGAATCAAACTTTAACCAAACGTAATGTTTGTACCTAGTATAAAGTTAAAAAGTTTAAACAATTTTAAAATATCACTATATTTAGGCGAGTAAACGAAAAATGTTCATTTCAGACTCTAAAAACGTAGAAATCGTGTTTCAAGTTGAAATACGCCTTGTAAACGAAAAATGTTTATTTCAGACTCTAATAACGTAGAAATCGTGTTTCAAGTTGAAATACGCCTTGGGACCATATCTCACCTAAAGTAAATGGTAGAATCAAACTTTAACCAAACGTAATGTTTGTACCTAGGGTAAAGTTAAAAAGTTTAAACAATTTGAAAATATCACTATATTTAGGCGAGTAAACGAAAAATGTTCATTTCAGACTCTAAAAACGTAGAAATCGTGTTTCAAGTTGAAATACGCCTTGTAAACGAAAAATGTTTATTTCAGACTCTAATAACGTAGAAATCGTGTTTCAAGTTGAAATACGCCTTGGGACCATATCTCACCTAAAGTAAATGGTAGAATCAAACTTTAACCAAACGTAATGTTTGTACCTAGGGTAAAGTTAAAAAGTTTAAACAATTTGAAAATATCACTATATTTAGGCGAGTAAACGAAAAATGTTCATTTCAGACTCTAAAAACGTAGAAATCGTGTTTCAAGTTGAAATACGCCTTGTAAACGAAAAATGTTTATTTCAGACTCTAATAACGTAGAAATCGTGTTTCAAGTTGAAATACGCCTTGGGACCATATCTCACCTAAAGTAAATGGTAGAATCAAACTTTAACCAAACGTAATGTTTGTACCTAGGGTAAAGTTAAAAAGTTTAAACAATTTGAAAATATCACTATATTTAGGCGAGTAAACGAAAAATGTTCGTCTCAGACTCTAAAACCGCAGAAATCGTGTTTCAAGTTGAAATACGCCTTGGGACCATATCTCACCTAAAGTAAATGGTAGAATCAAACTTTAACCAAACGTAATGTTTGTACCTAGGGTAAAGTTAAAAAGTTTAAACAATTTGAAAATATCACTATATTTAGGCGAGTAAACGAAAAATGTTCATTTCAGACTCTAAAAACGTAGAAATCGTGTTTCAAGTTGAAATACGCCTTGTAAACGAAAAATGTTTATTTCAGACTCTAATAACGTAGAAATCGTGTTTCAAGTTGAAATACGCCTTGGGACCATATCTCACCTAAAGTAAATGGTAGAATCAAACTTTAACCAAACGTAATGTTTGTACCTAGGGTAAAGTTAAAAAGTTTAAACAATTTGAAAATATCACTATATTTAGGCGAGTAAACGAAAAATGTTCATTTCAGACTCTAAAAACGTAGAAATCGTGTTTCAAGTTGAAATACGCCTTGTAAACGAAAAATGTTTATTTCAGACTCTAATAACGTAGAAATCGTGTTTCAAGTTGAAATACGCCTTGGGACCATATCTCACCTAAAGTAAATGGTAGAATCAAACTTTAACCAAACGTAATGTTTGTACCTAGGGTAAAGTTAAAAAGTTTAAACAATTTGAAAATATCACTATTTTTAGGCGACTAAACGAAAAATATTCGTCTCAGACTCTAAAACCGCAGAAATCGTGTTTCAAGTTGAAATACGCCTTGGTACCATATCTCACCTAAAGTAGATGGTAGAATCAAACTTTAACCAAACGTAATGTTTGTACCTAGTATAAAGTTAAAAAGTTTAAACAATTTTAAAATATCACTATATTTAGGCGAGTAAACGAAAAATGTTCGTCTCAGACTCTAAAACCGCAGATATCGTATTTCAAGTTGAAATACGCCTTGGTACCATATCTCACCTAAAGTAAATGGTAGAATCAAACTTTAACCAAACGTAATGTTTGTACCTAGTATAAAGTTAAAAAGTTTAAACAATTTTAAAATATCACTATATTTAGGCGAGTAAACGAAAAATGTTCATTTCAGACTCTAAAAACGTAGAAATCGTGTTTCAAGTTGAAATACGCCTTGTAAACGAAAAATGTTTATTTCAGACTCTAATAACGTAGAAATCGTGTTTCAAGTTGAAATACGCCTTGGGACCATATCTCACCTAAAGTAAATGGTAGAATCAAACTTTAACCAAACGTAATGTTTGTACCTAGGGTAAAGTTAAAAAGTTTAAACAATTTGAAAATATCACTATATTTAGGCGAGTAAACGAAAAATGTTCATTTCAGACTCTAAAAACGTAGAAATCGTGTTTCAAGTTGAAATACGCCTTGTAAACGAAAAATGTTTATTTCAGACTCTAATAACGTAGAAATCGTGTTTCAAGTTGAAATACGCCTTGGGACCATATCTCACCTAAAGTAAATGGTAGAATCAAACTTTAACCAAACGTAATGTTTGTACCTAGGGTAAAGTTAAAAAGTTTAAACAATTTGAAAATATCACTATATTTAGGCGAGTAAACGAAAAATGTTCATTTCAGACTCTAAAAACGTAGAAATCGTGTTTCAAGTTGAAATACGCCTTGTAAACGAAAAATGTTTATTTCAGACTCTAATAACGTAGAAATCGTGTTTCAAGTTGAAATACGCCTTGGGACCATATCTCACCTAAAGTAAATGGTAGAATCAAACTTTAACCAAACGTAATGTTTGTACCTAGGGTAAAGTTAAAAAGTTTAAACAATTTGAAAATATCACTATATTTAGGCGAGTAAACGAAAAATGTTCGTCTCAGACTCTAAAACCGCAGAAATCGTGTTTCAAGTTGAAATACGCCTTGGGACCATATCTCACCTAAAGTAAATGGTAGAATCAAACTTTAACCAAACGTAATGTTTGTACCTAGGGTAAAGTTAAAAAGTTTAAACAATTTGAAAATATCACTATATTTAGGCGAGTAAACGAAAAATGTTCATTTCAGACTCTAAAAACGTAGAAATCGTGTTTCAAGTTGAAATACGCCTTGTAAACGAAAAATGTTTATTTCAGACTCTAATAACGTAGAAATCGTGTTTCAAGTTGAAATACGCCTTGGGACCATATCTCACCTAAAGTAAATGGTAGAATCAAACTTTAACCAAACGTAATGTTTGTACCTAGGGTAAAGTTAAAAAGTTTAAACAATTTGAAAATATCACTATATTTAGGCGAGTAAACGAAAAATGTTCATTTCAGACTCTAAAAACGTAGAAATCGTGTTTCAAGTTGAAATACGCCTTGTAAACGAAAAATGTTTATTTCAGACTCTAATAACGTAGAAATCGTGTTTCAAGTTGAAATACGCCTTGGGACCATATCTCACCTAAAGTAAATGGTAGAATCAAACTTTAACCAAACGTAATGTTTGTACCTAGGGTAAAGTTAAAAAGTTTAAACAATTTGAAAATATCACTATTTTTAGGCGACTAAACGAAAAATATTCGTCTCAGACTCTAAAACCGCAGAAATCGTGTTTCAAGTTGAAATACGCCTTGGTACCATATCTCACCTAAAGTAGATGGTAGAATCAAACTTTAACCAAACGTAATGTTTGTACCTAGTATAAAGTTAAAAAGTTTAAACAATTTTAAAATATCACTATATTTAGGCGAGTAAACGAAAAATGTTCGTCTCAGACTCTAAAACCGCAGAAATCGTATTTCAAGTTGAAATACGCCTTGGTACCATATCTCACCTAAAGTAAATGGTAGAATCAAACTTTAACCAAACGTAATGTTTGTACCTAGTATAAAGTTAAAAAGTTTAAACAATTTTAAAATATCACTATATTTAGGCGAGTAAACGAAAAATGTTCATTTCAGACTCTAAAAACGTAGAAATCGTGTTTCAAGTTGAAATACGCCTTGTAAACGAAAAATGTTTATTTCAGACTCTAATAACGTAGAAATCGTGTTTCAAGTTGAAATACGCCTTGGGACCATATCTCACCTAAAGTAAATGGTAGAATCAAACTTTAACCAAACGTAATGTTTGTACCTAGGGTAAAGTTAAAAAGTTTAAACAATTTGAAAATATCACTATATTTAGGCGAGTAAACGAAAAATGTTCATTTCAGACTCTAAAAACGTAGAAATCGTGTTTCAAGTTGAAATACGCCTTGTAAACGAAAAATGTTTATTTCAGACTCTAATAACGTAGAAATCGTGTTTCAAGTTGAAATACGCCTTGGGACCATATCTCACCTAAAGTAAATGGTAGAATCAAACTTTAACCAAACGTAATGTTTGTACCTAGGGTAAAGTTAAAAAGTTTAAACAATTTGAAAATATCACTATTTTTAGGCGACTAAACGAAAAATATTCGTCTCAGACTCTAAAACCGCAGAAATCGTGTTTCAAGTTGAAATACGCCTTGGTACCATATCTCACCTAAAGTAGATGGTAGAATCAAACTTTAACCAAACGTAATGTTTGTACCTAGTATAAAGTTAAAAAGTTTAAACAATTTTAAAATATCACTATATTTAGGCGAGTAAACGAAAAATGTTCGTCTCAGACTCTAAAACCGCAGAAATCGTATTTCAAGTTGAAATACGCCTTGGTACCATATCTCACCTAAAGTAAATGGTAGAATCAAACTTTAACCAAACGTAATGTTTGTACCTAGTATAAAGTTAAAAAGTTTAAACAATTTGAAAATATCACTATATTTAGGCGAGTAAACGAAAAATGTTCGTCTCAGACTCTAAAACCGCAGAAATCGTGTTTCAAGTTGAAATACGCCTTGGGACCATATCTCACCTAAAGTAAATGGTAGAATCAAACTTTAACCAAACGTAATGTTTGTACCTAGGGTAAAGTTAAAAAGTTTAAACAATTTGAAAATATCACTATATTTAGGCGAGTAAACGAAAAATGTTCATTTCAGACTCTAAAAACGTAGAAATCGTGTTTCAAGTTGAAATACGCCTTGTAAACGAAAAATGTTTATTTCAGACTCTAATAACGTAGAAATCGTGTTTCAAGTTGAAATACGCCTTGGGACCATATCTCACCTAAAGTAAATGGTAGAATCAAACTTTAACCAAACGTAATGTTTGTACCTAGGGTAAAGTTAAAAAGTTTAAACAATTTGAAAATATCACTATATTTAGGCGAGTAAACGAAAAATGTTCATTTCAGACTCTAAAAACGTAGAAATCGTGTTTCAAGTTGAAATACGCCTTGTAAACGAAAAATGTTTATTTCAGACTCTAATAACGTAGAAATCGTGTTTCAAGTTGAAATACGCCTTGGGACCATATCTCACCTAAAGTAAATGGTAGAATCAAACTTTAACCAAACGTAATGTTTGTACCTAGGGTAAAGTTAAAAAGTTTAAACAATTTGAAAATATCACTATATTTAGGCGAGTAAACGAAAAATGTTCATTTCAGACTCTAAAAACGTAGAAATCGTGTTTCAAGTTGAAATACGCCTTGTAAACGAAAAATGTTTATTTCAGACTCTAATAACGTAGAAATCGTGTTTCAAGTTGAAATACGCCTTGGGACCATATCTCACCTAAAGTAAATGGTAGAATCAAACTTTAACCAAACGTAATGTTTGTACCTAGGGTAAAGTTAAAAAGTTTAAACAATTTGAAAATATCACTATATTTAGGCGAGTAAACGAAAAATGTTCATTTCAGACTCTAAAAACGTAGAAATCGTGTTTCAAGTTGAAATACGCCTTGTAAACGAAAAATGTTTATTTCAGACTCTAATAACGTAGAAATCGTGTTTCAAGTTGAAATACGCCTTGGGACCATATCTCACCTAAAGTAAATGGTAGAATCAAACTTTAACCAAACGTAATGTTTGTACCTAGGGTAAAGTTAAAAAGTTTAAACAATTTGAAAATATCACTATATTTAGGCGAGTAAACGAAAAATGTTCATTTCAGACTCTAAAAACGTAGAAATCGTGTTTCAAGTTGAAATACGCCTTGTAAACGAAAAATGTTTATTTCAGACTCTAATAACGTAGAAATCGTGTTTCAAGTTGAAATACGCCTTGGGACCATATCTCACCTAAAGTAAATGGTAGAATCAAACTTTAACCAAACGTAATGTTTGTACCTAGGGTAAAGTTAAAAAGTTTAAACAATTTGAAAATATCACTATATTTAGGCGAGTAAACGAAAAATGTTCATTTCAGACTCTAAAAACGTAGAAATCGTGTTTCAAGTTGAAATACGCCTTGTAAACGAAAAATGTTTATTTCAGACTCTAATAACGTAGAAATCGTGTTTCAAGTTGAAATACGCCTTGGGACCATATCTCACTTAAAGTAAATGGTAGAATCAAACTTTAACCAAACGTAATGTTTGTACCTAGGGTAAAGTTAAAAAGTTTAAACAATTTGAAAATATCACTATATTTAGGCGAGTAAACGAAAAATGTTCATTTCAGACTCTAAAAACGTAGAAATCGTGTTTCAAGTTGAAATACGCCTTGTAAACGAAAAATGTTTATTTCAGACTCTAATAACGTAGAAATCGTGTTTCAAGTTGAAATACGCCTTGGGACCATATCTCACCTAAAGTAAATGGTAGAATCAAACTTTAACCAAACGTAATGTTTGTACCTAGGGTAAAGTTAAAAAGTTTAAACAATTTGAAAATATCACTATATTTAGGCGAGTAAACGAAAAATGTTCATTTCAGACTCTAAAAACGTAGAAATCGTGTTTCAAGTTGAAATACGCCTTGTAAACGAAAAATGTTTATTTCAGACTCTAATAACGTAGAAATCGTGTTTCAAGTTGAAATACGCCTTGGGACCATATCTCACCTAAAGTAAATGGTAGAATCATACTTTAACCAAACGTAATGTTTGTACCTAGGGTAAAGTTAAAAAGTTTAAACAATTTGAAAATATCACTATATTTAGGCGAGTAAACGAAAAATGTTCGTCTCAGACTCTAAAACCGCAGAAATCGTGTTTCAAGTTGAAATACGCCTTGGGACCATATCTCACCTAAAGTAAATGGTAGAATCAAACTTTAACCAAACGTAATGTTTGTACCTAGGGTAAAGTTAAAAAGTTTAAACAATTTGAAAATATCACTATATTTAGGCGAGTAAACGAAAAATGTTCATTTCAGACTCTAAAAACGTAGAAATCGTGTTTCAAGTTGAAATACGCCTTGTAAACGAAAAATGTTTATTTCAGACTCTAATAACGTAGAAATCGTGTTTCAAGTTGAAATACGCCTTGGGACCATATCTCACCTAAAGTAAATGGTAGAATCAAACTTTAACCAAACGTAATGTTTGTACCTAGGGTAAAGTTAAAAAGTTTAAACAATTTGAAAATATCACTATATTTAGGCGAGTAAACGAAAAATGTTCATTTCAGACTCTAAAAACGTAGAAATCGTGTTTCAAGTTGAAATACGCCTTGTAAACGAAAAATGTTTATTTCAGACTCTAATAACGTAGAAATCGTGTTTCAAGTTGAAATACGCCTTGGGACCATATCTCACCTAAAGTAAATGGTAGAATCAAACTTTAACCAAACGTAATGTTTGTACCTAGGGTAAAGTTAAAAAGTTTAAACAATTTGAAAATATCACTATATTTAGGCGAGTAAACGAAAAATGTTCATTTCAGACTCTAAAAACGTAGAAATCGTGTTTCAAGTTGAAATACGCCTTGTAAACGAAAAATGTTTATTTCAGACTCTAATAACGTAGAAATCGTGTTTCAAGTTGAAATACGCCTTGGGACCATATCTCACCTAAAGTAAATGGTAGAATCAAACTTTAACCAAACGTAATGTTTGTACCTAGGGTAAAGTTAAAAAGTTTAAACAATTTGAAAATATCACTATATTTAGGCGAGTAAACGAAAAATGTTCGTCTCAGACTCTAAAACCGCAGAAATCGTGTTTCAAGTTGAAATACGCCTTGGGACCATATCTCACCTAAAGTAAATGGTAGAATCAAACTTTAACCAAACGTAATGTTTGTACCTAGGGTAAAGTTAAAAAGTTTAAACAATTTGAAAATATCACTATATTTAGGCGAGTAAACGAAAAATGTTCATTTCAGACTCTAAAAACGTAGAAATCGTGTTTCAAGTTGAAATACGCCTTGTAAACGAAAAATGTTTATTTCAGACTCTAATAACGTAGAAATCGTGTTTCAAGTTGAAATACGCCTTGGGACCATATCTCACCTAAAGTAAATGGTAGAATCAAACTTTAACCAAACGTAATGTTTGTACCTAGGGTAAAGTTAAAAAGTTTAAACAATTTGAAAATATCACTATATTTAGGCGAGTAAACGAAAAATGTTCATTTCAGACTCTAAAAACGTAGAAATCGTGTTTCAAGTTGAAATACGCCTTGTAAACGAAAAATGTTTATTTCAGACTCTAATAACGTAGAAATCGTGTTTCAAGTTGAAATACGCCTTGGGACCATATCTCACCTAAAGTAAATGGTAGAATCAAACTTTAACCAAACGTAATGTTTGTACCTAGGGTAAAGTTAAAAAGTTTAAACAATTTGAAAATATCACTATTTTTAGGCGACTAAACGAAAAATATTCGTCTCAGACTCTAAAACCGCAGAAATCGTGTTTCAAGTTGAAATACGCCTTGGTACCATATCTCACCTAAAGTAGATGGTAGAATCAAACTTTAACCAAACGTAATGTTTGTACCTAGTATAAAGTTAAAAAGTTTAAACAATTTTAAAATATCACTATATTTAGGCGAGTAAACGAAAAATGTTCGTCTCAGACTCTAAAACCGCAGAAATCGTATTTCAAGTTGAAATACGCCTTGGTACCATATCTCACCTAAAGTAAATGGTAGAATCAAACTTTAACCAAACGTAATGTTTGTACCTAGTATAAAGTTAAAAAGTTTAAACAATTTTAAAATATCACTATATTTAGGCGAGTAAACGAAAAATGTTCATTTCAGACTCTAAAAACGTAGAAATCGTGTTTCAAGTTGAAATACGCCTTGTAAACGAAAAATGTTTATTTCAGACTCTAATAACGTAGAAATCGTGTTTCAAGTTGAAATACGCCTTGGGACCATATCTCACCTAAAGTAAATGGTAGAATCAAACTTTAACCAAACGTAATGTTTGTACCTAGGGTAAAGTTAAAAAGTTTAAACAATTTGAAAATATCACTATATTTAGGCGAGTAAACGAAAAATGTTCATTTCAGACTCTAAAAACGTAGAAATCGTGTTTCAAGTTGAAATACGCCTTGTAAACGAAAAATGTTTATTTCAGACTCTAATAACGTAGAAATCGTGTTTCAAGTTGAAATACGCCTTGGGACCATATCTCACCTAAAGTAAATGGTAGAATCAAACTTTAACCAAACGTAATGTTTGTACCTAGGGTAAAGTTAAAAAGTTTAAACAATTTGAAAATATCACTATATTTAGGCGAGTAAACGAAAAATGTTCGTCTCAGACTCTAAAACCGCAGAAATCGTGTTTCAAGTTGAAATACGCCTTGGGACCATATCTCACCTAAAGTAAATGGTAGAATCAAACTTTAACCAAACGTAATGTTTGTACCTAGGGTAAAGTTAAAAAGTTTAAACAATTTGAAAATATCACTATATTTAGGCGAGTAAACGAAAAATGTTCATTTCAGACTCTAAAAACGTAGAAATCGTGTTTCAAGTTGAAATACGCCTTGTAAACGAAAAATGTTTATTTCAGACTCTAATAACGTAGAAATCGTGTTTCAAGTTGAAATACGCCTTGGGACCATATCTCACCTAAAGTAAATGGTAGAATCAAACTTTAACCAAACGTAATGTTTGTACCTAGGGTAAAGTTAAAAAGTTTAAACAATTTGAAAATATCACTATATTTAGGCGAGTAAACGAAAAATGTTCATTTCAGACTCTAAAAACGTAGAAATCGTGTTTCAAGTTGAAATACGCCTTGTAAACGAAAAATGTTTATTTCAGACTCTAATAACGTAGAAATCGTGTTTCAAGTTGAAATACGCCTTGGGACCATATCTCACCTAAAGTAAATGGTAGAATCAAACTTTAACCAAACGTAATGTTTGTACCTAGGGTAAAGTTAAAAAGTTTAAACAATTTGAAAATATCACTATATTTAGGCGAGTAAACGAAAAATGTTCATTTCAGACTCTAAAAACGTAGAAATCGTGTTTCAAGTTGAAATACGCCTTGTAAACGAAAAATGTTTATTTCAGACTCTAATAACGTAGAAATCGTGTTTCAAGTTGAAATACGCCTTGGGACCATATCTCACCTAAAGTAAATGGTAGAATCAAACTTTAACCAAACGTAATGTTTGTACCTAGGGTAAAGTTAAAAAGTTTAAACAATTTGAAAATATCACTATATTTAGGCGAGTAAACGAAAAATGTTCATTTCAGACTCTAAAAACGTAGAAATCGTGTTTCAAGTTGAAATACGCCTTGTAAACGAAAAATGTTTATTTCAGACTCTAATAACGTAGAAATCGTGTTTCAAGTTGAAATACGCCTTGGGACCATATCTCACCTAAAGTAAATGGTAGAATCAAACTTTAACCAAACGTAATGTTTGTACCTAGGGTAAAGTTAAAAAGTTTAAACAATTTGAAAATATCACTATATTTAGGCGAGTAAACGAAAAATGTTCGTCTCAGACTCTAAAACCGCAGAAATCGTATTTCAAGTTGAAATACGCCTTGGTACCATATCTCACCTAAAGTAAATGGTAGAATCAAACTTTAACCAAACGTAATGTTTGTACCTAGTATAAAGTTAAAAAGTTTAAACAATTTTAAAATATCACTATATTTAGGCGAGTAAACGAAAAATGTTCATTTCAGACTCTAAAAACGTAGAAATCGTGTTTCAAGTTGAAATACGCCTTGTAAACGAAAAATGTTTAATTCAGACTCTAATAACGTAGAAATCGTGTTTCAAGTTGAAATACGCCTTGGGACCATATCTCACCTAAAGTAAATGGTAGAATCAAACTTTAACCAAACGTAATGTTTGTACCTAGGGTAAAGTTAAAAAGTTTAAACAATTTGAAAATATCACTATATTTAGGCGAGTAAACGAAAAATGTTCATTTCAGACTCTAAAAACGTAGAAATCGTGTTTCAAGTTGAAATACGCCTTGTAAACGAAAAATGTTTATTTCAGACTCTAATAACGTAGAAATCGTGTTTCAAGTTGAAATACGCCTTGGGACCATATCTCACCTAAAGTAAATGGTAGAATCAAACTTTAACCAAACGTAATGTTTGTACCTAGGGTAAAGTTAAAAAGTTTAAACAATTTGAAAATATCACTATATTTAGGCGAGTAAACGAAAAATGTTCATTTCAGACTCTAAAAACGTAGAAATCGTGTTTCAAGTTGAAATACGCCTTGTAAACGAAAAATGTTTATTTCAGACTCTAATAACGTAGAAATCGTGTTTCAAGTTGAAATACGCCTTGGGACCATATCTCACCTAAAGTAAATGGTAGAATCAAACTTTAACCAAACGTAATGTTTGTACCTAGGGTAAAGTTAAAAAGTTTAAACAATTTGAAAATATCACTATATTTAGGCGAGTAAACGAAAAATGTTCATTTCAGACTCTAAAAACGTAGAAATCGTGTTTCAAGTTGAAATACGCCTTGTAAACGAAAAATGTTTATTTCAGACTCTAATAACGTAGAAATCGTGTTTCAAGTTGAAATACGCCTTGGGACCATATCTCACCTAAAGTAAATGGTAGAATCAAACTTTAACCAAACGTAATGTTTGTACCTAGGGTAAAGTTAAAAAGTTTAAACAATTTGAAAATATCACTATATTTAGGCGAGTAAACGAAAAATGTTCATTTCAGACTCTAAAAACGTAGAAATCGTGTTTCAAGTTGAAATACGCCTTGTAAACGAAAAATGTTTATTTCAGACTCTAATAACGTAGAAATCGTGTTTCAAGTTGAAATACGCCTTGGGACCATATCTCACCTAAAGTAAATGGTAGAATCAAACTTTAACCAAACGTAATGTTTGTACCTAGGGTAAAGTTAAAAAGTTTAAACAATTTGAAAATATCACTATATTTAGGCGAGTAAACGAAAAATGTTCATTTCAGACTCTAAAAACGTAGAAATCGTGTTTCAAGTTGAAATACGCCTTGTAACCGAAAAATGTTTATTTCAGACTCTAATAACGTAGAAATCGTGTTTCAAGTTGAAATACGCCTTGGGACCATATCTCACCTAAAGTAAATGGTAGAATCAAACTTTAACCAAACGTAATGTTTGTACCTAGGGTAAAGTTAAAAAGTTTAAACAATTTGAAAATATCACTATATTTAGGCGAGTAAACGAAAAATGTTCATTTCAGACTCTAAAAACGTAGAAATCGTGTTTCAAGTTGAAATACGCCTTGTAAACGAAAAATGTTTATTTCAGACTCTAATAACGTAGAAATCGTGTTTCAAGTTGAAATACGCCTTGGGACCATATCTCACCTAAAGTAAATGGTAGAATCAAACTTTAACCAAACGTAATGTTTGTACCTAGGGTAAAGTTAAAAAGTTTAAACAATTTGAAAATATCACTATATTTAGGCGAGTAAACGAAAAATGTTCATTTCAGACTCTAAAAACGTAGAAATCGTGTTTCAAGTTGAAATACGCCTTGTAAACGAAAAATGTTTATTTCAGACTCTAATAACGTAGAAATCGTGTTTCAAGTTGAAATACGCCTTGGGACCATATCTCACCTAAAGTAAATGGTAGAATCAAACTTTAACCAAACGTAATGTTTGTACCTAGGGTAAAGTTAAAAAGTTTAAACAATTTGAAAATATCACTATATTTAGGCGAGTAAACGAAAAATGTTCATTTCAGACTCTAAAAACGTAGAAATCGTGTTTCAAGTTGAAATACGCCTTGTAAACGAAAAATGTTTATTTCAGACTCTAATAACGTAGAAATCGTGTTTCAAGTTGAAATACGCCTTGGGACCATATCTCACCTAAAGTAAATGGTAGAATCAAACTTTAACCAAACGTAATGTTTGTACCTAGGGTAAAGTTAAAAAGTTTAAACAATTTGAAAATATCACTATATTTAGGCGAGTAAACGAAAAATGTTCGTCTCAGACTCTAAAACCGCAGAAATCGTATTTCAAGTTGAAATACGCCTTGGTACCATATCTCACCTAAAGTAAATGGTAGAATCAAACTTTAACCAAACGTAATGTTTGTACCTAGTATAAAGTTAAAAAGTTTAAACAATTTTAAAATATCACTATATTTAGGCGAGTAAACGAAAAATGTTCATTTCAGACTCTAAAAACGTAGAAATCGTGTTTCAAGTTGAAATACGCCTTGTAAACGAAAAATGTTTATTTCAGACTCTAATAACGTAGAAATCGTGTTTCAAGTTGAAATACGCCTTGGGACCATATCTCACCTAAAGTAAATGGTAGAATCAAACTTTAACCAAACGTAATGTTTGTACCTAGGGTAAAGTTAAAAAGTTTAAACAATTTGAAAATATCACTATATTTAGGCGAGTAAACGAAAAATGTTCATTTCAGACTCTAAAAACGTAGAAATCGTGTTTCAAGTTGAAATACGCCTTGTAAACGAAAAATGTTTATTTCAGACTCTAATAACGTAGAAATCGTGTTTCAAGTTGAAATACGCCTTGGGACCATATCTCACCTAAAGTAAATGGTAGAATCAAACTTTAACCAAACGTAATGTTTGTACCTAGGGTAAGTTAAAAAGTTTAAACAATTTGAAAATATCACTATATTTAGGCGAGTAAACGAAAAATGTTCATTTCAGACTCTAAAAACGTAGAAATCGTGTTTCAAGTTGAAATACGCCTTGTAAACGAAAAATGTTATTTCAGACTCTAATAACGTAGAAAGTCGTGTTTCAAGTTGAAATACGCCTTGGGACCATATCTCACCTAAAGTAAATGGTAGAATCAAACTTAACCAAACGTAATGTTGTGTACCTAGGGTAAAGTTAAAAGTTTAAACAATTTGAAAATATCACTATATTTAGGCGAGTAAACGAAAATGTTCATTTCAGACTCTAAAAACGTAGAAATCGTGTTTCAAGTTGAAATACGCCTTGTAAACGAAAAATGTTTATTTCAGACTCTAATAACGTAGAAATCGTGTTTCAAGTTGAAATACGCCTTGGGACATATCTCACCTAAAGTAAATGGTAGAATCAAACTTTAACCAAACGTAATGTTTGTACCTAGGGTAAAGTTAAAAAGTTTAAACAATTTGAAAATATCACTATATTTAGGCGAGTAAACGAAAAATGTTCATTTCAGACTCTAAAAACGTAGAAATCGTGTTTCAAGTTGAAATACGCCTTGTAAACGAAAAATGTTTATTTCAGACTCTAATAACGTAGAAATCGTGTTTCAAGTTGAAATACGCCTTGGGACCATATCTCACCTAAAGTAAATGGTAGAATCAAACTTTAACCAAACGTAATGTTTGTACCTAGGGTAAAGTTAAAAAGTTTAAACAATTTGAAAATATCACTATATTTAGGCGAGTAAACGAAAAATGTTCGTCTCAGACTCTAAAACCGCAGAAATCGTATTTCAAGTTGAAATACGCCTTGGTACCATATCTCACCTAAAGTAAATGGTAGAATCAAACTTTAACCAACGTAATGTTTGTACCTAGTATAAAGTTAAAAAGTTTAAACAATTTTAAAATATCACTATATTTAGGCGAGTAAACGAAAAATGTTCATTTCAGACTCTAAAAACGTAGAAATCGTGTTTCAAGTTGAAATACGCCTTGTAAACGAAAAATGTTTAATTCAGACTCTATAACGTAGAAATCGTGTTTCAAGTTGAAATACGCCTTGGGACCATATCTCACCTAAAGTAAATGGTAGAATCAAACTTTAACCAAACGTAATGTTTGTACCTAGGGTAAAGTTAAAAAGTTTAAACAATTTGAAAATATCACTATATTTAGGCGAGTAAACGAAAAATGTTCATTCAGACTCTAAAAACGTAGAAATCGTGTTTCAAGTTGAAATACGCCTTGTAAACCGAAAAATGTTTATTTCAGACTCTAATACGTAGAAATCGTGTTTCAGTTGAAATACGCCTTGGGACCATATCTCACCTAAAGTAAATGGTAGAATCAAACTTTAACCAAACGTAATGTTTGTACCTAGGTAAAGTTAAAAAGTTTAAACAATTTGAAAATATCACTATATTTAGGCGAGTAAACGAAAAATGTTCATTTCAGACTCTAAAAACGTAGAAATCGTGTTTCAAGTTGAAATACGCCTTGTAAACGAAAAATGTTTATTTCAGACTCTAATAACGTAGAAATCGTGTTTCAAGTTGAAATACGCCTTGGGACCATATCTCACCTAAAGTAAATGGTAGAATCAAACTTTAACCAAACGTAATGTTTGTACCTAGGGTAAAGTTAAAAAGTTTAAACAATTTGAAAATATCACTATATTTAGGCGAGTAAACGAAAAATGTTCATTTCAGACTCTAAAAACGTAGAAATCGTGTTTCAAGTTGAAATACGCCTTGTAAACGAAAAATGTTTATTTCAGACTCTAATAACGTAGAAATCGTGTTTCAAGTTGAAATACGCCTTGGGACCATATCTCACCTAAAGTAAATGGTAGAATCAAACTTTAACCAAACGTAATGTTTGTACCTAGGGTAAAGTTAAAAAGTTTAAACAATTTGAAAATATCACTATATTTAGGCGAGTAAACGAAAAATGTTCATTTCAGACTCTAAAAACGTAGAAATCGTGTTTCAAGTTGAAATACGCCTTGTAAACGAAAAATGTTTATTTCAGACTCTAATAACGTAGAAATCGTGTTTCAAGTTGAAATACGCCTTGGGACCATATCTCACCTAAAGTAAATGGTAGAATCAAACTTTAACCAAACGTAATGTTGTACCTAGGGTAAAGTTAAAAAGTTTAAACAATTTGAAAATATCACTATATTTAGGCGAGTAAACGAAAAATGTTCATTTCAGACTCTAAAAACGTAGAAATCGTGTTTCAAGTTGAAATACGCCTTGTAAACGAAAAATGTTTATTTCAGACTCTAATAACGTAGAAATCGTGTTTCAAGTTGAAATACGCCTTGGGACCATATCTCACCTAAAGTAAATGGTAGAATCAAACTTTAACCAAACGTAATGTTTGTACCTAGGGTAAAGTTAAAAAGTTTAAACAATTGAAAATATCACTATATTTAGGCGAGTAAACGAAAAATGTTCATTTCAGACTCTAAAAACGTAGAAATCGTGTTTCAAGTTGAAATACGCCTTGTAAACGAAAAATGTTTATTTCAGACTCTAATAACGTAGAAATCGTGTTTCAAGTTGAAATACGCCTTGGGACCATATCTCACCTAAAGTAAATGGTAGAATCAAACTTTAACCAAACGTAATGTTTGTACCTAGGGTAAAGTTAAAAAGTTTAAACAATTTGAACATATCACTATATTTAGGCGAGTAAACGAAAAATGTTCATTTCAGACTCTAAAAACGTAGAAATCGTGTTTCAAGTTGAAATACGCCTTGTAAACGAAAAATGTTTATTTCAGACTCTAATAACGTAGAAATCGTGTTTCAAGTTGAAATACGCCTTGGGACCATATCTCACCTAAAGTAAATGTAGAATCAAACTTTAACCAAACGTAATGTTTGTACCTAGGGTAAAGTTAAAAAGTTTAAACAATTTGAAAATATCACTATATTTAGGCGAGTAAACGAAAAATGTTCGTCTCAGACTCTAAAACCGCAGAAATCGTATTTCAAGTTGAAATACGCCTTGGTACCATATCTCACCTAAAGTAAATGGTAGAATCAAACTTTAACCAAACGTAATGTTTGTACCTAGTATAAAGTTAAAAAGTTTAAACAATTTTAAAATATCACTATATTTAGGCGAGTAAACGAAAAATGTTCATTTCAGACTCTAAAAACGTAGAAATCGTGTTTCAAGTTGAAATACGCCTTGTAAACGAAAAATGTTTATTTCAGACTCTAATAACGTAGAAATCGTGTTTCAAGTTGAAATACGCCTTGGGACCATATCTCACCTAAAGTAAATGGTAGAATCAAACTTTAACCAAACGTAATGTTTGTACCTAGGGTAAAGTTAAAAAGTTTAACATTTGAAAATATCACTATATTTAGGCGAGTAAACGAAAAATGTTCATTTCAGACTCTAAAAACGTAGAAATCGTGTTTCAAGTTGAAATACGCCTTGTAAACGAAAAATGTTTATTTCAGACTCTAATAACGTAGAAATCGTGTTTCAAGTTGAAATACGCCTTGGGACCATATCTCACCTAAAGTAAATGGTAGAATCAAACTTTAACCAAACGTAATGTTTGTACCTAGGGTAAAGTTAAAAGTTTAAACAATTTGAAAATATCACTATATTTAGGCGAGTAAACGAAAAATGTTCATTTCAGACTCTAAAAACGTAGAAATCGTGTTTCAAGTTGAAATACGCCTTGTAAACGAAAATGTTTATTTCAGACTCTAATAACGTAGAAATCGGTTTCAAGTTGAAATACCGCCTTGGGACCATATCTCACCTAAGTAAATGTAGAAGTCAAACTGTTAACCAAACGTAAATGTTTGTACCTAGGGTAAAGTTAAAAGTTTTAAACATTTGAAAATATCACTATATTTAGGCGAGGTAAACGAAAAATGTTCATTTCAGACTCTAAAAACGTAGAAATCGTGTTTCAAGTTGAAATACGCCTGTAAACGAAAAATGTTTATTTTCAGACTCTAATAACGTAGAAATCGTGTTTCAAGTTGAAATACGCCTTGGGACCATATCTCACCTAAAGTAAATGGTAGAATCAAACTTTAACCAAACGTAATGTTTGTACCTAGGGTAAAGTTAAAAAGTTTAAACAATTTGAAAATATCACTATATTTAGGCGAGTAAACGAAAAATGTTCATTTCAGACTCTAAAACGTAGAAATCGTGTTTCAAGTTGAAATACGCCTTGTAAACGAAAAATGTTTATTTCAGACTCTAATAACGTAGAAATCGTGTTTCAAGTTGAAATACGCCTTGGGACCATATCTCACCTAAAGTAAATGGTAGAATCAAACTTTAACCAAACGTAATGTTTGTACCTAGGGTAAAGTTAAAAAGTTTAAACAATTTGAAAATATCACTATATTTAGGCGAGTAAACGAAAAATGTTCATTTCAGACTCTAAAAACGTAGAAATCGTGTTTCAAGTTGAAATACGCCTTGTAAACGAAAAATGTTTATTTCAGACTCTAATAACGTAGAAATCGTGTTTCAGTTGAAATACGCCTTGGGACCATATCTCACCTAAAGTAAATGGTAGAATCAAACTTTAACCAAACGTAATGTTTGTACCTAGGGTAAAGTTAAAAGTTTAAACAATTTGAAAATATCACTATATTTAGGCGAGTAAACGAAAATGTTCATTCAGACTCTAAAACGTAGAAATCGTGTTTCAAGTTGAAATACGCCTTGTAAACGAAAAATGTTTATTTCAGACTCTAATAACGTAGAAATCGTGTTTCAAGTTGAAATACGCCTTGGGACCATATCTCACCTAAAGTAAAATGGTAGAATCAAACTTTAACCAAACGTAATGTTTGTACCTAGGGTAAAGTTAAAAAGTTTTAAACAATTGGAAAATATCACTATATTTAGGCGAGTAAACGAAAAATGTTCATTTCAGACTCTAAAAACGTAGAATCGTGTTTCAAGTTGAAATACGCCTTGTAAACGAAAAATGTTTATTTCAGACTCTAATAACGTAGAAATCGTGTTTCAAGTTGAAATACGCCTTGGGACCATATCTCACCTAAAGTAAATGGTAGAATCAAACTTTAACCAAACGTAATGTTTGTACCTAGGGTAAAGTTTAAAAAGTTTAAACAATTTGAAAATATCACTATATTTAGGCGAGTAAACGAAAAATGTTCGTCTCAGACTCTAAAACCGCAGAAATCGTATTTCAAGTTGAAATACGCCTTGGTACCGATATCTCACCTAAGTAAATGGTAGAATCAAACTTTAACCAAACGTAATGTTTGTACCTAGTATAAAGTTAAAAAGTTTAAACAATTTTAAAATATCACTATATTTAGGCGAGTAAACGAAAAATGTTCATTTCAGACTCTAAAAACGTAGAAATCGTGTTTCAAGTTGAAATACGCCTTGTAAACGAAAAATGTTTATTTCAGACTCTAATAACGTAGAAATCGTGTTTCAAGTTGAAATACGCCTTGGGACCATATCTCACCTAAAGTAAATG